>CM039673.1:538914350-540186850 GCA_022496015.1 Hordeum marinum | reverse complement strand
TTTCCCAATGTGTAGATAGTCATCAATTACGTTGGACGAACATCCAAAGCAAGCACTCGAAGAGTCGTGCCACACTCCATCAATGCGTTGGAAATATGCCCTAAAGGCAATAATAGAATTTTATTATGCTATTTCTATGTTCACAAGTAAGTTTATATTTCCGTGCCACAACTACATTGGTTCTTGAATATTAGATTAATAGGAAAGTCCAATTGCATGTATCGAAACATAAACACCACTATATATATGATCCCTAGTCATGCCTCTAGGACTAGCTCATGTATTGTTGACGATCTTGTTTTTATGATCATGAACATTGTTATAGTAACAAGGATGATATCAATAAAGAGAACACATTGTTACTCGAAGAATGGTTTTGGATAGACCTAACTTATGAATTACCGAGAGCACGTATTGTTGTTATGATGTATGTTCATATAATATGTTAACATTTACTTGGTTCCTTAGACCATGAGAATATCATATGTCAACATATTGGATGATTACTTTGTGGTTATAGAATGCCACTCCGCAACTGCATGTGAATAAATGTAACTTACGTGTATGAGATAAATGTATGTCTTGGTGACGATAGTGCAAGACTGGGATTTGATCCTCTAAGGATGGAGAGATACTCTCTAGGCCCACTTTGTGTTACAGTATCATTATTGTCTAGCCAGACACATGTGACGGGGATCACAGGGAGCCGAAACACAAACACAAGTAAAAAGAACAAAACTAGTAACGAGAACAACCGGTATAGTGATAAAGGTGTTCATCATGGGGATACCGATATTATCTTCCCTCGGCTTTTGTAACTTATTGGAATACAAAGGGAATGCTATTCGTGATTTTTTCCCGCTCGAGAACTTCGTCAATATGCATGAGTTAAGAAGGGTGTCTAGATCCAACTGTTAACTATTGATCACAAAGGGTTCCGGGATCATGTCTGCTTATTTCCAAACCTAGAGGGTCACATGCCTAATGCCATATAATAATGATAAACAAAGAAATGAGAGAATGGGCAACAAAAAATGTTTTGGAGGGATCCGAAAATGTTTCGGATGGTTCCGAGAATTCCAAAAAGGTATATCAATATATCATAATTTAAAATTTTCCGGATCTATATAGGAAAAGTTTTCAGGGGTCTCAGAATGCGTTTCAGAGACATTCAAAAAATCTAGGATTTTATTTATGAAAGGAAGTTGTGAAGGTTCGTTATGAGATGACAACCCCTAGTGGGCCCCATAGGGCCCACAAGGGGCACCACTTCCATAAGGAAGGCCTAGGCCAAATTGGACAAAGAGAGAGTCCTTCCTTCCTTGCTCCATTAGAATAGGAGAAGGACTCCTCCTTCGGATGCTCCCTCCCTCTCCACCAATAAATATCTCGGGAGGCACCCCCCTAGAGACACACCAAATTCTAAGGGGATGTCTCCCGCATAGCTCTATGCTCTCGCGGTCTAATTGTTCTAAATATTTAGACTTCTAATTAGATGGGCTCTAATTTTGGTCTAATAAAACCAGACTCCTAATTAGGTAAGAATCGACATTAGGTTTTCTCTCTCTAGTTTTCCGGGATTTCTTCTTCGTGTAAACGTCAAAGCTCTAACGGATTACTACTTCAAAACGCGTGGATACTTTAGATGGGTCTAATTTTACTCTCGTCTCGGAGAACATTTTCACGGCTGGAGGTATAAACTAGTTGTGGGAATCGTCGTGCTGCACCGACTTCTTCACTGTTTCCACTACTCTGCTCGTTAGTGAGTTTGATCGTTAGTGCCATCTTTATAGATATTCTGGGCATGATTGTGTAGCATAACTTTGTTGTTGCATAGCACGTTCCCCTACATAATGGGCTCACACTTATGTTTCGCCATGCCCTCCTCCATAGTTTAAACCAATGATCATGATCCTTAACAGTTTTTGCAATAGTGTTGAAAAAACTATCGTGCATCCAAAATCACTACAAATTTTTTTTCCCGATATGTTGTTTAGGCGCAAAGTAAACCTTAACAAGCTTGGCATGGCCTTCTCCTCTATGAACGATCATGATAATGACCATCCCAATATCACCATCACATTCTTCCTCCTTTGACGAAAAGTCGCCGAAGAACATCACCCCTAACCTCTTCATCTTCCAAGTGCAATATTCCATCTTGAATTTGATTGCGAAGCAGTAAAACAACATTGAAACAAAATTAGTTGGGTAATTAGTCGAACACCTTGTAGGCGGAGAAGGCGAAAACCACGCCACGGCGCTGCGGCATAGCCGAGGCTGTGGGTGGACGACAGGGCTGAGGGAGTGGCCTGTAGGCTTTGAGGAGCTCAATTATCCATCAAGTCGTGCTCGCCTGTCACCGATCAAGTCCGCCTCGGCCTAACTTCGGGTTCGGAAGGTCACCGTCGTGCATGTGATTACGGCACCATTTATCTCCTCCGCGAGTGCTCTACACCATCGTAGTCGTCATACATGAAAGTATAAACATGCCTACATCATGAATAGACGATGAATTGCCTAGCGAGTCAGTGGAAAGAAATAAAGCTTGCTCCTCAACGTCTCAACAAGAATCTATTCTGACCAGTACTATCCAGTCAACCAAGCAAGCAAAGAAAACACGGAGCAGATCCGTTCGCCGGTTGCACATACGAAGTTATCATATTTGCAATGCAACAACGACTTTGTCACCCAAAAGGAATAAATTGCTTATAGACAATAATCCCATCTTTGCTACCATTGATAGGGTCTTTGCTTCTACTAGCTGGGATGCCCATTTCCCCCTATCTGCTGTCAATGCATTGCCAAGAGTGGGTAGTGATCATACTCCTCTAATTATTGACACTGGTGCTCGGAGGGTTACCTCCCCAAGGATGTTCAGATTTGAGAAATGGTGGCTTGACCATCCTGACTTTAAAACCTTAGTTCAAAATGTTTGGGATACCCCCGCCCCCAAAACCTCTGCTGTCGAGGTTTGGCAATTTAAAACCAGACTCCTTCGTAAGAAAGTGAAAGGGTGGAGCATCAATCTTGAAGCTGCTATGAGGAAAAAGAAGAGGGATCTGATGCTAGAATTTGACATTTTGGATGTCTTTTCTGAGAAAAACATGCTCAGTGATGAAGAAAAAATTAGAATGGATGTAATTAAGAAAGACGTGGATGATATTTGGAATAAAGAAGAAACTGCAGCGTGGCAAAGATCCAGGGATCGTAAGATCATGGATGGGGATAAGAATAATGCTTATTTCCATTCCCTCGCTAACCATAGACATAGGAAGAATCATCTTATGGTGTTGGATGGCCCTGATGGGCCTGTTACTAATACGTCAGACATGTTAGATGTTGCCATGGCCTTTTACAAAAACCTTTTTGGGTTTGAGGAAAGACATAATATTCAGCTGGGCGATTCCTTTTGGAATGAAGATGAAATGGTTACCCCGGAGGAAAATGAGATGCTTCAAAAAGATTTTATTGAGGATGAAATCAAGAAAGCTATATTTGACTCCTATGCTCATGGAGCTCCTGGCCCTGATGGCATGTCCTTCCATTTTTATCAAACTTTCTGGGATGTGATCAAGAGGGACTTTATGGCCCTAGTGAGAGACTTTGAGAAAGGAGAACTAGACCTTTATAGGTTCAACTTTGCCCTTATTGTGCTTATCCCTAAAGAGCCTAATGCCAAAGATATGAAAATTTTAGACCGATTAGCGTTAGTAACTGTGGGGTTAAGATTTTGTCTAAAGCTATGAATAATAGATGTTCACCTAATGGGGACAGGCTAATTTCCCCTAATCAAAATGCGTTTATTAAAGGTAGATTTATTTTGGAAAGTGTAGTGATGACGCATGAAGTTATTCATGAGGTCAAGAAGTCTGTTACAGAAGGTTTGATTCTTAAGCTTGACTATGAAAAGGCCTATGACAGAGTCAGCTGGGAATTTCTTTTTGAAATGCTGTCTTCTCGAGGTTTTGGTTGCAAATGGATTAACTGGATAAAAAGTACTTTACTACAGGTTTCTTCTTGTGTTAGGATCAACGATACTAATGGGCCATATTTTATTAGTAAAAAAGGTCTGAAACAAGGGGATGCTTCCTCTCCTTTGCTTTTCAACTTAGTTGCAGATGTGTTTACTAAGATGTTAATCAAAGCCGAGAGGTGCAACCTGATAGCTGGGCTTTTGCCTAATGTGATCCAGGGTGGTGTGGTCAGCCTGCAATATGCTGATGACACACCCCTCTTTCTGGAGAATTCTGTTGAGAAGGCTAGGAATTTTAAATGGATCCTGCCCTGTTTTGAAAATCTTTCTGGGATGAGAATTAATTTCCACAAAAGTGACCTAGTGACCATCAACATGGAAGATGAGATTACTAAGATGTTTGCTCGGATCTTTTGTTGTCAAATAGGGACCTTCCCTATTAAATACTTGGGGGGTGCCTCTGCACTTCGACAAACTCAGAAGGGAAGATTTGCAGCCTATCATTGATAGGATTATTAGAAGTATTGCTGGTTGGCTGGGAAGAAACCTGCCCTATAAAGGGAAGCTAATACTGTTATGTGCTTGTATTGTTAGTATTCCCGCTTACTTGATGGCCATTATTAAGTTCCCTAAGTGGGCTATTGATGCCATTAACTCCCATATGGCTCACTTTTTCTAGGGTAATATGGGGAATGATCATAAATATCATTTGGCTAATTGGGGTCTAATATCTAGAACCAAAAGCTCAGGGGGTCTTGGGATCCCTAACTTGAGAGATTTTAATATGGCCTTGCTGGCTTCTTGGGGTAAAAGGTATTTTGAAGCAGAAAATAGAGATTGGAAGAAATTGCTGGATTACAAGTATAATACCAACAACCCAAATGTTTTATGGTCTAGAAGTAATGTGGGTTCTCCTTTTTGGAAGGGAGTTACTTGGGCCCTGTCGGCTGCTAAAGTATTTTATAAATGGAAACTAGGAGATGGTCGCAATGTTAGCTTTTGGCATGACATTTGGGTGGGGGATTGTTCCCTTAAAGTGCAATTTTGGAGGCTCTTCTCCATTTGCAACCAGCAGGACTGCAGTGTTGCCCATATATGGAATGGTGAAGAATTAAAACTCTCCTTCAGGAAGAATGAAGATCAGGTGGGCTTGGAGATGTGGCAGGCCCTGATCTGCTGTCTCAAACAATGTCAACTATCTAATGACCCTGATTGTCCTATTTGGACACTGGAAGCTAATGGGAAATACACTGTCAAGTCCTTTTATAGGACTATCAACTTTGGGGGGGGGGGGTTGTGAGTAAAGTTGGGGATAGGTTTTGGAAAATCCTTTGCCCACAAAGAATGCATATCTTTCTGTGGTTATTGGCCTATAATAAGATTCTTACTAGAGATAACCTGAATAAGAGAAGGAAGGTGGATGATATGTCCTGTCTTTTCTGTTCAGATAATGAATCGGTGCAACATTTGTTTATAGATTGTATTGTGGCTAAACATGTCTAGAAATTCATTGCTAGCTGTTTTGATATACATGCTCCTAACCATATAGATGATGTTGTTGCTATGTGGCAGATGAACAAAACCAAAAAAGTGTTAAACATTGTTGTGGTTGCCTCCTTGTGGAGTATTTGGACACTAAGGAATGACTTTTGCTTTCAGGGAAGAACTTGGAGGGGCATGGGCTGCGTGTTTGCTCGTCTAAGAGGCTTCCTTCTTCAATGGAGTGTGCTTTGCGACGACACACTATCGGTGCTCCTTCGTCGGTGTGTTCTTCTTCTGGACAAGCACAAGGAAGAGCTTCTCAGGATCGCGTGGAGGTGACTGGGATGATGCTAGAGATAGATATGTAGTCTGTTCTTAGTTGCTGTTGGCTCCCAGTTTGAGTTTTGGGCTGTAATAATCTAAGACTCTTAGTTTCTATCGTTGGTCAACCTTTGTTGTCAGGTCTAAACTTGGTGAACCTATGTTGCTTTATTAATAAAATGGAGTCAGGAGGCAACCCCTTTCGTTCAAAAAAAACAATGCAAGAGGCAAATGGACATACAAATCCAGTCTGTAAGGAACACAACACAGCCAGGTCAGGTATGGATAGATCGAGCCAAATAGACAGCCAAGCGGCGGTCCGGCATTATCCTGAACCTTCCATTCGTTCGGAAGCTTTCCGGTAATAAAGCCGTGCGATATGATGCCGGCTGTCTAAATCTGGAGCCCAGCGCGATCAAGCAGATAAGCCACACGTGATGCATGCGGTGTTGCACGTCGACGTGGCCGGGCGCGCCCTGGCCGTGGTGGAGCGCGACGGCGCGCACGACACGGCCACGGGGTGCGCGCTCACTGGCTCCTGGCTCTGGGATTCCGCCGTCGTCCTTGCCTCCCACCTCGCGTCATCCGACCCTGGCCCGCTCCTCGGCGCCACCGTGCTCGAGCTCGGCGCAGGCACCGGCCTCCCGGGCATCGCGGCCGTTGCGTGCCTCGGCGCCGCGCGCTGCGTGCTCACGGACGTGGGGCCGCTCCTGCCGGTTCTCAGGGCCAACGCCGAGGCCAACGGGCTCACGCCCGCACAGGCCGACGTGAGGGAGCTGCGCTGGGGGAAGGACGCCGACTTGCCCGATCATGAGCTCCTGCGCGTGGACGTCGTGCTCATGTCCGACGTGTTCTACGATCCGGAGGAGATGCCGGCGATGGCGGCCACGATGCGCCGGCTGTGGCGGAATGGCACAGTGGGGTGGGCGGCCAGCGAGGTGCGGTGCGGCGTGCAGGACTGCGTGGACGTGCTGCGGGAGCACGGCTTCTATGTGGCCGAGGTCGACAGGGTCACCAGGCCGCTGCTGCGCGACCCCACGCAGACCGCAGACTTCGCCGTATATTGCGTAGAACTCCGGCGGCCGGCGTTTCCTCCTTTTTTCCATATATAAGTGGTTCACTTTAGCTACATGTAAGTTGAATGAATTTTAAATTCGGGTCCGTCGATTTTCTGGCCGTTGAGTTTAGCTTTATGATTTGTGCTGCATTTTTTTTCTGGCCTGTTCTATTTGTTGTGGCGGGCTTGTTTTTTTTTCGACTGACCCCATATTTGGGTCAGTCGATTTGCTATTGGGCCCAAGCCCATTAACAGTCTGATCCAGGCCTCCTCTCTTCCTTTGTTTGTTATCCTGTTTTTATGTCTTAATGCTTTGGTTTTTTGTTTTCCGTTAGTTTTTTTGTGTGTGGATGAGTGTAAATGTAGCTCTCTCAAAAACAAAGACGGGTGTAAATGTATACACGTAAGTATTGTGCGATATGTGCGAATATTACTCTGTTATATGATTATTGCTTGCATAATAAAAGAATTGCAATTTTAGAGTGAAGATGTCTGCAAGTTGTTTATTTTTTTCATTTTCTTTCTTCTTTAAATGGTCATGCTATTATTAGTGATGCATTGTTCCTTATTTTTAGTTTTAGCTATTATTTATTTTCTTTCTTCTTCAATGGTTAAATCAACGCCACTAATTCATTCCACATTGGGATTTGTTTTTGCGAAAAAATCTTTATTATATGCTTATTCTTGTATAATTTGAAAAAGTCTATTTTATATGAAAATTTTGTGCAAATTTTGTTACTATTTATTATTCTTTTTTTCTTAAAGAATAATACCTATGTCACTAATTCATTCTTTCGTCGAAAACTTCATTATTATGAGTTTTTTGTAGTTTCTATTTTATTTTCTTTCTTTTTAAACGGTAGTTTCAAAGTCACTAATCGATTATTTCTTAGGAGTATTCATTAATTTTTAGTTTTTATTCATTTGTTCTTCCTTGCGAACTTCATAATTTTGATTTCATTTTAGTTTCTATTTCATTTTATTTCTTCTTGATGGGCAATATCAAAGCCAGTAATTCACTCTTTCTTATAAAAACTTCACTTTTATGAGATTTCGTGTAATTTTTATTTTTATTTAGTGGTAAGACCAATGCTACTAATTTATTCATTCTTGGTAAACATCCTTTTTAGTGACAAATCCACTATTATATGCTTGTTTTGCATGTTATTCGAAAGCTCAAATTCGATGTAAAACTGTGTGCAAATTATATTCTTATTCTTTCATGTTATAAAAACAAAAATTTTGAGTAAACTGTGTGTGTCAGTCTTTTCATATTATAAAGAAACACATTTTTTGAGTAAATTGTGTGTCAGTCTTTTCATTATCTCCTTTATATCATTTCTTCTTAAACGGTGATGCCAACACCACTAATTCATTATTTCTTAGAAAACTTCATTAATTTGATTTTGAGATGTAGAGATGTCATCGATAAATACCAATGCAACTAATTGATTCATTCTTTGGAGAACTTCTTTTTTTGCAAACAATCCAATATTACATGTTTATTCTTGCATATTATAACAATGTGCAATTTCTGTATAAATTGTGTGCAAATTTTGGTCATTATTTATTTTTGTTTTTTCTTTACGGGTCATATCAAAGCCACTAATTCATTCATTCATAGGACAATTATTTTTGGAAAAAAAATCAATGTTACTCCCTCCGTCCGAAAATACTTGTCATTGGAATGGATGTATCTAGATGTATTTTAGTTCTAGATACATTCACTTTTATTCATTTGTGCGACATGTAATTCCAGACAGAGGGAGTATATGTTTATTCTTGGATATTATAAAGAAGTGTAATCTCTGTGTAAATTGTGTGCAATTTTTATCATTATCTATTTAATTTTTTTGTTTCCTTTGTTCTTAAAGATAATATTAATGCACCGATTCAGTCTTCCATACGAAAACATCATTTTATATATTTTTAGTGGCACTAGTTCTTTCATTGGACGGACACACAATACAATGAGATGGATAAATATGACCAAGTGGGGTTCCGTGTTGCTTGTGATCCAAATGTATTCACATTTTATCGTCATTAATATCTTTCTTTGTATCTCTCGTGTACACAAATGGTTTATTATGCAAATTTGTAGGATATACTACAGTATATGTGCACATACAAAAAAGTACATGTCTTAGCTTTAGAAGTCCGTTTCTTTGAAATTCAAAATAAAAGAAACAGGCTCATAGTATCGATGCTGACATTCTTCGGTAAATAGAGTCGGTACTCTCTCTAGCTTGCATGCATTCCCTTCCCTGGCGCACAACATGCAACATGCACGCACGGCACGGTGGGACGAAGCAACGTAACTTGCCTAGGCAAAGGCATGGGCCGCCGATGTGAACGAGAAAAGAGTGACTGACCGAAATTGTGTAATCAGTCACCTGACCTCTAGATTCAAAAAAAAAAAAGGTCACCTGACCTCTAGCCACGCCCTAAGTGGTTCATGTTCATTTATACTCCCTCCGTTTCTAAATATTTATCTTTTTAAAAATTTCACTATAAAATACATAGTGATATATATAGACATAATTTAAAGTATAGATTTATTCATTATATTTCATATATAGTCCATAGTTGAATATTTAAAAAGACAAATATTTTAATCACGAACTACAAATCCAGCTCGGTTGGATTGCATGTAGGATAAGTTTATGTTTGAGTCGCAAGTTAATTAAAAGACCCGAATACACGGATATACAGCAAGTGTACAAGGCTACAATCCAAAGCAAAGTTAACAGTCCCGCCATGAAGTCAAATCAATATCCTCCGGAGCCGTGCGATAGAATCGCTTCCAGCCCACAGATCTCGCTCGTTTCGTTCCTATTAAACAATATTTGGCCGGTTTAGTTTTTGATAGTTTGAATTGTAATCTATCTCTTCTATACTTGGACTTCAAGACTTTGTATTTATATAAACAACCCATTAAAACATCAATTAATACACAATTATCATCAATTATCATGGCATCACACGTCTAGGTTTCAGCCCTCGGCATGGCTTCGCCGCCAACTTCTCCCTCGCTGTCGCCGCGACGGCTTTACACCATCACCGAATTCTGCGCCGCCGGCGCGGCTACTCTACCGTCTTCAACCCTTACCCAAAACCCTACTCCACCCCAACCACCTCAGCTCTCCCTCGCCGATACTATCACCGATGTTTCCCCTTTCATCCCGATAACCCTAGACCTCGCCGCCCACAACTTCTACCATTGGCACCACCTCTTACATGTCCACCTCGACCGTTGTGGTCTCCGCCATCACATCAATCCAGCCCCCTCCCCCCGCGGCTGACCAACCCTCGGTGGATCAGGGATGATCTCACCGTCATCCAATGGATATATACTCGCATCTCCACCGAGCTCTTCAACCTCGTCTCCAACGACGATGCCACCGCCGCTGAACTATGGGCTTCTCTCCAGCAACTCTTCTAGGACAACTCCGACGCGCGTGTTAACGCGTTACATATCGAGCTCCGCACCAGCATCCAAGACGACTCTCCGGTCACCGTCTATTGTCAACACATCAAGGCGATCGGCGACGAACTCCCTGAGCTCGGTGATCACGTTGACGACCGGAACCTCATCAACGCTTTCCTCGTCGGCCTCGGGAAGCAGTACGAGAAGCAGGTCGCCTTCATCCCTATGCTGGGCCCTTACCCCTCTTTCGTGGAGGTCCGCTCCATCTTGCAGCTCGAGGTACAGAACCAAGCGTGCAAGGCGAAGCGTCCTCCACAATTGTTTCACGTTGCCCGACCCGCTGCACCTTCTGCGCCGCCTCCACCAACGCCCTCGGCTCCTCTAGCCTGGCACCCGAGCCCTAACTATCGGGGCCAAAACCCGGTCTACCGGCCACCGCAGCCCCACCCTACTGCTCGACCACCACCGGCCGCACCACCGACGGCTCCTCCATTGGCCGCTGCCTTCGCGTCTTGGCAGCCTCAGCAAGACCCCTAGACTGGTCTAGTTCAGGTGTGTCCCATGCCCTGGACTACGCCGTCTCCCTACAACACTCCTCCCGCGTACACCGGCAGCTGGAGCCCGGGCCTATGCCCTGCTACCGGTGCTCCCGGCCTACTTGGTTCGCGGCCATCGCCTCATGTCTACACTACCACGACCTCTCCATCGCCGACCGTCCAAGGATCACACCACGGCTACCTACCGGTACCCTATGCGCCCTACGCCTACGACCCTGCTTCACCCATGCCGTATGCGCACGCGCCTGTGGCCGCACAGCCATCTACTCATCAACAACCAGTCTGGGATCAAGCCGCCTTCATTGCCGCCATGAATAACTTTACACTCAATAACCAAGGTACGGATTGGATCTTTGACTCCGGTGGATCTTCGCACATGTCTTCAAATATGGATATTCCGCCAGCTTGTTTTCCTTCTGCTTATTCTTCCATCACCATAGGCGACGGCTCCCTTGTTCCCGTTTCTTGCACCGGTCACTCTTCCATACAAACAGATCATGCCAACTTTCAACTATGCAATATTCTTGTTGTTCCCTCTTTAATCAAAAACCTTATTTCTTTTCGACAATTTACCATCGATAATCTTGTCATTCTAGCATTTGATCCTTTTGGTTTATCTGTGAAGGATCTGAGAACGGGGACACTTCTCGCTTGCTACAATAGCACGGACGATCTCTATCCACTTCATGGCGCGCCTGTATCCTCTCCTCGCGCCATGCTTGCTTCAGTTGATTTGTGGCATCGTCGCCTTGGTCACCCCAATAATTCAACACCGTCATCTCTACTATAAGAATTTTCTATTCCTAGCACTAGTGTGTCACATGATTCTTCTCTTTGTGAGGCATGCCAATGCGGCAAACATGTTCAGCTACCTTTTGGAACATCATCTACTATTAGCACATTTCCTTTTGAGCTTTTACATTGTGATCTCTAGACCCTCCCTATTCCTAGTGTCTCTGGCTACAAGTATTATCTTGTGATTTTAGATGATTATTCTCACTACATATGAATGTTCCCTGTACATGCCAAATCTAATGTACATCACCATTTTATAACCCTTCGCACCTACGTCCAAACACATTTTGGCCTACCTATTCTCTTTATCCAATGTGACAACAGACGCGAGTTCGACAACATCACCAATCGTACCTTTTTCCTCTCCCATGGCATTCTTCTATGGTTTTCTTGCCCCTATACCTCCTCTCAAAACAGGAAGGCCGAGCGCTCTCTTCGTTCCATCAACGATACCCTACGTATTCTACTTATCCGAGCATCTCTTCCTCCCCGTTTTTGGGTCGAAGCTCTGCGCACTGCCACCCTTCTCCTTCAAATCTGCCCCACCAAAACATGTCCTCACTATACACCCTTTCAATCTCTTCTTCTATTTGATCCCGACTATCTTTCTCTTAGGATTTTCGGTTGCCTATGCTTTCCTAACATCACACCTCACAAACTAGCCCCAGGATCTCTACCCTGCATTTATCTTGGCCTCTCCGACGATCACAAAGGACATCGCTGCTTCGACCCCTCTTTTGGTCGTGTGTTTATCTCATGGCACGTCACCTTTGATGAGCACGTTTTTTCCTTTGCCGTCGCCACCAATGCCTCTTCTTCTCCCTCAAAATCTTCCACTACCCACACACCTTCTCTTCTTCCCATCATCTCGGCTGCGGATCCTAACACCACATCAATCCCTACCACCACCACCACCTCTGTCGCGACCTCTCTCTCTTCCGCGGCGAGGCTGGCAAGCCTGAGGCAGCTGACAGGCCCAGCAGGCCCGACGGGCCTAGCAACCGACGACCCGAGGCAGCTAGCAACCGGCAATCCCGGCAACCGGCAAGCCTAGCAAGCCTGGCAACTGGCAAGCCCAGCAAGCCCGGCAATCGGCAGACCCGGCAAGCCCGGCAACCGACAGGCCCGACAAGCCCGACAACTGGCAGGCCCGACAAGAGCAACCGACAGGCCTAGCAAGCCCAGCGTAGCCAGCGCGGCAGCCGCCAGGCCGCCAGCCGACAGTCCCAGTGCAGCCGATGAGGAGCTATCCGAGGCACCCTTCTTACCCCATCCTACCATGTCAGACATCTCCACACCCGCCACTTCTAACTCTTCTTCCTCTTCTTCCTCATCCCTCGGCCCAACTCCTTCACCGCCTGCTACACCCTCTTCCTCACCAATTCCTCCTCATGCTGTATTCATTCAAGATACCACCAACGATCATGTCATGTGTACTTGTGGCAAACGTGGTTTTCATCTCCCTACTCGCCGTCTTAATCTCGTGGCCACACCGACTGTCTCCCCTCTACCCACTTCATACAAACGGGCTCTTCTTGATCCCGTTTGGTTTTCTGCTATGCGGGACGAATTTGATGCGCTTCAGCAAAACAACACCTGGACGTTGGTTCCCAAGCTTCCTGGTGTTAATATTGTCTCCGGCAAATGAGTTTTTCGCCACAAGTTTCATGACGATGATTCTCTTGCTCGCTACAAAGCTCGTTGTGTTTGTCGTGGTTTTTCCCAGCAGCACGACATTGATTTTAATGAGACCTTCTCTCCCGTGGTAAAACCTAGCACCATTTGTGTTGTTCTTAGTCTTGCGGTCTCCTCTTCATGGCCTATTCACCAACTGGATGTCAAAAATGCTTTCCTCCATGGAACACTAAATGAAACTGTGTACTGCTAGCAACCCTCTGGTTTTGAAAATCCCTCCTCACCAAATCTTGTTTGTCTTCTTAACAAATCATTGTATGGACTAAAACAGGCTCGAGGAGCCTGGTTCCAACATTTTGCATCCTTTGTTCAAACCATTGGCTTTGTCCCTTCTAAATCCGACTCCTCTCTCTTAGTTTTTCATTCCTCTAATCACATCGCCTGTTTCTTATTATATGTAGATGATATTATTCTAACCGCTTCTTTTGATACTTTTCTCCACCAAATAATCTCTTCTCTCAATCATGAATTTTCTATGACTGATCTTGGACGTCTACATCATTTTCTTGGCATCAATGTTTCTCGTACTCCATCTACTCTTTTTCTCTCCCAACACCAATTTATAGATTTGCTCTCACGTGCTGGCATGTCTAATTGTCAACCCTGTCGCACACCTGCTGACACCGGTGCAAAATTGTTGGCTGATGGTGAACCTGTTCCCGATCCCACTCTTCATCGCAGCATCACTGGCGCTCTTCAATATGCTACTCTCACTCGTCCTGTATTTCCTACTCTGTTCAACAAGCTTGTCTTTATATGCATGATCCTCGTGCTTCTCATCTTGCTCATGTTAGATGCATACCGTGCTATCTCAAAGGTACTCTTGACCATGGCCTCCTTATTAACACTTCCTCTCCAGCAAGCTTGACGGTATATTCTGATGCAAACTGGGCGGGATGTCCCGACACTCGACAATCTACTTCCGGCTATTGTGTTTATTTGGGTGATAATGTTGTTTCTTGGTCTTCGAAAAGGCAGGATATAGGTTCAGCATCGTCACACGAAGCACATTGAGATCGACATCCACTTTGTTCGTGAGAAGGTGGCTCTTGAAGAGGTTCGGGTCCTACATGTCCCAACGAGTGCGCAATTTGCTGATATCTTCACCAAAGGGCTTCCCAATGCATCCTTCACCGACATACAATCCAGTCTCAACATTGTCACGCCCGACGTTGACACGGGGGGGGGGGGGATATTAGAGTATATTCGACTGGTTTAGTTTTTGGTAATTTAAATTGTAATCTATCTCTTTTATATTTGGACTCCAAGACTTTGTACTTATATAAACAACCTATCGAGGCACCAATCAATACAGAATTATCATCAATTATCAGTTCGCACCCATTCCACCACGATCCATATCACCCTCAGATCTACTGCTTCCATTTTCATTTATTTCACATATTAATTTTTTCTGAGGTTAAACTTTATAAAGTTTCACCATGTTTATAAAAAACAACATGGATATTTACAGTAACATGTTTATATGATGTGAAAATATACGGATGTGGTGTTTCTAAGCCCGGACTCAAATGAGCTCGGGTGAACAGTAACTCCGATTTTTTTTCCAAAAAGGTTCAAAAAATTCCAAATTATTTTTATTGCAAACATTTTTAATGCTCATAAAATTTCATCAAAAAATAACATTCGTAGAAGTCGTTGCTCGATTTTTTGATGAGCAACGACTTCTACGAATGTTATTTTTTGATGAAATTTTGTGAGCACTGAGAACTTTTGTCAATGTTTGCATCCAAAAAAATTTCAAATTTTTTAAAAATGTTTTTCATTTATTTTCGATTTTACTGTTCATCCCGAGCTCTTTTGAGCTCGGGAGCAAAACATGACTTTCCGAAAATATACAGGTTATTCTTGGTAGGTATGCTACATTGCAAAATATTGTCGATAGCTTGCATCGTCGGCTCGGCCACGTGCTTGACGCTAGCACACACATCCACAATTGTCTCTCGGAAGCACATGCGCCTCTCGTGTGGTTCAAGCAAGGTAGCAACGTCGCCGCCGTGGGGCAAGCATGTGGTCCATGGTCGCATTGTCGCCGCCGGTTGGTTCCAGCTTCACCGCCGACTGGTTCCAGCTCTTGGCGACCACAATCGTACAATCTACCCTGACTAGTTCAACTTGATAGCCACCGGATCATGCCGCAGTCGTCACGTGCATTCCCATGGCCGCTCGGCTCCCAACACTGTGGTTCAGTGTTTATAGCTTCTCGATCCACTGATTGCAGCTTCTCGATCAATTGGCCTGGCAACTTTGTCAATTGTCGCGCACATGGCAGGCAACCCCCCGTGGTCGCCATATCTACCATCGCCGGTTAGAGCATTGAGTCAGCGGCTCTAGCATCAGGAGTCACCGGTTGCAAACAACCTCCAAGTGACATAACCCCTCTCGTCGCAACTCCTCCGTCTTGTAGATTCCAGCATCGGCGACTACTAGTGTCAAAACCGACATACCTCGGGTAGGGGGACCGAGCTGTGAGACCGGATCGATGGGTAACAAGAGATAAGGAACACATGGTGTTTACCCAGGTTTGAGCCCTTTCGATGGAGGTAAAATCCTATGTCCTGCTCTTGTTGTATTATTGGTGTAGCAAAGTACAGACCTCGAGATCGCGTGTGGTGGTCTAAACCTAGGGGTGATGATGAATATGTATGAGTGTCCTCTATGGGCTAAACCCACCGGTTTATACAGGCACCGCGGGTATCTAGGGTTGCACGAACATCGGTTACCATCTAGAGATTACATGCCAAACGAATCATCCCTTCTTGGAATTCACGCCAGGTCTTCGATAGAGCCCAATGTGTTCACACCCCAGCCTGGGAGCCTCCGAAGTCCTTTTCTTGGACGGGCCTCCAGTCCGGCCATGGACTAGACCAGCATGACTGCCCCCCTAGTCAAGGACACCATCAGCTACCACGGGTCCTAGCATCGATGTTCCCGACATGGTGGTCTTATAGCATCGGCAACCACTTGTACCAGCACCGATGGTCACTACCTGCATTGTGGTTGTTTGTTTGCCCATCAACGATGGTGACCGCACCATCGCCAAGGTGACCGCACCATCGACAACAATGATGAGTCCCTTTGATGATCCGGTAACGGATAGTAGAATGGTTCCCAACCTCTTTCCCCAAGGAGTGACCCTCAGTTATAGAACCCATGATAGGATGTGGAGTTGTGAGAAGGGTTTCTATCAATGATGGTGTCGTAGAATAGGGGGCCCTACCTAGTTCGCCCAGGCTCCTCGAATTGAGACGATGGGTCCTCCTCCTTCTCAAGATGGACTCCTGAAGCTGCGCGATAGGGCATGATTGGGACCACGTCTGCCGAAGGCTTGACATATACTCCAAGACTTCTCCTACCGCCTATAATCCAAGATATCAACCTTGTAACGCTAGATACCCTACCTGGCGCGTATATAAGCCATAGGGTTTAGCCCGTATAGGGGACATCAATGCAATGTCACTAACCTAGCCCTAGAGTTAGAACAAACCTGACGATCTTGAGTTAGATCCTCTTTGTACTCGATACTTCTCCATTGATATAGACAAGAGCAAGAAGTAGCGTATTACGTCCACCAAGAGGTACCAAACCTTGGTAAACATCGTCCCCTTGTTCCTATTATGATCCGTCCGGGATCCACAGCTCAGGACCCCCTACCCCGAGGTCTATCGGTTTCCACACCGACACTGGTGATTTCATTGATAGTTCAGCTGTGAGACAGACACAAGGAATGATGTGATCATCAATTAATGACTTCAAACTCAAATGCATGATTCCCATGCCCGAAACTTCTGTCATGAAAACGTCTTATCTCCTTCGTGGGATCGAGCCGACCCATGACTCCTCTCCGGCCTTAGCCGACCCCTCCTTGAAGGGCGAAGGGCTAAGGTATTTTTTGGAAAGCAACTCAGGCAATTGCCGACTAGAGGTAGCCAATGAAACTGATCTACAAATTAGTCTGGTCGATCCGATGGCTACAGATCTGACACATATGATGATGCTAGGGCTTCGGACCCGCGTTCCTTAGAAATCGAAACTCACCCACCCACCTCCCATATTTAGTATTGCCCCAATAACTTGGGCCCACCGGACGTTTGGGATCTAGCCTATGTGCAACAACTTCCTGATGAGACAATCATGCAATTCTGGGATAGGTTCTTGTTTGTCAAAAACAAGATATTGAGCTACGAGGACTCAGACATAATAACATCCTTATAGCACGGATGCAAGGATAAAGGCGCTTCGAACGCCCTCGCTCGCCGCTGTGTTCTAACACTCCCGGAATTCTCTGATCTGGTGTCCAGATTCGACACCATCGAAGATGCTTGGCTAGCCGAGGAAAGCACATATTCAATCTATAAACACAGTCCGAAACACGATTTACCAGTTGGAAATATGCCGTAGAGGCAATAATAAATTGGTTATTATCGTATTTCCTTGTTCATGATAATCGTTTATTATCCATGCTATAATTGTATTGATCGGAAACTCATATACATGTGTGGATACATAGACAACACCATGTCCCTAGTATGCCTCTAATAGACTAGCTCGTTGATCAAACATGGCTATGGTTTCCTAGTCATGGACATGAGATGTCATTTGATAACGGGATCACATCATTAGGAGAATGATGTGATAGACAAGACTCAAACTACAAACGTAGCATATGATCGTGTTAGTTTATTACTACTGTTTTCTGCATGTCAAGTATATGTTCCTATGACCGTGAGATCATGCAACTCACTGACACCGAAGGAGTACCTTGTGTGTATCAAACGTCGCAACGTAACTAGGTGACTATAAAGGTGCTCTACAGTTATCTTCGAGGGTGTCTGTTGGGTTGGCATGGATCAAGACTGGGATTTGTTACTTCGTGTGACGGATAGGTATCTCAGGTCCCACTCTGTAATACAACATCACAATAAGCCTTGCAAGCAATGTGACTAAGTGTTATCCACGGGATCTTGTATTACGGAAGGAGTAAAGAGACTTGCCGGTAACGAGGTTGAACTAGGTATGGAGATGCCGACGATCGAATCTCGGGCAAGTAACATACCGAAGAACAAAGGGAACAACATACGAGATTAACTGAATCCTTGACATAGAGGTTCGACCGATAAAGATATTTGTAGAATATGTAGGAACCACTATGGGCATCCAGGTCCCGCTATTAGTTATTGACCATAGAGGTGTCTCGGTCATGTTTACATAGTTCTCGAACCCGCAGGGTCTGCACACTTAAGGTTCAGTGACGTTTTGGTAGTATAGAGTTATGTATGTTGGTGACCGAAGGTTTTTCGGAGTGCCATATGAGATCCCGGACGTCACGAGAAGCTCCAGAATGGTCCGGAGGTAAAGATTGATATATATGAAGTCCTGTTTTGGTCACCGGAAAAGTTTTGGGCTCATTGGTAGTGTACCCGGAGTGCCGAGAGGGTGTCGGGGGACCATCGGGAGGGGTATCTCGACCCAAAGGACCTCATGGGATGTGGGAGGAGTCAAACCAGCCCCTGTGTGACATTCAAAGTGATGTCCCTACCTTATTTGGCATGTAACCCCATTGCATGACTTGTGACATGGGCTTAATGTATGATTTGCACCTTGTCCCATGTGTTGAATGGCATTCATGCATCATATCATCATGCATCATTTCTTTCTTCCTGCCTTACTTGTCTTCATGTGTATGTGATGTAGTGGTTGAGAGTGTGCCTTGTGTGGTGTTGGTGTTTGAGAGTGTGGGTGGAGTCATGTGTGCAACCTCTTTCTTCCCCTCTCTTCTCTCTTTCAAACAACACCTTCCATCTTCCCCCATCTCTTCCTATTAATTTAATGATCAGATTTAACTTGCTGTTTTTTTAAATGTTCAAGAGGTGCCCCAAATAATCTTATTAAGTTAGGATGTGGTGTTGTTGTTGATTGGGGTTGTTTGTATTTTGGTTTGTTTTAAAAGCAGGGGCTGTTGTTTAAATAATTATTTAAATAACTTGTGCAATAAATCAACCTAATATATTTAATAATATGAACACATTATTTTCTTTACAAAAGTATTTTTTTTATTTGCACTAAAACCCCTTTCTATCCCTCTAAGGTTTTTCTTTGAGTGGTGATGTTTTTAAAATATCAGAAAAACCTTTTGTTTGGGTGAGAGAGAGCAGTGTGGGGGCACTGGACTTCCGGCCCAGGAGAGCCCCTAGCTCGGCCCAGCAGCAGCAGGACGGCCACCTGCCCTGTTCCTCCTCCTCCATCAGGCAGCAGAGGCGAGAGAGCAGAGTGCGAGAGCGAGAGCCGACGCCGTCGCCGTTAGAGGCACACGGACGTCGAGGCCCCCTTCAAATAGAGCGTAGATCCCTAGGGTTCCCCTTCCCCTCTTGTCGCCGCCGCTTGTCCCCTTCTTCCTCCTCCTCCTTCTCCCTCTTGCTGCTTCCTCCGTCTCGGGTTCAGAGAGGTAGTGGGTTTTAGAGTGAGGTGGGGATTGACGGGCTTGTCGTCGGCGTCGCCTCCGGTGGAGCCCCGCCTCCATCAAGATGGTCTGCAGCGACCTGGAGCCGTCCGCGTTCTGTTCCCGGTGCTAGAGGGTGAGGAGCACCCCTGTAGCACCCGTCGTCGCCGTCTCCTTTGTCTTCTTCCTCGTCGTCTCGTCGTCGCCGTGTCCCCGCTTCGCCGAGCTTCCCCTCGGTGAGCAGCCGGTCCCCCGCTGTCCCCCTCTCCTCGTCGTAGCCCGTACCTTGCCGTCGTGATGCTCGTCACCGCCGGCCGGAGAAGCTCACGCTTGAGCTCGCCGCAGTCCCCCTCGTCACGAGACGAACGGGGGAATGGATTCCCCGTGTATCCCGTAGTCCTCACAACGTCTTTCCTTCGCTGAAGATGCCCTGTAGCCTGCCTGTAGTCACCGTTGCTCGCCGCCGATGCTCAGTCGTGTGTGTGTGCAGTACGGTTCAGTTTCGTCAGATTAGATGCGCATATGTGTGTACTAGTGGTGATGCGCCCCTCCTCTGTTAACTGTCGTCGTCGTAGCATAGTGGTAGCACTTGAGTGTGTAGACCAGGAGGTCTCGGGTTTGATCCCGAGCCCCTCCTCTTTTTTTGTGCTTTTCTTTTCTTTCTTTCTTTTGTGTTCTTTTTCTTCCTTGCTCATTTGTTCTTCTATATGTGTGTGTGGTGATATATGTGACCATGGTTGTGTGTATGTTATACACACACATGTGTGTGTGGGTGCTTGGTGTAGTGTGTGTGTGTATTTTATACATACACACACTTGTGTGAGTGTGTGTGGTATGTAAGTGCATGTGTGTGTATGTGTGTGTGCAAGTAGGTGTAGGTGTGGGTGCACCATATGTGTATGTGTATGTGCAGGTATGCACTTGTGCATATATGCATATATGGATGTGTATGCGTGCATCTACACCTAGGTGTGGTTGTGTGGATTGCTATGTTTAGTGTAGGTGCTTATGTGTATGTTTGAAGTAATCTCCATATGCATGTGCAAGAGAGCATGTGTGTATGTATGTGTGTAGATGTAGATCCCTATGTGTGTGTGGCACAAGTTGCCATTGTCATATGTGTGTGAGCATGTGGATGTGTGTGTAGGTAGAATGCCTCCTATCCATATTTATTTTCTTGCAATGATGCCTAGTAGATGCTAGTGAGTGGTTTTGTACCATGTGCATGAGTAGCTCCATGTGTTGGTATTCCTCTCTTAAGTGCATATGAGCATAGTTTCTCTTCTAGTTAGTTTCATCCTTGCAAATGATGCTATGCCATGATATCATGTCCCTAAGATGCTATTTAACCATTTCCAATAAGCAACATTAGAGCACATGCCTTTTGGGGTCATTTTCATTAAGTTGCATAAGTGACATAAGTCACCCATGCCCTTAGGAGGTCAATTTCGACCTAGCTTTTCTCCCTCTTTCTCCAAGAAAGCATAGGGGTATGAGTAGTGATTTTGGGGTAAAATCAACCCATCAATGCATCTTTGAAGTCAGATTTGACTTTGGGGCAACTTCACAAAAACTGCATTTTTATGTTGTGATGCCCTTTTCTCCATTTCATATGATTTATTCTATGCATGGTTTTAAGTTCTTGCCAACATGAGGTTGCTAGTTAAAGTTGCTGGGAATGTCCCAGTATTTTTGTTATTTGTTAAAAGTCACCAGATAAGTGGGAACCATGCTGTTTAGTGAGCAACTTTATGTTTCTGTCCAGCTTGCTTAAAAATGACCAAGTCTGGGAGATCTGTAGTTATTGTTTTGCCTTGTAGAGTGGAGGGTATCTTGTAATGTGTTGTGAATTTGAGCATTCTCAGTGTTAGTTATTTGTAGTAGATATTGCCATATACCATCCTGTTAATTTTCATGCCAATCGGAGCTCTCTAGAATATTTAACCAGTGCTGTCAACTTGCTACTTTATGTTCTCAGATTCCAGAAAACTGGAATTTTCACCAAGTCCCAGAAAACTGATTCATCTTGCCAACTTGATTGATTCATGCTTGTTGATGTGTGGCTTCTTTGCTATTTGTGTAGTTGGATAAGTTGATGTATTTGTTGAATAGATTCTGTCAATCTCTTGTTTGTGGCTGTAGGGTTCCTGTAGCTCAAGTTGTAAGCTGTAGAAATTGCTATGTTGCTGTTTTGTGGCAGATTGTGGGTTTTATTGTTTTATGACTTGTGTGAGCTATGCTCCATGGAATTGATTGATTCTTGAGGCTATTGTGATTGATTTTTCATCACCTATCCAGTGGCTACCTTGGAATGCCAAGAAGTAGCCTAGGTCTTGGTTGTCTTGTGATTTTTCCCCCGTACCTTGTCGTGAGCGTATCGTGAGACTCCGTTTCTTGCGTTCTTTATATGCATTTCTATCGATTTTGCATGATGCATCCATATTTGCCATGTTCATGCATGTCAAAATAACTTAACATGAGGTTATGTCCAGATTCACTAATTTACAAACTTTGCATGTGAAACTTGACTAGTTTTGGATTGCCATGTTAGAATTCTTCATAAATGAACCAGGCATCATTTTGGTTGTGCATTGCACCTTGGTTGGATGTTTATTGTTGCTGTTTCTCTTGGGTAGACACGAGTGTTGATACTGAGTATGAGGAACCAGGAGAGTACCACTACGAGGATCCCGCTACTTGTTCCACTGAAGAACCAACAGGCAAGATGATCGTACCCGGATCCCGATACTATTTTTGCTTGCTAGTTTCTTGCTCTTATCGTTACAATTGCGCTACCTATCACTTGATATCAGCCCCCATGTTGCCATGACAGCCTCTAACTTCCACATCCTAGCAAACCTTTGATTGGCTAAGTTACCGATGCTCAGCCCCTCTTATAGCGTTCTTAGTTGCAGGTGCAGGTTGTTCCATGTGATAACATGGAGTTGAATATCACAATAAATTCTGTTATTTAATTTAATGCACATATATATCTTGGTATTGGTGGAAGTCTTGACCTTTTTCTAAGTGATTTGTTTCGTTGTTACCGTCATTAGTTCCTGGTTACCGGTGTTATGTTTTCCATACTTTGCACTCCTAACATGCTCGGGGTTGTTATGGGGACCCCCTTATTTATTCGGTTGAGATTAAAACTTATTTGGCAAGACCCAACATTGGTACTACATTTGCATAACAACTTAATAAAATGCATAGGGTCTTGCAAACCCGTGGATAATTAATCAACCCCCGGGCCAGTGCTCCTCATGAGTGTTGGTCCAAACCAGAGCACTGTGCGGGGCCAACCCAGGACAACTTGGGAGATTTCTATCAGGCCTCCGTACGCATAGCTTATCTATCGTGTCCTGAGAGTGAGATACGCTACTCTTATCGGGTTCGTCGACACGTCGGGTGGTCTTGCTGGATTTGTTTTACCTTTATCGAGTGTCTTGCGTGTGGAGTCTGACTTTCTTCGGGTTTACTCGAGGTGTTGGAATTCCTTTGGAATTACCTATGAAGAC
The DNA here is from genome assembly GCA_022496015.1 of Hordeum marinum. Lineage (NCBI taxonomy): Eukaryota > Viridiplantae > Streptophyta > Magnoliopsida > Poales > Poaceae > Hordeum > Hordeum marinum. The sequence goes on along the minus strand of CM039673.1, from coordinate 540,163,565 downwards.
CGCGAGATCCGTGGTCGAGGCATTCCCACGGAGTGTGGTTAATTTTGTAATGGATTAGTTGGAGCACCCCTGCAGGGTTAAATCTTTCGGAAAGCCGTGCCCGTGGTTATGTGGCTACTTGGATATTTGTTTAACACCCGGTTATAATAAACTTGAAGTAAACTCTAATTAAAATACACCAACTGTGTGAGTAACCGTGATCGTCTCTGCTCGTGAATACGATCCGAGAGAGAACACGGTGGGGTTATGATTGACGTAAGTAGGGGTTCAGGATCTCATAGAGATCATAGTAGACTCGATCGTTCGTCGTAGGCCACTCATATTTATTTCATGTTGCGTAAGCTAGCCATCATATATGCTTAGTGCTGCTGCAAACTAAATACTTACCCCATCCCAACCTTTAAGCTTGAATAGTTTCGGTACCCGGACACATGATAGCTGAGTCCTCTGTGGCTCACAGTTTACTACAACACTCCAGGTACAGGTTCAGATTAGTACGTGCAGGATGATCTTACCCAGCTCCAGTGGGAGTATGATGAGGAAAGAGGCAGGATGTACGTGACGTATTCGGATGAGTAGAGGACTTGGTCGTGATCTTTGGGGCAGCGAGATACTTTCATTTGAATCTGTTTTATCGTTTGATTTTGTCCGTAGTCGGACCCTTTTTTCATCTTGATGACTTGAACTCTGAGTGGAATTGTAATTTAGCATGTGGCGAGTGTAAGCCAACTTATATACTCATCTCTTCTGTAATGTATGATGCAATGTTACTATACTTGCTAATGGCAAGATGCGCCTCTATCCCTTGCGAGGCCCTCGTGTCTTAAAAATGGATAGGCGCGCATCTTGGGCGTGACACCCTGGTGGGCGTGTCTAAGCCCCCACTAAGGTGTTGGGAGACGTAGTAGTAAATCAAATTTTTTTCTACGATCACCAAGATCTATACATGGAGAAACCAGCAATGAGTGGGGAGAGATTGCATCTTCATACCTTTGAAGATCGCTAAGCGGAAGCGTTACAAGAACGCGGTTGGTGGAGTCGTACTCGCAACGATTCAGATCGCGGTGGATTCCGATCTCAGCGCCGTACAACGGCGCCTCCGCGTTCAACACACGTGCAGCCCGATACGTCTTCTACGCCTTGATCTAGCAAGGAGAAAGGAGAGGTTGAGGGAGAGCTCTGGCAGCACGATAGCATGGTTACAGTGGAGCTACGTGGACTCCGGCAGGGCTTCGCCAAGCGCTACGGAGAACGAGGAAGAGGAAGGGTAGGGCTGCGCCGAGAGAGAGAGAGAAGTCGTGTCTCAAATCATCTCAAACCCTTGCATATATATAGGAGGAGGGAGAGGGAGGGCTGCCTTGGCCCCTCCTCCAAGGAGGAGAGGTTCGGCGGAACTAGGGGGAGAGTCCACGTCCCACAAGGGAGGTGGATCTCCTCTTTTAAAACCCTTTTGCCCTTTATCTCTTGATCCCAGCCGCATGGGCCTTTCTAGAAGGTCTTGGCCAGCCCAATAAGGGCTGGCACTCCTCCTCTAAGGGCTCACAAAGTCCTATGGTCGTCACACCCCTCCCGGGGGTCCTCCAGCACCCTCCGGGCACTCCCGGTACACTACCGATGAGCCCGAAAACTTTCCGGTGACCAAAACTGGACTTCCTATATATCAATCTTTACCTCCGGACCATTCTGGAGCTCCTCGTGACGTCCGGGATCTCATCCGGGACTCCGAACAACCTTTGGTAATCATTTATACCATTTCCCTATAACCCTAGAGTCATCAAACCTTAAGTGTGTAGACCCTACGGGTTCGGGAGACACGTAGACGTGACTGAGACACCTCTCCGGTCAATAACCAACAGTGGGATCTGGATACCCATGTTGGCTCCCACATGCTCCACAATGATTTCATTGGATGAACCATGATGTCGGGGACTCAATCAATCCCGTATACAATTCCCTTTGTCTATCGCTATGATACTTGCCCGAGATTCGATCGTCGGTATCTCTATACCTTGTTCAATCTCGTTACAGGCAAGTCTCTTTACTCGTTCCGTAATACATCATCCCGTGACTAACTCCTTAGTCACATTGAGCTCATTATGATGATGTCTTACCGAGTGGGCCCAGAGATACCTCTCCGTCACACAGAGTGACAAATCCCAGTCTCGATTTGTGCCAACCCAACAGACACCTTCGGAGATACCCGTAGTGCACCTTTATAGCCACCCAGTTATGTTGTGACATTTGGCACACCCAAAGCATTCCTACGGTATCCGGGAGTTGCACAATCTCATGGTCTAAGGAAACGGTACTTGACATTGAAAAGCTTTAGTAGACGAACTACACGATCTTGTGCTATGCTTAGGATTGGGTCTTGTCCATCACATCATTCTCCTAATGATGTGATACCATTATCAACGACATCCAATGTCCATGTCCATGAAACCGTGACCATCTATTGATCAACGAGCTAGCCAACTAGAGGCTTACTAGGGACATGTTGTGGTCTATGTATTCACACATGTATTACGGTTTCTGGTTAACACAATTATAGCATGAACAATAGACAATTATCATGAAATAGGAAATACAATAATAACCATTTTATTATTTCCTCTAGGGCATATTTCCAACATAAGGCCCATGCGGCTAGGGGTGGGAAAAACCCAAAAGGTTACTGCGGCCCTCCGACACCCTTCCGCCGCTGGAGGGACAATGATGACGAGAACGACGACAACGGCGTCGGTACGACAACTGTTGGAAATATGCCCTATAAGCAATAATAAATTAGTTATTATCATATTTCTTTGTTCATAATAATTGTTTATTATCCATGCTAGAATTGTATTGATCGGAAATTCAGATACATGTGTGGATACATAGACAACACCATGTCCCTAGTATGCCTCTAATGGACTAGCTCGTTGATCAAAGATGGTTAAGGTTTCCTAGCCATGGACATGAGATGTCATTTGATAATGGGATCACATCATTAAGAGAATGATGTGATGGACAAGACCCAAACTATAAACGTAGCATATGATCGTGTCAATTTATTGCTACAGCTTTCTGCATGTCAAGTATCTGTTCCTGTGACCATGAGATCATGCAACTCACTGACACCGCAGGAGTACCTTGTGTGTATCAAACGTTGCAACGTAACTGGGTGACTATAAAGGTACTCTACAGGTATCTCCGAGGGTGTCTGTTGGGTTGGCATGGATCAATACTAGGATTTGTTACTCCATGTGACGGAGAGGTATCTCGGGGCCCACTCGGTAATACAACATCACTATAAGCCTTGCAACCAATGTGACCAAAGAGTTAGCCATGGGATCTTGTATTACGGAACGATTAAATAGACTTTCCGATAACGAGATTGAACTAGGTATAGAGATACCGAGGATCGAATCTTGGGCAAGTAACATACCGAAGAACAAAGGGAATAACATACGGGATTAACTGAATCCTTGAAATAGAGGTTCAATCGATAAAGATCTTCGTAGAATATGTAGGAACCAATATGGGCATCTAGGTCCCGCTATTGGTTATTGATCGTAGAGGTGTCTTGGTCATGTATACATAGTTCTCAAACCCGCAGGGTCTACACACTTAAGGTTCAGTGACGTTTCGGTAGTATAGAGTTATGTATGGTGGTAACCGAAGGTTTTTAGGAGTCCCAGATGAGATCCCGGACATCACGAGGAGCTCCGGAATGGTCCGGAGGTAAAGATTGATATATAGGAAGTCCTGTTTTGGTCGCCGAAAAAGTTTCGGGCTCATCGGTATTGTATCGGGAGTGCCGGGAGGGTACCGGGGGACCATCGGGAGGGGTGTTTCGACCCAAGAGGCTACATGGACTGTGGGAGAAGGTAAACCAGCCCTTAGTGGGCTGTTCGAGCCCCCCGCTATGGCCCATGTGGCTAGAGATGGGAAAAACCCAAAGGTGGAGAGGTGGAAAGAGTTTCCAAGTGGAAAGGAGGAATCCTACTCCTAATAGGATTAGAGTAGGACTCCTCCACCTCCAATTTCGACCAAACCTTGAGGGTTTGAGGCTGCCTCCTCCCCTCCCTCCCTCCTATATATACTAGAGGATTTAGAGGGGCAAGCCAATCCTAATTGCCACGTGCTGCCTCTTCTTCCTCTAGATCTGTTTCTCCTCTAGATTAGTTATGCGGTGCTTAGGCGAAGCCCTGCAGGATTAGTTCACCACCGCCACCACGCCGTTGTGCTGCCGGAGAAATCATTTACATCTACGCTCCCTCTTTCTAGATCAAGAAGGCGGAGATCTTCATTGAGATGTACGTATGCTGAACGCGGAGGTGTCGTCCGTTCGGCGCTAGATCGGAAGGACCGTGATGAAGATCGCGAGACGATTCGTGATTGGATTGCGGGACGGATCGTGATGGGAACGCGGGACGGATCGTGATTGGATCATGAGATGGATCGTGATGGGATCGCGGGACGCTCAGCGATTTGGATCGCGAAGACGTTCGACTACATCAACCGCGTTTCTTAACGCTTCCCGCTTTGCGATCTACAAGTGTATGTAGATCCACTCTCCCTCTTGTAGATGCACATCACCATGGATAGATCTTGCGTGTGCATAGGAAATTTTTTGTTTCCCATGCAACATTCCCCAACAGTACCCGCACCTCAACGGAGCCCCGCAAGCAGAACACCCTGGTCGAAAGACCTCGAAACGAGAAGAAAACCGTCGGCTAGCCCGGAACAACACTCAATGTCGATGGCCTCCTGGATTAACCATGCCCAATACATGCTATTCTACTTCATTCCTACCCGACACACAACCTTCGTTACTGTTTGGTTGTTAGGCAGGTCGCTAAGGGATGACCCGCCCTTCGGTCGGCGCCCCCAGCCACGCAGAGGAGTTCTCGGACGAAGATGAAGTCATAATGATTTACGAGACCTTCATGCCAACAGCCAGCGCAAACGAGCCCTGCGGGAAATCAATTGTATTCGACAGGTGCCAACTCGGGGCGCGTGGATAGAGACACTGATCACCTTTGATTGTAAAGATCAACTGAGTTCGACCCCAAACAGGTGCCCCGCCGCACTAGTCCTCAACCCAATCGTGGGTTGCTGCCGACTTTGGAAGGTGCTCATGAACGGAGGCAACCTAAATTTGATATATGCAGACACTTTGTATTAAATGCACGTCGATAAATCACACATAGAGCAGAGTGGCACCACCTTTAAAGGTATAATACCCAGGCAAGAGGCACACCACATCGGCAAAATAACCCTGAATGTAGTCTTCAGAACACCAGAAAATTACCGCTCCACATTGCCCCTTTTAAGAGTGGATATCATGCCATCCTGGGGCAGGACACCATCTCAAAATTCCAAGCAGTAAGACATTATGGCTACATGAAGCTCCAAATACCGGGCTCAAATGGGATCATTACTATCTCAAGCTACCCAGAGAGAGCATTCAAAGCCGAGAATAAAACGGCGTCACTTGCCCTCGAATCCTAGTCCGAAGCCCTCATGGCCGAGGAGCTGACCACACTACGCGCCGAAGTCGATCGAGATGATGTCATCCTCGACAAATGGCCAAAGTCTAATTCATTCAAGCCGGCTGACGAAATAGTCAAGTTCCAAGTAAACCCCACGGACCCAGGTAAAACGACCTCCATTTGGGGCATACCTCGATCCCGAGATTGGCGAGGCTCTATGCAATTTCCTTAGGATAAACTGGGATATATTCGCCTCGCACCCTTCCAATATGCCGGGGATACCCACAGGCTCACAGAACACATCCTAAACATATTAAAAGGCTACAAGCCTGTCAAACAAACACTTCGATGTTTCTATGAACCCAAGCGTCAAGAAATGGGCGAGGAACTGGCTAAAGTATTGGAGGCCGAATTCATCTGAGATATAAAGCACCGAGACTGGCTTGCCAACTTGGTCATGGTACAAAAGAAGAATGGGTCCTGACGCTTGTGCGTCGATTTTAAAGACCTCAATAAAGCCTGCCCCAAGGACCCCTTACCATTACCACGCATCGACCAAATCATGGACGCCACAAGAGGGCACAAGTCATTGTGCTTCCTGGACACCTATTCAGGATATCATCAGATAAAGATGAAAGAATCTGACCAGGCAGCAACAACATACATGACACCTTATGGGTTGTTCCGTTTTAACGCGATGCCCTTCAGACTAAAGAACACCGATGCCACATACCAACACATCACTACTAGGGAAAACCCTAGCAGTAGCACGGGTTTTTGGTGTATCAGTAGCGCGGGTACCCGCACTGCTGATACGGCGCTACAACTAACGTTTATCAGTAGCGCATTTTAACACGCGCTACTGCTATACCTACTTACCAGTAGGGCTTTCCGTACCAGCGCTACTGCTAAGTCCTTTAGCAGCTGCGTTTTCCTGTCCAGCACTAAAGAGCGCTACTACTATATTTTCTCATATCTTTTTTTTCTACGTATTTGCGATGTTTCTGTATAGGTTTTACAATATTCTAATCATATCATATTCTTGAGGCGTCGGTTCGTATCCCTCTCTTGCACTAGCGTGAACCTAAACTAAGTACTGGCTGTCACTCGGAAACCGGAAACCGGTACACCTGGGCCTGACACTCCGGCCACTCATCATATACTCCTGGCGTAGCACTTCTTCGCCATCGTTGATCTATGCACCTGCATCGTCACATGAGTTGATGATATGCAACATATATAGTTAAGCAACACAAAGAGATAGACTTGGCAAAAATATAAGCAACATATCATAAGCGTACAAAGTTCATCGTACCCAAAATGCCAAAATTCACGGAAAATTTCGGCATGACCTTTGCTACAAACTGGACAAATAGAGCGCCTAAAATTTACCGGAACGGAAATGAATTAACATTCTAGCAAAACATAGGCTATTCAGAATCATTCCCTGCAAACCATTTTCAAATATCCATCTTCGACACCTCAACACATGTCCAAATATACACGAGCAACCACATGTCCAACTATACATGTCCAAATTTCACAAGCTAATTCAAAAACTAAGTGTAGAAGCAAATTCATCTAACTACTAATAGAACAAAATTCAGTTAACTTTAGTGCTCTATAATGATGAAATGAAAAAAAATCAGTACTGCCCTAGAATAATATTTTTGTCCTAATTTGATATCTAGCTAAATTCATATATATCAAAATAGCTACCTTGGGTTTATACCAAAATTTAGCTACCTAGGGTTCATACCAAAACCTAGGGTTCATACTTAAACCTAGGGTTCATACCTAAATTCACCTAAGTAAATTAACCTACTGCCCTCTTGCAAAGTATTCACCTACTGTACCACTGCTACTCTACTTAAACCTAGATAGGGTTCATAACTAAATTCACCTAAGTAAATTAACCTAGAGAGGAGGGGTGGGGTTTTACAGAGAGGGTGCTCGGGGGAGACGGTGGTGAGGAGGGCGTCGAGGGTGCCAGGGCCATGGAGGGAGGCAGGGCGGCCCCATGACGGCGAGGGAGGCAGGGTGGCGAGGAGGGGACAAGGGTGGCTCCCGAGGGCGTGTGGCTCCGGTGGCGGCGACGGCGCGTGGCTCTGGTGGCGGCCCCGGCGACGACGATGGGGGCAGTGGCGACGAGGGAGCAGGGGCGGCGAGAGGGGGCATGGGCGGCAAGGGGAGAGGGACGCGAGAAGAATGGGGAATTAGGGAAGGAGTGATAACCGCGAAGGGGCAAGTCAAACTTAGTGGTAGCGCGTTTAAGGAAAACGCACCGCTACTACTTTCTTAGCGGTAGCGCTTGTCAAAATAGAGCACTACTACTATACCTAGCCTGTTGGAAATGGTGAGGTAGTTATAGTAGTAGCGCTTTTTGTCTGGAACGCGCTACTGCTATTTACATAGCAGTAGCGATGTTTGTCTCCCCGCGCTACTGTTATGTAGCAGTAGCGCCATCTTTTGACCAGCGCTACTGATAATCCTCTGCGTATACGGTTTTCCCTAGTAGTGCATGATTCAATCATTCCTCGGGAAACACATAGGGAAGGCCATCGAGGCCTACGTTGACAGTGTGGTTGTCAAAACTAAACATGTCGGACAATTGGTAAACAACCTCCGAGATACATTCACCGGCCTACGGGAATATCAGATCAAGGTCAATGGAGAAATGCTTAGAGTCCCAACTGACAAACTCCTCGAATTTATCGTATCCAGCCGAGGAATCAAGGCCAATCCAGCAAAAATACGAGCCTTGGACCGTTTGGAGGTACAATTACAGTTCAAATACGTACAAAACCTAGCAGGATGTGCGGCGGCATTAAGCCGCTTCATATCAAGACTCGGGGACAAAGCCTTGCCTCTATACAGGCTATTAAAGCAAACAAATACATTCGTATGGACCAAGGCGGCCGTGGCGGACTTGGAACACATCAAAAGTCTCCTCGCCACTAATCCTATCCTGGCAACCCCAGGTGTATGTGAGTCCATGATATTATACATCTCGACCACAAACCAGGTGGTTAGCGTAGTACTCGTGGTTGCACGAGACATGGAGGGTCACAAGTTCTAGGTCCAGAAGCCTGTTTATTAATCTCCGAAGTCTTAATACCTTGCAAAACATGTTACCCTCACTATTAAAAGATAGCCTACGTAGTCTTCACAGCAACACGAAAACTCGAGCACTACTTTCAAGAGTGCTCTGCAGCCGTGGCATCCGATGTCCCCTTAAGTGACATAAATAACAACAAGGATGCAATGGGGCTTATTGAAAATTGGTCCATAGAGCTCCTACCTTTTTATAATCACCTATCGGCCGCGCCAAGCTATTAAATCTCAGGTGCTGGCTGACTTTGTGGCCAAACGAATAGAAGTCAAACTCCCTTGAGAGTATAGCACCTATTCACACTAGACCATGTACTTCGATGGTTCCAAAATGCTTGTTGGCCTAGTAGCTGGCGTCATACCACTAGTAGAATGTCGATCAGTAGTCCCGATCGGGATGTTCCTTTAGTACCGGTTCCCCAACCGGTACTAACGGGTCGGGACTAAAGGTCCAGACCTTTAGTACTGGCTAGCCCACGGACCGGTACTAAAGGCCCACCACGTGGCTGCCTGCGTGGGCTGGTGGTGGAGGACCTTTAGTACCGGTTGGTGATACCAACCGGTACTAAGTGTTACCAACCGGTTTTTAAACTATTTTTTTTCGAATTTTTTATTTTTTTTCTGATTTTCAAATCTGTGAATTATCTGACAATTTAATCTCTAATCATCCCTCTTCACTGCTTTTGAATTATTTGACAATTTAATCTCTAATCATCCTCACTCCAAATCATCTAACTTCTCAACCGGTCACCCATCCTCTCACTGCTCTAACCCGAGCACGCTTAACTTTTGAGTTCTATCAGCCTTTGTTTCCAAGTCTGCACTTGTTGTTTTCTTGATAATAGTAAGCTATCAATCCTATTAACCCTTATGTCTTGATGTCACATTATTTAATTTTTTGAATTCCAAACAATTATTAAAATAAAAAATATATATTGAATTTCTATGAAAATAAAATAAGTAATATTTTTATTTTATTCATTTTTTTGCCATATATTCAATTCATATGGCATAATTAATATCTTTAAATCTGTAAATCGAAATTCAACAAATAATATATCCATTATTATCAGAAAAATGTGAGGAATCCAAATATGACATCATTTACTAATTTTTAAATAAAATTATTTTTATTTTTTTGATTTTGTAGGAAAAAATCTTCTTTTTGAAATAACTTTTTTTACTTTTAGGATTTCGAGAATCTGAGAAAACTTCACCGGGTAAACCCCGGTGAAATCGAGTCCCAATTTTTCTCTACTTTTTCTTATATATTAACTAACCCCGGTGATTCTCTAACATGTGTTTCAACTTCAACCTCTCCTTATCATTTTCGCAGTTTCTCTTTGCATCAGCAATGACCCGACCCAAATCATAAGTAGGCTCATCTGATGCGTCTTCTTCAGCTTCCCCCATTGATGCCTCTTCTTCAGCTTCCCCAATTGTTGTATCGGCGAAAGGATAGTTGTCATGATCCTCTTCTTCTACATTGTCTTCCATTATAACCCCTCTTTCTCCGTGCTTGGTCCAACAACTATAGCCGGACATGAAACCGGACTTCAGCAGGTGGTAGTGAAGGGTTTTTGAGGTAGAGTAATTCCTATCATTCTTACAGTCACGACATGGACAACACATGAAACCATTATGCTTGTTTGCCTCATCCACATGAATAAAATCATGCAGGCCATTAAGAAACCTTGGACTTAGTCGGTCATCAAACATCCATTGCCAACTCATGTTCACTACACAACATCGAAGTGACTAAATTAATACAACTTCATCATCACATTACAACCAAAAGTAGAGCTAGCAGTGACCAAATATTATTACTGCAAATAATAGATACTTATAGTTCATACATACATCTCATAAAATAACATACAACTATCTCAACTTATTATGTACCAAGCACGGAGAAAGAGAGGTTATTATGGAAGACAACGAAGAAGAAGATGACAACAAATACCCTCCCCCTGAATACGGTGATGCTACAATGGGAAGCTAAAGTTCAAGAAAAAGAAATGTCTTTTGCAACAGATGAGTTTATGTCCAAAACCCTGATACTTCGAAAGAGACTGTCCATTTTGTACACGAATTGCATCCAGCTTTTGCCGTAACCCTCTCAACTTTTTAGCACATGCTATGTGGGTGAAATGATGATACCATGCCAACTTTCAACCTTTTTAGAGTTCATTTGTAGTGCTTTTCAATTTTAGAGTCATTTAGCTCAAAAAAATCATTAACTGCATGAAAAATAACAAATGAAGTCAGAAAGGGTTGAAAATTTATGATGTGGCTTTGAATGGTGCATTTTGAACACACAAAAAGCTTGGAGTTCAAATAAGTTCAAGAAAATGAAATGCCTTTTGCAACAGATGAGTTTATGTCCGAAAACCTGATACTTCGAAAGAGACTATCCGTTTTGTACACGAAGTGCATCCAGCTTTTGCCGTAACCTTCTCAACTTTTTAGCACATACTATGTGGGTGAAATGATGACACCATGCCAACTTTCAACCTTTTCAGAGTTCATTTGTAGTGCTTTTCAATTTCAGGGTCATTTAGCTCAAAGAAATCAATAACTACATGAAAAATAACAAATGAAGTCAGAAAGGGTTGAAAATTCATGATGTGGCTTTCAATGGTGCATTTTGAACACAGAAAAAGCCTGGAGTTCAAATAAGTTCAAGAAAATGAAATGCCTTGCGTAACAGATGAGTTTATGTCCGAAACCCTGATACTTCGAAACAGACTGTCCGTTTTGTACACGAAGTGCATCCTGTTTTTGACGTAACCCTCTCAACTTTTTAGCACATGCTATGTGGGTGAAATGATGATACCATGCCAACTTTCAACCTTTTCAGAGTTCATTTGTAGTGCTTTTCAATTTCAGGGTCATTTAGCTCAAAAAAATCAATAACTGCATGAAAAATAACAAATGAAAAGGGTTGAAAATTAATGATGTGGCTTTGAATGGTGCATTTTGAACACAAAAAAACCTGGAGTTCAAATAAATTCAAGAAAATGAAATGTCTTTTGTAACCGATGAGTTTCCGTCCGAAACCCTGATACTTCGAAAGAGACTGTCCGTTTTGTACACGAAGTGCATCCAGATTTTGCTATAACCCTCTCAACTTTTTAGCACATGCTATGTGGGTGAAATAATGATACCATGCCAACTTTCAACCTTTTTAGAGTTCATTTGTAGTGCTTTTCAATTTCCGGGTCATTTAGCTCAAAAAAATCAATAACTGCATGAAAAATAACAAATGAAGTCAGAAAGGGTTGAAAATTGATGATGTGGCTTTGAATGGTGCATTTTGAACACACAAATATCCTGGAGTTCAAATAAGTTCAAGAAAATGAAATGCCTTTTGTAACAGATGAGTTTCCGTCCGAAACCCTGATACTTCGAAAGAGACTGTCCGTTTTGTACATGAAGTGCATCCAGCAAACAGAATGAACTAAAAATAATCAATTGACTATTATTTTATGAACAATAATATTCTTCAATAGCAAAGAATCAACTAAAAATCTTTTATAAAACTCTAATAGCAAAAAGAAACTCTAAAAGCTTTTATAAACCTCTAGTATTTTTGAAACTAAAATTATATAAAACCTAAAAATTACCGTATATGTAGGAAGTCTTTAGTACCGGCTGGTGACACCAGCCGGTACTAAAGGTTGCCCTTTAGTACCGGTTGGTGTCACCAGCCGGTACTAAAGGTGCACGCGGGGCCCAAGTCTGACCAAAAGCCTGCCATGCCCCTTTAGTACCGGCTCGTGACACGAACCGGTACTAAAGATTGCTCACGAGCCGGTACTAAAGGTTGCCCTAGTCCTAACCATTGGAGCCGGCACGAACCGGGACTAATACCGTCTTTAGTACCGGCTCGTAACCAGACCGGGACTAATGCTTGGGACGAAAGGTCTGTTTTGTACTAGTGTACTCACACCACCCACGGGCAACAATATTCGATATGTGTTACAAATTATGTACACGGATTCCAACAACATGGCCGAATACGAAGCCCTTTTACATGGGCTCTAGATAGCAGTCTCCATGGGTGTCAAACGCGTGGAGGTCCAAGGTGATTCCAACCTCGCCATCTCACAAGTCAACAACGAATTAGATGCCAATGACCCAAAGATGACAACATATCGGAATGTCATCTTAAAAATCTCAGCTAGGGTCGAGGGGCTGGAATTTCACCACATACCCCAAGATAGCAACTAGGCCGCTAATATACTTGACCTAATGGGCGCAAAGCGGGATAAAGTCCCATACAATACCTTCCTCAAACGACTCTTTAAGCCATCCGTAGTTTGGCAAGATGACAAAATAATGTCGGAGTCAAGCGACGTCGGGAAACACGCCTCGCCCGAAGATGATGAAGGACAATGTGTAATGGGCGGCTCGGTTATTCATGAAACATCTTTCGCACACGAAGTCATGGCAGTCATTGCACCATGGACAGAGCCCCTCCTCGCATACCTGCTCCATAAAGAGCACCCCGATGACCAAACCGACGCACGACATATTGTACGACAATCTAAAGCCTATAAGGTTCATGCGAGAGAGCTCTATAAGATGAGCACCACTAGCGTCTTCCAGCGATGCATATCCAAAGAGGAAGGAATAAAATTACTTCAGGATATGCACTCAGACATGAGCGAACATCACTCCGCTGCTCGGACCTTGGTAACAAAGGCCTTTCAAGCTGGTTTATATTGTCCAACTGCGGGCGCCGATGCCTCGGTGTTAGTACAACATTGCTTGGGTTGTCAAGTATTCACCAAACAAAGCCACATGCCTCCTGCGGTTCTTCGCACTAACCTCATCACCTGGCCTTTCGTGGTCTGAGGGCTAGATATGGTCGGCCCACTCAACGACGTATCAAGAAAAACATAAATACTTGCTTGTCATGGTTGACAAATTCACTAAGTGGATCAAAGCAAAGCCAGTCAGCTCGGCCGATGCTACCCAAGTAATGGATTTCATCTCCAGGGTAGTACTCCCTTACGGTATCCCACACAGTCTGACTGCAGACAAAGGGACAAACTTCATGGACAAAGGGGTTAAAAATTGGTGCGCACAAATGGGCATCAAGCTCGATTACGCGTCAGTATACAAGCCGCAGTCAAATGGGCAAGTGCAGCGGGCCAACAGACTAATCCTTAGTGGCATCAAGCGAGAGCTAGTACGTTTTTTTTAAAAAGTCGGTTGCAAATGGGTCGAAGAACTCAATTCCATCTCATGGGGTTTGCGCACCACACTGGATACACACCCTTTTTTTTGGTTTACGACGCTGAGGTCGTACTCCCTTGCGACATCATACATGATACACCTCTGGTACGCATGTATGAATACTAGGAGGCCGGGCTCGATCGGCAAGATGCCTTGGATGCTCTCGAAGAAGAGTGCAACGTTGTTTGGGCACGATCTGCTATCTACCAATAGTAAGCTCAACGCTACCACAATAGGGAGGTTCGTGCTAAGTACTTCAACGTTGGGGACCATAACAGAGAAGCAGAAGCACAAACTCTCCCCTAGATGGGACGGGCCAATTATTATTGACCAATTACTAATTGGAGGAGCTTACCAAATTTAGAATCCATAGGACGGTCATCTAGAACCCGATCCCTGGAAGGCAATGCTGCCCTGACGCTTCTACAGATGACTCCCTCAAACACTGCTTATGTATATAACTTACCCCATTTTTTCTACACGTCAAAGCATCTTTGGAATGATTTGGATAGATAATATAGCTTGTTCTTTTCAAAACAAGTGTTGTTCCACCTCTTATACACCATTGTCTTTCAAGCCATAATATACATCAATTCGATTTAAGATTTGGCCAACCAGGGTTACCCGATTGCTGTGCTTGCCCCTTATGTTCCCAATAATTTGGCTAAGGGGCAAAGGGTGCACTGCTGCAATTGTTACTCTCGAGTCAGCCAGTGCAGTACCTCAGACGGATAAAGCCAAAAGCTAGCACTCTTAACATACAAATCGGTCGGTCATGACACATGGTTAATGTGGAAGGGGCCTTTCGAACCCCGACTAGGGGCTTACACCCGAGGTCACCCGTCTTCGGACACACGTGCTCAGTACAATCACCCGAGGAAAGGAACTCTTGGAAGAACTATTTTCCTCGGAAGTTGTCTCTTACGCTAACTCTCCACCTCCCTCTCTTACTTCGAGCCATATATCCAGATTGCCTTGTCACCTGAAGTGCCTGGTATGATTACTTCGACCAATAGTATGGGACACTCCTTGGCCATTGGCCGGGGAGGTGGAAGCCGATGACTGTCTGACAGAGTTCAGAAGAGCATTATGAATATTGACATAAAGTACTTCGATACATAAGTCACACATACTTATTACACCCGGTCTAGTCCATCTATTAAGGTGTGTAGAGTGCAGTCCTTCTGCGAAAACCGAGTAGCAGACATAACACTCTCGTACATGAGACTAGTGGGTATCTCTTCATCATCCGGCCCCATAGTCCTACCTTGGCTAAAATTTTCGTGTTAAGACCTGTATAATGGGTCTGTACCATGGCCCAGGCCTCCCTCGCACCTTCCTGACAGGCAGACACCTCCCAAGCCTGGATCCGGCGCCGAGCTCTTTTTACCTATTCGGCTAGGACCTCCTTCATCAATTTTCGCTCACTCTCGTGCACCACGGACAGATGAGCCACCATGTCTTCGGACATTGGACCTCGGGCATTAGGGGGTAGGCCAGACAAAGAAGCTGCCAAAGGAGAAAAGTCAACCTGCTAATCACCTCGGTTGAACACATCAAAAGATTTTCGAAAATCACAACTTACCAAAAATCATATCATCCGTTCGACGATTCTTCAATTCTGCAGCAACCATTGAGATTTTAAGATCTCAATCTCTTGGGCTTTTCGGGCGTTTTGGCCCTTAGCACATTGACGCCATCCACCCTTTGGGTCACCACATGTTGGTTTGCTTGGCGTTGTGAATCCATGTACATCAAATCCTCGTGGGCTTGCTTAGGATCTCTCTCAAGATGACCTAGGGCTTTTGCTGCTACATGAGATTATGTCGTCATGCCATCTCCTAAAATCCAATTGGCGCTAATAATATATGCCAGACAAGCACTTACCATGTCCCTTCCTGGTGAACTTCTTCACCTACTCCACCTTGGCCAAGGCGGCATCTAACTTCGCCTTCGTTTGGGTGAGCGCCTCTCGGTTAGTTGACCATTCTTTACCCGAGCTTCCTGTCAAGGACGACATACATTCAAGCCTTGCTACGGCCGCATTTCGCCCATATCAAGCCTGAGGGGCTACTACCATACTTGGTAGTCTTGTTTTCTTTCAAGCAAATAAAGAAATACATGAAGAACTCGAAGGAACATGAACTTTGTTGAAGCCTCACCTATAAACCTTGCGACAAGACGTCCAGCGACTGATCAAAAGCACCTTGGGTCGCCCCAAGATATGCATACAACGCACTAAGGGCATTGAACGCCCGATCCGAGAAGGCTGAATTCCTTAAGTAAGCCGTTCGCCCCCGATAATTCGCAACACATTGGATGTCGGAAAGAGTAGCCGAAGTGGTTCACGAGTCCTCGGGTTGGGGAACCTTGGGAGTAACCCCCGTAGTAGGGCGTGCCTTCGCTTCCCTATGCGAGGTTGTCATTTCGTAGGCCCTCGCTCTCACTACTATAGAAGAAGGAGAGGGTTGCATGCGAATAATCAAAGGGGTCAGGGCCTGACAAAGTACATTTAACACATGCAGAAATTAAGAAGTTACCTGGTAACTGAGGGGGCACTTCTGCCTGCCCCCATGATATCGACCTCTGTGTCTTGTGGCTCCCACAGTTAACGTTTGGAATGCGTCCCTTTGGAGGAGGAGTCGGGCGGCTAGGGGTTCGAGGGCGAGAAGCTCACTTTCTATTAGACGAAGGGAGTGTTACCAATGAAGCTAGCCTTGTCCTAGGAACGTCGGGGGCAATAGACACACTTGAGACATCAAGGCTCTCCAAGAAATATTTCCACCCTTCTTAGATAAGGTCTAGGTCCTCGTCTTCGTTAAGAGGGGATCCTCGGCTTGGCGGTGCGACTCTGGCTCGGGTGCCAGGCTACTTATGACCTCAACCCAACACCTCCATCTCTGTTCAAAATTAGTGCATGGTTGGTTAGATTAATTATCGAATACTTCGGATGGATGAGGGAAGTAGGAGAAACGTACTATGTCGACGGGATTGTAATAGGACTCGAAATTGCCACTTGGCAAAGTTCCCCGCCGTCCTATGATAAATACTAGCCAGCACCAATCGAAAGGATGCTTGGTCAAAGAAGTCCTCTTGGGTTATTCAAGAGGCATCTTCGGTCCCCTTTAACTCACAGAGCAGATGAGGGCGTTGCCGAAGTGGCTAGACTCTTTGGTTCAACACCGTGGCCATTACATCTATTATAGTAAGGCCGATGCTCATCAATTGCTTCACCCGAGCCGCCAGCTTGGTAACCTCATCACTTTTTTCTTGAAAGGGGCTATGCGGCCTCCAGCTATAACGCCTCCTTGGGGGCTCCATGGAAAACAAAGGGAGTCTGGGCCGAACTGGGTCGAGGAGAGGGATGTCGTCTACGTAGAACCACTCAGTTGGCCAGGCGTCAATGTCCTCCTGAGGTATGCCTGATGGATACTCGGTCCCTCGATCCGGCAAAATTCGGATGCCCCAACCTCATACAACTTCTCGGGATGAGAACATGGCACTACACAGAAATACTTTCTCCATAGCCCGATGTGTGCCTCGTATCCGAGGTGCATCTCGCAAAGGGCGACATACCAAGTAAAAGTGAGTTGGGGGTGAAGTTGTGAAGCTGCAGCCCATAGAACTCCAATAGGCAGCGAAGGAAGGGGTGAATGGGAAGCCCTAAGCCATGTAATAAGAGGAAAGTAAGCATACCCTTTCGCCCTCTTGAGGGGAAGGGTGATTCTCAGCGTCCAATTGCCTGCTCACGGATGTCAAGCCAGAGCGGTTCGCTGTCAGATCTGAATCTGGCAAATATCCTTGATTGTCCAGTCGCTCCAGTGGAACGCATGAAATGGCACAACTTCCCTAGTCGCCTTCTAATAGGACCATGAGGGGGCCTCGAAGAACCAGTGTCGTTCTCCACGAAGAACTCTCGAGGGTGGACTTGGGAGAAGGGGAGCGCTTGCGTGATTTTCTTGAAAAAAGAGTCAGGGTGCATGGTAAATTCACACGCCTGACTTGAAAATAAAAAGGAGAAAACGCTGACGCTTTGACATTTCACCATAAAGCGGTACAATTCCCCATAAGAGATGGTTATGAAGGTTCGAAATTAGACACCACGTGCGATGGAGTCGGGTCCTCCTTGAAGAATTGCTAACTTAGCCGAAGACTTTCTGAAACCAAGCTGGAGGAATCAAGGAAACTCTCCTATCGAGCCAAAGACTATAGGAACCAAAGTCTGGGAGCATCGTCCTCGACATCGAAGACCAGTTTAGGGGCTACTAATAGTGTCCTCGAATAGGGGGCCCTAACCTAGTGGGCCCAGGCTCCTCGGATTAGGCCGATGGGTCCTCCTCCTTCTCAAGATGGACTCCGAAAGCTGTGCAATGGGGATGATCAAGACTACGTCTACCCTAGGCTTGTCGTATACCCCAAGACTTCTCCTACCGCCTCTATGCCAAGATACCGAACTTGTAACCCTAGATACCCTACCTGGCTTGTATATAAGACATAGGGTTTAGCCTGTATAGGGGAAATCAGTGAAATATCATTCACCTAGCCCTAGAGTTAGAACGCATCTGATGAACTTGAGGTAGATAAATTTTGTACTTGATACTTCTCCATTGATATAAACAAGAGCATGAATTAGGGTATTACCTCCATCAAGAGGGACCAAACATGGGTAAACATCGTCCCCTTGTTCCTGTTACCATCCGACCGAGATCCGCAGCTCGTGACCCCCTACCCCGAGGTTTTCCGGTTTCCACACCAACAATAAAGCTTTTTTAAGAGCACTAAATTCCATAAGCATGAGTATGATGATTTGATGCTTACAACCATATATTTGTGATCGAGACTATTGTGATCTTAATCTTTGTTGTAGAAAGTACAAATTAAGATGTGCTTGCAACGTATGAAACTAGGGTATATGCCCCAATTACCTCTTGACCAGAGCACGCTCTGCATCAAGAGTTAGTTATGCAACCATAGGCCATTTCCGTCGCATGTGTTTACCTCGGTTATTAGTATAAACCAGACAAGATCATTGAGCTTTTAATGGCTACACCTCATGTATCCTAAGAGATTGTATCCATGCTACCGTACTAATTAAATCTTTGTGTCACTGGTGTTTATAATAGCGCTTCATGTTCTCATTTCCCTAAACCTCCTCGTGGCTCGAACTCCTTGATCTTCGGTACCTGCAGGGTCAAAGAACGTGAGAGAGAAAAGAGACAACTACAATGCAATTTTGTTTCACACAGACATGATGGTAGTTCAAAGTTATATCATCGACCACTCTAACAAATACATCGGTTTCAGGGCTACCACTAGTGCACAACCCCCTATAAGATTTTACTACTAGCAACGTTCGGGTAAATCTAGATGTTGCCACTAACTTGCCTAACTAGAAGCAACATTCACACGAAATGTGAACATTGCGAACATGTATACAGTAGCAGCATCTGAGGAATTGAAATGCTACTAAGCATACATGGAGTCAGCTGTTGTGTCATAAAACACTAGAAGCGTGGGGGCATGGGTGCCCCCACTATCACCCAAAGTAGCAACGTCCACTTGTCAAGTGAATGTTCTAACGTGTATCGTACTTGCAGGGATGTGAGTCTTACAAACTAACCGCGTTTGTATGCCCTAGACGCTGCTAATTGGTACAAACTAACAGAGTTTGCCTTTTCCACTCATTGCTAAACATTGCGCCCAACAATTGACCACTCCTTCCTCTATTCTTCCACTTCTATCTTCTTCCTTCATCCCCACTTGACTGTGATATTCACCCCTCTATCTCTCTCTCTCTCTTTACTTCTTCTCAACACAATATATTTACATCACTACTACATCTATTCCACACCTCAAAATTTTTATCAATATATCTATTTCCTCTCATTCTTCCCCTTGTACTTTTCTTCTCTCAATACCGGCGCCAATCATGAGCTCCCCGTCGTCACCTATGCTGCCAGATGTGTCCGGCGTATTATCATGTTGCTACAACACGTCGTTTGTTAGACCCGTCAAAATTTTGTACACTACCGACAACGAAGCCCACCTTGATCCGGGCAGACAACCTGTGTTGTTTTGTAGTCTCAAATGCCATATTGCAAAGAAAAACTCATACATAAAAAGAACTCATGTGCGCATGCAAGGGAACTAAGATACGTAAAACAAAACATCTTTCTCTCCAAATTAATTAAATAATTATTTGGTTTGTAATTTCTCTCGGCATTAATTACGTACACATACATGCAAGAGCCATTATCTTGCTACACATTGATATTAGGCGATCTTTTAATGGCTTACATAAAGGGACCCTACATAAATCAGTTGGTCGATTACCACACTCAATCTCTCAGAGCCAGGTTGGATGATGTTTTGACATACGCATGCGATAAGTAAGTGAAGATGGATAAGGAGAAAGTCAAGATGGATGAGCATCGGCTGGGCAAGAAAGGGTCCCATATTTTGCTGCTGTTGTTGACCAAGAAAAGGAGATCTCATGTTGAATTCATTTGGTTTTAAGTAGTTTGATTGCTTGATATAGCTTCTAGACATTTATATGAGTTGTTGCTATAATTTTGTTAAGGTTTATTCACCTCTTTCTCGTGGCCAATTTTTTTAGAAATTTGTAAGTGAAGAAAAACTTGTTTAGGAGAAGGTCCTCAGGTGGCTCCTCTAGCCAAAGCACGACACGTTCGGCACACCGTGAGCCATATGAGAACTCGGTGCGAGGCACCGACGTAAAAGCTTGTCAATGACCGTGTGACACCTTCATGGTGAGTGCCGGTATTAAAGAGAAAAATGATCAATATATTGTGAATGTCGGGTTCACCTCCTTCCTTGCAGATAAGTCCACTCAGTACTGCCACCTCACCAATTCGTTTACACAACAGTTTGGGTACATTTCTGCTACTTCTAAGGTTCTCTTTCATTTTTATGATAAATCATATAACATGCCCTTAGAAGAATTATGTGATATACGGAGAATTCCTTATTGGGGTTTGCTGAACAAACTGCGAAAGCTTGACCGTAACACATTTCTTAGTAGTCTTTGTAATGGGGGAGATAGAGGTGTTACACAAGCCAGAATTAGAAGCATTCAATTTGCTACAATCCGCTACTTTGCAATATTTGTTCGGAAATGTCTAGTTGGTAAGCATGATATTAGTACATTGTATGCACCTGATTTGCAGGCACGGGCATCGTGGCAGACGTGGACAAGCAAAAGGCGCTGCTCATGTCCTATGGCGCCACCCGTGAAAATCCGCCTTTGCATCTTGCAGGCGGAGAAAGAAGCTCTATTTGCGAAGATCGACGTGGTGGCAAAGGAATTTGACGACGACACCAATGACATCGTCAGCTCCGCATCGGTTCCGCCCTATCACCACAACGACGAGGCTGGCACGTACGCAAGGAGGAAGAATAGAACATGGGAGGTTGCCATCGTTCGGATCCCAAGAAGGCCACCACCACCACCACCATATTATCCCACCCAGAAACCAAACATGATCGCGGAGGCGGAAATTTACCTCCGAGACTCACAATTTTCTAGCGAGCTCGTTGGCGGACATAGGAAAGACATACCGTGGGAAACGGGCGCTACTGCGGTGGGTGATAGACTAGGTTTATATGAAATATGTCCGAAATGTAATTGTTTTCGTCCGTTTTATATGAAAAATATTTTGGTTCGCATGAAATTCTCCCGGTTCATTGAAATCGGATTTAAAATGTACTTATGAGCATGGTTGAATGGCCGGTTCTCACATCAATGTTCATAAACTGGTCCCGACCGACTAGTTAGTAAACATAGTAAACAGATACATTATCCCTTTTAGGGGTTAGCGTTGGACATGCCCTTACTAATAGTACTCTCCTACTTTGGCCGAAAAAGGATTTTCCCCCGTTTTGTTTTACAAAGCAACCAACCGATACAGCCAACGATAGGTGCTGGGACGGAAGCAGCACAATCACACCCAAAAGAAACGGAAGAGAAACAACAAGAGAAATAAATGCTGACAACGGCGGATCGACGGAAACGAAGAAGCTTCAAGACCACTGCGCCCACCGAAGATCTCCCACCAAGTTCCAAGGCTCCGAAGCATCGATACCAATCAACACCTCCAAGAAGGACCGCGATGATGACTACGCTACTGCCAAGGGTTTCCCCCGGTACGTGACGGGGCGAGAGGAAGGGCCGCGCCCGACGCCCTCCAGGAAGGTCCGACGGCACCCATTGGCGCTGCCGCGTCGGTGTCGGCCAGGTCGACAGGGGTTTCCCCCGATCCCAACCTTCACCTCGGATGCTCCAGAGCCTGCCACCAAGCCGACCACCATCTTGCGCCACCGCGGTCATGAATCCTCCACGCCGTCTCACCACGGCACCACGAAGTGAGGCCTGCACAGCGGGGAATAGGAGTCAGGACTAGGGGCCGCAGCACCGTCGGCACGCAGGAGGGCACAACCTCCACCGTCAACGACGGCAACCAACTGGACACAATAGCAGGAGCATACCAGGCCCGGCCGGGCCCTCCATGCCCGTAAAATTCCCGTCATCGCGCTGCAGCAGGCACGCCGTCAACGTCGCCGCCTTTAATACTCCCACTTGGTCACTTGTATTTGTGCTTTGCTTTGACTTATACAGAGCTTTAACTAAGTTGCGTACATACTCAAACATGAAATTACCTGTCGATCTTTCTCTTTTGCTAATCCACATCAAACGTTGGACGTAAATTAAATCAACCACTTAAATATTTACGTCCGTTTCAAAACTCTGACCCCGTGTTTTCGCTTTGTTAATGCTGCGGTACAAGTACCATTAAGTCAGATGTGCAAGTATACGCTCGATCTGAACTTTGGAGATGGAATTGTATGGCAGGTAGATAGGACCAATTAATTAATGGGAAGTTGAAAACAATCTGAACTTTGGAGATGGAATTGTGTGGCAGGTACATAGGACCAATTAATTAATGAGAATTGAAAACAAACGCTCACCTATATTTCTTGATCGAGATGGCATCTTGAAACCTTAAAACCAACGGAGTGCAACCCGTATTTCTTATTTCTTATCGAGATGTGTGAGCATGCATTCACCACCTAGTAGAATACAGTAACAAATAAAAACAGTATCTCGTGTTTATTCAATATAAGCCCTTTCACAAACACACACACACACTCGATCGGTATAGATTACAAAAAGGAATAGGAAACACATGTCCACATAAATAATAATCAGAATAAAAAAATAAAAATAAAAATTTAAAAGAATAGTTGTACCCCAAATATAGGGATTTGTGTAGCTCCTTGAGCTTTCGGTGTAAGTAGGTTTGTGCACTTAATCCATGATACTGCTTGTAGTCTTCTTGATGAGGTCCCATGCATTCCTCACATGTGTCTCCTCTTGCAGCGACGACCCAACGGCAAAACGAAGTACAAACTTGTCACCGATCACCGTGTGCGCAAGATAAGCCTTGCCAGTCTTGTTCAGATTCTCCATTAGCAAGCGGTTTGTCTCGTCAGCATCCTTCTCCGTCATGATTCCACTTGCCTTGATCCTAAAGCACACAAGTGCAAAGTTTCTCGGCACAACTACCTCAAACCTATCGTCGGCACGAATGAAATCTTCAAACATCTTAGCCATGGCAACGTCACTACGGATGTGCTCTTGAAGCTTTGTTGTACCATAGGTGCGCATGACCATCCAAAGCTTGAGGCCACGAAAGCGCCGACCGACGCCGACCTGCATGTCCTTAAGATCGGTGACCTCGCCAGACTCGGTAGCATCGTTCTTGAGGTACTCCGGGTTGGTCTCCAACGAATCGCTCAGTCGGTGAGCATCCCGGACATAGAGACATGTGCAATCGAGGCACGTGAGAAGCCATTTGTGTGGGCTCATGCTAATGGAGTCCACGCGCTCGACACCATTGAGATGGTGACGAAACTCTGGGCAGATACATGCGCTGCCGGCGTATGCAGCATCGATGTGGACCCACGCATTGAACATGGCGGCAATGTCGGCAACGGCGCCCACCGGGTCAACGGCGTTGGAAGACGTGGTGCCTACGGTAGCGCAGACATATGTTGGCACCAGACCGGCATCGGCATCAGCTTGCATGACCTGGAGAAGCTTGGCTGGATCGAGCCCATAGTTAGTTTCTGGCCCGGTAGGGATGGAGCGGATGTTGGCGGGGTCGAAGCCTGCAAGGCGGCATGCCTTGAAGAACGTGGAGTGGGTCTGGTCGGCAGCATACACAACCAAGCGTGGAATGTCAGACACGCCGATAGAGCCACTCCGACGCAACGCTGCATCACGAGCGGCCACTAGCGTGACGAGCATTGCCTCGCTCGTCGTACCGAGGATGACGCCACCGCCGGTGCCACGACCAGTGCTGGTGCGGTTCATGAAGGAGGTGGGTAGGTGTAGGAGATGCGCAAGCCAGTCGAGAGCGAGGACCTCCATCTCGGTGGCTGCAGGAGAGGCTTGCCACGTGAATCCGACGGTGTTCATGGCTGAGGCGATGAGATCGCCGGCGATGGCAGCTGCGCTGTTGGTGGAGGGGAAGAAGGCGAAGAAGTTGGGGCTAGCCCAGTGCGTCATGCCGGGGACGACAGACGTCCTGAGCTCCTTCATGGTAACGTCGAACGACGCGGAGTAGGTCGGCGGGGATGCGCTGAGCTCGTCTTGCAGGTATCCCGGCTTCACGTTAGGGAGAACGGGCATCGACTCGATGTTGGTGTAGTAATCGGAGATGAAATCAACGGCCTTGTGGAGATATGCACGGACATCTTCGGGGTTGAGCGGCTCGAACAACGCCTTGTCGTCGGGTAAGGCGGAGAAGGAGGTGGGGTTGGTGCCCAAGCTGCCCATTCCTTTTAGAAGAAAGGTGGGAGGCACAAGTAAGGCTTGGCTTAATGAAACGGAGCTAGGAAGCTTTGCTGCTGGAAAGCAAGAAGAAGCAGAAGAGCTAGGTAGTTTGGTGAATGGATTTGGTACTTGGTGCACGGAGAATATATAGGTGGATGCGGGAAGCGGCGTGGCGGGGTGGGCGTTGGATGGGTCCTAGTCGCGCGGGTCTATGTACGCTGCGGAAGGTTGGTGGTTGGTAGAGATCTGAGTTCGAGCGCGCGCGACAGAGTTTGATGCTCAACTCGTGCGTTCTATTCGGATACGGTCAGATGGACCGTTATGGTGCCGTTCGTTTTGTTTTTATAATTCGTCATCGTCCGGCAGCTTAAGTTTTTTTTCTTTCTTTCTTTCTGCGCATATACTCCGGCGGACTAGGGGGGCTGCGTGCTTGAAGGGTTTACGTGAACACAGAAAAAAGTTTATTGTTCATATTATTAACTGTATAATAAATATCATACGGCTAATAGGCTCGGGTGCGGACACTGACCGGTCACGTCTTAAATAATGCATTTTGTAATCGAACACCTTAAATCTCATATCTTAAATCCATACAAACCATACAACTATTCCGTTAATGCATTACACAGATCGTTCAACAATTTCATCGCTACTAAACATGCTATCGGAGACCAAAATTTGGCATGGTTGGCTATGGTGAACATCAGCCACAGTTGCCCTTGACTTTCGCGAAGCCCTTGCCGTCTTTCTCGCCGAAGTACCAGTATATGATGTCAATCCAGCCATTTCACGGACCGGTCGATTCTGCTCTCGGGCGAGGGCGCACGTGTTCCTCCACTGTCATTCCTTCCAAATGTAGGCGCAGATGGCTTCCTCCTCCGCGACTTCCTCCGGCGCCGCTATCTCCTCTACGAGAGAGGCCTCGGCGGTCCTTAACCTTTACTTTCCACGGCGGGCAGCCCGTTCTCGGCGGGACTTGAAGACTGCCGGAGCAGTGATGGGGATGTTGGAAATATGCCCTAGAGGCAATAATAAATGGTTATTATTATATTTCTTTGTTGATGATAATTGTTTATTATCCGTACTATAATTATATTGACTGGAAACACATTGCATATGTGGATACATAGATAACACATTGTCCCTAGTATGCCTCTAGTAGATTGGCTCGTTGATCAAAGGCGGTCAAGGTTTCCTAGCCATGGACATAAGATGTCATTTGATAACGGGATCACATCATTGGGAGAATGATGTGATGGACAGGACCCAAACTATAAACGTAGCATATGATCGTGTCAGTTTATTGCTATAGTTTTTTGCATGTCAAGTATCTGTTTCTATGACCATGAGAGGATGCAACTCACTGACACGGGAGGAGTACCTTATGTGTATCAAACGTCGCAACGTAACTGGGTGACTATAAAGATGCTCTATAGGTATCTCCGAGGGTGTTTGTTGAGTGGGCATGGATCAAGACAGGGATTTGTTACTCCGTGTGATGGAGAGGTATCTCAGGGCCAATTCGGTAATACAATATCACATCAAGCCTTGCAAGCAATGTGACTAAAGCGTTAGCCACGGGATCTTGTATTACGAAACGAGTAAAGAGACTTGCCGGTAACGAGATTGAACTAGGTATAGAGATACCGGTGATCGAATATTGGGCAAGTAACATACTGAAGAACAAAGGGAACAACATATGGGATTAACTGAATCCTTGACATAGAGGTTCGACCAATAAAGATCTTCGTAGAATATGTAGGAACCAATATAGGCATCCAGGTCCCGCTATTGGCTATTGACAGTAGAGGTGTCTCGGTCATGTCTACATAGTTCTCGAACCCGCAGGGCCTACACACTTAACGTTCGGTGACATTTTGGTAGTACAGAGTTATGTATGGTGGTGACCGAAGGTTATTCGGAGTCCCGGATGAGATCCCGGACGTCACGAGGAGCTCCAAAATGGTCCGAAGGTAAAGATTGATATATAGGAAGTCCTGTTTTGGTCACCGAAAAAGTTTCAGGCACTTCGATAGTGTACCGGGAGTGTCAGGAGGGTACCGGGGGACCATCGGGAGGGGGCCTGACGCCCCAAAGGGCCTGATGGGCTGTGGGAGGAGACAGACCAGCCCTTGGTGGGCTGACCGAAGGCCCCACTAAGTCCCATGCGGTTGGGGAAGGGAAAACCCAAAGGTGGAAAGGGTTTCCAAGTGGAGAGGAGGAATCCTACTCCTAGTGGAATTGGAGTAGGACTCCTCCACCTCCCACTTTGGCCGCACCAAAGGGCAGCCCTTGGGCTGCCGGCCTCCCTCCCCTCCCTCCTATATATACTATAGGATTTGAGGGCAAACCTAATCCTAATTGCCACGTGTTGTCCTCTTCTTTCTCTAGATCGTTTTGTCCTCTAGTCTAGTTTCGGAGGTGCTTAGGCGAAGCCCTGCCGAAATAGTTCCACCACCACCGCCGCCACGCTGTCGCACTGCCGGAGAACTCATCTACCTCTCCGCTCCCTCTTGCTGGATGAAGAAGGCGGAGATCGTCATCGAGCTGTACGTGTGCTGAACGCGGAGGTGCCGTCCGTTCGGCGCTAGATCGGGACGAATCGTGATTGGATCGCAGGACGCTCGACGATTTGGATCGCGAAGACATTTGACTACATCAACCGCGTTTCTTAACACTTCCCGCTTAGCGATCTACAAGGTTATGTAGATCCACTCTCCCTCTCGTAGATGCTCATCACCATGGATAGATCTTGCGTGTGCGTAGGAAGTTTTTTGTTTCCCATGCAACGTTCCCCAACAGGGGAAGGAGAGATTTTTCGCCCAACTGGACCTCGATGATCCCGTCCCAGAGGAACTGAGCGCCCGTTGAGCGGACGCTATGGAGTCACGGCGAACGGATCCTGTTGTCGGTTGGACACTGCTCACGCAGGAGCGGTGGAGTGCAATGCAAACCGCCATTGCCTCCTCCAATCCGCAGAGGACGACCCCCCGATCGATGGATCCGGACTGGTCGGAGTCGGATCCGCTGCCCTCCATGCCGGAGAAGGATGGAGATCTCCGGAGGTGAGTTAGGGTGGCAGATGGGAGTGGAGTGGAGTGCAGTGAAGTGACTAGCGTTTGGTCCGATGAACAGATAAGAACGAATATATGTGAGGTCGATGCAGGCCAGGCGGGCGTGCCCAGGCGCTCCATATCCGCCTCATATTTGGGTTAAATATGAGGGGCGTTGGTTAGCCCAGACGTTGAAGCCGGTTTGAGAGGCCCGGCTAGGTTGAAATGTCAGTGACCGGACGGTCTGTCGAACGTTTGAAAGGGATACGAGGGGACCGGTCATAGATGCTCTAACGTTGAATCTTTTTTCTGGTGCTATAATGCGCGCATGCAGGTGGTTGCTTCTGGTCAAGTCGCCAGTCATCACGGCCACAATTGATTTTGTGAAATATATTTTTTGGCTACACAAGCATATTGATTAATGTTGACTAATGTTTAATTTGTGAAAGTAAGTACGTTATCCTAGTAATTTCCCGTGCGATCGATGACCTTTCTTAGGTATTTCCTCTGTAAACTGATATAAGAACATTTAGAATACTAAAATAGTGCTCTAAATGTTCTTATATTAATTTATGGAGGGAGTACCAAGCAAAAATGACCGTTTCAAGTAAGCTAATTTGTGAAAGTAACTACGTCATCCTACTTGGACACCTCCCCAGGATGCAAGACTACTTGGTGGTTAAGATCATCTACAGTCGGGTGTCTGAAACCGTCCGGATGGACGGCCCGGTAACTGGTCGATGTGTATTCTGTGTCCTATTCTATCTCGTCGGTAACCAGACCAACATTCAGAGGAGCGCAACCGGTCATCGGACATGGACACAACGGAGTTGAACAAGATTCACTTAAGATCAGGTTTACGTTACACTTAATAATATGAATTTGAGATTTGTAATTTAAGATATTTGGTTATGAAATCAACTATTTAAGACGTGACTATT
Source organism: Hordeum marinum (assembly GCA_022496015.1). Taxonomy (NCBI): domain Eukaryota; kingdom Viridiplantae; phylum Streptophyta; class Magnoliopsida; order Poales; family Poaceae; genus Hordeum; species Hordeum marinum. The sequence goes on along the minus strand of CM039673.1, from coordinate 540,134,884 downwards.
CAATGTTCGTGGACGCGCCCAAACCCTTCCACGAACATTTTAGGTGTCACATTTGTTGTATCCGGTTATAGATTAAGGACTTCGGAGATCTCGGAAGATCCCAAACCGGTAGCAACAGACCTACAACCTTGTATATAACCAAGGCTAGGGGTAGATCATGGATCATCTAATCCTCGATACACCTACGTGATCCTTGTTATTTTACCCATTGTACACCTAGTATACCATAGCTTTCATATAAGCCTACTTTCATTAATACTACATCCCAGCAGGAGTATGATTGTACCTCCAACGTGAGGGCCTAGACCTAGGTAATCCCCTTTGGTATTTTCAATTACGCGCTACACCCAATCGACGTTACTACCCGTATGACAAACCAATAATATGCAATAACAACAAACTCAAACACTTTTTCATAAGTTTATTTGTTATTCTTTTTTTATGGGTGAGTTTATTTGTTTTCTAGATCCCAAGTTTTTCTGAACCTGACTCACTATAATATCTACATACCATAGTTTTTCGACGTTTATGAAACTTATCGACTCGTTTTTGAATTTTCAAAAATATAGACAACATGTGCTCCCGATCGGCAGCAAAAAATCTACTCTTCAGGAGAGAGGGGTAGAGTAGTAGGTGTGTGAGGAGAGAGAAGCTGGCGTGAGCACTGGTGAGTGGGTGACACGTATATGAGCGACTGTCAGAATTAATCAACCGATACGACGTACCTGCAAAGGAGTTGAACTAAATTGTCAATTAGTTAGGTGCACGCGACGATCCGGAGCTGTACAAATATTTTGGCTTCCTCACTTGTGTATGACTTGGTAGCCAGGTGTGAGTACTGTAACGATGGAGGAAAACCATGGTCGTTTACCGTGGCTATATGCATACGCACGCACGCACGAATGCTATCAAGAAACTTTCTGAGTCCTTTTCACTGACAAAGGTGCTGAGCTAATCCTGATAGTTAAGCAGCAACGTACGACTTGACCTAGCCATTCAAGTATACAAGCTTCGTTAATGCACTGAGGTGTTTTCCGCAAAAAGAATGCACTGAGGTGTTGTACATATATGTGATTAACTAGACTAACTAAACGTGATACAATTCGAACCTGCAATGCTAGCTACCTATGGGTTTGGCCATCCATGAGTGGCGGCACGATACCTGCATCTGTAATTCTTAGATTTTTTTATTTGCAATGCTTAATCTTCTGACAGGTTGCATGCATCGTCAAATATACTATTTGGTTAGTTAGTCAAATATATTTGGAGCTTGGAGGGAAGAGACATATTTTTTCTGACAATAGAACTATTACACATTGTCCGTATATAAATAACAGAAGTTAATTTGTATTTCGACTTTTGACCGGGCAGGCGGACGTGGTAAAAGTAAAATAGGAAAATTCACGCGACATGCCTCTGCTACTTTTTGTAGCAACATGCGTGGCCGAGTGGCCTGGAACAATCATTGATTATGTTAGAATTGTATCAAATATTTATACAAGTTAAATTATACTTGAACTTGAATTTGGACTCTGTCTAGATGGGATATGAGTCGTGTCCTATTAGGACACCTGCATCTCTAAGCCTCTTATATAATGAGAGAAGAGACACCCCATGTAACCTATGCCAATATAATAGCACAGTTACGTGAGAGAGGTTGTGACGTGTGCTGGCGTCTGGACGGTTGAGATGCGGTATTGTGACGGTGTCATGGGAAGAAACGCCCGTAGTCAGGCCCCGTCAATAAATCTCGGTGTCATGTCTTGTACGGTTGCTTGGTTTTTGGTAGATCAACTATGCGCCTCGATTTTATTCTAACAGATTAGAGCATCTTGCTCACGAGGATGGTCAAAAATCGATGTACAAGTATATGTAATACCATTAGAATTATTTTCTGAATATAAATAAGATATTTTATATTACTTGTGTTAGATAACTTATATCTGTTTGTTTCTTAAAAACAGAATCATATACTCCCTTTATCCCAAAATATAGCGCATGTTAGTTCGATCTCACATACCTAATAGTCAAGAGGGGTCAACAGGTTCGCCTTAGCTTCAAGACATCGAATTTCCCAGTTGAAGACGGCCTTCATCACGTCGACCATGATGAGGCCATTATCTACGTGGTCATGCACTATAATGTGAAGCTCGACAACTTCCTTGGTGCGGCGTATACCTCGAACTCAAAGAGTTGCGCCAGCTGGGTGGCACTAGAGTGAAGGCCTCGACGAGCCCGTTTTAAGGAGGATCGGCGATCTTGATATCCAGGAAATAAAACCACCCCTCCTTCCACTTCTTGTTGGACTCCCCCGGGTTTCCTTCAAGACAATTGGATCAGGATTTCTTCTTGATGGCGGCTCGCCCACATTTGCAGGTGCCGATAATGTTGGTTGACATCTTCTCTTGGAAATGGCGGCGTCAAAATCCGAAATGGGGCTTGATGCCGAGGAACAACTCGCATAGAGTCACGAAGCATGCAATGTCCAGAAAGTTGTTCAAGGTTAAGTGGTGGAGTTGGAGACCGTAGAAGTGGAAAAGGCCTTGGAAGAAAGGGTGGATAGGGAAGCAAAGACAACTAAGCAGAAATACAATAAAATATATCCGCTCATGTCGAGTGGATACGGGATGACCTTGGTGACGTCCTCCATGTTGGAAATATGTCCTAGAGGCAATAAATAAAGTGTTTATTATTATATTTCCTTGTTCATGATAATTGTTTATTATCCATGCTATAATTGTATTAATTGGAAACACATTACATGTGTGGGTAAATAGACAACACTTTGTCCCTAGTATGCCTCTAGTGAACTAGCTCGTTCATCAAAGATGGTCAAGGTTTCCTGGCCATTGACATGTGATGTCATTTGATAACGGGATCACATCATTAGGATATTGATGTGATGGACAAGACCCAAACCACAAACGTAGCATATGATCGTGTCAGTTTATTGCTACTGTATTCTGCATGTCAAGTATGTGTTCCTATGACCATGAGATCATGCAACTCACGAACATCGGAGGAGTGCCTTGTGTGTATCAAACATCGCAACATAACTGGGTGACTATAAAGATGCTCTACAGGTATCTCCGAGGGTGTCTGTTGAGTTGGCATGGATCAAGACTGGGATTTGTTACTCCGTGTGAACGGAGAGGTATCTCAGGGCCCACTCGGTAATGCAACATCACAATAAGCCTTGCAAGCAATGTGACTAAGTGTTAGTTGCGGGATCTTGTATTACGGAACAAGTAAGGAGACTTGCCGATAACGAGGTTGAACTAGGTATGGAGATACCGAAGATCGAATCTCGGGCAAGTAACATACCGAAGAATAAAGGGAACATCATACGGGATTAACTGAATCCTTGACATAGAGGTTCGACCGATAAAGATCTTCGTAGAATATGTAGGAACCAATATGGTCATATAGGTCCCGCTATTGGTTATTGACTGTAGAAGTGTCTCGTTCATGTCTACATAGTTCTCGAACCCGCAGGGTCTGCACACTTAAGGTTTGGTGACGTTTCAGTAGTATAGAGTTATGTGTGGTGGTGATCGAAGGTTGTTCGGAGTCCCGGATGAGATCCCGGACGTCACGAGGAGCTCCGAAATGGTACGGAGGTAAAGATTTATATATAGGAAGTCCTATTTTGGTCGCCAGAAAAGTTTCGGGCTCATCGGTAGTGTACCGGGAGTGCTGGTAGTGTACTGGGAGACCATCGAGAGGGGTATTTCGACCCAAGAGGCTACATGGGCTGTGGTAGGATGAATACTAGCCCCTAGTGGGCTGGTGGAAGTCCCACACAAGGCCCATGCAGTTGGGAAGAAAAACCCCAAAGGAAAAAGATGGAAAAAGGCAAAAATGGCTAAATTAGGAAGGAGTCCTAATCATACTAGGAGTGGAGGAGGAGTATTCCTCCCTCCTGGTTCGGCCGAACCTCCTTGGCTTGGAAGCCAAGGCTGCCTCCTCTCCTCCTCTCCTCCTATATATACTAGAGGGTTTTAGGGGTTTTGCACAAGATTTTCAGCCACTTGCAACCCTACCCTCTAGTCCATAGTTTCTCCTCTAGATCAGATTTCTGCAGTGCTTAGGCGAAGCCCTACCGGAATAGCTCCACCACCATCGCCGGAGCGCCGTCACGCTGCCGGAGAACTCTTCTTCCTCTCCGCTACTTCTTGCTGGATCAAGACGGCGGAGATCGTCATCAAGCTGTACGTGTGCTGAACGTGGAGGTGCCGTCCGTTCGGCACTAGATCGGAAGGATCGTGATCAAGTTCGTGGGACGGATCATGATCAAGTTCGCGGGACGGATCGTGATTGGATCGCGGGACGGATTGTGATTGGATCGCGGGACGGATCGTGATTGGATCGCGGGACACACGGCGATTTGGATCGCGAAGACGTTCGACTACACCTACCGCATTTCTTAATGATTCCCGCTTAGCGATCTACAAGGGTATGTAGATCCACTCTCCCTCTCGTAGATGCTCATCACCATGGATAGATGTGTGTGTGCGTAGGAATTTTTTTGTTTCCCATGCAACGTTCCCCAACAGTGGCATCATGAGCTAGGTCTATGTGTAGATGAGATCTCGAATAGAACACAAAAGGTTTGTGGACGTTGATGCTTAGATTGCTTCCTCCCTTGGTCGGATTTTGGTTCAGCGGTATTGTGAGATGAAGCGGCCTGGACCAATATTACTCATACGCTTACGAGAGACCGGTTCCCTTGACCGCAACTTGTTGCATAGATGGCTTGCGGGTGCCAGTTTCTCTCACTTTAGTTGGATCGGATTCAACAAAGGCGGTCCTTGAGAAGGTTGAAAAACAACTAGTGTATCACTATTGTGGTTTTTGCGTAGATGAGAATTGTTCTTGCTAGATACCCATAGCAGCCACGTAAAACATGCAACAACAATTAGAGGACGTCTAACTTGTTTTTACATGGTATGTTGTGATGTGATATGGCCAATTACATGATGTGATATATGTGATGTATGAGATGATCATGTGATGTATAGATTATCACGACTTGCATGTCGATTAGTACAGCAACCGGCAGGAGCCATAGGGTTGTCTTTAATTATTGTATGACCTGCGTGTCAATCATTAAGCGCTATGTAATGCTTTACTTTATCGCTAAACGGTAGCAATAATAGTAGAAGTATGTTGGGTGCGACAACCCCGATGGCGACACGTTGATGGAGATCAAGATGATGAAGATCATGGTGTCATGTCGGTGACGATGGAGATCATGCCGGTGCTTTCTAGATGGAGATCAAGAGCACAAGTTCATGGACATATCATGTCACTTATGAATTGCATGTGATGTTAATCTTTTTATGCACCTTGTTTTGCTTAGGACGACGGTAGCATTATAAGGTGGTCCCTCACTTAAATTTCAAGATGAATTGTGTTCTCCCCGAGTGTGCACCGTTGCAAAAGTTCGTCGTGTCAAGACACCACGTGATGATCAGGTGTGATAGACTCTACGTTCACACACAACGGGTGCAATCCAGTGTTGCACACGCAGAACACTCGGGTTAAACTTGACGAGCCTAGCATGTACATACATGGCCTCGGAACACAAGAGACCGAAAGGTCGAACATGAGTCATATAGTAGATATGATCAACATGAGATGTTCACCATTGAAGCCACCTCAACTCACGTGATGATCGGACTTAAGTTGGTGAATTTGGATCATGTGACACTCAGATGACCTGAGGGATGTTGATTTGAGTGGGAGCTTTAGTAATTTGATTAACTAAACTCATTATCTTGAACAATAGTCTAAGTAAACTTTGCATATTTATGTTGTAGATCAATGGCTCGCGCAGTAGCACCCCTGAATTTTAATGCGTTCCTAGAGAAAGCTCAGTTGAAAGATGATGTAAGTAACTTTGTTGATTGGGCCCGTAATCTGAGGATTATCCTCACGGCTTCCCAGAAATCATATGTCCTTGATGCACCGCTTGGTGACCAACCGGAAGACATGACCTCCGAAGACGTTAAGAACGCTTGGGAGGCACGTACTGGAGATTACTCAATAGTTCAGTGTGCAATATTGTATGGCTTAGAATCGGGACTTCAAAGATGTTTTGAACGTCATGGAGCATATGAGATGTTCCAGGAGTTGAAGTTTATCTTTCAGAAGAATGTCCGGATCGAGAGGTATGAAACCTCCGATAAGTTCTATGCTTGCAAGATGGAGGAGAACGGGTCTATCAGTGAACATATACTCAGAATGTCTGGGTATTCAACTCGTCTAGCGGAGTTGGGAATTGCCCATCCGCCACAGGCGATCACTGACAGAGTTCTTCAATCACTGTCACCTACTTACAAGAGCTTTGTGATGAACTATAACATGCACGGGATGAACAAGTCAACCGAGCTGTTTGCGATGCTAAAAGTCGCTGAGTCTGAAATCCAGAAGGAACATCAAGTGTTGATGGTCAATAAAACACTAGTTTCAAGAAAAATGGCAGGGTCAAGGGCAAGGGCAAGAAGGATAAAACCAAGAAGGATGGCAAAGCAGTTGCTACTCCTGTAAAGAAGCCCAAGCATGGACCCAAGCCAGAAACTGAGTGCTTTCATTGCAAGGGAACTGGTCACTAGAAGCGGACCTGCCCCAAGTACCTGGCTGACAAGAAGGCGGCCAATGACAAATAAGGTATATATGATATACATGTTATTGATGTGTACCTTACTAGCTCTCGTAGTTCCTGCGATCTAATCGAGGAGGTTAATATCTGAGTTATGAGTTTGGCAATCACTTAAGACAGTGTGGAATTGTTTCACAGTTGACACTGCCCGGAACAGCACAGCGTAATGGTGTGTCCGAACGTCGTAATCGAACCTTATTAGATATGGTGCGTTCTATGATGTCTCTTGCTGATTTGCCACTATCGTTTTGGGGTTATGCATTAGAGACAGCTGGATTCACTTTAAATAGGGCACCATCAAAATCTGTTGAGACGACGCCATATGAACTGTGGTTTGGCAAGAAGCCAAAGTTGTTGTTTCTTAAAGTTTGGGGATGTGATGTTTATGTCAAAAAGCTTCAGCCTGAAAAGCTGGAACCCAAAGCGGAGAAATGCGTCTTCATAGGATACCCGAAAGAGACAGTCGGGTATACCTTCTATCTCAGATCCAAAGGCAAAGTGTTTGTCGCTAAGAACGAAACGTTTCTTGAGAAAGAGTTTCTCTCGAAAGAATTGAGTGGGAGGAAAATAGAGGTTGATGAGGTTATTGAACCTTTACTTCAACCAGAAAGTAGCACAACGCAGAAAAATGTTTCTATGGAACCTACGACGGTAGAAGAGGAAGTTAATGATGATGATCATGAAGCTGCGGATCAAGCTACTATTGAACCTCGTAGGTCAACAAGGCCGCGTACTACTCCTGAGTGGTACGGCAACCCTGTCTTGGAGGTCATGTTGTTGGACAACAATGAACCTATGAGCTATGGAGGAGCAGTGATGGGCCCGGATTCCGAGAAATGGTTAGAGGCCATGAAATCCGAGATGGGATCCATGTATGAAACCAAAGTATGGACTTTGGAAGTATTACCTGAAGGGCGAAAGGCCATTCAGAACAAATGGATCTTTAAGAAGAAGACAGACGCGGACGGTAATGTCACCGTCTATAAAGCTCGACTTGTGGCAACGGGTTTTTCACAAGTTCAAGGAGTTGACTACGATGAGACCTTCTCAGCCGTAGCGATGCTTAAGTTTGTCAGAATCATGTTGGCAATAGCTGCTAATTTCGACTATGAAATTTGGCAGATGGATGTCAAAATAGCGTTCCTCAACGGTTTCCTTGAGGAAGAGTTGTATATGATGCAACCAGAAGGTTTTGTCGATCCAGAGAATGCTGACAAAGTTTGCAAACTCCAGCGATCCATTTATGGGCTGGTGCAAGCATCTCGGAGTTGGAATAAGCGTTTTGATGAGGTGATCAAAGCGTTTGAGTTTATACAAGTTTATGGAGAAGCTTGTATTTACAAGAAAATGAGTGCGAGCTCTATAGCGTTTCTAATATTATATGTGGATGACATATTGCTGATTGGAAACAATATAGAAATGCTGGAAAGCGTGAAGGAATATTTGAACAAGAGTTTTTGAATGAAGGACCTAGGAGAAGCTGCTTTCATATTAGGCATTAAGATCTATAGAGATAGATCGAGACGCTTAATAACACTTTCACAGAGCACATACCTTGATAAAGTTTTGAAGAAGTTCAAAATGGATCAGTCCAAGAAGGGGTTCTTGCCTGTGTTACAAGGTGTGAAGTTTAGTAAGACTCAATGCCCAGTGACTGCAGAAGATAGAGAAAAGATGAGTGTCATCCCCTATGCTTCAGCCATAGGCTCTATCATGTATGCAATGCTGTGCACAAGACCGGATGTCAGCCTTGCCATAAGTATGGCCGGAAGGTTTCAAAGTGATCCTGAAATGGAACACTGGGCAGCGGTCAAGAATATCCTTAAGTACTTGAAAAGGACTAAGGAAATGTTTCTCGTTAATGGAGGTGATGAAGAGCTCATCGTAAAGGGTTACGTTGATGCAAGATTTGACACTGATCCGGATGACTCTAAGTCACAAACCGGATACGTATTTATTCTCAACGGGGGAGCGGTAAGCTGGTGCAGTTTCAAGGAAAGCGTGGTAGCTGATTGTACATGTGAAGCGGAGTACATTGCAGCCTCGGAGGCGGCGAAGGAAGGTGTCTGGATGAAGCAGTTCATGACAGATCTTGGAGTAATGCCCAGTGCACTGAATCCAATGAACCTGTTCTGTGATAACACTGGTGCCATTGCTTTGGCCAAGGAACCAAGGTTTCACAAGAGGACTAGACACATAAAGCGATGCTTCAACTCCATCAGCGATTACATCGAGGAGAAGGACATAAATATTTGCAAAGTGCACACGAATCTGAATGTTGCAGACCCGTTGACTAAACCTCTTCCAAGGGCTAAACATGATCAACACCAGAACTGCATGGGTGTTCGATTCATTACAATGTAAATCACATAGTGATGTGAGCTAGATTATTGACTCTAGTGCAAGTGGGAGACTGTTGGAAATATGCCCTAGAGGCAATAAATAAAGTGTTTATTATTATATTTTCTTCTTCCTGATAATCGTTTATTATCCATGCTATAATTGTATTAATTGGAAACACATTACATGTGTGGGTAAATAGACAACACACTGTCCCTAGTATGCCTCTAGTGAACTAGCTTGTTCATCAAAGATGGTCAAGGTTTCCTGGCCATTGACATGTGATGTCATTTGATAACGGGATCACATCATTAGGAGAATGATGTGATGGACAAGACCCAAACTACAAATGTAGCATATGATCGTGTCAGTTTATTGCTACTGTTTTCTACATGTCAAGTATGTGTTCCTTGACCATGAGATCATGCAACTCACGAACATCGGAGGAGTGCCTTGTGTGTATCAAACGTCGCAACATAACTGGGTTACTATAAAGGTGCTCTACAGGTATCTCCGAGGGTGTCTGTTGAGTTGGCATGGATCAAGACTGGGATTTGTTACTCCGTGTGAACGGAGAGGTATCTCAGGGCCCACTCGGTAATACAACATCACAATAAGCCTTGCAAGCAATGTGACTAAGTGTTAGCTACGGGATCTTGTATCACGGAACGAGTAAAGAGACTTGCCGATAACAAGGTTGAACTAGGTATGCAGATACCGAAGATCGAATCTCGGGCAAGTAACATACCTAAAAACAAAGGGAACTTCATACGAGATTAACTGAATCCTTGACATAGAGGTTCGACCGATAAAGATCTTCATAGAATATGTAGGAACCAATATGGGCATCCAGATCCCGCTATTGGTTATTGACCGTAGAAGTGTCTCGGTCATGTCTACATAGTTCTCGAATCCGCAGGGTCTGCACACTTAAGGTTTGGTGACATTTCGGTAGTATAGAGTTATGTGTGGTGGTGACCGAAGGTTGTTCGGAGTCCCGGATGAGATCCCGGACGTCACGAGGAGCTCCGGAATGGTCCGGAGGTAAATATTCATATATAGGAAGTCCTATTTTGGTCGCCGGAAAAGTTTCGGGCTCATCGGTAGTGTACCGGGAGTGCCGGTAGTGTACCGGGAGACCATCGGGAGGGGTATTTCGACCCAAGAGGCTACATGGGCTGTGGGAGGATGAATACCAGCCCCTAGTGGGCTGGTGGAAGTCCCACACAAGGCCCATGCAGTTGGGAAGAAAAGCCCAAAAGGAAAAAAGGTGGGAAAAGGCAAAAAAGGCTAAATTAGGAAGGAGTCCTAATCCTACTAGGAGTGGAGGAGGAGGATTCCTCCCTCCTGGTTCGGCTGAACCTCCTTGGCTTGGAAGCCAAGGCTGCCTCCTCTACTCCTCTCCTCCTATATATACTAGAGGGTTTTAGGGTTTTTGCACAAGATTTTCAGCCACGTGCAACCCTACCCTCTAGTCCATAGTTTCTCCTCTAGATCGAATTTCTGCAGTGCTTAGGTGAAGCCCTGCCAGAATAGCTCCACCATCATCGTCGGAGCGTCGTCACGCTGCCGGAGAACTCTTCTTCCTCTCCGCTCCTTCTTGCTGGATCAAGACGGCGGAGATCATCATCAAGTTGTACGTGTGATGAACGCGGAGGTGCCGTCCGTTCGGCACTAGATCGGAAGGATCGTGATCAAGTTCGTGGGATGGATCGTGATCAAGTTCGTGGGATGGATCGTGATTGGATCGCGGGACGGATCGTGATTGGATCGCGGGATGCACGGCGATTTGGATCGCGAAGACGTTCGACTACAGCAACCGCATTTCTTAACACTTCCCGCTTAGCGATCTACAAGGGTACGTAGATCCACTCTTCCTCCCGTAGATGCTCATCACCATGGATAGATCTACGTGTGCGTAGGAAATTTTTTGTTTCCCATGCAACGTTTCCCAACACTCCATTTCTTCATTCTCCTTCCACGGCAACCTCCAACCGGCCACTCCCGACTGCGGGTGAAACCCCAGCTCGACGAGATGCTAGAGATACCCCACAGTGGTAGTGGACACCATCCAGTTGCCCTTGGTGTCGAAACGCGCCTTCTGTTGCTCCTTGTTACCAGCATTACCCTTGCCGCCCATCCATGAACTATTAAAACATTTTCATATGTGTTTAACGAGACATCGTCCTACGACATCCAGCTTCGCAGGAAGTTCCACGTGAAGGTTAGCTATCTACACCAACAATTCAATACAAAGTATGGATGTCGTTAATCTCGACGGGTCAGATTCAGAGAGCATGACAACTAAAAAGACATCATAGTCAATCTTTGGGGTATCACCTACCGGCGGGAGTGGCTGGTTGGATGTCGCTGAGGAAGGAGAATGAAGAAAGAGAGGACGTCACCGAGGTCATCCCACATCCACGTGACATGAGCGGATATATTTTACTGCATTTTCGCTTCATTGTCTTTGCTTCCCTATCCATCCTTTCTTCCGAGGCTTTCTTCACTTCTACGCCTTCAACTCCACCACTTGACCTCGAAGAAGTTTCTGGACAATGCATGCTTCATGGCTCTATGTGAGCTATTCCTTGGCATCTAGCCCCATTTCGGCTTCTGATGCCGCTATTTCCAAGAGAAGATGTCAACACACATTTTCCGCACCTGCAAATGTGGAGGAGCCGCCATCAACAAGAAGTACGGATCCGGTTGTTTTGAAGGGAACTTGGAGGAGTTCAACAAGACGTGGAAAGAGGGATGGTTTTATATCCTAGATATCAAGATCACCGATCCTCCTCAGAAGGGCCTCCTCGAGGCCTTCACTCCAGTGTCACCAAGCCGGCACAACTCTTAGAGTTCGAGGTATACGCCGGACCAAGGAAGTTGCCAAGCTTCACAGGATAGTGCAGGACCACGCATATAATGGATTCATCATGGTAGACGTGATGAATGCCATCTTGAACAGGGAAATTCGACCCCTTAAAGCAAGGGCGAACGACCCGTCTTAACTAATAGGCACGTGGCATCAAACTAACATGCGCTATATTTTTGGACCGAGGGATTGTATGATTCTGTTTTTTGGAGATATAAGTTATCTAACACAAATATAATATAATTTTTGATTATATTCGGAAAATAATTCTAATGGTATTCATCATACTTGCACATCGAGTTTTGATCTTCCGCGTGAGCAAGATGCTCCAATCAATAGTAATTGTTCCTGGCCACTCAGCCACGCATGCTGCTACGAAAAGTAGCAGAGGCATCACGCGTGAATTTTCCTTTTTACTTTTACCACGTCCACGTGCCCGGTCAAAAGTCAAAATACAAATTAACTTCTGTTATTTATATACGGACAAATGTGTACCAGTTCGCTTGAAAGAAAAAAAATCTGTCTCTTCCCTCCAAGTATATTTGACGATGCATGCAACCTGACAGAAGATCTAAGCATTGCAACTCAAAAAAATCTAAGCATTGCAGATGCAGGTATCGTGCGGCCACTCATGGATGGCAAACCCATAGGTAGCTAGCATTGCAGGTTCGAACTATATCACGTTTAATTAGCGTACTTAATTACATATGTACAACTCCTCTTTATATTCTATTTGCGAAAACACCTAAGTACATTAACGAAGCTTGTGTGCGTGCATGGCTTAGATCAAGTCGTACATTGCTGCTTAACTATCAGGATTAGCTCAGCACCTTTGTCAGTGAAAAGGACTCGGAAAGTTTCTTGGTAGCATTCGTGCGTGCGTGCGTATGCATGTAGCCACGGTAAACGACGAAGGTTTTCCTCCATCGTTACAGTAGTTACACCTGGCTACCAAGTCATACTCAAGTGACGAAGCCAGAATATTTGTACAGCTCCGGTTCGACGCGTGCACCTAACTAATTGAAATTTTAGTTCAACTCCTTTGCAGGTACGTCGTATCGGTTGATTAATTCTGACTGTCTGGAATTCTTCTTTTGCGAAGAATTTTTGCTGTATACCGTTCTCATTACTTTCACACAGGAAAACAGATTTTGCATCAATGGATCACATTAAGCCAAATCGAGCCAACCAACTCGTAAACGATCCGCCCACTCATCAGTCATCACGCCAACTTCGCTCCCTTCCTACTGCTAATCTTCTGCCCCTCTCCTGAAGAGTACATCTTGTGCTCCCGATCGGGAGCACATGATGTCTATTTCTTTGAAAATTCAAAATTGAGTAGACATTTCTCAAAAACATCCAAAATATTTTTTTGATAAAGAGCAGATTTATTATTTTTAAATATAGAATAAAGCGAATACAAAACATTATAACTACCACATGCTCTGCATAATTAGGATGCACACATCCAAACACCAAAAGTGTGACAATAGGAAATGTAACAAAAATGACAAATCTGCAACGGTAGAGTCCTACAAACCAACAGTATGTATATGTCGAAAGTGGCGGTGGATCGATCCGGAGGTTAAGCTGTCACCCATGTTGGAAAAAAAACTCCATAACCGTCTGCTCCAACCGCGCACACACCGCCTTGAACAAGGGTTGATGCTCCGATCGATTTTGCGTAGACCACGAACGAAGCAAGTGCATATAACAAAAAATAACATGCAGAGGAGAAGCACTTTTGTTATTAACCAAATAATTTCTATATAGCCAAAGTGATCAAAATAATGCAAACGCTCACACCCTTATTAGTGTTTTAAATCCATTTGGAATACCGTCTAACCAATGACCACATATATTGACAACACTTATGAGCATATACAAATTTAACGCTATTTGGATGACGGACCATGTAAAACGTGCAAACTTGCATTGAAAAAGGATGTGTTTTATTGTCTCGACATGACCACAAAAGCAATACTGCTTACTTATTGGACAGTTGCATCGTGCAAGCTTGCCTTTGGTTAACACAAATCCTCTAGAAAGACACTAGATGAAGATTTTAGTTTTAGTGAAATCTTCAACTTCCAAATTTTCTTGTTATTACTCATTAGTATGTCAGAATGTGTGAGCGCATGGTGCATGGAGTCTACACTGAAAGGCCCCGATGTAGTAAGATTCCAGCGAAGCACATCCCGCTCTTGTGTCAGGGTAATTGCATCCAGTTGGGATAAAATATTATGCCATGACATAAGTCAGGGGCCTATCAAATTCTACCCGAGTGAAATATATTCGGCGGGTATGAACTAAGCACCTACGCAACAGTATTATTCTTGTCGCGAGCAATGGTGTACAAGGCTGGGTATTTTTCTCGAAGACTGGCATTGCCTACCCATATGTCTTCCCAAAAACCAATCTCTGACCCATCCTTTATCGCGAAAGATCCAAAGCGAAAGACTTGTTTATTTGACGACATTAGGCCACCTCAAAAGTGTGAGTCACTAGGTTTCCAATAGGCCCGAGAAACCGCTTATTGGCCAAGACACTTGTTACGCAACACGGTTTGCCAACCAATGTCATCGGTAAGAAGTTTCAATTACCATTTAAGAATAAGGGCCTCATTCTTGACCTATAGATCATGAATGCCAAGGTCACCTTGATATTTAGGCCTAGAAATCATGCTCCATTTGGCCAATCTGTATTTTTTCATTTCACGTTCACCTTGCCAAAAGAATTTGGATCTACAATAACCCAGTCTTTGCAGGATGCCTTTTGGGAGCCCGAAAAAACAAAGCATATAGAGAACCATCTTTGTGAGGACCGAGTTAATCAAAACTGGCCATACTGCAACTGAGAGCAGATTGCATTTCCAACTGCTCAACCATTTCTCTAGACGCTCCTGTACATGCTTCCACCCTGTAATGGTGAGACACCGATAGTGAATTGCTATTCCCAGATATTTAATTGGGAATTGGCCATGCACGCAACCAAACAGGTCAGGATAATGGGCATCTGCCTCAATGGCTTCTTCAAAGGAGAAAAGTTAGCTTTTATGAAGTTATGTTTGAGACCCGACATTTGCTGAAACGTTGAAAGCAAGAGTTTCAGATTTCGGGCCTTGTCCAGGTCATGTTCCATAAAAAGAATTGTGTCATCGACATATCTCAAATATGGTCGTCCTACTTGGCACGCTCAATAAAAATAGAGAGACGGACATGTTAGCAATAATGTTAAATAACATTGGGGAATTGAGATCACCCTATCATAATCCTTTTTGTTTGAAACTAATGGCCTACGTCATCATTAACTTTTATGGTTACACTACCTCTACTAACAAATTTTTGATCCACTAGGACATTTATTGGAGAAACATTTGTTTAAGGGCTTGTTGGAGGAAGACCATCTTGATTTTGAATACTAGTCCACGTATATTTTCCTGGTGCATCTCGTGAACGTTCTCATGCATTATTACTACGCCATCGAGTATATTCCTTCCTTGCATGAACGCCGTTTGAGATGGTTGGACGACATGGTCAGCTTCCGAGTTTAACCTATTCGTAGTCACTTTAGTGAAAATATTTAAGTGAACATTAAGGATGCATATTGGTTTGAACTGCTAGATCCGTTCGACCTCCTTACTATTTGGCAACAAGACAATCTCACCAAAATTAAGTCCCAATAGGTCTAGTAAATCGGCATGAACATAATTGAACAACTCCAAAAGGGCAGTCTTGATGATATCCTACAAATTTTGATAGAATCCTGCGAGGAAACCATCTTGGGCCAGGAGCTTTGTTATGTTCCATTTCTAACACCGCCACTCTTCACAACCTCTTCTGAGAATGGTGCCATTAGGATATCGTTTTATTCTACCGTGACTTGTGGGATACCATATGTTACATATTAGAGTGAATCATGTGCTCACTTATTTAGGTAATGTTGTGAATCGGATGACACATCAAGGATTGCGCTAGTCTCGAGCAAGACATGGCCCACGTCTCCCTTCGTGGCCCGAGTAACTACTCATCATCTTGTCCCATATCCTTCTACGTCATTGAGTTTTCATCTTCCTCTCTCCCCACGGACAATCTCCTCCTATTCTCTCGCTTGCCTATCTTCTCCTCTATGCGAGCACAACAAAGCCAACCATGCACCAGTGTCCTTCCGTTGATTCTCTCTCTCTCTCTCAACACTCCTTCCTCTCTCTCACTGCAATGTTGCATCAGGGATGTGTTGTGTGCTCCTGCTACAACAACGGCGCGGGGTCACATGCTACAACCGGCAGGTGGTGGTGCCAAGACTGGGGGACCATATGCTAGAACCGGTCACCTTGCATGATGCAACAACATCCACTATTTACTGCAAATGACAGCCGTCCGGCACCGGGGACTAGCACACCGCGTGTTGGAATGAGTGATCACATGCGAGGGCAAACAACCACCATCATCGACCCAAAAAAATCAACCTCCCAGAGCCAATGGTAGAACAAGCATGTTGAAAGCTGCGACCGGCACTCGTAGATGATGGAGAAGACGCACACGAACATCGTGGAACTATGATTGGTACCGATGGATGCTGAAACAGGGGCCACCATTTGTTGCAACCAACAATCGTCCAACGTTGGGGAAGATAACATCACTTGTTGGAATTGAGGGTCACCCTTGTCGGCAAGATGCAAACATTGATGTAAAAAGATTCAACCTCCCAACGGAGATGCTGGAACTAGTGCAATGAAAGTTGTGACGGGGTTGTGCCGCCGATGGCAGAAGATGCAATCCTGAGGTCGGCAGTTGCAAGGGAGCGGCATAGTGCCGCTGTGAGCTGGAGGGGGGGTTATTGTACGATGAACCAAGGGGTGCGCTGCTACGAACCGGAGAAACTGTTATATGGGCGAGGGGAGGATGATGTTGGGAAAGTAGTCCCGGCAAGAAAGACACACGGCCTAATCCTATGGTGTAAGACTGAACCAATCTACAACTTGCGCCGGTCGGCTGATGGCTAACACTATCCAGATTTTATTTATTTATTTTTGACTTAAAAAAGTGGTTATCTAGAATAAAAATAAAATTATGATAAAGTGCTTGAGTTTTTTATTTTTACATAGTGACAGTTCGGTATACCGACTGTAACCTTGATAGGGGTTGTCGTGTAGCTGGACGCACCAAGGGGATTCACACGAGAAGATTTCCTACAAACCATGCATGATGGAGGTAAAACTCTATTCATTCTTGGACATATTAATGAAGGTAGCCTCATATGAGGGCTATGGTATGGTGTACAATGAGTAAGATCAAAAGGATCACGTAGGTGTATTAAGGAGTAGATGATCTATAATCTAGCTTTAGGATTGCATATATCTGGGGATAAGGTGCTATATATGATTTATAAGGTTGTACGTCGGTTTCTACCGATTGGGATCTTCTAAGATCTCTGGAGTCCTTGATCTGACCACCAAGTAGACATGTGTCATGCGACTGAGCAAGGGGAACAAAAAAGAATCACCATGGGTCGACTTTGAGATCAACTTTTAGACTGCAAAATCAGTTCGCAATTGAACATTAATTGGGAAAGTTCTTTTGGCCTCTAAATTAGTCATTATATTTAAATTTGGCTGGCAAACTTCAGACAGATAACTTTGAGCACCATTAACTTTACGTACATGACAAGTTTGTTCATTGCCTTAGCCAAAGTGGGATGTAGGATTGTGTGCTGACAGTTTCTCACACGTGCCAGCACACATATACCACCAATAAAATAGCAAAAAGCACAGTGTGAACAGTGAATTAAAACTAAATAGTTAAAAGAACTGATTCTTTTTATATATTTAAAGTATTCGAATGTGTGGTGTGCAAAAATTCGTGGTGTTTGGACATTAGAGAAGGTCGTGGTAAAAAAAGTTAATTGTGAAAGAAACTTGGAAAAAGAACATTGTTTGGACCCAATTTTGTTTTTTGTCTAGAGGTCCTCAAATGTCCAAACACCTGAATGTTTCAAATGTGGAAAACTTTGCACACTCCTTGCGCGTCTGAATGTATTAATGTTTTTTTTAATTTACTGTTTCCAAAGCACATTGTAGTTTGGAATGAAACTTTACAAAATTTAATTATTCCCAACTTTTTTGACCTTTCTAGTTACTTTTTTTGCGTAAATAGTTGTCATTTCTGCACCCCCAAGAAAATGATGTGTCATAGTTTAGGCAGCAAAATGCTGGTGTAGAAGTTGAAATGGTCAAACTTATGTTGTATGTTCTTAGTTTATAAGGTATTAAAAATAAATAAAAATCATAGTTGTTAGACTCGAAGTTTTCGGTATAATCGTGATAAATTAGTTTACTGGAATCAGCCATTTCTACTCATTTCCTAAGAATAGTCATCGATCATACCGAAAAGTTTTTGAGATGACGTACTTACTTTTGCATATTTAAACATTAGTCAACATTAAACAATCAGTTTGGCTAGCTAACAAAATAATTCACGAAATTTGTGCCCGTGCTGACTGACGACTTCACAGGAATCAACCCCATCCACGTGTTCGTTATAGCACGAGAAAATTAAAAGGATTCGACGTTAGGGATGACTAGCGACTTCACAGGAATTTCCACATGTATACATTCACGTGGCTCTTTTTCCATGTGACGTTGATCACGTGGGCTTTGCACACCGCACGCCTTGAATGTTAAATTACGAAACACATGTTCCGACTGGGTTCAAACTGGCAGGTTTTTGTTTAACTTGAAAATCAAAAAATAAATAAAAAATCGGGGACCTGAAAATCATTGTTGACTACGCATGTGCCATAAACAGTTATAATTGTATTTTGAAGAACTGTTTGAGGTCTAATTTCGGAATAGGCCGGTTGTTCAATTTCTGTAGCTTAGTTGTTTCGAATTAATGAATAAACGGTATGTGCAAGGGCTCTACGTGTCTTGGTTGTGTGCACACGGTTCGTGTATGATGGCGTGCTTGGTCGGACACAATGGGTCTGAATGAACCCAAAAAAAAAAAAAGATAACGTCCACAAGTGGGGCATTTGCATCTCCTCCACACGCATGGATCAATGTTCGTTTGTATTTGTACGAATTTTGACATGTTTTGTCAGATTTTTTATGCCACACAGGACTGGGCTCGTATATAGGCATTCATCCGGTCGCTCACACGCCTGTTTCACCACACGGAGGGGCTTGTGTGTGGGCGTTTAGCAGTTTGCCCACACGTCAGTTTTACGCACGTAGACGGGCTGGTGTGTGGACATTTAGCAGTTCGCCCACACGTACGTCTTCTTTCACACATCCAAACATGTCGGTTGCCATGTGTTTTGTAGGGTACATAGCAACTGCCCTAGTGTGCTTGTAAGCAGATGACAACTCTCTTTTTACCCGAACTTATTATTTTGTCATGTTTTTTTTAGTGTTACATGGCAACTGTCTAGTGTTAGTAGGTGACAACTCCTAAAGTTTTCAAATCATGGCAAATGTAGTAGACCATGCCATACATGGCAACAACTGCAGTTGTTCATAAATGGCAACTAGCACTTGACCCGAGATGACAACTGCAGTTAAGCAACCATGGCAACTGGTCAGACATGGCAGCTGTAGTTAAACGAACATGGAAGAGGGTCCGGACCATGGCAACTGTGGGGAAGCGCGTTGACTGTCACACGGGCGTGCGGGACCATGAGGTAGAAGGCCGGACATGCGGGCACGTGGGTGTTACCAGTTTTGCACACACGTACCGCATGGGCGGGACCGCGAGACAGGAAGGCCGGGCGTGTGGGCATTACTTGTTTTGCCCACACGTAGGCGTGTGGTCTGGTTCTCTTGCATACCACACGAAACGTGTGGCCAGACCCTTTAACGCCCACACGTGTGGGCATTATCGTGACCAAAAAAAGGGTCTGAGTAAGTCATGTGTGATATAATGAATCGACTGCGACATTGTTCACGCCCTGAGAAATGACCGTGTGCGATGTATGCGCTATCGCACATGGATCCGTGAACCAAACCTATGCGAGATTAGTATATATGTTGCGGTAGGATTCAAGGAAAAGAAAAGCCGTTAGTTGCCTGCCTCCTCCTCTTCCAAGAAAATCTTAGGGTTTCTCTGCTTCCCACCGGTGGCGTCACTGGTCCGCCTCGTCTTCGATGGCATTAGATCATGGGGACACGGTGGATCAGAACCCTTACTAACGACAGGGCTTCGTTTTTAGATGTTTATTTATTTTTGGTTAAGGTTTGGGTCCTGTTTAGAAAGGCCAGGCGCATCTGTTCTCTGATGATGGAATAAGGTTCTCTCCACCTAGCTCCTCTCCCACCCGGTGGTGCGTCTAGTATGGTTGGTGTGTGTGTGTGTGTGTGTGGAGGTATGTCCTCGGTGGATCTGTATTTGGTGGATCTTCTCGGATCTAGTCATCGTTCATCTGAGTTCGTGTGTGCTTTGGTTGGATCCATTCTATCTATGCTGCTCTTTATCGGCGAAAGTTGTTGTGGTGTGATGGTCCTATGTGGTCTTAGCACGATGACTTCCCAACTATCTACATCAACAAGTTTTGCCCGGCTCCGAGGAGGGAGGTGCGATGACGGCGACGCGGCTTCGGCTCGCTTCACTACTTGTAATCGTCCCTAGGTGGTCTATTGATATGAATGTAATTTTTATTATTTATGGTGTTCGATGTACTGCCATGATTGAGGATCAATAGAATGGAAGTTCTCTCGGGAAAAAAACATGCATTGTGGGCTCGTCTTCTCCTACCTATCCATCGCGTGTTCCTAGCGGTATGTCTGGCATCGTCGTATCCCGCTACACACATGTTGGCGATTGCCACACCTTTTTGACTTCACAAGGGACCGATGTCACCGAGGCTAGCCTTGCGGTTTCCCTCGCCTCAACCGACACAATCCTTAAAACATCCCAGTGTCATTGACACTCCATAAAAAACTCCAATGGCTAGCCATGCCTCTCACACTTAAGCCCTCGTGGCTATCAACTATACTCTTCCTCTATTTGTGTGTTGTCGAGCGACCCTGATAGAGCCCATGATGATGCCACCGTGTCACCACCAACTACGCCATGATATCCTAATGGGCTTTGAGTTGCATAATTGGGCCACGAGATGATATATGGGATGGAGAAGTAGACCTGATGTGCACATGAGTTGTACATTTTCTGAATACATATTTTAAGCATATATATAACGATGAATATTCCCATCGGAAAGAATAGGTATTTATCTAAATACCCATGAATTATGTTGGGGCTGCCTCCTTCCCAAAGGACTTGGACACATATCATGGCTCTCTATGTCCAGAATGTTAAAATCAATGGGACCTAACTTATATAGTACTAATCAGAGCACCATTAATCCTTCACACAAGCTCTTATATAGTGGGATCAATAAGATGAACATTAAGTTGAACAAATGATGTTTGTTTTAATCCAACACTTCATATAAGGATTTAAGAATTGTAGGAACAGTAGCACAAAGATCACGAAGAGCGTAATAATCAAAATTATTAATGTTAACTTTTATAATTTGTTCCCAACAATCATCTAATTTTATAGGGATTGGCATCTTGATTATAGTCATCTCCTCCGGTTACAACAGTTTGTGCTATATGTTAAATATATGTTTGTTACAAGCACTACTATTAGGCACTTCGATTATTTTTTTGAAACTTCTATAACTTTGGAGAGGGTGCAATCATCATAATTTTTTTAATTCAATAGATAAAAATATCTAAACCACCAAGAGTTTTTCATGTTTGCATGTTATGCTCAATTTTAGGTAAAATCTCAGCATGCATGATTTTCTTTCTTCTAACATGATAATTGTCTCCATTTTTTTATATCTAAGATGGTCTAAATATGTGCGAGAGTTTCTTCATTGTTAAGTTCAGATGATGTCGATCTATGCTTAATCAAATTTAAACCATTAGTAAGACTTTTAACTTGATCAAATAGAGTGCCTAGTTTACCAAAAATATCAAGTTGTTGATTTAGTTTTGGATCAAAATACATTATTTAATCATACCCACAAATATAGTATTAAAGTATTAGTCCTATATTGATTATTATATGAATCATAAGGCCTATAATAATAATAATAATTTCCGATGTTATTTCTACACACATTATTGTTGAAGTTGTTTTGACATCAATGTGTTCTTTATTTTGCTCAACAAGTTCACCAGACTATAATAGCGGCCATAGACATAAGCATATCAAGTTTTGCTTTTAAACTTTGTATCCACTCAAAATATTTAATCATTTTAGTAGTTGGAGCCCTCTCTATATGCTATTGGGCATAGTTTGCCATCATGTCAAACATTTTGAGAATAAGTTTGTGTAAGTCTTATAAAGGTGCATTTTTTCATATTTCTAATACAATAGAATGGGTTAAACTAACACACACTATTGCCCACACCAAATAACTATAGAGATCATATTCGAACGTCTAGTCAACTTTGCAAATGCACACATTGAAATGTCACTTTTCTAGGGTTTCAAATTGTGTCACAATAGGTGTCAACATTTTTCTTCCGTTACTCATATCTCGCATCTATTTAGAGGTTTGCAACGCCTTCTGTTCAACATGTCAATGCCATGAATTCACCATAATAGTATGTCCATTAAATTCTGCAATCTTGTGTCATGATGTATGAGTGTGTGGCCTTCCTCAGCAACACTACACCCTCATTTTTGAAAACATAAGGTTCCCTTGCATTACTCAATCCCCTCAAGCCAATCGTACATCACCTGCACTAATCAGCCTACAAAGTAGAAGAAAAGAGAAGGAAGTGTAACACACTAAATTGTAATAAGAACACTTTTATGTGTCTGTAAGTACTACTGAAAGAGCCAAAGAGGTGATATAAATCCTGAAAGTAGGAAATACACCAATGTAGTATGTTTCAATAGGCAAGTCAACCATTACTAAGGGGAAGATGGTTTCAACATAGAAATGCAGACAAAAGGAGAAGGGCAGCATAGACTACGGGAAAAGGTGAAGGTGGAAAAATCTAACCAATTTTAATCATCAAAAGCGAATCGGCGTAAGAACATATTGCTTACAATGCAGCAACAAACCCATATAGCTTGTGCTCACCTAAATGCGCAAAAGTTTAATAAGATTAAGGAAATCCAATGCTAGGATGTTGACTAAGAGTGCACAAAATTCATGGTAAACTCTCATGAATTCATCTTGCGGGAGTAGTTTACCTAGAGTATATAGGCTTGCCGGAATTGCTCAAAATGATGAAACATTTTTCTTCCTCCACGAGACTGAAGATTCAACCTAGAACATCAAGAAACACACTAAAGGTGAGACCACTCTCATAAGAATGATGATAACTGGACCTGTACAAAGATCATGTGCCCTTGTCAATTTATCTCCACTATCATATATTGTATGTACAACTATCAACCCTCATAGTTAGTCTAGTGTGTGCAAATTCCTTGAAGATTAATGTATTATGTTGTTTTGTGTGCATGCACAAAGACTAACTTATAGACAAAACAAATAGGCGAGGTAGATAATATTCTCCATAGTGCACAAAATAATTTGAGCAGACCAACCATAAAAAATGATTATGGAGTTATTGAACCATGCTTACATTCTGTCTCTATTCTCAACGGAGTAATTGTGATAGGAAACATCATGTTTGCCACCTTGCCATTGAACGTTATTCGCTCCTCCGTCTGCCACTGACATTCCTCGGCTCCAATCAATCATAGTAAGGAGCACCAAAGGAGTGACTCATCCACATGTTCGTCACACCAATGCATTGAGTAGAAGCTTTGCCGTAGTAAATTAACCAATTGTTTTGCATGAAAGAGCAAGTTCGAATCGATCAATCAGAAATCCTCATAACTAAGCCGGGTTTAATCAAACAAAATCCTAATTGAGAAGAAAATAATACACTTCCCCTAGAAAAAATGGTGTATCAAGATGCAAAACTGTTGATGAGCGACCAGGAGGCAATGTCGCAGGAGCAGACAATACTAAAGGAGCCATCTAACGTCCATCGCAGTACGAACGAACACTCCCAACTATTCGGATTGAAAGAAGAGCACAATCTTCTTCTTATTCACATGGAGAGGCCACGATGCGTGGAAATGAGGATCTAGGAGGCCGCCTCCAGCAATGTGTTGATGGGGACTGTGGGGCGGCGGCGCGTTGCTGGGTGCATGGAGAGGAGACTATGGTAGGCCCCCATAAGCCACCACCCATGCTCGTCTTCAGGTCGCCACCCATGCTCGTCCTCGAGTCGGTGTCGTGTGCGCTCTTGGCCAAGCGCGTACACCTGCCGTCGAGCTGGTTGAACTTCTACCTCTGGGCCGGCTGAACTTCTCCTGTCGGGCCGTTGAGGCAGAGCACGTAGTGCCGCTTCTCCGCCACCCTGGGCTTCCCCTTCTAGCAGGCAAAAAGTGCGCCCTTGCACACCCCCGCATCGGGTTATCCGCCTGACACCGTGTGGACTTTCAGTTATCCTCTCCTTGTATGACATTGAGTGCGAGTCAATCAATCTAGTCGGAGTGTTCCTGATTTTTGAAAGAAGAAAAAAGCGATTGCGTTTGAATTCCTTCCCTTGGAAGAGATTTTTAGCATTTGCTCATGGCAATCATAAAGAGCAAATCAATTTAATAAGATTGCATACGATTTTAGGAAAGAGAGGATTGCTACCGGATTGTTTTCCTTGGGAAAGATTTACTGCATTTGAGAGGGTGGGAGGATAGAATCTAGAGCCGAATGATTTAGAGGAAAAACCAGACAGAAGGAGAAAAAAACGAATGTGGAAGGTGGAGGGAAAAAATCAACTTGGGATGGGAAGAAAGAAAACCAGCGTGAGGGAATGACAATGGAAGGTGAGACGAAAGTAAGTCATAAATGTCGATCTGCGAACTCTGTTTTTAGGAATAGAGATAAAAAAATAAACGATATTCTATGATGATGAAAACCATCCATGCATGCAGCCCCCCTTGCATAGATAGAAAGAAAAAAAAAACTTAAGCAGCCGGATGGTGACCAATTAGCGACCGGCACCATGACGGTGCGCCTGAGTGCGGGTCCATCCGCAGTATCCGATTTGAACGGACGACTTGAACATTTGACTCGTGTCGCGCGCGTCGACCTCAGATATCTACCAACCACCAACCTTCCTAGCAGCATCCGTAGGCCCCCGCGACCAGGACCCATCCAACGCCCACCCCGCCACGCCGCTTCCTGGATCCACCTATATATACCCCATACCAACTACAAACTCCATTCACCAAACTAAGCAGAGCAGCAAAGCAAGCTAGCTAATTACTAGCTCCTCCGCTTCTTCTTGGTCTCCGGCAGCCAAGCTAGCTAGCTCCACTTCATTATCCAAGCCTCCTTTCTGCCTCCCAACCTTCTTTGCTCCTAATCAAGGGTTAAAGTACCTACTTAAAAGGAATGGGCAGCTTGGACGCCAACCCCACGTCCTTCTCCGCCTTCGCCGACGACAAGGCGGCATTCGAACCGCTCAACCCCGAAGATGTTCGTGCATACCTCCACAAGGCCGTTGATTTCATCTCCGACTACTACACCAACGTCGAGTCCATGCCTGTTCTCCCTAACGTGAAGCCGGGATACCTGCAAGACGAGCTCAGCGCGTCCCCGCCGACCTACTCCGCGCCGTTCGACGTCACCATGAAGGAGCTCAGGACCTCCGTCGTCCCCGGCATGACGCATTGGGCTAGCCCCAACTTCTTTGCCTTCTTCCCCTCGACCAATAGTGCCGCTGCCATCGCCGGTGACCTCATCGCCTCAGCCATGAACACCGTCGGATTCACGTGGCAAGCCTCGCCTGCGGCCACCGAGATGGAGGTCCTTGCTCTTGACTGGCTTGCGCAGCTCCTGCGCCTCCCAACCACCTTCATGAATCGCACCAGCACTGGTCGTGGGACCGGCGGTGGCGTCATCCTCGGCACGACAAGCGAGGCAATGCTTGTCACACTAGTCGCCGCCCGTGATGCAGCACTGCGACGGAGCGGCTCTGTCGGCGTGTCTGATATCCCACGCTTGACTGTGTATGCTGCCGACCAGACCCACTCCACGTTCTTCAAGGCATGCCGCCTCGCAGGCTTCGACCCCGCCAACATCCGCTCCATCCCTACCGGGCCGGAAACCAACTATGGGCTCGACCCGACCAAGCTTCTTGAGGTCATGCAAGCTGATGCTGACGCCGGTCTTGTGCCAACATATGTTTGCGCCACCGTGGGTACCACGTCTTCCAACGCCGTCGACCCGGTGGGCGCCGTTGCCGACGTTGCCGCCATGTTCAATGCGTGGGTCCACGTTGATGCTGCATACGCCGGCAGCGCGTGTATCTGCCCGGAGTTTCGCCACCATCTTGATGGCGTCGAGCGCGTGGACTCCATTAGCATGAGCCCACACAAATGGCTTCTTACGTGCCTCGATTGCACATGTCTCTACGTCCGTGACGCTCACCGACTGAGCGACTCATTGGAGACCAACCCGGAGTACCTCAAGAACGACGCCACCGATTCCGGCGAGGTCACCGATCTTAAGGACATGCAGGTCGGTGTTGGCCGACGCTTCCGTGGTCTCAAGCTTTGGATGGTCATGCGCACATATGGAACCGCAAAGCTTCAAGAGCACATCCGTAGTGACGTCGCCATGGCCAAGATGTTTGAAGATTTCGTCCGTGCCGACGACAGGTTTGAAGTGGTCGTACCGAGGAACTTTGCTCTTGTGTGCTTTAGGATCAAGGCAAGTGGAGCCATGACGGAGGTGGATGCCGACGAGGTCAACCGCGTGCTAATGGAGAATCTGAACAAGACTGGCAAGGCTTATCTTGCACATACGGTGGTCGGTGATAAATTTGTGCTCCGTTTCGCCGTTGGATCATCGCTGCAGGAGGAGAGGCATGTGAGAAGTGCATGGGACCTCATCAAGAAGACTACCAGCAGTATCATGGACTAAGTGCAGGGACCTACTGCTCAAGGAGCTACACAAATCCCTATATTTAGGGTACAATTATTCTTTTAATTTTTTCCTTTGATTCGGATTATTATTTATTTGGACATTTGGTTCTTATTCCTTTTTGTGATCTATACCGAAAGAGGGTCTATATATATAGCAGGCCGGTAACAAAGAAATTGATTACCGACTGTAAAAAGGCCTTTTTCATATATTGAATAAACATGAAATATTTTTTTGTATTTGTTTACTGTACTCTGCTAGCAAGTGGCGAATGCATGCACATGCATCTCGAATGTTGCCCTCAGTTGGTTTTTAGGTTTTTGAATGTGTTCATCTTTCCATTAATTAATTGGTTCTATCTATATGTCATACAATGCCATCTTCAAAGTCCAGATCGAGCATATATATACTTGCACGTCTGAATTAATGGTACTTACACCGCAGCATTAGCAAAGGGAAAACACTGGGTTAGAGTTTTGATAGGACGTAAATAAATTTTTTTTTTTAGAAAAGGAGGTTAAACCCCTGGTCTCTGCATCAATTGATGCATGCAACCATCTTTATTAATTATTCCACTAAGGTTTGACAAGAATATACATCAAGCCACTCGAAGCCTCCACTCACACCTACAAACTTGATAATGTGGAATGCTTTCACTCCCCATATCTATAACCGATGTCATCGCCGATTCATCCATAAAACGTATCGGAACGTACAACCGGTGCAGCAGACCTAAAGCGTACACCACATGCATATGTTTTAGAAGCCGCCATCATCATCGAACCGTTGTCCCATCTTCAAGAGAGAAATCCGAATCATCCTTGCCAGTCCGGCCATCCGTCGACGCCATCACGGCGCCCAATGACTCCACCGCCCTGCGCTCGTCCATCCCGACGCGGAGACTCTGGAAGATCTGTCATGCGTAGCACCTACCGACCAAGCATGGCACAGCGTAGCACCTGTCGGCCAAGCATGACTTCGCATCTCCATCGAAGCTCCGTTCAAGACGAAGCTGCTCCGCCTCTTGCCTCTATCTTCCAGCGCTGCTCCACAAACAATGCTCTCAAGAGAGAAACGACACCGTAGTGCCGCCATTATCCGATCTGGAACACCAGATCCTAGGGTTTTCCCCGGAGCAACACGAGTAGGTCGACAGAAGTTACACGACGATGCCTTCATCAAGGTAACGACGCAGAACGCCGCCATCGCCTGTCGTTGGCTCGGTTTTCACCGGCAACTCTATCTCCCCAACTCGCAACCAGGGCTAGATGACGGATCTCGAGATCTGAGCACCTAGCCTCTGGCGGGCCACCTCTGACGAAGAAGATGACCGCCGCCGTCTGACCGGTCACAGCACCACCACAATGCCTAGGCCGGCGCCACCAGGCCCACCATGCCCGCTGAAGCTGACCTCCAGATCTGCCAGCCCGCTGTAACCCATCTGGGCATGACAAGGGCCGCAATCTGGGCCACCGCCACAGGTGCTCCTCAGCCACGGATAGGGCGCCTGCGCAGTCGCCGTCGACGCACTCGCTGTCGGTCACATGCTGCGCCTTGCCGCCGGTGAACCGCTGACCTATGAGTCGTCGCCGCCAGGAGGACGCCACCACCACGCGAGGGGGAGAGCCCTGCCGCCGCCGTCACTGGCCAGGCTACGCCGGCGCAGCCTCAGGCGGCGGCAGGAGGGAGGAGAGGAGCGAGGGCGCCTAGGGCCGGCGGCATCTCGAATGTTGCACTCAGTTGGTTTTTAGGTTTTTGAATGTGTTCATCTTTCCATTAATTAATTGGTCCTATCTATATGTCATACAATGCCATCTTCAAAGTCCAGATCGAGCACATACTTGCACACGTGTGAATTAATGGTACTTACACGACAGCATTAGCAAAGGGAAAACACTGGGTTAGAGTTTTGATAGGACGTAAATAATTTTTTATTGTTTTAGAAAAGGAGGTTAAACCCCTGGCCTCTACATCAGTTGATGCATACAACCATCTTTATTAATTATTCCACTAAGATCTGACAAGAATATACATCAAGCCACTCGAAGCCTCCACTCACACCTACAAACTTGATAATGTGGAGTGCTCTCACTCTCCATATCTATAACCGATGTCATCGCCGATCCATCCATATGACGTATCGGAACGTACAACCGGTGCAGCAGACCTAAAGCGTACACCACATCCACACGTTTTAGAAGCCGCCATCATCATCGAACCGCTGTCCCATCTTCAAGAGAGAAATCCGGATCATCCTTGCCAGTCTGGCCATCCGTCGACACCACCACGACGCCTGACGACTCCACCGCCCTGCGCTCGTCCATCCCAACGCGGTGACTCTGGAAGATCTGTCGTGTGTAGCACCTACCGACCAGGCATGACACAACGTAGCACCTGTCGGCCAAGCATGACTTGGCATCTCCATCGAAGCTCCATTCAAGACGAAGCCGCTCCGCCTCTTGCCTCTGTCTTCCAGCGCTGCTCCACAAACAATGCTCTCAAGAGAGAAACGACACCGTAGTGCCGCCATCGTCCGATTTGGAACACCAGATCCTTAGGTTTCCCCCGAAGCAGCACGAGTGGGTCGACAGAAGTTACACGACGATGCCTTCATCAAGGTAATGGCGCTGAACGCCGCCATCGCCTGCCGTCGGCTCGGTTTTCACCGGCAACTATATCTCCCCAACTCGTAGCCGGGACTAGATGACGGATCTCGAGATCCGACCACCCAGCCTCTGGCCGGCCACCTCCGACGAAGAAGATGACCGCCGCCGCCTTACCGGTCACAGCACCACCACGATGCCTAGGCCGGCACCGCCAGGCCCACCATGCCCGCTGAAGCCGACCTCCAGATCTGCCAGCCCGCCGAAACCCATCTGGGCATGACAAGGGCCGCAATCTGGGCCGCCGCCACAGGTGCTCCTCAGCCACGGATAGGGCGCCTGCGCAGTCGCCATCGACGCACTCGCCGCCGATCACCTGCTGCGCTTTGCCGCCGGTGAACCGCCGACCCATGAGCCGTCGCCGTCGCAAGGAGGACACCACCACCACGCGAGGGGGAGAGCCCTGCCGCCGCCGTCACTGGCCAGGCTACGCCGACGCAGCCTCAGGCGGCGGCAGGAGGGAGGAGAGGAGCGAGGGCGTCTAGGGCCGGCGGCGGAGAATTGCACCCCGTGTTGCCTAGGGTTGGCGATGCGGGAGCGGGGGCGGGGGGATTGGAGAGTCCTTACCTGTATGACTCCTTTAGTATCATAGGACGTAAATAATTAACTGATCGGTTTAATTTACGTCCAACGTTTGATGCCGATTCGCAAATGAGGGAATCGATCGACAAGTAATTTCATGTTTGAGTATGAATGCAGCTTGATTAAAGCTTTGGATCAAACAAAGCAAAGCAGAAATACAAGTGGCCAAGTGGGAGTACTACAGTAGGACAGTACTACAGTAATAAGCGACTGTTTACTGGATGGCACTTGCAACCAGTCACCCACCTGAAATTATACATCAGACGATTCACTCGTGGGATTAGCTCTTTTTTCTAGCAGGTTGTTACAGTCGGTTGTTTGGTTTGGCTTTTATTTACATTGACTTGGGTTTTAATTATTTTATGGCGGGGTTTATTTGATTTGTATATCGTGTTGGGCTATAGTTGAGACAATATTTGTTCTGAAGATAATTAAGTTGTTCGGTGGGTGATTGTGATGTCCTTACAAATTTCGGCATCAGTATAGCCGTGTTGGTTGTGTGAGCCCTTTGAACCCTCTAATTTTCTATGTTGAAACCGTAAAATTTCTGCCATAAGGCTCACATGGACCGAGCAATAGAGATCTCATTCACTCGCTCACTTACCCATTTTTTCGCTCACTTGACTGCTAGTTTAGAAATAAAAATGGCTATCATTTTCTTGTAGAATTTTTTTGTTAAATAAAAAATGTTTAAATATTTGAGAATATGTTCTGAATTAAAAACCATTAATTTGAAAAATATTCAGGATAAAAACACTCGGGAATTTAAAGCAACGTTCGCCAATTTGAAAAAGTATGTACAAATTGAAAAAAATCACATATTAATATTTTTCACGATTTATTTTAAAATTGGATTTTATGATATGTTTATGTTATTAATAAATATCATAAATTAAAAATTTGCAAAATAAAAAGGGGAGGAGAAGGGATAAAAGAAAAAACAAGCAGGAAAATAAAAACAAAAGAAAGAAAAAAACAAGGAAATACATTTTCGAAACAAAAAACACCAACCGGCCCACAGCTAGATGTGTGTTACTCTCAGCTAGTGACACACACCCTTACAAACAGGTGTTCTCTCAACAAAAAAGTAAAAAACTTACAAAAGAGACACATAGTGATCCCGCAGCCTGCAATGCATGCACGCTTCTAATGTGGGCAGCTTATTCATGAATGAGTGGAAAGTTTTTAAGTTCTTGTAGTCTAGGTTTTTTAGGTTGTTCATCATCAATTCGTCAGGGCTTTGGCAACGGCGATGGCGGCGCTAAAATAATTGTCTTAATTTACCAAGCAGCCGCGCCAAAACATTGCCGTCGCCGTCAAAGGGGGGGAGGGGTCCATCATGCTCGAGGCCACCCCCACGACACAACCAATGTCGCCGCAGCCATCGTCGACCTCAGCAGCTTCACCCTACAGCTTCCTGCGACGGCAGCGGAAAGGATAGATTTTTGTGTGTGTGTGTGTAGCAGCGCTAGGTTTCGTGGTCCGCCCACACAGGAGTGACATGGGGGCTTATCTAAAATTTTGGGAGAGAATTTCATTTCCTGGCCTCTACACCAATTTAGGGATGCACACAACCTTTTTTAGTATGAGTACCAAGATTTTTTATTTTGAAATGCAGTCTCACCACACATCAAGTATGGTGCTCAAAGATCTTTTTTTTTTGTCAGAGGGTGCTGAAAATTTCAGCGCTATACAGTGCGCGTTGACACAGAGCATTTTGTAGCAAAAACAAATAATTTACAGTTGCAAAGGTCTGCCACAACATCATAATGTTCCTTACGTATGCTAAGCTTTCATTGTTTCTATTCCACCACACCAAAATCATCCATTCCTGCGTGTAAATGGGGCCAAAGGTAAAAAGGAAACAGAGCTGCAGTGTCATTTCCCCCATCCTTATGATTTACAGAGAAGACAGACTTGTCCTTGACTAACTAACCCAAACATCCAATGTACACTTCGTAACTAACCCTATCCAATCTTCCAGATGTACACTCCGATTCCACCTTGTACATTTCAAGGCTATAGACCTAAGAAACGTGAGACGCGGTCCGCAAGATTGGCGATGACGAACCCAGAAAATACCTGCAAAAGCAGCACAGGTAGACAGAGTAAAACAAATGGTAGATGCAAGTAAGAATGATCCTGAGGAGGCAAGGGGGTTCAGAGAACTGAACATGGGGATACCAATAGCTATTTCAACTTTGGAAATTATAACAGTAGTTTTCATCAGAATTTGTGCATCAGAAGTGTTCAGAATTATAGCTTTTAAAGCAAAACCTGAAGTGAACAGTTCTGAGATGCAGGGCAAAACAGTTAGTTACCTGGACAGAGCCAAAAATGTAGACTGCGGAATAATGTCGACCGTGGATGACCATGTCAGCAACCATCGCTAGTGGAATTGTGAGCGACATGCCTAACGTGGCCACCAAGGGATTAGTCCACACAACAGAAAGAGCCCTGCGCAGAAATTCCATTGTCAAAGCACCGCAGTTATGCAATATCGTTAACAAAAACATTAGCCTTCTCCTAATGCGTACCAAAAGTAGTCTGATAGCACACTTCCAATAAGGCCGTTTGCCAGCACCACTTCATCCACTTTAGCTGAGTGGGGCATTGTAAACTTTGGCTCAATGCCAAGTGCAGTTAATGGCCAGACTGAAAAGATACAAGCATTTCAGCATATTGGTATATTCAGACCAAGAAGAACAAACTAAAAATGCACGCAAAGTACATGTGGACCTCGACACAAAACTATTCCTGGCCAATTCGACCAAAATACCAAATAAAAATACTGGCATGCACACCATACAAAACATGGATCATGAATGAGTGAATACAGTGTAGCTTTCGACAAGAGTCACATCCAATGCCATAAGGCTCGTATGTCAGCAGTTCATGTTTAATACGGAGTACATGCTATTTACATCAACGAATATTTGACTATTGAACGCTATTAAAACAATAAAATGAGCAAAAAGGAAAACTCTTACCAAGCCACCAGAGAAGACAAAGACTGAAAAGTCCAAGAAAACCAAACAGTTTTTGGACATCAACCTTTTCTGATCCTTCTCCTCCAGCAAACTTTTTGAGAAGCACTGGAATGATGTGAAACAATCAGGATCAGGCAACAACCAACCAACGAACAGACTACAAAATGAACAGAAAAGTGCAATAACCAACCAGTGAATAGACCATATGACATAGCTGACATAAGACCAAACATGTCACCTAGAAGAGTCCTCTGTGCGGCCCTGCGGTTGTAAAGCTCAAGAATTAGACAGTTGACAAAGTGATGAGTTCATCCTGAAATAGGAATGCCAAATGTTTTTAGTTTCTCCATTTTAAGAAAATTAATTTGCTTGCAGCTAACCACCTTACTAAAAAGAAAGCAAGTCTACAGCTGAGAAGCTTAATTAAGTACGAACAATATACAGGTCACTTGGCAGTTGGTACCAATGCACAGGTGAGAAGCTAAATTAAGTATGGACAATATACAGCCCACTTGGCAGTTGATACCAATGCACAGCTGAGAAGCTTAATTGCCAGGGTAAACCCACTCACCCTGAATTGCTTACTTCTGATTCATCTGTTGCCCAAGTCTGGCCCATAGTTGTCATTGCCACACCAGCCATGCTAACAAAAACGGCAATAACTTTGGCAGCATTTATGGAGTCTTGGCCAAGTAGTACACCAATGAAAAGGGTGAAGAGTCCCGAAGTTGAAGATAGTACAGTAGTGCTTGCAACACTAGTTCTTGCAAGTGCTGCATTTGACAAATACTGCATCCAAAGCATAAGAGAACATGAGTAGCTGTCTCGGTCAAAATACTGTCTGTATGACTGAAATCAAACTATTCCATGGATCATACGTAACAGGCAAGATAACTGGAAATTTACCTCTGTGACAAACCATATGGGACAAAGATACAACCCATAAATTGCAATCTCCTTGGTGGAAAGCTGTTGCTCCTTCAAAACATCACCCTCACATTCACCAATTCCACAAATAAGTGGCTTTGTCTCTTCTACTACAGGAAGGTCCACATCAGTAATTTTGATCACCACGGTTTTCTGTGGTTCCATCTCCAGCATCTTCTGAAATTCACCATTCTTCACAGGAGCGCTACCGCCAAAGGAGGATTTGCTTGCGATTTTTGAGGCTTTGCTGCTTCCAGAATGCCCTCTCAACAATCTGTATATGAAATCCTTTAGAAATGCCAACGGGATGTAGATGACCATAAGGGAGGCCCCCAAGTAAGTAATTGCGAATGGTTGCTTGTAGCTAGCGAATATCTCCTGCACACGGAAGTTCAGTTCAGATACTGAAGTTAAAATTTGCTTCATTTGGTAACAACAAATTTATGAAAAGGAACAAAACAAACTTTCATGCTAGGGTAAAACACATGCTCTCCTGATGAACTAGTAGGGTGGGTCCAGGTAATGCTGTTCGGTAAAATGTAACTACTGATTGCGAAAACTGAAGTAAGATTCCTTGCAATGATGCATTAGGTGAGCAAGAATATCACAACCACCTACACTCAGCCAGGTATTGGTGATGCAAAGTGTCAGCAACCAACTCAAGCAAACTAGCATTTGCAGGGTAAAGACTGAAAGAGTTGACAGATGCACACACCCACAGAGCATTCACGGCAATTTTTTCCTTTTACAGACATCCATCTACATACGCAACAACTTTGTACAGCAAATTTCTCCAGGACGCCCGGTGGCTCGGTCGGTCGTATCTATCTTTGTCCCAGATGCACACACCCAACTTTGTACTGTCGAAAATTATTATAAGAACTAAAAACATATCGATGTGCAGGCTCGGTCGTATTCTACATGCTGCCATGACATCCCACCACCGTGAACAATTATCTATTGCAGGAAAGTTTCTGAATGACACTAAACAATTCAGGTAAAGAATAAATGCCACACAAAAGGCCTGCGGAAACTATCAAAGCAGAGCAGCCAAGATCCAGAGGCCTCCAATAAACAACCACAATGATAAATAAAGTAAAGAAAAGGAACGCCGAGCATGTGAGGAAGAGGAAGAGGAGGAGAGAAAAGCTGTGCTTGACAGGAGCATACCTGCGTGACCTCGGCGGAGGTGACCCATATGAGCACGACGGCGACGATGAGGACGAGCCCCGCCCGGTACTTGAGATTGGGACCCATGCCCATGCCGCCGCGACTCGATCGGCCTCTCCTGCTGCTGCGGTGCTGCGGGGAGGAGGCGGCGGCGGAGGCGAGCAATTTAACCGCGCGCGCCGGGGGAGTCGGGGGAGCGGAGTTCACCTGCCCGGCCACATGCTTGCGGTGGACTGGGTGGGTGTTGGCGCCCCCGGCCTCATCGGCCGCCCCGCTTCGCTCCCCACGGAAAGAGAGTCGGGTTCCACGAGGAGGGAGAAGAACGGTCTTGGGGGGCGGGCGGGTGGGGTAAAGCCGGGGTGACCTACCACCGGAAGTTTCCGCTGGAGGCAGACGAGGAGTCAAGCGACGAGGAGCGCACGCGCGGCGGCGAAGGTGGCGAGTTTTCTTGAGGGAATCGGGCCGAGGTGGCGGCGCGCGCTGGGGTATTTCAGCCGTTGCCGCGGGAGAGTCGGGGTGGCGGGCGGGGATTGGCGGTGTCGGTCGGGAGTCGATCGAGTTCTTGGGGGCGCCGGATACGGACGGAGCGGGCGTGGATGTCCGGGCGGACGCGGACGGGGCGATGCTCCTGGCGCGGTGGGATCGGGGTGGGTTTGGATTCGGGTAGCGGCGTGCGTCGTGAGGTTGGACTGGGACCCGGTGAGCGCGTGCGGTGCGAGGAGAGGGGAGTTGAGTTGTGTTCCGTGCCGGCCCGATCGACTCCGATCGAGGGGGGTGGAAGGGGAAGCTGCGTCACGCGTTGGGGATTGTGGCGGGGGGAGAGCGCGATGATGAGTGGCGTGCGTGTTGAAAAGGGAAAAAATAGTGGCGTGCGTGTGTGCTACCGGACGTCCTGGTCACGGTGCTGGAAAAGGTGCTGCTGCGGTGGGTTAGGCCGTTGGCAGTACGTTAGCGCTCGCTGCCGAATCAGGTTCGTTGGTCAACTAGGTAGTAGCAGCATTTGATCGATAGCTCGGTTGGTTACGCGGGCGGCAATATCATCTTATAACAGTGTCAATGTGGTTCGCTAGCGTTTCACTCAAACCCGTGGAGCGAGTCAAGAAACGCTTAATACTCGGATGGAAATCGCTGTTCGCTGGGGTGTCTGAACTACTTCTCCCCAACTCCGTGTCGTCTTTGCCACCAAACATACCACATCGGCACCACAATTAGCTTAGCCGCTGGAAGGTCTTGAACCACTGATTTGTTCTGTAACAAAATCTCCAAGGTTATCGAGCCCGATCGGTCTTGTGCCACAACATCTGTGATTATTTTTGAAAGTTTCAGTTCAGAACATACCTCCACCGCTTGCTCAAAAGTGAACAAGCAATGCTGCGTATCTTCAAGCCCGATCTTACATAGCGGACACTAGGGTACAAGTGGAATATGCCTGGCAGCTAATACCCCAAGGCGCGGCAGCACACCCTTCAAAACTTTCCATCCAAAATGTTTGATTTTCCTCGGGATTCTAAGTTGCCAAATATCCTTCTAGACCGGGTTTATGTGTGACCTTTCCGGATTGTCTACCCTATAGAAGTGATGACCGAATTGGTGGTTAAACTCCACATGGTAAGCTGATCGAGCGGAGAAGGTTCCTGAGCGTGTGAAATGCAAGGCCACAAAATCCTCTAAGGCTTCAACGTGCAGGGGGATTTTCAGAATTCTAAGTGCATCAAAAGGAGAAAAAACATAGCGAGGACGATTTTACAGTAAAATACAATCATGCCCTCGGGTTCAGGAGCAAGATGGTGCTCTACTATATTTTTTTATATTAACCCGAGCCCATGCGAGCTCGAGCTGAAAATAGCACTTTCGACCCTTATAGATTTGTTTGGCACTTACTATCAGGGTGAACTAGGGTTTCACCCCTATTCTTACTATTATCGGATAAAAGAGGACGTCAACTAGATAGAGGGGGGTGCCGAGATTCCTATGAGATTTAATTTCTTGATAATGTTTGAAACATTTTTTTATGCACCAGACAATGAATCATAGAGCAGAATATGTTTTTGAGGGTTTTGCTCAGTATGTTGAACATGACCATGTGATGAAACTAATGTGGGAGGTTCAAAATGATGAAATGGAGCCTTTGGAAACTTAGGACGGGTTTGGCAGAAAATAAATGTTTTTAACCAGTTAAATGTCATTTCTAGACTTTTTAACAAGGAAAATATTTAAATAACCTCTAAATTATATTTTTGAGGGAATCTTTCTATTACATAAAATAGACCTCGCAAATGATTTTTAATGAACTCTATTGTAGGAAAAATATATTCTGGGGTTCTAGAACAAAAGGTTAATTTGTTTTGTGTTAAAAATATTGTTGGGCTCCACTCACATGGTATGATCATTGATAAAAAAATGAGACTTAGAATTGGAATTGGATGGCTATATTAATATTTTTATGAATTTAGTACACAAATAAAACCAATAATAAAGCTACTAATGCGAAGGAGGCAAAATAATCACAAAAATAAACTAATGATGATTTACTTTTTGTTTGTTATTGCAATCTCTGACGGGGAGTTGTTGTTTAACTATTCAGTACACTGATCTACATATATATGTTATTCCTATGCCTATCACCGTTTTTTTCTTTCTTTGTACTTAACTTATATATTTATTTTAATCAAAGTACAACCTTAACTAGTATAGTTCTCTATTACACTGTTAAGAACACAATATTATTACTAAAATTAATATAATATTAATTGTTATACAAATTTAATAAGTATTATTAAAAAGAATAGACTCAATGTATGCTAAATTAAGTGGTACTTTCTGGAAAAAAATTATTGTGATAGTTTTGTTTTTTCCCATGACAAATAAAATAAAATACAAAAAGCGTGGTTTCTTGAATGGATGTTTTGCGCTAGCATAAATTGCTTATTGTATACGTATGTCTTGGTGTCCTTAAATATCCCATAAAGATCTTTAAAGGGTATGAACTAACAAGTATGTTAATAGTGGTATATTGTATTGCTATTTTGTTTTTGAGGGGATATGAGGGGACTCCCACCCAAAGATTTGATTTTCCAACTAAGAGTATCTATAATCAAACCCCTCATATCCGTCTCAAACCTCCGGGTAGGCTGCCTGGTCACTAACTGGTCACAAAATTACGGCCTAACCAGGCGTCTCAAACGGGCCTCAAACGTCTGGGTTAACTGACACCCTTATATTCAGCCCAAATAGGAGGCGAGTCTGAGGTGGCCCAGGCGCGCCCAGGTACGCCCGTTGCGTCGGACCCGACAGCCTGACACCACCGCAAATTCCACCAAATCCAGCCAGTAAATCTGCTGGATCCATTTGCTCTTTCTCTCTTCTTCCTCCTTCGTGTCGTCTATCTTGCAGCTTCGCTGCCACGAGCGCTCCGCCATCATTCCTAGCCTCTGCTCCACCAGCTCAGGCAGAGCAGTCTTCTGTCCCGTCCTCGCCGACCCGAAAGACGCCGCGGTAGGTCCGGCAACCCTCTGGCTACGCCTTGCAGTAGATGTGTTCGACACATTCTCATATCAGATTTTTTGTCAATAGTTTAGGGGAAAATGATGGATTTCGATGCTTCGTATGATGAGGAGTACGGACCGACAAAGCTTGATCAAATGATTGAAGACCAGTTCTTTGATTCGTCGGATTAAGACAAAGAAGTGGACATGATCATGCTTATGAGGATGCAAGAGGAAATTGACCGGCAAATGGAGCATATCCTCAATTTCAATGACTCAATCAAAGGGACAAGTGTGATCAATCGAGATAGGGTGTCTGGAGCAAAGATACCGCAGAAAGACTACTTTGAGACAAACCGAACTTTCCCGGATGATCCATCGTTTCGTCGCCTTTTTCGCATGCAAAAATGAATGTTTTTGCGGATTCTGGACAGAGTGGAGGCACACGATGATTACTTCAAGCTCACAAGGTATTGCTGAGGTCAACTCTATTTCTCTACCAAGCAGAAGTGCACGGTTGTTCTGAGAATGCTTGCACTTGACACTGTAGCAAATGTTTTTGGTGAGATGGTTAGGATGGGGGAGAACACATGCATGAAGACTACTGTCAAGTGTGCTCATGGTGTTTGGAGCAGATTATTTGAGAGAACCAAATGCACATGACACGAAGACGTTCTTGGCTATTGGAGAGGCAAGAGGGTTTCCAGGAATACTAGGATCAATTGATTGCATGCATTGACAATGGAAGCAGGGGCGGAGCCTGGCAGGCGGCAAGCCCTGGGCCACCTTCAAGAATTGCATGTATCTGGGCCTCATATCCTTAATAATTGCTATAATCAAAAAAAAGTTGGGCCTCAGGACCCGAGCCCAGGCCCTCGGGGCCTAGGTCATGTCTTCGCCCCTGAGTGGAAGAATTGTCCCAAAGGTTTTCGAGAAATGTATCTAGGTCACAACAGAGAGACCATCATCATACTAGAAGCGGTGGCATCACATGACTTATGAATTTGGCATACTTTCTTTAGAATGTCGGGTTCTCACAACGACATCAACGTGCTTTAACGATTTCCGGTGTTTAAGAGGCTTTGCAATGAGGAATCACCGTCGTGCAACTACACCGTCAATGGGCGAGACTACAACATGGGATACTATCTTGCCGATGGCATCTATCCTTAGTGGGCTGCATTTGTGAAGACCATATTCGAACCACAGGGAAACAAACAAAAGCACTTCGCATCAATGCAAGAAGCAGCAAGGAAGGATGTGGAGAGGGCATTCGAAGTGGTTCAAGCTCATTGGAGAATTGTTCGTGGAGATGAAATGATGTGGGAATCAAAAAATTTGTGACAACTAATGACATGTTGTGTACAATATGATTGTCGAGGATGAGGGTGATGGTATAGCCCAAACCAATGATTTTGAAGCACCCGGCGAACAAGTTGAAATCTAGGAAGATCAAGATGTAGCTCAGCTTACAAACTTTCTGCAGATGCATCGGAATCTCCGAGATCATCAAGTGCAAGCGCAACTACTAAATAATCTAGTGGAGCATATGTGGATCCACAATAGAACCAAAAAACAAATGATTTATTGGGCATTTCAAATAAATTTTTGTAAACATTATTTATGTTCAATATCAACATTTCTTATTTACGTGCGACAATGATATGTTTTAATGATCGGCGTGCATGATTTTGCATGGATTTGAGAGTCCAGATATGAGATATATAAATGTGTGGAGCAATTTAGAGCATGGTTAATAGTATAGCCAGCTGCTAGCTATAAGTCATTACCATGTCATCTATAGCCCATCTTATAGTTAACATGTACAATAGTTAATTAAAAGAATGTACTATTTTTTATTATGTGACCCACCTTTCACTCTCACAAAGTACCTAGGAGCACGTGGTAGAGCTGGCTCTTCACGAGAGCCCGCTTACCTTCTCTCTCCTTTTCTCTTTACTCCAACTAAGCAAAAATATACTACTTTATTTCTTATAGCCGGCTGACTCAACACTATTGTACTTACTCTTATAAGGAACGGTTTAGATGCATCTACGGGCTTGTTCGAAAGACCGGATTTATCCAGTCTAACTGTAGATGCTCTAACAGCCCTAGGCAGCGTACCTAATCACGTAAAGCCTACGTAAAGGTTGTGTTCTTTTCTTTACCTCGCCGAGCCGCCGCAGGCATATAAGGCAGTTTTCATCCAGTCCTATGCATCTTTAAATCCAAGACCAAAAAATCTGGTCCTTGTGTTGACGCACGACCGGCCGATCGCACACCCAGCATGAGCGGCAACAAGCAAGGAAAAATGGTTAGAGTACTCCTTGTCTTTCGTATTGAGCTTATCTTTCAAAATTAGAACTACCAAACTAGAACTGCAGAAACTTTAAACCTAAAATTTTAATTATGGATTAGTTATAATAACGCATGAAACAAGGTTTTGCATCCTTTATCCCCCATGTAGTAGACATATTTGGTTCATTGACACTTGAATTGCTATTTGTATTTGTTTTCCGTTTCTTGGCAAATATTTTATGAAAAATTGAATTGTTCAGAACCGAACATTTGTTTTCTCCTCTTGGTGAAGATTAAGTTCATTAACCTAGACGGTTTCCATGTGATTCTTCTTCTCCGCACGCTAGAGGCAAAATCTCGTCCCCGATTGTTAGAATCCTAGCTCCGTCAATGCATGCACGGTCTTCGTTTGTATGGCATCTCATAGCTGGTGGAGCAGGTCAAGCAACATTTGCATGGCATACACTGATATAACTATTTGTTTATAGGTCGACCTTGACGTGGTGTAATAACAGCGTGATGGCTAGCAAGTCTACAAACCCTATGCTCGGGGTGCAGCCCTGCTTTGCAGGTTGCTTGATATAACTACTGAAGACCACAACGTGCGGGTGAACATCAGATGCTGGAGTACAAACAGTCATTTTGATGCTACAAGTTGCGGTATATATATTGAACTAGTGTAAAAACATGGCTTCCGTCTGCAAAATACAATGCTTATCTCGTTTGGACTAGGCTCGCAAGCGTGGTGCGGGTCCCATTGTCAGCGACCAGACGACGGAGGATGGGGTGTGTGGCATGCTATTTTTGGAAAACCCCCTTGGATTTATTTATTTTTCACAGAAGCTCATGTCGTGGTTTATAACCCCTCGATCCCAAATCGGTGCCTCCAAATCCCTAACCCTTCAGAGCTCCGCGGCGACAGTGCCCTACATTGAGCACGACCACTTAGGTACAGAACGGCGGCGACCCGTTAATTTGAGGTTAACTCATTTGATCGCTCTATCTCAGAACTTTCATACTGCCCGCTCTGACCCCCTCTCATCGCTCTCTCTCACCCATCTCTTATCGCCGTGCTTGTAGATGGCTGGCACCAGCGTACCGACGATGGTCGATGGCAGGGCGAACATGGAGGACGACGACGAGATGTGGGCAAAGATTATGTCGATTGTGTAATAAGGAAAGAATTAGGTAAATTCATCTCACCTCCTCAAATGTGTGGTGTGTTGGATGTTAAGGTTAATGGGATTTTCACCCGAGATGATGAGCCGCCAAATGTGGCTGGTTGCATGCCGCAACATGCTTTTCACGGTGACTTTGTGCCAAAATCATAAGGTAGATTTGTGCGGGCACTTCAGTGCACCGGTTTGTCGTGTATGCAATGAAGGAGTGGACACTCAAAGGAGATTTTTGTCCCGCTACCGTTGAATTGTGACGAATTTATGTCATATGATTGATGTGCATAGTTTGCATGGATTTTACAATCTATATTTAAGGTATGTGACTATGCAGCATGCCAAATGATGGGTAGTCTGCCTGCATCCGCGGACGTGTCCTTACACGTTCGCAAACGTGCAGGAGGCAGATTTGACAACTCCGGCTGTAGATGCTCTTTTGCGAGCAGCAATATGTTAACAATGTCAATGTACTTCGCTAGTGTTTCACTCAAAGTTGTGGAGCGAGTCAAGAAACACACAATACGTGGAGTGAATAAGTAGGCGAAGTGTTTTTATAAGAGCTTTTTAATGGTACCCGATACTGCTACGGAGGGGATGAAGCAGTATACAATTATCCACCGTTGATTTGGCGAGGGTAGTTTAGTCATCTTTCTGGTGATTTCAGCCCATCAGCTATGGTCCATTTGTTGTACTTACTTATTTGAAGAAAACAAATTGATCGCCCTGGTTGTGCAGTCGGCGGTCATTGTGCATGTCGCCGATGTCTGTTCGTTCAACTCGCCGTCGTATCCTTGCATCCTGGTGTGCTCTGGCCACAACCCTTCGCACACCGTCAGACGTGCGTCGGCGCACATCCAGTCATGCCCCTTGCCGGGGCGCACATCACCCTCACATGCACGACCGCGTCATGGTCAGTACATGCTCGCCGCAAAACAAGAGAGAAGAAAACTGACCCCAACATCTTTCCTCTTCTCTGTCTTGTACGATGTTAGTTTTTCCTGTCTGATTCATAGTTTTGGAGATAGGCACTGCATCGAATTTCTAGGCCTGGCGGTCGCAAAGCAGTCCCGCTGCAGGAGAGGTGCATGTTGTGGGCTGGACAATTGTGCCACACCGCAGGAGTGCTTGGCCATGAGCATGGCCGACGAAAGGGACGCGGGATCACGGATGAAGATGAGACACAACGCTCGCCGCCGGCAGAGGAAGGGGTCGA
Source organism: Hordeum marinum (assembly GCA_022496015.1). Lineage (NCBI taxonomy): Eukaryota > Viridiplantae > Streptophyta > Magnoliopsida > Poales > Poaceae > Hordeum > Hordeum marinum. The sequence continues at coordinate 540,091,538 of CM039673.1, read as the reverse complement.
GGTCTCGTCGAAGAAGAAGAAGATGCAGGCACGGTGTAGTGGCGACGAGCACGACTGAGAATAGGGAGGCGACCAGGTGGGCGTAGGAATCCAAACCGACAGGCGCGTGAGTGCAGCCATGCGAGACAGGCTAATATTTCTTTCTCCCTAAATTACCCTCATAGGACGTCTAATGTTGTACGCGAAGCGGACAGTTCCACAGATACTGCAGGCGATGTTGCTCGCCCAGGTGAGCAATATAGATAGATTACCACCTTTGGATTTCGAGAATCGACGGCCCTTATTGATTACTGGGTACAGTAAAAGAGCTCTTTTATGGGTGTGTTTGGTAGAGTGCATGGAGGGTGCATGAGCTCAATAGTTCTCTTCTCGACCCACTTTTCGGTGTTTGGTAGCCTGTACGGGGCCTCCTCAGCATGCATGACCTCAGCCCAAATACCCTTTTAACATGCATGAAGAGAGAATACCCCAACAACCGTTCACTGGTCAGTATGCATGAGCGAAGGGAGCGACAATGTGTTTCAAATAATGTTGAGGATTTCTAAAAAATAATTTAATTTTCAGAAAATGTTCAGAATACCAAAAAATGTTTAGATTTTCAAAATTTGTTCAAATTTTCAAAAAATGACGGGATTTTCAAATATGTTAAATTTTTCAAAAATGTACATGAATTCATATTTGTCTAAATTTCGAAATATGTTTAAATTTTCAAAAAAAGTTTGATTTTTTTTAAAAATTATTTTTTTTAGATTTTCAGATTTTGTTTAAAATTATAAAAATATCAATATTTAAAAACGTGTTCAATTTTTCAAAAAAAATTTGAAAATTCAAAAAAGAATTAAATTTTCACAAAATATTATTTTTTCATGTTTCAAAAAAAATTGTTCACAATTTTGAAATATTTTGTTCACTTGTTTGAAAATACCGGTTGCTACAATACCGACCGACATGTCTAAACAGATGAAAGCTGCCAAACAGAGTCTCAACTTAGCATGTCTTAGCACATACATCGATACCAAACAACATCAAATGCATGCACTCAACATGGCTACACTCAGCATGTATCAGAGAAGAACAACCACGCTAGGTTGGGAATGCTACCAAACACACCCTATAAGGTCTACGTTCGCTAGCGTGAGGTTTACTGACTTGGCGTGCCTGGGGTTTAGTGGAGCGTGTCAAGGAACTTTTCTTTCGTGGGAAGAACAATCCTTGCCAGTCTCTGCTCCGACGGCTCCCCTGCTTTGCAGCGTGCTTTGATATAGTTATATACTCCCTTTCTCCGAAATTACTTGTCGCACAAATGAATAAAAATGGATGTATTTAGAACTAAAATACATCTAGATACATCCATCTCTATAACAAATATTTTCGGATGGAGGGAGTACTAAAAAATCCAAACGAGTGGGCTAATATTGCTTAGGCTGAATAAAGCAGAACGCAAAATAAAGTAGATTTGGCGCATAATTGGTTGAGAACAAAGTTTGCCATTGTCGTCTTCATCTTCTTAATTTGATTGGCCATGACGTTCCGTCTACAGCATCAGATGTGATTGCCTAGTTTCTACTGGCCGCACTTGAACGCGATGGTTTTCTAACTAACCTTCCTACTTAGTAGACTAGACCGATAGATGGATAGATCACATATGCTGCACGGAGCATTTGAAGAGTGACAGCAACAGACCTCACCGACGTCCTCCAAACGGACGGCACCCTCACGCATGCACTGTATGTCCAGCGATAATTGGAGAAGACGAGCATATCGCGAAGTCCTTGTCCGATAACGACGCATAAGCAACTGCTGATCCAAAGCATGCAGGACGTTCTGACGGAGCTCACTGAGACGCCGGTGTGAATCCGCAAGGGCGTTTGGGAGAGCTGGGAGCACACGTTCTGTGTGCAAGGGTTAGGGAGCGCACATATAGTCAATTGTGTGCGCTGTTTTTTTTTTGCGCCGGTTAGGCTTCTGTTTGATTTAACTAGAAAATTTCCATTCGTGCCGGTTGTGATTGGGTCGTCAATTGTTCACGAGGATGTCAACTAGGCAACGAGGTGCGCCAGGATGACGATGGGGTCAGGCAGAGGCCTGTCCAGTCAACGCGAAATTGGGCATGCTGACCAGAGGATGAAGAAGGAGAGAGGAAGAGAGTGTTTGATGGGTTTTAGGAGCAACAACCGCGCGAGAGGGAAGAAAATGGGGTGCAGAAGATAAGAAAATGGGGGCGCAGAAGATGAGTAGGTGAAGTCAAGCCTTGGAGGCTTTTTGGCACATAGTGCCATGGTGTACTAGGGTTTCACCCCTCCTCTTACTATTACCTGGTCAAGAGAGGATGTCGACTAGATAGAGGGGGGATCAGAGGCTTCTATGAGAAATTTTGGAATATTTTTCATAGACCAAACATTGATCCATGGGGCAGAGCCAGTTTTCGAGGGATTTGCTCAATATGTTGAACATGATCAAATGTAGCTTGTAAAAAAATTATGGAAGTTATGGAAGAAAAATAAATGTTTTTATTCAATTAAATGTGATTTCTGGACTTTTTAGCAAGGAAAAAATTTCAAATAACTTCCAAAATAATATTTTGATGGTAATCTTGGTCTTACATGTAATATACATCGGAAACGATTTCAAATATGTTTTTTGAGCTTTTGAAAAATTAAAGTTTATTTTATTTTTGGTTAAACAATTAAAAAATACTTTTGGGCTCCACCCACATGGTATGATCATTAATAAAATTTTGAAATCTAGGATTGGAAGTGGATGGCTATAGGAATATTTTTACGAATTTAACACGCAAAGGAAACCAATAAAATAATAAATGCGAAAGAGGCAAAACAGTCGCTAAAAGTCGATGTCCAATTTTTGCTTCTTTCTTAATTTAGGCGATGTACAGAAACAATTGTGACATAGAGTTTAAGGAACCAATCTACCTCTATCCTTCAGGGCCGATCACTTCTTTATACTAAACTTGTACACTTTTACTTATTTTTATCATAGTACTATTTTAATGAGTAAATTTTCTATTACATAATTAGCATACTTAAGAAAAAAATATGTTACTAAATATTAATACAATATTATTTGTTATACAAATTTAATGAGTATTATTTAAAATAACATACTCACAATATGCTTAATTAAAATGCACTTTTTGAAAAACAAACGTTCTGATAGTTTTCTTTTTTCCCGGTGACAAAAAAATAAAATACAAAAAATGCATGGCCTCTTGAATGAATGTTTACACTAGCATAAATTGCATCTTGTATACGTGTGTCTTTGTGTCTTTAAATATCTGCTGAAGATCTTTAAAGGGTATGATCTAACAAATATGTTAATAGTGGTGTTGTGGTTAATGCATGTATGATTGGATAAGCTAATTTATGAAAACTTATAGAGTGTAATTTGAATCGTTTGCATCATTATCTACTTGTTTTTTATGGTAATGAACTTACAAGTCACTTGGGTCAGTAATAAATTGCCAATATACACATACTCTACGCAGGAAAAAACATCGAACAATTATTGGTCATAAAAAACGATGACACGACAATCCTAACAATATATTATCTAACTAACAACATTTCATTAGTTTTAATAAAATTTAATTATATTTTGTGCCGTGCCACACACCAAGAATCAAAGAAACTCATACTAATTAGACCCATCAGGGAAGGTTGATACACTTGTTTCACAATTGTCACATGAGAGGCGATTTCCTCTGCATGGTCATATCTACACAACCTTTGGTGTAAGTGCCTTTTTTGGATATACGAGGTGTCGAGTTTCAATGGAATTGTCACAAGTGCATTTTTGTTGTATAGGAATGCATATTTTTCTCACTTCTCTTTGTTTTTTTATTACTTTTTTTTACACAAGTGTATCTTGGTTGTGTAGAAAGGGTGTTTATCACTTCTCTCGGTCTTGTTACTTACCTTTTTTTTGGCATAATGGCCTATTTGCTTGCCTGGCTGGTCCAAAATCATGATATTTTTGTTATAGAGTTATTTTTCATAGTCCAAAATAATTTACCCATTTAATTAGAGATACAAATTGAGGCCGTGTGTAGCTACCATCATGAGTAGCAAATTATTTCTATTGCCACATAAGCTTTGTTGTTGTAACGGAAACAAAGTTTAATAAATGGATGTCCTAGCAATGTGGTTGCAATCGAGATTATTATGACTATGCCCTAGAGAAAATAAGAAGTGATCGTTATTCCATTATTAGCACGTGAATGAATACTATCTTGGATCATGCACGGTGATCATACATGATATTAAATCAAGATGCCGCCAAATTTCTTCCTTGTGAACCTGGAGGCTCATGGTCTGGCTAGAGCGGCTTGCTCCCTTGATGTCGGTCGTCATGTTTGGTTGTTAGACTTGTATCCTTGTGACCGGTGTTTTATTGAATAAAGCGTTTCTCACTCCTAAATAAAGTGGATCGCTCGATCTTCTTCTACCAGAAATGTTTTGTCCGCCGCTCTAAATCTCCACTCCTCTCTTCTGCAAAACTTGATGGTTTCATCTGAAGACCAGATATGTAAGTGGCGTCAAAGCTGACTTGTCCATCTAAATGATCTGAAGGACAAAGAGACCTAATATGATGTGTTTTTCTTCTTCTTATATTTGCTTAAATGTCTTGGCGGGTAATCAGTTTACCTCAAGTCACAACCCCATTAGAATGTCTTGGAAAATAGAGAGGTAACTATTTTATAATCGAAGCTTATTTTTTCATGACACATTGGCAACTATGATTTCTTGTTTATATGATCTTACTAAAAAAATTGTAGACATCTTAGTTGATACCAGTTACGTATTCTTTAGCCATATATATTATTGCTATTTTGTTTTTGAGGTGATACGCTAGTGCTACTTATTCGTCTTGACGTCGGCGACCTTTTTCTCCTGGCTTCGCCCTCACGATGAGTCGATGACTACGTTCTGCAGACCGATTAGTTGCCACTAGCGAGCACGGTGGAGCACAAGGATGATGTGGGATTGCTTGAGTGTCCTGAATTGAGATTTTTATGGTGCCAATGACCTTCCGCCCACACCAATATCTGTTGCATGTGCAATGACGACCTTCGTAGTGTGGAGTCTTTGTAGACGATATTTGGTGCGGCTCGAATGCCTGCTTATGCGTGCAGGGTCTTAGTTTGTGTGGCATCTCAAAGCTGGTGGAGCGGGCCAAGCAGCATGTGCATGGAATACAGTGAGAGAACTGTTTTTATAGGTTGACCTCGGCATGGTGCAAAGGCATCTCCAACGCTGCAAATCGAACACCCCATCCGTTCATGGATGGAAGGGGAGCTGTCCGCGAACACGGATGCGGGAGTTGGTCGTACAATGATAATTGCATACATTTCAAGTCGGATTTAAACAAACTGGACAAAATTATTTAAAAACGATTGATTTTCATTAAATTTCACACATAACTTACAAATCGAGCATTTAACTAAACTATAAAAAAAACTATGCGAGACGACCTCCTCGTATGTCGCCGTCCTACCCTGCCGCACCGTCATCGTACCGCCGTTGTTGTCAGCGTTGTCGTCCCTTCAACGGCAGAAGGGCGTCGGAGGGCCGCCGTAGCCTTGTCCAGTGGCGCCCTGCCGCTCGTGGAGGATCCGCGCCACCTCCTCATGCATGCGTGGTGCCGAGGGGCCACCGTGGCCAATGCAGAAGGTGCTCGCGGAGCTCTAATGACGGCTTTGCCCCTGACGGGGTCGACGGTGGAGTCGCAAAGAGGCCACTCCTCGCCAGTCTTTTGCTAGCTTGCCATCAAGGTGGTGATGACGCTTGGCGGTCATCTCCATGGTGGTGGCGGAGCGGTCGAGGGCCCATGCGGTAGCGAGGGCCGAGTCGTTGCGTAGTCATTCCGGCGCGACGTCGTACATGGCGAACACGAAGCATAGGGCGGTGTTAGGCCGGTCGTACCGCGGCCGTGGCCAAGCCGAGCGCTCCTCCTTGGACAAGACGGCCCTCGATCCCGAGGGGCCGTCGTAACCGTGGCCTCTGAGGTAGTGGAGGATGCAGCCCCGCACCTTCGTGCTCGCGGGAAGAAGCTCCTCCTTGACGGTGCCGCATGCCCTTTATTGGGGGCATATCGTCTCCTTCTTGGCATGACATCCGATCTGGATGTCGCCGTTGCACGGGGCGATGGGGGCTCCTCCTTAACACTCTCGCTTCACGTGGTAGCGCTGCGATGATTGTGGATGCTCCTTGACATGTGCCCCCGATGGTGGCACCGGGCTGATTTGGCGCTCTGTCATGTTCTCCATCTGACGATGATTTGTGAGGTGGCCATCCAACGCTACCCGATTTGGCCCGTGTATTTCCTTTAAAAGTCTGCACATTCAAATAGCCGCATACAAAGAGTTTAGACGTTCAAATAGCCGCATACAAAGAGTTTAGACGTTTAAATAGCCGCGTACATAGAGAACATACGTTCAAATAGCCACATGCAACAGTAGTTCAAATTTGAAAAAGTTCAAATATTACCTTCCAACATTGTTGTCCCCTCTAACCGCCCACAAATGCTCAATCATATCTTTCTTCGACGGTTCGTTAGTTGGTCGATACCGAATTTGTTGATGCATTTGAATAAACTTTTTAAATGTGGTCGGTTTGTGGTCTGGAAATTCGAAAGGATCATCCATGTTCTTAATTCAAGAGTTGCGACAACATCCTCACCCCCATCCTCGATGATCATGTTATGCATGATCACACAACATGTCATCCCCTCTCACAAGGTCTCCGGATCTCATTGTTTAGCAGGTCCACGAACAACTGCAAAACGTGTCTGCAAAAAGTCCAAATGCCCTCTTGACATTCTTTCTAGCTGCTTCTTGCCTTTTGGTATAGTGAGACTATATCTGGCTAACTGGTTTAGAGATGGTGTTGAAAAAGATAGCCCACACAGAATAGATACCGTGAACCAGATAATTACACATGTTGTACTCATGTCCGTTGAGAGTATAGTGGCAAGGAGGAGGTTTTCCTTCAGTCAGCTTTGCAAACAGTGGTGATCAATGCAGCACATTGATGTCATTGTGAGACACGTGCATGCCAGAGAAAGCGTGCCAAATTCAAAGATCATGTGATGCAACTACTTTAAGAATTATGGTGGGTTTCTTAACAAGACGCTAATATTGCCCTTGTAAAGCCTTCGAGCTGTTCTTTCATTTTCAATGCATGCAGTAAAGAGAATCAACCAAACCTGGCAATCCCCTTGCTTTTGAGATTTCCAAGGGGCTCTGAGTGTCTACCACAGTTAGTTCTCTTACGTACCGAGGTCCAAAGACATTTGGAAACTTGATCATGTCATCTTGGCATGTGCTCCGAGACATTCGTAGATACATGTCCCATGAATGTCGTGTTGGAAATATGCCCTAGAGGCAATAATAAATTAGTTATTATCATATTTCCTTGTTCATGATAATCGCTTATTATCCATGCTATAAATTGTATTGATCGGAGACTTAGATGCATGTGTGGATACATAGACAAAACCATGTCCCTATTATGCCTCTAATGGACTAGCTCGTTGATCAAAGACGGTTAAAGTTTCCTAGCCATGGACATGAGATGTCATTTGATAACGGGATCACATCATTAGGAGAATGATGTGATGGACAAGACCCAAACTACAAACGTAGCATATGATCGTGTCAGTTTATTGCTACTGTTTTCTGCATGTCAAGTATACGTTCCTATGACCATGAGATCATGCAACTCACAGACATCGGAGGAGTGCCTTGTGTGTATCAAACATCGCAACGTAACTGGGTGACTATAAATGTGCTCTACAGGTATCTCCGAGGGTGTCTGTTGAGTTGGCATGGATCAAGACTGGGATTTGTTACTCCGTGTGACGGAGAGGTATCTCGGGGCCCACTCGGTAATACAACATCATAATGAGCCTTGCAAGCAATGTGACTAATTGTTAGTTGCGGGATCTTGTATTAAGGAACGAGTAAAGAGACTTGCCGGTAACGAGGTTGAGCTAGGTATGGAGATACCGACGATCGAATCTCGGGCAAGTAACATACCGAAGAACAAAGGGAACATCATACGGGATTAACTGAATCCTTGACATAGAGGTTCGACCGATAAAGATCTTCGTAGAATATGTAGGAAACCAATGTGGACATCCAGGTCCCTCCATTGGTTATTGACCGTAGAGGTGTCTCGGTCATGTCTACATAGTTCTCGAACCCGCAGGGTCTGCACACTTAAGGTTTGGTGACGTTTCGGTAGTATAGAGTTATGTATGGTGGTGACCGAAGGTTGTTCGGAGTCCCGTATGAGATCCCGGACGTCACGAGGAGCTCCGGAATGGTCCGGAGGTAAAGAATCATATATAGGAAGTCCCAATTTGGTCATCGGAAAAAGTTTCGGGCTCATCGATAGTGTACCGGGAGTGCCGGTAGTGTACCGGGAGACCACCGGGATGGGTATTTCGACCCAAGAGGCTTCATGGGCTGTGGGAGAGTAAATACCAGCCTTTTGTGGGCTGGTGGAAGTCCCACACAAGGCCCATGTGGCTGGGAGAAAAAGCCCAAAGGGAAAAAGGTGGAAAAAGGCCGAAAAAAGGAGGAATCCTAGTCCTACTAGGATTGGAGGAGTCCTCCTCCTCTCCTCCCCACTTTGGTCGACCCAAGGGCTGGTTTTTTGGCAGCCAAGACTCCTCCTTCTCTCCTCTTATATATACTAGAGGATTTTAGGGTTTTGGCACAGAATTTTCAGCCACGTGCTACCCGTTCCTCTAGTGCATAGTTTCTCCTCTAGATCGATTTTCTGCAGTGCTTAGGCGAAGCCCTGCCGGAATTGCTCCACCACCATCGCCGAAGCGCCGTCACGCTACCGGTGAACTCTTCTTCCTCTCCACTTCCTCTTGCTGGATCAAGACGGTGGAGATCGTCATCAAGCTGCACGTGTGCTGAACGCGGAGGTGCCGTCCGTTCGGCGCTAGATCGGAAGGACCGTGATCAAGATCGCGAGACAGTTTGTGACGAGTTCGCGGGATGGATCGTGATGAGTTCACGGGACGGATCGTGATCAAGATCACGAAACGGATCGTGATGAGTTCGCGGGACGGATCGTGATGAGTTCACGGGACGGATCGTGATGAGATCGCGGGACGCTCGGCGATTTGGATCGCGAAGACGTTCGACTACACCAACCGCGTTTCTTAACGCTTCCCGCTTAGCGATCTACAAGGGTATGTAGATTCACTCTCCCTCTCGTAGATGCTCATCACCATGGATAGATCTTGCGTGTGCGTAGGAAATTTTTTGTTTCCCATGCAACGTTTCCCAACATGTCGTACCATATGCAAGCATTCGGAGTGTGTTCATGCACTTATGGTAACCAGAGAACCCAATCACTCCCACGACGCCCCTCTTCAAGACGAAGTATTCAGCATAGCACTGGACGTCATAGTATAAACAATCAAAGACAGCCTTGCGCATCCAAAAATGAAGACGGAAATGGTCAGCAAAGAGTCCAACGGGGCAAAGTAATCAGTCATCAGTGTCAAATGGTTGCGCGCCCGGTTGCGGTTGAGCATTCGATGACCCTTGACCGATTCTTTAAAAGTGAGAACGTGCTCCTCTGTAGGATCTACATCTTCAAAGACCGTTTGCGTCATTGTCGTCTCCTCTGTGTAGTCCTCCTCGTGAGACGAGTCATCGGACGACTCAATATAGTGCTCGTGTATGTACTCCAAATCAAAAGCCATCGCTTGAAACAAGTAGGGGCAACATTTTTAGTTCTGGTAATTCATCAAACAATTGCCACACATGATGAGTACAGCGGTAGCAGAAGGTACCTGGTGGGACGGTCGAAGGAGAGGGGTTGAACGGCGACTATAGAGAACCATATTGGAGCCCGACTAGAACACCGGAGGTGACGAAGACATAGAATTCTGATAGAGGTGTGGCATGGCGGCTGGGATGGTGTAGCAACGGCGAAGACAAAAAAGAAATAAGAAAGGAGAGAAAACGAAAATGATTGAGGCGCGGAGTCCGAGAGAGGTTTTGATGTGGTGGGCCAGGGGTGTAGAAGCTCTACGTGGCTATTATCCGGACTTACACAATGCACCCCATATTTTTTTTGAAAAAGAAAAAATATGAGAACTTTGTCAGAAAAAGTACGTCTAAACCGCTCGGCCAACCGATACAGACCCGGGGTTGGATAACAAACCGCGTCCTGAACACGTGGTCCGAATGTGTGCGAGCAGTTTGAGAGTCTGGCTTGGAGATGCCCTAAGTCACCTGTCTAACAGGGAACAAAGTTTGTTATCGTCGTCTCCTTAATATGGTGGACCATGATCTACAACATTTGTTGTGATTGGCTAGCTTCTACTGGTGCTTGGAACGGGACGTTTTTGTATCTAACCTTCCAACTAAAATAGACCATTAGATGATGGATGCTTCACGAAGCATTTGAGTGACAGCAGCGTGCCGTCGCCGGCGCGCTCCAAACGGCCGCCATCCTCACGCATGCACTGTTTGTTCAGCAACAATTGGAGAAGACGATTCGGGTACGACGGACACATCCGTGCATTACATCGAAGACATCCTGTCCCCCCTATCCAATTCAACCATAAGTACCGAGAAATGATGCATTTAACTATACCGCCAGCGTCCTTCTCCGATGACGACCCATGAACAACTGCTGCTCCAAGTGACACAGAGTGGAGAAGGTCACTGAAGAAATCCCAGTGTGATGAAACTGTGAGGACGCTCAGGAGAGCTGGCTGGGAGCAAACGCGCACGAAAGAAATGCACGTGGATACGGTTCAGAAAGGCAGATATATTACCAGATCTATTAGTAGTACGTGACTTCCACTAAAGGGAAATAATTAGTACGAGGGAGTAGTACGTAAATAACCGATCTGATAAGCTAAGCAGCAATCATAGGGTCGTCAAATCGTTCGTCCTCCTTGTGTTTATTCTAACCTATAGTCCTGCCGGTCGGGTGAGAAAACTGCCTGATCTTGATCTGGTGAAGGTGAGCGCTTTGGAGCTGCATACCCGGAGCGCACGGAACTGAAGCTAACAGGCCCGGGTCATGTGACTGTACGCACTTGTGTCTAGAAAAGTACGAAAGCTTGCTAAGCAAAGCAGAAAAAAGAATTTGATCAAAGGAAATCACAATCAGGGCAGCCGTCACTGCACCTGCGCTGGGTCGCCGGCCAGCGAAGCCCGGGTGGAAGGCGGGATGCGTAGCGTGCGCTGCATGTTTCCTTCCGGCTTCAGAAAAGGGACGCCATCCAACAGATTCTGACGTTTGCGTGGTGTAGTCGAAAGGATGTGTGGTGTAGCCATGGTCAGGATCGACGGGTAACACTGTATATCTTCTCGCAGAAGTATAGAACCCTCCAACAGATTCTGCCAAGTTGCCAAGTCAATGCGCCTCCATTGTGTTTTCCGCAAGAAAGTGCGTTGGCCTTTCTCGCTCTCAGCGGAATCTTCAGTCTCGTGTCCAAACAACGGGATTGATCTCATCTGATCACGGCTGCATGTGTTCCTCCTCACCGACTGCCTGTTAAAGATTAGATTACCCCACAGCTGACAAGGAAATCCGCACGTTGCTCTCTCTTTGCAGTGTCCCGGCGGAACCACGCGCGCCCTAATTAAGGCCCTCCTCTGCATTCTGAAACGCGATGGCAGTTTTGGCACTTGACAGGCTTGGCTTTCTGAATGGCTAGATGATTCTAGCTATTTCCCTAGCTATAATCAATGATGCTTTGCCTCTTATCAAAATGGTTTGTGTGTTTATTTGCTGCTTATCCCACATGAGTGGAAAATGTCACATGGATTTTCATACAAATCATCAGAAAAAACGGCCGGCTTAGATTATAGCACGATTTCCCTTCTAGTACGTCTGACACCAAAAACCATCGCTAGCTAGCTAAGACAGTACTAACCTTACACGCTAGAAACTATTCGATTTGGTTTTCGTTCAAAAAAACTATTCGATTTGGTAACGAATCTTACAAAAGACCCAACAAGCTCCCGGTGTACACGCCTCCTGGCAAGCTGTTGGGCATCTTTGTCACATCCGTATAGTCCATGGTTCTTGGATCATACGTGCACAACACGTTGGAGAAACTTGAAGACATCCAAAACCAAATGATGATCCTCCCATCATCCAGCAACCACAAGGGCTCCCCCAGATATCTAACACCCTGGTAAGGATTCGGCGCGGTGATGGTGCACCTCTTAGACCAGGTAAGCTTGTCAGGGTCCACGAGCAACCACAGCTCCATGAACGAGTGCCCGTCGTCGTACAGTAGGGCCAAGCAGCCGCTCAGCTCGGCCAAGACGTGGTTGAACATGTTTCTTGGCTGTTGCTCGTTGCTGGGTGCCGGGACTGGCAGAAAAGCCGGCCGCCATGCCTCCCTCTCCAGATCGTATGCCACCATACATCCTTTAGACACCTGCGGCCGATGGTCGTATATGGTGGTCAGCAAGAGGTAAGCAACCCCATTGACGGCTGCCCCGTCCACGCGGCACGTCCTAACCATGGCCGGCGGGCACCCCGTCTCTCTCCATTGATGGTCGCCCCTGAGGGTAAGGACCTTGCAGAGCTGAGGTCCATTGGGCATGGACCTACATCTCCGAAGGCACAACACCTTGTAGTCTCCGGTCGACACTCTGCCGATCACAAACAATGCACCATAGTGGTGCTGTTCTTCGTGGTCGACGTCAGGTAACGCGAAACCGACGCCGGTCACTGGGTCGAGCACCCGGAGTCCAAGCTTGTCGTCGCCGCCGGGGAGGTGAACCAGCGCTAGGTCGTGGGGGTTGCGCATCGCCATCAAAGAATGGTGAAGCCGCGTAGTACTGCTACTCTTGGCACGTATCCGTTTGACGACTTCGCCTGACGATATGTCTCGGACATGGACGTTGAGCGCAGATGCATCGTGCACGAGGACGAGGAGGAGCGGGGCCGCTTGGCGTGCCGTGTGGGCGGCGATGAAGGACGGGGCGGACAGGAGGGACAGCCAGGACCGGCAGACGGCGCGGAGGCGGCAGAGCGGCTTCGCCGGGAGACGGAGCAGGATCTCGTAGAGCACGTCGTCGTCGATTGCGGCGCTCCCTTCGCCGTCGGCTCGTTTGGCTGGAGGAGTTTGCGACGCCATCGAATTGTTAGATCTGCTTGCTTCTTGGTCACAGCCAAATCAAGGAATATACTTAGGTTCGGTCGCACATGATGCGTATTCCATCCTATTTGTATTGATCTGTCCTTGAAAACAAATATGAGCTCTTTTACGGTAACCTATAATAAATGTGGACCGTCAATTCATACAAATCCAACGGAAGATGTTGATGTATACTGCTGGTTTGTGTCACCCGTATTACCTGTCCAAACCGAATAACATGGAGCGGTATACAGCCTTTGAGGGCAATCTGGAAAGATTAGATATACAAATCTAGGATTGGAGTGCCGATATTTCCGGCTGGACATGTGCGTGATTGTATTCACGTTCTGGTAGTTCATCAATGTGAGACCATGATTACTAGTTCTTCCCGTAAATAATAAGAACATGATTAGTTCATATACAGGTGCACTTCTCTTGCCTAACGGGCTAATCTTAGAAAAGAACGACTCTTCAGGTTTGTTTGTTGATGAATACGTAGATGTTCATCGCTTTGTCTCCGTTTGTTTTGTAGGAGTCTATAGCAGTAGCAGGGACGATGAAAGGGGAAGCAGCAAGTGATTACATTAACCCCGATTCAGTAATTGAAGTATTGGAAAATCGTGAGGACCTAAGAGTGAGAGCGATGTACGCGACAACGCGAGATCGACCTTGACCAAAGCGAGGGGCCGGTTCATAACTCTTTCTTAACGGCAAAGTCTAAACTACCCTCATGAAATCAACGGCTAGATAAGAACTGTACTGTTGATTCTTCCCTAACAGTATTGGGTACCGTAAAAAGACGGGTATGTGAGGAGCGCTCCTTCTGGAGCCTCCCAGAGCATCTACAGCCGTACCCTTTAAACAAGTCTCGTACATCCGCAGACGCATCCGGTCAGTGACAAAACAAGAGAAAGAAAGAAAAAAGAGACCCAACCGGACCTCTTGTATCGTACATATACGTCCGGACTGTCCGTGAACCGTCATATACATCTCAACTATAGGCAGGATATGAGGACTCGCGGACGCGTTTGGGCCCAAATAAAATTTGAAAAGACAAACATTTCCTAAAATGTATTAGTATTTTTTGAAACTCCCGAATAAATTTTGAAACAAGGAGGTTTTTTGAAATTTGCAAACAATTTCTGAAACCCCAGAATTTTTTTTGAAAAGGGAACATTTTTTAGAACTCACCAACCAAATTTTACACCATGAATAATTTTTCAGAACTCGCGAACAAATTTTCGAAAATGTGAAAAGTTGAAAAAGTACATAAATTCAACAAAAAAGGAAAAAAATACATTGTTTTGCAATTTGCGAACCATATTTTGCAATTTGCGAACAATTTTTGAAAACATGAACATTTTCTATAATTAGCGAACATTTTTTGCAAACATGAACAATTTTTGAACATGCTAGCAACTTTGGGAATTACGAACATTTTTCTAAAAATTTCCAAAAAATTTAGAAAAGCCGAACATTTTTTGTTCATGTTTATTCAATATCTTTTTTAAATAATGTTTAACGAAACACATGCACTATTGAAATTTTGTGATCAAATTTTGAATAAACTCAAACATTTCCAAAAATATAAGCATATTTTAGAATATATGAATATTTTTAAAACTAGAACATTTTCTAAACTATTGAAATTTTTTTTAAAACTTGATTTTTTTTGGAAACATGCACATTTTTTAACTCCACTGAGTGAAATTGAAAACACGAACATATTCTGAAATTTGCAAATAATTTTTGAAAACTAGAACATTCTTTGCAAATGTGAACATTTTTTGAACCTCCCGATTTTTTAACGGTTTTTTGGAAATGCAAACATTTTTTGAAAAGCACAAACATATTAAAAAATAATTGGAAAAAAACCATTTTTAAAGAAAAGAAAGAAAGAGAAAAGGAGATTAAAGCAAAAAAAGGAAAGAATAAAATCGTAAAATAAACAGAAAAACAAAAAAAAATATGAAAAACCCGATTCAAGAACTATCTAGAAGGATCCCAAAATCATAATCAAAGCAAACATTAACGGGCTTGCGTACATCGCATCGCTCGATCGTGAATCCTTGCCAGCCAGCACGTTAGTTCTTCTCCTATTGTAAAGAAGCAATTGCACACCGTCCTTCCCCATCATGCGCCCTTTGGGTCAGCCGATGTCCATTATCTCTTAACTCTTATTGTCTTGATTTCATTTGGAAAAAGTCCAAAACAAACCTTAAATTTGTAGGTCGAAGCTAAATCAAACCTTGAACTCCCAATCCCGAAAATCATTACACCAACCTCTAAGATCCCGGTCTATTTTAATCCTCGAGAGAATTTAATTGGTATTCACTGAATTGTGCCGGCCCATTAGCGCAGTCTCTTGCTTTTTCTGTTTCTTTCTTTATTTTCTTCAAATTGTTTTCTTTTCACATGGTAATATTTTTTCAAATACACGTTTTACTTTTTTAATGTTACTATTTTTTTAGAAATCTACAAGAACATTTTTACGTTGTTACACATTTTTAAAATTGTATAAACGTTTTTTCAAACACATGTCACGTATATTATTTTAAGGGTATGACACATTTTTTCACATCACGTGATTTTTTTACATTGTATACACTTCTTTCTGGAAATATCACAAGCACTTTTTTTGAAACTCGTGAACATTCTTGGAATGTTACACTGTTTTGAATGGACGAAACATTTGTCTGAATCACACGAATATTCTATAAATTTTGCATACATTTTTTTGAAATGCCACGTATGTTTTTATAAACTTGTGATATTTTACATGTGAATCTCACGAATATAATATACATTTTACTTTTTTGTGAAATGCCTTGTACATTTTTCTAAACTGGTGATATTTCTTAGATGTCAAAAACATATGTTTACACATTTATTCAGGTTTCTATTTTTTTCTCATTTTTACAATATTCAAACCGTTTTTGCATTTTATTTTATTTTTCCGGTTTAAGAAGATATGTTTAAAAAAGTGTTCACTTTTTATAAACAGACAGTTTTTCAAAAACAGTTGTTTTGTAAAGTACTCAGAATTTTCAAAACACATTTTATATAATATGCGTACATTTCCAAAATTGTTTGCGTTTTCAATATTTGTTTGCCCCGAAAAAATGTTTCCGAAGTTTGACACTTTGATGTTTTCCAAACAATAATAATTTAAGAAATTGTAAAAATATCATTATAAAAATAATTTTAGAAAATTGAAAAACAAGGACATTTTTTTAATTCCGAACAATTTTATAAAATATAAGTTAGGAAATTAAAATTTTGCCAAAAAAAAAAACAGGGTCATTGCTTTAACTTCTGAAGAATGCGCGAATATTTTTTAAACTTTATGAATTCTTATTGCGGTATAATGGCCTGGCCCATATTCTTGTCCGTGAGAATAGCAGGTTACCCCGGTCGGGATTTAAGTATTCCCAGTGTGCCAAACAGGTATAGGGTCTAAAACAGACCGGGATTACAAGTTTAGAGTGCCAAATTTTGGGATTCGAAGTTTAGGGTTTGATTTAGCTTTCGTCCATAATTTAAAGGTTTGTTTTGGACTTTTTCCATTTCATTTTATCTCTTAACTCTTGTTTTCTCTTTTTTGAAATAAATCGGGATTAGAAATAATCCCAATCTAAAAAATTGCGAATTTTGGAAATAATGTTAAAAAATCATTAAATATTCATTAACTCAAACCAATGTTCATGCTTTTTAAAAATATTTCTGAAATCATAAAGTGTTCAGGATTTTTATAAATAATAGTCATGTATTCAAAACATATTCATAATTTTCTGAAAAAGCAGAAAATAAAGAAATGTTCATGATTTTGAAAAAAACTTTAAGAATTCAAAACTTATCGTAAATTTGAAAAAATATTCTCGCATCTATAAAAAAATGTTCAGAAAATTCATAAAATGTTCCACCTTTTCATAGAAAATTAATTGATTTAGACATTTTTGCTGATTCAAAAAATGTTCATGCATTTCAAAATCTGTTTGCCAAGTAAAATAACTGTTCATGAAATTGAAAAAACATTCAAAATATTTGCCTTTTCCTAATTGTTTCACGAGCTTAAAGTATTTTTTACAATTAAAAAAATGTTTGCAAATTTTTGAAGAATGTTTGCGAATTAGATGATTCTTCATGATTTTAGAAAAAAGTTCACCAATTTGTAAATAAATGTTTGGAAATTAGAAAATTAATCATGACTTCCGAAGAAATGTTCAGGTTTTCATAAAAGCGTCCATGGTTTCAGAAATAGTTCAAAATTTTGAAAAAAAGTTTGCAAAATAAAAAGAAAGACAAAAAATAAGGAAGGAAAGTGGAAACAATAAAAGAAACAAGAACATGAAAACATAAACGATAATAAAAGGAAAAAGAGAAAGAGGAAAGAAATTGGAAAATGCAGAAAAACATCGCTCGTTCTCTGCCAGATAGGATCCACCCCTCGTTAGCTGCTTTCCATCGGAAATTAAAACATCGCTCTCTGCTCTGTCCATAAAATAACCAATGGCTGCCGGTTCTGTATAAAAACATGGATAAGTGCCACACGTGCGGAACAAATGAATTTCGTTCGTTTTTTAATAACGACTTTACTTCTCTGAAGATGACAACTTTAATTCTAAAGATGGCAATTTTCTGTTTGGAGCGGAAGCACTAGTTTTTTGGTTTTTTTATGGCATTTTAGTTATAAAAAACGTCAGTGTAACTTCGTGACACATGCATGTTTCTTTTTTTAACATAATACAGACGTACATACGCATACACTCACTCATATGAACGCACATACACATACCTATCCTATGAGCATCTCTGAGTGATATAACCGGCATATCATCTTGAGATTTACAAAGTCATCGTAGTTGTCTCGTCGTCGATGAAAACGTCGCCTTCCACTAGATGCGCATAGTCAAAAATTTCAAAATAAATACAGAAATAATGCATGCAGCAAGACTTGAACCATGATGCATGATGGACTGGAGATACCAGTGTCCCTTTAACCATCCACAGTTTGGTTCATCACATGTGTGGTACTCCCTCCGATCCTTTTTAGTTTGCATATAACTTTTTTTCAAAGTCAAAGTATTTCTTCTTTGACCAAACTTACAGAAAAAATTATCAACATTTACAATGACAAATCAATATTGTTAGATTCTTTATGAAATGTAGTTTCATAGTATATATATTCGATTTTGTAGATGTTGATATTTTTGAATATAAATTTTGTCAAACTTTGTAAAGTTTGACTTGGACCAAATCTAATACGCGAAGTAAAAAGGACCGAACGGAGTACTTATAATGTGGGAAACACATACATGTTGTTTTTGAAAAACCACGAATTTTGAACAAACAACGGTTAAAAAACCGATAATTTGGAAAAAAGTTCATCAAGTAGAAAAGAGTTAGCCAATTTTTACAACTTCATGAGTTTGAGAAAGGTTTACAAATCGGAAAACAATCCATGAAAAAATAGATTTTTTTTCATGAATTTCAAAAATGGATCACGAATTTGATAACAGTTCATGAAGTTTGAGAAAAACGAGATGCGTAGGGTCAATAATCTCGCCTCGTAGTCGAACGAATACCTTGTCGCACAGGTATAGAACCCCGAACAGATTCTGTCAGATTGCATGCCAACTACCAAGATATGCGCCTTCAGTTTCGTTCTGGCGAAATGCGTTCACCTCGTAGTCGAACGAATACCTTGTCAGATTGCATGCCAACTACCAAGTTACGCGCCTTCAGTTTCGTTCTGGCGAAATGCGTTCGCCTCGTAGTCGAACGAATACCTTGCCAGATTGCATGCCAACTACCAAGTTACGCGCCTTCAGTTTCGTTCTGACGAAATGCGTTTGCCTTTTGTTTTGAACGGAACCTTCACCCGTGTACAAACAACATCATCGATTGCATTGGATCTGATCTCGAAGCCTTTTCGTTTAGGTTGCAAGTATTCTTCCTCACCTTTGTTTGCGGGGATCCGACTCCATGTTGCAGTCTCCTGGCTCAACCAACTACGTCCTGACGCCATCCTCCGTTCTGAAAACAATGGCAGTTCCTTTCTTAAAAAGCAAAGTAAGAAAACGATGGCAGTTTTGACAGGCCTGAATGGCTGATTATGAGTTTATACTTCCCTAGCTACATTTTTGTTTGTTTTGCTTCTTTTTAAAATGGCGATTGTTTATTTGCTAGTTATCGCACATGAGTGAAAAAATGTCATTTCTTTCTAAAATACTTCTCCATCATACGGAATAACCAATAGCGGGATCTAGATGTCCATATTGGTTCCTACATATTCTACGAAGATTTTTATCGGTAAAACCTCTATGTTAAGGATTTAGTTAATCTAGTATACTGTTCCTTTTGTTTTTTGGTATGTTACTTGCCCGAGATTCGGTCGTCGGTATCTATATACCTAGTTCAATCTCGTTACCGACAAGTCTTTTTACTCGTTCGTAATACAAGATCCCATGGCTAACATTTTAGTCACATTGATTGCATAGCTTGTTGTGATGTTGTATTAACGAGTGGGCCCTGAGATACCTCTTCGTCACATGGAGTAACAAATCTCAGTCTTGACCCATGCCCACTCAACAGACATCCTTGGAGATACCCGTAGAACATCTTTATAGTCACCCAGTTACGTTGCGACGTTTGATACACACATGATATTCCTTCGGTGTCAGTGACTTGCATGATCTCACGGTCATATGAACAGATATTTGGCATGCAAAAAACAATAGCAATAAACTGACACGATCGTATGCTATGTTTAAGTTTGGGTCTTATCCGTCACATCATTCTCCCAATGATGTGACCCCGTTATCGAATGAGATCTTATGTCTATGGCTAGGAAACCTTGACCATATTTGATTAACGAGCTAGTCTATTAGAGGCATACTAGGGACACAGTGTTGTCTATGTATCCACACATGCAATGTGTTTTCAATCAATACAATTATAGCATGGATAATAAACGATTATCATGAACAAGGAAATATAATAATAACCATTTATTATTGCCTCTAGGGCACATTTCCAACAGTCACCCATTTGCGCTAGAGTCAATAATCTAGCTCACATCACTATGTGATTTACATTGTAATGAATCTAACACCCATGTAGTTCTGGTGTTGATCATGTTTAGCCCTTGGAAGAGGTTTAGTCAACGGGTCTGCGACATTCAGATCCGTGTGCACTTTGCAAATATTTATGTCCTCCGTCTTGATGTATTCGCGTATGGAATTGAAGCGTCGCTTTATGTGTCTGGTCCTCTTGTGAAACCTTGGTTCCTTGGCAGAGCAATGGCACCAGTGTTGTCAAAGAACTGATCCATTGGATTCAATGCACTCGGCACTACTCCAAGATTTGTCATGAACTCCTTCATTCAGACACCTTCCTTCACTGCCTCTGAGGCTGCGATGTACTCCGCTTCGTATGTACAATCGGCTACCTCGCTCTGCTTGGAACTACACCAGCTTACCACTCCCCCATTGAGAATAAATACGTATCCGGTCTGCGACTTAGAGTCACCTGGATCAGTGTCAAAGCTTGCATCGACGTAACCCATTACGATGAGCTCTTGATCACATCCATAAATGAGAAACATTTCCTTATTCCTTTTCAGGTACTTAAGGATATTCTTGACCGCCGTCCGGTGATCCATTTCTGGATCACTTTGGAATCTTCCGACCATACTTATGGCAAGGCTGACATCATGTCTTCTGCACAACATTGCATACATAATAGAGCCTATGACTGAAGCATAGGGGATGACACTCATCTTTTCTCTATCTTCTGCAGTCACTATGCATTGAGTCTTACCCAACTTCACACATTACAACACAGGCAAAAAACCCTTCTTGGACTGATCCATTTTGAACTTCTTCGAAACTTTGTCAAGGTATGTGCTCTGTGAAAGTCCTATTAAGCGTCTCGATCTATCTTTATAGATCTTAATGACTAATATGAAAGCAGCTTGTCCTAGGTCCTTCATTGAAAAACTCTTGTTCAAATATTCCTTCACACTTTCGAGTATTTCTATATTGTTTCCAATCAGCAATATTTCATCCACATATAATATTAGAAACGCTATAGATCTCCCACTCACTTTCTTGTAAATACAAGCTTTTTCGTAAACTTGTATAAACCCAAACGCTTGGATCACCTGATCAAAGCGTAGATTCCAACTCCGAGATTCTTACACCAGTCCATAAATGAATCGCCGGAGTTTGCCAACTTTGTTAGCATTCTCTGGATTGACAAAACCTTCCAGTTGTATCATATACAACTCTTCCTTAAGGAAACCGTTAAGGAACGCTGTTTTGACATCCATCTGCCAAATTTCATAGTCGAAATATGCAGCTATTGCTAACATAATTCTGACGGACTTCAGCATCGCTACGGGTGAGAAGGTCTCATCGTAGTCAACTCCTTGAACTTGTGAAAAACCCTTTGCTGCAAGTCGAGCTTTATGGACAGTGACATTACCGTCCGCGTCCGCCTTCCTCTTAAAGAGCCATTTGTTCTGAATGGACTTTTTCCCTTGAGGTAATACTTTCAAAGTCCATACTTTGTTTTCATACATGGATCCCATCTCAGATTTCATGGCCTCTAACCATTTCTCGAAATCCGGGCCCGTCATCGCTTCTCCATAGCTCGTAGGTTCATCGTTGTCTAATAACATGACCTCTAAGACAGGTTTGTCGTACCACTCAGGAGCAGTACGCGCCCTTGTCGACCTGCCAGGTTCGATAGTGACTTGATCCGAAGCTTCATGATCATCATCATTAAGTTCCTCTTCAATCGATACAGGCTCTACACAAACATCTTTCTGCGCTGCGCTACTCTCTGGTTGAAGCAAAGGTTCAATAACCTCATCAAGTTATATTCTCCTCCCACTTAATTCTTTCGAGAGAAACAATTTCTCAAGAAATGTTCTGTTTTTAGCGACAAGCCTTCGGATCTGAGATAGAAGGTATAGTCAATTGTCTCTTTTGGGTATCCTATGAAGACGTATTTCTCCGTTTTGGGTTCCAGCTTTTCAGGCTGAAGCTTTTTGTCATAAGCATCACATCCCCAAACTTTAAGAAACGACAACTTTGGCTTCTTGCCAAACCACAATTCACATGGTGTCGTCTCAACTGATTTTGATGGTGCCCTATTTAAAGTGAATACAGCTTCCTCTAATGCATAACCACAAAACGATAGTGGCAAATCGGCAAGAGACATCATAGAACGCACAATATCTAATAAGGTTCGATTACGACGTTCGGACACACCATTACACTGTGATGTTCCAGGCGGTGTTAATTGTGAGACAATTTCACATTGTCTTAAGTGACTGCCAAACTCATAACTTAGATATCCACCTCCTCGACCATATCGTAGGAATTGAATCTTCTTATTACGATGACTCTCAACTTCACTCTGAAATTGCTCGAACTTTTCAAACGTTTTGGACTTGTGCTTCATTAAGTAAATATACTCATATCTACTTAAGTCATTAGTGAAGGTGAGAAAATAACGATATCCACCACGCGCCTCAGTGCTCATCGGACCGCACAAATCAGTATGTATGATTTTCAACAAGTCACTTGCTCGTTCCATTGTTCCAAACAACGAGGTTTTAGTCATCTTGCCCATGAGGCATGATTCATATGTGTCAAGTGATTCAAAATCAAGTGACTTCAAAAGTCCATCAGCATGGAGTTTCTTCATGCGTTTGACATCAATATGACCTAAACGGCAGTGTCACAAAAAGTGGTATTATCATTATCAACTCTACATCTTTTGGCATCAATGTTATGAACATGTGTATCGTCACTATCGAGATTCAATAGGAATAAACCCCTCAGATTGGGTGCATGACCGTAAAAGATATTACTCATATAAATAGAACAATAATTATTCTCTGATTTAAATGAGTAACTGTCTCGCAATAAAAAAGATCCAGATATAATGTTCATGCTTAACGCAGGCACAAAATAACAATTATCCAGGTTCATAACTAATCCTGATGGTAATGGAAGAGCGAGCGTGCCGACGGCTATCACATCAACCTTGGAACCATTTCCCACATGCATCGTCACTTCGTCCTTAGCTAGCCTTCGTCTGTTCCATAGGTCCTGTTTTGAGTTGCAAATGTGAGCAACCGAACCGGTATCAAATACCCAGGCACTACAACGAGAGTTGGTAAGGTACACATCAATAACATGTATATCATATATACCTTTATTGGTGTTGGTCGCCTTCTTTTCGGCGAGATACTTGGGGCAGTTCTGCTTCCAGTGACCAGTTCCCTTGCAATGAAAGCACTCCGTTTCTAGTTTGGGTCCAGTCTTGGGTTTCTGCACAGGCGGGGCAACTGCTTTGCCACTCTTCTTGGAGTTACCCTTATTGCCCTTTCCATTCTTCTTGAAACTAGTGGTTTTAATGACCATCAACACTTGATGCTCTTTCTGGATTTCAGACTCACGATTTTCAGCATCACAAATAGCTCGACGACTAAATTGTTCATCCCGTGCATGTTGTAGTTCATCACAAAGCTCTTGTAGCTAGATGGCAATGATTGAAGAACTCTGTCAGTGATCGCCTTCGGTGGAAGGGGCATCCCTAACTCAGCCAGACGGTTTGAATACCCAAACATTCTTAGTATATGTTCACTGACAGACCCGTTCTCCTCCATCTTACAAGTATAGAACTTATCAGAGGTCTCATACCTCTCGATCCGGGCATTCTTCTCAAAGATAAACTTCAACTCCTGGAACATCTCATATGCTCCATGACTTTCAATCGAAGTCCCGGTTCTAAGCCATACAACATTGCACATTGAACAATTGAGTGATTTTTAGAATGTGTCTCCCAAGCGTTCTTAACGCCTTCATACGACACGGGAGCGGGTGGGTCACCAAGCGGTGCATCAAGGACATATGTTGGGGAACGTTGCGTGGGAAACAAAAAAATTCCACCCTCCCTCCCGGCGCCACAATGTTGGGAAATGTTGCGTGGGAAACAAAAAAATTCCTACGCACACGCAAGATCTATCCATGGTGATGAGCATCTATGAGAGGTAGAGTGGATCAACATACCATTGTAGATGGCTAAGAGGGAAGCGTTAAGAAACACGGTTGATGTAGTCAAACATCTTTGCGATCCAAATCGTCGAACATCCCGCGATCCAATCACAATCTGTCCCGATCTAGCGCTGAACGGATGGCACCTCTGCGTTCAGCAAACATACAACTCGATGATGATCTCCGCCTTCTAGATCCAGCAAGTGGGAGCAGAGAGGTAGATGAGTTCTCCGGCAGCGCGACGGTGAGGCGGCGGCGGTGGTGGAACTATTCCGGGAGGGCTTCGCCTAAGCACTGTTGGAAACTAGAGGAATCAATCTATCGGGAGAGAGGGCTGCACTATGGCCTTTTGGGTTGAAGTACTTTTTCCCTCTCTCCCTCTAGTATATATAGGAGGGAGGGGAGGGAGGCCGACGCCCTAGGGATGCCCCTTTGGTACGGCCGCAAGGAGGAGGAGGTGGAGGAGTCCACCTCCAATCCTACTCCTAGTAGGATTCCTCCCCTTCCCCCACTTGGACTTTCCTTTCCCTCAAGCCCATCTCCATAGGCCTTCTTGGGTCGGCCGCCTAGCCCACCAGGGGCTGGTGCGCCGCCCTCAGGTCCATGTGACCCACTTGGGGTGTGGTGGGCCCACTTGATGGACCCTCGGAACCCATTCGTCATTCCCGGTACATTGTCAAAAATGCCCGAAACGTTTTTGGAGTTCAAACACCACCTTCCTATATATCAATCTTTACCTTCTGACCATTCTGGAGCTCCTCGTGATGTTCGGGATCTCATTCGGGACTCCGAACGTCACCGAACGTTAAGTGTGCAGACCCTGCGGGTACGAGAACTATATAGACATAACCGAGACACCTCTACGGTCAATAACCAATAGCGGGACCTGGATGCCCATATTGGTTCCTACATATTCTACGAAGATCTTTATCGGTCGAACCTCTTTGTCAAGGATTCAGTTAATCCCGTATGATGTTCCCTTTATTCTTCCGTATGTTACTTGCCCGAGATTCAATTGTCGGTATCTCTATACCTAGTTCAATCTCGTTACCGACAAGTCTCTTTACTCGTTCCGTAATACAAGATCTCGTGGCTAACACTTTAGTCACATTGCTCGCAAGGCTTGTTGTGATGTTGTATTAACGAGTGGGCCCTGAGATACCTCTCCATCACACGGAGTAACAAATCCCAGTCTTGATCCATGCCCACTTAACAGACACCCTCGAAGATACCTGTAGATCATCTTTATAGTAACTCAGTTACGTTGCGACGTTTGATACACAGAAGGTATTCCTCAGGTGTTAGTGAGTTGCATGATCTCATGGTCATAGAAACAGATACTTGACATGCAGAAAACTATAGCAATAAACTGACACGATCATATGCTACGTTTAAGTTTGGGTCTGAGCGCCATCATCCTGCGCGTCCATTAACAACCGACTGTCAACGAGATTTAGCTACACTACGCCGTCAAGACTCGTCGTTGTCCATGCGGTAGATGCACCATCGATCCTTCTCATGTCCCCTCCATGAGCACCTGCTCCAAAACGATGCCCCGGGAGGGAGAACGGCACTGAAGGTGTTGTCATCGTCCAATCTGTGGCGTCGTCAACGTTCGATCCGGGTGACCGAGATTTAGGGTTTTCCTAGGAACATCCCGAGCATGGTGATGTAATCTGCAACGATGACGCCTCAACAAGGAAACAACATCAGAGACCCCGCCATCGCCCACCATGACTGATGTTGGCACGATTCACCAATAGTCACACAACCCAATATCTTAGCTAACTAGATCCACGTGGAGCCCAACCATGAAGATGCATGCCACCGTCGGAACGCCGACAGATATCCTCCAACCGCTCCTCAACAACCCCTCCACGCATCGGGCCAGCCAAGGGCCACTCCATGATGGATCTGAATGGCGATCATATCCCGAGAACTGCCACCATCCCAAGAACGCTCGGAGCCACCGGCCAGAGGCACACACAACCCGCATCCCCCACTTCCACCAATAGTCCGGTCTGGCGCCACAATGGCCGTCTACATGCCTCAGCAGGGTAGCATATCGTAGCCGCGGCAGATCTAACCCACCGTCGCGCCTGTTGGCTGCATCCCACGCACCTCGCCACCATGCCAGGAGGGTAGAGGAGCCCACCGTCACCCACACCAGCCAAGCCTTGCCCAATGGCATGCCTAGGCAACGACATGGGGGGACGGGGAGAGAAGTACGATCGAACAAGGTCAAATGTGCTCGTATGCCTAAATATTCTTTCAGTTGGAGATGACGTTCTTGTGGATTGCGAGGCGTCTGTGGTGACCTTGTCAATCTCAAGACTTGTTGTCTCTGTGTCTCGAATGTCATCATAGGGATAGGGTGTGTGTGCTCATGAATAAGTGTATATGTGCGTCGCCATTTGTATTGTGTTTCTAGAAAAGGCCAAATAGTTGGCCTCATTTAAAAAAAGCATAACATAAGATAAATCGTCTTACTCACAACAATGAAGAAGAAATAAGAGCATCTTACTGGCACATGTCATTGCTAGTCGGTATTATACTGAACCTCCTTGGTGGAGAAGGTGAAAACTTGCTGGACCCAACAAGCTCCTAGTGTACCCTCTCCTAGCAAGTAGTTAGATATGTCTGCCACATTTGTATAGATCATGTTTTTTTTGGGATAAGTTCTTGGATCAGACGTACACAACATTGAGTGGGGAAGTCCTACTCTAGACAATCTCATCACAATGACGATCCTTCTATCAAGTAGCAACCACAAAGATCTCCACAAAATATGAATAAAGACACAATCCTACCCCTGGTAGCGATACAACACGGTGATGGTGCACCGCTTTGACCAGATAGCCTTGCCAGGGCACACGAGTAACCACAACTCCTTGAACGCGTTGTTCCCATCATCGTACAATAGGGCCAAGTAAACATGTTCATCGACTACCAACCCAGAGGCCTGAGACTGAAGCCCGGCATTCGGGGCAATTTCTCACCCCGAAGCCTAGCCCGAAAGCCCGAAATAAGCCAAAAATAGCTACATATATTTTGTTTTATTTGAAATATAGGTATAGATATTATTTTAATATTCCAAATATAATTAATTTAATTTTAAAAAGCCACTGTTTATGTGCGTCAGGTCGGGTCGGTCTCAAGCTTGGAATTTTGACACCAGGCTTTTTCAAACCCGACCCGAATCCGACCCGGCTTGGAGGATGATCAGGTTTATGGCCAAGCAGCATCCCAACTCGGCCAAGCTATGTTGGAACATGTGACTTGGCTACTTGTTGGGTACCGTGGACACATGGCAGCATCTGATAGGCGCCGGCTTGACGGCGCTGTCAACGATCGTCACGCGTAGAAATTTGTCGACAACTGTACGGACACCGTCGACATAGACAGCTATGCTGACGACCTTTCTCTGTCGATGGTCTGCTTTGGATACGCCGACATACGAGTTGTCGGCGTGGCTGTGCCGATAGCCATCATCGGCATAGGCCTATCCCGATGATGTTTGGGCCTATGCCGATGGCCCGTGGCCGTCAGCATAGTTTGTCATTCCGGTAGTGACACCTCCTTCTCTAGGTCGCACGCCATGATGCATTCTTTGGGAGGATTTTTATGATACCCTATACTGCTAGGAAAAAAGAACAGTATAGATCTAATCTCATCGTTTATTTCTTGAGGGTAGTTTAGACCCTAATTATCACATTAAAGCTCTTCGTTTGTATCAAGAATCTTTCATCGCTGTTGAGAGGAAACCCTGCCGTCGGGCAACCTCACATCCCGCCGTCGCCCCAAGCAGCCAAGCTCCACCTCAAGTCTTCAACCCCGATGCGCCGTACCCCATATTGCACGCCAAATCGGCCGTCCAACTGCCCTCATCCGCTGCCGCTGCGTTAGTTCGCTCCCTCCATCTAGCTCTCGCCATGCCTTGTGGACCTTCAGGGTCGCACACCCATGACCTTGCAGCAGGCCCTGAACGGCCGAACGTCCGCTGCCTTGTTATGGATTAGAAGTTCAGTTATCCATGCTTGGCTGTGTGTAGTCTGATTGCATCTTAGAAACTGAGTGACGTTAAAACTTTCTTCAGATGCTAGCTGCAGCTGCTAGGGAATAACCGAGTCATCACTGAAATTGCCAACAACTTGAACTAATACGCAATTTAAAACATGAATTTGCATTGGACAGGGTCAACTCTACGAAGATGAACACAAAACCATCCGTGACCTTGAGCGCCTGTCGCCTACGTCCTGCTCCCTGGGAGCCATAACGGGGATGACGTATTTCTGTATGGCCTTCTAGTCAACGGCGGCAAGCTCGTCGGTGGTGTCTGATGGTTTCGCCACCACACAGCCATGAACCAGGCCAGGCCACGGTGAGCAGCGTAAGCCAGTGCCTCACATACGACCTGTCGAGCGCCTGACAATAATGCTAAAGATACGGACAGCTCCCAAAGGACTTTTACGGAAGGCCATACAGTGCCTGGTCCACGAGCTGGCCGAGGAAGGGATGGAAGATGGGCCCGCGGAGGAAGAGGCGCGGCTACGGAACCAGATGAAAGCGAGGACGGGCGGGTCGTCTCAATCCGTTTGACAAGCTGAAAATTAATCTTCCCAAATTACCCTCAAATCACATATACCGCTCGCGTTGAATGACTAGTGCATGTTGTACTGCTAAGCCAATTCGAGCAGTATACATCTCTTTGGGACGTTGGATCTTCAGAAGTGGACGGTCAGTATTCATTACAGGGTACCGTAAAAGAGCTCTCCCTTGGAGTATAAATTGAAAAACAAGAAGTAGACAATCTGCTTGACGGCTTTCCCGTCTGGTCGGAGCGTCTTGAGATTGGCCGGCGGGCGTCCAGTCTCTCTCCACCCATGGTCGTTGCCCTCTACCCAAGAGGGTAAGGACCTTGCAGTTGCAGAGGTCTGCTGCACAACACCTTGTAGTCTCTGGTGGAAATACTGCTGACCATGAACGATGTGGAATAGGGGTTGTTCATGTCGGGGTTGGCGTCCGGTAAGAAAGAAAACATTGCATGTTGTTGGGTCAAGCACCCGGAGCTGAAGCCGCCGTGTGCTCCGCAGAGGCACAACAGTGCGAAGTCATGGGGGGTGCGCACCAGCACCAAAGGATTGAGATACCCTACAGTAGTGGATGTAGTTGGATTATGGTCTAGTTATGACGGACATAATGGCTACGTGAGATTACATCGTAAATGATCTTATTTATAATTTGTGTTATTCTGTCAATTGTCTAATACTTCCTCCGTCTCATCTCCGTCTCATTATGTAAGACGTTTTTTGACAGTGTTAAAAAACGTCTTACATTATGAAACGGAGGAAATAGTAATTTGTCTACTATGTCACTACATGCTTTTCAGAGAGATGCCTTTAGTAAATCTATGGCTCCCGAGTCTATTTTCCATCACTATAAAAACTTTACAATTGGTCAATTTGCTCTTTACTTTATTGCCTCTTTGCCCTACATTATTTGCTTTTAGTCTTTTAACTAGCACGAACAAGGGAATTGACAACTCCTTCCTGTTGTTGGGTGCAAGCAATTTTATTTGTTTATGTGCATGTACTACTAACGTCGCTAGCTTGGTGCCTCCTGCTGGTTCGATAAATCTGAATTCTTGATTGAGAAAAATAATATCTACTGTCATGCTACATCACCTTTCCTTTTCGGGAAATCCAACAACTCCTACGGGTGTAGCACCCGGTCCCGAGGG
The DNA here is from genome assembly GCA_022496015.1 of Hordeum marinum. Taxonomy (NCBI): domain Eukaryota; kingdom Viridiplantae; phylum Streptophyta; class Magnoliopsida; order Poales; family Poaceae; genus Hordeum; species Hordeum marinum. The sequence goes on along the minus strand of CM039673.1, from coordinate 540,061,571 downwards.
GCAAGCCCGGCCCCGCTCAGGTTTTTCAGGACGGGTCATCGGGCCGGGTTTCCCATGAACAGGTTTACTCCGAGTGACCATATGTAACGTCTTGAGGCTACCTTTTAGAGTGCAATCCACATGGCAGTTACATGTAGTTTCATGTAGTCACGTGATGTAAAAACAATGTGTAGTTTCATGTGGAGAAGAAAACTTCGAATACATGATAAGACATAAGACAAACACAAAAAAAAATCGGGGGAAGAATGAATTAGTGTTATTTGTAATACCTTTTAGCAAGAAAAACAAATAATGACAAAAATTGCAAAAACTGCAAAAAAAAGAGAAATAAATTGTACTGTTCTATGATATAGAAGAATAAATACATAATGTTGAATTATTTTGCAAGAAAGAAGTTTTCTAAGGATGAATGAGCCGGTGCATTAGTATTACCCTTAAAGAAAAAAGAAATTCAAACAAAAATAAATAAGTAATAATAATCCTCCTATTCTTAAATATAAGTCTTTGTAGAGATTTCACTACGGACTACTCCCTTCGTTTCTAAATATTTGTCTTTTTAAAGATTTCACTGTGGACTACATACGAATGTATATTGACACAATTTAGAGTGTACATTCATTCATTTTGTTTCATATGTAGTCCATAGTTGAATCTCTATAAAGACAAATATATAGGAACGGAGGGAGTACATACAGAGCAAAATGAGTGAATTCATACTCTAAAGTATGTCTATATACATGTATATGTAGTTTGTAGTGAAAATTTTAAAAGACTTATATTTAAAAACAGAGGGAGTAATAATAATGAAGTTTTCTAAGAAAGAATAAATTAGTGGCATTTATATTATTATCCTTTTAAGACGAAATAAAGCAAAAAAAGTTGCATACAATTTACAACTAATCAACTCATCTAAAGGCGGCTGATCTAATCATACCTGGCCGATGCGAGCATATGGAAATTTGTACTCCCTCCTTTACAGTTTAGAAGGCGTGCACGTATATCTAGATCGTCAATTTGACTTATATAATATATATATTTTAACATAAAAATTATATCATTAGAAAATGAAACATCTAAAGTTTCAAATGATATATTTTCTTGTAATACACGCCTCTTATTAAGTTGGTCAAATTGACGACCTAGGTACACATGCATGCCTTCTAAACTGTGACGGAAGAAGTATCCATCCACTTGAATCTGATCCACATTTCTTTCACCCACTGACCTAATAACTCATCATGATGATAATCATATAACAAATTTAGAATCACTTCTGAAGCCAAACAGGGGCAAGTCGGAAATTCAGCCAAAAAAGACATGAAAAAATAAAAGGGGGAAAAAGACAACACGAATCTTGATAGAATCAATGGTCAGAAAATTGACATACACAAATTTAGAAAACATTCAACTTACGTATAGCTAAAGAAGTGTTTGACGAAAATGTCACCGTATATCAGCGTTCATTATCCCTATGAGAAAATATAATCAACCTCTTTGTCATATAAAAAAACCCATCTGATGTGGGAAAATTATCGGTTGCTAGCAGGAGTATTATGCTGACCCTCCTTGGTGGAGAAGGTGCGAACTCTCTCGACCCAACATGCTCCCAGTGAACACACCTCCCAGCGTGTAGTTTGACATGTCTGCCACATCTGTGTAGGTCATGGTTCTTGGATCATATGCACACAGGACTCTGTTCGGACGTCGTGGTCCAGACTTGGAAATCCAGAAAATGATCCTCCCATCGTCCAGCAACCACAAGGGCTCCGACAAATATATAGGTACACTCGAGTCCAGGACGCCCTTGTAGCAATGCGGCACGGTGATGGTGCACCGCTTGGACCAGATGACCTTGCCGGGATCCACGAGCAACCACAGCTCCAAGAACGCGTCCCAGTCCTCGTACACTAGGGCCAAGCAGCCGCTCAGTTCGACGAGGCTGTGGTAAATAACGTCTTCCCTGCCGGGTACCGGGGCTGGCAGAGAATCCGTCCGCCACACCTCCTTTTCCAAATCGTACGCCACGATACATCTGTTGTTGCACAAGAAGTAGGCAACCCCGTTCACGGCTGCCTCGTCCCGGCGGTAGAACGTATTGACCTGGACGTCGACCTCGACCGGCGGGCACCCCGTCTCCCTCCACCGTTGGTCGCCCGAGAGGGTGAGAACACTGCAGAGCTGATGTCCGAAGTGGAAGGACATAGACAAGGACATAGACGTACTGATGCACAACACCTTGTATGCTCCGGCGGACGCCCTCCCGACTATGAACGATTCGCGATAGCTTTGCTGCTTGTTGTGGTCGACGCGAGGTAAGGCGATGTCGGTGGCGGTTGCCGGGTCGAGCACGCGGAGTCGAAGCCCATGCCGGGTAGGCGGACCAGCGGCAGGTCGTGCAGGGAGCGCATCAGCACCATAGTAGAATTATTGATAAGCGGCCAAGGGTTATTCTCAACACGAATTTGCTTGACAGGTTTACCCGATAGTATGTCCAGGATATGGACGTTCACAACGGAACCGTCGTCCTCGCGGTCGAGGACGACCAGGAGCGGGGCCGCTTGACGCGCCTTGTGAGCGGCGATGAAGGACGGGGCGGACAGGAGGGACAGCCAGGACCGGCACACGGCGCGGAGGCGGCAGAGCGGCTTTGCTGGAACACTGAGCAGGATCTCGTACAGCACGTCGTCGTTGATTGCGGTGCATCCATGGACATCGGCGGCTCGGTTGGCTGGAGGAGTTTGCGACGCCATTGATTGATTGTTGGTCATACCCAAATCAAGCGATCGTGAACGTATGTAGTACTTGAGCATGGGTTGCACACGATACGTATATTTATCTTATCTGAATTGATCTGTCCTTGAAAACTACGGATCGATGTTGGGCCGGCCCAGCAGCCTTACACGAGTGCAAATTAAGGCGTTTTTTTTTCCTTTGTAACCCTAACGCTATGGCAGCTGCCGAGGCGATCTAGGGTTTCGAGTGGAACACGCAGGCGGCCGTCCGTCTTCTCCGGCGGGGCGCTCAGGAGACTGCGGAGAGGATGGCTTCATCCGCTCCGGGCAAGTAACCTCCAACGGAGGTTGGCCCGTCCGTGGATGCCAGGGCCCGTCTGGAGGAAGCACTGGGAAAGTTGGGGATCACAGATGAAGAAGCGACCCCCCCCCCCCTGGTCATTGACGATCGGGATGATGGTACGCCGGAGAAGTGGCTGCTGGCTGAGAAGGTTCTTCACCGACACCTATTTCACATCCAGACCATTACCAGCACCCTTCGTCCGGCTTGGGGAAATCCCCGCGGATCGAAATTCCGTTCTATGGGAAGAACATGTTCGTCGCTGAGTTTGAATCTCAAAGAGATCGGGACCGAATCTAGGAAGGCTCGCCATGGCATATAAGTAAGCATGCAGTGATTCTGTCGCAGTTTGAGGAGTGCATGCGACCTGATGAAGTGAATTTTGACCGGCTCCATCTTTGGGCTAGGGTCCTTAATCTGCCATACAATCTGCGAGATGATGTGTGGGGCAAAGAAATTGCAAAACAAATTGACAAGGATGCCCACTCGGTGTAGTTTGATCACTTCGGTGGCTACCTGCGTGCAAGGATCTCGGTGGATGTATCTAAACCACCTCGAAGATGGATTCTGATAAACTCATCAAAGAGAAGGAAAGAAGATGCCTATGACATACAGTATGAAAACGTTCCGCACTTTTGCTTCTCGTGTGGTCGCCTAGGACATGGCGGTCTTTTCTGCCCAACTCCGGGACCGAGGGACAAGAATGGTGATCTGCCCTTTGGCCCGAAGCTACGGGCTCCTGATGATCGTAAGCGCACTGGCTCCGGAGACAGTGCTAGCAGGGAACAATCTTTGAGCCAGAATAGCAATCGTGATACAGAGTTTTCAAGTTCAGATGCCAAGGCAAATCCTGAGGTGACCTCGCGTGCAAAGAACAAGAACCAAAACAAACACAAGGGAGTGCCGAGGCAAGAATATCGTCCTGTTGCTCCCCCGCTCCTGTTACTGAATTCAGGTGCCGAGCAACCTGAGGATCCCATGGCTACTATAGCAGGGGAAGGGGTTGCGCTTCTGGGATGTGAAGACGGAGTTGTGACAGAACCCGACGCAAAAAAGAAGAAACCGACTCCATATAATTCGACAGAGGCTGCTGCGCAGCCCTACCCGTCCCAATGAGGTGCATCAGCTGGAACTGCTGGGGGCTTGGGAACCCCGAGGTAGTTCGCGAGCTTCGCAACTTATTGAAGCAGGAAGTTCATGCCCTGCTATTTGTCATGGAAACTAAAATCAGGGCTAAAAGAGTGGAGGACCTAAAATTCCAGCTGGGTTTTGCAGGTTGCTTCGCGGTTGACAGTGTTGGATTAAGTGGAGGGATTGGACTATTTTTGTCAAGAGATGTTGAGATTAGTCTCAAAAATTATAGCACCGGATACATAAATGTTACGGTACGGATGAAGGATCAAGACGCTATTGAATGGCGTTTCACTGGGTTCTACGGTGAACCTAGAGTGGAAAATCGACATCACAGCTGGCGCTTCTTTTGGACACTGCATGGGATACCGCATGGCGAGTGGTTGTGTATGGGAGACTTCAGTGAGACCCTTTATGTTGATGAGCATTTTAGCAGATCAGCTCGGCCAGAGGGACAGATGAGAGCTTTCAGAGAAGCTGTTGACGAGATAGCATTTCAGGATTTGGGATGGACAGGGCTATCATACACTTGGGATAACCGTCAGCAAGGTTCAGCTAATGTGAAGGCAAGAATCGACCGTGCTTTCGCGAACGAAGCCTTTAGGCAACGTTTCGAACACATTCGTGTGTGTCATGTAAGTGTTGTAGAGTCGAATCACTGCTTTGTCATTGCTGATTTAAACTATCATCTACAACACAATGCCGCATGACGAGAAAGGCAATTCCGTTATGAAAACGCTTGGCAGACTCACATGGAATATGAGGAGTTGGTAGCGGCCTCTTGGGACGCCAACCCCTCGGTCCGGGTCTGCAAGGTGTTTCAGACTCTCTTGGTGGCTTGCAGCGTGTGCTGGCACCTTGGGGAGCTCAGGGGTTTGGCTGTTTGGCCAGGAAAGTACGCAAGCTCAAAACAAAACTGGACAAACTGAGACGGCAATCCGTCGGCCGGGGGCCCTCTGAAGAGGAAAAGAGCCTGGTTTTGCAGCTTCGCGAAGCACTCCGCCTTGAGGTAATTTGGATGCGCCAACGATCCAGAGTGGGTTGGCTTTAGGAAGGCGATCACAACACAGCCTATTTCCAAGCACAAGCAAAGCAGAGACAGTGCACCAACAAGATACAGGGGCTCGGTTGCCATGATGGATCCACATGTGCTAGCTTGGAGGAGGACAAGGCCGAAATTCAGACATTCTTTTAGAGTCTTTATACATCTCAAGGCTCCGAACCAAGTGTGTTGCTACAACACGTTCCGGTGCGGGGCACGCCGGAGATGAACATTTCTCTCCTGAAACCCTATGAACCAGAAGAAGTGCACCTTGTGCTCTTCTAGATGGCACCATCAAAAGCGCCAGGGGTGGATGGGTTCACAGTGGGTTTTTTCTAGCGACATTGGAAGCTTCTACAAGTGGATGTCACAAATGCTGTGTTGGAATTTCTCAATGGTGGTGACATGCCTATGGGACTAAATGACACGTCCATAACCCTTATTCCCAAGGTACGACACCCCCAGTCAATCTCTCAGTATCCCCCTATTGCCTTATGCCCTGTGTTATATAAATTGGCGGCAAAGGTGGTGAAAAATCAAATGCGACTCCTGATGGACGTTATGGTCAGTGAGGAACAGAGCGCTTTCGTACCTGGATGTTTGATCACGGACAACGTTCTTGTAGCATTTGAAAGTGTGCATGCCATGAAAAGGAGGAAGAGAGGCAAAAATTATGTGTGTGCAGTCAAATTGGATATGATGAAGGCCTCCGATAGAGTGGAATGGAATTATTTGGAATCAATACTCTTGAGGTTAGGATTTTCCATCATTTTTGTCCGGCTGATAATGAAATGTGTATCATCAGTGCGGTTCTCGGTCAAAGTGAATGGCGAGTGTCAAAGTGAATAGAATTCCCATATGCCATTGAGTCGGCTTCCAATACTTTGGCTTAATGAAAATCTTGAAAATAAGAAATCCTCATGTTGTAGATCCGGACTTCAATTGTTATGAAACAGGGCGGCTTATATAAACGCTGGCGGGTTATGATCTTCTGATAACGCCGGGTCATGAATGTTGGTGATGCCGGGTCTAACAATTGAACTCCATAATTAACATCTTGACAATTTTCCTCAAAGTTTTTGATATGTCCATATTTCCTGTAGTCCCCAAGCTTCGAGATTATCCATGATAACTTGGTGCTTTGCAATAATATTTGGATTGTGTAGCCCCCAAGTACCAGGTTGTCCTGCATGCAACAACCTGGGACTTATAACTGTCTTATACCTTATGAAACTTCAGCAGGTGTAGCCCCCAAGGGCCGGCTCATCAGAATGTGATGCGTCGGGTCTTCAATTTGAACCTCTTAATCTGTTAAACAGTTGAATACTATAGCCCCCAAGTGCCGGGTCGCATGCCTGCAGTAACTTGGGACTTTGAAATTTTTGACCTGAGCGGTGTAGCCCCCAAGTGTCTGGTCAGTAAGACTTACTGGGACGGGACTTATAAAAATATAGACAGGCCGGCTCATCTCCTTGAGATAATAGGGTCTTGCTAACAATGTAATGATTTAAAAACCGGCTTGCATTAGCCCCCAAGGTGCCGTGGTGCGTGCTTGCAGCGACAGGGGACTTGCATACTTGATATAAACTGGACTTGAATAGTGTAACCCCCAAGGGTCAGGTCGTCTACCTGCGGCGACTTGGGACTATGTAAGAATAATATGAATCACAACAATTTGTTGAATGAATCCTTGACTGTGGTTGTAATATAACCCGGAATGAATATCCTGAAATAATTCCTTTGTCTTTGACATGAAATCCCTGCTCGTGGTTGCGGTGCAACCCGACAAATATATTTGATAAATCCATGACTGTTGTATATTACTACACATCATAATTGAAGAAATCCGAGAACCGGTCAATTAGATGACACGGCATTATATCTGACAAGGCAGCTCTTGAAAAATAATGAATTCTCCGAGCTAGCTTGAAAACCCCAATCATTTAGTACTGGTTATGACAAACCATGACGAAGATCTAGCCAGGTTGGCTATTAAAGATCCATTTGCTCTTGCAGAGTTTTTCATCATACTTAATGGCGGCTCATCTTAAGAGATAAAACCTTCAAAAATAAACAAGAGAGAATATATTCTGCAATGTTGTAAGGGCGACTTGAAAAGCACAACCCAGAGATGTTATATCTTTCATAACGTTGCTCCTTCTTTCATAATCTTGCTTTGACCCGACTTGATAGACGGCATGACATGTGAATATGATGCAATGTATTATGCAATGTATGATGCAATGTATAATGCTATGTATGATGCAATATGTGATGTAATGCATGATGATCTTGCTTTCTCAAAAACTTATGTGCCGGTTCTTCTGGGTAGACTCGCTAATTAAAACTCCTAATCAGTACATGGTCTCTATCGAGATTGGCCGTCAATTTCTTAGAACGGCATAGGGTCTCTAAGCGAGATTAACTGACAGGAAGTGTAGCATCCTAGAAAGAGACACGACAAGGCATGAGTACCTTGATAGCCCATAAACTGCCTCTCACGTGACATAAATCTGTCGTTTTAACCTTAAACAGTGCAGGGTCTTTAAAAGATTAACTGTCGAAGAGTACGAACATGCCACATAGCAGAGAGTCGGCAGTAGATGAGAGAGTTTATCCTTGCTTTCCGTAAGCCAGCCCTCACGTGAAAAGAGCCGCCGTTTTAACCTTAACCAGTACAGGGTCTCTATCAAGATTGGCCGCCAATTTTCTTTGAGCCTGCTCAGGGTCTCTAGGCGAGCTTAACTGGTAAGAGTTCGGCGGGTTACTTAGCGGAGCAGCATCAGCTTACAGGCAGGTTTAACCCTATTTGGCTTAAGAGCCGATCAAGAGGGTATGTAAGCTAAACCCGGTGAGTTGGAAGCCCCCAAATGACCTTTGTTGACGGAGTCAGCTGTTTGGCTTAAGAGCCGATCGATAGGGTCTGATAAGCTAAACCCGATGGGTTGGAAGCCCCTTGGACAATCATGTTGACGGAGTCAACTAGTTGGCTTAAGAGCCGATCAATAGTGTGTGATAAGCTAAACCCGAAGGGTTGGAAGCCCCCTAGTGACCTTGTTGATGATATCAACTTGCGCACCATCTTGTATGAAGAAATGGCAGAAGCCTCCAAGTGAATTTATGATGATCCAATATATATCCGGGCACTCGTGTCTGAACGGTGTATCTCAGCGGTTCGTCCTCTTGGGCAAATTTTTAATTCTTCCGCCAATAATGTAATAGCCCCCGGGATTGGGTTTTCTCTTGCAAAGACCCAAGGTTCTCGTTGAAAACGACCAAATGAGTTTCACCATGTTTGTAGCCCCCGAGTCTTAAGTTGACTTGAAAAGGCGGTTTGAGAATCTCCACTGAAGGTTGAGGTTGGTCGTGGCGGGTTATCGATGATCCCGTATGATTTGTTTCAACAATCCGGTTGAAGTGAACCAAACTGTAATGACGACGACTTGTGTGCCTGTCCGTTGGGTGGCTCGTATCAACGAGCACTGCACCGATATGTTGATGTAGATCAAACTGTGGATGGCGTCTTGCGCGCGTCTGTTGGGCGGCTTGTACAGGCAAGCACTGCACTGATATGTTGATGTAGAATCAGACTGTGGGTGGCGTCTTGCGCGCTTCCGTTGGGAGGCTCATATAGGCGAGCACTGCGTCGGTATGTTGATGTAGATCAAACTGTGGGCGGCGTCTTGCGCGCGTCCTTTGGGCGGTTTGTACTGGTGTATGCAGCCACTGGCGGGTTGATGTAGACGCAGAAACCAGCCACGACATTGTAACCCGGTGCTGTTGTGAAAGACGCCATGGCATTGTAAGCCGGCATGGATGGCAAGAGAGGGCCACGACGTTATAAGCCGGCGCAATTGGTGAGTCGCCCGTGGTGTCAGAAACCAGTATGAACGGTAAGTCGCCATGGCATTGTTAAGCCGGCGTGGTTGGTGAGTCACTCACGGCATTGGAAACCAGCATGGACGGTATGTCTTCGTGGCATTGTTAAACCGACATGGTTGGTGAGAGACGGCCACGGCGTTGTAAGCCGGCGCGGTCGCAAGAAACGTTCACTGGTGTTGTAGGCCGGCACAAACGGTGAGTCGCCCTGGTGCTGGAAACCGGCATGGACGGCGAGTCACCGTGGTGTTCGTAAGCCGGTGAGGTCGCGAGAGACAGTCGCGGCGTTGCAGGCCAGCACAGACATGTTAGTCGCCGATGGCATTGTAAGCCGGTGCGACCATAAGAGCCAGCCGCGACATTGTAAGCCGGCACGACACGACACAGACGAACCCTAATGCATAACGATGTTGGCATGCTTTCATCTCCACAATATTATGTCACCTTTATAGTGAACCATTGTCTTGCAATTTGAAAATATTGCACAGAGTAATTGCTCTCATAGAAAGTTATACTATGTATTAATTAAAGAGGACGGAGGGATATCACCTGATTTTCGTTGTCTGATGTCAAGGCAGTTGTAATGACAAAGCAACTAGAAATATGGCACAATGAAACGACAACAACGTTGGGTCAACCGCTGTTTGTAAGCCGATGGTCACGGCAAGGCCAATTTAAGCCATTGTGTTTCCTTCTTTTTGTAGGAGCTATCCTTTTGAGTATACGTTTGTATACTCCCAGCGCAAACTCTGCTGACGTCTTAAATTCTGGTTTGCAAAGAGACCAAAACTCCAGCAGCACACGTACGCGAATTGATCCTAAGGAGGACTTATGCAGAAATTTGAGCTGACTAATCCTGAGCATCCATGTTAACCATACATCCATGCAGCAGCAGAAGTTGTCATTCATCACGCACACATAATAGTTCCTCACTTGTACGCCTGTGCGTGTGCCGTGAATACTTCTGAAAATTTGTCTTGAACGATTGACTGGCCCATGCTACTTGTGCCATTTTGAGGCGAGTCCAATCCAACCATGGTGAAAGCATGCGGAGCCAGCTGAGGCAGCACGGCGAGCTGACGGGGATCCAGATCACAGGCGGAGAGAGGCCATAACGGCGGCGGATCATAGAGGCTCGGCGGAAGCATCTTGGTGAGGCAGAGCGGCGAGCCGGAGCTATGGTGGAGGGTCTGCTCGAACGAAGCTGTGCAAAACTTACCGGGGCGGCTCGGTGGTGCTGGTTTGCGGCAGAGGCGAATCTCGCGGCTGCAGCTTGATCAGGGCGGCTCTCGAGGCTATGGCCGAGGCAGAGCTCACGGTGGCGGCTCGGCAGCGTTGAGGCCATAGCGGCAGTAGTGGAGGAGGCAAGCCAACGCTATGGATGGGAAGGACTCTGAACCGGCTCAAGGACGTAGCACCAGAGCGATGCGAGGCCGAGGCCGCTGTGACAGAGGCCACCCGGCAAGCGCGGTGAGGCGGAACAACATGAGCGCAATGGAGGCAGAGCCAGTGTGGCTCAAATACGTGGCGGCTGGGCGTGCATGTGGGCAAAGGAGAGCCGCTGGTCCCCAACCGGACCGACGCATGGGGCCAACGAGGGAGACGCACGGGGGCAAAGCCGGCGCAGGGGCAAAGGCGACGCGGAAGCCGGGTCGCAGGCGTGCGTGAGGGTGGCGCAGAAGGCAGTTGGCTATATGCGGACAAGCGAGCCGTGGTGGGCAGAAGCGAGGGCTCGGTCGGTCGGCGCTGCGGGGCCTTCGGCGGCTGGCACGGAGGCTGCTGCGGGGCGGCCGGCGGCCCCCATGCTGCAAGCAAGCGAAGGGAAGTGGGTGGCACGGGAAGAGAATCGACGTGCGGGGCCACCGAGCCATGGTGGCACAAGCGAGCGAAGCGGCCGGTAAGGTCATAGAGGCGAGCTGAAGTCGGCTCGAAGCCAACACGGGTGAGCGCGGCAAAACGACTGCCGAGGCGAGGCCGTCCCGAGGGCGAATATTCGCGGCGGCTGAGGTGCGTACAAGGGTGACGAGAATATGGGGGAGTGGAAGCAGAGCTAGCTGCGGAGCGAGGCCACCATGGAGGCGGGCAATCGAGGTGAGTCCATGGCGCAGCTGCGGCCGCCGCAACCAGGCGGCTCATGGCATAGCCGATGATGTGGATTTTCCTTTTCCGAGTTTGATTTGGCAAGCAATCCAAACGCAGCTCATCCTAGTGTGTGCTGCTACAATCTTTTCCTTTTTCTCGGGAGTAGCAACGGCCATGAACCAAGAAAACAACAGCAAACACTTGAGGTTAATAGATCGTTGCGTAGGTCCGACATGAAATTTTCTCAGAACTTTGACACGTCGTGTATATACGATAAAGAAAAAGTCTTTAGAGACCGTCAAGGATAATGCGTCGACCTGACTCCTTGGTGTGGTAATTGGGATCGTTGTTGGTCTCAACTGCAGTAGAAATCCGTAAGTCTTCGGATTGACAGATCGAAAGATATGCTTGTCGACGCGCATACATCCAAACCCTATCTCCTCTTGAATCCAAGCTCGTATATGCCTTTCCAAAGATTAATCACGACCCTGATCATTAATCAATAAATCCACCGGCACTGATGAAGGTAGTTCCATGGCGAGTTATTATGCCGGATCTTCTTCCTCTGGCCAATTGCAAACTTCTTGATCCCTGGAAGAGCTCCTGTCAAGAACACAACACCATAATGCTTGCCCCACGGTGGGCGCCAACTGTCGTGGATTTGTCACGGAAGATGTCCGGGTGAACGGACTTAGGTTTGGGGCGAAAGCGCAACTATGTGGTGGCTTGAAGGGGTTGGTCGGAATCGAGAGACGTGAGTTTACCCAGGTTTGGCCCCTCCAATGGAGGTAAAAGCCTATGTCCTGCTTGTCTGCCGGTTATAAGGGTGCTGTTTTGCTACCTCTGATCACGAGAGCATCTAATTTGTCTATCTCTAATGACTTCAACTTGTCCCTCTAGGGGTGCTCTACCCCTCCTTATATAAGTGGAGAGGATAGGCTAACAAATAGAGTCCTACTGGAAGTAGGATTAGGACTAGTCTCTCTTGAATCCTAATCCGGGTCTTGTTTCTCTTGTAAGGTAATCCTCTTTCCTTTGGGTCTTCTCTTGTGAGCCGCCTGACGCCGGCTTACTCGCCGGGTCTTGGGCCTGGTCGTCGTGCGACCCGCCTGCTGGGTCATCAATAAAATGTCATGTCTTGACCAGGTCTCCTGTGAGTCGCTAGGTCGGGTCATACCGCGGGGTATATCCCCGATAGTGAGCTTCTCTCTTACTTCACACCCCCTAGAGATTTGCAACAAGGGTGACACATGTCGCCCTATCTTTTTCTCCTATGCGCCAAATGTTTCTCCTCTCTACTCAAGTTTTATGGAGGATACATTGATAGGGGGATCAGAGCTAGTTTCAGAGCCCCATGGGTCAACCACCTGCTCTTTGCAAATGACTGCTTGATATTCATGACGGCAGATACAACCAGTGCGGCTAGACTGAATAACATTCTGCAGATTTATGGTGAGGCTTCGGGACAAGATTCAATCGTGACAAAAGTTCTATTTTTTTCAGTCCCAACACCCCCCACACCCGCAGGCAGAATATCAAAATTACACTTGATGTCCATGTGGAAGCGTTTAGCGAACGCTATCTTGGCCTTCCCAAAGCTGTAGGCAGAATTACGAGTGGCACTTTTGAGCACATTTGTGAAAGGGCAAGAAGCAAGATGCAAGGATGGTCGGAGAGACTTTTCGCTTGTGCAGGGAGGGAATCACTGTTCAAATCCATCATTCAAGCAATCCCAACTTTTAGCATGAGCTCTTACTTACTGACCAAGAATGTGACATCCCAAGTGATGTCCCTACCATAATTGCCATGTAACCCATTGTATGAACCTTATGTCATGATTTATGAGTGGAGTTTCCCTTGTCATTCTTGTGTTGGTGGCATTTTTGCATCATGTCATTCATCATGCCATTCATCATCATCATAATGCATCCATTAGTTCTTCATGTCATTATAATTTTGTTTGTGATGTGGATTGGTTGATCAAGTGCATTGTGTTGGTATTGGTGTGAGAGTGGGGTGATGCTTGAGCTTGTATCCCTCTTCTAATACCCTTCTCTCTCTTCTTCCAAACCCCTTCCTATTAGGTTTTATTCCCATGTCATTTAAGTGGTAAAATTAAGTTGTTTTTAAAACATTTTAAAAATGTTCATGAGAAGGCCCTATTATTCTTAGCAATATTGGGATACTAGCTCTTGGCATCTGCACTTGTTTTGATTTTGTAAAATACCTAAATCAGGAGCTGTTTTGTTTAGATATTTAAAATTACTTGCTCTAATAATCCTTTTCATATTTTTTTCTTAATTAGAGCATATTATCTTCTCTGCAAATCTATTTTTATTTTCTCCCTAAAGTCTTTAAAATGCTTGGGGGGGGGGGGTTATTGTTTGTGGCTGTTTTTTTTTGTTAAAGGGAAGATCTATGTGTGTGTGAGAGTAAGTGGCCGAGTAGGTTTCCTCCCTGCGGCCCATTGTTCCCGCTGGCCCATCTCCTTCCTTCCCTTCCCTTCTTCTCTGTCAGTACGGCAGGTCATCCGACCTGTCCACGTCAAAAGGTGACGGAAATTGACGGCCTCCGGCGCTTCTCCATGGCCATAAGAGTGTCCTGGCCCTAGCCCTAGCATCCCTCTTTCCATTCCCCCTCTTTCCTCCGTCGCGCCGCAAATTCTTCCCCCTCTTCTTCCCCCTTCTTCTTCCTGTCGAGTAGGGGATTCAGGCAGGTGCAGAGTTGCAGAGGTGAGCGACAGGGTAGGGGCTCGTCGCCGGCACCTTCCTCCGTCGTCGCAGGGTCGTCGTCGGCATGTTCCAGGACGAGAAGGAGGTGCCCGCGTCCCGTTCCCGATGCTAGGGGCATGGAAGGCCTTCAGCATCGACGGCGGCTTCGTCTTCTTCCTCCGAGCGGAAGCTCCGCCCCGAGCTTTGCCTTCTTCCCCCCGTGCAAGGCTTCTTCCCTCCGTCGCCGTCGATCGTGCCTCCGATCCTCCAGGAAGCCCTAGGTGAGCAGCCCGTGCCCGTAGCTCCCTTCCTTTGCCGGAGTTCGTCGCCACCGATGCCGTAGTGTCCGGTTGCCGCCGTCGGTAAGACCCGAGCTCGTGCTCGTCGTAGCTCCCTCTTGTCGCGAGATGAGATGTGGGATGGAATCTCCGTAGTAGCAGCTCTCGTTTCCGTCGCTCGCCATCGCCAGAGGTGCTTTGTGTCGCCAGTGATCGCTGTCGCCCCGCCGCTGTTGCCGCCGCTGTGCTCTGTATGTGCGTGTGTGTGTGTCTTCAGTTTCGTCAGAATAGCGCGTGCGTGTGTAGATGAGGGCAGGGAGCTCCCCTCTGTTGAGAACCGAGGCCGTAGCCCAGTGGTAGAGCGCGTGTGTGTGTAGGCAGGGGGGCTGGGGTTCGAATCCCCTTTCCCCCACCTTTTGTTTTTCTTTGTTTTGTTTTTCTTTTCTTTTGTCTCTTGCTCATATGTTTGAATGTATGCTTGTATGTATATTCTAGCATGTGGCATTATTATTATTTTTGCCATGTGTAGATGAGGGTGGGGAGTGCTTGCATGTTTACATAGGTTGGTGTAGTGTGACATGTGTATATGTGTGTATGCCCATGTGCATACACACCCATACATGTGTGTGTGTCTTGTCTTATGTTGATTTGTATGTGTGTGTGTGTGTGTTGCACACCCATAAGCATGTTTGGCATATTGAGAGTGTGTGTGTTGCCATGCACACATACATGTGTATGTATGTGAGTAGATTTGCATGATTAGGTTTGAGAGAGAGTGTGTGTGTTCTATATACATGTGAGGTTTTGCTAGCTGTTGAGTGTGCTTGTGGTTGTGTGGGTGTTTAGTGTTAGTGAGTGATGCTTATGTATGTGAGTATATGCACCTAGGGCATATACCACATGTATGAGTGTGTGTGTGTTAGTGTTGGCAAGTGTATGTTTCTACTTGTGCTTGTGTAGATAAGCATGTGTGTTTGTGTGTGTGTGGGGATGTATGTATGATCTACATACACTCCTCCTTGTGCATAATAGCCCCATGTGTAGGTTTCTCTCTAAATGACCATATGAGCATGAAACCCATTCTAGGTAGTTTCATATTAGTTCTTGATGCTATGCCATGTTAATATGATGCTAGGATGCTATTTAGTCATTTCAAACATGTATCTGTGGGCCACAAGTCAACTTGGGTTCATTTCAATGCATATGCATAAGTGACATAAGTCAAGCATGATCTTTAGGTTGTTTTTCGACCTAGTATTACTCCTTCATGTTCTATGCAAGCATATAGGTATGAGTAATGATTTTGGTGTGTTTTCATCCCCTCTATGCATCTGTGAAATCAGATTTGACTTTGGGGCAACTTGTCAAAAGTGCATTTTTATGCTGTGATGCTCTTTTGTTTTTTTCATATGATTTAATCTATGCATGCTTTCATGTTCTTGTCAACTATAGTTTGTTTGTCAAAGTTTCTGTGAACATCCCAGTTTTTTTCTTATTCATGATCAGTGCCAATATCAGTGGTAACCATGCTGTTAAGTTGCCTACTTTATGTTTCTGCCAGGCTGCTGTGAAAATGGCCAAGTCTGAGAATCTGCTGTTATTAAGTTGCTGTATAAACTGGGTTGTAGATTGAGCTGTGGTTTGAATTTGATCATGATCAGTGTTAGTTAATTGAAGTATAAGTTATCATCTTCCATACTGTTAATTTTAAGGCCATTTGGAGCTTCCTAGCATATTTAACCAGTGCTGTCAAATTGCTACATTATTAACCCAGATTCCAGAAAACTGAAATTTTCACTAAGTCCTTAAAAATCTGTTTCATCATGCCAACTTGCCAGCTCCATGCAGAGTGATGTGTTGCTCTTTTGTTGATTGTGTAATTGGAGGAATTTATGTGGGTGTTGAGTAGAACCTGTTCATATCTTGTTTGTGTCTGTAGAGTTCCTGTAGCAATAGTTGTGAGCTTTTTAAAGGCTATATTGCTGTTTGTGGCAGATTTGAGTGAAATATTGTTTTGGTTGTTGTGGGAGCTATACTCCATGGAATTGAGTGATTATTGAGTCTATTGTGATTGGTTTTTCATCACCTATCCAGTGGCTACCTTGGAATGCCAAGAATTAGCCCAGATATTTGGTGGTGTTGTGTTTTGCCTTCGTACCTTGCCGTGAGCGTATCTCGAGAATCGTAGCTCCGTTTCTCGCGATCCTTATATGCATTTCCATCGATTTTTCATGATGCATCCATATTTGCCATGTTCATGCATGTCTAAATAACTTAACATGAGGTTCTGTCCAGATTCATTAATCCACCACCTTTGCATGTGAAACATGACTAGATTTGGATTGCCATGTTAAAACTCTTTAAAATGATCTTGTTTGTGCATTGCACCTTGTTTGGTTATTTATTTGCTGTTTCTCTTGGGTAGACGCGAGTGTCGAATCTGAGTTCGAGGAACCTGGAGAGTATCACTACGAGGATCCCGCTACTTGTTCCGCTGAAGAACCAACATGCAGGATGATCGTACCCGGATCCCAATACTATCTTTGCTTGCTAGTTTCTCGTTCTTATCGTTACAATTGCGCTACCTACCACATGATATCAGCCTCCATGTAACCATGACAGCCTCTAACCTCCACATCCCAGCAAACCGTTGATTGGTTAAGTTACCGCTGCTCAGCCCCTCTTATAGCGTTCTTAGTTGCAGGTTGTTCCATGTGATAACATGGATTGGATATCACTTAAATTTGTTATTTAAATTAATGCACCTATATATCTGGTATTGGTGGAAGGCTTGGCATTTTGCTGAGTGTTTGGTTCCGCTCGTACCGCCACTAGATTCTTGTTACCGGTGTTATGTTTCCATATTTTGCGCTCCTAACACGCTTGGGGTTGTTATGAGGACCCCCTTGTTTATTCGGTTGAGATTAAAACTCTTCTGGCAAGACCCAACATTGGTACTACATTTGCTAATAGCTTAATGAACCTATATAGGGCTTTGCAACCCCGTGGATAATTTAATCAACCCCGGGCTAGTGCTCCACATGAGTGTTGGTCCAAACTGGGCTGCCTGCGGGGCCACCTCGGGGCAACTTGAGGTTTGGTTTTCCTTGTAGCTAGTCCCATCTGTCGTGTCCTGAGACTGAGATACGCGGCTCTTATCGGATTTGTCGACACGTCGGGAGGTCTTGCTGGATTTGTTTTACCTTTATCGAATGCCTTGCGTGTGGGCTCTGACTTTCTTCGGGCTACTCGAGGTGTTGGAAATCCTTTGGAATTACCGATGAAGATCACGAGACCCGTGGTCGAGGAATTCCCGCGAAGTGTGGTTATTTGTGATGGACTAGTTGGAGAACCCCTGCAGGGTTAAATCTTTCGGAAAGCCGTGCCCGCGGTTATGTGGCAACTTGGATATTTGTTTAACACCCGGTTCTAGTTAACTTGAAATAAACTCTAACTAAAATACACCAATTGTGTGAGTAACCGTGTCTGTCTCTGCTCGTGAACATGAACCGAGAGAGAACACGGTGGGGTTATGATTGACGTAAGTATGTTTTCAGGATCTCTTAGAGATCATGTTAGAAATCGACCGATCATCGTAGACCACTCATTTATGTTCCTGTTAAGTAAGTTAGCTACCATACATGCTTAGAGCTGCTTCAACCTTAAACATCACCATCCCCAACCCAAAGTAATGATAGTCTTGGCACTCGGGTTACTTGATTACTGAGTCCTTTGTGGCTCACAGTTTACTACAACCATTCAGGTACAGGTTCAGATGATTGTGTTTAGGATGAGCTCACGCAGCTGCAGTGGGAATATGATGAAGAGAGAGGACGCATGTACGTGACGTACCCCGACGAGTAGAGCACTTGGTCGAGATCCTGGCAGCTAGATGATCTCTTCGCATTGTCTTTTCTCGTTTGTTTCCGACCGTAGTCGAACCCTGTCTTATACTCTATGTATTGACTTGTGTGAACTTGTAAGCTAGCATGTGGCGAGTGTAAGCCAATTCCCTATTCCTATCCTTTTCTGTATGTATGATGTGATGATATCGATCTTGCTAACGGCAAGATGCGCCTCTATCCGATGCGAGGCCCTCCTGCCTTAATTGGATAGGCGCGCATCTTGGGCGTGACAAGTTGGTATCAGAGCCATACGACCATAGGAGCCTTTGCTTGTTCGGACTTGGCCGAGTTGTGTCTAGTAAAACTATTTTGAGTCTAGTTATATCGGAGAGTAGGATTCTTTTTACTCCTCTTCTATGCTCTGGTGAGGTTTCCGACTTAGGAATTTTGATTCTACTTCTCTTCTCGCTCAAATTTTTTTTAGGATCACGCGGGTATTTTGGAATCTATATGATGCCGATGTGACAGGGTTCTGTCTTGGTGCCTCCTGTCTGACTTGATTTCTTCCGGGGAGTTGAGCTCCGAGGAATGTTGGCACATCGTTATCATTCAGATTTCTTGATATCTTAGGACGGAGAATGTTCGGAATTGCTTCAATACTTATCATGGTGAGATAAGGTCGGAGTCACCCAGTACTGGGGAGGCATCCTGGGTACCACCATGGTTCAGTATCGTTGCGAGTTCGAGGATTCGTGTTTAGACGAGTTTGCGAAAAGTCTTGAATTATGGTGTGGAAGGTTGCGGATGCAGTCGCAGCTGATTGCCTAGGCAGGTTCTTGATTTCGCAACCCGAATCGCATAAACAAGAAAGTTTTTGGAAATTCATAGGTGGGAAATCTTGTAGTCATCTAGGATCATCTTCTACAGATTTATTGGGTGGTACATTTGTTCCGAGCGCTTAGCTCAATACTTTTTGTGTTATTGCAAGTAGCGTTATGTCTAATGATGTTATCATGATCCAAGAAGCATTCTTACTAATTTTTCAGTAGGAAGGCTATGTGTTGTTCAATTCTTTCAAGCATTTGATTCAGCTTGTTTCATCTTATCATGAGGTGCTGATGAATTTTGTCCATCTTCAGGATGGCTCCTCCAACTCGCGGCAATCCGGGTCGTGCTGAGGAATAGGCTGATGTTCCACCACCACCCCCGCCACCGCCGCCTCCTCCTGCAGAGGCTTGGCAAGCTGTGATGGCCGCGACCAATGCAAACACTCAGATGTTGGTAAGGTTGCTGCAAGAAAGAGAGCAAGGTCAGCAAGGTTATCAAGGTGGTTTCCAGCATCAGAATCAGTTTGCTACGCTCAACCAATTTCTTGCCAACCAGCCGAAGTCGTTCACCTGTTGTGATCAGCCTTTCGATGCGGATGATTGGCTTCGTGATATGAGCAAGCATTTTGAGTGCAGTAATGTCAGGCCAGAGGACTTTGTCAGATTTGCTTCTTTCCAGCTCAAGGGGCAAGCAGCTGATTGGTGGCAGCAGTACAAGGATTCCAGGGGTGATCATGTTGTTACTTGGGACGATTTCCGTCGTGACTTCAGGGCTCATTACATTCCGTCAAGCTTTGTCGAAGAGATGCGTGAGAAGTTTAGGCACTTGAAGCAGGGATCGAAGTCAGTCTATCAGTACAATATTGAGTTCCAGAATCTAGCTCGTTACGCCAAGCAAGATGTTCCATATGATAAAGCCATGATCTATCAGTTCATAGGTGGTCTCAAGGATGAGCTTCTGCCAGGTCTTGTTCTCCAGGAGCCTCGTGAGTTTGATCAGTTCTACAACATGGCCTTGAAGGTGGAAGCAGCTCATCGCAGGTTGGAGAACTCCAAGAAGCGTTCCAGGGATTCATATTCTTCTTCCAGTTCTCAGGTTGTTCCCAAGCAGCAGAAGTATTGGGCGCCGAATCCTCTTCCGTTCCGTCCTCAGAAGCAGAAGCAGTTTGGTGGTCGTGGTTCTTCCCACCCACCCAACCCAGGGTTCCAGCAGAAGAATTAGGTGCCCAAGGCAGTTCTTGTTCCTCCTCCAGGCAATGTTCGTCCACTCTCTGAGGTGGTTTGTCACAAGTGTGGTCTGAAGGATCACTATGCTAACAAGTGCAACCAGCGGCGTCTTCCGCCTCCTCCTCCTGTCAAGCCTCCAAGCAATGCTATGGTGAAGCATAATCCCAAGACCGCAAGAGTGAATATGGTGAATGCAGCAGAAGGAGAGCAGACCCATGATGTGATCATGGGTAATCTCTCAGTTAATTCTATTCCTGCAAAAGTTTTGTTTGATTCTGGGGCATCGCATTGTTTCATGTCATATCCTTTTGCGGCAAAGCATGGTTTTTCCACGGAGTTTTTGCCAAATGCATTGCAAGTTGTGTCTCCTGGTGAGCGTCTCAGTTCAAAGATGGTGGTTCATGATGCTTCTATCAAGACGGGCAATTATTCTTTCCTGTCTTCTCCAATTGTTCTTGGGAAATCTGATATTGATCTCATTCTGGGCATGGACTTCCTGGCTATGAATAAGGCTTATATTGATTGTCAAGCTAAAGAAGTCAAGCTGACTCATCCTTCAGAGGACGTGATTATATTCGCGGCTCGCGATGACACAGTCCGTCTCTTTGCTTTCAATGAAATGAAAAGGGTGAAATCTCGGCGATTTCTCAAATTCCGGTGGTTTGTGAGTATGAAGATATCTTTCCAGAAGAATTGCCAGGAATGCCTCCGCACCGACCTATCGAGTTCGTGATAGATCTCGAGCCCGGCACTGAACCGGTATGCAAGCGCTCGTATAAACTTGGCCCCGAAGAGTTGAAAGAGTTGAAGAAGCAGCTAGATGAGCAAGAACGTCTGGGTTTGATCAGGCCAAGCTCTTCTCCGTGGGGTTGTGGAGTTTTGTTTGTCAAAAAGAAGGATGGCACGGATCATCTTTGTGTGGACTACCGGCCATTGAATAAGAAGACAATCAGAAACAAGTACCCACTCCCTAATATCAACGAGTTGTAGTTCGAGATACCTTCATACCTCCTGACGCTGAAGTGATTTTGAACATACCTTTGCGCAACGGAGGAGGAGAGGATTTCCTTGCATGGGCGCATGAACACTCTGGCATCTATACTATAAAGTTGGCGTACCGAGCTGTAGTGAATCGTAAAGAGCGTAATGCTCAAGATGAAGGGCGGGCTACCAGATCCTCGGATAATCAGCAGTTATGGAATGCCATTTGGAAGCTCAATGTTGTCCCAAAGGTGAGAGTATTTTGGTGGCGCGTTATCAAGGGCATTATCCGTGACGAAGTAACTCTACAACACCGGCATCTTTGACAGACCAGCTTATGCAAAATCTGTCAAGCAATGAATGAAGATTTAGAGCATGCGCTGCTGCTTTGTTCCCATGCAAAATGATTGTGGGAAAAGGCGCAACTTCTCTTAGATTTTCGTCTACCCAGGCTCCATTAATTAGAACACATGGGCCAGGGATATTTTGTGTGAAGCTATGTTCACAACAAGAGAGAGAGCTATCATTGTCTCTATTATGTGATCTATATGGCAATCAAGGAATCATATCACTCATGGAGAAGAGCGAATCGACCCTGCTCATTCAGTTTGCCTAACCAGAGAAGCTCTTGCTCTCCTCGAGATCCCGCTCCAACAAGCCCTAGTCTTACCGGGCCATGGATGGAGGCCGCCGGAGGGGGGGGGGCTTGTCACATGCAATATCGATGCACCCACCCGCCGGGAAAAAGGAAAAGGAGGGGCGGGAGGCGTCCTCAGATCTCCCACCTCGTTCTTGGGGGCATGGAGCAAACCTTTACTTGGAGTCACCGATCCTTTAATCGCAGAAGCAATGGCACTTCGGGAACGGGTGACTGTTGCTAATCTTCGGGGCTTCAAGAAGTTAATCTTCGAGACAGACTGCCTAGAGATAGTAAACCTCTGGAACACTCGCCGTAGCTCCCGTTCGATCGTGGCACCGATTATACAGCAAATTGGAGAGCTATGTAATAACTTTGATTATTTTCTACTTCCTCATGTACCTAGATCAGCTAATGGTCCTGCACACCTATGTGCCCAACATGCTTGTATGTTGGAGATGACCGATAGCTGGGTCGATGGACCTCCCAGTTTCCTGGTCAACAGTCTCCTAGCTGACTGCCCACCGAACACTTTGGTTGAATAAAGCTCTCATAATTTCCCCGCAAAAAAAACTACGGATCGATGTTCCGAACGAGGAGTCCAAAACTCCACATGCATAGATGTGTGGCGGCTAAGATAGAAGTCTCTTTTTGGCCGAAAATAGAAAAAAAATAGAGGGCGGAAAATAGAAGTCTAGTACCTGCCACGGGAATTGACCCGATCCCAATAAAACGTAAGGGAGGATAAACTCACTTATTCTCCCTTACGGTGCATCTAGCCGATACCCAAAAATGGTTAAGGAAAAATAAATTTTACTCCGTCTTTCTATATCCCTTCCAACTTTTTTAAATATATTCACTGTCGTCGCGGTCGAGTAAAACCGGCCCTCTCTCCGTCCCACCCTCCCTCCCGCTGCCGCACCCACCACGCCCCATGCCGTCACCGATAACCCTTCCCGCGGTCGGAATGGATAGGTCGGTTCCTTCGCACACCCCTTCGGCCATTGTCGCCACCGGAAACTACCCATGCACTGCTGCCCACGCCAACGAAAACTTTAGGGATGACAAAGAACCACCACGACCAAACTCCTCCATCTTTCTTTATCGCCTCCAACTTTTTTAAATATATTCATTCATTGTGATCGCGGTCAAGTAAAACCGGCCCTCTCTTCGTCCCACCCTCCCTCCTGCCGCCGCACCCACCATGCCCCGGGACATCACCGATGACCCTTCCCCCGGCCAGAATGGATAGGTCGGTCCCTTCCCACACCCCTTAGGCCACTGTCGCCACCGGAAACAATCCACGAACCGCTGCCCGCGCCGACAAAAACTTTGGGGATGACAAAGAACCACCAAGTCCAAACTCCTTCATCTTTCTATATCCCGTCCAACTTTTTAAAATATATTCACTGTCGTCGCTGTCGAGTAAAATCGGCCCTCTCTTCGTCCCACCCTCCCTCCCGCCGCCACACTGTTGGGGAACTTTGCATGGGAAACAAAAAAAATCCTACGCACACGCAAGATCTATCCATGGTGATGAGCATCTAAGAGAGGGAGAATGGATCTATATACCCTTGTAGATCGCTAATCGGGAAGAGTTAAGAAACGCGATTGATGTACTCGAACGTCTTCATGATCCAAATCGCTAGCCGTCCCGCGATCCGATCACGATCCGTCCCGATCTAGCGTCGAACGGACGGCACCTCCGCGTTCAGCACACGTACAGCTCGATGACGATCTCCACCTTCTTGATCCAGCAAGAGGGAGCGGAAAGGTAGATGAGTTCTCCGGCAGCGCGGTGGTGCGGCGGTGGTGGTGGTGGAACTATTTCGGCAGGGCTTTGCCTAAGCACCGTCGGAATCTATTTGGTGGAGAACTAGGTAATAGAGAACTAGCACGTGGACTTGTGTTTTGGGGTTCTATTCCTCTACTATATATAGGAGAGAGGGGAGAGGAGGCAGCCCTAGGGTTTCCCCCTAGGGGTTTCGGCCTAAGTGGAGGAGGTGGAGGCTTCCACCAATCCTACTCCAAGTAGGATTCCTTCTCCTACTTGTTTTTCCTTCCTCCCATCATGGGGTCTCCTTATCCCACTTCCTCAGCCGCATGGGCCTTGGTGGGAGGGTCAGCCAGACCACCAGGGGCTGGTCTGAATCCTCCCACAGCCCATGGGGCCCTCTGGGGTGGGTGGCCCCTCCCGATGGCCTCCCGACACCCCGGTACACTACCGAAAATACCCGAAACTTTTCCGGTGACCAAAACGGGACTTCCTATATATCAATATTTACCTTCGGGCCATTCCAGAGCTACTCGTGATGTCCGCAATCTCATATGGGACTCCAAACAAACTTTGGTCACCACCATTCATAATTCAATACTATCGAAACATCACCGAACGTTAAGTGTGTAGACCATGTGGGTTCGAGAGCTATGTAGACATAACCGAGACACCTCTACGGTCAATAACTAATAGTGGGACCTGGATGGCCATATTGGTTCCTACCTATTCTACGAAGGTCTTTATCAGTTGAACCTCTATGTCAAGGATTCTGTTAATCCCGTATGTTGGTCCCTTCGTTCTTCGGTATGTAATACAAGATCCTGCAACTAACACTTAGTAACATTGCTTGCAAGGCTTATTGTGATGTTGTATTACCGAGTGGGCCCTGAGATACCTCTCCGTCACACGGAGTAACGAATCCCAGTCTTGATCCATGCCAACTCAACATACACACCCTCGGAGATACCTGTAGAGCACCTTTATAGTCACCCAGTTACGTTGCGATGTTTGATACACACAAGGCACTCCTCCGTTGTCCGTGAGTTGAATGATCTCATGGTCATAGGAACACATACTTGACATGCAGAAAACAGTAGCAATAAACTGACACGATCATATGCTACGTTTGTAGTTTTGGTCTGGTGTTGATCATGTTTAGCCCTTGGAAGAGGTTTAGTCAAAGGGTCTGCACCATTCTAATCCGTGTGCACTTTGCAAATATTTATGTTCTTCTGCTCGATGTAATAGCGGATGGAGTTGAAGCGTCGCTTTATGTGTCTAGTCCTCTTGTGAAACCTTGGTTCCTTCGCCAGAGCAATGGCACTAGTGTTGTCACACAATAGATTCACTGGATTCAGTGCACTGGGCACAACTCCAAGATCTATCATGAACTGCTTCATCCAGGGACCTTCCTTTGCCACCTCCGAGGTTGCGATGTACTCCACTTCACACATAGAATCAGCTACCACGCTTTGCTTGGAACTGCACCAGCTTACCGCTCCCTCGTTAAGAATAAATACGTATCCGGTTTGCGATTTAGAGTCGTCCGGATCAGTGTCAAAGCTTGCATCGACGTAACCCTTTACGACGAGCTCTTCATCACCTCCATAAACGAGAAACATTTTCTTAGTCCTTTTCAGGTACTTCAGGATATTCTTGACCGCTGCCTAGTGCTCCATTCCAAGATCACTTTCAAACCTTCCGGCCATACTTATGGCAAGGCTGACATCGGGTCTTGGGCACAGCATTGCATACATGATAGAGCCTATGGCTGAAGCATAGGGGATGACACTCATCTTTTCTCTATCTTTTGTAGTCACTGGGCATTGAGTCTTACTCAACTTCACACCTTGTAACACAGGCAAGAACCCCTTCTTCGACTGATCCATTTTGATCTTTTTCAAAACTTTACCAAGGTATGTGTGCTCTTTGAAAGTGCTATTAAGCGTCTCGATCTATCTCTATAGATATTAATGCCTAATATGAAAGCAGCTTCTCCTAGGTCCTTCATTGAAAAACTCTTGTTCAAATATTCCTTCATGCTTTCCAGCATTTCTATATTGTTTCCAATCAGCAATATGTCATCCACATATATATTAGAAACGCTATAGAGCGCCCACTCACTTTCTTGTAAATACACGCTTCTCCATAAACTTGTATAAACTCAAATGCTTATTCCAACTCCGAGATGCTTGCATCAGTCCATAAATGGATCGTTGGAATTTGCAAACTTTGTCAGCATTCTCTGGATCAACAAAACCTTCGGGTTGCATCATATACAACTCTTCCTCAAGGAAACCATTGAGGAACACCGTTTTGACATCCATCTGCCAAATTTCATAGTCGAAATAGGCAGCTATTGCCAACATGATTCTGACAGACTTAAGCATCGCTACGGGTGAGAATGTCTCATCATGGTCAACTCCTTGAACTTGTGAAAAACCCTTCGCCACAAGTCGAGCTTTATAAATGGTCATATTACCGTCCGCGTCTGTCATCTTCTTAAAGATCCATTTGTTCTGAATGGCCTTTCGCCCTTCAGGTAATACTTTCAAAGTCCATACTTTGTTTTCATACATGGATCCCATCTCGGATTTCATGGCCTCTAACCATTTCTCGGAATCCGGGCCCATCACTGCTCCTTCATAGCTCGTAGGTTCATTGTTGTCCAACAACATGACCTCTAAGACAGGGTTGCCATACCACTCAGGAGCAGTACACGCCCTTGTCGACCTACGAGGTTCAATAGTAGCTTGATCCGAAGCTTCGTGATCATCATCATCAACTTCCTCTTTGACGGGGTTCATACCCCCGGGTAGGCCAAAGTGACGGGGTGCCCCCATCTTCGCTTCAAAGAGAAACCAAGTGACCGACTGGTCAAAGCCGGTCAAGAGAGGCCTGAGGCGGGCCGGCCACGGCTGGCGCCATGCCCAGCTGGTCTAGCAGCCGGGCGGGTCCTCGGCCGGCCGGACGAGCAGGCGGTCGCCCACGAGCCGGCCCCCCTTCATTGACTGGGACGGACACGCCCTATCCCGTCCCTCTGTCAGCGAGTACGACGACGCAACACGACTGGCGGGATGGGCGACCCTGTGGCTATAGTGGTCGCCTATGCATCACCCCGCATGGCTGCAGTTCAACCGTCCGTACCGCTGACTCCAGTGAGCGCGATCGGGCGGGGGAACAGTGCCGGCACGCCTCCGCCACTCGATGGCCTATCCCGGAGTGGCTAGAGTGCCGCCGGCCGTACTGGAGACCATGGCCGGCTGGCGCTAAACGACGCCCCCCAGGCGGCCCGTGCCGGGGCAGGTGGGCGAGGACCAATCGCGACGCCTGCCGGCGGGCCCCAGCGGGGATGGAACTGGCCGGCCGGCGGGCCCCGCCCATGACGAGACGACACAGGCCGCAGGACCCCCTGGCCCGACGGAGAAGCTGCCGGCTGGGTCCCTCCACCCTAGTACCTAAATCTTATTGTAAGAGCCGGGGGGTTGGCCTATAAAATCCCTCGAGCCCCCCATGCAACAGGGACGACGACGAGAAACGCGCAGACAGACGCATGGACGCGACCCCTAATCAAGAACACATACATAGGGAGCTCTCATACCCTTCCCAGTAGCGGAGGGAGACGAGCCGGCTGCTCCTTTCTTCCTCCTCCGAACATAGCTCCAGGAGCACCTCTGTATACTTATCCACCCATCCAACGAATCCAAGAAGGACTAGGGGTGTTACCTCCCACGGAGGGCCCCGAACCTGGGTACATCGCGTGGCTCCACCTTCTTGTGCCCAATCTCGCACCCGGAGCGCATCGGTTGCCTATGGCCCCAACACCACCGATAAGCCACCCTATGGCATATGTCGTGAGAAAACGATGACAGTTGGCGCCCACCGTGGGGCTCTTCGCGGCGCCGTACGGGTTCATGCTCCGGGTGGGACCTCTCGCCATTCCCTGCCGCTGCCACTTGGCCCGGCGTAACCGTGGGGGGGCTCGTGGGGCTTGCTGCGACACGCCCTGCGGGCAACTCCGATGGCCTAGCGGCCGACATCGACGCGCTCACCCAGCGCTTCGGCAGGCTCAGCCTTGCTGAGGCACCGGCCGCGGGTGAGTACCCCGCGGTGGTACTCGTCTGCGCTGGCCCGCCCACAGTTGTGGACGTACTCACTGCGGCCCGCCCTAGCGGGTCCCGCGACCATGAGGGGGTGATGGCCATCACCTCCTCCATCGTGTCAGGACGGGTGCGGCTAACGGCTACCGCTACCGCCGCCCGCGTCGGCACGTCTGACCCGGTCGGTGCGGCCCTCCGGGGTGTCAGCACTTCGATCGCCCCAACGGCAAAACCCAACACCGCCGCGGCTAACCTCGAGGCGGCTAATCGCCTCCTCATCGAGGATGCCACCGCCCTCGCCGCCACGCGTCGCCGCATGGAGGCGACGCAGCGGGAGTACGCCCCCGCTTACGGCCTTACCTCGGCTGGCGCCGAGCCCAGCCGGCGTGGGGCCGTGCGCGATCGCGGACACGTGGTCGCCGAAATCCTCGGCGGCAAAATGCCCATCTATGACACTCCCACGGCTAACCTGCGGGCCCTAAAGGTGGCCTACGAGGAACTAGACACCTTGGAGGGCGAAGAGCGTGCCGCTCACAAGCGCCGCATCAAGGAGCTTATCAATGCTGTTGATGCACAGCAGCATCAGCTTGCGCCTGGCGACACCGCCGCGGAAGGCCCCCGGCCCGAGCGCGAGGGCACGGGAACTGTCAGCCGCGAGGCGGCCCAGTACTCCTGTTCCCCTCGCGTCTCTGGCCGCCGGGTCAAGGCAAACCACCCCTGGCCCTCTCAGATGCCGGGGAGTGAACAGCCGGCCGTTAGCAGCCGGCGCACCAACGAGCCGCCTCGTAGCGGCCGTCACCATGAAGCGCCGACATCCGGCAGCCGGCGCAGCGGGATGCACACACCGCCTCTGCGACGCGGGTCACGGCAATTAACGCCGCCTACCATCTGCCACGAGCTTTCAGCCCGGCTCGGGCCGCGCATCCCCCACAGCAAGACGATGCTCGCAATCACATCGACCAACTCGCACAATCCGCCCTCCTCGAGGAGGAGGGCTCGATCGGCCCGACTTGCTTCGGCCCCCGGATCCGCACCGAGCCGTTCCCAAAGGGCTTCACGCTCCCTAGGGACACCCCGAAGTACAATGGGGCCGCCAAGCCGTAAGACTGGCTGATCGACTACACCACCGCCGTGGGCATCGCCAGGGGAAACAAATGTGTGGCCGTCCGCTATGCCCCCCTCATGCTCATCGGCTTGGCCCGCACCTGGCTCAATGGCCTCGCGGCCGGCAGCATCAACACGTGGATAGACTTCGAAGAGGCCTTCGTCCGCAACTTCACCGGCACCTACAAGCGGCCTGGCCGGCCCCAAGAGCTCGCCATGTGCGTGCAGGGGCCGGACGAGTCCCTCCGCGACTACCTCACCCGGTGGACCGAGCTCCGCAACTCCTGCGAGGGAGTGCACGAGGTGCAGGCCGTGCAATACTTCATCGAGGGTTGCCGGGATGGCACCCCTCTCAAGCACAAGCTTTTGTGCTCCGAGCCGGCCACGCTGGCCCAACTCATGACCAAGGCAGACAAATACGCCACGGCCGATTCGGCCATCCGTGCCAACACGACCCCGCCGGCCAAGGTGGTGACGACGCTTGCCGCGGCCCGGCCGGCTGCCGACAACCGGCAATCGCACAGCAACAAGCGCAAGAATGACCAGCCAGATCCCCGCTATGGGAGCCGGCAGGTCAATACTGTCGAGGATCAAGAGCCGGCTGCCCAGGCTTCCGGCCAGCGCTAGCGCATCGGCAAGGCTGCCTGGTAGCCGAAGCTCACCTTCGAGCAGATGCTCGATCTTCCGTGCAAGAATCACTTGGGGGCCAAACCCTCCATGCACACGCTCTGGTAGTGCAGCTTCTCACAACGATTGGCCCAGGGGGACGGCCTTCCGGCTCCTCCCGCGCCACCGGCCCCGGCCCAAGCTGCCACCCTGGCGCCGGCAACGGCCCCAAACGATGGTCGCCTACTCGACCAATACCCCAACCAAGACGGTTGCTATGTCGTCTTCACCAGTGAAGAGACAGACAAGCACGCGGAGCGCTGGCTCCGCCGTGAGGTGAATGCCACCATGCCGGAAACTCCCCAGTTCATGCACTGGTCGGAGAGGCCGGTCACGTGGAGCCAGGCCGACCATCCTGCGGTGATGCCAAACCTCGACAGCTATGCCCTGGTCCTTGACCCCACCATCGCCACCAAGGATCGAGCCTGCCGCTTTATGCGGGTGCTGATAGATGGTGGCAGCAGCATCAACATCCTCTACCTCGACACGATGCACAAGCTGGGGATAAAGGTAGAAGACCTACGGGCGAGCTGGACGGTTTTCCACGGCATCGTACCCGGAAAGTCTTGCTCCCCGATAGGCAAGATCATGCTCAACATCCTCTTTGACGGACCTCACAAGCCCCTACCACGCACTGTTGGGTCAGACGGCTCTTGTCAGCTTCATGGCAGTTCCGCACTACGACTACCTCAAGCTCAAGATGTCGGGCCCCAAGGGAATCATTACCGTCAAGGGCGACTACAAGATGTCGCTCAAGTTCGCTCGAGACGGCAGCTCGACCGGCTCGTGGCCCTCGCTGCCAGCCAGCCGGCCACGCCGGCTCCTCCCTCGCAATCCACCGGCGAGGCCTCCTTCCAGCCGTCCAAGTACACCAAGCAAATCCCGCTCGACCTGGCTAACCGAGCTCAGTGCATCACAATCGGCTCCCGCCTCAACAACAAATAGGAAGGCGAGCTCGTCGACTTCCTCCGTGAGAATCGGGACATCTTCGCATGGTCCCCCAAGGACATGCCGGCTGTTCCGAGGAACTTCGCCGAGCACAATCTACACGTCCGGCCGGACATCAAGCCAGTCAAGCAGCCCCTACGCCATTTCTCCCAGGAGAAGCGGCGTACTATAGGAGAAGAGATCGCCCGGCTGCTCGCGGCCGGGTTCATCATGGAAGTGTTCCACCCGGACTGGCTGGCCAACCTAGTCCTCGTGCTGAATAAGAACAAGACATGGCGCATGTGTATCGACTACATCAGCCTAAACAAGGCATGTCCCAAGGACCCATTCACCCTGCCGTGGATCAATCAAGTTATCGACTCCACGACCGGCTGTGATTTGCTGTCTTTCTTGGACGCCTATTCCGGCTACCACCAATTCACGGCTCAAGACCTCCTTCATCACGCCCTTTGGGGCATACTGCTACATCAATATGTCCTTCGGCCTGAAGAACATGGGGCCACCTTCCAACGGTGAATGCAAAAGTGCGTCCTGCCTCAGATAGGCAGGAACGTCCACGTCTATGTCGACGACATCGTCGTCAAAACCAAGAAGCACTTCAGCCTCCTTGACGACCTCCGGGAGACCTTCACGAACTTGCGCGAATACAAGATCAAGCTCATCCCAGAGAAATGTGTCTTTGGAGTTCCCGCCGGTCAACTCTTGGGTTTCTTCATGTCCGCTCGCGACATCAAAGCTAACCCCGAGAAGATCCGCGCGATCGAGCGCATGCGCAAGCCGACCCGGCTCCGTGATGTCCAGAAGTTCACCGGCTGCCTTGCCTCACTCAGCCGGTTCATTAGCCAGCTGGGGGAGAAGGATCTGCCCCTCTACGGACTCCTTCGCAAGACGGCTCTCATCGAGCCGGGTCAAACCAAGAAGCCGGGCACCTTCGACTGGCCCGACGAGGCGGACGAGGCCTTCCATGGCCTCAAGAAGGCTCTCACCCGCGCGCCAATCTTGTTTGCGCCGGCTGAGAAGGAACCGCTGCTCGCGTACATTGCCGTGACGACCCGGGTCATCAGCGTTGTGCTGGTGGTCAAACGGCTGGAGGAGGGCAAGGCCCTGCCGGTCCAGCGGCCCATCTACTACCTCAGTGAGGTCCTCTCCGCGTCCAAGAAAACTACCCCCACTACCAGAAGATGTGTTACGGCATATACTTTGCTGCCAAGAAGGTCAAACAATACTTCCAGGAGCACACCATCACCGTGGTGAGCACAGCCCCACTCGATGAGATCATGAGCGACCGGGACTCCACCGGCCAGATCACCAAGTGGGTGATCACCCTCGCCGATCATGATATCCGGTACGAGCCGAGAACCGCCATCAAGTCGCAAGCATTGGCAGATTTCCTCGTCGATTGGGCGGAGACAGAGTTCGTCCCGCCTCCCCCAGACTCCATGCATTGGCGAATGCACTTCGACGGCTCGAAGATGAGGACCGGCCTGGGTGCCGGCATAGTCCTCTTCTCCCCAAAAGGTGATCAACTCAAGTATGCCCTCCAGATCCACTTCGCCGCCTCCAACAACATGGCGGAGTACGAGGCCACCGTCCATGGCCTCCGGCTTGCCAAGGAGATCGGCATTAGGCGCATCCTCTGCTTCAGCGACTCCGACCTCGTGGTGCAGCAAGTCTCTGGCGAATGAGACGCCAGGGATGCCAACATGGCCAGCTACCGTTTCCTTGTACAACAACTCACCGGCTCCTTCGAGGGCTGCGAGTTCCATCATATCCCCCGAGCGGATAATGAGGCGGCAGACGCATTGGCAAAAATCGGCTCCACCCAACAGGCCATCCCAGCCGGCGTCTCTCTCGAGCGGCTGATCAAGCCGTCGGTCAAGCCCTCCCCAGAGTCAGAGTCAATCTTTGTGCCGGCAAGCGCCGCCGGCTCGTCAATGGCACCAGCCGCCTCCCCCGCAGCTCCGTCGCCGGCTCTCGAACCGTCGGTTGCCCAGTCGGCTCCGGTCGAACCGGCGACACTCGGAACGGACAGACCCAACGATGCGGTCGTCATGATGGTCATTGACCAACCGGACCCAGGGGCTGGCGAGCCAGGCCCGGGGGCTGACCAACCAGCCTCGGGGGCTCCTGAGCAGGTCCCGGGGGCTGATGAACCAGCCCCGGGAGTTCTTCAGCCGACTGCCGTCGCAGCCCCCTCATGGGCCCAGCCCATCTTGGGTTTCCTTTTACAAGGCGAGCTGCCTCCGGACAAGGCTCTGGCTAGGCAGATCCAGCGCTGGGCCTCGGCCTACAGCATCATCAACAACGAGCTCGTCCACCGCAGCACCACCAGCGTCTTCCAGCGGTGTGTCGAGCTGGAAAAAGGCCAAGAGATCCTCCTCGACATCCACCAGGGTGAGTGCGGGCACCACTCCGCCTCCCGGACCCTGGTGGCCAAGGCTTTCCTCCATGGCTTCTACTGGCCCATGGCTCTCGTGGCGGCCAAGAAATTGGTCGACGAGTGCGAGGGCTACCAATGCTTTAGCGCACAAAGCCACCTGCCAGCAATAGCCCTCCAAACCATCCCCCTCTCGTGGCCCTTTGCCGTTTGGGGGCTGGACATGGTGGGCCCCTTCAAAACCGCTCGAGGCGGCATGACGCACCTGTTGGTGGCTGTGGACAAATTTACCAAGTGGATCGAAGCACGACCCATCAAGAAGTTGGACGGCCCCACGGCCGTCCGGTTCATCAATGACATTATGGTATGCTAAGGCGTCCCCCACAGCATCATCACCGACAGCAGCACCAACTTTGCCAAAGGCGCGCTCGCGCGTTTCTGCTCCAAGCAAGGGATCCGGCTCGACCTGGCCTCCGTCGCTCATCCGCAGTCAAACGGCCAGGTTGAGAGGGCAAACGGCCTCATCCTATCCGGCATCAAGCCCCGGCTCGTGACTCCGCTGGTCAGGTCGGTCGGCTGCTGGATCGACGAGCTGCCGGCCGTCCTTTGGAGTCTTAGGACCACCCCGAACCGTTCGAACGGCTACAACCCGTTCTTTCTCGTGTATGGGTCCGAGGCGATCATCCCCACCGAAATCGAATTTGAATCGCCTCGGGTCGCCCTATACACGGAGAAGGACGACAAGGAAGCAAGAGAAGACAGCGTCGACCTGCTCGAGTAGGCTCGCGAGCTAGCCTTGAGCCGGATGGCAATCTACCAACAGAAGCTCCGACATTATCACAACAAGAGGATCCAGCCGCTCTCATTCCGCGACGGGGATCTGGTCCTTAGACGGATCCAATGAATCGCCGGGCAGCACAAGCTGTCCTCCCCATGGGACGGCCCATTCATCGTCAGCAAGGCACTACATAACAATGCGTACTATCTAATGGACGCCCAGAAGCCACAGAAGCGCAAGAGAGACGCCTCCGGTGAAGAAACAGAGCGTCCATGGAACGCGGCACTCCTGCACCCGTTTTACTGCTGTGGAAAAACCAATGTATGTATGTATCCCCGTACTTTTGGGCTTATGAATGCAATAGGCGTCCCAAGCCTGCTCTTGGGGCACGCCCCGTTTCGTTTTTCTCAAAGCATTCCACACTCACCGGCTCCCCGGTCTGGCTCCCAGGCCCGGGGGCTAGCCGGCTAGACCTGGAAGTATCTCTCCGCGAAAAAGGCTAAGTAATGTGAGCCGACCAAAGCCTACCCACCCTTACCAGCTATAGACCGGCACTCGGCTGTCCGGCTGACGGGGCCTCGGGGCGGCAAGGTTCGGCTCGCACCAAAGGTCAAAACAGGAGGGATCTTTTCTATGCCCATCCGGACCCTTGTTGCATCTCTAGCCGCTTCACTTACCCCGAAAAAACCCTTCGCGATTCCTAAGTTTCGAAACAGCTCCCTCAAGGAGGACGCTCCGACCCAGCCACAGACCGGCTCCCGGCTATCGGGCTGGCGGGGCTGAGGCCCAAGGGGAAACGGAGTAGGAGTGCAAGGGGTCGCGGCGGGTGAAAAAAGGGGTAAGGTGGAGGCGGCAAGAGTCATAAGGCATAAAACACAAAGTATTCATGACATAAAGCAAAATGGCCCATGACCGGCATTCAATTCATTACATACACACCCCCAGTGGGTGGATCGAATCCAAGTTCAAAGTGCAGGAAAGAAGAAAAAGAAAGAGCAAAATAGGAAGATGCCCGGTGGCTCAAGCTATCGACGTGTCGCCGGCCGGTGCGTCGCCAGCCGGCACATCGAGAGGCGGCTCGGTCCTCGTCCCGGAGGTGCTCGCGGGCTTCGGATCGGCCGCCTTGCCCTTCGTAGCAGCCTCCTCGGTTTCTGCCGTCTTGCCGCTCGATTCGGTGCCCTCGTCGGTAGCTTCGGCGTTGTCCGGGCCCTGGGGGATGCCAAAAGAGTCCTCGGGCAGCGGCTCGCCGTCTTCTCCAAGGGGCGGCAGGAACTCATCCACGTCGACATACGACGCGAGCTCGTTCGCCCGCAAGAGAAGGGATGGCTTGTGGTCCTCCCGCTCCGTGGCCAGCAAGTCCCGCATCATCGCCAGCCGGGCAAGGTCCACCCCCCAGTACCATGAAGTGACGAACCGAAGCGCCATCTGCGCTCCGGCTCGGGCTGCCGAGGCCTTCTAGGCCTCGAGGCGGCGGACCGCGTGCTCGAGCCAAAGGGCCACGTGGTCCGTCAGAGCTCCGCCATGGCCCGGCCACAGCGCGGCGATGACCTCCTGGCCGGTGGTCTTGAGCCGATCCATGTTCCCCTCGAGGAAGGCCATCCGCACCTCGACGGCGATCCCGATCTCGTCCATGTCCCACGGGGCGTGCTCGTCAATGGAGCGGCCGCACTCCTGGAGGTACTCCTGGTGCTCCTCAACGGCGGGTGAGGTGCGGCGATGAGTCTCCGGGAAACGCCCTGGGGGGAAGAAGAGAAGAAAGAAGAGAAAAAGCAAGATGAAGCGCAAGAGATGGCAAGAAAAAGGGCAACCAACGGAAGGAGACAAGAGGTCGACACGTACCTTCGATCGCGTCGTCCACACCGATGGCAAAGTGGAGTGCCTGCTCGCGCTCCTACTTCTGGGTCGCCTCTGAGGTGGCAAGGGAACTCCGGGCCTCCTTGAGCACCTTCTCGAGGCGGGTCACTTCGCCTTGGAGGGCGGCCATCCTCTGGGCGGCCTCAGCCGCCTCCTTGACGGCCGCTTCCCGGGCCACCGCCTCCTTGGCCGCCTCGGCCTTGAGACGGCCCTTGGCCGCCTCCCCGTCGACCAACAGGGTGGCCAGCCGGTCCGCCTCCTTCCCGGCCGCCTGGACGTCCCGCGTCAACCGGTCCCGGTCGGCCAGGAGGCCGGTCTTCTCCTCCCGAAGGGTGGCCAGCTCGCCTGCATAGAGCAACCAACGTCAGCAGACGTCAATGGCCGCCGACTCCCGGTGGCTACACGCCCCCTTCCACAAGGGTGCAACTCACCTTGTACGCGCGCCAGCTCCTCCTCCAGGCGGTAGAAGCCATACTTGCCGCGGTCGTGGATGGCGACCACCTCCGCGAAAACCTTCTGCCGTAGGGAGGTCTCCTCCTGTTGCAAAGGAAGCAAAAAGTCAAGAAAACACTCAAAGGAGATCCGGCCCGGCTGCCCGTCAGCCGGTCAGCCAGCCCGCATCTCGAGGCTACACCTAGTGGGTGCGCTTGCGCGCCCCCACTAAAAACTCATAAGAAAAGAGGTCGACTCACCTCAGCGTGCTGAAGGGCGGCATCCGCCGCCTCCATGAACCGGGCCAAGTCCTGCCGGCACCGGTCCAGGACACTTCCCAGGTCCGCAAGGGAGGGGACGGCGCCGCCTGCTGGGGGAGCTGGCAGAGCCGGCTCGCTCGCCAGTGCATCCCAATCCCGGCAGACCTCCTTCATCGACCACAGGACTCGCCGGCCTTGGCCGTTGCTGCCGCCCGGGCTCGCCGCGGCCCCGTCCGCTGGGGGCGGATTGATAACGGTGAGGGACCGGGAGTGGCCTCCTGCCGGCCCCCCACCGGGCATCGCCGTCGCCTCACCTGTCGGCCGCTCCGGCGCGTCGGTCGGGTCGGAGGGCCGCTCCACCTCCATAACGACCGCCTCTGACGGCACCTCCGACGTCGCCTCCAGTGCCGGCGGGATCACCTCCTCTCGGGCTGGCTCGGGGGCTGGCGGAGTCACCTCTGGCACTTCATGCCGAGCCACCTTGGGGGCCAGCTCCGTCACTGTCTCCCGAGCGGGCGGGGGTGGCTGCAGATCCATGGTTGCATCTCGCGGCTCGCTGGAGGGGGGTCTGGCCACGCGGGTGGACTCCACCGCTAAATCCGAGGCCCGCGGCTGCTCGGTCGCCCCTCTGCGCCGCCGGCCGCTCGAAGTCCCTAAGCATGCGGCCCCTCCCCGGGCGCTGGACCGGGAGGCTCGGAGCTCCGCGAGCCTCCTCTTCTCCTCCCTCTAGGTGGCCGCATGCTCGCGGGCCAGCCGGCTGGAGGAGTCCGCCTGCTCATCGGGTGCCCCCTCCTCTTGGAGCTCGATGGGGTCACTGCGGCATCCAAGCCCCGGTCATCGACCAGCTCGCAAGACGAAAACGGAAAATACAAGAGAAGAAGCGCAGATGACTTACACGACGATGAGTGGCAGGGCCCGCTTGGCGCGAGGCGGCGGTTTCCATGCAGCCACCTTGACCAGCTTCGGGTCGGGCGATGGAGCCGCCGACCCCTCCTGGGCCGGCCTTTTCCTTCGGCCGTCCGGCTCGGCGATCGGGCCTCGAGGCGGGCGCTCCTCGCTCCTCCGGTCCGGGCGCGCTGCAGAAGGAGGTCCATCGAGGATCATCAGCTCTTCATCGTCGTCATCGTCTGTCCAATCGCGGATGGTGGAACCAAAAGGGAACTCACCCGCTCCGTCGGGTCCCCCGGCTGCTACGGACCCACCAGTCGCTCCGGACCCTCCGGCCCTGCTGGGAGCGCCACCTCGCGGCCCCGCCGGCTCATCGGCCTCCCCGGAGGAGTCCACACCCTCTTCCGCGGGACCCCCCGTCAGGAAGTCCCGGGAGTCGGAGTCCGCCCGCTCCGCCTCGAAGGTTTGCGGATGCGAGCCGTCTGGAGTGTTCTGTCGTACCAGTCGCTGCGGTCAGCACCTCGTCATAAGTTCTGCACCCGGCTGCCGGCCGGGGATATCAAGCAAATGACAAACCCCTACAAGAAGGCTTACCAGTGGGGGCCGGTTGATGCGGTCATACGGCTCCATGCCGAACGACCACGAGGTGGGCTTCAGCTTGAACGTCGTGAGGGCGTTCACTCGTTTCACCACCTGAGGTGGCATCAGCTCTACGATGGACTACTGGCAGGGGTCGTGCCGGTCTGACATGTCGCAGATCTGGTGCGGCCTCATCTGAAGAGGCGACACCCGACGCGATATGAAGGCTGCCACTAGGTCGGAGGCAACCAGCCCCTCAGAGCTCTTCAGCTCCCCAAGCCGGCTCAGCTCCTCCTGAGCAACGCCGTGCGGGGCCGACGCCGGCCAGTTTTGCTGGGACGACTGGCGGTCCTCGAACGGTGACAGCCCGACGTAGTCCACCGCCGGGTCGACATTTCGCACGTAAAAGAATGTGTGGTGCCACCCCTTGACGGAGTCGAACAAAGAAAGGGGAGGGAAGCGGGCAACGCCGTGACAGCACACTATAGCACCCCCACACGCGTTGTTGATCAACGGCTTGCAGTAGAAGAGCACGTTGAAAAGGCCAAGAAAAGGAAGAACTCCTAGGTACCCCTCACATAACGCCACGAAGGCAGAGAGATACAAGATGGTATTGGGTCCAAGATTGTGCGGTTGGAGAACAAAAGTTTCAAGGAAGAGGTGGAAGAAGTTGCTTACCGGGAGCGCGAAGCCCCGGGACAAATGCCAAAGGAACACTACTCATTCCCCTGGCAGCGGCGTCGACACCAGCTTGCCGCCCGGCGCACGGGCGGCCACCCGCTTGGGTGGTGGCAGCATCGGCGCCTTGCGCAGCTCCTCGATGTCGGCGTTGACGAAGGATCCTCCCCAGCTGCCGCCGCATCCGTCAGCCATCTCAAGGGTGGGGCGGCGTGCGGGCGTGTGCGTGGACTCGAGCGCGGCAGCGCGAGGAGAAGCGAGCTCAAGAGGCGAGGGGTAATAGCGAGAAGGTAGCAAGGCGGCAAGCGGGGCGCGGGTACCCCCGCCCCTGCCCTTCCCTCCCCTTTATAAGGAAGGACATGACCGGGGACGTGGGATCATCTATGCCCACATTCCCTGGAAACCCCGCGCGAGTGGAGGGCTCGGGGCCGTAACGGCCGCCTCGAGGCGCAGAATATCCAGTTCCGGCCCCAAGGCCTATCGGGCTACGCCTGGGCCCTAGCGAACAAGGCCTAGGCGACGTCCCGTGTCCCCTCGTGCGTGGGGCCCATCACGTCATCACGCTCCACGTGGCAAGTTGCGTGCCGGTGCGCGTCTCGGAGCGTTGTGCCAGAACCCGAGGCGTCGAGTCCGGCGACTGACCCGGCTACCCCATCGCCTTCGAGCCGGAAACGAGCAGTGCCGAGAGGAAGCCACCGGCTCCCCACTGTTCGCCAGATGTGGGCTCCCATCGGCTTCGGGGGCTACTGTCGGGGTTCATACCCCTGGGTATGCCAAAGTGACGGGGTGCCCCCCCTCTTCGCTTTGAAGAGAAACCAAGTGACCGGCTGGTCAAAGCTGGTCAGGAGACGCATGAGGCGGGCCGGCCACGGCTGGTGCCGCGCCCGGCTGGTCTAGCAGCCGGGCGGGTCCTCGACCGACCGGATGAGCAGGAGGTTGCCCACGAGCCGACCCCTCTTCATTGACTTTGGTACGGACATGCCCTGTCCCGTCCCTCTATCTGCGAGTATGACGACGCGACGCGACTGGCGAGACGGGCGACCCTATGGCTACAGTGGTCGCCTACGCATCACCTCGCATGGCTACAGTTCAACCGTCCGGACCGCTGACTCCGGTGAGCGTGACCGGGCGGGGGAACATTGCCGGCACGCCTCCGTCACTCGATGGCCTGTCCCGGCATGGCCACAGTGCCATCGGCCGTACCGGAGATCTCGGTCGGCTGGCGCGAAACGATGCCCCCCGGGCGGCCCGTGCCGTGGCAGGTGGGCGAGGACCAATCATGTCGCCTGCCGGCGGGCCCCAGCGGGGATGGATCTGCCCGGCCGATGGGCCCGCCCACGACAAGACGACATAGGCCGCGGGACCCCCTGGCCCGACGAAGAAGCTACCGGCTGGGTCCCTCCACCCTAGTACCTAAATCTTATTGTTAGAGCCGAGGGGTTAGCCTATTAAAAACCCGATCCCCCCATGTAACGGGGACGACGACGAGAAATGCGCAAACAGACGCACGGACGCGACCCCCGATCAAGAACAGACACATAGGGAGCTCTCATACCCTTCCCAGTAGCGGAGTGAGACGAGCCGGCTGCTCCTTTCTTCCTCCTCCGAACACAGCTCCAAGAGCACCTCTGTATACTTATCCACCCATCCAACGAATCCAAGCAGGACTAGGGGTGTTACCTCCCATGAAGGGCCCCGAACCTGGGTACATCGCGTGTCTCCACCTTATTGTGCCCAATCTCGCACCCGGAGCCCATCGGCGTCCTATGGCCCCAACACCACCGATAAACCACCCTATGGCATCTGTCGTGAGAAAACGACGACACTCTTCTACCGTCGTAGGTTCCACAGAAACATCTTTCTGCGCTGCGCTACTTTCTGGTTGAAGTAAAGGTTCAATAACCTCATCAAGCTCTATCTTCCTCCCACTCAATTCTTTCGAGAGAAACTCTTTCTCAAGAAATGTTCTGTTCTTAGCGACAAACACTTTGCCTTCGGATCTAAGATAGAAGGTATACCCGACTGTCTCTTTCGGGTATCCTATGAAGACGCATTTCTCCGCTTTGGGTTCCAGCTTTTCATGCTGAAGCTTTTTGACATAAGCATCACATCCCCAAACTTTAAGAAACGACAACTTTGGTCTCTTGCCAAACCATAGTTCATGTGGGGTCGTCTTAACGGATTTCGATGGTGCCGTATTTAAAGTGAATGCAGCTGTCTCTAATGCATAACCCCAAAACGATCGTGGCAAATCAGCAAGAGACATCATAGAACGCACCATATCTAATAAGGTTCAATTATGACGTTCGGACACACCATTACCCTGTGGTGTTCCGGGAGGTGTCAACTGTGAAACAATTCCACATTGTCTTAAGTGACTGCCAAACTCATAACTCAGATATTCAACTCCTCGATCAGATCGCAGGAACTTAATCTTCTTGTTACGATGATTCTCAACTTCACTCTGAAATTGCTTGAACTTTTCAAACGTTTCAGACTTGTGTTTCATTAAGTAAATATACCCATATCTACTTAAGTCATCAGTGAAGGTGAGAAAATAACGATATCCACCATGCGTTGTAACATTCATTGGACCGCACACATCAGTATGTATGATTACCAATAAGTCACTTGCCCGTTCCATTGTTCTAGAGAACGGCATTTTAGTCATCTTGCCCATGAGGCATGGTTCACATGTGTTAAGTGATAATCAAGTGACCCAAAAGTCCATCATCATGGAGCTTCCTCATGTGTTTTACACCAATATGACCTAAACGGCAGTGCCACAAGAAAGTGGTGCTATCATTATCAACTCTACATCTTTTGGCATCAATGTTATGAACATGTGTGTCATCACTATCAAGATTCAATATGAATAAACCCCTAACATTGGGTGCATGACCATAAAAGATATTGCTCATATAAATAGAACAACCTTTATTCTCTGATTTAAATGAGTAACAATATCGCAATAAACAAGATCCAGATATAATCACTACTGGAATCAGACAATTTGCCGTCTGCCAGCTCTTTGCCGTATGCTGGCAGACGGTAAAGAGGTTGTTTGCCGTCAGTCTTTACAAAACGGACGACAAAGAACCAGCTGATGGAAAAATAGGGTCTTTGCCGTTTGCCAGCAAACGACAAAGACCAGAGTGGGCCCCACGGGGCACGGCACTAGCTAGGTCAACGGCAAAGAGGTGAGGAGAGCCCATAGAGTTCTTTGCTGTCTGTCAGCAGGCGGCAAAGAGCGTACCTTAAATTTTGGCCCCGCGCGCCCCGCGTGCCTCTCTCTCTCACACATCTCTCTCTCCCTCTCTCTCAGCGCCGCCGCCCCACCCTCCTGCGGCCGCCCCCTCCGCGCAGCCCTCCTCCCACCCCGCCCCCTCCCTGTAGCCCTCCTCCCATCGCCGCCCCCTCCCCGCGGCCCTTCTCCACCATCGCCGGGGCCAAGCCACGGCGCTGCCAGCCCCCTCCCCGTGGCCCTCCTCCACCCCCTGCCCCGCCGCCCCCTGCTCTGCCGCCTGATACGTCTCCAACGTATCTACTTTTCAAAACTCTTTTGCCCTTGTTTTGGACTCTAATTTGCATGATTTGAATGAAACTAACCCGGACTGACGCTGTTTTCAGCAGAACTACCATGGTGTTGTTTTTGTGCAGAAATAAAAGTTCTCGGAATGACCTGGAAATGGACGAGGAATTTTTGTGGAATATATAAAAAATACCGGCGAAAGAATCAACCGGAGGGGAAGAGCCAGTGGGCCACGAGCCCAGGAGCCGCGCCCCCTAGGCCGCGCCTGGCAGGCTTGTGGGGCCCACGTGGCCCCTCCAAACTCCTCTCCAGCTCCATATAACCCTATTCGTCCCAGAAAAAATTAAGGAGAAGAAATAATCGCGTTTTACGATACGGAGCCGCCGTCACCACCTGTTCTTCCTCCGGAGGGCAGATCTGGAGTCTGTTTTGGGCTCCGAAGAGTGGAAATCGAAGCCATCGTCATCACCAACCATCCTCCATCGCCAATTTCATGATGCTCTTCATCGTTCGTGAGTAATCTTATCATAGGCTTGCTGTACGGTGATGAGTTGGATGAGATCTATCATGTAATCGAGTTAGTTTTGATAGGGTTTGATCCCTAGTATCCACTATGTTCTAAGATTGATGTTGCTATTACTTTGCTATGCTTAATGCTTGTCACTAGGGCCCGAGTGCCATGATTTCATATCTGAACCTATTATGTTTTCATCAATAAATGTGTGTTCCTGATCCTATTTTGCAAGTTGTAGTCACCTACTATGTGTTATGACCCGGCAACCCCGGAGTGACAATAGCCGGAACCACTCCCGGAGATGACCACTAGTATGAGGATTCCATGTATTCACCATGTGTTAATGCTTTGTTTCGGTACTCTATTAAAAGGAGACCTTAATATCCCTTAGTTTCCATTAGGACCCCGCTGCCACGGGAGGGATGGAAGAAAGATGTCATGCAAGTCCTTTTCCATAAGCACGTATGACTATATACGGAATACATGCCTACATTATATTGACGAACTGGAGCTAGTTACATATTATCCTATGTTATAACTATTACATGATGAATATCATCCGGCATAATCATCCATCACCGATCCAATGCCTACGAGCTTTTCCTATACTGGTCCTTACTTTGTTACTTTTCCGCTACCGCTGTCACACTTGCTACACATATCACTACTGCTACTGTCACTACTGTTACTATTACTATCATATTACTTTGCTACTAAAATTTTGTTGCAGATACTAAATCTTTCAAGTGTGGTTGAATTGACAACTCAGCTGCTAATACTCGAGAATATTCTTTGTCTCCCCTTGTGTCGAATCAATAAATTTGGGTTGAATACTATACCCTCGAAAACTGTTGCGATCCCCTATACTAGTGGTTTATCAATACCTTTTTCTGGCGCCGTTGCCGGGGAGCATAGCTCTATTCTCTGAGTCACTTGGGATGTATATCTATTGATCACTATGAAGAATTTGCGAGATCCAAAAACTAAAGTTCTGCCCTCAACTACGAGGACAGGTAAGTAACTGCCATCTAGCTCTGCACTTGATTCACCTTCTGTTATGAGTAAATTTGCAACAGCGCCACCTGGTATTAATTCTGATATGTCTCCTGTGCTTGATGATGCTACTTCTGCTATACATGATAACTATGATAATGCTTTGCTTGATAATGATATGCCACTTGGTGAATTTCTTGATGCACAAATTTCTAGAGTTACTACTGATTCAAATGATACTTCTGAAACTGATGAAACTATTGAAATAGAACCTGCTATTACACCTGTTAGACCTAGCCCTCCTAAATATGAATTGCCTAATATACCTAAAGGTTATGTTATGGAAGGAGAGGTAGCTGAAGACTTTCTTGCTTGTAAGGATAGCTATGATCTTGAGAAATTATTATGCAAGTGGAAAGAAAAATCTCTGAATGCTAGAATGAAATATGATCCTAAGTTTGCTACTTCACCTATCTTTGTTACTGATAAGGATTATGAGTTATCTGTCGATCCTGAGTTAATCACTTTGGTTGAATCTGATCCTTTTCATGGCTATGAATCTGAAACTGTTGTAGCACATCTTACTAAACTGAATGATATTGCCACCCTATTCACTAATGAGGAAAAAATTCGCTATTACTATATCCTTAAGTTGTTTCCTTTCTCACTCAAGGGTGATGCTAAAACTTGGTTTACTTCTCTTGCTCCTGGTTGTGTGCGTAGTCCCCAGGATATGGTATACTACTTCTCTGAGAAATATTTTCCTGCCCATAAGAAACAAGCTGCCTTGCAGGATATATATAACTTTGTGCAAATTGAAGAAGAGAGTATCCCACAAGCTTGGGGGAGGCCTGTCCAGTTACTTAATGCTTTGCCTGATCACCCTCTTAAGAAAATTGAAATACTTGATATCTTCTATAATGGACTAACCAATGCTTCTAGGGACCACCTACATAGTTGTGCTGGCTGTGTTTTCAGGGAACGAACTGTGGAACAAGCTGAAATTCTATTGAATAATATCTTGAGCAATGATAATGCTTGGACTATTCCCGAACCACCTCCGAAGCCAACTCCGAAGAAAAGAGGTATTCTATTCCTCAGTCCTGAGGATATGCAAGAAGCAAAGAAATCTATGCGAGAGAAAGGTATTAAATCTGAAGATGTTAAGAATCTACCGCCTATTGAGGAGATACATGGTCTTGATAACCCAACAAACGTAGAAGAGATAAATGGTCTTGATAACCCGACACCGGTAGTAGAGGTAAATTCTCTCCATAGATTCAATAAGAGTGATATTCCTTATGATAAACCTGCTAGCTTATGCTTAGATGAATTTGGTAATTTTGTTGCCAAACAACAAAGTTTTAATGATTATGTTAGCATACAACTGGAACAAAATGCTCGTATGATTAATCATATAAGTGCTTGTGCGGATAGAAATATTAATGATCTTAAGCTTATTAGTAAACATGCTTCTATGGTCACTACTCAAGTAGAGCAAGTACTTAAGGCTCAAAATGACTTGCTTAATGAATT
The DNA here is from genome assembly GCA_022496015.1 of Hordeum marinum. Classification (NCBI taxonomy): domain Eukaryota; kingdom Viridiplantae; phylum Streptophyta; class Magnoliopsida; order Poales; family Poaceae; genus Hordeum; species Hordeum marinum. Next base: position 540,016,843 of record CM039673.1, on the reverse strand, counting down.
GAATGATAATTCTGTTAAAGTTGTTACTAGAGGTGGTGGAATGACTCAGGAACCTTTGTATCCTGAGGGACATCCTAAGAGAATTGAGCAAGATTCTCAAGGAATTAATACTCATGCACCTAGTTATCCTGGTAATAGGAAGAAAAAGAAAGATGATAGGAACTTGCATGCTAGTAAACCGATCGCTGTTACACCGAATAATCCAAATGATATATCTATTTCTGATGACGAGACACAATCTGGTGATGAACATGAGCCTAGTGATAATATTGATAATGATGTTCAGGTTGATACTCAACCTAGTAATGATAATGATGTGGAGATTGAACCTGCTATTGAACTTGATAACCCACAACCTAGTAACAAAAGATATGATAAGAGTGATTTTATTGCTAGGAAGCATGGTAAAGAAAGAGAACCATGGGTCCAGAAACCCATGCCTTTTCCTCCTAAGCCATCCAAGAAAAAGGATGAGGAGGATTTTGAGCGCTTTGTTGAAATAATTAGACCTATCTTTTTGCAAATGCGTTTGACTGATACGCTTAAAATGTCTCCTTATGCTAAATATATGAAGGATATTGTGACTAATAAATGAAAGATACCCGATATTGAGATTTCCACCATGCTTGCTAATTACACTTTTAAGGGTGGGACTCCTAAGAAACTAGGTGATCCTGGAGTACCCACTATACCTTGCTCCATTAAAGGAAATTATGTTAGAACCGCTTTATGTGATCTTGAAGCCGGCGTTAGTGTTATGCCTCTCTCTCTATATCATAGACTTGAATTGGATAAATTGACACCTACTGAAATTTCTTAGAAAATGGCCGATAAATCAACTGCTTTACCTACCGGCATTTGCGAGGATGTGCCTGTTGTGGTTGCTAACGTTACTATCTTAACGGACTTTGTTATTCTTGATATTCCCGAGGATGATGCCATGGCAATCATCCTTGGAAGACCCTTTTTAAACACTGCAGGGGTGTTATTGATTGCAACAAAGGCAATGTTACTTTCCATGTTAATTTTAATGAGCACACGGTGCACTTTCTGAAGATACAATATCGGGTTCATTGCATAAATTATATTGAAAAACCTTCATCAATTATTATTGCAAGCTTTGAATTTCCTATACCTACTGTCAAGATGAGATGTGATATACTTATTGTTGGGGATATGCATATTCCCATTGAGGTAACTTAGTGATTTTTCGAAAATTCTCCGGTTTCATGTTATTCGAAAAAAGTTTGTCAAGGAGACTTGATCAACCTCATTGATGGATTTCTTTTGATGACCATGAGACGGATGAATCTAGAAGTCACAACCTTCTGTTTCCAACTCTTACTTTCTGTTATCTAGTACAAAAATAATAGAAATAGCATCATTTTCCTGTTTTCTGCATTATCCGTCCAATAAAAAAAAATAAAAAATGACCTGAAAATAAAAGTTTTTCAAATGACCTGAACTTCAAGTATGATTTTTTCCGGAATATTTTATAATTTTTGAGACAAGTAACAACCAGAGGGGTTGCACCAGTGGGTCACGAGCCCAGGAGGCGCGGCCACCCCCCTGGCCGCAACTGGCAGGCTCGTGGGGCCCATGTGGCCCCCCTCCACTTATTCCTGTCCCCATCGCCTTCTTCTACCCCTAGAAAAAATCATTCCATAGCTCAGACCCGAGTTCTTGCTCATTTTGCTGCGTTTTTCGATCTCCTTGTGTAAAGCTCCATTCACCGAACTGTTTTAGGGAATTGTTCCTTGGTATGTGAGTCCTCCATTGGTCCAATTAGTTTTTGTTCTAGTACTTTATTCATTGCGTATTATTACTGCTTTGGTGACCCTGTTCTTGAGCTTCGCATGTTAATTTTATTTGGTCCCAAGTAGTTTTGATGCAAGATATGGTCTCTAGGCACTTGTAGGAGTAGTTGCTATAAGTTCTGTTAAGTTTTGTTCACTTTTGTTTTGAGTCACTAAAAATATCATATTTATTTCAGAAAAAAGAAAATGTTTAGGAAGAGCTATCATGGTGGTTCCTCAAGTAGGAGGGGTCCCCGTCTCGCGATTCGGGAGCCCGATCCCTATCAGCGGAGAGACGCACCGGTGCAACCATGTGAATGGCCTTCCAATGAATTCATGATTGCAGTAGGCTTGAAGGACGAGTTTGATACATTTATCCGTAACGCCGGGCTCGAAGAATTCATCTTCGATAAATGTGAACATTATACTTCCCTCACTGCCTCCTTTATCCGTAGATTTAAATTTTTATCTGGTCGTAACACATCCATATTGTTTGATCTTTATGATAAATCGTATACCATGGATTTAGAAGATTTTAATAGAATATGTAAGATACCTGATTGGGGTAGTCCCAATGAACCTCCTAAGTCCTCGGTTAGAGATTTTCTTTCCAGTATAACTGTCGGAGAGACTAGAAATATTACGCAGGCTACCATGGGGAGCATTCATTTTCCCGCTTTGCATTATTTTGCCCTCTTCGTAGGTAGATGCATTAATGGTAAGCGTGATCATAGCCACCTCTGCACACCTAACATCAGTATACTTAAGAGTGCAGTAACAGGTGATTGAAGTTTTAACATGGGAGCTATAATTGCTAGGAGACTAAATAACAATGCTAATTAAGGAGATTTCTTTGGTGGGACCTATGCCACTCGCCTAGCTAATTATTTTAGAATACCCATTCCGACTGGAGACCCCTTGCTTCACAGTGCTTTCCTCGATCATGCTGCTATGATACGTTTCCAGTTCCTCGAGAGGAGCAATGAGTCCCTCCTATACCGGTTAATATTTAACCGACAGCATGTTTTTCATATTACCCTTCAAGCTCTTGCCTTCTTTGATTTTCAGAGTAAACGGAGATATTACATAAGTAGAGAAGAGGCAGAGGAATATGAGAGGGAGGTGAAGGCTGCTCACCTCCAGGAAGCAGCTATTCAGGTGGTAGCTGTCGCGTCCCAGTACAACCCACATTATGATTTCGGATATCGCCCGGAGTACCCCGGAGCTGGTAACTTTCCTCCTTGGGAGTAGACCAACTTAGCCCAAAAGCCTAAGCTTGGGGGAGTACGTGTTTCTCACCGACTTTATATTCATGTTCACACATTCACTTTGATAGTCGGTGTTCACACTTTTCCATTATATCATCCATGCTAGTTTATTTTCTTTTCTCGCATTCTTCTTGTGTGTTTGGCTAACTTGAGAAAATCCAAAAAAATTAAAAATGAGAAAAACAAAAAAATTTAGTCGTAACTTTATATTCTTGCATGATAGGTAGTAACTAAATAGAAAACCCAAAAAGATTTTCCCGTTCTTCTTTTGCTTGTTGGGAGCTTTCCCGTGTAAATAGTTTTCTTTTTCTTTGGGTCGAGGTAGAAGACCATGATTAAAATGATTAGTGGCTCTCATATGCATAATTGTTTATCCGTCAAAGAGCCATATTACCTTGTCTTCTCCTCTGAGTTTGCTTGCAGATTCCAGCTTAGTCCAATGCACGAACACTCTTATTATTATTCACATCATTCGGTCGTGCAAGTGAAAGGCAATAATGACGATATTTGATGAAGTGACTGAGCCTGGAAAAGCTGGTATGAACTCGACCTATTTTGTTTTTGTAAATATGACTAGCTCATCATTCCTAATTCAGCATTGTTATGAGAGAAACATGTTTGCAATGACAACTTAGAGATCATAGTTTCTTATGCCAAGCTTAATTTGCTAGGAGCTTATAATGGTTTGTCTTGGATGCCAACATGAATTTTAAAATGATTGTGATGTAGTATGATAGGATTGTATCCTCCTTTGAATGATTCAAGTGGCTTGACTTGGCACATGTTCACGCATGTAGTTGAAATAAAATCAACATAGCCTCCGCGATATTCATGTTCATGGTGATTTATATCCTGCTCATACTTGCACTCAATGTTGGTTAATCTCAATGCATGTTTATGACTATTGTCGCTCTCTAGTTGGTCACTTCCCAATCTTTTGCTAGCCTTCACTTGTACTAAGAGGGAATACTGCTTGTGCATCCATTTCCTAAACCCAAAGTTGTTCCATATGAGTCCACCATACCTACCTATATGCGGTATCTACCTGCCATTCCAAGTAAATTTGCTTTGCCACTCTCTAAACCTTCAAACAATAATCTGTTTTATGCCTGAACCGCTCATGTTGTGACAAGGGGCGGTCAGTATCTTCCATGCTAGGCGTGTTATCCTCGATATGTGTTTATTCACTATCATTCACGAGAAAGGGGCCGGTAATCGGAATGCCCAGTTCCATGCTCAAATCAAATAAAAATATAATTGCAAACAAAACTCCCCCTGGATTGTTGTTGGTATAGCCGGCACCCGAGGATTCGGCTAGTCGTGGAGTGTGATTGATTGGTGGTGGGGGAGTCAAAACTTTACTATTCTGTTTGGGAACCGCCTATAATATGTGTAGCATGGAAGATGGTGAAAACTCTTTGTTATCGCGTTGACAATGAAAGCATGCCACCCAAAAAAATTATCTATCTGTGTTTTAAAAAGCTTGAGCTCTGGCACCTTTGCGAATCAATGCTTCCCTCTGCGAAGGGCCTATCTATTTACATTTCTATTGAGTCATCCTCTTCTTATTAAAAGCACCAGCTAGAGACCACCTCCGTCATTTGTATGCTTTGCTATTAATTGATATTGAGTATGATTATGAATGGATCTTCTTTGCCATGAATTACAATTTCTAGTCAGCCCTTGGTCTTTGAAGGTGCTCTGCATTTATGTTTTGCGGTCTCAGAAAGGGCTAGCGAGATACCATCTATTCATATTGTATCATGATTGTTTTGATTGAAGTGTTGACATTTGAAACTTGTTATTATTGCTCGCTAGTTAATTATGCCATTGATATGAGTATACCAAGAGACCTGAATGTCATTGCTTATGTGTTTAGCTTATGATCTTGTTGAAAATCTGAATATGAGTTAGAAATAATTATAACAACAAGATCAAACAGAGTTTGTAAAAGTTTTTCTTTTGTCTCTTTTAGTTTATCAACTGAATTGCTTGAGGACAAGCAAGGCTTTAAGCTTGGGGGAGTTGATACGTCTCCAACGTATCTACTTTTCCAAACTCTTTTGCCCTTGTTTTGGACTCTAATTTGCATGATTTGAATGAAACTAACCCGGACTGACGCTGTTTTCAGCAGAACTACCATGGTGTTGTTTTGTGCAGAAATAAAAGTTCTCGGAATGACCTGAAAATGGACGAGGAATTTTTGTGGAATATATAAAAAATACCAGCGAAAGAATCAACCGGAGGGGAAGAGCCAGTGGGTCACGAGCCCAGGAGCCCCCCCTAGGCCACGCCTGGAAAGCTCATGGGGCCCACGTGGCCCCTTCGAACTCCTCTCTAGCTCCATATAACCCTATTCGTCCCAGAAAAAATTAAGGAGAAGAAATAATCGCATTTTACGATACGGAGCCGCCGTCACCACCTGTTTTTCCTCCGAAGGGCAGATCTGGAGTCTGTTTTGGGCTCCGGAGAGTGGAAATCGAAGCCATCGTCATCACCAACCATCCTCCATCACCAATTTCATGATGCTCTTAATCGTTCGTGAGTAATCTTATTTAAATGTCCAATTATTTCATCGCTGCGAGGGTTTGGTGTTCGACGACCTCCCCGTGCGTTCGACGAGCTCCGCCCCTGCGTTCGTGGGTGAGCACAAATGACATCTCCTCCTCCCCCTTCATTTGCTCTGTTCCGGTCTTCGTGCCGATGAAACTTGCTAGCTGTAGGTAAAGTGAATCATCAATATGCGTGAACACTATGCGTCTCCCGTTCGAAAGGGTTACATCTATAAATATGCATACATTTGCATATTTATAAGTGTGATTCTTTTGAATTGTCCAACGTTATCCATGCAAAGCCCGAGTATGTGTAGATTGGGTTCGTTTTCCCATAAGCTCTGCTCCGGATCCGATGCAGAATTTCGTTAGTGCCTCCCTGTTGTTCTCCGGGTACACATCCTCTCTGCTTATTGCCGAGACGTGTATCAGGAGAACAGTGGGGAGGTGCTGCCGAAATTTTGCATCGGATCCGGAGTAGAGCATGGGAAAACGAACCCAATCTACACATACTCGGGTGGGATCCGGATCCGATTACATAGAGGCCTTCCACATGTTGATGCATTTATTGATGATGCTGATGAGCACGTCATTACTAATAGTGATGATGATTATGCATTTATTGATTCCGGAGCATATATAGACGATGAAGATTAATATTAGTAATGTGAGGTATTCAATTATTATTATGTACATATATATTATTAATTAGTTCATGTTATTAGGTATTCAATTTTTTTATGTTGAACTAATTTCGTTCACTCTTTGTCGTTGCAGGTGTTGACAGATGGTGGGCGGGGGTCGAGAGCGCTCTAAGCCTCCTTCCTCGGCGCGTGCTAGGAGGGGTGCTATTATACCACCCCAGCAACTCCGGAGAGCGCTGGTACACAACATGCAGACACCGGCGGGCACTTCTTCTTCGACCGGGAGAGGTCGGGGGAATACGAAGAGAGGTGCTAGAGGTAGGAAGGCTGTTGCGCCTTCCTCGCCGCCACCCCCAGCTGATTCTCCCGACCACAGGAGTGCTCTGTCTTAGGTGGACCCGTCTGACTTGGACCCGTCTCGGACTCCAGTCCACGAGCCTCGGGTCGACGAGCCTCGGGTCACCGAGCCTTCGTCTCAGGAGACTCCGGTTCCAGAGTCTTCGTCCCAGGAGACTCGGGTCCCAGAGTCTTTGTCCCACGTGACTCCGGAGGCCAGTGGCCATGCTGTTGGTGGCGAGGACAATTACTTGTCTGAGGACACCTATAGCGAGGGCGAGCTGGCTGAGGAGGGCAAGAAGGTCTACTGGCGTGGTTGTACAAAGCTGCCTCCCGTGCCGACGACCCGAGAGCAGAGGTGGTTGATTGCGCCTAATGCGGAGAGGTAAGTGCATTTAGTCTTTTTTTAACCTTTTTCCTTCATGTTTCTTCAAATTAATATCTAATATGTTGGCCTTGTCCTACTGCAGGGGTTGGAAATACGAGCGTGGTGTCCACAGGCCCAACCAGGTCCTTGGTGTGCTTCTCCAGCACCACTTCCCTGGGAAGGTCAAGTTGCCCGGTGAGTCTCCACAGGTAGCACTGACCTGGGAGCTGTACAGGGGTGCCCCGGCCCCGCCGGAGGAGATGGTCGATGGTGTCTTGTGCGAGACAGTGGCTGACATTGTGATTCGTCACTTTTGGGTAATTTCTCCTTCTCAACAACACCTAGTGATTGTACTAATCAGTGTCTAATGTGTTGTCTTGTTTGATTGCAGACCTTCTACGGGTGTCTTGAGGAAGATGAGGCGAGAGCGGCTGTTGTTCTCGAAGCAGAGTGCAAGCGCCTACTTCAGAACTTACGGCACGAGGCTCGGGTGCAGGCTATTCGAGACTACTACTCCTCGAGTAACATTAGGAGGGCCAAGAAGAAGTGCCGCAATAATTATCTGAGTAAGGAGAAGTTTATGAAGGTAATTATCTATTCTTAAGGCCTTGTACTTAGCTTCTTTGATTTGATTCGTAGGCGTAGCGCTGAAATTTCTCTTGTCTAACTTAGGTGCCCCCGAGATGGTGTGCGGATAGGATGGACTGTTGGGAGGCATTGGTGGATGAGTGGTGCTCTCCCGAATGGCTAGCTGAACACAACAAGGCCAAGGAGAAGCGTGGCCAAATGAGAGGTGTGCCACACCATCAAGGGAGCTCCAACCTGTTTGAGTTCGGGGATCACTGGGTATGTGGTTTGCTTCATGATTCATGCAATTTCATTCTTCATGCTAGCTTGAGCCCTTAACTAATATTTTGTTCACCTCTTTTAGGCGCGACACAACAAGAAGGAGGTGCCACCTCTATTCGGCCTCTATGCCATGGCCCATACTGCCTCGTACAAGAAGGCCAAGGCATTCTCTGAGGATGACCTCGATCATCAAGAGAGCTTCAGCAACATATCCTCCCACAACAAGCTCGTGAGGTATAGAGATTTTGGGAAGGCGAGGAACGGGGAGGACTTCAACCCGAGCCAGAGTCCTTTTGATCCAGAGCTCGTGATGATATCTGGTGGTGGGAGGCCCCATGGCTCGATAGCCATTGGGGATGGACTGATACGTTGTCCTAGAAGTCTCTCGGAGATCAAGAAGCGCCAGACGAGCTCTCATCCTGAGATAACGCCTCGTCCACGGCCAATGGAGCTCGACATTGAGGCTAGGGCCCAGGAGCTTCTGGCGGAGGCAAACAGGAAGGCGGCGCAGAGTGAGAGGGACATGGAGGAGAGGATGGCTAGGCTGTTGGAGGAGGAGAGGAACCGGAACGACGCGTCTCACCGGGACCTATACGAGCTCCTCGTGGTAAGTTTCTCCTGCATATTAGCCAAATCATGCACGTAATGTTCGTTTCATCACTAACTAATATGAATGACTCGTGAAAACAAAATGTGCAGACCGTGTGCCAGAACAATGGTCAGACCCCTCCGTCGATGCCCCATATTGCTATAGCACCCACAGTGAGTTTCATTTAAATGGTCATTAGTTACTAGTATTCACATTTGAGTTGCATCATGCTAAGGAGACATTGCAAATGATCTTTGGTGCAGCGTGCCTCCCGACAAGCATCGACCAATCCTTCTGCGTCTGCCGCAACCCCGACCGGTCCTTCTACGTCTCACCCTGGCCCAAACCCTACCGGTCCTTCTACGTCTCACCCTGGCCCAAACCCTACTGGTCCTTCTACGTCTCACCCTGGCCCAAACCCTACCGGTCCTTCACCTGTGTGTTGATGGTAAGTTTTCCCAAGTGTTTTCATTAACAAATGCATACTTAGCTTAAGAAATGAACTACTTAGCTCCAAAATGACCTATACTTAGCTTATTTTCATCAAAAAGTGACTTGATATGCTTAGTTAGCTAGAAAATGGTATATTCTGCCTAGGATAGCTATAAAATGACCTATACTTAGCATTTTTCCTCCAAAATGACTTGATATGCTTAGTTAGCTAGAAAATGGCATTAGTAGCTAGTATAGCTCAATAATGATCTATAGCAAGCTTAGCTAGTTCATTTATGACATAATTAGCTCACTTAGGTATAAAATGGCATAACTACCTAGGATAGCTCAATAATAATCTATAATTAGCTTAGCTAGTTCATTTATGACATAATATGCTCACTTAGGTAAAAATGGCATAATAACCTTGGTTTACCTCCAAAATGACCTATACTTAGCTTATTTTCCTCAAAAATACATAATAACCTTACTTACCTCCAAAATGATATATTCTACCTAGGATAGCTATAAAATGACCTATACTTAGCATTTTTTTCCTCCAAAATTACTTGATATGATTAGTTAGCTACAAAATGGCATTACTACCTTGGAGAAGAGGAGAGGAGAGGAGAGGAGAAAAAGAAAAAGAAGATAAATTCTTCTTCTTCTTTTTTTCTTCATTTTCTTCTTCTTCTAGCTAGTCTTCTTCTTCTTCTAACTATATCTTTCCTACTTTGCAGATTTGCTATAGATGAGGAAGAGTGCATTGATGGACTGTACTCTTCTACTTCTGCTACCTTTATGTTTATGGAAAACTTGTTTTGGATACATATGTATGGATATGTTGTTGGAAACCATATTGTGTGTTGTTGGAAACTTGTATATATGTTGGACTTGTATGTTGGAACTTACTTATTGGTATATATATGCTTGTTTCAACTCATTTGGTATGCTTGTTGGAACTTGTTGAATGATATGTATGTTCTGGATATGTATATGTTGGCTATATATGAATATTCTGTCAAATTGAATGATTTTAAGAAAAACAAAAAAACAGGGGCTATATAGCCACTTTGCCGTCTGCTAGCAGACGCAAAGAGCTTTGTCGTCCGCCAGCAGACGGGAAAGTGGCCACATGGTAGCTACCTGTGCAAACTGGGGCTGGCCCAGGTGCGTTCTTTGCCGTCCACTGGCAGACGGCAAAGACCTAAGGTTCTTTGCCGTCTGCCAGTGGACGGAAAAGAACCCACCTAGGCTATCAAAAAAATGTGCTTTGCCGTCCGCTGGCAGACGGCAAAGAACCTAAGGTCTTTGTCGTCCCCCAGCAGACGGCAAAGCACGCCGTTAAGCCCCCCTAACGGAGCTAAGTGCCCACGTCTGTCGTCCAGGATCTTTGTCATCTGCCAATGGATGGCAAAGAACCTAAGGTCTTTGTCCTCCGCCAGCAGACAGCAAAGCGGCCTTTACCGTGGATTATTTAGCCGGACAGTTTGCCGTCCGCTGGCGTACGGCAAAGCCTTTGTCGTCCGGGTTTTGTGCCTTTGCCGTCCGGGATGGCGGACGGCAAAGTACCTGTTTCCAGTAGTGAATGTTCATGCTTAGCGCAGGCACTAAATAACAATTATTCAGGTTCATCACTAATCCCGATGGTAATCGAAGAGAGAGCATGTCGACGGCGATCACATCAACCTTGGAACCATTTCCCACGCGCATCGTTACTTCGTCCTTTGCCAGCCTTCGTCTATTCCGTAGTTCCTGCTTTGAGTTGCAAATGTGAGCAACCGAACCGGTATCAAATACTCAGGCACTACTAAGAGAGCTAGCTTAGTACACATCAATAACATGTATATCATATATACCTTGTTTGTCGTTGGCCGCCTTCTTGTCAGCCAGGTACTTGGGGCAGTTCAGCTTCAAGTGACGAGTTCCCTTGCAATGAAAGCACTCATTTTCTGGCTTAGGACCATGCTTAGGCTTCTTTACATGAGTAGCAACTGCTTTGCCACCCTTCTTGGTTTTACCCTTCTTTCCCTTGCCCTTGCCATTCTTCTTGAAACTCGTGGTTTTATTGACCATCAACACTTGATGTTCTTTCTAGATTTCAGACTCAGCGACTTTTAGCATCGCAAATAGCTCGGCGACTGACTTGTTCATCCCGTGCATGTTATAGTTCATCACAAAGCTCTTGTAACTAGGTGGCAGTGATTGAACAACTCTGTCAGTGATTGCCTCTGGCGGAAGGGTAATTCCCAACTCTGCTAGACGATTTGAATACCCAGACATTCTGAGTATATGCTCACTGATAGACCCATTCTCCTCCAGTTTGCAAGCATAGAACTTATCAGAGGTCTCATACCTCTCGATTCGGGCATTCTTCTGAAAGATAAACTTCAACTCCTGGAACATCTCATATGCTCCATGATGTTCAAAATGTCTTTGAAGTCCCGATTCTAAGCCATACAATATTGCACACTGAACTATTGAGTAATCTCCAGTACGTGCCTCCCAAGCGTTCTTAACGTCTTCGGAGGTCATGTCTTCTGGTTGGTCACCAAGCGATGCATCAAGGACATATGATTTCTGGGAAGCCGTGAGGATAATCCTCAGATTACGGGCCCAGTCAACAAAGTTACTTCCATCATCTTTCAACTTAGCTTTCTCTAGGAACGCATTAAAATTCAGGGGTGCTACTGCGCGAGCCATTGATCTACAACATAAATATGCAAAGTTTACTTAGACTATTGTTCAATAAGATGAGTTTAGTTAATCAAATTACTAAAGCTCCCACTCAAATTGACATCCCTCAGGTCATCTGAGTGCCACATGATCCACATCCACCAAATCAAGTCCGATCACCACGTGAGTTGAGGTGATTTTAATGGTGAACATCTTCATGTTGATCATATCTACTATATGACTCTTGTTCGACCTTTCGGTCTCTTGTGTTCCGAGGCCATGTCTGTACATGCTAGGTTCGTCAAGTTTAACCCGAGTGTTCTTGTCACGCCCAAGATGTGCGCCTATCCATTTTAAGGCACGAGGGCCTCGCAAGGGATAGATGTGCATCTAGCCGTCAGCAAGAATAGTATCATCACAACATACAGTACTGAAAGAGATGAGTATACAAGATTATCTTACACTCGCCACATTCTAACTCACATTGTCACTCAAATTCATATCATCAAGTTGAACACAGGGTCCGACTACGGACGAAATCAAACGATAAAAGCAGTTGCAAATGATACTATCAAGCTATCCCAAAGATCACGACCAAGTCCTCTACTCATCCGGATACGTCACGTACATCCTGCCTCTTTCCTCATCATATTCCCACTAGAGTTGGGTGAGATCATCCTGCACGAACTAATCTGAACCTATACCTGGAGTTTTGTAGTAAACTGTGAGCCACAAGGACTCAGCAATCATGCGCCCGGGTACCGAGACTATTCAAGCTTAAGGTTGGGAAGTGGTAAGTGTTTAGTTTTGCAGCAGCACTAAGCATATATGGTGGCTATCTTACGTAAGAAGAATGTAAATATGAGTGGCCTACGATGAGCGATCGAATCTAGCATAATCTCTATGAGATCCTGAACACTTACTTACGTCAGACATAACCCCATCGTGTTCTCTCTCGGATCATGTTCACGAGCAGAGACGATCACGGTTACTCACACAGTTGGTGTATTTTAATTAGAGTTTACTTCAAGTTTACTATAACCGGGTGTTAAACAAATATCCAAGTTGCCACATAACCGTGGGCACGACTTTCCAAAAGATTTAACCCTACAGGGTTGCTCCAACTAATCCATCACAAATTAACCACACTCCGTGGGAATAGCCTCGACCACGGATCTCGTGATCATCATAGGTAATTCCAAAGGAATTCCAACACCTCGAGTAACCCGAAGAAAGTCAAAGTCCACACGCAAGACATTCAATAAAGGTAAAACAAATCCAGCAAGACCACCCGCCGTGTCGACGAACCCGATAAGAGCCGCGTATCTCGTTCTCAGGACACAACGGATGAGCGATGGTTACCACGCCAATCACCGAGTTGCCTCGGGCATCATTCATAAGCTGCTCTGGGTTGGACCAACACACATGCGGAGCACTAGCCCAGGGGTTGATTAATTATCCACGGGGTTGCAAAGCCCTATGCAAGTTTTATTAAGTTATTAGCAAATGTAGTACCAAAGTTGGGTCTTGCCAGACAAGTTTTAATCTCACCCGAATAAACAAGGGGGTCCCCATAACAACTCCGAGCATGTTAGGAGCTCAAAATATGGAAAACATAACACCGGTACCAAGGAACTAGTGACGGTAACAGCGGAACAAATCACTTAGCAAAAGGCCAAGCCTTCCACCAATACCAAGATATATATGTGCATTAAATGAAATAATATAATATTGTGATATCTAAATCCATGTTATCACATGGAACAACCTGCACCTGCAACTAAGAACGCTATAAGAGGGGCTGAGCAGCGGTAACTTAGCCAATCAAAGGTTTGCTAGGATGTGGAGGTTAGAGGTTGTCATGGCAAATAGGAGGCTGATATCAAGTGGTAGGTAGTGCAATTGTAACGATAAGAGCGAGAAACTACCAAGCAAAAATAGTATCGGGATCCGGATACAATCATCTTGCGTGTTGGTTCTTCAGCGGAACAAGTCGCGGGATCCTCATAGTGGTACTCTCCTGGTTCCTCGTACTCAGTATCAACACTCGCTTCTACCCAAGATAACCAGCAACAATAAACATCCAACCAAGGTGCAATGCACAACAAAGATGATGCATGATTCATTTATGAAGAATTTACAATGGCAACCCAAAACTAGTCATGTTTCAGATGCAAAGTTTGTATATTAGTGAATCTGGACAAAACCTCATGTTAAGTTATTTAGACATGCATGATCATGGAAAAATATGATTCATCATGCAAATTCGATAGAAATGCATATAAAGATCGCAAGAAACGGAGTTACGGTTCTCATGATACGCTCATGACAAGGTACGGAGGCAAAAACACAAGACCACCAAGCCATGGGCTAATTCTTGGCTTTCCAAGGTATCCACTGGATAGGTGATGAAAGACCAATCACAATAGCCTGAAAAATCAATCAATTCCATGGAGCATAGCTCCCACAAGTCACAAAACAATAAAACCCACAATCTGCCACAAAACAACACCATAGCAACTTCTATAGCTCACAACTTGAGCTACAGGAACCCTACAGCCACAAACAAGATATGGACAGAATCTACTCAACACACACATGAACATATCCAACTACACAATCAGCAAAGGAGTCACACATCAATAAGAATGAAGCAATCAATTTGACATGATGAAACAGTTTTCTGGGACTTGGTGAAAATTCAAGTTTTCTGGAATCTGCGATTATAAAGTAGCAAGTTTACAGCAGTAATAAAATATGCTAGATACCTCCTATTGTCATGAAAATTAACAGGATGGTAGAAGTCAATACCTAATACAAATAACTAACACTGAGAATGAGCAAATTCCAAACACATCACTAGATACCACCCACTCTTCATGGCATAAAAATAACAGCAGATTCCCAGACTTAGTAGTTTTTAGCATGCTGAAACAGAAACATTAAGTAGGCAACTTAATAGCATGTTTCCCACTAATATGGGTGATTCTCATATTAAACAAAAAACCAAGGCATACTAGATACAAAACACTAGCACTTCCTAGTTGACACATCTCTCAAAGCAAGCATGGATTAATTCAAGCAAAAATGAGAAAATGACATCTCAGCTAAAATGATAGATTTATGAACTTGCTCAAAAGTGAAATCTGAGAATTCCAATGAGTTCATTGGCTCTTCCTACCCCAAAACCATGTGTCATACTCATATGCCCATGTGAAACCACAAGGCAACAACAAATAACAAACTACACACTTCTAAGCATGGCATAACTACTCTAGATAGGAAATGCAATTAAATGGCATGAGCATGTTAGCAACTTAGATAAGAATGGAATTGAAATGACAAGGCCTACATGACAAGCATATATCAACAAGGGTATGTCAAGTGGTAAAACCCACTAGTCCCCTAACACACATAAACACCCTACTCACACCACTACTAAAAACATACCCATGCTCTAAGTATGCCCAAGGCACATGAGCTCAAAACACCAAGATCATACCACCCATGAAGGGGGGGTGATCATCTACCACACATACACTCACCACTAATGCATCAAAGGCATAGAGCATTAGACTCCACTCACTCTCACACAAATGTCATACACACACACTCTCATGCATCTACACCTACACATGCAAGCACATGCCACCCAACACTCACATGTGTGGGTGTGCAAGGAGCACACACACACATGTGCCATGCATGGTGCACCACTCACCCACATCCACAACTCACATGCACACACGCACATGTATATATACACTAGGGTACATACACACACAAGCACATATATGTCAAGCTCACATACACACCACATGTATCCTGCCTACAAACACACATACACACATACACACACAAGCACATATATACACACACTTCTATATGCCAAGCACACACATACACAAGTATGGATGTGGGCATGGTGCATACACACACACTCTCTACACTACACATGTCAGGGAAAATAAAAATAAAAACCTGAAATAATTAACTACACACACATACATACATAGCAGATTACAAACAAAAGAAAAAGAAAAAGAAAAAAAAGAAAACAGCAAAAGGGGGGAGTCTGGGCTCGAACCCATGACCTCCTGCTCACCTCCCCCGAGCCCAACCACTACGCTACGGCGCCGAATGCTAACAGAGGGGTCCTCTGCTCCCCTAATACACACATATACACTACACACCTGACGAAACTGAACATGCACCTGCACTACGGCGATAGCGGTGACGGTGAGCGAAATCCAGCGAGGTCACGCACTAGCGGAGCTGCTGGCCCTACGCGCGGCACGCAAGGTCTACAGGGAACCCATCCCTCAGCTCATCTCGCGATGAGGGGGACCGGAGGCGAGCTCAAGCTCGAGCTTTCGGACCGGCGGTGATAGCGGCAGCGGCGACCAAATACGAGCACACGACGGCGAGGGAAAGGCTGCGAGGATCTACGGCTCACCTTGGGGCAAGGCGATGACGAGGCAGTCGCGGAGGAGAGGAAGGAGAGGTGGAGACGCGGTGCGCGAAGAGGAAGAAGACCCGTCGACGAACTCCTCCTTGCGGACGACGGTGACGCAATCCGCACCGCGGGGAGGCGCTCCTCACCTCCTACCAGCGGGAATGGAACGCAGGGACGAACCACGTCCGCCAAGCCATCCTGGACACGGAGGGGATCCACCGGTGACGAGCTGCGACGGCGAGGACGGCCTGGCGGAGCTCTCTGCTCTCTCATCAAAACTCTGTCTACCTTACCTGGCAGGGAGGAAGAAGAGAGGGAGGAGGGAGAAAGAGAGGAAGAGGGGACCTGCGGCAGCGGAGGGAGGAAGAGGGAACCCTAGGGGAGCGGCACGGACATCGAGAGGCTTAAATACGCTCGGGAATAGATGGTGACGGCGATGGAAAAGGCGACAGCGAACACGCTCTCACACTCTGAACCTGACGGCGACAAGCAACGGAGCAGGTGACCGTTCCCGACGGGCTGGGCCACGCTGGAGGGAAAGCCCACTATCTCTCTCTCTCTGAGAAAATAAATAGGAAGGTTTTTTATAAATTTGAAACACAGCCACACTTAAATAAATCCCCTGAGTAAAAGAAAAGGTTTTAGAGAAAAACAAATATATTTTGGTGAAGGAAATAAAGAGCCCTATTTAATAAAAATATTATGTTGATTTATTGAGCAAGTAATTATTAATATTATAAAATGGCAGCTCGTGTTATTTAAACCCCCCATTAACATAAAAACTCAAAATAGTAAAAGGTCAACACTCACATGCTTAAAACAATATAGGCTAGCACTTGAACATTTTTTAAAAATTATTAAAGCAAAATAATTCTGCTATTAAAAGAGGGAGGAATTAAAAGGGTTTTAGGAAGGGTTTTGATGAGAGCAAATAGAAGGGGAGAAGAAGAGTTTTGCACCACACACACTCTTGCCACATCACCATAACAATCACAACACCATAGTCACTAAGCACATCATAGCAATGCATGGCATGATGGATGAATGATGCATGATGCATGAATGCATGACAAGACATGACATGAGAAGGCTCAACTCATAGCATACAATCTCATGACAACAAGGTTAAACAAGATACAATGCCATAAATGGTAGGGACGGCACTTGGGCTGTCACAAATCTCCCACACTACATGAGGATCTCGACCCGAGATCTAGGAATGAAAGAAATCCGGAAATTCGGAACGGAGAAGGTCCTCGCGTTCCCAAGTAGCTTCTTTGTCGGAATGATGAGACCACTTCACCTTGAGGAACTTGATAGACTTGTTGCGAGTCTTACGCTCAGTTTCTTCAAGAATTGCAACTGGATGCTCACGATAGGAGAGATCTTCTTGGACATCGATGTCTTGGAGGTCAATGGTATGCTCAGGAGTCTTGAAGCATCTCCGGAGCTGAGAAACATGGAAGACATCGTGCACGTTCGCGAAATTTGGAGGCAGCTCTAGTTGATATGCAAGACCACCTCTCTTGCCAACAACTTTGAAAGGACCAACAAAACGCGGAGCTAGATTCTCTTTAATTCCAAACCGCTGAGTGCCCTTCATGGGAGAGACTCTGAGATAGACTAGATCATCCACTTGGAAAGAAACATCCCGATGTTTGTTACCGTAATAACTCTTCTATCAGGACTGAGCTGCTTTGAGGTTCTTGCGAATGACATGGCACATTTCTTTAGCTTCAGTGATCATCTCATTGCCCAATATCTGACGCTCACCGGTTTCAGACCAGTTAAGCGGGGTACAACACTTTCTGCCGTAGATAATCTCGAAAGGGGCCTTGCCTGAACTAGCTTGGAAGCTATTGTTGTATGAGAATTCAGCATATGGAAGACAGTCTTCCCTCTTCATGCCGAACGATATCACACAGGCTCTGAGCATATCTTCAAGGATCTGATTGACTCTCTCAACTTGACCACTTGTCTGTGGATGGAATGCGGTGCTGAAATGGATCTTGGTACCCATAGCAGTCTGGAAGGACTCCCAAAACTTGGAAGTGAAGAGACTTCCACGGTCAGAAGAGAAGAGCTGAGGAATACCATGCAAAGACACTATCCTTTACGTATACAACTCTGCAAGCTGAGCTGCCGAGATAGATTCTTTGACTGGCAGGAAATGAGCAACTTTTGACAGCTTGTCGATAACCACAAATATGGCATCATTGCCTCTCTTGGACTTGGGAAACCCAGTTACGAAATCTATCTCCACACGATCGAATTTCCCCTCTGGGATAGGCACAGGCTGAAGAAGACCTGTGGGACGTTGATGCTCTGCCTTCACTCTGCGACAAACATCACACTCGTTCACGAACTGAGTGCGAGTCCACCAGAAGGTTTGCTTGAGATCTTGATACATCTTTGAACTGCCTGGATGAATGGATAGAAGAGAATTGTGTGCTTCGTCCATGATAACCTTTCTGAGATCACCTTTTGGAACCACAAGACGGTCCTCAAAGAACAAGGTATCTTTGTCTTCAACATGAAAGCACTTATACTTCGGAATACTCTTGGCCACAACTTTATTCACTTTGTTCACCATAGCGTCAAGAAGCTGCGCTTGGCGAACCTGATCTTCCAGAGTCGGAGAGACTTGAAGATTGGCAAGAAATCCTTGCGGAATCATCTAAAGGTTGAGCTTGCGGAAGGCTTCACAAAGCTCAGGTTGGAGAGGCTTCAAGATGAGACTATTGCAGTACACCTTACGGCTGAGTGTCTCTGCAATGACATTTGCTTTCCCCGGAGTATACTCAATGCTTGGGTTGAAGTCTTCAAGCATTTCCACCCAACGAGATTGCCGAAGATTGAGATTGGGTTGAGTGGAAATGTACTTCAAGCTCTTGTGATCGGTGTACACCTCAACTGGTCTACCCAACAACAAATGCCTCCAAGTCATTACAGCATGCACAACTGCCGCCAACTCAAGATCATGAGTGGGGTAATTCTTCTCGGCAGGCTTCAACTGTCGCGAGGTATAAGCAACAATCTTCTTGTCTTGCATGAGAACACCACCAAGGCCTTGCAAAGAAGTATCATAGAAAACTTGAAAATGCTTAGACTGCTCACGAGGAACAAGAACTGGAGCTGAAGTCAGTCTCTGCTTGAGCGTATTGAACGCCACATCACACTCAGGAGACCAAACATACTTGACACTCTTCTGGAGGAGATTGGACAGAGGCTTGGCAATTTGAGAGAAGTTCTCCACGAACCTTCTGCAATAGCTAGCAAGCTTG
The DNA here is from genome assembly GCA_022496015.1 of Hordeum marinum. NCBI lineage: Eukaryota > Viridiplantae > Streptophyta > Magnoliopsida > Poales > Poaceae > Hordeum > Hordeum marinum. The sequence continues at coordinate 539,997,594 of CM039673.1, read as the reverse complement.
AGGAAACTCCGAAGCTGCTTCACGTTCTGAGGGGGTTCCCACTTCAATATTGCCTCAACTTTCTCAGGGTGCACTTTAATTCCCTCGGTAGAGATGACATGCCCGAGGTACACCACTTCATTGAGCCAGAACTCACATTTGGAAAACTTGGCATAGAACCGATATTCCCTTAACTTGTCAAGCACAAGGCGGAGATGCTCTGCATGATCTTCTTTTGTCTCCGAGAACACAAGGATATCATCGAGATAGACCAACACGAACTCATTCTTGAAGGGAGAGAAAATGAAATTCATAATTCTTGAGAAGGTTGGAGGAGCATTGGCGAGACCAAATGACATGACGGTGTACTCATAAGAGCCAAAACTCGTCCTGAAAGCGGTCTTGGGAATGTCTTCTTCGCGAATGCGAATCTGATGATAACCCATTCGAAGATCCAACTTGGAGAAAACCTTCGCGCCTTTCAGTTGTTCAAACAACTCATTGATGTTAGGGAGTGGGTATTTGTTTCTGATTGTCTTCTTGTTCAATGTCCGGTAGTCCACACAACGATGATCCATGCCATCTTTCTTCTTGACAAACAAAACTCCACAACCCCACGAAGAAGAGTTTGGTCTGATCAGACCCAAACGTTATTGCTCATCTAGTTGCTTCTTCAACTCTCAGCTCTTCGGGGCCAAGTTTATACGGGCGTTTGCAGACCGGTTCAGTTCTGGGCTCGAGATCAATCACGAACTCGACTGGCCGGTGCGGAGGCATTCCTGGCAATTCTTCTAGAAAGACATCTTCATACTCGCAAACCACCGGAATTTGAGAAATGCCGAGATTTCACCCTTCTCATTAAGAGCAAAGAGACGCATTGTGTCATCGCGAGCCGCGAATATAATCACATCTTCTGAAGGATGAGTCAGCTTGACTTCTTTTGCTTGACAATCAACATAAGCCTTATTCATAGCCAAGAAGTCCATGCCCAGAATGAGATCAATATCGGAATTACCGAGAACAATTGGAAAAGACAGAAAAGAATAATTGCCCATCTTGATAGAAGCATTCGGAAAAATCATATGCGAACTCATGCGCATCCCCGGAGAAACCACATGAAAAGGACTAGCTAAATGCTCAACTGAAAACTAATGCATAGCGACAAAAGGCTTGGATATGAATGAATGCGATGCACCAGTATCAAATAAGAGTTTTGCAGGAAAATCATTAACTAAGAGATTACCCATAATCACATCACTGAACTGCTCTGCTTCAGCTGCATTCACCATATTCACCCGGTCTGACTTGGGATTATGCTTCACCATAGCATTGCCTGGAGGCTTGACAGGAGGAGGAGGCGGAAGATGCCGCTGGTTGCACTTGTTTGCATAGTGACCCTTGTGGCCACACTTCTGACAAGTCACCTCAGAAAGCGGACGAACATTGCCTGGAGGAGGAACAAGAACAACCTTGGAGCCTGGGGTCTCTACTGGAATCCTGGGTTGGGTGGGTGGGAAGAACCATGACCACCAAACTGCTTCTGCTGCTGAGCAGGACGAAACGAAAGAGGATTTGGCGCCCAATACTTCTGCTGCTTGGAAACCATCTCAGAGCTGGAAGAAGAAGAATATGAATCCCTTGAACGCTTCTTGGAGTTCTCTAACTTGAGCTGAGCTGCTTCAACCTTCAAAGCCATGTTGTAGAACTGATCAAACTCACAAGGCTCTTGAAGAACAAGGCCTGGCAGAAGCTCATCCCTGAGACCACCTCTGAACTGATAGATCATAGCCTTGTCATCTGGAACATCTTGATTGGCATAACGAGCTAGATTCTGGAACTCGACATTGTACTAGTAGACAGACTTTGTTCCCTGCTTCAGGTGCCTCAACTTCTCATACATCTCCTCGACAAAGCTTGTCGAAATGTAATGAGCCCTGAATTCACGACGGAAATCGTCCCAAGTAATAACACGATCACCCCTGGAATCCTTGTACTGCTGCCACCAATCAGCTGCTTGACCCTTGAGCTGGAACGATGCAAATCTGACAAAGTCCTCTGGCCTGACATTGCTGCACTCGAAATGCTTACTCATATCATGAAGCCAATCATCAACATCAAAAGGCTGCTCACAACAGGTGAAAGACTTGGGCTGGTTGGCAAGGAACTGATTGAGCATTGCAAACTGAGGCTGATTCTGAAAATTCTCTTGAAAACCTTGCTAACCTTGCTCCCTTTCTTGCAACAGCCTGAGCAACATTTGAGTGTTCGCACGGCCATCACAGCTTGCCAAGCTTCTGGAGGAGGAGGCGGAGGAGGCGGTGGCGGGGGTTGTGGTGGAACATCAGTCTGCTCCTCACCATGACCCGAATTGTTGCGAGTTGGTGGAGCCATCCCGAAGATGGACAAAACGCATCAGCACCTCATTGATAAGATGAAACCAAAGCTGAATCAAATGCTTGAAAGAAATTGAACAAATAACAACACAACCTTCCTACTGAAAAATTAGTAAGAATGCTTCTTCGGTTCATGGTAACATCATCAGATATAAAAAATCCACTTGCAATAACACAAAAGTATTGAGCTAAGCGCTCGGAACAAATGTACAAACCCATATACATCTGAAGAAGATGATCCTAGATGACTACAAGATTTCCCACCTATGAATTTCCGAAAACTTTCTGGTTATGCGATCCGGTGTGGGGGATACAAGGAGGAAATATCTCACACAACTAGCAATCCTACACCCCAACTATATCCATCCTTCAACACATAACCAGAGGCTTTCGCAAACTCATCTAATCTCGAATCGTCGAACTCACAACAATAATAAACCATGATGGTACGTCGGACGCCTCCCCAGTACTGGGTGACTCCGACCTTATCTCACCACGATAAGTATTGAAGCAATTTCGAACACTCTCCATCCTGAGATATCAAGAAGTTGAATGATAACGATGTGCCAACATTCCCTGGAGCTTGACTCCCCAGAAGAAATCAAGTCAGACAGGAGGCACCAACACAGAACCCTGTCACATCGGTATCATATAGACTCCAAAATACCCGCGTGATCCTAAAAAAAATTTAGCGAGAAGAGGAGTAGAATAAAAATTCCGAAGTCGGAAACCTCACCAGAGCATAGAAGAGGAGTAAAAAGAATCCTACTCTCCGATATAAGTAGACTCAAAATAGTTTTTGCTAGACACGACTCGGCCAAGTTCGAACAAGCAAAGGCTCCTATGGTCGTATGGCTTTGATACCAACTTGTCAAGCCCAAGATGCGCGCCTATCCATTTTAAGGCACAAGGGCCTCGCAAGGGATAGATGCGCATCTTGCCGTTAGCAAGAATAGTAGCATCACAACATACAGTACTAAAAGAGATGAGTATACAAGATTGGCTTACACTCGCCACATGCTAACTTACAATGTTACTCAAGTTCATATCATCAAGTTGAACACAGGGTACGACTACGGATGAAATCAAACGATAAAAGTAGTTGCAAATGATACTATCAAGCTATCCCAAAGATCACGACCAGGTCCTCTACTCATCCGGATACGTCACGTACATCCTGCCTCTTTCCTCATCATATTCCCACTGGAGCTGAGTGAGATCATCCTGCACGAACTCATCTGAACCTGTACCTGGAGTGTTGTAGTAAACTATGAGCCACAAGGACTCAGCAATCATGCGCCCGGGTACCAAGACTATTCAAGCTTATGGTTGGGAAGTGGTAAGTGTTTAGTTTTGCAGCAGCACTAAGCATATATGGTGGCTATCTTACATAACAAGAATGTAAATATGAGTGGCCTACGATGAGCGATCGAATCTAGCATAATCTCTATGAGATCCTAAACATTTACTTACGTCAGACATAACCCCACCGTGTTCTCTCTCGGATCATGTTCACGAGCAGAGACGATCACGGTTACTCACATAGTTGGTGTATTTTAATTAGAGTTTACTTCAAGTTTACTATAACCGGGTGTTAAACAAATATCCAAGTTGCCACATAACCGCGGGCATGGCTTTCCGAAAGATTTAACCCTACAGGGTTGCTCCAACTAATCCATCACAAATTAACCACACTCCGTGGGAATAGCCTCGACCGCGGATCTCGCAATCATCATAGGTAATTCCAAAGGAATTCCAACACCTCGAGTAAACCCGAAGAAAGTCAGAGTCCACACGCAAGACATTTAATAAAGGTAAAACAAATCCAGCAAGACCACCTGACGTGTCGACCAACCCGATAAGAGCAGCGTATCTTGTTCTCAGGACACGACGGATGAGCGATGGTTACCACGCCAATCGCCGAGTTGCCCCGGGCGGCATTAATAAGTTGCTCTGGGTTGGACCAACACTCATGTGGAGCAATGGCCAGGGGGTTGATTAATTATCCATGGGATTTCAAAGCCCTATGCAAGTTTTATTAAGTTATTATCAAATTTAGTACCAAAGTTGGGTCTTGCCAGACAAATTTTAATCTCAACCGAATAAAGAAAGGGGTCCCCATAACAACCCCGATCATGTTAGGAGCGCAAAATATGGAAAACATAACACCGGTACCAAGGAACTAATGACAGTAACAGCGGAACAAATCACTTAGCAAAAGTCGAAGCCTTCCACCAATACCAAGATATATATGTGCATTAAATTAAATAACAGATAATATTGTGATATCTAAATCCATGTTATCACATGGAACAACCTGCACCTGCAACTAAGAACGCTATAAGAGGGGCTGAGCAGCGGTAACATAGCCAATCAAAGGTTTGCTAGGGTGTGGAGGTTACAGGCTGTCATGGCAAATAGGAGGCTGATATCAAGTGGTAGGTAGCTCAATTTTAATGATAAGAGCGAGAAAAGCAAGCAAAAATAGTATCGGGATCCAGGTACGATCATCTTGCGTGTTGGTTCTTCAGCGGAACAAGTCGCGGGATCCTCGTAGTGGTACTCTCCTGGTTCCTTGTACTCAGTATAAACACTCGGTTCTACCCAAGAGAAACAGCAACAATAAACATCCAACCAAGGTTCAATGCACAACAAAGATGATGCATGATTCATTTATGAAGAATTTACAGTGGCAACCCAAAACTAGTCATGTTTCAGATGCAAAGTTTGTATATTAGTGAATCTGGACAGAACCTCATGTTATGTTATTTAGACATACATTATCATGGAAAAAATGTATGCATCATGCAAAATCGATAGAAATGCATATAAAGATCGCAAGAAACGGAGTTACGGTTCTCACGATACGCTCACGACAAGGTACGGAGGCAAAAACACAAGACCACCAAGCCATGGGCTAATTCTTGGCATTCCAAGGTAGGCACTGGATAGGTGATGAAAAATAAATCACAATAGCCTCAAGAATCAATCAATTCCATGGAGCATAGCTCCCACAAGTCACAAAACAATAAAACTCACAATCTGCCACAAAACAGCACCATAGCAACTTCTACAACTCACAACTTGAGTTACAGGAACCCTACAGCCACAAACAAGATATGGACAGAATCTACTCAACACACACATGAACATATCCAACTACACAATCAGCAACGGAGGCACACATCAATAAGCATGAAGCAATCAATTTGACATGATGAAACAGTTTTCTGGGACTTGGTGAAAATTCCAGTTTTCTGGAATCTGCGATTATAAAGTAGCAAGTTGACAACAGTAATTAAATATGCTAGATACCTCCTATTGTCATGAAAATTAACAGGATGGTAGAAGGCAATACCTACTACAAATTACTAACACTGAGCATGAGCAAATTTCAAACACATCACTAGATACCACCCACTCTGCATGGCATAAAAATAACAGCAGATTCCCAGACTTAGTAGTTTTTAGCATGCTGAAACAGAAACATTAAGTAGGCAACTTAACAGCATGTTTCCCACTTATGTGGCTGATTCTCATATTAAACAAAAAAACCAAGGCATACTAGATACAAAACACTAGCATTTCCTAGTTGACACATCTCCCAAAGCAAGCATGGATTAATTCAAGCAAAAATGACAAAATGACATCTCAGCTAAAATGACAGATTTATGAACTTGCTCAAAAGTGAAATCTGAGAGTTCCAATGAGTTCATTGGCTCTTCCTACCCCAAAACCATGGGTCATACTCGTATGCCCATGTGAAACCATAAGGCAACAACAAATAACAAACTACCCACTTCTAAGCATGACATAACTACTCTAGATAGGAAATGCAATTAAATGGCATGAGCATGTTATCAACTTAGATAAGAACGGAAGTGAAATGACAAGGCCTACATGACAAACATATATCAACAAGGGTATGTCAAGTGGGAAAACCCACTAGTCCCCTAAGACACATAAACACCCTACTCACACCACTACTAAAAACATACTCATGCTCTAAGTATGCCCAAGGCACATGAGCTCAAAACACCAAGATCATACCACCCATGAAGGGGGGGTGATCATCTACCACACATACACTCACCACTAACGCATCAAAGGCATAGAGCATTAGACTCCACTCACTCTCACACAAATGTCATACACACACACTCTCATGCATCTACACCTACACATGCAAGCACATGCCACCCAACACTCACATATGTGGGTGTGCAAGGAGCACACACACACATGTGCCATGCATGGTGCACCACACACCCACATGCACAACTCACATGCACACACACACACATGTATATATACACTAGGGTACATACACACACAAGCACATACATGTGTAGGCTCACATACACACCACATGTATCCTGCCTACAAACACACATACACACACAAGCACATATATACACACACCTCTATATGCCAAGAACACACATACACAAGTATGGATGTGGGCATGGTGCATACACACACTCTCTCTACACTACACATGTCAGGGAAAATAGAAAAAATCCTGAAATAATTAACTACACACACATACATACATAGCAGGTTATAAACAAAAGAAAAAAAGAAAACAGCAAAAGGGGGGAGTCTGGGCTCGAACCCATGACCTCCTGCTCACCTCCCCCGAGCCCAACCACTACGCTACGGCACCGAATGCTAACAGAGGGGGTCCTTTGCTCCACTAATACACACATACACACTACACACCTGACGAAACTGAACCTACACCTGCACTATGGCGACAGTGGCGACGGCGAGCAAAATCCGTCGAGGTCACGCACTAGCGGAGCTGTTGGCCCTACGCACGGCACGCGGGGTCTACGAGGAACCCATCCCTCGGCTCATCTCGCGATGAGGGGGACCGGAGGCGAGCTCAAGCTCGAGCTTTCGGACCGGCGGCGACAGCGGCAGCGACGACCAAATACGAGCACACAACGGAAAGGGAAAGGCTACGGGGATCTACGGCTCACCTTGGGGGAAGGCGACGACGAGCCGGTCTCGGAGGAGAGGAAGGAGCGGTGGAGACGCGGCGTGCGAAGAGGAAGAAGACCCGGCGACGAACTCCTCCTTGCGAACGACGGCGACGCAATCCGCACCGCTGGGAGGTGACACCTCCTAGTGGCGGGAATAGAATGCGGGGATGAATCACATCTGTCACGCCATCCTGGACGTGGAGGGGATCCACCGGTGATGAGCTACGACGGCGAGGACGACCCGGCGGAGCTCTGTGATCTCTCACCGAAACTCTGTCTACCTTATCTGGCATGGAGGAAGAAGAGAGGGAGGAGGGAGAAAGAGAGGAAGAGGGGAGCTGCGGCGGCGGAGGGAGGAAGAGGGAACCCTAGGGGAGCGGTACGGACATCGAGGGGCTTAAATACGCTCGGGAATAGACGGCGACGGCGACGGAAAAGGCGACGGCGAACGCGCTCTCACACTCTGAACTTGACGGTGACAGGCAACGGAGCAGGTGACCATTCCCGACGGGCTGGGCCTCGCTGGAGGGAAAGCCCACTATCTCTCTCTCTCTCTCTCTGAGAAAATAAACAGGAAGGTTTTTTTATAAATTTTAAACACAGCCATACTTAAATAAATCCCCTGAGTAAAAGAAAAGGTTTTAGAGAAAAACAAAAATATTTTGGTGAAGGAAATAAAGAGCCCTATTTAATAAAAATATTATGTTCATTTATTGAGCAAGTAATTATTAATATTATAAAATGGCAGCTCCTGTTATTTAAAGCCTCCATTAACATAAAAACTCAAAATAGTAAAAGTTCAACACTCACATGCTTAAAATAATATAGGCTAGCACTTGAACATTTTTAAACAATTATTAAAGAAAAATAATTCTGCTATTAAAAGAGGGAGGAATTAAAATGGTTTTAGGAAGGGTTTTGATGAGAGCAAAGAGAAGGGGAGAAGAAGAGTGTTGCACCACACACACTCTTGCCACATCACCATAACAATCACAACACCATAGTCACTAAGCACATCACAGCAATGCATGGCATGATGGATGAATGATGCATGATGCATGAATGCATGACAAGACATGGCATGACAAGGCTCAACTCATATCATACAATCTCATGAAAACAAGGTTAAACAAGATACAATGCCATAAATGGTAGGGACAGCACTTGCGTGATCACAGTTCTGCATGTACAACATTGGCTTGCACCCGTTGTATGTGAACGTAGAGTCTATCACACCCGATCATCACGTGGTGTCTTGACACGACGAACTTTCGCAATAGTGCACACTCGGGGAGAACACAATTCATCTTGAAATTTAAGTGAGGGATCACCTTATAATGCTACCGTCGTCCTAAGCAAAACAAGATGCATAAAAGGATTAACATCACATGCAATTCATAAGTGACATGATATGGCCATGAACTTGTGGTTTTGATCTCCATCTAGAAAGCACCGGCATGATCTCCATCGTCACTGGCACGACACCATGATCTCCATCATATTGATCTCCATCAACGTGTCGCCATCGGTGTTGTCGCACCCAACATGCTTCTACTACTATTCCTACCGTTTAGTGATAAACTAAAGCATTACATAGCATTTAATGATTGACACGCAGGTCATACAATAATTAAAGACAACCCTATGGCTCCTGCCGGTTGCCGTATTCTTCGACATGCAAGTCATGATAATCTATACATCACATGATCATCTCATACATCACATATATCACATCATGTAATTGGCCATATCACATCACAACATACCCTGCAAAAACAAGTTAGATGTCCTCTAATTGTTGTTGCATGTTTTACGTGGCTGCTACGGGTATCTAGCAAGTACAATTCTCATCTACGCAAAAACCACAACGGTGATATACTAGTTGATTTTCAACCTTCTCAAGGCGCCTTTGTCGAATCCGATCCAACTAAAGTGAGAGAAACTGGCACCCGCAAGCCATCTATGCAAAAAGTTACGGTCGAGGGAACCGGTCTCTCGTAAGCGTACCAGTAATGTTGGTCCGGGCCGCTTCATCTCACAATACCGCTGAACCAAAACATGACTAAGGGAGGAAGCAATCTAAGCATCAATGCCCACAAACTCTTTGTGTTCTACTCGAGATCTCATCTACACATAGACCTAGCTCTGATACCACTGTTGGAGAATGTTGCATGGGAAACAAAAAAATTCCTACGCACACATAGATCTATCCATGGTGATGAGCATCTACGAGAGGGAGAGTGGATCTACGTAGCCTTGTAGATCGCTAAGCGGGAAGCATTAAGAAACGAGGTTGGTGTAGTCAAACGTCTTTGCGATCCAAATCGCCGAGCGTCCCGCGATCCAATCACGAACCGTCCTCACGATCCGTCCCGATCAAACATCGAACGGACGACACCTCCGCGTTGAGCACACGTACAGCTTGATGATGATCTCCGCCTTCTTGATCCAGCAAGAGGGAGCGGAGAAGAAGAAGAGTTCTCCGGAAGCATGACGGTGCTCCATCTTTGGTGGTGGAGCTATTCCGTCAGGGCTTCGCCTAAGCACTTTAGAAAACCGATCTAGAGGAGAAACTCTGCACTGGAGGAACGGGTAGCATGTGGCTGAAAAAACTAGTGCAAAACCCTCAAGTCCACCAGTATATATAGGAGGAGAGCAGGAGAGGCTTGGAGCAAGGGCCAAGCCTCCTTGGAGTCGGCCAAAGTAGGGAGGAGAGGAGGACTCCTCCTCCAATCCTAGTAGGACTAGGATTCCTCCTTTTTTTGCCTTTTTCCACCTTTTCCTATTGGGTTTTTCTTACCAAGCCGCATGGGCCTTGTGTGGAAGTTCCACCAGCCCACTAAGGGATGGTATTCACTCTCCCACAGCCCATGAAGCCTCTTGGGTCGAAATACCCCTCCCGGTGGTCTCCCGGTACACTACCGGCACTCCCGGTACACTACCGATGAGCCCGAAACTTTTCTCGCGACCAAAACCGGACTTCCTATATATGAATCTTTACCTCCGGACCATTCCGGAGCTCCTCGTGATGTCCGGGATCTGATCTGGGACTCCGAACAACCATCAGTCACCACCATACATAACTCTATTCTACCAAAACGTCACCAAACCTTAAGTGTGCAGACCCTGCGGGTTCGAGAACTATATAGACATGACCGAGACACCTCTACGGTCAATAACCAATAGCAGGAGCTGGATGCCCATATTGGTTCCTACATATTCTACAAAGATCTTTATCAGTCGAACCTCTGTGTCAAGGATTCAGTTAATCCCCTATGATGTTCCCTTTGTTCTTCGGTGTGTTACTTGCCCGAGATTCGATCGTCGGTATCTCCATACCTAGTTCAACCTTGTTACTGGCAAGTCTCTTTACTCATTCCGTAATACAAGATCCCGAAACTAACACTTATTCACATTGCTTGCAAGGCCTATTGTGATGTTGTATTACCGAGTGGGCCCTAAGATACCTCTCCGTCACACGGAGTAACAAATCCCAGTCTTGATCCATGCCAACTCAACAGACAACCCTCGGAGATACCTGTAGAGCACCTTTATAGTCACCCAGTTACGTTGCGACGTTTGATACACACAAGGCACTCCTCTGATGTCCGTGAGTTGAATGATCTCATGGTCATAGGAACACATACTTGACATGCAGAAAACAGTAGCAATAAACTGACACGATCATATGCTACGTTTGTAGTTTGGGTCTTGTCCATCACATCATTCTCCTAATGATGTGATCCCGTTATCAAATGACATCTCATGTCAATGGCTAGGAAACCTTGACCATCTTTGATCAACGAGCTAGTTCACTAGAGGCATACTAGGGACAGAGTGTTGTCTATTTACCCACACATGTAATGTGTTTCCAATCAATACAATTATAGCATGGATAATAAACGATTATCATGAACAAGAAAATATAATAATAAACACTTTATTTATTGCCTCTAGGGCATATTTCCAACACAGACACCCTCGGAGATACCTGTAGAAAACCTTTATAGTCACCCAGTTATGTTGCGACGTTTGATACACACAAGGTACTCCTCCGGTGTCAGTGAGTTGCATGATCTCATGGTCTCCGACATTCAGATCCGTTGCAAATAATTATGTCCTCCTCCTTGATGTAATCAGGGATGGAATTGAAGCATCACTTTATGTGTCTGGTCCTCTTGTGAAACCTTGATTCCTTGGCCAGAGCAATGGCACCAGTGTTGTCACAGAACAGAGTCATTGGATTCAGTGCACTGGGCACCAAGATCTGTCATGAACTCCTTCATCCCGACACCTTCCTTCGCCGCCTTCGAGGCTGCAATGTACTCCACTTCGCATGTATAATCGGATACCATGCTCTGCTTGGAACTGCACCAGCTTACCATTCCCCCATTGAAAACAAATATGTATCCGGTTTGAGACTTAGAGTCATCCGGATCAGTGTCAAAGCTTGCATCGACGTAACCCTTTACGACGAGCTCTTGATCACCTCCATAAACGATAAACATTTCCTTAGTCCTTTTCAGGTACTTAAGGATATTCTTGACCACCGTCCAGTGCTCCACTCCTGGAAACCTTCCGGTCGTAGTTATGGCAAGGCAGACATTGGGTCTTGTGCACAGCATTGCATACATGATAGAGCCTATGGCTGAAGCATAGGGCATGAGACTCATCATCTCTCTATCTTCTGTAGTCACTCGGCATTGAGTCTTACTCAACTTCACACCTTGCAATACAGGCAAGAACCTCTTCTTGGACTGATCCATTTTGAACTTCTTCAAAACTTTGTCAAGGTATGTGCTCCGTGAAAGTCCTATTAAGCGTCTCTATCTATCTCTATAGATCTTGATGCCTAATATGAAAGCAGCTTCTCCTAGGTCCTTCATTGAAAAACTCTTTTTCAAATATTCCTTTACCCCTTCCAACATTTCTATATTGTTTCCAATCAGCAATATGGCATCCACATATAATATTAGAAATGCTACAGAGCTCCCACTCACTTTCTTGTAAATACAAGCTTCTTCGTAAACTTGTATAAACCCAAACGCTTTGATCACCTCATCAAAGCAAAGATTCCAACTTCGAGATTCTTGCAAGTCTTCCTTAAGGAACCCATTAAGGAACATTATTTTGACATCCATCTGCCAAATTTCATAATCGGAAAATGCAGCTATTGCTAACATGATTCTGATGGACTTAAGCATCGCTACGGCTGAGAAAGTCTCATCGTAGTCAACTCCATGAACTTGTGAAAAACCCTTTGCCACAAGTCGAGCTTTATAGACGGTGACATTACCGTCCGCGTCTATCTTCTTCTTAAAGATCCATTTGTTCTGAATGGCCTTTCGCCCTTCAGGTAATACTTCCAAAGTCCATACATTGTTTTCATACATGGATCCCATCTCAGATTTCATGGCCTCTAACCATTTCTTGAAATCCGGGGCAATCATCGCTTCTACATAGCTCGTAGGTTCATTGTTGTCCAACAACATGACCTCTAAGACGAGGTCTCCGTACCACTCAGGAGCAGTACGCGTCCTTGTCGACCTACGAGGTTCGATAGTAACTTGATCCGAAGCTCCATGATCATCATCATTAACTTTCTCTTCAACCGATGTAGGCTCCATACAAACTTGTTTCTATGCTACGCTACTCTCTGGTTGAAGTAAAGGTTCAATAACCTCATCAAGTTCTACTTTCCTCTCACTCAATTCTTTCAAGAGAAACTCTTTCTCAAGAAATGTTCTGTTTTTAGCGACAAACATTTTGCCTTCGGATCTGAGATAGAAGGTATACCCAACTGTCTCTTTTGGGTATGCTATGAATACGCATTTCTCCGCTTTGGGTTCCAGCTTTTCAGGCTAAAGCTTTTTTGACATAAGCATCACGTCCCCAAACTTTAAGAAACGAAAACTTTGGCTTATTGCCAAACCACAGTTCATATGGCATCGTCTCAACGGATTTTGATGGTTCCCTATTTAAAGTGGATGCATGTGTCTCTAATTCGTAATCCCAAAACGATAGTGGAAAATTGGCAAGAGACATCATAGAACGCACCACTCCCAATAAGGTTTGATTCCGACGTTCGGACACACCATTACGATGTGATGTTCCAGGCGGTGTCAATTGTGAAACAATTCCACACTGTCTTAAGTGACTGCCAAACTCATAACTCAGATATTCTCCTCCTCGATCAGATCGCAAGAATTACACTTCTTGTTACGATGATTCTCAACTTCACTCGTAAATTGCTTGAACTTTTCAAATGTTTCAAACTTGTGTTTCAATAATTAAATATACCCATACCTACTTAAGTCATCTATGAAGGTGAGAAAGCAACGATATCCACTTCGCGCCTCAATGCTCATTGGACTGCACACATCAGTATGTATGATTTCCAACAAGTCACTTGCCCGATCCATTGTTCCGGAGAATGGGGTCTTAGTCATCTTGCCCATGAGGCATGGTTCACATGTGTCAAGCGATTCAAAATCAAGTGACTCCAAAAGTCCATCAGCATGGAGCTTCTTCATGTGTTTTACACCAATATGACCTAAGCGGCAGTGCCACAAGAAAGTGGTATGATCATTTTCAACTCTACATCTTTTGGCATCAATGTTATGAACATGTGTATCATCACTATCGAGATTAAATAACAATAAACCCCTCACATTGGGTGCATGGCCATAAAAGATATTACTCTTATAAATAGAACAACCATTATTCTCTGATTTAAATGAGTAACCATATCGCAATAAACAAGATCCAGATATAATGTTCATGCTTAATTCTGGCACTAAATAACAATTATTCACGTTCATCACTAATCCCGATGGTAATCGACGAACGAGCGTGCCGACAGAGATCACATCAACCTTGGAACCATTTCCCACACGCATCGTCACTTCATCCTTAGCCCACCTCTGTCTATTCCATAAGTCCTGCTTTGAGTTGCAAATGTGAGCAACCGAACCGGTATCAAATACACAGGCACTACAATGAGAGTAGGTAAGGTAAACATCAATAACATGTATATCATATATACCTTGTTTGGTGTTGGCCGCCTTCTTGTCGGTCAGATACATGGGGCAGTTATGCTTCACGGGAGGGGCAACTGCTTTGCCACTCTTCTTGGGGTTACCCTTCTTGCCCTTGCCATTTTCTTGAAAGTAGTGGTTTTATAGACCATCAACACTTGATGCTCCTTCTGGATTTCAAACTCAATGACTTTTAGCATCGCAAAAAGCTCGGCGGCTGACTTGTTCATCCCTTGCATGTTATAGTTCATCACGGAGATCTTGTAGCTAGGTGGCAGATATTGAAGGACTCTGTCAGTGATCGCCTCCGGTGGAAGGGGCATACCTAACTCAGCCAGACGGTTCGAATACCCAGACATTCTGAGTATATGTTCACTGACAGACCTGTTCTCCTCCATCTTGCAAGGATAGAACTTATTGGAGGTCTCATACCTCATGATCTGGGCATTCTTCTCAAAGATAAACTTCAACTCCCGGAACATCTCATATGTCCCATGACGTTCAAAATTTCTTTGAAGTCTCGGTTCTAAGCCATACAACATTGCACATTGAACTATTGAGCAGTCTCCAGAACGTGTCTCCCAAGCGTTCACAACGTCTTCCGACGACACGGGGGCGGGTGGATCACCAAGTGGTGCATCAAGGACATAAGACTTTTGGGAAGCCGTGAGGATAATCCTTAGATTACGGGCCCAGCCTACAAAGATACTTCCATCATCTTTCAACTTGGATTTCTCTAGGAATGCATTAAAATTCAGGGGAACTACTGCGCGGACCATTGATCTACAACATAAATTTGCAAAGGTTACTAAGACTATTGTTCAAGATAATGAGTTTAGTTAGTCAAATTTCTTAAAAACTGCCACTCAAATTGACATCCCTCCGGTCATCCGAGTGATACATGATCCAAATTCACCAACGCAAGTCCGATCATCACGTGAGATGGGGTGCTTTCAATGGTGAACATATTCACGTTGATCATATCTACTATATGACTCATGTTTGACCTTTCGGTCTCTTGTGTTTCGAGGCCATGTCTATACATGCAAGGCTCGTCAATTTTAACCCGAGTGTTCCGCACGTGCAACACTGGCTTGCACCTGTTGTATGTGAACGTAGAGTCTATCACACCCGATCATCACATGGTGTCTCGAAATGACGAACTTTCGCAATGGTGCACACTCGGGGAGAACATAATTTTATCTTGAAATTTTAGTGAGGGATCACCTTATAATGCTACCGTCGTCCTAAGCAAAATAAGATGCATAAAAGGATTAACATCACATGCAAATCATAAGTGACATGATATGGCCATGAACTTGTGCTTTTGATCTCCATCTCCAAAGCACCAGCATGATCTCCATCATCATCGGCATGACACCATGATCTCCATCATCTTGATATCCATCAACGTGTCGCCATGAGGTTGTCGCGCGAACTGTTGCTTCTATGACTATTGCTAACTCATAGCGATAAATAAATTGAACACAACCCTATGGCTCCTACTGGTTGCCGTACTCATCGACATGCAAGTCATGATATTCTATACAAAATATGATCATCCCATACATCACATATATCTCATCATGTGACTGGCCATACCACATCACAAGATACCCTACAAAAACAAGTTAGATGTCCTCTGATTGTTGTTGCATGTTTTACGTGGCTGCTACGGGTATCTAGCAAGAACAATTCTTACCTACGCAAAACCACAACGGTGATACACAAATTGCTATTCAACCTTTTCAAGGACCGCCTTTGTCGAATCCAGTACAACTAGAGTAGGAGAGACAGGCACCCACTAGTCATCTTTATGCAACAAAGTCACATGTCAATTGATGGAACCGGTCTCTCATAAGCGTACGAGTAAGGTTGGTCCGGACCGCTTCATCCCACAATACCGCTGAATCAATAAAATACCAAGGGAGTAAGAAATCTGAGCATAAACGCCCACAAACTCCTTTGTGTTCTAGTCGTGATCTCATCTACACATAGACCTAACTCGGATACCACTGTTAGGGAAAGTTGCATGGAAAACAAAAAAAATTCCTACGCACATGCAAGATCTATCCATGGTGATGAGCATCTACGAGAGAGAGATAGAGAGAGAGAGTGGATCTATATACCCTTGTAGATCGCTAAGCGGGAAGCGTTAAGAAACGCGATTGATGTAGTCGAACGTCTTCGCGATCCAAATCGCTAGCCGTCCCGCGATCCAATCACGATCCGTCCCGATCTAGTGCCAAACGGACGGCACCTCCGCGTTAAGAACAGGTACAGCTCGATGACGATCTCCTCCTTCTTGATCCAACAATAGGGAGAGGAGAGGTAGATGAGTCCTCCGGCAGCGTGATGGTGTAGCGGCGGTGGTGGTGGAACTATTCCGGCAGGGCTTCGCCTAAGCACCGTCGGAATATATTTGTTGGAGGAACTAGGGAATAGAGAACTAGCACGTGGACTTGTGTTTTGAGGCTCTATTCCTGTAGTATATATACGAGAGAGGGGGAGGAGGCAGCCCTAGGTTTCCCCCTAGGGGCTTCGGCCGAAGTGGAGGAGGTGGAGGCTTCCACCAATCCTACTCTAGGTAGGATTCCTTCTCCTACTTGGTTTTCCTTCCTCCCAACTTGGGGTTTCCTTCTCCCACTTCCTCAGCCACATGGGCCTTGGTGAGAGGGTTCTCCAGCCCACCAAGCGTTGGTAAATCTCCTCACACAGCCCATGGGGCCCTCTGGGGTGGGTGGCACCTCCCGATGGCCTCCTGGCACCCCCGATACACTACCGAAAATACTCGAAACTTTTTTGGTGACCAAAACGGGACTTCCTATATATCAATATTTACCTCAGAACCATTATGGAGCTCCTCATGATGTCCAGGATCTCATCCGGGACTCCGTACAACCTTCATTCACCACCATGCATAACTCAATACTACCCAAATGTCGCCAAAGGTTAAGTGTGTAGACCGTGCGGGTTCGAGAACTATGTAGACATAACCGAGACACCTCTACGATCAATAACCAATAGAGGGATCTGGATGCCCATATTGGTTCCTACATATTCTACAAAGATCTTTATCGGTTGAATTTCTATGTCAAGGATTCAGTTAATCCTGTATGTTGTTCCCTTTATTCTTCGGTATGTTACTTGCCCAAGATTCGGTCGTCGGTATCCCTATACCTAGTTTAATCTCGCTATCGGCAAGTCTCTTTACTCATTATGTAATACAAGATCCCGTGGCTAACACTTTAGTCACTTTGCTTGCAAGGCTTGTTGTGATGTTGTATTACCGAGTGGCCCTGAGATACCTCTCCGTCACACGGAGTAACAAATCTCAGTCTTGATCCATGCCCACCCATTAGACACCTTCGGAGATACCTATAGAGCATATTTATAGTCACCCAGTTATGTTGCGACGTTTGATACACACAAGGCATTCCTCCAGTATCAGTGAGTTGCATGATCTCATGGTCATAGGAACATATACTTGAGATGCAGAAAACTATAGCAATAAACTAAAACGATCATATGCTACGTTCATAGTTTGGGTCTTATCCATCACATCATTCTCCTAGTGATGTGATCCCGTTATCAAATGACATCTTATGTAAATGGCTATATCAAATGACATCTTATGTCACTACTAGGTCACAGACGGATCAGATCTCACGAGCCTTCTCGTTTTGGTTGCATGTGTTCTGGTTTTGATCAGATCTCACGAGCTGAAGTTAAGATTGACGTGTTGATCATCATTAGTCGATTAGCTGCTCAGGCTGTGGATGCGGAGGCTACAGAGGCAGAGCTATAGAGTGTTGAGGCAGAACTAGAGAAGGTGAACGCAAGAGCCGAAGCTTTAGTTCTTGGGGCTCACGCCGGACATGGGAAACAGACGCAGACGGTCATTTAGATTAGGTTTAGAGTAGGGTCCAGTTAAAAATAGTCCAAAATGTATTAAATTTCTTTCAGCGTATATGAAAATAAGCCAAGTTGCATGAATTCCGTCCGCTTAGTTGAAAGCCGAATTGAATTGTAACCAAATAGCATTGGATAGCCAGCTCATGCATCCCTATCCACGGACTTGTCCCCCTAATCCGCGGACGGATATGGAAGATAATTCTGGGGTCAGCGTTGAAGATATCTAAGGATGCACATCGGGGGATGAGCCACCTATAGCATGGCAAGCAACATGCATAACAGGTGACGCCTGGATCGGACGACACACGCGCAACCGACGCGTGGCGTGACTGGTTGCCCGGCTCGAAGCCTTTTCCTTTTCCCTTGCAATGTATAATATATAATTTGGAACTGCAAGCCATGTTTTAAAGAGATGTGCTTATTTTCAAACCAAAATTAAATAACAACAAGGTGCACATCTGTAAGTCCATTGCACCATAGAGGATCCATGCATGTTGAGAATCTAGAGTGGGATAGGTTCGACGAACTGCTGCCGGATCTTGTCTTTGTTGCCACTTGTGAATGTGTAGAGGTTAATATTTCCACGATACATCAAGGTCATGCTCTTGGTTATTCTGATGATTCGGTCTACAAGTGGGAGCATAGCACGACGGTCAAATCGTGCATGATTGGTAGTTTTCCATGCATCTTCAACCAGCTTATCCACCGCGGCCATAGCTACCTCACTCGTAACATGATGTTGGTTGATATAGCAATCTACTGAGTTGGCCACATCCAATTTGTTCTTTCCGTGCTGTCAAGTGTGAACACATGAATATTTGCAAAATTAGACAAGTCACATTACTCTATAATTATTTCAGGATAATCACCAACTAAATGAGCATTTCAATGCTCTCGCGCGCACACACACATGTACCTGAAATGCAGTCATGTCATTCATGAAACGTGCCACCTCACCACAAGCCTTCACTGCATCAGTGCAACCAATGGCCCACTGGAATGCTTCCTCTGTTACTTCATCGCCCATACCAATGAGTGCAGCGACGAATATAGTTGGAGTAGATGTGGAGATAACAGAATTCTTGATGTGATCTTGAAAGCTTGGTATGTAATTTGTATGGAACCATTCAGATTCTTGTTGGTAATGCCTAGATAGTGTTTGGATCTATGTGCATATACACGAGGAGAACTTTAGATTAAGAGCAACAATTATGTGATCTTTAATTCTAAATGGCAATAAAATTGGTAGATAAACATATACCGCTTTCCTACAATAAACCATGCGGTACTTATGATCTTGTTTCAGTTCGTCCTCCAACTCTTTGAAGGTGTTCATCAACTTGACATAGTATTTTTTCAAGTACACTGGTAGAATAGTGATAGCACTCTCGTCCCATCTGCATGTATTTGAGTCTTTAGTAACTACTATTTGTAAAATACCATCTAAGAGATAAGGGAAGGATCAAGGACCAAAGGAAATAACTCCTAACCTCTGTATCGCTTCGTTGAGATTTTGACCCTCTTCCAAGGTAGCTTGCATATCAAAAGTGTCATCTAGCAGGGATACTAGCAGACATATCTTGGCAACGATTATCCGTGCTTGTGCATAATGTTTTTCATAGTGTATTGTGTAACACCAGAGGTATATTTCAACGGTACGATGCCGAGAGTAGCTTAGTCCCACTTCTTCATACAGATCATTTCCCCACCTAAAGTATACATTGGTCAATAGGATACCATATCCACATTTCCCCACATAAAGTATACATTGGTTAACAGGATACCATGTCGATTCTTTTACTTATTATATATTCATCTTGATATATATGGTCACTTTGAAATTATAGTCAATTAACCTAAACACAGTTAAATCGCTAACTGAATCTATATATGTCCATCCATGATAGAACTGTATATGTTCAACGCATACGACATACCAACAAAAATCCTTGAGCTCTTGCTGATGAAGACGCTGCAGAATATTAAATTCAAGCTTTGCAAGTTCTAGAACACAGGGGTTGTATACTTTCTCTTGTTTGTATTCCTCAATGTAATAAGGTGCATCCACTCTACTCAGAGTCCTTGGTAATGGTATCTCAAGGCTTCGTTTGACTTGCTCAGATAAAGGGTACTTAAAACA
Source organism: Hordeum marinum (assembly GCA_022496015.1). Classification (NCBI taxonomy): domain Eukaryota; kingdom Viridiplantae; phylum Streptophyta; class Magnoliopsida; order Poales; family Poaceae; genus Hordeum; species Hordeum marinum. The sequence continues at coordinate 539,977,142 of CM039673.1, read as the reverse complement.
GCCATTCATAGATTCAAGATGATGCCTTGCAAAGGTGATAGCTTCATCGAGTTCAGATTCACCATTGATAGAAAGGTAAGCTGCATTGTATAAACTTAACAATCCCTCCGGTTCATTAGCTATATCCTTGTTGAAGCTACCATCTTCTCCCTTGAATTTATTGAATACATCTGCAATAGAAAGTGATGTAGTAGAAGTTGGACCAGCTTCATGCAAACCATTATATTAGGATTATATTTTACTAAACAGTCCCATCTAGTAAATTTTATGTTCCACGATTTTCAAATCTACCATTTGAAATCGAACCATAGTTAGAATTATATAGACCAGGACCATAAAACAATTATTATAACTTTAACTAATTCGACAAGGCAACTAGCCCGTTCATGCATGATATGTGGTTGAACTTTAGTCGTCACTAGTGGAGGGTGAGTCAGTCCAATATACAAGACTTGGTTTTCTATGCATTATGTGTTTCATGAATGAGTCGACCAAGTGTTGGACCTATGTTGAATGTGCAAGTCAAATGCTTTTGTGTAATAGTGGAAGATGAATCCAAATGGTCGTGGAATGCTCCCTCACCAACAAAGAGCCAACCCTTCAAGTCGAGAGCTTTGTGCCACCCTAGTTCTTCCTCGCCTGTTTCCCAGAGTGCAACATCATCTTCACTTACATCGATGACACGACTAGGCTTGCAACATCGCCTCCAACATCTCCACAGCTCTCTATGCACGTCAGCTAGCATGCTTAGTGAACACGATTGAACGATATGAAGAGCCAGAGTGGAAGAACCGAGAGACGAGACGATAATATTTACGCAGTGAGAATGATGGGGTACATGTTGGAAATATGCCCTAGAGGCAATAATAAATTAGTTATTATCATATTTCCTTGTTCATGATAATCGTTTATTATCCATGCTATAATTGTATTGATCGGAGACTTAAATGCATGTGTGGATACATAGACAAAACCATGTCCCTAGTATGCCTCTAATGGACTAGCTCGTTGATCAAAGGATGGTTAAGGTTTCCTAGCCATGGACATGAGATGTCATTTGATAACGGGATCACATCATTAGCAGAATGATGTGATGGATAAGACCCAAACTACAAACATAGCATATGATCGTGTCAGTTTATTGCTATTGTTTTCTGCATGTCAAGTATATGTTCCTATGACCATCAGATCATGCAACTCACGGATATCGGAGGAGTGCCTTGTGTGTATCAAATGTCGCAACGTAACTGGGTGACTATAAAGGTGCTCTACAGGTATCTCCGATGGTGTCTGTTGAATTGGCATGGATCGAGACTGGGATTTGTTACTCCGTGTAACGGAGAGGTATCTCGGGGCCCACTCGGTAATGCAACATCACAATAAGCCTTGCAAGCAATGTGACTAATTGTTAGTTGCGGGATCTTGTATTACGGAACGAGTAAAGAGACTTGCCGGTAACGAGGTTGAACTAGGTATGGAGATACCGACGATCGAATCTCGGGCAAGTAACATACCGAAGAACAAAGGGAACGTTATACGGGATTAACTGAATCCTTGACATAGAGGTTCGACCGGTAAGTATCTTCGTAGAATATGTAGGAACCAATGTGGACGTCCAGGTCCCGCCATTGGTTATTGACCGTAGAGGTGTCTCGGTCATGTCTACATAGTTCTCGAACCCGCAGGGTCTGCACACTTAAGGTTCGGTGACGTTTCGGTAGTGTAGAGTTATGTATGGTGGTGACCGAAGTTTGTTCGGAGTCCCGGATGAGATCCCGGACGTCACGAGGAGCTCCGTAATGGTTCGGAGGTAAAGATTAATATATAGGAAGTCCCAGTTTGGTTTCCGGAAAAGTTTCGGGCTCATCGGTAGTGTACCGGGAGTGCCGGTAGTGTACCGGGAGACCTCCGGGAGGGGTACTTCGACCCCAAGAGGTCCATGGGCTGTGGGAGAGTATTAACCAGCCCTTAGTGGGCTGGGAAAACAGCCACAAAGGCCCATGGCGCAGGAGAGAAAGTCCTAAAGCAAAAAGTGGAAAATCAGCCAATAGGAGGCAATCCTACTCCAACTAGGATTGGAGGTGAAGTAGGATTGCTTCCCACCTCCTATTTCGGCTGACCCAAAGGCCTTGGCTGCCTCTCCTCTCCTCTACTCCTATATATACTAGTGGATTGGGTGGTTTTTGGACAGAATTTCCGGCCACGTGCTACCCGTTTCACCGGTGCACAGTTTCTCCTCTAGATCGGTTTCCCGCAGCGCTTAGGCGAAGCCCTGCCGGAATCACTCCACCACCATCACCGGAGCACCATCACGCTGCCGGTGAACTCTCTCCTCTCCACCTCCTCTTGCTGGATCAAGACGGTGGAAATCGTCATCAAGCTACACGTGTGCTGAACGCGGAGGTGCCGTCCGTTCGGCGCTAGATCGGAAGGACCGTGATCGAGATCGCGAGACGGTTCGTGATGAGATCGCGGAACGGATCGTGATGAGTTTGCGAGACAGATCATGATCAAGATCGTGATACAGATCGTGATGAGATCGCGGGACGGATCGTGATGAGTTCACGGGACGGATCGTGATTGGATCGCGGGACGGATCGTGATGAGATCGCGGGACGCTCGGCGATTTGGATCGCGAAGATGTTCGACTACACCAACCGCGTTTCTTAACGCTTCCCGCTTAGCGATCTACAAGGGTACGTAGATCCACTCTCCCTCTCGTAGATGCTCATCACCATGGATAGGTTTGCGTGTGCGTAGGAAAATTTTTGTTTCCCATGCAACGTTCCCCAACAGTGGTATCAGAGCTAGGTTGATGGTTCGATGAGATCTCGAGTAGAACACAAAAGGTTTGTGGGCGTTGATTCTTAGATTGCTTCCTCCCTTGGTCGGATTTTGGTTCAGTGGGATTGTGAGATGAAGCGGCCCGGACCAACATTACTCGTACGCTTACGAGAGACCGGTTCCCTCGACGCAACTTGTTGCTTAGATGGCTTGCGGGTGACAGTTTCTCTCACTTTAGTTGGATCGGATCCGACAAAGGCGGTCCTTGAGAAGGTTGAAAAGAAATCTATGTATCACCGTTGTGGTTTATGCGTAGGTGAGAATCGTTCTTGCTAGATACCCGTAGCAGCCACGTAAAACATGCAACAACAATTAGAGGACGTCTAACTTGTTTTTGCAGGGTATGTTGTGATGTGATATGGCCAATTACATGATGAGATATATGTGATGTATGAGATGATCATGTGATGTACAGATTATCACGACTTGCATGTCGATGAGTACGGCAACCGGCAGGAGCCATAGGGTTGTCTTTAATTATTGTATGACCTGCGTGTTAATCATTAAGCGCTATGTAATGCTTTACTTTATCGCTACGGTACCAATAGTAGTAGAAGCATGCAGGGCGTGACAACCCCGATGGCGACACGTTGATGGAGATCAAGATGATGGAGATCATGGTGTCATGCCGGTGACGATGGAGATCATGCCGGTGCGTTCTAGATGGAGATCAAAAGCACAAGTTCATGGCCATATCATGTCACTTATGATTTGCATGTGATGCTAATCCTTTTTATGCACCTTGTTTTGCTTAGGACGACGGTAGCATTATAAGGTGATCCCTCACTTAATTTCAAGATAAATTGTGTTCTCCCCGAGTGTGCACCGTTGCGAAAGTTCGTCGTGTTGAGACACCACGTGATGATCGGGTGTGATAGACTCTACGTTCACATACAACGGGTGCAAGCCAGATTTGCACGCGCAGAACACTCGGGTTAAACTTGATGAGCCTAGCATGTACAGACATGGCCTCGGAACACAAGAAGACCGAAAGGTCGAACATGAGTCATATAGTAGATATGATCAACATAATGATGTTCACCATTGCAGCCACCTTAACTCACGTGATGATCGGACTTGAGTTGGTGAATTTGGATCATGTATCACTCGAATGACCCGAGGGATGTCAATTTGAGTGGGAGTTCTTAAGTAATATGATTAATTGAACTCATTATCATGAACATAGTCAAAGTGTCTTTGCAAATTATGTTGTAGATTACTAGCTCGCGCTGTAGCTCCCTTAAATTTTTATATGTTCCTAGAGAAATAGAGTTGAAAGATGTTGGTAGCAATATTGCGGACTGGGTCCGTGATCTGAGGATTGTCGTCATTGCTGCACAGAAGGCTTATGTCCTTAATGCACCGCTCGGTGCGCCACCCCCTCTAGCGTCGTCTATAGATGTTGTGAACATCTAACAGGCACGTTTCGATGACTACTTGATAATTTAGTGCGTCATGCATTACGGCTTAGAATTGAGGCTCCGAAACGTTTTGAACGTCACGGAACATATGAGATGTTCTAGGAGCAGAGATTGTGATCTAAGGCTCGTGCCTGTGTTGCGAGATATGAGATCTCCAACAAGATTCTTTGCCTGTAAGATGAAGGAGAATAGCTCAATCGTTGAGCATGTACTCAGATTGTCTGGGTACTACAATCGCTTGAATCAAGTGGGAGTTGATCTTCCAGATAAGATAGTGATTGATATAGTTCTCCAAGTCACTGTCACTAAAGCTACTAGAACTTAGTGATGAACTACAATACACTAGGGATAGAAGTATTGATCCCTGAGCTGTTCGCGATGTTTGACACCGCGAAGGTGGAAATCAAGAAGGAGCGTCAAGTGTTGATGGTTAATCAAACCACTAGTTTCGAGAAGGGCAAGAGCAAGGAGGGAAACTTCATGGATAGCAAGTCAGTTGTTGCTCCAGTGAAGCAACCCAAAGTTGACCTCAAACCCGAGACTAAGTGCTTCTATTGTGAGGTGAGAGGTCGCTGAAGCGGAACAACCCTAGATACTTGGTAGATAAGAAGGCTGGCAACATCGACAGAAGTATATTTGATATACGAGTTATTGATGTGTACCTTGCTAGTACTCCTAGTAGCACCTGGGTATTGGATACCGGTTCGGTTGCTAAATGTTAGTAACTCCAAATAAAAGCTACGGAATAAATGGAGAACTAGCTAAGGGTGAGGTGACGATGTGTGATGGAAATGTTTCCAAGGTTGATGTGATCAACATCGCACGCTCTCTCTACCTTCAGGATTAGTGACGAACCTAAATAAATGTTATTTGGTGTTTTGCGTTGAGCATGAACATGATTAGATCACGTTTGTTGCAATACGGTTATTCATTTAAGTCAGAGAATAATAGTTATTCTGGTTACATGAATAATACCTTCAATGGTCATGCACCCAGTGAGAATGGTTTGTTGAAATCTTGATCGTAGTAATACACATGTTCATAACATTGATGTCAAAAGATACAAAGTTAAATAATGATAGTACCACATACTTGTGGCACTGCCGCAAAATGTCATATTGGTATAAAGCGCATGAAGAAACTCCATGGTGATGGATATTTGGACTCATTCGATTTCGAATCGGTTGAGACATGCGAACCATGCCTCTTGGGCAATATGACTAAAGGACCCCGTTGGATGGAGCGGGCAAGTGATTCATTCGAAATGATACATGTTGATGTATGCAATCTAGTGAGTCTTGTAGCGTGCAGTGGATATCGTTATTTTCTTACCTTCACTGATGATTTGAGTAGATATAGTGTATATTTACTTAAAGAAACACAAGTCTGAATCGTTTGAAAGGTTCAAGCAAATTCAGAGTGAAGTTTAAAGATCATCGTGACAAGAAGATAAAAATGACTGCGATATGATCGTGGAGGTGAATATCTGAGTCACGAGTTTGGAATACAACTTAAGACAATGTGAAAGTTGTTTCACAACTAAACGCCACCTGGAACACCATAGTGTGATGGTGTGTCCGAACATCATAGTTATGCTCTATTGGATATGGTGCGTGCTATGATGTCTCTTATCGTTTTACTACTATAATTTTGGGGTTATGCATTAGAGACAACTACATTCACTTTAAATAGGGCACCATCTAAATCCGTTGAGATGACACCGTGTAAATTATGGTTTGACAGAAACCTAAGCTGTCATTTCTTAATGTTTGGGGCTGCTATGATTGTGTGGAAAATGTTTTCACATAATAAGCTAGAACCCAAAGCGGACAAATGTATCTTGATAGAATACCCTAAGAACAGATGGGTATGCCTTCTATCTCAGATCCGAGTGCAAAGTGTTTGTTGCTAGAACTTGGTCCTTTCTCGAGAAAAAGTTTCTCTCGAAAGAATTGAGTGGGAGGAAGATAGAACTTGATGAGGTTGTTAAACCTTTGTTCAACCAGAGAGTAGCGCAGCGCAGAAAGATGTTTCTGTGAAGCCTACGTTAGTTGAAGAGGAAGTTAATGATGATGATCATGAAGCTTCAGGATCAAGTTACTATCGAACTTTGTAGGTCGACAAGGATGTGTACTGCTCCTGAGTGGTACGACAACTCTGTCTTGGAGGTCATGTTGTTGGACAACGATGAACCTACGAGTATGGAGAAGCGATGATGGGCCCGGATTCCGACAAATGGTTGGAGGCCATGAAATCCGAGATAGGATCCATGTATGAAAACCAAGTGTATACTTTGGTAGACTTGCTCGTTGGACAGCAGGTCGTTGAGTACAAATGGATCTTTAAAATGAAGACAGACACTGATGGTGAATGTCACTATTTGTAAAGCTCGACTTGTTGCAAAGATGTTTGTGACAAGTTCAAGGAGTTGACTACGATGAGACTTTCTCATTCGTAGTGGTGCTAAAGTCTGTTGGAATTATGTTAGCAGTTGCTGTGTTTTCAATTATGAAATCTGGCAGATGGATGTCAAAACATCGTTTCCTTAACGGTTTACTTGAGGAAAGGTTGTATGTGATACAACCAGAAGGTTTTGTCAGTCCTAAGGATGCTAAAAGGTGTGCAAGCTTCGGTGATCCTTCCATGGACTGAATCAAGCATCTCGGAGTTGGAATATATGCTTTGATGAGTTGATCAAAGTTTTTGAGTTTATACAAAGTTTACGAGAAACTTGTATTTGCAACAAAGTGAGTGGGAGCACTATAGAATTTCTGATAAGTATATGTGGATGACATATTGTTGATCGGAAATAATGTAGGATTTCTAGAAGGCATAAATGGTTGTTTGGAAAGTGATTTTCAAAGGAATAACTGGATAAAGCTACCAAATTGTTGAGCATCAAGATCTATAGAGATAGATCAAGATGACTTGATGAGACTTTCAATGAGTACATACCTTGACAAAGATTTTGAAAGAGTTCAAAATGGATCAGTCAGAGAAAGAGTTCTCGCCTAATTGTAAGGTGTGAAGTTGAGTGAGACTCAAAGCTCGACCACGGCACAAGGAAGAGAAAGGACGAACGTCGTCCCGTATGCCTTAGCCATAGGCTCTGTATAGTATGCCATGCTGTGTACCGCACCTGTGTGTGCCTTGCCATTAGTCTGTCAAGGGGTACAAGTGTGGTCCAGGAGTGGATCACTGGACAGCGGTCGGAATTATCCTTAGTAACCAGAGGACTAAGGAAATGTTTCTTGATTATGGAGGTGATAAAGAGTTCGTCGTAAAGAGTTACGTCGATGCAAGCTTTAACACCTATCCGAATGACTAGTAGTAGCAATCTGGATACGTATAGTGGCGCAGCCATTTGGAAATAGTACCAAGTGGAGTGTGGTAGCAGTGTTTACGGTTTGACGTAGAGATTTGCAAAGTACACACGGATCTGAATATCGCAGACCCGTTGACTATAAGACCTCTCTCACATGCAAAGCATGATCGAGCCCCAGAACTCATTGGGTGTTAGATTCATAACAATGCGAATCACATGGTGATGTGAACTAGATTATTGACTTTAGTGCAAGTGGGAGACTGTTGGAAATATGCCCTAGAGGCAATAATAAATTAGTTATTATCATATTTCCTTGTTCATGATAATCGTTTATTATCCATGCTATAATTGTATTGATCGGAGACTTAAATGCATGTGTGGATACATAGACAAAACCATGTCCCTAGTATGCCTCTAATGGACTAGCTCGTTGATCAAAGGATGGTTAAGGTTTCCTAGCCATGGACATGAGATGTCATTTGATAACGGGATCACATCATTAGCAGAATGATGTGATGGATAAGACCCAAACTACAAACATAGCATATGATCGTGTCAGTTTATTGCTATTGTTTTCTGCATGTCAAGTATATGTTCCTATGACCATGAGATCATGCAACTCACGGATATCGGAGGAGTGCCTTGTGTGTATCAAACGTCGCAACGTAACTGGGTGACTATAAAGGTGCTCTACAGGTATCTCCGATGGTGTCTGTTGAATTGGCATGGATCGAGACTGGGATTTGTTACTCCGTGTAACGGAGAGGTATCTCGGAGCCCACTCGGTAATGCAACATCACAACAAGCCTTGCAAGCAATGTGACTAATTGTTAGTTGCGGGGTCTTGTATTACGGAACGAGTAAAGAGACTTGCCGGTAACGAGGTTGAACTAGGTATGGAGATACCGACGATCGAATCTCGGGCAAGTAACATACCGAAGAACAAAGGGAACGTTATACGGGATTAACTGAATCCTTGACATAGAGGTTCGACCGGTAAAGATCTTCGTAGAATATGTAGGAACCAATGTGGACGTCTAGGTCCCGCCATTGGTTATTGACCGTAGAGGTGTCTCGGTCATGTCTACATAGTTCTCGAACCCGCAGGGTCTGCACACTTAAGGTTCGGTGACGTTTCGGTAGTGTAGAGTTATGTATGGTGGTGACCGAAGTTTGTTCGGATTCCCGGATGAGATCCCGGACGTCACGAGGAGCTCCGGAATGGTTCGGAGGTAAAGATTAATATATAGGAAGTCCCAGTTTGGTTTCCGGAAAAGTTTCGGACTCATCGGTAGTGTACCGGGAGTGCCGGTAGTGTACCGGGAGACCTCCGGGAGGGGTACTTCGACCCCAAGAGGTCCATGGGCTGTGGGAGAGTATTAACCAGCCCTTAGTGGGCTGGGAAAACAGCCACAAAGGCCCATGGCGCAGGAGAGAAAGTCCTAAAGCAAAAAGTGGAAAATCAGCCAATAGGAGGCAATCCTACTCCAACTAGGATTGGAGGTGAAGTAGGATTGCTTCCCACCTCCTATTTCGGCCGACCCAAAGGCCTTGGCTGCCTCTCCTCTCCTCTCCTCCTATATATACTAGTGGATTGGGTGGTTTTTGGACAGAATTTCCGGCCACGTGCTACCCGTTTCACCGGTGCACAGTTTCTCCTCTAGATCGGTTTTCCGCAGCGCTTAGGCGAAGCCCTGCCGGAATCACTCCACCACCATCACCGGAGCGCCATCACGCTGCCGGTGAACTCTCTCTCCTCTCCACCTCCTCTTGCTGGATCAAGACGGTGGAGATCGTCATCAAGTTGCACGTGTGCTGAACGCGGATGTACCGTCCGTTCGGCGCTAGATCGGAAGGACCGTGATCGAGATCGCGAGACGGTTCGTGATGAGATCGCGGAACGGATCGTGATGAGTTTGTGAGACAGATCATGATCAAGATCGTGAGACGGATCGTGATGAGATCGCGGGACGGATCGTGATGAGTTCACGGGACGGATCGTGATTGGATCGCGGGACGGATCGTGATGAGATCGCGGGACGCTCGGCGATTTGGATCGCGAAGATGTTCGACTACACCAACCGCGTTTCTTAACGCTTCCCGCTTAGCGATCTACAAGGGTACGTAGATCCACTCTCCCTCTCGTAGATGCTCATCACCATGGATAGGTTTGCGTGTGCATAGGAAAATTTTTGTTTCCCATGCAACGTTCCCCAACAATACATTGTGGCTACTTCACGTGATTATTACATGTTGTGATGGTGCTTTGTCAAGAGAGAGGAGTACTCCGTGCTGCATGGTCACGTGAGATCGAAGGGCGTTGGAGGCGACCGATGGAGCAACAGGTTACAGTCAGGTGAAAAGAAACATTTCCATTGGAAACGCACATGATTTGAGCGACATGAATTTGAATCAAAGAGTGATGCCATGAAAATATACATAAACTAGAGGTTTGAGTGGATGGTTTTTTTCTCCAAAGTCAATTGCAAACTATTCCTGGGAAATATTTACTAAGGATTTCAAATCTACGAATCAAAAAAATGATACGGAAATATTCATAAGAATTAAAATCCAATAAAATTTCTTTGATCAAAGGCAGGGGCGAAGCTTGAGGCAAAATCGGGTGGGGGTGCAAACACAATTGCTTTCAATTCATTTGTAGTGGAAAATATGCCTAATAAGGGTTGGTTCTTTTGGCTCTGGGGATAGTAAATTCAAAACAAATAGAAAACATTTTTTTCGTAGATAAACATGTTAGTGTAACAAAAACGTACTTGACAATTTTCATGTGAAATAGGATAGTGGTGCTTCGTCGGTGAAAAAAAATTATGTGCAACATTTGGAGATAACATTTGATGTTTTTATTTTTTTCACAGGTGAAAATGTATAAGTTTTGCTCCTAAAAATTTGCAAATAACATTTGGATGGGACAATGAACACATGTATTTTTTTTCAAAAACAACTGCCATTTAGAAGAAAAAGAAATGGTGCGTAGAGGCATATGCCTTGAAGAGACAAATTGAATTTGTAAAATACAATATACACATGTTTTTTCTCTTTTGCGGATGATATACACATGTTTTGTGATCTACGGGGCCTTGGCCCAGGTCAGCTCGTGAAGCTTTGCAACTGATGAAAGGAGTCCTACACGTGGATGTCAATTTTTTTAAAGGTCTTTTACATTTGTGTCTCTAACTCAAACCCACTACTCATATTTGATCCTATTTTAAAACATTCACAAATTTTGCCGCTCCGCCATTAGTTGCACTTATGAAAATGTCTTTTTGTGCAGTTACCATCCAGTCAAAGTGCTTTGGCCGTTTTCTGACCTCTTTTCTCCTAGATTCTTTCTCAATCAAGCAATGAACTAAATCTGCCTACTGTAGTTGGGAGAATGAACTCGAAAAGCCACTGTAACCCCGTATGTGGATTTTAGTTTTGCAGTTGTATCTTGACATGTAAATTGCAGAGCACCTTGAATCTTTGATCTTAGATTGCTAGCTGAGTAGAGTGCTTCTGAATTAAAATATTAATTGCCTACTTTAAAGCTCGGAAATAACAAGAGAGCATATCTTTAGTTAATCACGCCATGTTGCCTAACTCTCCACGTTTGACTCGTACTTTGATTAATGCTGCTTAAATACCTGATTCCTAACTATGAATATGTGTTCTGCTATTTTGTAGAGTGTATGTACATATTGTCAACTGTTTCTAAATACCTACCACAGACATAATAAACTTGGATCTTCATCATGTTACTTGATATATCATCCGATAAAAGTGCCCGGCTCTGCCTACTCCTCTGTCTCCTCCGCATCGGCTTTGGAATCCATCTCCGCGTCGAGTTCGGCAAAACGGATGTCGGTCGTCGCCCGCTTCTATCGGATGAAGCCGGTTGGCCTCCACATAGGCCTCGTCCTGAATGGACTTCAGGATGGCATGCTGCTCCGCCATCTTGTCCTCTTGAACGATGGCGAACTCTACCTCTGCCTGATCCACGGTGAAGCCTGGAGCCAGCGCCATCTGCTGCTACGGATGCTCCGCCCCCGCCACCGGCTGCTCCGCCTCCATCGGAGCGGACTGCTGGTCTGCTCCTCCTCCTCCTCCTCCTCGTCCACCTCTAGCTCTAGCGAGTCTGGAGGCAGCCCAATAACGACACAGACGGTGCGCCTCGTCCAGATCGCCTGCTTTGCATGCTGAAGCTCCGGCGTGAGCATTGCATAGGTCGTGATCTTTCGACGAACCATGGCACTGCCGGACAGCAGGAAAGAGTGGCCGAACGGGAGAGACATGGTGGAAGGGCTCGGGCTGGCGGGCAGAGATGGAGGAGGAGGATAGCTAGGGTTGGGGGACGTCAGTCGGCTTAAATAGTCAAATTTGGCCTTGGGCACGGAGCCAGAGCAGCGCCACACAACATTCACCCCCCCCCCCAACCACCACCGAAGGAGACGTGCGTCGCACCGCCGGGTTTCTGGACGATTCCTTGTGGGACCCCAGCGTCCGTCCGGCGTGGCGGACACGTCCGGGCATCCCCATATTTAGGCTGGATATGAAGGGTGACGATCAGTCCGAACGTTTGAGGCCCGTTTAACGAGTCCAATTGGATTGATCTTTTGTGACCTGATAGTGACCGGGCGACTTGTCCAGTCGTTTGAGACAAGTTTAAGAGGTCCGGCTGTAGATGCTCTCACCGATGGAGATGAACGGACACCATGTTTATTTCTCCTCTTGGGGTGTATTTTAAGAAAACAGACATTGCCAACATATCAAGGAGGTCTGAGGTGCTCATTGGAAAGTATTTTTGCATGGACGATTCGATTGGACAATAAGGAAAAAGTATGAGCCGTCCTTGGCCAGTTTCATAAAAAAAAACTGTCCTTGGAGATGCCCGTATGAGCCGTCCTTGGCCAGTTTCATAAGAAAAACTGTCCTTGGAGATGCCCGTGCAAGACAGATGTTACTTTCGAGTTGTACTATATATGTTAGCAAATACTCCATCCGTCTCAAAATAAGTGTCTTAATTTTAATATAATTTTATATTAAAATTAATGTAAAGTTAACATAGTTATTTTAAGACAGAAAGAGTATAAAATATGGAATATGATAAATACCTGGAGATACCCAAAGACCATGCTCTCTAAGCAAGCGAAATCGAAGAGCAACCTCAAAGAGGCTACAACTGTTGAATTCACTCTCGTAGATTTCGTTAATCATGGTTTTGATTTGTTCTTTGAAAAGGTGATCTATTCCAAGACGTTGGAGTGCATCCAATAAAGTCAATTGTTCTACCACAGTATTGTTGAACAACAAGTTGACGTCCTCCTTCAGTTTGTCAGCTTTGACTCTCATTTTCTCTTCAGATATCTGCATGCATAGATGTGTTAAGGTTAACCAAAAGGAATCACTTTACTCGAGTTAAAATTATGGATGTTTTCCTTTAAAAACCCTGTGTAATATGTTTTTGACTCGTTTGTTTTGATCTTTAATCATTATTCTCACGTACATAGTAGTTACTAATCTGACAAACGACATTATTATCCTATTTTATTTGAGTAAATAAAAAAGAAAATTCATGAAACAAGAATAAGACATCGTGAAATCGTGAGACTTGGGAAAAAACAGAAAATAGAGGAGCCCGGACCGATCAAGATTCTGTTCCATCCTTCCGAAAAAGGGTTTCCCCGCTTTGTATTACAAAGCAACCAACCTATACAGCCAACGAAAGATGCTGGGGTGAAAGTAGCACAGTCACGCCCGAAAGAAAAGAAAAAAAAAATACAAAAGAAACAAATGCCAACACCGGCGGATCGACAAAAACGAGGAAGCCTCGCGACCGCTGCGCCCACCAGGGATCTCTCACCAAGCTCCAAGACTCCGAAGCGTCGGTACCAATCAGCATCTTCAAGAAGGACCGCGACGATGACGACGTTGTTGTCAAGGGTTTCCCAGGTACGCAATGAGGCACAAGGAAGGGTAGCCCTAACGCCCTCCAGGAAGGTTATCGGCGGCACCCACAAGCGCCACCGCGACGGTGTCAGCCAAGCCGACAAGGGTTTCCCCCGATTCTAACCTGCACCTCGGGGGCTCCAAAGCCTGCCACCAAGCTGACCTCTACCTTGCGCCAATACGGTCTTGAAGCCTCCACACCGTCTCACCACGACACCGCAAGGTGAGGCCTGCACAGTGACGAAAAGGGGCCGGGACTAGGGGTAGCATCACCGTCGGCATGCGGGAGGGCTCAACCTCCACCGCCAACGGCGGGCGCCGACCGGACGCAGTAGCAGGAGCATAACAAGCCCGTGGGCCCACAAGCCCGGCTGGGACCTCAAAGCCCGTGAAGCTCCCGCCATCGCGCTGCAACAGGCACGTCGTCGGCGTCACCGCCCCCCATCCAAGCTGCCTCTCCTCCTCACCACGCAGAGGACATCGAAGCCGCACCGAGGGCCGGCCCGCTAGGACCCAGATAGGGCCCATAGGGCCCAGATCTGGGCCGGGGGCATGCTGCCAGCCACCTCGCGCCACCACTCCGCCCCGCCGCCAAAGAGCAACACCAGCACCTCACCCGCCGCCGGCGACTGCCGCAGGTTCACCGGACCGCCGCCAAGCCGAGCATCACCACCGCCAGCACCCACCGCCCGAGGTCCTGGGGTCACCTGGCCGTGCTGCTCCCAGCCCTCGCCGCAGGGAGCCGCCGTGCGCCAGAGCCACAACGACGGCGCGCCCGCGCGAACCATCACCAGCCGCGCCGCCCGAAGCACAGGGGATGCGCCAGCAGGGCCAAGCCTGCCACCACACCACCGCGCCGCGGTGCCCGGCGCCCACGCTGCGCCACATCCAGCAGGGAACGCGAGCACCCCGCCGCCGGCGGCTCCAGTCGAGCTTTGCTCGGCCGAGCCCCCTGGCAGCGGCGGGGGAGGGAGGAGGAGGGGGGTTGGGGGCGAAGATCGGCGAGCCCTCCCCGTCACCTCGCGGGCGGCGATGTAGGAGGGGATAGGGTTTCGGGCATTTTGTTCCATCCTTGCTGCACGCATCTGTAGCTTTCATCTCCTTTGTTATTCATCGAGACCATTGATATTGCTTTGTCATTTAATACTGCTAAACAAATGGATTCAGTGCAAGGCATACATCCAGATCCTGTGGACCGGGTTTGCCGGAGCCTCGAGCTCCCGCGCCATTGGGTCGTAGTTCTCTTTTCAGGAAGAGGTAGAACTAAAGTTTAATCTCATACTGTTTATTTGGCAGGTATTGAAGATTATTTCTCCACATGTATAAGGATGAGAATAAGAAAGTCATTCCCGTGCGCTCCTCTTCCGTCTCTCATCTTTTCGTTTCATATTCCGTCGCAACCTATTTGTTTCCTTCTCATGTGCCAATAAAAGAGCTTGACAATGAGGGTAATAAAAAAGTTTTCTCAGGCAAGCTTGAGACCATTCAAGCCTTCAATTAGAGATTTGGAAAGAGAGACTGGGAGTCGAACCTACGATCACCTGGTTAAGACTGATTGTTCCAAGCCACTTGATTAGCACGTGATTCGTGATAGAATCCAAAGCGTGACCTAGTTGAGAGGAAAACAGCCAGTATTCAGTAGGTATTCCATGTTCTTTTTTCTGGGGTTTTTTCTTACTTGGTTCTTCTCTGTTCTTTTTTCATTTGTTTCTTCGGTTTTATTTTGTTTTTTGTTCTCTTTTTGTTTCTTTTGGTTTTTATTCTATACTTTTTGTATATGTCAATAAAGTTTTTAAAATGCTTGATCAGCATAATTTAAATACAACATTAATATTTTTAGAATACATGATCGAAATTTTTTCTATACATTTTAAACATTTTTAATGCTTGACTGACAGTTTTCAAATAAAAATACAAACATTTTCTTAATAGATGGTCACATTTTTTGTATACACATTTAACATTTTCCAAACTCTTGACTAATATTTTACAAACACTTGTTAAAAAAATTCAAATGATTGATTAACATTTTTAAAATATATGAAAAACAAATCATTATTTTTTAATCAATGGTCGCATTTTTGTATACACTTTTAACGTATTCCAAATAATTGATAAACATTTTTTAATGCTCAATTAACATTTTATATACATGATAAAAAATTAATTTTATCAATACATGATCAACAATTTTTTATACACATTCATAAATATTCAATTACCTGTTCGACATTTTTCAAAGTTTTTTGTAGAGTGTTTTTTTATGATATATGTATTTATAATATTTTAAAGTCTACAAACAGTACAAAAACATTAATAAAAATTATAAAAAAGAGATTGTGGAGTCCCGTGCGCGTGGGCCGCCATTCTCCATCGCCTCTTCAGCGAGTCGGAAGCTAGACTGACTAAATGCGAGATATAGGGGCGCCCTTTTGCAGCGGGCAACCAATCAATCAAGATGTATCCCTCAGAAAGCTGCCATACAGATCACTTTCTTGGGCGTGGGAAGCGCCAAATGGAGGGTCTAACCTCGTCCCATGTAGCGCACATTTAGATTTTGTTACTGCACACGTTTTGTGGTTTTATTTAGGGTTTTTGTGTGTAGGGGGGGGGGGGATTCAGCTTTTGCTTGATTTTCACTGGGATTTGATGAAAATAACCTGTGTTTTTTTTCTTTCAAGAAATAGTGCTTTCCCGCAAGAAGTATACACATGTTTGTTTGCGAGAAGCACACCTATGCTTTCAAAAGGTGAAAAATCGTGTGCTTCTTGAAAAGGGAAAAGCAATGTTGTGCTTCTATGAGAAGCACAACTATGCTTTAGAAAAAATCACCGAAAAGGAAGAAAACATGTATGTGCTTCCGCAAGAAACACATATGTGCTTTCCAAAAAGGAAAAATCACAATGGCGCTTCCTAAGAAAGTACAAAGGCACAAATGTGCTTTTGGGGTCTGGTTTTTTTCCCGGTTTCCATTTTTCTGATTTTTGATATTTTCTCGGTCATGTGTTTTGGTATTTTGCTTTTTCGTTTCTTTGGTTCTACGTTTTTTATTCTTGATTTTTTATATTTTTGTGAAAAAATATTGTTGAAACCTATTAACATGAGATCTAGTTTCGAAGATATCGATGTGAGAAATAATATATTTTTTGAAATTAGGAATTTATAAAAGATAAAAATTCCTAAATTGTGACACTTCTGAGTCACTTGTTGGCGCCATAGAATGTGTGAGTGACCTTTGCAAAGGGTACTCCGTAATTAGTAAATTCACTATTTACCACTCTCTACAAGAAAATTTCTGCTTTCTTTAGAGGATATGTCATTGCTTCGCACAGACAAGCTAGTGTGCAATCGCAGATGGGCCGACCCAAACAACTAGAATCAGATCTTTCTGTTTTGTTTTATTCGGGGTTTCTTCCTTTTTTCTTTATTGGTTTTCCTTTCCTTTTTCCTTTAAGGACTTTGATTTATTTCAGAAAATCAATATAAAACAAATATCGTTTTAGAAAAAGTTCACAAATTCAAATTTAGTTCAGAAAATTGAATATTAATTTTTGTTTAACCAATGTTTGGAAAATTCAAAAAATTGTTTCAAGTTTTCTGGGAAAAACTTTGAAATTACATTAAAGTGCTTTTAAGAAAATGTTTGCGTATTTAAAACTAGATTCATAATTTTGGAAAATGTCCATTTTCTCCAAATAAATGTTTTCATTATTTTCAGAAAATGCACGCTACCATGGTTTATCTTGGGATCTGGTCCAGATGAGGTCCTGCGTGATTGTAATCCCTAAGATTGAGGAATAAAAGAATTTATTCCTGAAAACAAATTAGGCACTACCATAGTTTTGCAGCACAGTCTCGGGCTACAATATTTAGGCGTTGCAAAAGAACGTCGCTCGAATGGGTCGGCAGCCCACTATGGCTTCCTTGTGCGGCTTCCTAGTATTTAGATACGCCGATCGTCACATAGGAGGTCACACGCACCTGACCTACCATGTTACCTTTGGAGAAATGTTTTGTACTAACTGAGTGTAGTTATTTTTACTTTTCTTTCGTAAGTTTTATATAGTATATCTATCATACCAAAGTATATGTATGCACAGTATTTGGTATATAAAGATGTTTAGATAGTATGTACATGTACCATACTTTGAGCATATTTATTTTAACTTACAAATATGTATGTATTTTAATCATGTTTAGAGGGGTGTCGGGGAAACTTTGTTACCTGATAAATCAAATAGCACCTCCGTGCGGATTTATTAGGCTTCCTTTTATTTTGAGATAAATTTGACCATAAATTAAGTGATTAATATATATTATATACAATAAAAGTTATTCTACGAAAAAGTTGCTTTGAAATACAAATATAATAATATACGTTTGCGTCATATTTTCTCTGACCGAAAATACTTGTCAAAGAAATGGATAAAAATGAATGTATCTAGAATTAAATTACGTCTAAATATATCCATTTCTTCAACAAATATTTTGATAATATTTGCTTGGGGGTGTCAGAGGGAGTATAATTTATAGTGTTTTATTAGTTTCATAGATGTTCGAAGTTTAAACCAAAATATGAGGAGTCCGATAAAGCCGGACGGAGGTAGTACTGTGTATTAACTAAAATCGGCAAAAGCAAGCAGCCTCATACAAAATAATCTTTCAGAAGTTAAATCCTAATTTCACGGGAGATTTGATATTTCCAATACATATACGAATTAATTTGCGCTTATTGTAAATGTCTGATTTCAAAATAACAGTAGGTGCCTGTGCGATTGCATGGTTTTCGAAAGATGGGTCCCGATAACGCCCACACGTGTGGGCGTTAAGGGGTCTGGCCACACGTTTCGTGTGGTATCTAAAAAACCCAGCCCACACGTCTATGTATGGACAAAACAAGTAACGCCCATATGCTCGGTTTTTTGCCTCCCGGTCCTTCCCACACGCATACGTGTGGGCAAAATAGATAACGCCCACACGTCCGTCCGGTCGGCCTCCTACCTGCACGCCCCATGTGACAGTCACCACGCGTTCCCGCAGTTGCCATGGTCCGGACCCTCTTCCATGTTCGTTTAACTACAGTTGTCATGTCTGACAACTACAGTTGTCATGATTGCTCAACTGCAGTTGCCATCTCAGGTCAAGTGTCAGATGCCATTTATGAACAACTGCAGCTGTTGTCATGTATGATCTGGTCTACTACAGTTGCCATGATTTAAAAACTTTAGGAGTTGCCACCTACTAACACTAGGCAGTTGTCATGTAACACTATAAAAAGACATGGCAAAATAATATGTTCGGGTAAAGAAAGAGTTGACATTTGTTTACAAGCACAATAGGGCAGTTGACATGTATCCTGTAAAACACATGGCAACTGACAGTTTTGGGTGTGGAAGAGGAGACGGGCGTGTGGGCAAACTAATAAACGCCCACACACCAGTCCCTCTGTGTGCGTGAAAACTGGCGTGTGGACGAACTGCTAAACGTCCACACACCAACCCCTCCACGTGATGAAAACAGAAATGTGGACGACCGGATGAATACCCACACACCAGTCCAGTCTTACATGGCATAAAAAATCTGGCAAAACATGTCAAGATTCGTGCAAACACAAACGAACGTTGATCCATACGTGTGGGCGAGATGCAAACGCCTACGCGTGTGGACGTTATCTTTTCTGAAAAATTAATGGAGGCTAGCTATATTTATTTATTTTTGCGAATGGGAGGCGAGCTACTAATTTACAATAGAAAAAATATATATACCTCGAGTAGCTTTGGATCGTGTTGGACGAAGAAGTCATCCCACTCCGATGGCTCGAAGCTACAGAGCCTCTCTGGAGTGGCCGTAACGCGAGATGCCACGAGCGGCCGCATGATCAACACGGTCGATCGTGGCCGAATGTGGCTCGCACGCGGAAGGACCATGCAATCCAGGCCACATGTAGCCGACTGGACGTTAAGGAATCCTGTGTTAACGTGAGAGCTCATCGAGTGCTCCGATTTAGGTACGTGGGGAAGAATGACTACTGGCCTCTTTATATACACGACGGTTGAGCACTCTTGGGTAGTTGGGTTTTGCAAAGCTATATGCATAGACTCGTCAAATAAAGACCCGTGGGTCTGGAGGGTGCCAACACAATTATTAGGCAATCAACGATCTGAACTTTGCGAACAAAGTCAAGTAAGAGCATGGTTAATAATATAGTCAACTGTTGCCTATATGATGTTGTTATGTCATATGTAGTCTTTACTTCTAGTCACTCATATAATAAAGTTAGCTATAAGGTTGGTTATATGAGTACTATTTTTATTCAACTTCTCTCTATCTCTTTCTTCATATTTATTGCATCCGTCTAGGAACACGCATATATCTTGGCTCTTGCATAACAAGAGCTCATTTTCCCTACTTTTTCATGTCTCCCTCCTCCACATAGTCAAAATTAACATGTAAGTGGGCTATAAGGTCACTATTGTACTTGCTATAACGACTTCATACCAAATTAAACGAGAACAAGGAATGCCATACAAAACACCCGTGATAAAGTATCTGAGAGGGGAAAACCCTATTTTAAAAAAAGTATCAGAACAAAACTGATCACTCTAAATATAACTGAACCATGGAATCTGTAACATGGTTTCTTTATTATTGCATCACATGTTTAATTAGGATAAGATTCACTTCTAGTTAACCAAATTAGTAAGAACTATTAGTTAGAATATGGTACGAACACTCAAAATTTATGCAAGCTCTTCCATCACCGTCTGGTGAATTGGGCACTTTGATCGAAGAAAACTCTCTTATCAGCAATTTCGGCAATATCTGACTCTCTTATCAGCAATTTGAGGAATATATAACTGTCTTCACTAGTTGACATATTTGATTGGGAATTTATTTCACAAAAGCTTCATAGCGATCAAAATAGAGTTGCAAATTGTTTGACAAAATACAGCGGTACTGAATGTAGTGATGTTGTCTAGCTCCACATAGGGCAAGATGCAGCCGTACTGAATGTAGTGTTGTTGTATCACGGACCTTTCCCCTCTATGTTGTAACTTTATCTTTATGAAATAAAACTTCTATTATCCCCGCATTTTTTTGGCATATTTGATGTGTGGTCTTCAACGAAATGAAAGAGCAAATTTAATTAGGAAATCACACCAATTACCCAAATGATATGGTGGTCGTTTGGTGATTTTGGCAAACCGACTATGGAGTCTATGTCAATATCTATCCATTTACTCCCCACCAAAATCATTTGATTTACACGTTCGCCCCCAGGAGAGCTTGGAATATGCCTTTGAAAATGCTTTTACCTCAAGCATTAGAGTATTTGAAGTTCCATACAATATGTAAATAATAAAAAATGCTACACCTATTTCGTAAGTAACATTCCTATCTAATCTCTCCACCCCCTGAATTCAACTGGGTGGGCCTTCTTCCCCTAATTTCATCCAACCAAAGAAAGCCAACCTAACGCCCTACGTTAATCATGTCGAAGCCAACACATTGTCTTGAGTTTTATGAAGCCGTAGGCGTTTTTATAGTCGACGGGAACATCTACACATACTGAACACACGTCACCAAAAGGCCTGAAATAAGTCAATAAAAATGCGACCACCGATGTCAAGTCTATAACTTGGATTCTAGTTGGTTGGGTATATTATTGTCCTATTAATCATCGAACCGCAAGTTGATTTGCTTTTTTTAATTGATC
This sequence comes from Hordeum marinum, assembly GCA_022496015.1. Taxonomy (NCBI): domain Eukaryota; kingdom Viridiplantae; phylum Streptophyta; class Magnoliopsida; order Poales; family Poaceae; genus Hordeum; species Hordeum marinum. The sequence goes on along the minus strand of CM039673.1, from coordinate 539,955,889 downwards.
AATAGTTAGTCCGACGTTGTATAAACTGATACCGTTGTATTCACATTCGTAAAAGTGTCAAATGGTGTATTGATCATATTGTTTGTCAAAGTTGTGCCAACTACTCCATGCTTGCGCATGATTAATGGACAAGCTATTAGCTTATCGTGTGCTACTGCCGTTGAGTTAGAAAACGAAGAGAGTTGGTCTAAGTACACCGTACGAGCCTAGGTTGTGCCATTTATATTAACTAGCAAAAATGCCCGTGAGTTGCAATGGGATAATAAAATTGTGGTGTTCAAATCAAGTTTTAAATATCCGCACTCTATGTATATACACGTATCTGAATATTTGTGCACCAACCGCATAAATGCGAACGTAAGACACGTGCATTCTAACATGCTCACAATGTATTGATGTTAGACTTGATCTTTGATGTATGTATTTTTTTAGTATATCTTTGATGCGTGTATGAGAAGGAAAAGAAAAGGTAAGTCTCTCGATAGATGGAAAAGTGTAGGGCCCTACGACGAATGAATATTTCAGAGGAATACTCGTTTTTTTCACTTTTACAGATGGCGGGGTGTGTAACTTTTTTGACAAATGGCGAGGTGTGTAATTTACTTCAACTTCAGGGGCAGTTCGACGACAGACGAAACATCTAAAAAACAATTCGCAAAGAGTTTTTTTTCACTTATGGGTGGCGGGGTCGGTAATTTACTTCAACTTTAAGGACAGTTCTAGTGGCATGCAAAAAAACAAAGAAACAATTAACGAAGAGTTTTTTTTCACTTATGGGTGGTGTGGTGGGTAATTTTTTTTATTTACGGGTGGCGAGATCGGTAATTTACTTCAACTTTAAGGGCAGTTTCAGTGACATGCAAAAAAAATCAGAGAAACAATTAACGAAGAGTTTTTTTTCACTTATGGGTGATGTGGTGGGTAATTTAGTTTAATTTTATGGGCTGATAGGTGGACGTACGAAATAAACTGAAAGACGAAAAAAAGTGAAGAAAAGATCCTTCTTTAATATTAGGTATACATACTTTTATAAGCCAGTACCACTACAAGACAAAGACACCTGCTGACTAGCTCCATATATGCTAGTACTACTGTATTTCTCACTTACCCATCATCATTGGCAAGCTATGACAGATCGTGGGCTAATCATGTCGGATTAACAGGATCTACCCAAAAAAAGTTAGCGTAACATGTACAAGGTTAGATCATCTACAGCCAAACGCTTCATCCCCGTCTTAAATGTGAAAAGATTATTGGATGCAACTCAATTGTATTCCTCGGAATGCAGCGGTTGGAAGCCCTTTGGTCATAATGTCAGCGAACTGTTGGGTGGTCGGTACATGAAGCACACGGAGCTGACCCAACTGGACCTTCCCGTGGACGAAGTGAACATCAAGTTCAATGTGTTTGGTGCGTTTATGCTGCACCGGATTAGCCGCGAGGTAGGAGGCTGAAACATTATCACAGAAAACCACCGTAGCTTTCGGGATGGCGACCCGAAGTTCACCAAGTAGTTGACGCAGCCAACATGTCTCGGCAACAACGTTGGCGACGGCACGGTACTCGTCCTCAGCGCTCGAGCGGGAGACGGTGGGCTGCCGCTTAGAGGACCATGAAATGAGAGAGTCACCGAAGAAGACACAATAACCCGACGTGGATCGGCGAGTGTCAGGACAACCAGCCCAATCCGCATCAGTGTAGGCAAATAGCTTAGTGGAGGCGGAGGCACGAAGAAGAAGGTCGTAGGTCGGTGTTCCGCGAAGATACCGGAGAATGCGCTTGACCAGAGACCAGTGAACATCACGAGGAGAGTGCATGTGCAAGCAGACTTGCTGTACGGCAAACTGGATGTCTGGTCTGGTGAGCGTGAGATACTGAAGAGCACCAACAATACTGCGGTAGAGAGTGGCGTCAGTGGCAGGCTGTCCAGTAGTAGCAGTGAGCTTCGGCTTGGCCTCGGCAGGAGTAGCCGCACGTTTGCAGTTGGTCATGTCAGCACGATCCAATAGATCAAGAGCATATTGTCCTTGATGAAGAAAAAATCCGGAGGCATCACGTCGCACATTAATGCCGAGAAAGAAGTGCAATGCGCCCAAGTCCTTCAGTCGAAACTCAGAACCAAGGCGGCCAATAATGTCGCGAAGAAGATCCATGCGAGAGGCCGTGATGACGATATCATCCACATACAGAAGAAGCATGGCGACATGATCAGCTTGATGAAGCACAAATAACGACGTGTCAGATGTGGTGCTGCGAAACCCGAGAGCAGTGAAGAATGCTGCAATGCGTTGATACCACGCACGGGGCGCCTGTTTCAGGCCATAGAGAGACCGTGAGAGCAGGCAGACGTCATCGGGCCAAGTGGGATCAACAAAACCAGCTGGCTGCTGACAGAGAACATGCTCCTGAAGATGGCCATAGAGGAAGGCATTGTTGATGTCGAGCTGATGAACGGGCCAGTGTCGAGAGGCAGCGAGCTGAAGAACAACATGAATCGTGGCGGGTTTAACGACCGGGGAGAAGGTCTCCGAGAAGTCAACACCAGCACGTTGTGCAAATCCGCGAACAACCCAACGTGCCTTGTACCTGTCCAGAGAGCCATCCAGAAGAAGTTTATGCCGAAAGACCCACTTGCTGGTGATGATGTTGGCTCCGGGGGGACGAGGAACCAGAGTCCAAGTCTTGTTGGCGACGAGAGCATCACACTCAGCACGCATGGCCGCGAGCCAGTGTTGATCGCTCAAGGCAGAGCGCACCGAGCGCGGTACTGGAGAGATGACCGTCACACTGAGGTTGTGGTAGCAGGGGTTGGGCTGATGAATCCCGTCTTTAGCACGCGTCACCATAGAGTGATGAGGCGGCGGAGGCGGGGTTCGAGTCCGTCGTCGAGGCGGGACAGCAACCGCCGGTGCGGAAGATGATGATGACGAGTCCGCGGACGAGACCAGGTGAAACCGCGGAGGGCGACGATGAGTCAGCGGGCGAGGCCGCAGATGGCGTGGGTGCGGGTGAAGGCGCCGGGGTTGCTGAAGAGGGCGACGTCGCGGTGGAAGAGGCAGCCGAGAGCTCGGCCGTGGTCGGTGAAGTGGTAGCCAACACGCCTGCAGGAGCTGGTGCCAAGACCAGCGAAGATGGGCGCGGTTCCTCCTGAGCCATTAGAGGCGAGGTCGGTACCGCTGTAGCCAGTGAGAGGGCTCTTTCCGAGGGAGCCGAACGAGCTGCTGGTGGAACATGTGGCCAGAGCGCAGGAAGCGCAAGGGCTCCATGCGACCGACGAGGAGAGGGCTCCGAAGGGGAAGCCGCCGGCGACGTGACCTGCTCAAAAGGGAAAACAACCTCATCAAAGTAAACATGTTGCGAGATGAACACACGACGGGAGACGGGGTCGTAGCAGCGAAAGCCTTTGGTGTTGGGTTGGTAACCAAGAAAGACACAAGCAAGAGACCGAGGAGCAAGCTTGTGTGGAGCGGTGGCGGTAGTGTTAGGGTAACATAAGCAACCAAAAACGTGAAGGTCGTCATAGGAGGGAGGAGACCCGAACAAGAGATGATGAGGTGTATAGCTCCATCGTGGTTTGCAAGGCCGGATGTTAAGGAGAAGTGTGGCAGTAGCGAGAGCATCGGGCCAAAACCGCGCGGGCATATGTGCATGAAAGAGCAACGCACGAACACTCTCATTTAGGGTGCAGAGGACACGTTCGGTGCGATCGTTCTGTTGGGATGTGTATGGACATGTAAGACGAAAGATGGTGCCGTGGGTGGATAGAAGGTGGCGAATGGCAAGGTTGTCAAATTCTTTTCCATTATCTGTTTGAAGATGAGCAATGGTGTGATGAAAGTGGGTGTTGACATAAGCATAAAAGGTGTGAAGGGTGGAGACGACGCCGGATTTACGGCGTAATGGAAAAGTCCAAGTGAAGTGAGAAAAAATATCTAAAATCACAAGATAGTATGATAAGCCCGAATTGCTAGGCACTGGAGATGTCCAAACATCACAATGAATAACATCAAAGGGAAATGTAGCAATTGATGTAGATAAAGAAAACGGCAAACGAACGTGCTTACCGATACGGCAAGCATGACAATTATGAGCCGCTGGTTTATTACATGAAAAGGGAAAAGTGCGCAAAATTTTGTGAAGGGTGTCAGCATTGGGATGACCAAGTCAAGCGTGCCAAAGCGATACATCGGCATGGAGAGCAACCGGGCCGCCGCTTGTCGTAGCAGGATCGCAATGGGTAGTGAGCGTCGGGGGAATTACAACGGTGCAGAACCCTCCGGGAGTGAGCATCCTTAATAGAGAAACCAAGAGCGTCAAACTCGACAGTGATAGGATTTTCATGAGTAAGAGTCTTAACAGAACATAGGTTTTTGACTAAAGATGGTGAGACAAGCACATTATTAAGAGTTAAAGATGAACCAGGAAACAGAAGGGAGGATGGACCGTGATGGGTGATGGGAAGAGAAGAGCCATCACCGACCACGATGCGACAGTTGAAGGGGTAGGAAGAGGCACGGGAGAGGATACCAGGGTTAGTGGCCATGTGAGCGGTAGCGTCGGTGTCCATGTACCAATCTCCTCCTCCGTTGTAGTTGCTCGGCGAGGGTGTGGCGTGAAGAGCGGAGAGAAGTCCTGGGTCCACACCACCGTCGTGGTTGCCGCCAGGAGCGCCGTAGGACGGAGAGCCACCACCATAGGCGCCGTAGCCCGGGGGGCCACCGCCATACGTGCCGTAACCGGGAACGCCACCGTAGCCGCGGCGCCACCGTAGGCCGCAGGACCGGGAGCAGGCGCGGCCATCGGGCCTGATGAGACGTCGGGCGTGCACCAAGGATGCCCGGAGCAGGAGGACGGGGGACGAGCATAGAGTAAGCATGCACTACGCCCGTCCAGGGATTGTACCCTGACAGCCACGATGGAGTGGGGACTGCCGCAAGAGTCGCAGGAGCGCGCGCCGCCGTATTGGAGTTGCGAGGACGACCCCCGCGACCCTTCTGCGTGCGACCACCAGAGGAGGCGGGCGCGGTTGGCAGGGTCGGAGCTGAAGGACGAGGCGCGGGCGTCGGAGTAGGTGCGCCATGGCAGGCAGCAAGGCCGACGTGAAGAGCGGCATGGGTCGCCTGCCGAGCAGAGTGGCGAAGACGTTTCTCCTCCATGCGGAGATACGTGACAGCCTTGGCGGAAGTCGGCGTGACGAGGGAGAGGTTGGCGGCGGACTGGCCGAGGTCAGGGTGGAGGCCCCGAAGGAGGTTGGTGAGGAGGACGGAGTCGTCGATGGTCATGCCGACGTCGCGCAGCTCGTCAGCAAGGACCTTCAGCCGCGTGCAGTACTCATCAATCGAGTGATCGTTTTGCTGCATCGTGAAGAACTCCCCTTGCAGGAAGATGCGGCGTTGGAGTTGATTATCGAGGAAGAGGTCGCACAGCCGTGTCCAGATGGCATAGGCCGACGGGTCACGGGAGTTCACCATATAAAAAAGGCCTCGTGAGATGGTGAGGAATAGCCACTTGACGATGCAAGTGTCCATGGCAAGCCACTCGTCGTCGTCCTTCATGTCGCGGATGTCGATGCCTCCGTCAACGTGATCGAGGAGACGGTAGGAGCGGAACAAGAGCGCGAAGTAGGTGCGCCATGCGTTGTAGGATGGCGAGTCGAGGTCGAGGACAATGGGCACGTGATCCTTGAGGTGCAGCTCGTTGAGACGGTCGGAGGTGAACATGGCGCCAGCGAAGGAGCCGGCATCAGATGGATCGGCCTTGGAGCGAGACATGACGACGGCTGTAGGGTTTGGGAAGGGTGCGGCAGCGGCTATAGAGGAGGTAGCGGCGGCGGCGTTTTAGGGTTTGGAGGAGAGGCAACCGCGACTGCACAAGCAATAGCAGCGGCGGCGTTTAGGGTTGGAGAGGAGAAGCAGCGGCGGCTACAGGGAGGTGCGGCGGCTGCATGGGGCGGAAGCGAGGAGATCGTAATGGGAAACTGATACCATGTGAAGAGATTATTGTATGCAACTCAATTGTATTCCTCGGAGTTGGTCACAATATATACACGGGATGTCTTGCATGACAAGGCACTAATCCTACCATATCTCTAGGAGTCAACTATACAAGGCTAGAGACTATAGAAAGATTAATACAAATAAAGTCACGATTAACATTAAATGCCTGAACGGATGATCCGGTCAATAGAAAAAATATGCAGCCATGCTCGTCATCGGCCCTAAACCTTCACCCATCCTATTGAGCCCGAATCTAGTGAAGATATAGGGAGGTCCAGGAGCGTCTGTCGCATCGAAACGACCCACACTGGTCCACTACGACCGTACATACATATGTTTTTGACTGCGGACTGCACATATATTCATCCCCATTCATTTGTTGGATTAAACCCTATCCAATTCAATTCACCCCACATCCCTCCGTTCGGCCCCCTCTACCCTCATGCTCACTTCCGACGTTCTCAGACATGGCAGGCAACGATTTCGAGTCCTCACCCGATCTGCGAACGGGAACCACATCCTAGTCGGACGGGGGAGGAGATGACGTTCCGCATTGCGCTTCGTCGCGCCTGCAAGGAGAACGTCCCACAGTGGTTGGACTCAATTTGGCAGGGATCCGTAGCGTCTGCCCAAGTGGTGCTTGGATCTAGCGTGAGGCGCGTTGCCGTTGCCTCGCCAAAAGCGGTGCGCTCCGTCGTCTGACGTTTGAACACGTTTGAACGCCCAAGATGTGTAGCCCCTTCGTTGGTGCACCGACGACAAAGAGCCAACTAGTCATATACGTATCAATCTCGTACGAAAAAGTTTCTGCCATGTAGTAATTATATATATATATGTGGAGGGTTTTTTTTTTGCGGCTGATATACGTGGAATTAGTTGGCTCGTAGTTAAACATCAGGGATTTGTCGTATATCAATCTCTAACTCGACGAAGTTTTTGTCTTGGAGTGATTTCTATATGGAACTGAGCATCAAAGGAGAGTTAGCATAAGCTGTCCAAGTGAGTAATATAAGTTGCTGATGTCTCACGAACCAACTGCTCACTTATGTACCTAGCGAGCTTCACATTGGCAGGTAACCATAATTAAAACGAAGTCCTAAGGGCCATTCGTCACCAACACCTCTGAGACAAAAAGTCATGTGTTAGATTTCACATTCTCCTCGGTTTCCTCTTCTTTTCTTTTTTCTAACAGAGACGGCTCCCTAGAGATGCTTTGGCACGATGCGGGGAATCTGTTTTCCTCTAAGATGGCATCTCTTAGGCGACGTTGAGTTGTCGACGGACCAACAGCTTGCTTTAATAAAACTAGACTAGATGACCCGTTACAATCACGGACGCACATACCAACTGCTATTCGGAAGCTAAGTGAATTCTTTGAGGTACGTTTTCTTTTCTTAAGCTATTTGCAACGGATTATGTTTGTACGCCATTTGTATTTGCCTGACAATGATCATTCCCTATTGCTTTCTTTGATGACAAATAGGCTGCCATTGACGCAAAGACCAACTACAACCAACAAGTTAAACAACACACTGCGTAGCATGACTAATGAATATTCGTTCTATAAATCAACCCCAAAGAGCATCAGCATGAATAAGATGGGAGCCAAGAAATGAATCAACTTATGATCAATATATTTTACGAATAAAATGACCCAAGATCCATTGAGTTTGTAATTGTCTACACAATACGATGCGAATAACTATGCCCATGCTATGCCATTTCAAATATATCCTTTGTTGACAGCATGTTAAGGACCATCACATGACCGCATGCCGATGAAGGCAACACCAAAACGAACGAACTGAGAAACAAGGCTCTGTATCGAACACGCTAATAACCATCATACAAACACCTGCCTAACCGGTTACCGATAACACAACAGAAGCGGGAACTGTTGAGTATGTAGGCAATTTTCCGATCAGATTAATCCACAACATAATAACTAGCATGACATTGACTAGATTACTGACATACCGATGATAAACCAAACATATGGTCGGAACATCTATGCATGCAAGTAGTACTGCTAAGATCGACATAAATAAAATCGGGATAAACATGTTATACCCTCCAATAGGCCAGTTGGCCGTAGCAGCAATATTGGCGGCGCCGGCATCCTCGGCCGCCTTCTTGTCGGCTTCGAGCTTCTCAGCAGCAGCACGGTTGACGTTGGTTGGGGACGACATGGCGAAGACGGTGGAGGCGATGCGGACGTAGATGACGTAGAGGAACGGAAGCGAGCAGTCGCGTAGTCGCTCCCCAAAAACCTAATCGCCCCTCTCCATGTACATGACCCGGAGAGGCGTGGTTTCGGAGGCCTGCTCTCCCGTAGACCGTGTACGCGGTGAACGGGAGGAGTCGCCGGCAGCAGCAAGAGCAGCAAAAGGAACGACGTGGGCGGAGCGCGTGGAGGCAGATGCGATCTGTTTTCCATGGCGGCTAGGGTTGGCCGAAACCCTGCTTATGTAGGCGGCGTCCGGGTGGAGAGACATGGGCTGAACCCACGTCTGAGTCGGTAGCCCACGATCCAACATCTCAGTTTGTGGCGTTACATATTCTTCGTTCCCGACCGGCAAAAATAAGCTCGTAGGTATGAGCTCAGTTCGGCTCATTCCCGCGGCGCGGTGCGGCGCGGCGCGTAATGACGAGGCGTGGCGTGGCAAGGCGGGCGGGCGGAGGAGAAGTGCGCGAGGGCCTCTTCTCTTCTCATGCTCCAATAGCATGTAGAAGAGAGACCCTTATATAGAGGTGCAACTCTGATACGTCTCCATCGTATCTATAATTTTTGATTGTTTCATACCAATATTCTACAACTTTCATATACTTTTGGCAACTTTTTATACTATTTTTGGGACTAACATATTGATCCAGTGCCTAGTGCCAGTTCCTGTTTGTTGTATGTTTTTTGTTTCGCGGAATATCCATACCAAACGAAGTCCAAACGCAATAAAAAACCTACGGAGATTTTTTGGAATATTTATGATTTTTGGGAAGAAGAATCAACGCGAAACGATGCCCGAGGGGGTCACGAGCCCAGGAGGCGCGCCCTACCCCCCCCCCAGGCGCACCTGGCAGGCTCGTGACCAACCCTTAAGGCGGTTGGGGCCCTTCTTTCGCCGCAAGAAAGCTAATATCCGGATAAAAATCGTGTTAAAAGGACACCTTAATCGGAGTTACGGATCTCCGGGAATTTAAGAAACGGTGAAAGGCCAGAATCTGGGAGCGCAGAAACAGAAGGACACAGAGAGAGATATCCAATCTCGGAGGGGCTCTCGCCCCTCCGTCGCCATGGAGACCATGGACCAGAGGGGAAACCCTTCTCCCATCTATGGAGGAGGTCAAGGAAGAAGAAGAAGAAGGGGGGCTCTCTCCCCTCTCTCCTGGCGGCGCCGGAACGCCGCCCGGGACATCATCGTGTGACGACGATCTACACCAACACCTCCATCACCTTCCCCCATCTATATTCAGCGGTCCACTCTCCCGCAACCCGCTGTACCCTCTACTTGAACATGGTGCTTTATGCTTCATATTATTATCCAATGATGTGTTGCCATCCTATGATGTGTGAGTAGATTTTCGTTGTCCTATCGGTGATTGATGAATTGCTATGATTGGTTTAAATTGCTTGTGGTTATGTTGTTGTCCTTTGGTGCCCATCATATGAGCGCGCACGTGGATCACACCATAGGGTTTGTTGTATGTTGATAGGACAATGTATTGGAGGGCAAGGGTGATAGAAGCTTCAGCCTAGCATAAAAATTGATGCATACGGGATTGAAGGGGGCCAATATATCTTATTGCTATGGTTGGGTTTTACCTTAATGAACGTTAGTAGTTGCGGATGCTTGCTAATAGTTCCAATCATAAGTGCATAGAATTCCAAGTAGGGGATGACATGCTAGCAGTGGCCTCTCCCACATAAAACTTGCTATCGGTCTAGTAACATAGTCAATTGCTTAGGACAATTCCGCAACTCCTACCATCACTTTTCCACACTCGTTAAACTAACGTAATTGTTTCTTTATCTAAACAGCCCCTAGTTTTATTTACGTGTTCTTTATTATCTTGCAAACCTATCATATCACACCTACAAAGTACTTCTAGTTTCATACTTGTTCTAGGTAAAGCGAACGTAAAGTGTGCGTAGAGTTGTATGGGTGGTCGATAGAACTTGAGGAAATATTTGTCCTACCTTTAGCTCCTCGTTGGGTTCGACACTCTTACTTATCGAGAAAGGCTACAATTGATCCCCTATACTTGTGGGTTATCAAGACCTTTTTCTGGCACCGTTGCCGGGGAGCAATAACGTGGGGTGAATATTCTCGTGTGTGCTTGTTTGCTTTATCACTAAGTAGATTTATTTGCTGTTCAAGTTGTTCTCTATCTTTAGTTATGGATATGGAACACGAAATACCAAAAAAATTAGGTGTACTTGCTACTCATGGAGATGGGGAACCTCCTAAAACCCTCGATGCTCGTTATGTGGAAAATATTATGCACTTCTTTAATAATCCTGAGAAAACCCCATTAAATTATATAATGGAAGACACATTGGATCAACGTGAATACTTTAGGGATTATCGCTTGACTAAAAAAGGGAAACTATTATGGGATCAAATTCATATGTTGAAATGCTATGCTTGTGATCTATGCTTGAGATATGATATTACTTGTTGCTCTAGGATGAAGGCTAAACACCTTCCCTTTTCTTGTAAATTTAATGCTAATGAAACCTTGGCTTCTTATGCTAATGGTATATATGATTACTATGATGTGGAACAAATAGAAGAGTTTGTTGCTTTTATGGGTGCTTATGAAATTAAATCTCTGTTTAAAAAGTGTGATGATAATGATGATGCTTTTTACCGATCTAAAAATTTGGTTATGCTTCGTTATTTTTATACTAATTATGAATATAATGCCCATATTTATCGATTTATGGAGAAAATCTCCGCTGCCCAAGAAGAGACTAATATTTTGCAGGAAACTATGGAGAAAGAAAATGCTGAAAATGTGAGCTCATTAGATGAAAAAGATGACGAGGAGAGCGAAGAACAAAAGGGAAGAGCGGACTAGCTACCCGTGCCCACCTTCTAATGAGAGTAACTCTTCAACTCATACATTGTTTAATTTCCCTTCGTGCTTACCGAAGTATGAATGCTATGTTGATTGCTATGATCCCTTGGATTCGTTTGAAATATCCTTTTTTTACGAACTTGATGCTTGCTATGCTTGTGGTCATGTTGCCAATATGAATGATGCTTATGGAGATGAACTTGCTATAGTTCCTTATGTTAAACATGAACTTGTTGCTATTGCACCCACATATGATAGTCCTATTATCTTTTTGAATTCTCCCAACTACACTATATCGGAGAAGTTTGCTCTTATTAGGGATTACATTGATGGGTTGCCTTCTACTATTACACATGATGATTTTGATGAATATAATATGCATGTGCTTGCTCCTCCTACTTTCAATTATTATGAGAGAGAAACTACATCTCCACCTCTTTATGTTTTCAATACGATAAAATTGCAAGAAACTGCTTATGCTATGTATTGGCCTTTAGTTGATGTGCATGAATTGTTCTTTCATGACATGCCAATGCATAGGAAAAGAGTTAGACTTCGTCATTGCATGATATATGTTACCTTGTGCTCACTACTAAATTACAAATCATTGTTAATTAAAATTGGCTTTGATATACCTTGGGATCCGGGTGGATCCATTACTTGAGCACTTTATGCCTAGCTTAATGGCTTTAAAGAAAGCGCTGCCTGGGAGACAACCCGGAAGTTGTAGAGAGTCATTTATTTATGTTGAGTGATTTTATATAGTTTAAAAACAAAAAATAATAGAGGGTAACTTAAAACTTTTTCAAAAAGAGAAGCGATTGAAAGGTGATGCATTGCGAAAGTTAGGGTCGACCTTGAACACTTGTGTTCATGCTCATGGAAACAATGTAGAATTTTTCATGGAAGTTTCTCGCAAAAATAATTATTCCCTTGTACAATTCCATTGTATTATAAAAATAATGTGCTAAGTAAAGCCTTTATGATTAGTTTGGGTGATAGTTATTTGATCATGCTGAAAAAGACAGAAACTTTGCACTCACGAAATCCTTTCTTATTTTTATACAGAGAGTGCTATTGAGTTGATTCTTTTTGCTTCTGATTTATATACAAATTGCCTTAATTATAATAATTGTTTCAGAATTTTTGGAGAATCAGAAGTATGGTATGTGTTCAGATTACTACAGACTGTTCTGTTTTTGACAGATTCTGTTTTTTATGCATTGTTCTGTTATTTTGATGAATCTATGGGTAGTATCAGGGTGTATGAACCATGGTGAAGTTGTATTACAGTAGATATAATGCTAATATGAATTTGGAATGAGTTCACAACAGTACTTAAAGTGGTGATTTACTTTATTATACTAACGGATCTCACGAAGGTTTTGTTGAGTTTTGTGTGATTGAAGTTTTCAAGTTTTGGGTGAGACCATGATGGATGAAGGAATAAGGAGAGGCAAGAGCCTAAGCTTGGGGATGCCCGAGGCACCCCAAGGTAATATTCAAGGAAGACTCAAGCGTCTAAGCTTGGGGATGCCCCGAAAGGCATCCCCTCTTTCGTCTACAATCTATCGGTAATTTTACTCGGAGCTATATTTTTATTCGTCACATGATATGTGCAAATGCTTGGAGCGTATTTTGTGTTTATTTTTCCTTTTTATTTTATGCACCATGCTGGTATGAGATAGTCCTTGGTTGATTTATAGAATGCTCTTTGCACTTCACTTATATCTTTTGAGTATGGCTTTATAGAATGCTTCATGTGCTTCGCTTATATCATTTGAAGTTTGGATTGCCTGTTTCCCTACACATAGAAAAACGCCATTTGTAGAATGCTCTTTTGCTTCACTTATATTTGTTAGAGCAGGGCATATCTTTTGTAGAAAGAATTAAACTCTCATGCTTCACTTATACCTATTTAGAGAGTTAACAGGAGTTGGTCATTCACATGGTTAGTCATAAAATCGTACATTAAACTTGTAGATCACTGAATATGATATGTTTGATTCCTTGCAATAGTTTTGTGACATGAAGATGTGATATTAGAGTCATGCTAGTGAGTAATTGTGTATTCGTAGAAATACTTGGGTTAAGGTTTGTGATTCCCGTAGCATGCACGTATGGTGAACCGTTATGTGACGAAGTCGGAGCATGATTTATTTATTGATTGTCATCCTTTATGTGGAGGTCGGGATCACGCGATGGTTAACTCCTACCAACACTTCCCCTAGGAGCATGCGTGTAGTACCTTGTTTCGATGACTAATAGACTTTTGCAATAAGTATGTGAGTTCTTTATGACTAATGTTGAGTCCATGGATTATACGCACTCTCACCCTTCCACCATTGCTAGCCTCTCTAGTACCGCGCAACTTTCGTCGGTGCATTACACCCACCATATAACCTTCCTCAAAACAGCAACCATACCTACCTATTATGGCATTTCCATAGCCATTCTGAGATATATTGCTATGCAACTTCCATCGTTCCGTTTATTATGACACGCACTTGTTGGAAATATGCCCTAGAGGCAATAATAAATTAGTTATTATCATATTTCCTTGTTCATGATAATCGTTTATTATCCATGTTATAATTGTATTGATCGGAGACTTAAATGCATGTGTGGATACATAGACAAAACCATGTCCCTAGTATGCCTCTAGTAGACTACCTCGTTGATCAAAAGATGGTTAAGGTTTCCTAGCCATGGACATGAGATGTCATTTGATAACGGGATCACATCATTAGGAGAATGATGTGGTGGACAAGACCCAAACTACAAACATAGCATATGATCGTGTCAGTTTATTGCTACTGTTTTCTGCATGTCAAGTATATGTTCCTATGACCATGAGATCATGCAACTCACGGATATCGGAGGAGTGCCTTGTGTGTATCAAACGTCGCAACGTAACTGGGTGACTATAAAGGTGCTCTACAGGTATCTTCGTGGGTGTCTGTTCAGTTGGCATGGATCGAGACTGGGATTTGTTACTCCGTGTGACGGAGAGGTATCTCAGGGCCCACTCGGTAATACAACATCACAATGAGCCTTGCAAGCAAAGTGACTAATTGTTAGTTGCGGGATCTTGTATTACGGAACGAGTAAAGAGACTTGCCAGTAACGAGGTTGAACTAGGTATGGAGATACCGACGATCGAATCTCGGGCAAGTAACATACCGAAGAACAAAGGGAACATCGTACGGGATTAACTGAATCCTTCACATAGAGGTTCGGCCGATAAAGATCTTCGTAGAATATGTAGGAACCAATGTGGACGTCCAGGTCCCGCCATTGGTTATTGACCGTAGAGGTGTCTCGGTCATGTCTACATAGTTCTCGAACCCGCAGGGTCTGCACACTTAAGGTTCGGTGACGTTTCGGTAGTGTAGAGTTATGTATGGTGGTGACTGAAGTTTGTTCGGAGTCCCGGATGAGATCCCGGACGTCACGAGGAGCTACGGAATGGTCCGGAGGTAAAGATTCATATATAGGAAGTCCCAGTTTGGTTTCCGGAAAAGTTTCGGGCTCATCGGTAGTGTACCGGGAGTGCCGGTAGTGTACCGGGAGTGCCGGTAGTGTACCGGGAGACCTCCGGGAGGGGTACTTCGACCCCAAGAGGTCCATGGGCTGTGGGAGAGTATTAACCAGCCCTTAGTGGGCTGGGAAAACAGCCACAAAGGCCCATGGCGCAGGAGAGAAAGTCCTAAAGCAAAAAGTGGAAAATCAGCCAATAGGAGGCAATCCTACTCCAACTAGGATTGGAGGTGAAGTAGGATTGCTCCCACCTCCTATTTCGGCCGACCCAAAGGCCTTGGCTGCCTCTCCTATCCTCTCCTCCTATATATACTAGTGTATTGGGTGGTTTTTGGACAGAATTTCCGGCCACGTGCTACCCGTTACACCGGTGCATAGTTTCTCCTCTAGATCGGTTTTCTGCAGCGCTTAGGCGAAGCCTTGCCGGAATTGCTCCACCACCATCACCGGAGCGCCGTCACGCTGCCGGTGAGCTCTCTCTCCTCTCCACCTCCTCTTTCTGGATCGAGACGGTGGAGATCGTCATCAAGCTGCATGTGTGCTGAACGCGGAGGTGCCGTCCGTTCGGCGCTAGATCAGAAGGACCGTGATCGAGATCGCGAGACGGTTCGTGATGTGATCGCGGAACGGATCGTGATGAGTTCGCGGGATAGATCGTGATCAAGATCATGAGACGGATCGTGATGAGATCGCGGGATGGATCATGATGAGTTCGCGGGACGGATCGTGATGAGATCGCGGGACGCTCGGTGATTTGGATCGCGAAGATGTTCAACTACACCAACCGCGTTTCTTAACGCTTCCCGCTTAGCGATCTACAAGGGTATGTGGATCCACTCTCCCTCTCGTAGATGCTCATCACCATGGATAGGTTTGCGTGTGCGTAGGAAAAATTTTGTTTCCCATGCGACGTTCCCCAACAGTGGCATCATGAGCTAGGTTGATGGTTCGATGAGATCTCGAGTAGAACACAAAAGGTTTGTGGGCGTTGATGCTTAGATTGCTTCCTCCCTTGGTCGGATTTTGGTTCAGCGGGATTGTGAGATGAAGCGGCCCGGACCAACATTACTCGTACGCTTACGAGAGACCGGTTCCCTCGATGCAAGTTGTTGCTTAGATGGCTTGCGGGTGACAGTTTCTCTCACTTTAGTTGGATCGGATCCGACAAAGGCGGTCCTTGAGAAGGTTGAAAAGCAATCTATGTATCACCGTTGTGGTTTATGCGTAGGTGAGAATCGTTCTTGCTAGATACCCGTAGCAGCCACGTAAAACTTGCAACAACAATTAGAGGACGTCTAACTTGTTTTTGCAGGGTATGTTGTGATATGATATGGCCAATTACATGATGTGATGTATGAGATGATCATGTGATGTATAGATTATCACGACTTGCATGTCGATGAGTACGGCAACCGGCAGGAGCCATAGGGTTGTCTTTAATTATTGTATGACCTGCGTGTCAATCATTAAGCGCTATGTAATGCTTTACTTTATCGCTACGGTAGCAATAGTAGTAGAAGCATGCAGGGCGTGACAACCCCGATGGCGACACGTTGATGGAGATCATGGTGTCATGCCGGTGACGATGGAGATCATGCCGGTGCTTTCTAGTTGGAGATCAAAAGCATAAGTTCATGGCCATATCATGTCACTTATGATTTGCATGTGATGTTAATCCTTTTTATGCACCTTGTTTTGCTTAGGACGACGGTAGCATTATAAGGTGATCCCTCACTTAATTTCAAGATAAATTGTGTTCTCCCCGAGTGTGCACCGTTGTGAAAGTTCGTCGTGTTGAGACACCACGTGATGATCGGGTGTGATAGACTCTACGTTCACATACAACGGGTGCAAGCCAGATTTGCACGCGCAGAACACTCGGGTTAAACTTGACGAGCCTAGCATGTACAGACATGGCCTCGGAACACAAGAGACCGAAAGGTCGAGCATGAGTCATATAGTGGATATGATCAACATAATGATGTTCACCATTGAAGCCACCTTAACTCACGTGATGATCGGACTTGAGTTGGTGAATTTGGATCATGTATCACTTGAATGACCCGAGGGATGTCAATTTGAGTGGGAGTTCTTAAGTAATATGATTAATTGAAATCATTATCATGAACATAGTCAAAGTGTCTTTGCAAATTATGTTGTAGATTACTAGCTCGCGTTGTATCTCCCTTGTATTTTTATATGTTCCTAGAGAAATAGAGTTGAAAGATGTTGGTAGCAATATTGCGGACTGGGTCCGTGATCTGAGGATTGTCCTCATTGCTGCACAGAAGTCTTATGTCCTTAATGCACCGCTCGGTGCGCCACCCCCTCTAGCGTCGTCTATAGGTTGTGAACATCTGACAGGCACGTTTCGATGACTACTTGATAGTTTAGTGCGTCATGCATTACGGCTTAGAGTTGAGGCTCGGAAACGTTTTGAACGTCACGGAACATATGAGATGTTCTAGGAGCAGAGATTGTGATCTCAGGCTCGTGCCTGTGTTGCGAGATATGAGATCTCCAACAAGATTCTTTGCCTGTAAGATGAAGGAGAATAGCTCAATCGTTGAGCATGTACTCAGATTGTATGGGTACTACAATCGCTTGAATCAAGTGGGAGTTGATCTTCCAGATAAGATAGTGATTGATATAGTTCTCCAAGTCACTGTCACTAAAGCTACTAGAACTTAGTGATGAACTATAATACACCAGGGAAAGAAATGTTGATCCCTGAGCTGTTCGCGATGTTTGACACCGCGAAGGTAGAAATCAAGAAGGAGCGTCAAGTGTTGATGGTTAATCAAACCACTAGTTTCGAGAAGGGCAAGAGCAAGGAGGGAAACTTCATGGATAGCAAGTCAGTTGCTGCTCCAGTGAAGCAACCCAAAGTTGAACTCAAACCCGAGACTAAGTGCTTCTGTTATGAGGTGAGCGGTCGCTGAAGCGGAACAACCCTAGATACTTGGTAGATAAGAAGGCTGGCAACATTAATAGAAGTATATTTGATATACGAGTTATTAATGTGTACCTTGCTAGTACTCTTAGTAGCACCTGGGTATTGGATACCGGTTCGGTTGCTAAATGTTAGTAACTCGAAATAAAAGCTACGGAATAAACGGAGAACTAGCTAAGGGTGAGGTGACGATATGTGTTGGAAGTGTTTCCAAGGTTGATGTGATCAACATCGCATGCTCTCTCTACCTTCAGGATTAGTGACGAACCTAAATAAATGTTATTTGGTGTTTTGCGTTGAGCTTGAACATGATTAGATCATGTTTATTGCAATACGGTTATTCATTTAAGTTAGAGAATAATGGTTATTCTGTTTACATGAATAATACCTTCAATGGTCATGCACCCAGTGAGAATGGTTTGTTGAAATCTTGATCGTAGTAATACACTTGTTCATAACATTGATGTCAAAAGATACAAAGTTAAATAATGATAGTACCACATACTTGTGGCACTGCCGCAAAATGTCATATTGGTATAAAGCGCATGGAGAAACTCCATGGTGATGGATATTTGGACTCATTCGATTTCGAATCGGTTGAGAAATGCGAACCATGCCTCTTGGGCAAGATGACCAAAGGACCCCGTTGGATGGAGCAGGCAAGTGATTCATTGGAAATGATACATGTTGATGTATGCAATCTAGTGAGTTTTGTAGCGTGCAGTGGATATCGTTATTTTCTTACCTTCACTGATGATTTGAGTAAATATAGTGTATATTTACTTAATGAAACACAAGTCTGAATCGGTTGAAAGGTTCAAGCAAATTCAGAGTGAAGTTTAAGATCATCGTGACAAGAAGATAAAAATAACTATGATATGATCGTGGAGGTGAATATCTGAGTTACGAGTTTGGCATACAACTTAAGACAATGTGAAATTTGTTTCACAACTAACGCCACCTGGAACACCATACTGTGATGGTGTGTCCGAACATCATAGTCATGCTCTATTGATATGGTGCATACTGTGATGTCTCTTATCGTTTTACTACTATAATTTTTGGGCTTATGCATTAGAGACAACTACATTCACTTTAAATAGGGCATCATCTAAATCCGTTGAGATGACACCGTGTGAATTATGGTTTGATAGAAACCTAAGCTGTCATTTCATAATATTTGGGGCTGTGACACTTGTGTGGAAAATGTTTTCACCTAATGAGGTCGAACCCAAGGCGGACAAATGCATCTTCATAGAATACCCTAAGATCAGTTGGTTGAACCTTCAATCTCAGATCCTAGTGCAAAGTGTTTGTTGTTTAAACGGACCCTTTCTCGAGGAAATGTTTCTCGCGAAAGAATTTAGTGGGAGGAAGATAGAACTTGATGAGGTTGTTAAACCTTTGTTCAACCAGAGAGTAGCGCAGCGCAGAAAGATGTTTCTGTGAAGCCTACGTTAGTTGAAGAGGAAGTTAATGATGATCATGAAGCTTCAGGATCAAGTTACTATCAAACTTCGTAGGTCGACAAGGATGTGTACTGCTCCTAAGTGGTACGAAAACTCTGTCTTGGAGATCATGTTGTTGGACAACGACGAACATACGAGCTATGGAGAAGCGATGATGGGCCCGGATTCCGACAAATGGTTGGAAGCCATGAAATCCGAGATAGGATCCATGTATGGAAACCAAGTGTAGACTTTGGTAGACTTGCTCATTGGACGGCAGGTCATTGAGTACAAATGGATCTTTAAAATGAAGACAGACACTAATGGTGAATGTCACTATTTGTAAAGCTCGACTTGTTGCAAAGATGTTTGTGACAAGTTCAAGGAGTTGACTACGATGAGACTTTCTCACTCGTAGTGGTGCTAAAGTCTATTGGAATTATGTTAGCAGTTGCTGTGTTTTCAATTATGAAATCTGGCAGATGGATGTCAAAACATCGTTTCCTTAACTGTTTACTTGAGGAAAGGTTGTATGTGATACAACCGGATGGTTTTGTTAGTCCTAAGGATGCTAAAAGGTGTGCAAGCTTTAGTGATCCTTCTATGGACTGAAGCAAGCATCTTGGAGTTGGAATATACGCTTTGATGAGGTGATCAAAGTTTTAATGTTTATACAAGGTTTACGAGAAACTTGTATTTACAATAAAGTGAGTGGGAGCACTATAGAATTTCTGATAAGTATATGTGGATGACATATTGTTGGTCGGAAATAATGTAGGATTTCTGGGAAGCATAAATGGTTGTTTGAAAAGTGATTTTTCAAAGGAAGACCTGGAAAAAGCTACCTAATTGTTGAGCATCAAGATCTATAGAGATAGATCAAGATACCTGATGAGACTTTCAATGCGCACGTACCTTGACAAGATTTTGAAAGAGTTCAAAATGGATCAGTCAGAGAAAGAGTTCTCGCCTGATTTGTAAGGTATAAAATTGAGTATGACTCAATGCCCAGTGACTGCACAAGATAGAAAAAGGATGAGTGTCATCACCTACGCTTCAGCCATAGGCTCTATCATGTATGCAATGCTGTGCACAAGACCCAATGTCAGCCTTGCCATAAGTATGGCTGGAAGGTTTCAAAGTGATCCTGGAATGGAGCACTGGACAGCGGTCAAGATTGTCCTTAGTAACTAAAAGACTAAGGAGATGTTTCTCGATTATGGAGGTGATAAAGAGTTCGCCGTAAAGAGTTACGTCGATGCAAGCTTTAACACCAATCAGGATGACTCGTAGTAGCAATCTGGATACGTATAGTGGAGCAGCCATTTGGAATAGTACCAAGTGGAGTGTGGTAGCAGTGTTTTCGGTTTGACATAGAAATTTGCAAAGTACACACGGATCTGAATATCGCAGACCCGTTGACTATAAGACCTCTCTCACATGCAAAGCATTATCGAGCCCCAGAACTCATTGGGTGTTAGATTCATAACAATGCGAATCACATGGTGATGTGAACTAGATTATTGACTCTAGTGCAAGTGGGAGACTGTTGGAAATATGCCCTAGAGGCAATAATAAATTAGTTATTATCATATTTCCTTGTTCATGATAATCGTTTATTATCCATGCTATAATTGTATCGATCGGAGACTTAAATGCATGTGTGGATACATAGACAAAACCATGTCCCTAGTATGCCTCTAGTAGACTAGCTCGTTGATCAAAAGATGGTTAAGGTTTCCTAGCCATGGACATGAGATGTCATTTGATAACGGGATCACATCATTAGGAGAATGATGTGGTGGACAAGACCCAAACTACAAACATAGCATATGTTCGTGTCAGTTTATTGCTACTGTTTTCTGCATGTCAAGTATATGTTCCTATAACCATGAGATCATGCAACTCACGGATATTGGAGGAGTGCCTTGTGTGTATCAAACGTCACAACGTAACTGGGTGACTATAAAGGTACTCTACAGGTAACTTCGAGGGTGTCTGTTGAGTTGGCATGGATCGAGACTGGGATTTGTTACTCCGTGTGACGGAGAGGTATCTTAGGGCCCACTCGGTAATCCAACATCACAATGAGCCTTGCAAGCAATGTGACTAATTGTTAGTTGCGGGATCTTGTATTACGGAACAAGTAAAGAGACTTGCCAGTAACGAGGTTGAACTAGGTATGGAGATACCGACGATCGAATCTCGGACAAGTAACATACCGAAGAACAAAGGGAACATCGTACGGGATTAACTGAATCCTTGACATAGAGGTTCGACCGATAAAGATCTTTGTAGAATATGTAGGAACCAATGTGGACGTCCAGGTCCCGCCATTGGTTATTGACCGTAGAGGTGTCTCGGTCATGTCTACATAGTTCTCGAACCCGCAGGGTCTGCACACTTAAGGTTCGGTGACGTTTCGGTAGTGTAGAGTTATGTATGGTGGTGACTGAAGTTTGTTCGGAGTCCCGGATGAGATCCCGGACGTCACGAGGAGCTCCGGAATGGTCCGGAGGTAAAGATTCATATATAGGAAGTCCCAGTTTGGTTTCCGGAAAAGTTTCGGGCTCATCGGTAGTGTACCGGGAGTGCCGGTAGTGTACCGGGAGTGCCGGTAGTGTACCGGGAGACCTCCGGGAGGGGTACTTCGACCCCAAGAGGTCCATGGGATGTGGGAGAGTATTAACCAGCCCTTAGTGTTCTGGGAAAACAGCCACAAAGGCCCATGGTGCAGGAGAGAAAGTCCTAAAGCAAAAAGTGGAAAATCAGCCAATAGGAGGCAATCCTACTCCAACTAGGATTGGAGGTGAAGTAGGATTGCTCCCACCTCCTATTTCGGCCGACCCAAAGGCCTTGGCTGCCTCTCCTCTCCTCTCCTCCTATATATACTAGTGTATTGGGTGGTTTTTGGACAGAATTTCCGGCCACGTGCTACCCGTTACACCGGTGCATAGTTTCTCC
This sequence comes from Hordeum marinum, assembly GCA_022496015.1. Classification (NCBI taxonomy): domain Eukaryota; kingdom Viridiplantae; phylum Streptophyta; class Magnoliopsida; order Poales; family Poaceae; genus Hordeum; species Hordeum marinum. The sequence continues at coordinate 539,933,909 of CM039673.1, read as the reverse complement.
TCTAGATCGGTTTTCTGCAGCGCTTAGGCGAAGCCCTGCCGGAATTGCTCCACCACCATCACCGGAGTGCCGTCACGCTGCCGGTGAACTCTCTCTCCTCTCCACCTCCTCTCGCTGGATCGAGAAGGTGGAGATCGTCATCAAGCTGCACGTGTGCTGAACGCGGAGGTGACGTCCGTTCGGCGCTAGATCGGAAGGACCGTGATCGAGATCGCGAGACGGTTCGTGATGTGATCGCGGAACGGATCGTGATGAGTTCGCGGGACAAATCGTGATCAAGATCATGAGACGGATCGTGATGAGATCGCGGGATGGATCATGATGAGTTCGCGGGACGGATCGTGATGAGATCGCGGGACGCTCGGTGATTTGGATCGCGAAGATGTTCGACTACACCAACCGCGTTTCTTAACGCTTCCCGCTTAGCGATCTACAAGGGTATGTGGATCCACTCTCCCTCTCTTAGATGCTCATCACCATGGATAGGTTTGCGTGTGCGTAGGAAAATTTTTGTTTCCCATGCGACGTTCCCCAACAGCACCATCATTGTCATATTGCTTTGCATGATCGTAAGATAGCTAGCATGATGTTTTCATGGCTTGTCCGTTTTTTGATGTCATTGCTACGCTAGATCATTGCACATCCTGGTACAATGCCGGAGGCATTCATATAGAGTCATATTTTGTTCTAAATATCGAGTTGTAAGTAAATAAAAGTGTGATGATCATCATTATTAGAGCATTGTCCCATGTGAGGAAGTAATAAAAGAGGCCAATGAAGCCCAAATAAAAAAAAGGCCAAAGAAGCCCACCAAAAAAAGAGAAAAAAATAAAAAAAATAAAAAGAGAGAGAAAAGAGAGAAGGGACAATGCTACTATCCTTTACCACACTTGTGCTTCAAAGTAGCACCATGATCTTCATGATAGAGAGTCTCATATATTGTCACTTTCATATACTAGTGGGAAATTTTCATTATAGAACTTGGCTTGTATATTCCAATGATGGCCTTCCTAAAATTGCCCTAGGTCTTCGTGAGCAAGCAAGTTGGATGCACACCCACTTAGTTTTTTTTTGAGCTTTCATACACTTATAGCTCTAGTGCATCCGTTGCATGGCAATCCCTACTCACTCACATTGATATCTATTGATGGGCATCTCCATAGCCCGTTGATACGCCTAGTTGATGTGAGACTATCTCCTCCTTTTTGTCTTCTCCACAACCACCATATTCTATTCCACCTATAGTGCTATGTCCATGGCTCACGCTCATGTATTACGTGAAAGTTGAAAAAGTTTGAGAATACTAAAGTATGAAACAATTGCTTGGCTAAAACCGGGGTTGTGCATGATTTAATACCTTGTGTGATGAAGATGGAGCATAGCCAGATCATATGATTTTGTAGGGATAACTTTCTTCGGCCATGTTATTTTGAGAAGACATGATTGCTTTATTAGTATGCTTGAAATGTTATTGTCTTTATGTCAAATGATAGACTATTGCTTTGAATCACTCGTGTCTTAATATTCATGCCATGATTAGATTATATGATCAAGATTATGCTAGGTAGCATTCCACGTCAAAAAAATATTTTTTATCATTTACCTACTCGAGGACGAGCAAGAATTAAGCTTGGGGATGCTGATACGTCTCCGTCGTATCTATAATTTTTGATTGTTTCATGCCAGTATTCTACAACTTTCATATACTTTTGGCAACTTTTTATACTATTTTGGGGATTAACATATTGATCCAGTGCCTAGTGCCAGTTCCTGTTTGTTGCATGTTTTTTGTTTTGCAGAATATCCATACCAAACGAAGTCCAAACGCAATAAAAAAACCTACGTGGATTTTTTTTGGAATATTTATGATTTTTGGGAAGAAGAATCAATGTGAAACGATGCCCGAGGGGGTCACGAGCCCAGGAGGCATGCCCTACCCCCCCCCCCCCCAGGTGCGCCCGGCAGGCTCCTGACCAACCCTTAAGGCGGTGGGGGGCCTTCTTTCGCCGCAATAAAGCTAATATCCGGATAAAAATCATGTTAAAAGGAAACCTTAATCGGAGTTACGGATCGCCGGGAATTTAAGAAACGGTGAAAGGCCAGAATCTGGGAGCGCAGAAACAGAAGGACACAAAGAGAGAGATCCAATCTCGGAGGGGCTCTCGCCCCTCCGTCGCCATAGAGACCATGGACCAGAGGGGAAACCCTTCTCCCATCTAGGGAGGAGGTCAAGGAAGAAGAAGAAGAAGGGGGGCTCTCTCCCCCTCTCTCCCGGCGGCGCCGGAACGCCGCCCGAGACATCATCGTGTGACGGCGATCTACACCAACACCTCCGTCATCTTCACCAACACCTCCATCACCTTCCCCCATCTATATTCAGAGGTCCACTCTCCCGCAACCCGTTGTACCCTCTACTTGAACATGGTGCTTTATGCTTCATATTATTATCCAATGATGTGTTGTCATCCTATGATGTCTGAGTAGATTTTCGTTGTCCTATCGGTGATTGATGAATTGCTATGATTTGGTTTAAATTGCTTGTGGTTATGTTGTTGTACTTTGGTGCCCATCATATGAGCGCGCGCGTGGAGCACACCATAGGGTTAGTTGTATGTTGATAGGACTATGTATTGGAGGGCAAGGGTGACAGAAGCTTCAGCCTAGCATAAAAATTGATGCATACGGGATTGAAGGGGGACCAATATATCTTATTGCTATGGTTGGGTTTTACCTTAATGAACGTTAGTAGTTGCGGATGCTTGCTAATAGTTCCAATCATAAGTGCATAGAATTCCAAGTAAGGGATGACATGCTAGCAGTAGCCTCTCCCACATAAAACTTGCTATCGGTCTACTAACATAGTTAATTGCTTAGGGACAATTCCGCAACTCCTACCACCACTTTTCCACACTCGTTAAACTAACATAATTGTTTCTTTATCTAAAAATCCCCTAGTTTTTATTTACATGTTCTTTATTATCTTGCAAACCTATCATATCACACCTACAAAGTACTTCTAGTTTCATACTTGTTCTAGGTAAAGCGAACGTAAAGTGTGCGTAGAGTTGTATGGGTGGTCGATAGAACTTGAGGGAATATTTGTCCTACCTTTAGCTCCTCGTTGGGTTCGACACTCTTACTTATCGAGAAAGGCTACAATTGATCCCCTATACTTGTGGGTTATCAAACTCCCTCTCCACTAGCAAGGTGGGACTAAACTTCCCACTCCCCCCTTGTCATGCCACCTACATGGGCACTTAGAGATTTTTCTCAAATTGTCTTATGGGCCTAAAGCCCATCTCAAATTTCAACAATCCCCCACCAGATCTCAAGGGCCCATTTCGTCCTCTGTTCCAGTATCTCAGTTGATCTTTAGCTGTGCATGTGAACTTTCAAACCATCACACTAGGATCATATGGTGTTTGAGAAACTTTGAAGTCCGAATATCCAAAACGACTCAAAACCTTCTCAACATAATAGGATTGCAGAAGTGTAATCCCACCCTCATCATCTCTTAGTAGCTTGATGTTCAAGATAACATCATCCACTCCAAGGTCCTTCATCTCAAAGTTCTGAGACAAAAAGGTCTTAACCTCCTCAATCACTTTGATATTGGTTCCAAATATCAGTATGTCATCAACATACAAGCACAGTATAACTCCTTCGCCCCCACCATGGCGATAGCATACACATTTGTCAGCTTCATTAACAACGAAGCCAACAGATGTCAGAGTTGTATTAAACTTCTCATGCCATTGCTTAGGTGCTTGTCTCAGGCCATATAAGGATTTCAGCAACTTACACACCTTTCCTTCTTGACCATCTATCACAAAACCATCTAGTTGTTGCATATAGATTTCCTCCTCTATCTCCCCATTAAGGAAAGCCGTCTTGACGTCCATTTGATGGATGAGAAGACCATGCGAGGCCGCCAACGAGAGTAGTACTCGAATGGTGGTCAGTCTGGCCATAGGTGAATAAGTATCAAAGAAATCTTCTTCTTCTTTCTGGGCATAGCCCTTGGCCACAAGCCTAGACTTATACTTTTCAATTGTACCATCGGGCCTAAGCTTCTTTTTGAACACCCACTTACATCCCAATGGCTTGCACCCATAGGGACGCTCAGTTATTTCCCATGTTCCGTTAGCCATGATGGAATCCATCTCACTACGGACAGCTTGTTTCCAGTAGTCAGCATCAGGAGATGCATAGGCTTCTGAAATAGAAGTGAGATTATCATCCACGAGGTATACAAGGAAGTCATCATCAAAGTTCTTTGCAGTCCTTTGTCTCTTGCCCCTACCAAGGGTTTCCTCGTCATCCTCCTCAGGATTTTCATCATGTGTTTGTTCATAATATTCCATAGGAATGGCAGGCTCAGGAGTCTCCACTGATTCCTGTCTAGAAGTGCTTTACATATCTCTCATGGGGAATATATCCTCAAAGAATGTAGCATCCTTAGACTCCATAACTGTACCAACCTTCACGTCAGGTACCTCAGATTCCACTACTAGAAATCTATAGCCAACGCTATTCTTAGCATAGCCCAAATTAACGCAGTCTATGGTCCAAGCTTGCGCTTTTGGGGGATCGGCACATTGACTTTCGCCAAACAGCCCCAAGTACGTAAGTAGGAGAGCATCGTCCTTCTCTTCGACCATTGCTCATAGGGAGTGACCTCATTATTTTTTGTCAGAACTTTATTCAGGACATGACACGAAGTCAATATAGCCTCCCCCCACCATGCCTTGGATAAACCTGATGTATCTAACATGGTGTTAACCAAATAAATTAGAGTACGGTTTTTCCGCTCGGCAACCCCGTTTGACTGGGGCGAATAGGGAGGCGTCCTCTCATGAATAATGTCATGTTCCGTACAGAAAGAATCGAACTCATTTGAGAAGTACTCTCCTGCACGATCAGACCGGACTCGTTTAATTTTCTTTTCAAGTTGGTTCTCAACTTCTGACTTATAGATTTTAAAGTAGTGTAAAGCATCATCTTTAGTATTTAACAGATACACATAGCAATATCTAGTGGAATCATCTATAAATGTCATGAAGTATTTCTTTCCACCTTTAGTCAACAAATCATTCATCTCACAGAGATCTGTATGTATGAGTTCTAGGGTGCCAAGTGTCTCTCCTCAGTAGCCTTGTGAGGCTTGCGAGGTTGCTTTGCTTGCACACACGAATGTCACTTAGAACCTTTGGCTAAAGTGAAACTAGGGATTAAGTTTAGTTTTGCTAGCCGCGTCATAACACCGAAACTAATGTGACAAAGACGTGAATGCCAAACTTCAGATTCATTAACACTCGAATGAATATTGTTCACGACTTTATTACAAAAATCGGTAAGGGAAAGGCGGAACAAACCTTCGCATTCATAACCTTTTTCCAATGAAAAGTCCATATTTCATAACAACTATTTTATTAGACTCGAAGACCAACTTAAACCCTTCTCTACGCAGAAGGGAGCCACTAACGAGGTTCTTCTTGATGGCGGGGACATGCTGCAAGTTCTTCACCTGCACGATCCTTCCCGAAGTAAACTTCAGATCGATCGTGCCAACACAAAGAACAGAAGCACTCGCGCCATTCCCCATCAATACGGACCCTAGGCCTGTGACCTGATAAGAAGAGAACAATGAGATGTCAGCACACACATTAATATTTGCACCTGTGTCCACCCATCAGTCGGTGGACTGACAAACTGAAAATACAGTAAATAAATTACCATACCCAGATGCACCACTTTCATTGTTGCCCACAATCATATTGGCAGACTTATTGTCCTGCGTTGGCTTCTTGTACCTGTTTGGGCACTTGTTGGCCCAATGTTCCTCTGAACCATAGTTGAAGCAACCATCATCCTTCTTATTCCTCTTGAAGGTATTTTTTCCCTTCTTCTTGAAGTCGGTATTCTGTTGGACAGAATTCTTTTCCTTGGGCTTGTGGGAATTGAAGTTCTTCTGATGTACCATATTGGCAACCAAAGGGCTTTCAACCGCTTTTTCATGCGAGTCCTTTGCTCTTGAGTTCTGCTCAACACTCAGATGGTCGATGATATCCTCTATTGAGAATTCACGCCTCTGATGCTTTAGAGTGGTAGCAAAGTTCCTTCAGGAATTAGGGAGCTTAGCAATTATACCCCCCGTGACAAATTTGTCCGGTAAATTGCACTTAAGAACCTCAAGTTCCTTAGCAATGCATATTATCTCATGAGCTTGTTTCAACACAGAACGGTTGTCAACCATTTTGTAATCATGGAACTGCTCCATAACGTACATCTCGCTCCCAGCATTGGTGGCCCCGAATTTAGATTCGAGCGCCTCCCACAAGTCCTTGGCGACCCCCACATGTAAATATGCGTCAACCAGCTTATCTCCGATCACGCTAAGGACTGCTCCAATAAAGTAGACAGTGGCCTCCTTGAACGTCTTCTCCTTTTCAGGAGTGATCGTTCCTGTGGGAGTGACACCGGCTACCCAGAACACGTTCATAGCCGTGAGCCATAAGGTGGTTTTGGTCTCCCACGCTTAAAATATGTACCGGTAGACTTGTCCGGTTTCAGTGCAGCAGCAAAACCATTACTCGAAAAATTCCTACACAAATTAGGTTTTTGGATTGTTGTAGGCAATTTTCCGATCAGATTAATCCACAACATAATAATTAGCATGGCATTGACTAGATTACTACATGTTGATGATAAACCAAACTAGCATGTACTACACATATGGTCGAAACATCTATGCATGCAAGTAGTACTGCTAAGATCGACATAAATAAAAGCGGGATAAACATATTATACTCTCCAATAGGTCAGTTGGTCGTAGCAGCAGTATTGGGGTGACGGCATCCTCGGTCGCCTTCGAGCTTCTCAGCAGCAGCACGGTTGACATCGGTTGGGACGACATGACGGAGGCGATGCGGACGTAGATGAAGTAGAGGAACGAAAGCGAGCAGTCGCGTAGTCGCTCACCAAAAACCTAATCGCCTCACAACCGTGGCAAGGTAGGCGACGGAGGAGGAATCCGCAAGGGTCTTTTCTCTTCTCATGCTCCAATAACATGTAGAAGAGAGACCCTTATAAAGAGATGCAACTCTCTCTTCACTAGCAAGATGAAACTAAACTTTTCATCCCTCGTCATGCCACTTACATGAGCCCTTAAAGATTTTACTGAAATTGTCTTATGGGCCTAAAACACATCTCAAATTTCAACAGAAACAACGATCGTCCAAGAACCCGGTAGCAAGGCAGAAGATGTGCGCAGCATAACCCAACCCGATATAAGCAAACAAGTCGATAAATCGCGGAGATGGACACTCCAACCAAGACCAACAGTGTAGATGTTCGAAATGACCAGCCCCATGGGGTACCAAACGGAGCGCCCAAACACAAATCCATTGGTAGCTCGGGCATGCCTTGCCAATCCGACCAAAAATACACCATCTGCCAGCTGAACAGGTCTCTCAGTTTACCTTGCTCCTAGCGATACTTTAAATCAATACGGAATCCATAGGAAATCTTGCATTGGAGGATGATTACTGGACATAGGACGTCTTATCACGAGTCCTTTTACGGCGCATCCGGTCAATATGGACTGTCCGTTGAACCGGATTGGACTGTCCAGATTGAATTCAATACAGTGATGTAAGTTGTATTATATATGACACCGAGGGGCATTTTCGGAACGCTTTTTTCAGACAGATCAGGCTTTCCCTCTCAAACTTTTCAAGGGTATTTTCGTTACAAGTTATCGGGGTATTTTCGATATGATTTTTATCTAGTTCATTCCCGTCAGTGTAGGTCCATCCTGGCCGGTTGCATCGTCGCTAGGGTTTGACTCCTCGCAGGCGTTAGGGGAAATCCCTTGCCGGCGGGATGGAGCCGTGCGTAGCGCTCCCTCCCCTCCACCACAATTCCCAACCCCCTCTTGCACCTCCTCTTCACCGAAGAACACGAAGAAGATAATTTCTTCCCTCACCGCGGTTGCCGCCGGCTAAGATCCGATGCCATCCACTCCTCTATGTGTGTGACGGCAAGCCACGAGGTGAGCTGCTACTCCCCCCACCCCCACCCCCCTCTCGTGGTTGTTTGCGTATTATTGATAAACATTTTTTAAAACAAATATAAATATATGCATCGAACCATTTTTTAACATGCGCATTGAATTTTTTTGTAATATATGTTGAACAATTTTTGAATACACATTGAACATTTGGGTCATATATACTGATCAAAATTCGAAAACATAGTGAACATTTATATTTTTTGAAGAATATCTAATATATGATGAACATTTTTATAAATGAGTGAAATTTTTGGAAATATACCGTGACATTTCCTTAATACACCCTGAATATTTTTTTTGTAGCACGCAATGAATTTCTATAGATACAGGAAAAAGGAAACAAAAGAAAAGAAATAGAAAATAATAGAAATAGGAAAAAATCAGAAACTGAACAAAAGAAGTAACACGAAGCGACTGTGGGCCGGCCGAAAATGGGGCATGGGAGGCCGCCCTTCAGTGAATCGATGCCCTTTTGACGTCCACGAGCGTCAAATAAGAATCACCGACTGCTTTAGCCCTCAAAAAAACAGTCACCGATATTCACTGCATTTTTCGAATGGACGTCAATTCATTGAGAATCGCAGGTCCACATATTGCTGTTGCAGTTCATTCTTCTTCTCTTCCTGTGTTGATCAGTTTGTTAGTCAACTCTAGCAATGTCCCGTCCCCAGCGACCATGGTCTAGATTGTAGAAGAGAGGCACTAAGGAGCTTGCAAAAAGGAATGCAACACCTTAAAGCACTTCCACAATATTACCAGATGTCACCAAGCTTATTCTGTGAACTTTTGTATCGGCACGGTTATAGTTTTCGCCATTTTCTGATGCATCAGAAAATCAGAACAATTTCCGTACATAGTAGTACTTGTGTGATGTTTTATTGTTGTAAGAAACAGAAAAGAGAAATATATATGTGCATGAACTTTGATGCAAAATTGAGTGGTCGAAATAAAGGTGCACCTGCTTGGGAGCTTTAGTACAATTTTCCCATGAATGAAATCGATGGTCCAAAGGACTTAAAAACTACTAGGACACCACTAGTGGAAAAAAGGCCCATTTATTCCGGTTTCAGAGGCCCATCTGTCTCGGTTCTGGACCCGGTACTAAAGTGTCAGGACTAAAGCCCATGACCTTTAGTCCCGGTTCGCTTACGAACCGGGACAGATGGGGCTACACGTGGTCGTTTCGCCGAGCCCCGGCAGGCAGGAGGGCCTTTGGTCCCGGTTGATAACATCAATCGGGACCAAAGAGCGTCCACGCGTCAGCAAATCAGTGGCTGTTTTTTTTTTGAAAGAGGGGGGTTGAGAGTTTTGGAGGGTTAATTAGGGGTTTAATATATTTTGTTAACTAGGTAATAGAGAGAAGTGACATCTCTTATCTCCGTGCTTGGTCGCGACGCTACGTACTATACGTATAGAGAGAACTCGCGACATGCTAGTTAGTAAGCAAATGAAGGAAGTCATTAAGTACACAAGATCATCATGAACAAATACAGAGAGAAGTGATCGACCTCCTCCTTCTCCGAGAGATTGGTCAAACAACAAGTTTTCGTATATCTATCCTATGTTACAATCCCTAACATCTAATATCAAGTTCCATCTGATATTCTCCGGCTTTATTGATGACGTGATCAATAAAGAATCCCACCAATTCCTCTTAAATTGTTCGTATGCGATCTTTTGGTAGGAGTTCATCCTGCATCCGTCGCATCTAAATTGAAGAAGAGGGTCAATACATATATATGAATGAAACTCAACACAAATGATGGTAATAAAATAAAATTGTGAGTATTTTTCTTACGCACTTCATATTCTTTTTCAGTGTAGCCCCGCTTATTAGGATTCGTCGCATTGTAGATGAACTCGCAAATGTAGTATGCACAAAAATTAGTCCCTTGTTCCTGAAACAAGCACTATACGAGAAATAGAGGTCAATCAAACTGATAAGCAAGCATGCTAAATGGTATATATTGATGATACTAGCTAGAATCAATGGGAGATGGGCGGAACTAGGTAGTATATATTACTTACTTTTGGGTGTCTAAATTGCAGCTCGGTAGGCAGTCCTAGAGCAATTTTGGTGAAATCTTTCCAAACCCTGCCAGACAAAAAAAAATTACTTGATATATATCAGGAAATGAACAAAGTTGCCGATATGATGCGATAATGATCGATTGAACTTACCTCTGGAGCATTTCAGTCAAGTTCGCATACAACTCGAGTTGATTTCGTCTCGAGTGTAAGACGGTTACTACTCCCCGCTCAAGCTTAATCTCTAGTAGAATAAAGTGATGGCTGCGCACACATGCATAGCTCACCAATTACATTACTATACCCTCGAGTAATAAGGGAGAAACCGAATATGCACAAGACAGTAACACTCACTTGAAGTTGTAGGGAAGGAGTATTTTGTCTTTGTTTTGATTTTTAAGCATCGATTCTAGCAAGTTCTCCTCGGTTTGTTTGGGATACATTTGAACCGTCACTTCATGTATGATATTTGGGTTAATGAACCCAATGTCATACATTTCTGCTTTTCTGCATTCGACGATCTTCAATCTGCATAATATAGTGATGAGGATAATTATATATATACATGCAATGAAAGAGGTGAGCTATATATAGAGACTTAATTACAAAAGTACTTACAGATAGTAGCAAGTCATGATTTGTATGTCGATGTCCTTTTGATTGTAAAACTGAAAAAGCTCATTAAATTCAACATGAATCAGCTCCTGGCCAAAGAAGTCGTGCTTCTCTTTAATACTCATCATCAAACAATCCTTCCCAGACTCGCTGCGGGTTTTCATGTACCAATTATGCAATTGTCTCATCATCGTTCCTAGAGGAGGACTTCCATCTTTGACGAGAGGCTTCCCATACCGGTATTTTAAATCGTCCACCTCCAACGGCTCAAATAGTACATCATCACTCATGTAATCAGCAGGATTGGTACCGGGCACCATCCCCGGATGATCAGCGGCGATATCGGTAGACACCTTCAGCGGGGGGCACGATTGGTTAGCCTGTTCGCCGAGCTGGGGAATTGTTTTCCCACTTCTTCATTTTGCTAACCTCTCATCACTGGAATTAGTTCCCATCCGCGCCGCATTTTGATATGCCTTTTTTGTAGCGCGGACATAGTTGGTATCCAACGGAGGCGGTGGTGGTCGCTTCAGGGCCTCAACAGTGCACTTCGATGCCACCGGATCTACCGTCTGCTTCGGAGGTGGAGCTTTCTTGGCAAAATGGGCCCTCACTTGGTCTTGAGAGATCTTCACGGTTACCTCTGCGGTCCTCTCGTATGGCAACTTTTCCAATGGCTTGAGAGACTTAGGACCGTTTTCGTATGGCCTCCCACCACTGGCTGTACTGCTAGCAGCCGGAGCAACGGCGTCTCTCTTTCATCGTTACTTACGAGGCGGAGGAGGAGGTGGAGTGCTCCGACGCGTCGGAGCAGGAGGAGCGGCGGCGGCTATCTTCCGTCGTTGCTGAGGAGGCGGAGGGGGAGGCGTACTGCTTGAACACGCCGGAGGAGGCGGAGGAGGAGGTGAAGTGCCTTCATCGTCGACGTCACGCACCGGAAGAGGCGAAGGAGGAGGCGGAGTGCCTTGATCCCTCGTTGGAGGAGGAGGAGGAGGAGGATGAGTGCCTTCATCACTCGCCGGAGGAGGAGGAGGATGAGTGCCTTCATCACTCGCCGGAGGAGGAGGAGGGGGTGGAGGCGTCCAGTTCGGAAGCTTGATATGGTCCTTCCGCCATAGACATGTACTCCTCAAAGAAAATCTCAGCTGAGTCTCCCCTTCACCTGTAGGGTGGTCAGGCTCGAGATCCTCAAATCCCCCCATTATTTCATCCACTTGCACAACAACATAGCCATGTAGAATTTGACCGTGATGAAAAGTTTCTTCGGTTTGAGGAGGTGCAACAAAGCCGTCAGCCGCCTTTAAGGTGAGGTTAACACATTTCGTCATAAGCTCGCAATGTTGGCCATCGGTGATAGCATCCACGGGGTAGCTAGGAGCCGTGAAGTCAGGCTGCTGAAGGAGCTCCGTGGAAGCCACGCTGCTTCTCCGCTGAGATGGCGAGGTAGCTTCTGGGGTAGCTTCGTGCCCCTGAACAAGCTGCTGGTCGAGAGGTCACTGGCTCATAACTTCTTCCTCTAGCCTTCGTACTCTTGCATTGAGCTCCTGCACAACGATCAGGTCCTGTTTCCTCTTCCTCTCCCGGCTTTTGTAACCGCCTGCGCCGGGAAACCCAAGCTTCCACGAAACGGAGCCCGGCGTGCCTCGTGTTCGTCCAGGGTGCTCAGGATTCCCGAGGGCCTCAGTCAGCTCGTCCTTCTCTCTGTTGGGAATGAACCTCCCTTCCAGCGCTTCCTTGATAACTTGCTTAAGCTTCCTGACGGGTATTGCAAGTTTCTCGTCCGTCCAAACGCATTTCCCTGTTTTAGGGTCCAAAGTTCCCCCAACCCCAAAGAACCAAGTCTTTCAACGGTCTGGCCAGTTCGTTGTCTCCGGTTTGACCCCTTTAGCTCGCAGGTCATCCTCCCATTTGGCCCACAACGGCCGGGCTCTGAGGTAGCCACCTGACCCCGTGCGATGGTGATACTGCTTCTTCTCAGCATTTTTCTTGTTTATCGCCGACATTTTCTTACTCTTCTCAGAAGTCTTGTAGGCCACGAATGCGCCCCATTGATCTCTTATCCCCGCATATCGGCCGACGAGTACTGGAGTATTCTCTTGGTCGACAAACTTAGCTTTCAACTCATTCTTCCACCTCTTGAAAAGATCTGCCATCTTCTTAAGAGCACACACCTGACCAGTGGCTCTATAACTGGATTACTCTCATCCTCCTCTGGTGGTAGGGTGAAACTTCTTCTGGTCCTTCCAAAGATCTTCTTTCTTTCTATCGGTGACATAAGAAACTTGAGGGTCGTAGTTCTTAGCGTTCTTAGCCAGCTCATTCCATTGCTGGATGCTGATCGGGATGTTGTCCCTGACAATAGCTCCACACTGAGCAAAAAATGCATCCTTGGTCTTCTTCGGTTAAATCGGTTGGCCATCGTTCGCGATTAAGGTGATCGTGAACCTTTCTTCCTTGCCCAACCTTTTCTTCGGGCCTCGTCTCGTTATCGAAGTTTGGATCGATCCGGGGGCTATATAAAAGAAGAAATAAGAGTTAATATATGTACATACCAAAACAATTAATGCATCAATTAGTTAGCACAGGCTTAATTAATATATATACCTCACCGGACGACTTTGCAACAGCTCCCTTCGTTCGGTCACCAAAGCCGTCATCATGGTCTCCTTCTTCCTCCGGCTCTCGGTCACCGGAGCCGTCATCATGGTCTCCTTCTTCCTCCAGCATTCGGTGACCGGAGCCGTCATCATCATGTCCTAGCTCTTTTGTGTCAAAATTGATTAACAAGAAGATATCACCGCCGCCGCGGATCATGTCCCCCAAGAACGCTTCTCCTTCAAAGTCTCTATTCATGATTGGATCCATGGTTGGATCAATGGTTTCTGCAAATATTACAACATGAAAATTAATATACAAACATGAGACATGGATATATTAATTAGTGGCAAACATAGACAAGGGATCAGGCCTCGGTGCTTCTATGGTTTGGGGTGGCCTCGACAACGCTTCTAGGGATTAGGTGGCCTCGACGCTTCTAGGGTTTGGGTGGCCTCAACAACGCTTTTAGGGATTAGGTGGCCTCGCCAACACTTCTAGGGTTTGGTCGGGCGAGAGGGGGTTGAGAAAGTTACCGGAGTTTTCTTCTAGTGGTTTGGGTGGCCTTGAGAATTTGTCGAGCAGGGGCGAGAGGGGGTAGGAGATCGACAACACTTTTTCAGTCCCGGTTTAGGCGGACTCGAGAGTTGGTCGGGCGAGAGGGGGTTGATCGACGTCCCCCCTCATGTCGAAATTACCGGAGTTTTCTATATGAACAAAAAAATGTTGGGAGACGTAGTAGTAAATCAAAATTTTCCTACATTCACCAAGATCTATCTATGGAGAAACCAGCAACGAGAGGGGAGAGATTGCATCTTCATACCTTTGAAGATCGCTAAGCGGAAGCGTTACAAGAACGCGGTTGATGGAGTCGTACTCGCAGCGATTCAGATCGCGGTAGATCCGATCAAGTGCCGAACGGACGGCACCTCCGCGTTCAACACACGTGCAGCCCGGTGACGTCTCCAACACCTTGATCCAGCAAGGAGGAAGGAGAGGTTGGGGAAGGGCTCCAACAGCAGCACGACGGCGTGGTGGTGGTGGAGTAGCAAGGTATTCCGACAGGGCTTCGCCTAAGCGCTGCGGAGGAGGAAGAAGAGAGGTAGGGCTTCGCCGTGAGAGAGAGAGATCAAATCTTGTCTCAAAACATCCAAAACCTCAAGTATATATAGGAGGAGGGACGTGGAGGGCTGGCTTGGCCTCTACTCCAAAGAGGAGATGGCCGGCCGAATTAAAGGGAGAGTCCACCTCCCACAAGGGAGGTGGATCTCCTCCTTTTAAATCCTTTTTGCCTTATCTCCTTATCTCCAGCCGCATGGGCCTTTAGCAAAAGTCTTGCCCAGCCCAATAAGGGCTGGCACACTTTATCTAACAGCCCATGTGGTCCTTTGGTCGTCACACCCCTCCCGGGGGTTATCCGGCACCCTCCCGGCACTCCCGGTACACTACCGATGAGCCCGAAAACTTTCCGGTGACCAAAACTGGACTTCCTATATATCAATCTTTACCTCCGGACCATTTCGGAGCTCCTCGTGACGTCCGGGATCTCATCCGGGACTCCGAACAACCTTCGGTAATCACGTATACCTTTTCCCTATAACCCTAGCGTCATCGAACCTTAAGTGTGTAGACCCTACGGGTTCGGGAGACACGTAGACATGACCGAGACACCTCTCCGGTCAATAACCAACAGCGGGATCTGGATACCCATGTTGGCTCCCACGTACTCCACGATGATCTCATCGGATGAACCACGATGTCAAGGATTCAATCAATCCCGTATACAATTCCCTTTGTCTATCGGTATGATACTTGCCCGAGATTCGATCGTCGGTATCCCCATACCTTGTTCAATCTCGTTACCGGCAAGTCTCTTTACTCGTTCCGTAATACATCATCCCGTGAGTAACTCCTTAGTCACATTGAGCTCATAATGATGATGTCTTACCGAGTGGGCCCAGAGATACCTCTCCGTCACACGGAGTGACAAATCCCAGTCTCGATTCATGCCAACCCAACAGATACTTTCGGAGATACCCGTAGTGCACCTTTATAGCCACCCAGTTACGTTGTGACGTTTGGCACACCCAAAGTATTCCTACGGTATCCGGGAGTTACACAATCTCATGGTCTAAGGAAATGACACTTGACATTGAAAAGCTTTAGCAAACGAACTACACGATCTTTGTGTTATGCTTAGGATTGGGTCTTGTCCATCACATCATTCTCCTAATGATGTGATCCCGTTATCAACGACATCCAATGTCCATGGCCATGAAACCGTGACCATCTATTGATCAACGAGCTAGTCAACTAGAGGCTCACTAGGGACATGTTGTGGTCTATGTATTCACACATGTATTATGGTTTCCGGTTAACACAATTATAGCATGAACAATAGACAATTATCATGAACAAGGAAATACAATAATAACCATTTTATTATTGCCTCTAGGGCATATTTCCAACAGTCTCCCACTTGCACTAGAGTCAATAATCTAGTTCACATCACCATGTGATTAACACTTACATCACCATGTGATCATATCATCATGTGATTAACACCCAATAAGTTCTGGGGTTTGTTCATGTTCTGCTCGTGAAAGAGGTTTTTAGTCAGCGGGTCTGCGACATTCAGATCCGTGTGTACCTTTGCAAACTTTCCATTTCATATTTGTAGATACTGCTCCCACGCTCCACTTGGAGCTATTCCAAATGGCTGCTCCACTATACGTAGCCAGATTTCTACTAAGAGTCATCCGGATTGGAGTTAAAGCTTGCATCATCGTAACCCTTTACGATGAACTCTTTATCACCTCCATAATCGAGAAATATTTCCTTAGTTCTCAAGTTACTAAGGATAACTTTGACCGTTGTCCAGTGATCCACTCTTGGATTACTCTTGTACCCCTTGACAGACTCATGGCAAGGCACACACAGGTGCGGTACACAGCATGGCATACTATATAGAGCCTATGGCTAAAGCATAGGAGATGACATTCATCTTTTCTTTATCTTCTGCCGTGGTCGGGTATTGAGTCTTACTCAATTTCACACCTTACAATACAGTCAAGAACTCCTTCTTTGACCCATCTATTTTGAACTCCTTCAAAAACTTGTCAAGGTATGTCTTCGTCGAAAAAAACCTATCAAGCGAATTGATCTATCCCTATAGATCTTGATGCTCAATAAAATAGTAGCTTTATCTGGGTCTTCCTTTAAAAAAAAACTTTTCAAACAACCCTTCATGCTCTTCCAGAAATTCTACATCATTTCCGATTAATAATATGTCAACTACATATTCTTATAAGAAATTCCATAGTGCTCCCACTCACTTTCTTGCAAATACAAGTTTCTCATAAACTTTGTATAAACTTAAACACTTTGATCACCTCATCAAAGCATATATTCCAACTCCGAGATGCTTTCTCCAGTCCATAGAAGGATCGCTGGAGTTTGCATATTATTAGCATCCTTAGGATTGACAAAACCTTCTGGTTGTATCACATACAACTCTTCCTCACAGAAACCATTACGGAAACCTTGTTTTGTCATCCATCTGCCAGATTTCATAATCGAAAAATGCAGCAACTGCTAACAAAATTTTAATAGACTTTTAGCATCGCTACAGATGAGACAATCTCATTGCAGTCAACTCCTTGAACTTGGCGGAAACTTCTTTGCGACAAGTCGAGCTTTATAAACGGTGACATTTCACCATTAGCGTCTATGTTTATCTCAAAGGTCCATTTGTACTCAATGACCCGCCATTCAATAGGTAAGTCTACCAAAGTCCATACTTGGTTTTCATACATGGATCCTTTCTCGGATTTCATGGCTCCTAGCCATTTGTTGGAATCCGGGCCCACCATCGCTTCTCCATAGTTCGTAGGTTCATCGTTGTCCAACAACATGATTTCCAAGACAGGGTTGTCGTACTACTCAGGAGCAGTACACGTCCTTGTCGACCTACGAGGTTCGATAGTGACTTGATCCGAAGCTTCATGATCATCATCATTAACTTCCTTTTCAACTAAGTAGGCTCTACAGAAACATCTTTCTGTGTTGCGCTATTCTCTGGTTGAAACAAAGGTTCAACAACCTTATCAAGTTCTATCTTCCTCCCACTCAATTCTTTCGAGAGAAACTCTTTCTCAAAAAGGACCCGTTCTTAGCAACAAACACCTTTTGCGCTTGGATCTGAGATAGAAGGTATACCCAATGTCTCATTAGGGTATTCTATGAAGATGCATTTGTCTGCTTTGAGTTCGAGCTCGCTAGGTGAAAAACCCATTTTCACATAAGCGTCGCAGCCCCAAACATTAAGAAATGACAGCTTAGGCTTCTGTCAAACCATAATTCTCACGGTGTCATCTCAACAGACTTAGATGGTGCCCTGTTAAAGTGAATGGATTTGTCTTTAATGCATAACCCCATAACGATAGTGGTAAAACGATAAGAGACATCATAGTACTCACTATATCCAATAGAGCACGACTACGACGTTCGAACACACCATCACACTATGGTGTTCCAGGAGGCGTGATCTGTGAAACAATTTCCACATTGTCTAAAATTGCATACCAAACTCGTAACTTAGATATTCACCTCCATGATCATATCATAGACATTTATCTTCTTGTCACGATGATCTTTAACTTCACTCTGAAACTCCTTGAACCTTTCAAACATTTCAGATTCGTGTTTCATTAAGTAAATATCCCCATATTTACTCAAATCATCAGTGAAGGTAAAGAAAAACAACGATATCCA
This sequence comes from Hordeum marinum, assembly GCA_022496015.1. Classification (NCBI taxonomy): domain Eukaryota; kingdom Viridiplantae; phylum Streptophyta; class Magnoliopsida; order Poales; family Poaceae; genus Hordeum; species Hordeum marinum. Next base: position 539,915,824 of record CM039673.1, on the reverse strand, counting down.
CTGTGTGTTTCAACACTCATTGGACCACATACATCAACATGTATTAATTCCAATAAGCCACTTGCCCGCTCCATCATATTGGATGACGGGGTCTCAGTCATCTTGCCCAAGAGGCATGGCTCGCATGTCTCAACCGATTCGAAATCGAGTGAGTCAAAAAACATCCATCATCATGGAGTTTCTTCATGCGATTTATACCAATATGACATTACGTGGCAGTGCCACAAGCATGTGGTACTATCATTATTAACTTTGTATCTTTTGGTACCAATGTTATGAATATGTGTACTACTACGATCATGATTCGATAAACCATTTCGAGTGGGTGCATGACCATTGAAGGCATTATCCATGTAAACAGAATAACCATTATTCTCTAACTTATATGAATAACCGTATCGCACTAATCATGATCTAATCACGTTTATGCTCAACGCAAACACCAAATAACATTTATTTAGGTTTATCACAAATCCTGAAGGTAGAGAGAGCGTGCGATGGTGATCACATCAATCTTGGAAATACTTCCAACACACATCGTCACCTTTCACCTAGCTAGTCTCCATTTACTCCGTAGCTTTTATTTCGAGTTGCTAACACTTAGCAACCGAACCGGTATCTAATACCCAGGTGCTACTAGGAGTACCAGCAAGGTACACATCACTAACACGTATATCAAATATACTTCCATTGACATTACCAGCCTTCTTATCTACCAATCATCTAGGGTTTTTCCGCTTCAGCGAACATTCTCCTCATAACAGAAGCACTTAGTCTCGGGTTCGGGCTCAACCTTGGGTTTCTTCACTAGAGCAACAACTGGCTTGCCATTCCTGAAGTTTTTCCCTTCTTGCCCTTGCCCCTTTTGAAACTAGTGGTTTTCACTTAACCATCAACACTTGATGCTCCTTATTGATTTCTACCTTCGTGGTGTCAAACATCACGAACAACTCAGGGATCATCTTATCCATCCCTGGCATGTTATAGTTCATCACGAAGCTCTAGTAGCTTGGTGGCAGTGACTTGGAGAACTGCATTAATCACTATCTCATCTGGAAGATTAACTCCCACTTGATTCAAGTGATTGTAGCACCCAGACAATCTGAGAACACGCTCACCGATTAAGCTATTCTCCTTTATCTTGCAGGCAAAGAATCTTGTTGGAGGTCTCATACCTCTCAACATAGGCACGAGCTTGAGATCACAATCTCAGCTCCTAGAACATCTCATATGTTCTGTGACGTTCAAAACATTTTGAAGCCTCAATTCTAAGCCGTAATGCATGACGCACTGAACTATCACGTAGTCATCAAAAAGTGCCTGTCATATGTTCACAACATCTACAGACAACGCTTGAGGGAGTGATGCAGTTAGCGGTACATCAAAAACATAAGCTTTCTGTGCAGCAATGAGGACAATCCTCAGATCACGGACCCAGTCCGCATTATTGCTACCATCAACTTTCAACTTACTTTTCTCTAGGATTGTATCAATAAAACTGGGGAGCTACAGCGCGAGCTATCTACGACATAATTTGCAAGGACATTTTTAGACTAAGTTCATGATAATTAAGTTCATTTAATCAAATTATTAATGAACTCCCACTTAGATAGACATCTCTCTAGTCTTCCAAGTGATACATGATCCATGTCAACTAGCCCGTGTCCGATCATCACGTGAGACGGACTAGTCATCCATGGTGAACATCTCTATGTTGATCGTATCTTCTATACGACTCATGTTCGACCTTTCGGTCTTCCGTGTTCCGAGGCCATGTCTGTACATGCTAGGCTCGTCAAGTCAACCTAAGTGTTTCGCATGTGTAAATCTGGCTTACACCCGTTGTATGCGAACGTTAGAACCTATCACACCCGATCATCACGTGGTGCTTCGGAACGACGATCCTTAGCAACGGTGCACAGTTAGGGTGAACACCTTTCTTGAAATTTTATTGAGAGATCATCTTATTTACTACCGTCGTTTTATGCAAATAAGATGTAAACATGATAAACATCACATGCAATCAATATAGTGACATGATATGGCCAATATCATTTTGCTCCTATGATCTCCATCTTCGGGGCACCATGATCATCACTGTCACCGGCACGACACCATGATCTCCATCATCATGATCTCCATCATTGTGTCTTCATGAAGTTGTCTCGCCAACTATTACTTCTACTACTATGGCTAACGCTTAGCAATAAAGTAAAGTAATTACATGGCGTTTATGATTGACACGCAGGTCATACAATAAATAAGACAACTCCTATGGCTCCTGCCGGTTGTCATAATCATCGACATGCAAGTCGTGAATCCTATTACAAGAACATGATCAATTCATACATCACAATGCATCACATCACATCCTTTGGCCATATCACATCACAAGGCACATGCTGCAAAAACAAGTTAGACGTCCTCTAATTTGTAGTTGCAAGTTTTTACGTGGCTGCTATAGGTTACTAGCAAGAACGTTTCTTACCTACGTCAACACCATAACGTGATTTGCCAATTGCTATTTACCCTTCATAAGGACCCTTTTCATCGAATCCGATCCGACTAAGGTAGGAGAGACAGACACCCGCTAGCCACCTTATGCATCTAGTGCATGTCAGGCGGTGGAACCGGTCTCACGTAAGCGTACGTGTAAAGTTGGTCCGGGCCGCTTCATCCCACAATACCGCCGAATCAAGATAAGACTAGTAGCGGCAAGCAAATTAACAAACTCGACGCCCACAACTGCTTTGTGTTCTACTCGTGCATAGATTCTACGCATAGACCTAGCTCATGATGCCACTGTTGGGAGACGTAGTAGTAAATCAAAATTTTCCTACGTTCACCAAGATCTATCTATGGAGAAACCAGCAACGAGAGGGGAGAGATTGCATCTTCATACCTTTGAAGATCGCTAAGCGGAAGCGTTACAAGAACGCGGTTGATGGAGTCGTACTCGCAGCGATTCAGATCGCGGTAGATCCGATCAAGTGCCGAACGGACGGCACCTCCGCGTTCAACACACGTGCAGCCCGGTGACGTCTCCAACACCTTGATCCAGAAAGGAGGAAGGAGAGGTTGGGGAAGGGCTCCAACAGCAGCACGACGGCGTGGTGGTGGTGGAGTAGCAAGGTATTCCGACAGGGCTTCGCCTAAGCGCTGCGGAGGAGGAAGAAGAGAGGTAGGGCTTCGCCGTGAGAGAGAGAGATCAAATCTTGTCTCAAAACATCCAAAACCTCAAGTATATATAGGAGGAGGGACGTGGAGGGCTGGCTTGGCCTCTACTCCAAAGAGGAGATGGCCGGCCGAATTAAAGGGAGAGTCCACCTCCCACAAGGGAGGTGGATCTCCTCCTTTTAAATCCTTTTTGCCTTATCTCCTTATCTCCAGCCGCATGGGCCTTTAGCAAAAGTCTTGCCCAGCCCAATAAGGGCTGGCACACTTTATCTAACAGCCCATGTGGTCCTTTGGTCGTCACACCCCTCCCGGGGGTTATCCGGCACCCTCCCGGCACTCCCGGTACACTACCGATGAGCCCGAAAACTTTCCGGTGACCAAAACTGGACTTCCTATATATCAATCTTTACCTCCGGACCATTTCGGAGCTCCTCGTGACGTCCGGGATCTCATCCGGGACTCCGAACAACCTTCGGTAATCACGTATACCTTTTCCCTATAACCCTAGCGTCATCGAACCTTAAGTGTGTAGACCCTACGGGTTCGGGAGACACGTAGACATGACCGAGACACCTCTCCGGTCAATAACCAACAGCGGGATCTGGATACCCATGTTGGCTCCCACGTACTCCACGATGATCTCATCGGATGAACCACGATGTCAAGGATTCAATCAATCCCGTATACAATTCCCTTTGTCTATCGGTATGATACTTGCCCGAGATTCGATCGTCGGTATCCCCATACCTTGTTCAATCTCGTTACCGGCAAGTCTCTTTACTCGTTCCGTAATACATCATCCCGTGACTAACTCCTTAGTCACATTGAGCTCATAATGATGATGTCTTACCGAGTGGGCCCAGAGATACCTCTCCGTCACACGGAGTGACAAATCCCAGTCTCGATTCATGCCAACCCAACAGATACTTTCGGAGATACCCGTAGTGCACCTTTATAGCCACCCAGTTACGTTGTGACGTTTGGCACACCCAAAGTATTCCTACGGTATCCGGGAGTTACACAATCTCATGGTCTAAGGAAATCACACTTGACATTGAAAAGCTTTAGCAAACGAACTACACGATCTTTGTGCTATGCTTAGGATTGGGTCTTGTCCATCACATCATTCTCCTAATGATGTGATCTCGTTATCAACGACATCCAATGTCCATGGCCATGAAACCGTGACCATCTATTGATCAACGAGCTAGTCAACTAGAGGCTCACTAGGGACATGTTGTGGTCTATGTATTCACACATGTATTATGGTTTCCGGTTAACACAATTATAGCATGAACAATAGACAATTATCATGAACAAGGAAATACAATAATAACCATTTTATTATTGCCTCTAGGGCATATTTCCAACAAAAAATGCCGGCCAGACATATCATCACGCGGCGGCGGTAACAAAACGTGATGCATATCATCATGCGGCGGTGGTAACAACCTTTTCTATTTTTTAAATAAATGCCGACTATTTTCATACACACATATATATCATCATACACACATATATCATCATATATCATCATACACACATATATATGAACAAAAAACATCATACACACACATATATGAACAAAAAACATCATACACACACATATATATATGAACAAAAAACAAAAAATCATCCTCACGTATAGGGGAGGGGGTGTGGCTGGAGCGGGGCGGAGCAGTGGCCGACGCGGGGCAGCCGGAGCGGGGTGGCACGGGGCGGGGCAGCCAGAGCGAGGTCGGGGAGGTCGGGGACGGCGGCCGGCGGCGGCGACGGCGACAACGGCGACGGAGGGTGCGCGAGATTTGGGCAGCCTGACGGCGTGGGTGGGGATCTGGCCTTCGGGGGAGCGAATGGGTCGAAAACTGCTAAGTGTGGGGTTTTATACAGGGAGCATTGGTCCCAGTTGGTGGCACGAACCGGTACCAATGCCCCCCTTTGGTCCCGGTTCGTGCCACCAACCGGGACCAAAGCCTTGTTTTCAGCACCCCAAAGGGCGGGAAAGCACCCCCCCCCCCCATTCGTCCCGGTTGGTGGCACGAACCGGGACCAAAGGTGGGTATTGGTCCCGGTTCGTGCCACCAACTGGGACGAACCTTTCGTCCTGGTTGGTGGCACCAACCGGGACCAAAGGTGGGTATTGTTCCCGGTTGGTACCACCAACCGGGACGAAAGGAGGGTGCTGCCCGGGGACAAATGCTTAGTCCCACCTTGCTAGCTGAGAGGGCTCGAGAGTGGTTTATAAGCGCTGCTGCGCCAACCCTCTCGAGCTCCTCTCAACTACAGTCTTATGGGCCTAATCGCACACTCCTCTGCCTGTGGGCCTACTGGGCCTGATGTGGGCCTGAATCCTAGCCAACTAGCTAGTTGGGTTTCTCTTAGTGCCATTAGTATTCAAATTTGAATACTTTAAATTTGAATTCTTTGAAATTTGTGTGAATCACTAGTTTGTGAATAACTTTACTATAAAAATAAAATTTTGAGTGATTCTTTTTTCCTGCTATTTAATATTACTTTGTTTAAACATTATATTCAATTTAGTAATTTTTAGGTTATTTTAAATGGTTGTTTAAATCAAAAATAAATTTTGTTATTTTAGTTTGCTATTAAAGTTTCTAACAAAAAAATTCTTTATAAAAATTCTTTTTGCTATTAATGTTTTGAAAAAAAACTTTGATAATTTTAGTTGCATAAATTTTATGTAATTTTAGTTTCAAAAATACTACAGGTTTATAAAAGCTTTTAGAGTTTCTTTTTGCTATTAGAGTTTTATAAAAGCTTTTTAGTTGATTCTTTTTGCTATTGAAGAATATTATAGTTCATAAAATAATATTTGAATTGATTATTTTGAGTTCATTCTTTTTGCTATTAGGGTTTCATAAAAGTTTTTTAGTTGATTCTTTTTGCTATTAGTTCATTCTTTGAGCTAAATGACCCTGAAATTGAAAAGCACTATAAATGAACTCTGAAAAGGTTCAAAGTTGGCATGCTATCATCATTTCACCCACATAGCATGTGATAAAAAGTTGAGAGGGTTACGGCAAAAGTTGGATGCAATTCGTGAACAAAATGGACAATCTCTTTCGAAGTATGAGGGTATCGGACGAAAACTCATCTGTTACAAACGGATTTCATTTTCTTAACTTATTTGAACTCCAGACTTTTTGTGTGTTCAAAATGCACCATTCGAAGCCACATCATCAATTTTCAACCCTTTCTGACTTCATTTGTTATTTTTCATGCAGTTATTGATTTTTTGAGCTAAATGACACTGAAATTGAAAAGCACTACAAATGAACACTAAAAAGGTTGAAAGTTGGCATGGTATCATCATTTTACCCACGTAGCATGTGATAAAAAGGTGAGAGGGTTACGATAAAATGTGGATGCACTTCGTGTACAAAACGGACAATCTCTTTCGAAGTATCAGGGTTTCGAACGGAAACTCATCTGTTACAAAAGGCATTTCATTTCTTCACATGTAATTGCAGTGATATTCTAGATCAAACGCATCATCATAATAGTTGTGGAGAGAAAGTCTTCACTTTTTCTTCGCTTGTGTCCTTTGCTTATTGCGTCGTAACCATCGATAATCTTCATTATTTAACAAGGTGCTTGGGTCAGCCTTGACTTTGAAGGGAGGAATTTCTTGAAAATTTTCATAATATTCAGACATGTCTGTCTTGCCCTTCAATCCCACGATGTCTCTTTTGCCTGAAAGAACTATGTGACGCTTTGGCTCATCGTATGATGTATTTGCTTCCTTATCTTTTATTTTCTCGGTTTGGTAGACATGTCCTTAACATTGAAAACATGCGCCACATCATTGGCTAGGACAAATGCTTCGTCTGTGTACCCAAGATTGTTGAGATCCAATGTTGTCATTCTGTAATGCGGGTCTACCTGTACCCCGCCTCTTGTAAGATTGACCCATTTGCATCGAAACAAAGGGACCTTCAAATCATGTCCATAGTCAAGTTCCCATATCTCCTCTATGTAACCATAATATGTGTCGACCTTCCCATTGGTCGTTGCTGCATCAAAACGGACACCGTTGTTTACGTTGGTGCTCCTTTGATCTTGGGCGATCGTGTAAAATGTATTCCCATTTATTTCGTACCCTTTGTAAGTCAATACATTCAAAGATGGTCTCCTGGCCAACGAGTACAGCTCATCAGAAACAGTGTTGTCACACCTGAGACGTGTTTGGAACCAACTGCCAAAAGTCTTGATGTGTTCACATGTAATCCAGTCGTCACACTGCTATGGGTGTTTGAAGCGCAGAATGTTCTTGTGTTCATCGACATATGGGGTCACCGAGGTAGAATTCTGTAGAACTGTGTAGTATGCTTGAGACCAAGAATGCTCGTCCCCACATATTATTGACTTCGCTCCTAGCGTGCCTTTTCCAGTCAGTCTCCCCTCATACCGCGATTGAGGGAGACCAATCTTCTTAAGGTCAGGAATGAAGTCAACACAAAACCCAATGACATACTCTATTTCATGGCCCATGGAGATGCTTCCTTCTGGCCTAGCGCGGTTATGGACATATTTCTTTAGGACTCCCATGAACCTCTTAAAGGGAACATATTGTGTAGTAATACAGGGCCCAGAACGACAATCTTGTCGACTACATGAACTAGGACGTGCATCATGATATTGAAGAAGGATGGTGGGAACACCAGCTCGAAACTAACAAGACATTGCACCACATCACTCCTTAACCTTGGTAGGATTTCTGGATCGATTGCCTTCTGAGAGATTGCATTGAGGAATGCACATAGCTTCACAATGGCTAATCGAACGTTTTCCGGTAGAAGCCACCTTAATGCAACCGGAAGCAGTTGCGTCATAATCACCTGGCAGTCATGAGACTTTAGGTTCTGGAACTTTTTCTCTGTCATATTTATTATTCCCTTTATATTCGACGAGAAGCCAGACGGGGCCTTCATACTGAGCAGGCATTCAAAGAAGATTTCCTTCTCTTCTTTGGTAAGAGCATAGCTGGCAGGACCTTTATACTCCTTTGGAGGCATGCCGTATTTTTCGTGAACACGTTGTTGGTCCTCCCGTGCCTCTGGTGATCTTTTGTCTTCCCATACATGCCCAAGAAGCCTAGCAGGTTCATGCAAAGATTCTTCATCACGTGCATCACGTTGATTGCAGAGCGGGCCACTAGGTCTTTCCAGTAGGGTAGGTCCCAAAATATAGATTTCTTCTTCCACATGGGTGTGCGTCCCTCAGCATCATTCGGAACAGATAGTCCGCCGGGACCCTTTCCAAAGATTACTTGTAAATCATTGACCATAGCAAGTATGTGATCACCGGTACAGATGGCGGGCTTCTTCCGATGATCTGCCTCGCCTTTGAAATGCTTGCCCTTCTTTCGACATTGATGGTTGGTTGGAAGAAATCGACGATGCACCAGGTACACATTCTTCCTGCAATCTTCCAGGTATATACTTTCGGTGTCATCTAGATAGTGCGTGCATGCATGGTATCCCTTGTTTGTCTGTCCTGAAAGGTTACTGAGAGCAGGCCAATCATTGATGGTTACAAACAGCAACGCATGCAGGTCAAAATCCTCTTGTTTGTGCTCATCCCACACGCGTACACCATTTCCATTCCACAGATGTAAAAGTTCTTCAACTAATGGCCTTAGGTACACATAAGTGTCATTGTCGGGTTGCTTAGGGCACATAGTTGTCATCATCCTCTTCTTCTTCGTCGTCTTCCAACATAACCCCTATTTCTCCGTGCTTGGTCCAAACATTATAGTGTGGCATGAAACCCTTCACAAACAGGTGGCTGTGAAGGATTTTTTGGTTAGAGTAAGACTTCACATTCCCACATGTAGGGCATGGACAACACATAAAACCATTCTGCTTGTTTGCCTCGGGCACTTCGAGAAAATGATGCACCCCATTAATGTACTCGTCGGTACGTCTGTTACCGTATATCCATTGTCGGTTCATCTGCGTGCATTATATATAATTAAGTGTGTCAAAAACCATAACAGAACATCAGGAATACAAAAGTGACCAAATTAATAGAAGTTCATCATCACATTAAAACCAAAGTAGATACATAGTTCTCGTTGACCAACATATAGCTCTCCAGAGCATCTAATTAAACCATACATTGAAACTATTTAAAATATTTCAATGCACAAATGCGGTCATAATCAGATCTAAGGTAACAATTGATCCAACGACATAATGATACCAAGCCTCTTTATCAATGGCATATTTTATAATCTTTCTAAGCTTCAAGCGCATTGCAGCCATCTTGGTCATGTGATCATCGACGATATCGGCAACATGCAACTCCAATCCCATCTTCTCATCTTCAGTTCTTTTCAATTTTCTTTCAAATGATCGATTTCTTTTTCAGCTTTAGTTAACTTGTCGAGCAGAATTGCATAGTAAGTATCCATTTCTGGTTCAACTACTTCCTAGAGATAAAAACATCTACGTCAAGTTGGTGGCATAATTAATTGTCATAGACATTAGATGTGTGAAATAGTTATAAAAGATAATATACCATATCTGAATCATAGACTGGATGATGGCCGACGTGGGCGGATACCGTAACCATGGCACTATATAATAACAAACAATAATAAAAGTAAGAAAATCATATGAGTAAGTATATTTTCTTTTAGAAAGAAGATAAGATCAAGAGGCTCACCACGTGTGGGCGATCGACGGAGGTTTCAGGACGGGGACGGGATAGGACGGACCGTCAAACCTAGACAAATCTTGACGAAATGGAGTTTGGACAAGGAGCTTCGAGAGGAGAAAGCTTAAGTGTGGCTCGGGTATTTCATCGAACACCTCATGTGCATGGGAGGTGAGCTAGAGCACCACAAAGCTCTAACACTCTTGTCCTGGAAAAACAGAGCACTCCACGGCTCTGCTAGCGGCGGGCGAGGGTTTATATAGGCAGATCATTGGTCCCGGTTCGTTGCTGGAACCGGGACAATAGGTCTCCCTTTGGTCCCGGTTCCATCCAAGAACCGAGACCAATGGTCATGGGCCAGGAGCGAGGCGCATTGGTCCCGGTTCGTGCCTGGAACCGGGATCAAAGGGGCCAGACAAACCGGGATCAATGGCCCACGTGGCCCGGTTGGCCTTCTAGGCTCACGAACCGGGACGGTTGCCACCTTTGGTCCCGGTTCGTGAGCGAACCGGGATTAATGGAATTAGGAGGCCCGAAACAATGCCCTGTTTTCTAGTAGTGCACACAATATGGAATTGACAGAGTTGGATCTCATGAGCCTTTTCATTTTGGTTGCATCTGTTCTTCCTTACTCCTTAGCAAGATGATGGATGTGATCGGTGGTGGGCTCAGACTGTTGTCCCTGTGTACACATTTCTGACTTCGATTTCGAGTAGGTGTGTCAGACTATAAGTCTATAACCTATTCGGAGTATATAACATGAGTTATCTTAAGAAAATATATTCGTGGTTGACCAGGGTATAAGTCATCCATAGAACAAGAAAGAGTCAATTACATCATAGGTGTCTGAACTTGACAAGAAATCAATTTGGTGCTAAAACTTGCTGCACACATTGAAATGGTGATAAAACTTGACTTGGTCATGCACTATGGTGCTAATCATGTTTTGTATACACATAATATGTTGACGGCGTGCGCCAACATTGTGTGGGACCAATTGTCAGTGACCGGAAGGCGGGGACCGACGTATGGCCTAATTTTTTGTGAAAACACCCTGATATTTTATTTTATTTTTCACAAAAACCCTCTCAATTTTTTTCTTAAAATAATCTTAAAATGTGACTGACAATTGGGACCCACCTGTCAGGACACAATACAACAAAGGGAAATGAGGACGTAAAACTAAACATTACCCAGGTTCGAACACACGCCCTTAAACGCCAGCTCAGACAGGCTAGCCATCACACCACATATCACTTTTTTTTTGACTGTTCACACCACATATCACTTGTTGTATAAATGTGTTTTCTATCCGTCATGACGTATAGAAAAGCACTTACATAGGCTTTAAATGGCATGCAGTCACCGTGGGCCATTTTCACATGTTAGTTTTTTATATCATAGCACTTTATAAGAATATGTAAGAAATATTATACATACAAATAAATTAACGTATTCAAGATAATGTTCTTGTAATTATAAGAAAACTATTTAAGACAATGTTCACGTAATTCTAATAATATATTCTTGTTTAACATAATGGTCATGTAAATCTAAAAAATATTTTTTATTTAAATAATGTTCATGTAATTATTAAAATATTATTATCTAAAATTATGTTCACGTAATTAAAAAAAGGTTCTTATTTCAAAGAACGTCAATCTTCTCCTATCAAATATTAAATTATTTCTACAAATATTTCTATAGTTAAAATAATATTTCCGAATTATGATAATTTCGCAAATTATAAAAAAAATCATGCATTACTAGTGTATTCAGAAAAATAATCACGTACTTTTAGGCTGTATTCACGGTTCACGCATTTAGATAAATATTCATGTACTTACTTTACAAGAAATATTATTACTAAAATACTACTCATGTAATTCAAAAATATCTATAAACATTATTTAAAAATATTATATAATTAAATAGTAATATGAATTATAATCGCGTTTATAAATTTTAAATGTTATCATGATAAATATGGGCCGCGGTCACTGCAGTCCATTTAAGGCCCATCTGGCTCTTCTTTTTTTTTGTTTGGGACAGATATCGATGACTAGGTGTAGCCATCGTATTAATACAACAAGCTTGCTTGGCCTGGTGGCTCGCACCTTTGCCTTGTTAGGATGAGGTTGCGTGTTTGAATCCTTGCTTTTGCACGTTTTCTCCTTTTACTGTTTCCTAACGGGTGGACCTCATTGGGCTTTTTTAAGGAAAAAATCAAGGGGTTCTTTTGTGATGAAAAAATTCTACGAAAAAACAAGGTCACACGTTCATCCCCGCCTTTCCTTTCATTGATATTGGGTCCACACCATGTTGGCGTGCCTCGTTGGCACATTATATGTACGCAAAACGTGATTAGCATCATAGATGCATGTCCAAGCAAAGTTTTGTCACCAGTTCAATGTATGTCGCAAATTCTAGCACCAAACTGAATTTTCTTGCCAAGTTCAAGCACTTATGGTGTAATTGACTCGACAAGAAATATACAACCGCTACACGAAGGATGCTTGTTCCATGCCGTAGAAGTAGGATCCCGTCAGCCCTTCCTTTGGCATGAATGTCAGCATCATAGGACCACTTTTCCAAAAAAGGGTTTCCCCCCGCTTTGTATTACAAAGCAACCAACTGAAACATTCACACATAGGTGCTAGGGCAGAAGCAGCACAGTCACACCAAAAATAAACGATAGAGAAAATATAAAAGAAACAAATGCCGACAACGGCGGATCAACAAAAACGAAGAAGCCTTGCGACCGTTGCGCACACCGGGGATCTTCCATCAAGCTCCAAGACTCCATAGCGTCGGAACCAATCAACACCTCCAAGAAGGATCGTGACGATGACGGCGCTGCTGTAAATGGTTTCCCCCGGTACACGACGAGGCGAGAGGAAGGGTAGCCTCGACGCCCGCCAGGAAGGTCCGGTGGCACCAACAGGCGCCACCGCGTCGGTGTCGACCAAGCCGACAGGGGTTTCTCCCGATCCCAACCAACACCACGGGCACTCCGGAGCCTGCCACCAAACCAACCACCACCCTGCGCCAACACGGTCTTGAGACCCCCATGCCGTCTCACCACGACACCGTGAAATGAGGACTGCTCAGCGACGATTCGGAGCCGGGACTAGGGGCAACAGCACCGTCGGCACGCGGAAGGGCTCAAGCTCCATCGTCAAAGACGATAGTCGTCCGGACGCAATAGCAGGAGCACACCAGGCTCGTGGGACTACAGGCCCGGCCGAGCGCTCATAAGCCCATAAAGCTTCCGGCATCGCGCTGCTGCCAGCACGCCATCGACGTCGCCGCCCCACATCTGAGCTGCTCCTCCTCCTCACCAAGCAGCAGACAACGGAGCCACACCGGGGGGTCGACCCGCTAGGACCCAGATGAGGCCCGCAGGGCCTAGATCTGGGATGAGGGCACGTCCCCGGCCACCCTGTGCCACCACGCCACCTCGCCGCCAAAGATGGATCTGGGACGGGGGCACTTCGGATTGTTGCTTCCCTTCATGAAGGCATCATCAGGAAGCTACAATTCTCGCTTAATAGTGTGCCTCGGGCGAAAGCCTTAGATCCATCTTTGGATCGGATGACAACGGTGTCTTGATGTCGTTTCTCCCCCTTGGGAACTTTGTTTTTGGGAGCCATGGATCCGTGGTTGGTAGCTTGATGTCTGGGTTGGAGTGCTTGTTTCGGGTGTTGGTGTGTAGGGTGGTGGCGGTGGAAGTGATATGTGGCAGCGACCAATCCCTTGGTCACCTCGGTGCTGATGGTTGACCTATCTCTTGGGGGCTCGTGGCGGCGATGAGGTCTCCGTGTTCGGTGCCCTTCGACGGCGTTTGAGATTTTGTTGTCTTGTATAGTGCTCTGTTTCTCTCTATTTGTGATGGTGGCCATGGTATGGCCTAGAGGAGGTGCAGGGTTGTCTCGGGGGAACATTGCCCTTCGGCACGGTCTGTAGCTCTCTTTGCCGCGACGTGGCTAAGCAGCGAGATGCCCTTCGACGGTGGTTGTGACTTCCTAGCTCTTCAAGGTGTTGAGTGATCGCAGGGCAGTTGGTGACTTCTTCTCTATGTCTTCTCGGTGACGAACCTCCTTTCGACTGATTCTACAAAACATGCTTCCACTCTTCTCGGTCCAGCTAGTGGTGTTGGGTGCTAAGAGCAACTCCAACGGGGAGACCCGAACGGACGTGCGATTTGTCTGCTTTTTGTCCGTTTGGGTCAGCCCAGCGGACGCTGGTGTCCGCTTTTTGAAATGGGTCGGCTAGTCCTCCCAACGCAGGCGTGGACGCAAATGGTCAGCTCGCATTTAAAAAAAGTTTTAATGCCCAAACAACGATGTTAAACATAATTAAACATTAAACACGGTCAAAGCCGGCCCAAGTCCACATAAAACTTAATTAAAAAAACTCGTCCGTCTGTCGTCTACATCTGGCGTCGGCCCTATGCATCATCTTCCTCATCGTCGTCGAGGGCGGTGAGGTCAATGAGCTCCGGCGCCGGCCCAGCCCAAGGGAACGCAGCCTCCCACGCCTGAGCAGCGTCTTGTGACGGCAGCACCAGCGGCGCAGGCTGACGGGCTCGCTCCTCCTGCTCTCGCTCCCGACGCTCTGCCTCCTCCTCCGCCGCCCACCTGTGCTCGAGCTTCATTTGCTCCGCGGTCTCGGCTCCCTCCCTCCCTAGTGCCAGCGACCTGTGGTGCAAGAGATACTTATGATCCTGCTCCTCTGTGCACTTATACCAGATGGGAGATGCGGACACCCACTCATGGAGCTGGCCGGTCCACTTGTAGCTCTATGGCTGGCGCTCCTCGGCATCAACCTTGGGCTGGTGTATCGCCAGAGTGGCCGACGGAGCTAGAGGAGGAGGAGGCACGACGCAGTCGACCGTCGTGGACAGCGCGAGGGCTTCTTCGAGGCCTACCCAGCGCGCCTCCTCCTCACGCCTGCTCTCCTCAATGGCATAGGCCATTGCCTGCTCGAGGGCGGCCTGGTAGGCGGCCTCCTCCTCCTGCTCCTCTGGCTTCACTTCAGGGGGCGGTAGAGGGATGTCTAGATCGAACTGGACCCGTGGAGGCGCTCCTGCTCGTGCTCCAGGGAGAACCAAACCTCCCAATTAGGGGAGTCGGCCGCGTACGCAAGGTAGCGGCGCTGCTCCGGAGTGAGGATCTCGCGCCATCGGCAGACCTCCTCCACATGCGCACGCGCAGACCGCGACACTACTGGGATGGGGATGCAGTGGGGGTCCAGATGCCAACCATGGGGGCGTGAAGCCTGGGTAGGGTGGAGCTTGCCTGTACTGCCAGTGTCACCGAGCTTGGTGGACTGGGATGTACAGGCGCTCTCGCGGTGGCGCAATGCGGCGAGGTGGCACCGGCGACCGAGACGAGCTTGCCCCGAGGGGTGAGCTTTCCCTTGCCCTCGATGAAGAATCCCATGGCGGACGGTTGCGCTGGCTGGCTAGGGTTTTGTGGTCGTCGACGGGGGAGCAAGAGTGGCCAGATGTGGAGGGGAAGGAAAAGTGGATGAGGTCTTCCCCACCGCATGCTTCGGATTAAAAAGGACGGAGATCGACAGCTAGTTGCCGCTGCCAGGTGGGCCTAATGTTGGTGGATGCGTTTAATACGACCGCGGATGGTAGTTGTGCGGCCGGCATGTGTACCCGAGGGGGGCACGAAGAGGACGTGGGGCACGTCCAGTTCGTGTCCGCATGGACCCATTTCAGGCGCATTGTTGGGCGGGAAATGGATTTGCATGGACATGGAGCAGACGCAAAATGAAAATGGGTCTCTGTGTTGGGCCATCGTTTTTATCCGCGCGGACCCAAACGGACATGGGCGGACGAAATGGGTCCTTCCCTTGGAGTTGCTCTAAGTTCTTGGTGTTGGCTGCTTGTCGCAGCTCTTTTCTGGTTCTCCTTCTGTTGTTCCTTGTGCCTTATTGTCTATGGGTTGCCATCTCTTGTACCCGATGTCTTGTAACTTTTCTTATATATAATGAAAATGCTTCAGCCGACGTAAGCCCGCCGTAGCACCGTAAAAAAATACATTTAGATACATCCATTCCTATGACAAATATTTCCGAACAGAGGGAGTAGTTATTATTACCTCTTGTGAGATGAGTTGGCGACGTTTCCTCCTTCCATGGGGTGGTTCGGGGAAAAGCTTCTAGCCGGCGCAAAACGAACGAGTCGACATGATATGGACGTTGGGCCTGGGACAAAAACGGGTGGAGGGACGGAAGCCACGACACGAACGCTGTTTGCGTACGCGTGGTGGAGGGTATCACTCACCACACTCAGATCTCCGTGATGTGCTATGCTCTCAAGGCAATCATCAACGACGTCATGCTCAATGGCTTGTCACTACTGCTTGCTGACAGGAATCCCCACGTTTACCATCCGTGCTAGAAACGATGGCGACACTTAATGTGCCTTTGAATGTAAGCCAATCATCAATGGAGTCATGCTCAATGGCTTGTCAGCCTACATACAGGCTACTGCTGACAGGAATCCCCATGTTTACCGTCCGTGTTGGAAACGATGACGACACTCACTGTACCTTTGAATTTAAGGCACTCATCAACGACGTCATGCTCAATGGCTTGTCAGTCTACATATAGGCTACTACTGACAGAAATCCCCACATTTACCGTCCGTGCTGGAAACGATGGCGGCACTCACTGTGCCTTTGAATTTATGTTGATTCATCAACGGTGTCATGCTCAATGGCTTATCAGCCTACATACAGGCTACTGCTGACAGGAATCCCCACGTTTACCGTCCGTGCTGGAAACGATGGCGGCAGTCACTCTGCCTTTGAATTTAAGGCAATCATCAAAGGCATCATGCTCAATGGCTTGTCAGCCTACATACAGGCTACAGCTGACAGGAATCCCCACGTTTACCGTCCGTGCTGAAAACGATGGCTGACACTCACCGTGCCTTTGAATTTATGTCGATTCATTGAGAACATCTCTACATATTGCTGTTGCAGTTCTTTCTTCTCGTCTTCTGAGATGCAGAGCCCTTCCTTCGTTGACCAGTTTGCCACTGAACTGTAGGTCTCTAGCACGCTCACGTCCCCAGCCCCATTGGCGATGGTCTAGAAGAGGGCCAGAGGGGCACCACCGAGAAGATTGCAACAAGGCCTGCAACGCCTCGCAGCACTTCAACGAGCATAGGAGATGTCGCTGAGCTTATCCTGCAAAGTTCCATATCGGCAGTTCGGCACGCCCTCTTTACTTGACTGCGAAATCTATAGTTGAAAGGAATCCAGAAACAGAGCAAAGGCACAAAAAAAAGGGGGAAGAGCACTACAACGATATTACGAGAACTCACCGAGATTGTTCTGTGAAGTTTTCGCATCGGAGCGCCTTGTTTACTTAACCACAAAATGTACAGCTAAAAGAAACCACAAAACATAGCAAATACCCCAAAAAAGAAAAAGGAGAAACACTATCTCATCTAATATATCTCTGAATTTATCAGTGAAGTACAAGAAAGAACAAATCGAATCATCCAATCAAGGGCCAAGGCAGTCTAGCTTCAGTAGACATGGTATTCAATTACTGAAAGGAACACATCAAAAAGTTCGGTTCCCTTTTGTCTCACTTCTACATAGTATTGCACTTCGTCGGACGACCATCACCATCACCACCCATGGTGTGAATTAATTACTGAAGTGCTTTCAGTTTAACAAAGAGCACACGCAAGAAATCCGTTGATAAGGATAACAAGATAGACCAACACATAAATGCGATCACCTTCCCTTTGGATGGCTGATTGTCGAAATATTGCCAAAAAGAATACCTCCGGTTGAATCTACAGGTCAATAAGAACACAAAATTTGACCATCTGCCTTCTGGCTGGGATATGAAAATCGCCAGCAGTTTCTCTCTGGGTGAAACCATGTTGTACCAGATGAAGACTGTATTTCCTGGTGGTGAAGAACAAGGCCCTCAACATTTGTTTCCAATTCATTCAGACTGCAGCTGCTCTTTCACAAGCTTTGTAGTAAAGCGTCTTCTGCACATAGAAGAGCATATAAGCCTGAGAACTTCTGACAGTATGCTCATCAACTCTAGTTACCCATGCATCATCACATCTATACCACTGATTGTTTAACCTCAGATATGTCACGTAGTGGCCAGCGTCTAATTTACCACTGTGCGTGATCACCGCAAATATTTCAAATTCTGAAGGCAATTCAGAAACTGCATCTGAATCACAGGTCTCTGATGGAAATATGCGGTTCCCATATCTACTTCTGAGGATAGAGGACGACAGGTAAGGTGTCATGTCAAGAGAAAAAGGGAACTGCAAAGAGTGGTCAACCTTCCTTGACATCTTCTTAACTGTCGAATGCTCAAATCTCTTGATGTGAAAGCAGGAGACTAACGGAAGCCTCCGAATGGACATTTGCTTCAGGGAGACTTGCCTCTCCTTGCAACGCTCACAGAAGTACTTCTGTTCAGCATCTAGCCTCTCAGCCCTGGTAAACCGCTCCAAACATCTCATGAGTGTCGATACCTTGGAACTCATGCCAGCTACGCTTCTCTCTCCGTTGCGTGCGTGCGGCTTTGGGTTTGCAACTCCGAGACAATTATTATGCCCAGAATCCAAGTCTAAAGAGACGTCCATGCAAGGTTCGAACGTTGTGGATGAGAACCCACAATTTGTGCAGATGACATCTGATCTAAGAATACCAGAAAACACCCGGTGTGCAATGCAACAGTCTCCATCGCCTATTATGAGCAAAAAGTTAGAAATCGATGTTAGAACAAAAAACAATAACAGGATATTTTTTTTAAAGATAAACCAGTCAAGTATGCAAAGAGTAAGACAAGACAAGTACATAACAACTCTTCTTTCTCCCCAAGGAATATATTTCTCAAGATAAATCATTTTCTCAAAAAAAAAAAACATTGACCAACAGAGACTAGCTACTGTGGATCTTAAACCGAGGGAACAGCCATGAGCACAGTGGCAGTGCCAGAGCTACAACCTTGTGTATTCAATTTGAAATTGTGTAGTCAAATACAGGTATTTGTATTAATTTTTGGTAGGGTTTGTACATGTGTAAGCTGATTTGACCAAAAACCTGGGTAGTCAATTGACTACCCAGTTTGTACGTGGCTTCTCCACTGCATGAGAACCCCCGCTGGAGCAAAATGCTCAAATGCGGTTGTTGGGCTGGGAGTCATGGCTGCTCACACCTCAAGCCAACTGGTCTGACACTCAGTTCTCTTCTCAAGATAAATCATAGTCCAACATATCAAAAGCAAGACAAGTAAAGTAGATCATCACCAATAAAAACAACAAGTATAGGAAGATGATTACTGTCTTCCTAAGGATGGTAGGACAAGCAAGTAAGAACTAAGAATAATATTTAAGGTGCGACAAAGTATACTAGGATGCATCATGCAACTTGTAAAAGATGGATCCAGAACAGAAAGGATGTCCCCAATCATGGCAGTAGAATATGTGATTATCTTCAAAGCAATTTGTCAAAATTTTGAGGTTTAGTTCATATCTGAATTCATTGCAATACATGCAAGTTTTTAATTCAAATAGTAGAAAGAGAGGAGCTAACTACCTTGTTCATGTGATTTAGGCTGATCATCCTTTATATTTTCATGAATATGGTCAAGGATGGAGATAAAAAATTCATGTGCATCCTGTTGCTCGTAGCTTGCAAGGTTTGTTGCATGCTGCCACCAGCTAAGAATCCAGAACGATAGTAATCAGAAGAAAATCAAGTACTTTCTTTCATAAACCAGAAGAAACAAGTAGTGCATCATATTTCCTGTGCAAGCCCATGTTCATCAAAACAATATCAGCAGAAAAAAGACATGGTGCATGCATAGTTCTTACAAACATGAATTATTCTTCGAAAAATATAACTGCAGCTTGAGAAGAGGTCAGGGTTGCACTATTTCTTCCTATGATGACTAGTTTTAAAATAGCTATAGGACATAGCACACACATGTTGTGTGAAGCAAAGGTATAAAGTATAAACACTTGGTTCCCGAGGAAATAGGAAACTTTTGGTAGGCCATGGCAAAGCATCAACAAGACTAGCAATAACTTATGTACGTACCACAGATGCTGCATACTTGCCTTCCCAAAAGCATACACTTAAACGAAGGAAATGCAAAAGAATTCAGCAATAGAGAGTGTGTGTGCTACCTTCACAACCAGTCAAACAAGTGAGTTGACAGGAACTAACAGGTGCTCATGCATGTTATCACCTGACCAATAATTACAGTTCAGCGACCATTTATTAGGTAGGCATGCCAAAAGTACTTGCATAATCATAAGAAGGCATTGCTATATATGCCCTATATACGAAGGCATTTCATCAAACAGGCCATATGCATGCTGTGCAACCATTTTCGTTCCGTAGCAATACACTGAGCAGAGTTTGCCCCTTTTAGCTACAAATCTTTGGTAGTATCATTCGATTCATGTTAAGTATACCTGCAATCTGCATGATCTAACTTCAAACAGTTCCATGGCAATAGCGCACTACATTTGCAGGAGACTATACAATCTAGTGTCTCAAACAAGCCACTGCACATAGTAGCTAACAGTACTTCAAACCTCCATTTAACCAACGGCTCAACTTCCCCAATACAAAATCACAGCCCGACATCAAACCAATGCAAATAGAGCGCGAGATCCGGACCTATAGAGGAACTTGGCGGGGCTGTATGGCGTGCGCTCCCCCGAGAAGGTGGCTGAGTAGATCTCGTCGAGATCGCAGGCGAGGCAGGCGGCCTTGGCCTCGGCATCCGTGGTACGGTGCCTCATGGGCGTGCGGCGCGGGCAGAGGAATCGGTTGTGCCGATCCCCGAGGAAGTAGTTCCGGAGCGGCGGCGCGTGGAGGAGCGCCTGCAGCACGGAGTTCATGAAGCAGGTGTTGCCGAGGTTGTTGAGCCCGCGCAGCCCCGCGGGCTCGGCGGCGGAAGCGGAGGTGGTGGGATCGGCGTATCGCACGAGCGCGACCTCGGCCGGATCTGGCGCCCAGGCGCGGTAGTCGACGCGTCGACGCTTGCGGGGCGCGGCGGGGGAGGCGGACGCGGATGGTGAGGTGGAGGTGGATGGGGGGTGGAGCGCGGTGGACTGAGCGAGGACGACGGCGTGGTCGAAGTCCGGGTCGTAGACCTGGTCCCCGCAGGCGGCGCAGAAGAGCTCGGCGCGGTCGACGTCGACGGCGATCTGGTGGCCCGGGGCGGGGGCGGATGCGGCGTGGGAGGCGGCGTGGGACGGGCAGAAGACGGCGGCGCAGGTGAGGCATGCGTATAGGCGGGGATGGGGCGGGGCGGAAGCCGGGCAGGGGGAGCATCGGGGCACCTCGCGCGCGTCACGGCGGATCTCGGGCCGGCCGAGCGGGCGCACGCGCAGGCAGCGCCGGAGGAAGCGGAGCGGGCGCGAGGTGAGCCGGTGCGCGGCGAGGTGCGCGCAGGGCGGCGGCGCGGATGGGGTGGTCATCGGGGAGAGAGGGGGCGGCGGTGGAGGGAGTGGCGGCTTGGGCGGTGGGGGCGGGGGTGGGGGGTGGAGTGGCGGCTTGGGCGGTGCGGGGTGAGGTGGGGGTGGGGTGGGGATGGTGGCGGCGGTGGAGATGGATGGTGTGGATCATGGAGATGGAGTCAGAGCAGAGCCATGGGTGGGTCGCTCTGGGTCGGGGCGGGGGAGGCGCTACTCGTGCACTGCGGGGGATCACGATCTGATTAGGTTCTCGCCAATGCAGCTTAGCTCGGTGTGAAGCTCGAGCACGTCACTCAAACATGTTATCCGCGAGACTGATTGATCCAGTTTCAATGATAACATTATAAACATTTTTGGGTTTATAAATCAAACACATATATTTAGGTCTTCAATTAGCTTAATAGCATTGTTTAAGAAATTTTTTATTTATTCATAATCAATTATGACGTTAGAGAGAATACCATATGTAGAAAATATTACGACTAGGTCGGTTGATCATCTAACGACAATTACAAACACCGCATTGTGATGAAGGTGCCCCGTCATCACTCTTCCCCCCCCCCCACCCCCAAGTCTGTCAAACCTTATTATAACAGACCATTGAAAAGTTGTCAGGACTGGCGCACGAGAGTAGCAACCATTGTCGGTGAAGATAATCAAGGATCAAACATGTAAACGCATAAACAAGGGTGGGCGAAGATTGAATCCAAATAGACCCATTGAAGACCATCACCGACTGAATCTCATGTTATCAGACGAAGACACACCTCTACGCACTCTCTAATGACGCTATACGCACCATTGGGACGGGGACCAAATGTAGGATACATTATTTGTAGTAATGGACATCGCCAACACCACACAACCCCAACCAAAACACCGAACCTAACAAGAACGGGAGAGGGGGAGGGGAAGTAGGTCCACTTTGACCTCCGTGAAGCCATCAGAGGCAACATATGTGCATTATATCATAAACAAAAACATATGTTTATAAACTTTATCCAATGAATAATCTAAAGATATACGGTAGTTAAATTGAAGATATAAAAACTCGTGCCCGACTTATAAACCTAATCGCTGGGAGAAACCAATACAGTTATAACCGCATTTCTTGCTCATCTATTGCATTTTTTCATTGCCTTTGGGTTTTGATTTTTCTATAACAACAACCCGGTTGTAATATTAATATATTACTGCTCAGCTTAACTACAACCTTAGTGCTTTGTGGGACCTTAGTGCTTGAACTTGAGGAGGCCTTCACGACCTTATGACTTTCTG
Organism: Hordeum marinum; assembly: GCA_022496015.1. Classification (NCBI taxonomy): domain Eukaryota; kingdom Viridiplantae; phylum Streptophyta; class Magnoliopsida; order Poales; family Poaceae; genus Hordeum; species Hordeum marinum. The sequence goes on along the minus strand of CM039673.1, from coordinate 539,893,191 downwards.
TTTGAACCTTCACCTGTCACCTTCGAACCTCAGGAAAACATCATCTCGTTTGACGTTAAAAGAATCGATACGGTCGACTAGGAGGGAGGGTTGAATAGGAGACTACAAACTTTAAGCTTAAATGTCAGTTTTAAGGTTCAACAAAGAAGTAAGGTTCACTCAAAATGAAACTAGGCGAACACAACCTATATGGCAATCAAACTTAAAGAAAGGTATGCTAGGCAACAATCTAGGTAGCAAGCCAACAAGCATACAAATCACAACAATGTGCGGGAAAGGATTAACCACAAGTGAGTCGATGACTCGGATTTTATCCTGAAGTTCACTCTTCCTTGGGGAAGAGCTAATCTCCGTTCGAGTGGCGTCGAAGCCAAAGCTTTCGAAACGCCATGGAAGGTTCATCGTATTCTCCTCGAGTCACCATCAACGGATGAGTCTTGAATCACTCATTGGTCTTGAAGGCGACCACCACACATTTATATACATATCTAGAGCACACCACAAGCAAGAAGGATTTCGGTGGAGCCTCTAACTATCTAGGAACACAAGATCCAAGAGTAACAAGTTGGTGAAGATGAACGAGTTGAGGGATCACAAATCGGTTTGGCAGAAATGTAGGTCGAGGTGAATCTCTTCCTATCCCCAAAGAATCAGAGTGTTTGGGTGGTGGGTAGAGATTGTTAGAGTACTATATGTAGCCATGTAACCTTTCGTATTTATCCTATTGTATAAGGGGTTTCCTTCATATTCTACACATGTACATATATATATATACTGGCCTATGGCCTCCTGGAAATACAAGTTGGATATTTCCTAACATGGTATCGGAGCTAGGTCAATTTTTTGCAAAGCCCGTCTTAGTGAGCGGTTTCTTATGTCCGATCTTGGACCTCTTTGCTACTTTCTTGGGATTGAAGTCTCTTCTACCTTTGATGTCATTTTTATATCTCAGGAAAAGTACATACAGGATATTCTTGCTCGTGCTGCTCTTACTGATGAGCGCATTGTTGAGACTCCCATGGAGATTAATGTTCACCTCCGAGATACTGATGGTGGCCCCTTGCCTGATCCGACGCATTATTGTCATCTTGTTGGGAGTCTTGTATATCTAGCTATCACTCGTCTGTATATCTCTTATCTGGTTCATATTCTGAGTCAGTTTGTGTCTGCTCCCACTTTGGTTCACTACAGTCACCTCCTTCGTGTTCTCTGATATCTTCGGGGCACGATTTCTCACCGTCTATTATTTCCTTGCTCCAGTTCATTACAACTTCAGGGCTATTCAGATGCTACATGGGCTAGCGATCCCTCAGATCGCCGTTCACTTTCTGCTTACTATGTGTTTCTTGGTGGTTCTCTCATTGCCTGGAAGATGAAGAAACAAACTACAGTTTCTCATTCGAGTGTGGAGGCTAAGTTGCAAAATATGGCTCTTTTGACGGCTGAGGTGACTTGGTTACTGTGGTTACTTCAGGATTTTGGTGTTTTTGTCACTATACCTACTCTGCTCTTATCTGACAGTACAGGTGCTATTAGCATTGCGCTTGATCCTGTGAAGCATGAGCTCACAAAGCATATTGGTGTTGATACTTTCTATGTGCGTGCCGGTGTGCAGGATCAGGTGTAAGAGCATAATTTTCCCTAAGTAGTTTTGGTGGTTGATGACAATACTATTGCGGACTAATCGTGTGCATTGAATTTACAGAGATTACCAGGTGGCACGAGATGGTTATTCTACCGCCTTTGATGCTAAACGAGAAGACGGGTTTTTTGTTGGGGAATGTTGCATGGGAAACAAAAAAATCCCACGCACACGCAAGAACTATCCATGGTGATGAGCATCTACGAGAGGGAGAGTGGATCTACATACCCTTGTAGATCTCTAAGCGGGAAGCGTTAAGAAACGAGGTTGATGTAGTCGAACGTCTTCGCGATCCAAATCGCCGAGCGTCCCACGATCCCATCACGACCCGTCTCGCGATCCAATCACGATCCGTCCCGCGATCTCATCACGATCCGTCCCGCGATCCAATCATGAATCGTCTCGCGATCTTGATCACGGTCCTTCCAGTCTAGCGTCGAACGGACGACACCTTCGCGTTCAGCACACGTATAGCTTGATGACGATCTCCGCCTTCTTGATCCAGCAAGAGGGAGCGGAGAGGTAGACGAGTTCTCCGGCAGCGCGACGGTGTTGTGGCGATGGTGGTGGAACTATTCCAGCAGGGCTTCGCCTAAGCACCGCCGAAACCGATCTAGAGGAGAAACTATGAACTAGAGGAATGGGTAGCACGTGGCTTAGGGTTTCTCGATGTGTTACAAGTGCTATCCCCGCCCCTTTATTTATATGCTGAGCCTTGGGGTCGAAACTTGGAGAAAAATCCTCCTCAAGGTCGGTTTGCCTGCAAGGCAAGAGCCCTCCTCGGACTCCAGGACCAGACGCCAAGGTCCTCGGCGTCTGGCCCCAGAAGCTAAGGTCCCTGGCGTCTGGCCCCTGGCCTCCGCAAAACACCTTTTGCACCTTCTTAAAGCCTCATGGGCTTTGCCCCTTAGCCCAAATAAAGTGTCCTTGTACCCCGAACACTTCGGGAAACATCTGAAACTATTTTCGGTGAATTCCGAAACCCTTCCGGAGACCAAACACTATTATCCCATATATCAATCTTTACCTCCGGACCATTTCGGAGCTCCTCGTGACGTACGGGATCTCATCTGGGACTCCGAACAACCTTCGGTCACCACCATACATAACTCTATACTACCGAAACGTCACCAAACCTTAAGTGTGCAGACCCTACAGGTTCGAGAACTATGTAGACATGACCGAGACACCTCTACGGTCAATAACCAATAGCGGGACCTGGATGCCCATATTGGTTCCTACATATTCTATGAAGATCTTTATCGGTCAAACCTCTATGTCAAGGATTCAGTTAATCATGTATGATGTTCCCTTTGTTCTTCGGTATGTTACTTGCCCGAGATCCGATCGTCGGTATCTCCATACCTAGTTCAATCTCGTTACCGGCAAGTCTCTTTACTCGTTCCGTAATACAAGATCCCATGGCTAACTCTTTAGTCACATTCCTTGCAAGGCTTATAGTGATGTTGTATTACCGAGTGGGCCTTGAGATACCTCTCCATCACACAAAGTAACAAATCCCAGTCTTGATCCATGCCAACCCAACAAACACCCTCGGAGATACCTGTAGAGCACCTTTATAGTCACCCAGTTACGTTGCGACGTTTGATACACACAAGGTACTCCTCCAGTGTGAGTGAGTTGCATGATCTCATGGTCATAGGAACAGATACTTGACATGCAGAAAACTGTAGCAATAAACTGACACGATCATATGCTACGTTTGTAGTTTGGGTCTTGTCCATCACATCATTCTCCTAATGATGTGACCCCGTTATCAAATGACATCTCATGTCCATGGCTAGGAAACCTTAACTATCTTTGATCAACGAGCTAGTCTATTAGAGGCATACTAGGGACATAGTTTTGTCTATGTATCCACACATGCATCTAAGTCTCCGATCAATACAATTATAGCATGGATAATAAACAATTATCATGAACAAGGAAATATGATAATAACTAATTTATTATTGCCTCTAGGGCATATTTCCAACAGTCTCCCACTTGCACTAGAGTCAATAATCTCGTTCACATCACCATGTGATACGCATTGTTATGAATCTAACACCCAATGAGTTATGGGGATCGATCATGCTTTGCATGTGAGAGAGGTCTTTTAGTCAACGGGTCTGCGATATTCAGATTCGTGTGTACTTTGCAAATCTCTATGTCATACTATAAATACTGCTACCACACTGCACTTGGGACTATTCCAAATGGCTACTCCACTATACGTATTCGGATTGCTACTAAGAGTCATCCAGATTGGTGTTAAAGCTTGCGCCAACGTAATTCTTTACGACGAACTCTTTATCACCTCCATAATCGAGAAACATCTCCTTAGTCCTCTAGTTACTAAGGATAATTTTGACCGTTGTCCAGTGATCCACTCCTGGATCACTCTTGTACCCCTTGAGAGACTCATGGCAAGGCACACACAGGTGCGGTACACAACATGGCATACTATATAGAGCCTATGGCTAAGGCATAGGGGACGATGTTCGTCCTTTCTCTTTCTTCTGCCGTGGTCGAGCTTTGAGTCTCACTCAACTTCACACCTTACAAATTAGGCAAGAACTCTTTCTTTGACTGATCCATTTTGAACTCTTTCAAAATCTTGTCAAGGTATGTACTCACTGAAAGTCTCATCAGACGTCTTGATCTATCTCTATAGATCTCGATGCCCAACAATTAAGTAGATTTATCCAGGTCTTCCTTTGAAAAACTCTTTTCATACAACCCTTTATGCTTTCCAGAAATTCTACATCATTTCCGATCAACAATATGTCATCCACATATGCTTATCAGAAACTCTATAGTGCTCCCACTCACTTTATTGTAAATACAAGTTTCTCATAAACTTTGTATAGACTCAAAAACTTTGATCACCTCATCAAAGCGTATATTCCAACTCCGAGATGCTCGCTCCAGCCCATAGAAGGATCACTGGAGCTTTCACACATTTTAGCAACCTTAGGACTGACAAAACCTTTTGGTTGTATCTCATACAACCTTTCCTCAAGGAAGGAAATGATGTTTTGACATCCATCTGCCAGATTTCATAATTGAAAAACGCAGCAACTGCTAACATAATTCCAACAGACTTTAGCATCGCTACGAGCGAGAAAGTCTCATTGTAGTCAACTCCTTGAACTTGGTGGAAACTTCCTTCCGACAAGTCGAGCTTTATAAATGGTGACATTTACCATCAGCATCTTTCTTCATCTTAAAGGTCCATTTGTACTCGACGGACTGTCGTTCAACGAACAAGTCTACGAAAGTCTATACTTTGTTTTCATACATGGACCCTTTCTCGGATTGCATGGCCTCTAACCATTTGTCGGAATCCGGACCCACCATCGCTTCTTCATAGCTCGTAGGTTCATCGTTGTCCAACAACATGACCTCTAAGACAGGGTTGTTGTGCCACTCAGGAGCAGTACGCGTCCTTGTCGACCTACGAGGTTCGATAGTAACTTGACACAAAGTTTCATGATCATCATCATTAACTTCCTCTTCAACTAACGTAGGCTCCATAGAAACATCTTTCTGCGCTGCGCTACTTTCTGATTGAAACAAAGGTTCAACAACCTCATCAAGTTCTATCTTCCTTGCACTCAATTCTTACGAGAGAAACTCTTTCTCGAGAAAGTACCCGTTGTAAGAGCGCATTTCTCCATGTGTGGTTTTGGTAATTGATGACATCCCTATGGACTAATGGTTGCCTTGAGTTATATTCGAAGGATTTGTCCATAGGCACTTCTTGAAGTCCATTTGTTGGGTTTCAAGGAGTTTATATGATGACCAAGGTGGTATTCAAGGTTTATCCTAAGTTTGGTCATGTGAGAGTTGAGCTTATTGCAATCTTGTCTTGAAGAAGAAGATAGTGTGAGCATTCATGATTACCTTCAAGACATCATCTTTATGAAGAGAGAAGATAAGATACAAGGTTGATCAAGACTAAGTCAAAGAGTGAATCAAGTGATCAACACACAAAGCGTACAAGATGTACCGAGAGGGATCAAGTGATCCCATGGTATGGTAAGCATTGTCCATTACGCTTTGTGTACTAACCCATTTCCTTGTGAGAGTTCCTTGTGGGGTTAGGCATATTTCCATGGGATTGCATCAAGAGGAAGATCCCATACAACCCATGGAAGATGACATCAAGTGGTGATCATTATCAAGGTTGCGGTGTGCAAGTTCAAGTGAAGCATCACGGAGAGATCAGACTTGAAGCTTGCCGTCCATTGTGGTGACAATGGACTTGTGAAGATGTTCCGCATAGTAGCTCACCCATAGTGGAGTATGGGGGAGCAATCATCTAGTCTTCATCAAGCCAACACAATCAAGAAAGGTGGTCCATCTTGAGGAAGTCAGGATCGTCATCATCTAGATCAAGTGGACTATGCGCAAGGCTAAGGTTTGACCTTGATAGGGTTTTCTATTTTATCGGTCTCATAGTGGTAGTTGGGAGACTGGGTTATAGGGTAGGTAACCGTGCTATCAAGGGGGCTCTCAAGTGAGTAGCTTGATCGTATCGTTCGTTGAGAGCTCAGACCATTGCATTCTTGGCATCATCATCTTTCTTCGTTCTTGGTTGGTTTTTCTCTTTGAGGTTTCTTGAGCTTATGGTCAACTTCATGACTAGCTCAAGTTCATCGAAAACGGAGTCCATATGCATATTCTATGATGTTTTCGATGTTGGAGTTATTGCCGATTCTTCATTGTAAGAGGTTTCTCATCTCTTCTCCTTTGGCATTCTTCGTTGTTGGATAGCTCTTGTCAGCCTGAATCCAACAAGCTTTAGTTTGCTCAATTCGGAGCTTGCTTGCAGAAGTTGTGACAGTTCTGGTGTTGCTGTTCTGAGGTTTGCGGTAGTACCGCTCCTCCGAGCGGTAGTACCGCTCCCTCGAGCAGTAGTACCGCTCCTGTAGGGTAACGCAGCAGAAAACAAAAAATTTCTGACCTACGCACCAGCCCAGGACCACTATGAAGACTGCATACAAGGTTTGATCTTTTCGTTACCGACTCGTAGCGCAGCGGAAGTAGAGTCGATGACGATCGGCGGTGCAGATCCCCGCAGCTAGGATTTACAACCTCCCAACCGCGAGGATGTATACCCTCATCTGCCCCACGGACAGCCCTCCGGGAGGCGGTCGGATAGTCCCTCGGACGGTGTCGCGGACAGCCCTTCGGAAGGACCTCCGAAGCTCGGACTGTCACTCGGACAGCCCTTCGGGAGGACCTCCAAAACTCGGACGGTCACATTGACAGCCCTTCGGGAGGCACTCTCGAATTAAGACCGAAACTACAATCTCTCTACAGAGTTGCACACATACGGTGTCATCTATCCGGCAGGGCTTCGCCATCCAGAACTAGTTCCTGCCGGAACCCAGACAACCTTTCGGCTCTACGAAACTATTTCGCTGGGAGGGAGAGAGAGAGCTTGCAAAGAAAAGCATGTGTATGAGAGAACAAGGATGAAGAAATGGCAGCCCACATCTCCTCTATTTATAGGAAAACCAAGGGGTAGGGTGGTTTTACAATAAAACCCAAAATGCACATGAATGAAGTCCTTCCACAAGGGCATAAAAGTGAAACCAAGGAACAAGAGGGACTCCATGAAGGAGTCCACCATGTGGCCGGCCACACCCTCATGTGGGGACCCAAAAATGGCTCCAATCGATCCATGTCATCCCCAAGATCTTTTGGAGCAAAGCCCCAAAAGGTGGCTTTCCATAAAGTAGTCCAAAAAGCACTTTCACTATTCACGGCGACATTTTTCAGCGTCCGCTCGAACTGAAAATATTTATGTGGGCTTAGAACAATTCTAGTACCCCACTAAAATAATTTTCAATGCGATCCGGAACAATTTTGGAATAGTGATTTTCATCTACGAAAAACATCTGAAGCAGTTCCGGCAGCTTCGGAACATTTCCGGTTATTCTTTCGGAAAATTCCCAGAAGTTTCCAGAATGATTCTGGCACCCTCCAAGAATTATCAGGCATGTGTCGAAACCAATTTGACTTAATGGTATCCCTTGAAACAACTTTTCAGTTACACCGAAACTGTTCCGGTGACCTGTCTACGGAACTTTTCCAGTGTCCGAAACTTTTTGGTGATTTTCTCTCAGACTCCCTGTCTAGTATTCAACAGATAGATGACCCTTAAGCGTGTGACCCTATAGGTTCGGTGAAGCATGGACATGACCCGGAACCCCTTCCGATCAATGATCAACATCGGAGCCATGGACACCCATATCGATCCCTATACCCACACGAATAAATATTCGAGTGAACCTCCAGTTGCCGTGTGCTATTCCTGTTGCTTCGCGATATGTTACAAATACCCGAGGTGAGACATGTTGGCATCCTCGTGGATCAACAACTTGTCCACTATGCCAGTTACCTCGTTAACGGTATTGTTCTCTTTTCTCATTCCCGTGTTCCGGCATCCCCGTGATCAAATCACAAAGTGTCTGGCCAGACGATGATGGATACCGTAACACCGAGAGGGCCCAGAGATATTGAGCTATCAAGTTACTTCACATACTTTTCCATGAACCCGTAAGCCGCCGTAATAGCCACCCATTTACGGATGACGTTTAACAAACCCCAAAGTTCATGAAGCAAGCATGAAGAAACTCGATACTCTCATGGTCTAAGGAATTATGCAAACATTAACTTCTCTGTGTTATTAACCATTAACTTATGACGAATGTATCTCATAGCATAACATCAATTCGGGTCGATTCAACACAAATGTTCTTCTAACATTATGCCCTCAAAATTGCCGGCATAGCCATGCCCATGATCAGGAAAACAGGATCATCATGCAATACTTGAGCCAGTCTTAGAGGCCAGACTAGGAATACATTTTACCGTTTATTATCCCACACGTGCACATGAGTTTCCCTCCAAGCCTCGTTTTATTTGTAGACTCGAGAATCATTGCAGTTATAGCATGGAACATAAACATAATTATGAACAGGGAGATAATCAAAAACATTTATTATTGCCTCTAGGGCATATCTCCTACAGCTCCCTCGAGCGGTAGTACCACAAGTGGCACGGAAGTAATTTTTTACTTCCTCCCCGAGGGCGGTAGTACTGCATGTTGCATGGATGTAATTTTTTACATCCGCCCCGCTGCGGTAGTACCGTGATTCCTGCACGGTACTACCGTGAGGACTTTTTTCGCACAATTTCCTATGGAGAGGTTGGCACGGAAGTAATTTTTTACTTCCGTGCGCCTCCAGTACCTGCCTCTGCCGAGCCATGCGGTAGTACCGCACGGGCTCACGGTAGTACTGCTGTGGCGGTCCTACCGCTAGTGTCGTAGTGCTATTTGGCCAGAGCCAGGTACTTCTGCACAAGCGGTAGTACCGCACTGCCCTGCGATAGTACCGTAAGCCATCACGGTAGTACCGTGGGTTCGCGGTACTACCGTAATGTGCGGGGCTGGCTAGTGGGTAACGGTTGGATTTTTCCCCACCTATAAAAGGGGGTCTTCTTCCCCATTGAACCTGATCTTTTTTGAGCTCGTGTTAGCCCTCCATTGTTGACCTTCTTTGAGCTTGCTATCTCTCAATCCCTCCAATGATTCTTGCTCCTTTTTGAGGGAAAAGAGAGAGGAGATCTAGATCCACATTTCCTCCAATCACGTTCTCCTCTAAGTGAGGGGAACCCCTTGGATCTAGATCTTGGAGTTCTTCGTGTTCTTCTTTGTTCTTCCTCTCATTTCCCTCCCTAGCATTAGTTGCTTTGGTGGGATTTGGGAGAGAAGGACTTGGGGACTCCGTGTGCCCTTGCCATTGCATTTGGTGCATAGGTTTGAGTTCTCCACGGTGATACGTGGAAGTGAGAAGTTGAGAAGCTATTACTCCCTGGTGTTTGAGCACCCTAGAGCTTGTTCCTCTTGGGTGCTTTGGTGCCCTAGACGGTTGGTGGTGCCTCGGAGCTCAATCATTGTGGTCCAAACTCCGGGCAAGCTTCGGGATCTCCAATTAGGTTGTGGAGATTGCCTCGAGCATTTGGGGTCACCTTGGAGCCACAATCCATTGTGGTGAAGCTTCGTGGTGTCATTGGGAGCCTCCAATCAAGTTGTGGAGATTGCCCCAACCTTGTTTGTGTGGGTTCGGTGACCACCCTCAAGGGTCCCTTAGTGGAATCACGACATCTTGCATTGTGCGAGGGCGTGAGGAGATTACGGTGGCCCTAGTGGCTTCTTGGGGAGCATTGTGCCTCCACAGCGCTCCGAACGGAGATTAGCATCCACAAGGGTGTGAACTTCGGGATACATCGTTGTCTCCGCGTGCCTCGGTTATCTCTTACCCGAACCCCTTTACTTATGCACTTTACTTTGTGATAGCCATATTGTTTCTTGTTATATATCTTGCTATCACTTAGTTGTCTATCTTGCTTAGCATAAGTTGTTGGTGCACATAGGTGAGCCTAGTTGTTTTAGGTTTTGTGCTTGACTAATTAAACGATAGTTTTATTCCGCATTTGTTCAAGCCTAAACCGTAATTATTTTAAATCGCCTATTCACCCCCCCCCCCCTCTAGGCGACATCCACGTCCTTTCACCCGTTTTTAGCAACAAACACTTTGTTCTCGGATCTGAGATAGAAGGTATACCCAACTATTCTTAGGGTATTCCATGAAGATGCATTTATCCTCTTTGGGTTCTAGCTTATTAGGTGAAAACATTTTTTCGCATAAGCATCACAGCCGCAAACATTAAGAAATGACAGCTTAGGTTTCTATCAAACAATAATTCATACGGTGTCATCTCAACAGATTTAGATGGTGCCCTATTTAAAGTGAATGTAGTTGTCTCTAATGCATAACCCCAAAACGATAGTGGCAAAACGATAAGAGACATCATAGTATGCATCATATCCAATAGAGCACGACTATGATGTTCGAACACACCATCACACTGATGTTCCAGGTGGCGTGAGTTGTGAAACAACTTTCACATTGTCTAAACTTGTATGCCAAACTCGTAACTCAGATATTCACCTCCACGATCATATCGCATACATTTTTATCTTCTTGTCACGGTGATCTTAAACTTCACTCTGAATTTTCTTGAACTCTTCAAATGATTTAGACCTGTGTTTCATTAAGTAAATATACACTATTATCTACTCAAATCATCAGTGAAGGTAAGGAAATAACGATATCCACCACACACTACAAGACTCATTGGATTGCATACATCAACATGTATCATTTCCAATAAATCATTTGCCCGCTCCATCAAATCGGAAAACGGGGTCCTTAGTCATCTTGCCCAAGAGGCATGGTTCGCATGTCTCAACAGATTTGAAATCGAATGAGGCCAAAGATCTATCAACATGGAGTTTCTTCATGCAATTTATACCAATATGACATTTAGCGTTAGTGCCACAAGTATGTGGTACTATCATTATTAACTTTGTATCATTTGGCATCAATGTTGTGAACATGTGTATTACTACGATCAAGATTCAACAAACCATTCTCACTGGGTGCATGACCATTGAAGGAATTATTCATGTAAATAGAATAACCATTATTCTCTAACTTAAATGAATAACCGTGTTGCAATAAACACGATCTCATCATGTTCATGCTTAACGCAAACACCAAATAACATTTATTTAGGTTTGTCACTAATCCCGAAGATAGAGAGAGCGTGCGATGTTGATCACATCAACCTTGGAAACATTTCCAACACACATCGTCACCTCACACTTAGCTAGTCTCCGTTTATACCGTAGCTTTTACTTAGAGTTACTAACATTTAGCAACCGAACCGGTATCCAATACCCAGGTGCTACTAGGAGTACTAGCAAGGTACACATCAATAACACGTATATCAAATATACTTCTGTCGACGTTGCCATCCTTCTTATGTACCAAATATCTAGGGTTGTTCCGCTTCAGCGACCGCTCTCCTCATAATAGAAGCACTTAGTCTCGGGTTTGGGTTCAACTTTGGGTTGCTTCACTGGAGCAGCAACTGACTTGCCATCCATGAAGTTTCCCTCCTTGCCCTTGCCCTTCTCGAAACTAGTGGTTTTACTAACCATCAGCACTTGATGCTCCTTCTTGATTTCTACCTTCGCGGTGTCAAACATCGCGAACAGCTCAGGGATCATCATTTCCATCCCTGGCATAATTATAGTTCATCACGAAGTTCTAGTAGCTTAGTGATAGTGACTCAGAGAACTATCTCAATCACTATCTTATCTGGAAGATCAACTCCCACTCGATTCAAGCGATTGTAGCACCCAGACAATCTGAGCACATGCTCAATGATTGAGCTATTCTCCTTCATCTTGCAGGCAAAATATCTTGTTGGAGATCTCATATCTCACAACACGGGCACGAGCCTGAGATCCCAATTTTAGCTCTTAGAACATCTCATATGTTCCATGATGTTCAAAACGTTTTTGGAGCCTCAATTCTAAGACGTAAAGCATGACACACTAAACTATCAAGTAGTCATCGGAACGTGTCTGTCAGATGTTCACAACATCTACAGACGATGCTAGAGGGGGGTGGCGCACCGAGCGGTGCATTAAGGACATAAGCCTTCTGTTCAGCAATGAGGACAATCCTCAGATCACGGACCCAGTCCGCAATATTGTCACCATCATCTTTCAACTCTATTTCTCTAGGAACATACAAAAAATCAAGGGAGCTAAAGCATGAGCTAGTAATCTAAAACATAATTTGCAAAGACACTGCTGGCTATGTTCATGATAATGAGTTCAATTAATAATATTACTTAAGAACTCCCACTCAAATTGACATCCCTCCAGCCATTCGAGTTATACATGATCCAAATTCACCAACTCAAGTCCGATCATCACGTGAGTTGAGGTGGTTTCAATGGTGAACATCATCATGTTGATCATATCTACTATATGACTCATGTTCGACCTTTTGGTCTCTTGTGTTCCGAGGCCATGTCTGTACATGCTAGGCTCGTCAAGTTTAACCCGAGTGTTCCGCATGTGCAACACTGGCTTGCACCCGTTGTATGTGAACATAGAGTCTATCACACCCGATCATCACGTGGTGTCTCGACACGACGAACTTTCGCCATAGTGCACACTCAGGGAGAACACAATTTATCTTGAAATTAAGTGAGGGATCACCTTATAATGCTATCATCGTCCTAAGAAAAACAAGGTGCATAAAAGGATTAACATCACATGCAAATCATAAATGACATGATATGGCCATGAACTTGTACTTTTGATCTCCATCTTGAAAGCACCGACATGATCTCCATTGTCACCGGCATAACACCATGATCTCCATCATTGTTTCGCCATCGGGGTTGTCGCGCCCACCATGCTCATACTATTATTGCTATCGTTTAGTGATAAAGTAAAGCATTACATAGCGCTTAATGATTGACACGCAGGTCATACAATAATTAAAGACAACACTATGGCTCCTGCCGGTTGCCGTACTCATCGACATGCAAGTCGTGATATTCTATACATCACATGATCATCTCATACATCACATATATCTCATCATGTAATTGGCCATATCACATCACAACATACCCTGCAAAAACAAGTTAGACGTCCTCTATTTGTTGTTGCATGTTTTACGTGGCTGCTAGGGGTATCTAGCAAGAACAATTCTAACCTATGCAAAACTACAATGGTGATACATAAGTTGCTTTTCAACCTTCTCAAGGACCGCCTTTGTCGAATCCGATCCAACTAAAGTAGGAGAATTAGACACCCGCCAGCCATCTTTGTGCAACGAAGTTACACGTCAGTCGATGGAACCGGTCTCTCATAAGCGTACGAGTAAGGTTGGTCCGGGCCGCTTCATCCCACAATACCGCTGAACCAAAACACGACCAAGGGAGGAAGCAATCTAAGCATCAACGCCCACAAACTCTTTGTGTTCTACTCGAGATCTCATCTACACATAGACCTAGCTCAGATGCCACTGTTGGGGGAATGTTGCATGGGAAACAAATAATTTCCTACGCACACGCAAGATCTATCCATGGTGATGAGCATCTACGAGAGGGAGAGTGGATCTACATATCCTTGTAGATCACTAAGCGGGAAGCGTTAAGAAACGCGGTTGATGTAGTCGAACATCTTCGCGATCCAAATCGCCGAGCATCCCGCGATCCCATCACGATCCGTCCCATGATCCAATCACGATCCGTCCCGTGATATCATCATGATCTGTCCCGTGATCCAATCACGAATTGTCTCGCGATCTTGATCACGGTCCTTCCGATCTAGCGCCGAACGGACGACACCTCCGCGTTCAGCACACGTACGGCTTGATGACGATCTCTGCCTTCTTGATCTAGCAAGAGGGAGCGGAGAGGTAGACGAGTTCTCCGGCAACGTGACGGCGTCGCAGCGATGGTGGTGGAACTATTCCAGCAGGGCTTCGCCTAAGCACCGCTAAAACCGATCTAGAGGAGAAACTATGAACTAGAGGAGAGGCAACACGTGGCTTAGGGTTTCTCGATGTGTTCCAAGTGCTAGCCCCGCCCCTTTATTTATATGCTGAGCCCTGGGGTCGAAACTTGGAGAAAAATCCTCCTCAAGGTCGGTTTGCCCACAAGGCAAGAGTCCTCCTCGGATTCCAGGACCAGACGCCAAGGTCCTCGGCGTCTGGCCCCAAACGCCAGGGTCCCTGGAGTCTGGCCCATGGCCTTCGCAAAACACCATTTGCACCTTCCTAAAGCCTCATGGGCTTTACCCCTTGGCCCAAATAAAGTGTCCTTGTACCACGAATATTTCGGGAAACATCTAAAACTATTTCCGGTGAATTCCGAAACCCTTACGGAGACCAAACACTATTATCCCATATATCGATCTTTACCTCCGGACCATTCCGGAGCTCCTCGTGACGTCCGGGATCTCATCTGGGACTCCGAACAACCTTCGGTCACCACCATACATAACTCTATACTACCGAAACGTCACTGAACCTTAAGTGTGCAGACCCTGTAGGTTCGAGAACTATGTAGACATGACCGAGACACCTCTACGGTCAATAACCAATAGCGGGACCTGGATGTCCATATTGGTTCCTACATATTCTATGAAGATCTTTATCGGTCAAACCTCTATGTCAAGGATTCAGTTAATCATGTATGATGTTCCCTTTGTTCTTCGGTATGTTACTTGCCCGAGATTCGATCGTCGGTATCTCTATACCTAGTTCAATCTCGTTATCGGCAAGTCTCTTTACTCATTCTGTAATACAAGATCCCATGGATAACTCTTTAGTCACATTCCTTGCAAGGCTTATAGTGATGTTGTATTACCGAGTGGGCCCTGAGATACCTCTCCATCACACGAAGTAACAAATCCCAGTATTGATCCATGCCAACCCAACAGACACCCTCGAAGATACATGTAGAGCACCTTTATAGTCACCCAATTACGTTGTGACGTTTTATACACACAAGGTACTCCTCCGGTGTGAGTGAGTCGCATGATCTCATGGTCATAGGAACAAATACTTGACATGGACAAAACTGTAGCAATAAACTGACACGATCATATGCTATGTTTATAGTTTGGTCTTGTCCATCACATCATTCTCCTAATGATGTGACCCCGTTATCAAATGACATCTCATGTCCATGGCTAGGAAACCTTAACCATATTTAACCAACGAGCTAGTCAAGCAGAGGCATACTAGGGACATGGTGTTGTCTATGTATCCACACATGTATCTGAGTTTCTGGTCAATACAATTCTAGCATGGATAATAAACGATTATCATGAACAAGGAAATATGATTATAACTAATTTATTATTGTCTCTAGGGCATATTTCCGACAGTTTTACGTATGATTTAGTGTTGGTGGACTTGAGTCATAGGAAAATCCGTACTATCAAGAGGGGGTCCTCTATTGGAAAGGTTGGGAGTATATCTCACGTACACACTCGTCTCCCCTTTCCTCCCCAGCACTTTGGAGCTATTCCCTGCCTTAGGAACGAGATGCATCATCATAAGCGGTAGTACCGCTCAAGCGGTAGTGCGTCCCTGCGATACCGGGTCATGTGCCGCTTGTGTTTATGCTTATAGTGTCCTCGGGCTTTTGGCTAATTGGAAGCGGAAGTACCACAAGGAGTGGAGTGGTAGTACCGCTTGCGCGGTACTGCTGCCCTCCATTTCCGGCCCATCTTCCGCTTGTAATATCCTTCTGTTGCCTTCGGGCTCCTATCTCTGATAAGCGTAAGTACCGCTGGGAGTAGAGCGGTAGTATCGCTTGGGAGATACTGCCGCCCTGCACTACCTGCCCAACTTCCGCTTGTGTTTTATCTTCTGATGTCTTTTGGTCCCAAGTTATATCTACTCGGCTAGGCTGCCTTGTTCACGTTAAGCGGAAGTACCAATTACAGGAGTAGTAGGACCGCTCTGACGGAACTACCGCCTCCCTAACGCATGTCAGTTAACAGTCCAGCCCAATACTTCATTGGAAGCGGAAGTACCGCTCCTCCGAGCGGTACTACCGCTTATGCACGACTTGTGGACAGAAAAATGGCCAGATTTGCTCCACTATATAAGTGGGTCTTCTTCCCCAAGGAGACTCACCTCTTATCCTCTCAAAAGCTCCATTATTGCCTCCAAAGCTCATTCTTGCCCAATCTCCTTCCCTAGCCATTGATTCTTGTTGATGCTCTAGGGTTTGGAGGAGAAGGCCTTGATCCACACTTCCACCAAGAGATATTTTGTTTCCCCCACTAACCCCTTATGGATCTTGTTACTCTTAGGTGTTTGATCACCCTAGACGGAAGAGGTCACCATGAAGCAATATTCCATTGTGGTGAAGCTTCATGGTTTCGCTGGGAGCCTCCAATTGAGTTGTGGAGATTGCCCCAACCTTGTTTGTAAAGGTCCGGTTGCCACCTTCAAGAGCACCACTAGTGGAATCACGACATCTCGCATTGTGTGAGGGCGTGAGGAGAATACGATGGCCCTAGTGGCTTCTTGGGGAGCATTGTGCCTCCACACCACTCTAACGGAGAGGTACTCCCTTCAAAGGGAAGGAACTTCGGTAACACATCCTCGTCTCCATCGGTTTCACTTGTGGTTATCTCTCACCTTTACTTTGTGCATGATTACTTGTTTTATATCACTTGCTTGCTTGTCTCGTTATTGTTGTTTGCATCATATAGGTTGTTCACATAGTTGCATATCTAGACAACCTATTTGTTGCTAAACCTAATTTGTTAAGAAAAGCTTAAAATTGCTAGTTGCCTATTCACCCCCTCTAGTCAACCATATCGATCCTTTCAATTGGTATCAGAGCCACGTCTCTTTATTAAGGATTTCACCACCAGAAGAGTATGGCTGGCGATGAGGTGCGATCGGTTGAACTCCCCGATGCCATGGGTGTGAACACGGTCTCTTGGGAGGATTTGAATGAGGCTATGTCCTCACTTAAATCCTCCATGACGACCAAGGTCAAATACATGTTTAAATAATTTCTTGAGGGTCTCAAACTTTTTACCGATCCATTGCTAGTGGTTAGTCCCACTGTCTCGTCTTTGGATGTCCACTCCGAAAAGGAGGGGGCTAGCACTAAGAAGAACACGCAACCTAAAGGAACTAGTGGGACGGGTACCTTTGCTTCGGTACCCCCTCCCGCGGTCTATGGAGGACTGGTGCACCCACCTCATATAGTCAATCTTGGTCCTCCTCCTAAGCTTGTTAAGAATGATATTGCTAATTGGGTTTTTGCATCGAGTCTCATTTGAATCACAACTCAACACAATTGTGGAGAATCATTGAGCAAGGGTAATACCCTCATGATCCAAGCAACCTCACTCCAAGAGAAGAGGCCAACAATCAACTCAATCACTCTGCCTTGTTCATCCTTCAAGCAGCTATCTCCGTTGAAGATCTTGCTCACTTGCGTCCCTTCACTCATGCTAAGGATTGTTGGGAACACATTGTCACCATGTACAAGGGCAGTTCGATCATTCAACGGTCCAACTTTGAAGTGGTGCTTGATGAGTGCGATGAATTTGTGATGCTCGATGATGAGGAACCTCGTGAGCTCTATCGGAGAGTGACAACTCTTGCCGTGGATCTTAAAGATCATGGAAGCAAAGATGTGGATGACAATTGGATCAAGCGGAAGTTCCTCAAGGCCATCATTCCTTTCAACAATTCCATGTCCCATCATCCGTCAAAGGCCGGATTTCCACTCCTTGTCCTCACGCGATGTGTTGGATGAATTCATTTCTATGAACTTCTTGAACAAGACCTCCGATAATGCTCTCGCTCGTGTTCAACAGTCAAAGAAGACTTCACCCAATCTTTCCTTGAAGGCCAAGTTCACTCAATAAGAAGAAGAGGAAGAATAAGAGTGTTTCCCCGAAGACACCAAATATGCTTAGCACGAGCACATGGCTCTTGCTTCTAGGCGGTTTTGGGGCAACAAGAGGAACTCGAAGCCCAACTTCTCCAATAACAACTCAAGTGGATCTAAAGTCAAGCAACGTGTGAGGACGTGCTACAATTGTGGCAATGTGAGTCACTTTGTGGTGGAATGTCCGTATGAGAAGAGGGAAGACAATGGTGGCAAGCTCATTTGCAAAGACAAAGACAAGTCTTTCCCAACCAAGAACAACTTCCCCGAGAAAGTGCCTCAAAAAGTGTTGGTGGTTCAAGAAGAGTATCCCTCTGATGATGACATCGACACCGAAGAGTCAAGTGGTGATGGGATGGCAATGGCTTTTGTGGTAATTGCATCCTCAACCCCAACTAAGGTATCACTCTTCGACGCCCCCAACGAGAATCACGTTGCTAGGTGCCTTATGTCTAAAGGTATCACCAAGGTAACATCCAACGTCAAAATCTCTAACATTAAAACTTCTATTTCTACCACTCCTTATTTGTTGGATTGTGTGGATGAACACGAGGTGGCGAAACAGGATGAGAATGAATTTGAAAAATTCTTGTGTAAACTCAAAGGTGATTCCAAGAAGCATTTTGTTGCTCTCTTGGAACAACTTGGTGAGGTCAATGATATCATTGAGTCTCAAGAGGTATTCTCGAGGAGTTGAGGGGGCATAGTTGTGACTATGCTGATGAGATAGCGGATCTTTCCATTGCTCTTGAGAAAGAGCAAAGTCTTCGTTTGACTCTTGAGGAGTCACAAAATGTTGACTTAACCTAATTATGTAAAGATCATGATCATGCTATTGTTCTTAATTGTGTGCTTAAATCTGAGAAGGATACACTTGGGGTTGATCATGGTAGACTCAAGGAAGTGTTTGACACTCTTGACAATGCTCACAAGGCTTTGAAGAGTGCTCTTTCCTCTCTCAAAGAGTCTCATGATCAAATCCAAGTAAAACTTACTAAGGAAATAGCTACTTGTCCTCCCTTTGTGTTAATTGATAGTGCCAATGATACTAACCCTTGTTGTGACCATGCATACCTTGTGGAGGAGAATGCTAAATTGAAAGAGAAACTTGAGAAAGGCCTTGTGACATGTATCCAAGGTGAGAAGGATCTCAATGACCTTTTGATTAATCAAAAGGAAGTTGTAGCAAAAGGAAGGGGTTGGGTTTGCCCCAAAAAACAAGAAGAAGAAGAAGAAGGTGAAAACCAAGCAAGTTCCACCGCTCAAGGAAACCTTTGTCAAAGCGGGGAATGTCCCTCGTGAGAAGAAGAAAGAGAAGGTTGTGGTTGGTAATGCCAAGGAGGGCAAGACCACCAACTCCAACAAAGCCGACAACTTTAACCCCTCTTATGTTTTATGCCATGCTAGTGATGGGCATGTTTATGCCAAATATGTTGGTTCTTCTTATGAGTACATTGAATGGTGTATTTGGGTCCCTAAGACCCTTGTTGCTAACATGAAAGTAACCATTAAAGAATGGGTACCTAAAACCAAACATTGATCTTGTGTAGGGGTTTGCTTCCGGAGGAGTGTCATGGTTGCTTGATAGCGGAGCAACAAATCATATGACCGAAAGCAAGGACTTGGTGGTGGACGTTCATTCTGACCCATCCATGGCCACTCAAGTTTCATTTGGTGATGATGCTATTTCAAAGGTATTGGGTCTTTATAAGGTGATAATCTCGCTGAAACTATCCATTGAGAATGTCTCAGCAAAGGTAAAGTTTCTTAAAGTAGCCTTTGTTGGGCATGTCGAGAACGGTCTCTATGTGGTTAACTTCTCGGAGCGATCCACTAAGACCGCGACTTGCCTAATGGCTAAAGTTGATGTGGGGTGGCTTTGGCATCGACGGCTAGCCCATGTCAATATGATATCTTTGCAAAGTCTTCTCAAAGGGGATGACGTTCTTGGACTAACAAATGTGAGTTTTGCCAAAGATCATGCTTGCAGTGCTTGTATTGAAGGAAAGCTACATGAGATAGCTCACCGAACCACGACTACCATCTATTCAAAGAGGCCCTTGGAGCTCCTTCACATGGATCTCTTTGGTCCTCCATCCTTTGATAGTCCTAGGGGAAGAAAGTATTGCGTGGTGATTGTGGATGACTGCTCAAGATACAATTGGGTATACTTCTTCAAGAGGAAGAGTGAGACTCAACAAACGGTCATCGACTTTGCCAATGAAGCTCAATGACAACTTGCGACAAAGATTCTGATGATAAGAAGTGACAATGGCACCGATTTCAAGAACTACACCCTGAATGAGTTCCTTAGTGATGAGGGGATCAAGCACCAATACTCTACACCTTATACCCCTCAACAATATGGTGCTGCAGAGAGAAAGAACTGAACATTGACGGATGCGGCAAGGACCATGATGTCGGAATTCAAATCTCCATACAACTACTGGGCCAAAGTCATCAACACAACATGTCATACATGCAATCGGCTCTACCTCCGCAAAGGCTTGAAGAAGACTCCTTAGGAAATTCTTACCGGTAACAAGCCCAACCTCAAGTACTTCTGGGTGTTCAGGTGTAAGTGTTTCATTCTCGAGAAAGGTGTTCGTTTGTCTAAATTTGTACCTAGAGCTCAAGAGGGCATATTTTTTGGTTATGCTACAAACTCTCGCGCTTACCGTGTCCTCAATAAGTCCAATGGACTCATTGAGGAGATGTGTAATGTAGAGTTTGATGAGAATAATGGCTCCCAAGTGGGGCAAAGAGGTCTTTGTGATATAGGTGATGAAATTCCTCCCCAATCCATAAGAAGAATGGGTGTGGGACACTTCCTACCCATTTAGGAACCCCTTGTGGACAAAGGACAAGGACAATGTTCCACTCAAGTGGAACTGTCACCAATGCAAGACCCACACGCTTCTGAAGAAGAAAATGAAGGCCCTCAACCACGTGGACAAGATCAAGGGCAAGATCAATCTCATGATGATGATGTTTCACCAAGTGATGCCCAAGATCAAGTCCACATCTCCGAGAAAGATCAAGATCAAGACCTTATTCAAGATCAAGAGCAAGCTCATGAAGGCGCTCAAGACCATCAAGAAGATGCTCCTCAGGATGTTGTCCCTCAACTTTCCATGAAGGAGATCTTAGAGAGACGAGCTGCCAAGAATGTCGCCAAGCTTGAACATAAACAACATTTATTGGAGAATGTCTACAAAAGCTTTAAAAGAGGGCTAACCACTCGTAGACAATTAACAAACTTTGGTGAACATCACCCGTTTATGTCTGGCATTGAACCCCTCAAGGTACAAGATGCACTTGAGGACATGGAGTGGGTTGAAGCCATGCACGATGAACTCAACAACTTCGAGCGTAACAAAGTGTGGCGATTAGTGCCAAGACCAAAGGAGAACCACAACGTCATTGGAACCAAATGGATCTTCAAAAACAAGCAAGATGCAAACGGTGTCGTCATTCACAACAAGGCAAGATTGGTGGCACAAGGATACTCCCAAGTCGAGGGTATCAACCGACGAAAGTTGCGCGGTACTAGAGAGTCTAGCAAGGATGGAAGGGTGAGAGTGCGTATAATCCATGGACTCACATTAGTCATAAAGAATTCACATACTTGTTGTAAAAGTCTATTAGTCATCAAACAAAGCATTAGACGTATGGTCCTAGGGGAGAGGTTGGTAGGAGTTAACCATCGCACGCTCCCGACCCTCACACAAAGGTCAACAATCATTAGACAAGTCATGCTCCGACTTTGTTACATAGCGGTTCACCATACGTGCATGCTACGAGAATCACAACTTTAACATGATGCCCGTCCCGAACCGGACTAATGGTCTCATTACACTAGTGCAGAACATGCCTATAGTTGCGGTTCGTAAGGGCTTTTAGTGCCGGTTCTAGAACCGACACTAAAGGGTGGGGGCTAAAGCCGGGTGGGGGCTAAAGCCTACCCCCCTTTAGTGTCGGTTCAACACGGCCCAGCAGCAAAGGCCCTCCACGTGGCATCCGACGACGCCGTGGGCTGGGGGACCTTTAGTCCCGGTTGGTAACACCAACCGGGACTAAAAGTATTGAGTATTTTTAGTTTTATTTTCTTTTTCTTTTTAATTCTTTAGGGGTTTATGAATTAATTATGGTTATACGTCGTTATACAAATTTTGATACAATACCAATTAAGAGGTTGTTATATCATTATGTTCATGATGAATTATTATATCATTGTGAGGAAGAAACATGGATTTTATTCATCCAAATGAATAAAAAGTGATCAAAAGTTGAATTAGTAGGACGACGATCCTACTAATTCAACTTTTGGTCACTTTTGATCCATCCACATGAATCTAATCCGCTTTCCTTCCCCCAATGATATAACAAATCACCATGATAATCATGATAACATCATCATCATATTATAGTAAAAACTCTTGAATCATATCATTAGCAACAACACTATAGATAATAATCATCATACTCATTACCACCAACTCCTCCTCATCATCATCATCAACTCTAACACATTGTAGCACATAATAACACATTGTACCTAGGACCTACTCCTCTCTCGTAGGACCTATTCTAACCTCTCTTAGGTACAATATCATAAAACAAGATAGGCCCCGACTCTCCATTATGGAGAATGGAGATCATCCTGTCTCCAATTCTTGGCCTACGCACAATGTTGCTTCCAAGTATCTCTCTACGATTGACCATACATTTTTTCCAATCTTTGATTGTCATGTCTTCATCGGTTTTAGAAATCTAGTATGGACAAGAGTGAGGCGTAGGCTGACCTGGCCGTGGTGGCCCTAAGCTCATAACAACAACGCGACCTCTCGGAAACATCAGATGAGGCACACAATCCTTTGTGATTTTCTGTTGAAAACATAGTAATAACTTTGTAGTTAGCAATATAGTTTAGTTTTAGAAGAATTTATGCAAAAGATGCACGGATGTTGTAATAGTAGAAAATCTTACCATGCAATCTCCATGGATGTTACCGTAGTTCACCACGTGCACTAGTGGCACGTATTGACCATAATGTGGAGGAGTTTGATAATAGCTATTATAATTCTCAAGATGATTAAGAAATGCGGTAAGATGATCTTTCTCCTTACAAGTTAATTCTACTTCATCATTGTAGTAGTAGGTTCTGTCTACCATCTTCCGTACATTTTTTGAAGAATGAAAATAAGCTGTCAATGGAAATAAGTTGTCAACTATTTTTAAATAAAAAATATAAATTACTTAATAAATATGGTTGACAAACTCACATAATGGTAGAACTGGAGGCGTCTGCACATCGACCCAGATGTCGATATTACCTTCAATTTCATCTTCCGGACGAATATCACAGGTGATAAGCATATTAGGCTCAAATGCATAAGCCTTGCATAGTGCTCTCCAACTTTTGCATTCAAAATAGCAGTAGGTGTCTGCATTGTATAATTTTACAGCAAAAGTATAACCATGCTCGGTCCTCAAGTGAACTATCTTTACCTCCATACTTTTTTTAGTATTGAAACCAATCTTATCCAAGACAACAATTCTTGCATGGCAGGGGATACACTAGTAGAATAGTAAAAAATTAAAATTATAAGTTGAAGCAAAAGAAGCAGAAGTCATGCTTAATTACGAAAAAAGACTTGTCGTTGTGACTTACTGTATCCACTTCGAAGGTCTCATCCAGCATGATGTTGAAGCGCCTATCATCAACTAGGAAAGACTTGTCACACAGGCCGCGCTCATCTTCGTAGTATTCGCACATAGCGAATTCCCTTTCGTCGTCAGACATTTCCTATGTTCATAGTTGAAACATTTAAAATCGATCGAAGAAAACTACGAAAACTGATCAACACACAGATCACTATTATTCAATATGCAACAGGTTGACTTTACGTCTGTCGAGTCTTTCCTTCCTAAATTCTCATCTCACATATATGGTTGGCACTTCTTCCGATATTACGACCGTCGGTGATGGTGGCTCCTTCATTCGTCCCAGAGTGCATTACACCAAAATGTCTAGCACACTGGAACAAAGGAGAAGCGACCCCACGACAACAGTCGGATTCTTCCTCTCTCGTACATATATATGGTAGATACTCTCCCTCACTGAAGGACACACAAGGAGCCGAAACAGACGTAAAGTCAACCCGTTTCATATATCGAGCAATGACATAGAGAAAATACAACATTAAAATATGCAACTTTTGCAAATACATATTGATATACATTGGATCAAATGTCAAAATTCATCAACTTTTTTCTATACATATATTGGATCAAAATGTAAAAATTCCTAGGTTATAACTACCGTAATAATATTCCATTCTCAATAAAAAATCTAATTAAGCAACATTATATAAGCAACATTTTAATAGGTTAGGGACATTATATACTTCCAATTAAGCAAAAAAATTCTAATTAAGCATATATACTAATTAAACATATATATTAATTAAACACTAATTATAGAAAAACAACATTATATAAAAAATTCAAAATTCATCTAATTAACATTTATATATCTAAAATTCATCTAACATTTCTATAACTAAAAGTATAAAAACTAAAAAAACCATTCATCTAAAATTTATATATCTAATTCATCTAACATTTCTATAACTAAAAGTATAAAAAACTAAAAAACTAAAAAATAGAAAATAAGAAAATGTGTGTATGTGTGTGTGTGTGTGTGCGGGCTCGATTGATGGGAGGGCGGTCATGGAGGCAGGGGCTCACAGCGGGGCGACGGGCGGCAAGGCGAGTCGAGTCGTTGGCGATGGCGACTGCGACGGCGACGACGACGGAGTGCGAGCTCGAGGAGGGGGCGGCGCGCGACGGGGGCGGGGACGGCGTCGGGGCAGCGACGGCATCGGGGCGGTGCGTCGGTGATCTCCTCTGTTTAGTGGTCGAACCGTCGAAGAGACGAAGAAGCAGAGGGAAAATGAAAAAAAGTTTCAACTCCTGCTCATATAAAGACACCCTTTAGTCGCGGTTGGAGCCACCAACCGTGACTAAAAGTGAATTTCACCAGCCGAAGCGGCGGGAAGCGAAAACCTTTAGTCGCGGTTGGTGGCTCCAACCGCGACTAAAGGGTTGTCTTTAGTCGCTGTTGGAGCCACCAACCGCGACTAAAGACCAGTTCCTGGCATGGCGCAGTGCGGTGGAAGTTTAGTCCCACCTCGCCAAGCGAGGGGCAGCCGCACTGGTTTATAAGCCACGCTGCGGCTGCTCCCTCGAGCTACTCTCTAAGCAGGCCTATGTGGGCCTATCAAACCTGTGCGGCCCTGTTGGGCCTACCGTGCCTCGCGGGCCTGCATCCTAGCCCAAGTTGGGTTTCTAGTCGTATGCAGGCCGTGGCGGCCCAGTAGGCGGCCTATTTTTTTTTAATTATTTTCCATTTTTCCATTTTTTTTGCTTTATTTATTTTCTTTTGTTTCTGAGTTTTTTGTGCTTTATTGAGAGTTAATGAGTGAATCTTTTTACGTTAGGTCATAAAAATTATAAATTTTATGTTAGTGGTTGTAGTTTTCAAATTCGAATAGTCTAAATTTGAATTATTTGAAATTTGTGTGAATCACTAGTTTGTGAATAACTTTACTTTAAAAATCTAAAAATAACAAATGAAGTCGGAAAGGGTTGAAAATTGATGGCCTCCCTTCGAATGGTGCATATTGAACGCACAAAAAGTCTGGACTTGAAATAAGTTTTAAAAAATGAAATGTCTTTATAACAGGCGAGTTTTCGTCTGAAACCCTGATACTTCGAATGAGATTGTCCATTTTGTACACAAAGTGCATCCAATTTTTTCTATAACCCTTTCAACTTTTTAGCACATGCTATGTGGGTGAAATGATGATACCATGGCAACTTTCAACCTTTTAGAGTTTATTTGTAGTGCTTATCAATTTTATGGTCATTTAGCTCAAAAAATCAGTAAATGCATGGAAAACAGCAAATGAAGTTAGAAAGGGTTGAAAATTGATGGCCTCCATTTGAATGGTCCATACTGAACGCACAAAAAGTCTGGAGTTGAAATAAGTTAAAAAAATGAAATGCCTTTGTAACAACGAGTTTTCGTCTGAAACCTTGATACTTCGAAAGAGATTGTCCATTTTGTACATGAAGTGCATCCAGTTTTTGCCGTAACCATCTCAACTTTTTAGCACATGCTATGTGGGTGAAATGATGATACCATGCCAACTTTCAACGTTTTCAGAATTCATTTGTAGTGCTTATCAATTTGAGGGTCATTTAGCTCAAAAAAATCAGTAAATGCATGGAAAATAGCAAATGAAGTCGGAAAGGGTTGAAAATTGATGGCCTCTATTCGAATGGTGCATACTGAACGCACAAAACACATAAGTACACTATTATTACACAGATCCCTTCGGTTTGTCCGAAGTGGGACTTTCTCTCTCTCTCTCTATATATATACACACACACACGACCATTTGGGACACCTAGGTGTCTGGGCACCTTACCTGTAAACCATCAGATTACGTTGAGATGTGTGCACTTATATTAGTACTAGAATGTTTCATTAGAAAAGAATTATTGCTAATTATTGGATGATCTGAACTTTAAATGCCCACGTTAGAATGAAAACGAGAATGAACATTAATGATACATGGATGGTACGTGCACGTTTCTACTGAGAATAAGAATTCATATTTTATTGACGTGTGACACTTTTTTTGATAAACGTATCTCATATGACACCATATTCATGTTATAATTTTAAAGAAAATAATCTGTGCGTAAAATATCTTAGGTATATATATACCCAAAAAAGTGTATATCATTACTAGGTATATCCCCATTAAAAGTATATTATTTTTGGCTATGTTTTCAAGGCATATACATGTACCGAGAAATGAGTTTGTGCGTAAAGGTATATGTTCATACCATATATCTTAGGTCTATGTAAATTATACAATTTTTGGGTATATCTTCGGTATGATTTGTAGATATGTCTCAAAAGAATATACGTGCATTGCAATAATGTATCATTTTTTTGGTATGCATCGTCCAAAGTATATCAGTGTTGTTTAAATCTACAAAGCATGCGTATAATGAAACATGATATGCGGGTATGATATCTTAGGTCCATGTACACACGACAAAAATGTGGATGTATACTGGCATGTAATTTTCATTCCTAAAACTAAAAATAATCATTTATAGGTATACGTACGCATGGAAAAATATTATATGTGGGTATCAGCATGCACTATATTTTCCTAAAAGTAAAATAATAATGAGTATCACATTTTATATTATTTGGTCTCCTTTAATTTGTACAAAAATACTAAGCGTTGAAATGAGTTACCCGGCCTTATTAAAAAAAATACTAGATACCTAGAAAAGTAAAACATTTCTGTTGGGATACATATATTAATTTTATGTCAGGGTATGTACACATATATTTCTTGTCAGGATATGTACGCCTAAGGTTTTAGTCAGAGTATATACACATAAATTTCACTTTGGGATACATACATTCATAGGTATGTACCCACAGATTGCAAATTAGAGTATGCACATACAAATTTCACGTTGTGTTACTTATATTTATGTGTATGTACACATGAATTTAATATTGGGTATATATACTTAAGAATATGTACACTCAAATATTACGCCGGTGTATGTATATTTATGGGTATATACGTATAAATTAGTTATGGTATATATATTTGTAGGTATGTGCAAATAAATTTCACATCAGAATATGTACATGTACATGCACATTTTTATTTAATGACCAAAAAATAAAGATGAGTATAGCATATGTGTAGCATATGTACATGTATGCCAATTACAAAGACAAGACAAAAGAAAGAGAACATACACAAAGTGATATAGATTGTACAATATAAATAAATATTTAGAAGGAAACTAAGGTGTCGCATCATATATGGAAATAAATCACAAGGTATTATAACGATGTGCATTTTAATGGCAGGTATGGCACACACCAATAGTTGGAAATGGATCAATCATATATGGCAATAGTTGCATGCTGTCTAGGTGCCTGGGCACCTAGGTGCCCCAAACATTTTACCTATATATATATAAAAGTCCGGAAACTAACTAGAGAAGCCGGTCACATCCCACAGTGGGATCTTTGGGTGTAAATTTTTTTCTTCGCGTGTGTCCCTTTGCGTCGTAACCATGGGCAATCTTCATCGTTTAACTTGATGCTCGGGTCAACATTCATTGTGAAGGGAGCAATTTCATGAAACTTTTCATAATCTTCTCACATGTCTGTCTTCTCCTCCACTCCCACGATGTTTATTTTACCTGAAAGAACTATGTGGCGCTTTGGTTCATCGCATGATGTATTTGCTTCCTTATCTTTTCTTTTTCTCGGCTTGGTAGACATGTCCTTCACATAGAAAACATGCGCCACATCATTGGCTAGGACGAATGGTTCGTCTACGTGCCCAAGATTGTTGAGATCCACTGTTGTCATTCCGTACTGCGGGTCTTCCTTTACCCTCCTCCAGTCAGATTGATCCATTTGCACCTAAACAAAGGGACCTTCAAATGAAGTCCATAGTCAAGTTCCCGTATCTCGTCTATGTAACCATAGTATGTGTCCTTTGTCCCATTGTTGTTTGCTGCATCAAAGCGGACACCACTGTTTTGGTTGGCGCTCTTTTTATCTTGGGTGGTCGTGTAAAATGTATTCCCATTTATCTCGTACCCTTTGAAAGTCAATATAGTCGAAGATGGTAACTTGGACAGCAAGTACAGTTCAACTTCAACAGTGTCGTCATGCACGAGACGTGTCTGCAACCAACCGACGAAAGTCAACGTTTGTTCATGTGTAATCCAGTTGTCAGACTTATCCGGGTGTTTGGAGTGTAGAATATTCTTGTGTTGCTTGATATACGGAGCCACCAAGGCGGAACTTTGTAGAACTATGTAGTGTGCTTGCGCCAAAGAATGCCCGTCCCGGAATATTAGTGATTTCTTTCCTAGCGTGCCTTCTCCACCCAGTCTGCTCTCATGCCACGATTTAGGAACATCTATCGTCTTAATTTCAGGATAAAGTCAACACAAAACTCAGGATCCTTGCATTCAGGAACATCTATCGTCTTAATTTCTGGATCGATTACCTTCTGAGAGATTGCATTCAGGAATGCACATAGCTTTACAATGGCTAATCGAACGTTTTCCGGTAGAAGCCCCCTCAATGCAACCGGAAGCAGTTGCGTCATAATCACGTGGCAGTCATGAGACTTTAGGTCCTGGAACTTTTTCTCTGCCATATTTATTATTCCCTTTATATTCGACGAGAAGCCAGACGGGACCTTCATAATGAGAAGGCTTTCGACGAAGATTTCCTTCTCTTCTTTGGTAAGAGCGTAGCTGGCATGACCCTGAAACTGCTTTGGATCCATGCCTTCTTTTCCGTGCATACGTTTCTAGTCCTCCCGTGCCTCCGACGTATCTTTTGTCTTCCCATACACGCCCAAGAAGCCTAGCAGGTTCACGCAAAGATTCTTTGTCATGTGCATCACATCAATTACAGAGCAGACCTCGAGGTCTTTCCAATACGGTAGGCCCCAAAATATAGATTTCTTCTTCCACATGTGTACGCGTTTGTCAGCGCCATTCAAAACAAATTGTGCATCAGGACCCTTGCCAAAGATTACTTTTAAATCCCTGACCATATCAAGTATTTCATCACCCGTATGGTGACGAGGCTTCTTCCGGTGATCTGCCTCACCTTTGAAATGCTTGCCTTTCTTTCTTACAGGATGCATGCTCTGAAGAAATCGACGACGCCCCAGATACACATTCTTCTTACATTTATCCAAATTTATACTGCCGGTATCATCTAAACAGTGTGTGGATGCGTGGTATCCCTTGTTTGACTGTCCTGAAAGGTTACCGAGAGCAGGCCAATCATTGATGGTTACAAAAAGTAATGCATGTAGGTCAAATTCCTCCTGATCTTTCGCATCCCACGCAGGTACACCTTTTCCATTCCACACTTGTAAAAGTTCTTCAACCAATGGCCTTAGGTACACATCAATGTCGTTGTCGGGTTGCTTGGGGCCTTGTATGAGCACTGGCATCATAATGAACTTCCGCTTCATGCACAACCAAGGAGGAAGGTTATAGATACATAGAGTCACAAGCCATGTGCTATGATTGCTGTTCTGCTCCTCAAAAGGATTAATGCCATCTGCACTTAAACCAAACCATACGTTCCTTGCATCCTTTGCAACGTCCTTCCACTTTCTCTCGATTTTTCTCCACTGCGACCCGTCAGCGGGCACTCTCAACTTCCTGTCTTTCTTACGGTCTTCGTTGTGCCATCGCATCAACTTGGCATGCTCTTTGTTTTGGAACAAACATTTTAACCGTGGTATTATAGGAGCATACCACATCACCTTGGCAGGAATCTTCTTCCTGGGGTGCTCGCCCTCAACATCACCAGGGTCATCGTGGCCGATCTTATAGCGCAATGCACAGCATACCGGGCACGCATTCAAATCCTCGTACTCACCGCGGTAGAGGATGCAGTCATTACAACACGCATGTATGTTCTCGACCTCTAATCCTAGAGGGCATACAACCTTCTTTGCTTCGTACGTACTCTCTGGCAATTCGTCGTCCTTTGGTAGCTTCATCTTTAACATTATCAAGAAATTTTGAAATGCCTTGTCAGATACACCATTCTCTGCCTTCCATTGCAGCAATTCCAGTGTGGTACCCAACTTTTTATTGTCATCTTCGCAATTTGGGTACAACCCTTTTTCTATGATCCTCTAACATGCACTGCAACACAGCTTCTCCTTTTCAATTGTGCAATTTATCTTTGCATCGGCAATGGCCCGACCAAGATCATCAGCGGGCTCATCTGATGCCTCTTCTTCAGCTCCTTCCCGCATTGTCGGCTCAGCTTCTTCCCCCATTGTTGTACCATCGCATTCATGGAACCCATGGCCAGGATAGTTGTCGTCATCCTCCTCTTCTTCATTCTCTTCCATTAGGACCCCTCTTTATCCGTGCTTGGTCCAACAGTTATAGCCGGACATGAAACCGGACTCAAACAGGTGGACGTGAATGGTTCTTGAGTTAGAGTAATTTCGATCATTCTTACAGCCAGCACATGGACAATACATAAAACCATCCGGGCGCTTGTTTGCCTGAGTCGCAACCAGAAAAGTATGCACGCCATTAATGAACTGGGGAGAGCATCGTTCCTCGTACATCCATTGACGGCTCATCTTCATTACACAACACCGAAAAGACCAAATTAATACAAGTTCATACACACTTGTTCTCATAAAACAACATACAAACTCTCTAGCTAAAGCATTTAAATGCAACAACAAATGTGATCAACATCGCAACTAAGGTAACAATTGATCCAACAACATAGTGATACCAAGCCTCACTATCAATGGCATATCTTTGAAATTTTCTAATCTTCAAGCGCGTTGCACCCATCTTGATCTTGTGATCATCGACGACATCGACAACATACAACTCCAGTTTCATCTTCTCTTCTTCAACTCTTTTCAGTTTTTCTTTCAAATACTCGTTTTCTTTTTCAACTAAATTTAACTTCTTGACAAGAATATCTATGTCGGTTGCAATCTCCGTTTCACATACCTCCTAGATAAAAATATCTATGTCAACTTGATTGGCATAATTTTCATAAACACGAAATGCAACAAAGAGTTATAAAAGAGAGTATATATACCACATCCGCATCATAAACCGGACGAGGGCCGACAGGGACGGATTTCAAAACCATGTCACTATGTATAACAAACAACCATATAGGTAAGAAAACTATACAAGTAACTAACTAAATCTTACAAACATGTTTTTTTTTATAAAAAGGATAAGAACAAGAGGCTCACCAAGGTGGTGCCGGCGACGGGACGGTGCGGGCGATCGACGGTGGTTAGGACGGGGATGGGAAGGCACTAAGTAAACCACACCTACAAATGCAAAGTAAGAATTTTATTTGAGCTCAAATTACATAAATCAAATGAACTACCACATACAAACTAAAACCCACAAATTACTATACTTATAGAGCATTGCAAGAGCTATGAGAGATGAAAGGACAAAGTTGCTAACCTTTGTGAGCACTTGGATGGATGGGATGCCTCCAAACCTTGACAAATTTTGACAAAAATGGAGGATGAGCTCGAGGAAGAGAGGAAGAGCAGAGAGGAGAGGAAAGGGGAAGAACAGAGGGCTCTGCTCGGGCTGGCGCCGAATTTCAATATAGGGGGACCTTTAGTCCCGGTTGGTGGCTCCAACCGCGACTAAAGGTTAGCCTATAGTCACGGTTCGTGGCTCCAACCGGGACTATAGGATCCCGTGGGGCCCCAGTCTGATCCCGGCCTGCCACCACACCTTTAGTGCCGGGTCGTGGCACGAACCGAGACTAAAGGTCCGTAACAAACCGACACCAATGATCCCCGTCATGAACCGACACTAATGATCACATTAGTGCCAGTTCAAAAGCCAACCGCGACTAATGAGGCGGACGAAAGGTCTGTTTCTACTAGTGTTAGTGCCTAATGGTCTCATTAATGCAAGTTCAAAATCTGACAGAAACTAATGCCATAGACAAAAGGTGTTTTTTTACTAGTGGTAGCCGCTTTGTCGTGATCGATCTTGCATGTGAGCACGTGCACTGTACAATTGCACTGTTCTATCGTTGCCAGAAAATGGAAGGTAGGGCTCAAAGACCAACACGGTTTTCGTTGACCCTTGCCATTTACTCGAAGGACGTGTGAAAAGAAGAAGAGGACGTGATGACTCTAGAGCTAGGCGCTTGAACAAAGTGAGAGTGGAGAACCGATCGATCGAGCTCTCAACACAAGCAACATTTTTATTAGCATCCAACAAAAGAATATCAAAGATCCTAGCGAATTGCTATTACCTAGAAAATAAATGAAAAAGCATTTACGTGCGTACACTCACTGAACGGATATTGCTACAGCGAATAAAATTTATTTCACGTCAACTGAGGCTCAGAAATGTATGGCTAAAGGGTATCATCAACATAACTTTAATCATTAAATTAAAGTTCTAAATGTTCTTCAGAATTAATAAGAGGAATTCTGGCATTAGAAATCAAATGAAGATTGACCTTTGAGGGGAACAGTGTGTAAGAGCATCCCCACTCGCCCCCCAATAGATTCCCTCAAGCCTTTTTTTATCGCCGGCTGAGAAAAAACGGTCCAGTCGCGTCTTCAGAAGTCCAAATTTCGTCGATTAGGGTCGAAATTGGCGCCGGTGAACCCAAGCCGAACCCGGCGCCTGGGGGCGCCGGGCGAAACATTTTTTTGGCGCGAAAACAGGTGGGTCCTCTGAGTCAGCGATCGCGCAGCGCTTCGTCGTCCTCATTGCCTCGGTTTCCCACGGGGAATCAATGCAAGGCTGCCCGCCGGTCAGCCTTCCATTGATGCGTCACGGGCGGCGCAATAAAGGGCTGGCGACGCGCGTCCACACCCTTCCTTCCACGTGGCCGCTCAGTGCCGTCCCCTCGCCGCTGTAAAAGCCACCCTCCTCGCCGATGATTGCCACTCGCCACAGGTTCTCCCTTGCCTCTCCGTCGACGCCCTTCTCTCCCACTCTTCCCGACGACCTTCTCCCCCACTCTCCCCCCCCCACCCGATGGCAGCGCGCTACCCAGGCAATGGTGCGGCCGCCAATGGCTTCGGCCGCCGCCACCTCCACAAGGAAAAGGCCCGCCTCTTCTACGAGGCGGAGTACCCGATGTCGCCGGACATGCGGGTGCCAGGCTCGTGGAGGCTCAGCGCCGGCGGGGTCCCAGTGCCCCCGGTGCCTACAGGAGCCGAGCAGCACGTCGAGATCGCCCGAATTCGCTCCTCGCTGTTGGAGACGGTGCGCCAACATCCAAGGTACGCCCCGGACAACAACATGCTACGGACGGCGTACTTCGAGCGTCTCCATGAGGAGCAGCTCGCCTCCATCAACGGCGGCCCAACGCGTGGGCGCCCCAACTCCAAGGGGCGCCGTCTAAGGTGGGGGCATCCCCAGGCGCACGCTCGACGCCGTCCTCGAGCACATCGAGGGCGGCAACACGCCGCGTTTGGAGAACCCGGAGCCAGCATCCATATCTTGCCGGAGAGGCTCCTCGTGGCAGCCAAGGTGTATGGCCACACTGTCGTCGTCTTCGTCCGGCTCCCACTCCTCCAGCGCGCGCACCCCGCTCGTCGCTGTGAAGGCCGAGCCCGGTGAGACGCCGCTCCGATGCAGCGGGCGCGGAGGTGGTGGTGGCATAACCATCAATGAGGGCCGCCACCGCCAGCCTTCCCCTCCTCCCTGCAGACACCTCCGCCTTGTCAGGCCGAAGACGGAGTCGGGAGCGGCGGTGGCGACTCCTGTCGCCATTAAACAGGAGAACCTCGCCATGGCTGCCACCGATGAGACGACGCTCAAATGGGCGCGCGACGACTACATCCGCGAGGAGATGGCGCGTCAGCGACGCACCCTCGCACTACTAGGGAAAAGCTTATAGGTAGACGCTTACTAGTAGTGCGGGTTTATACCCCTCGCTACTACTACTTACTAGTAGCATGGGTTTATTGCACACCGCTACTACTAAGTTGATAGTAGTAACACGGGTTTTTAACCCTCACTACTACTAAGTGGTCTCTACCGTGCCCCCCAGGACATGCCATAGTAGTAGCGACGGGTATAAACCGCGCTACTACTAAGTTGATAGTAATAGAGCGGATTTATACCCCTCGCTACTACTAAGTACAAGGTAGGTGAAGTGCCCATATCCTCGACCGAATCCCTCCTCTCTCCCTCACTCTCCTCCTCTCTCCATAGGCTCTCCCATGGTGCTCCTGCCCAAGCACAGCTCCTCCTCCATGGCGCCCAACGAGTTCACCTCCTCGCGTCGCTGGCGTCCAGGAGCTCGCCCGTCTCCCCCTCACCTCTATGCCACCACGACGGAGCACCTCACCACCGGTGAACAACCCCGTTGCTACCACCATCTCCTTCCTCTCTCCCTCGTTTTTATTTTTCTCTCTCTCCCTCTAGTTCGACTCACCCTCCCACGTCCTTGCCCGTGCAGGTCGTCGCCATGGACGACCCGGAGCTCGCTGCCTTGGCTGCAAAGAGGATCCCCACACCGCCGCCTTGCTCGGTCATGGATCCGGGCCTTCTAGAGAAGCTGTCGCTAGATCTGGTCTACTGCTGCCCTTCTGCACCTCCGGCAACCCCTGTCGGTGCTGGATCGAACCATTGTTACCATTTATAGCATGCATGAGATCGAGAATTTTTTTGTTTTTGAAATTAATAGTAGTAGCGTTGGTAGCACCCACGCCACTACTAACAGATGCAGTAGTAGCGCGGGTGCACCCGTGCTACTACTACAAGTTAGTTATAGCGTCGTAGTAGTAGCGCGGGCACCCGCACTACTACTAGCTGTTTAACCCGCGCTGCTACTAGGCTTTTCCCTAGTAGTGTCGAGGAGATCACCGCGAGGAGTGCGGCCTCGTCATCCTCGACGACGAGGAGGAGGAGGGGCCAAACCTCGAGCTGCATCACCACGACAACCCAGGGCAGGGGTGTAGTAGGGATGGCGGTGCCGGCGCATAGGACGGGGACGACGACGACGATGATGACGATGGTGGCAACTACACGATGTTCTATAAGCTGCTCGGCATGTAGAAGACGGTGACGCGGCGACGGCGGCATCGGCGATGTAGTTCTACTTTTTTTAGTTTCTATTAGTTTTTATCGTGTTTTGTATAAAAATCATATGAATAGTCTGAATTTGGCCGAAACTTGGCATGTTTCTCCCAATTTGGCCGAAACTTGGCATGTTTCTCCCAATTTGGCCGAAACTTGGCGTGTTACCCTCATTTTTTTTAAATCGCCTGAAAAGTGGCGGCATGGGGGGCGACTAGGAACCGTTTGACCCCCATGCCGTTTTTCTGTCGGTTTACCCCCAGGCGGCGCTATTTCTGCCCCTGGGAGTGCCGAACGGATGGAGATGCTCTAAAATCATCTACATCCCAACCTAGCTAATTCGGACCCTAAAGCCCGGACCTAGCTATTACGACCCCCTAAACGTCCGCGAACGTGTGTGGCCATGTCTATAGACAATGACATGGCATCCCTTAAATGTCTACTTTCATAGCTCGGTATCTCATTGCCAAGATCCTCAAATCCATATAATTACATGCAATGTGAAATCTAATTTAAATCTTCGTCGGCATCCGTGCTCCAAACCCTTATTGTTCCCTTCTACATCCATGTCTGGCGGGCGTGACCCCCGTAACGTGAAGGTGCGGTAGCCGACAAAAAAGAGTAGGACATGTGACACCGACTAGCTCACATGGGACATGATGCACCGTCATCTCCCACGCCCTACTCTTCCTTGTCGAAGCCCATGGCCTGAACGTCGCCGGACGAGGAGAGGTCCACGATGAACGAGTCGGCCCCGTGGTCACCCCTTGCGGATCCGCTTGCGTGACGGCGTGCGACTCCGCCTCTGCGGTGTTGGCCTCGAGCACTGTCATAGTTTCCCACGCCCTCTACCTCGCACCCATAGTCGATGGAGTGTAAGGCATGCTTGTGATGCTCCCAATTTCGTCTATACGCTAAACATACACGCAATGCGTATGGCCAAGATTAGGGACTCACTGATCAATATCACAGCACAACTCTAGATACAAATTAAAGTCAAACAGCTTCATATTACAAGCCAGGCGCCTCGAGGGCTCGAATACAAAGCTCGACAAACACGAGTCAGTGGAAGCAAATAATATCTGAGTACAGACATAAGTTAAATAAGTTTTGCCTTAAGAAGGTTAGCACAAACATAACGACGGATCGAAAGAGGTGAAATCTCCTGCCTGGGAACCTCCTATCCTACAGCTGGTCAGGGGCCACCTCCATGTAGTAGCAGGCTCCTGCGATGGTTTAGTAGTCGTCTCCAGTGTACTCCATCTCCTGGGCTTCATCGTCTGAACGCAGAAACGTATCGAGGGGGAAAGAGAAGGCAAAGCAGCGGTGAGTACTCATCCAAAGTACTCGCAAGACTGACATCAGAACTATACTAAGTATGCATCATTATCAAGGGGTGGGGTTATATCTGGACTAACTATAGAAAGCTAGAATGAGAGGGAGGCCTAGTCCTATCGAAGACTAGCATCTTCAGAATCTTGCAGCATTAGAAGAGAGTAGACTCGTATCTCACATATAGTCATATTATTGTAGAAATTTTATTAAGTAATCACGCCCAGAGATTCTTCCTCGACTCCCTGTGAGGAAGCAATCCCGGAGCCAACATTTCAATTTAGAGTCACAATTGTAGTTGTATAAGGTCAAGGTACAACTCCAAGTCATCCTGTTACCGTGGACAGGGCTATTCGAATAGATTATCATCCCTGCAGGGGTGCACCACATCTTCCCCGCACGCTTGAATCACCTCCGGCCGGACACACTTTTCTGGGTCATGCCCGACCTTGGGATATCAAAACGTCATCGTCCCACCTAGACTCAATGAAGAGGCCAGCCCGCCGGTCTAAATCCTATGCGCGCAGGGGTCATGGGCCAATCGCCCTTTGCACTCCTGCACGACGCGAGGGCGGCCGAGGTCAGTCCTAGCACCCCTTATAACAAGTGCGATGCCTTTGCGGACCACTCGGGCGCGCGCCACTCCAATGCTGACGTCCGAAGAGCTTCGGCTGATACAACGACGCTAAGTACCCATAACTTCTCCCACGTGAAGGTTAGTGCGTATTAAGGCCAATGACCTAACACAGATCAAGTACCCAACCCATTAAACATTTATTAGTGCGGGGAAAGCATGACCCATAAAGTGCGGTCTCGTCGCCCCGTCTCGACGATGTGTGGCAAAGGCCTCTCTCGCCAGTCCACGCCTCAATATTAAAAAACCGTGGGTACCCCTCAGGTCCGACCCATCACCAACATTTTTCGTTAACCAGGTCTTAGTAACTGTGTGTATAAAACATCTAGGCGGGAAATGAGGAATCACCCTCAACGGTCCCCGCTCGATGTAACCATCAAGGTGGACTTTAGAGGAATCACCCTCGAGGGTCCCACACTTGAGGAGTTGCACCACACAGACATCATCGGGAATGGTGAAGGAAGAATCACCCTTGCTAACCACGACCGACTAGCTACACTACATGGCTAACATCATGAGTACTTCACGAGGTGTCACCCTCGGTACTCGATAGTTGCACTACAGAGTCGTACAACTAAGGGGGAGTGTGGTGATGTGAGGGGCCTCGCTTGTCGGTCGGTTGACCGAGTCTTCGAGTCGTCGAATCGTCGGGTCGTCGATGAAGAAGCAGGGGCAAGTGGGACTAAGGGGTCACTAGGGATTCACTATCCAACCTATACTAAGCAGTTGGTATGATTGCAGGTATAGTAGCAGTTCATCAGAAAACAGGCTATGCATCAGAATAGGAGCTAACTAATATAGTGGCAAAAAATCAAAATAGGCGATATCGGAATGCTCAAGGGGGGTTGCTTGCCTTGCTACTCTATGGCAAAAGGCAGGTCGTCAGGCGCGTAGAGGTACCCGGTAGCAGCATCAGTCTCGGGGTCTACCGGAGAGAAGAGGGGGAAGAAACAATAAATATAAAGCACAGATGCGATCACAATGCATGACATCGCAATATGCAGGGCTAGGCATGCACTAACACAGTAGTATATGTCGCAGACGGGTCGGAAGAATATCTGGCGATATTTTCCGGGTCTCGGGCTACTACCAGACAGATGAAACGGATGGAAAAGTTACATGTTTGCTATGCTAGGAGCACACGGCGAACAAACGGACTTCGTATTCGGATTCGTAGGATTTTTGTGATCTAACTTCCATGTATAGATTATTTTCATCCAAGTTACAGATTATTTTATATTAATTTTTAAAGTTTTATTAATATTCTGGAATTAACAGATTTAAATTAATTCGAAAAATGCATTTACGACGTCAGCATGAGGTCAACATTGCATCACTAGTCAACAGTGCTATTTGACTGGTCAAACTGACTGATGGGCCCCACCTATCATACTCTGTATAAATAAAAGAGGGGTTCTATTAAACTAATGAAGTGGGCCCCACCTGTCAGTGTTTGTTATCCCTAATTAACATATTAATTAATTTAATTATTTCATTAAGTTAATTAACCTTAATTAGTTAATTTAAATAGAATTAATAAAGTTAATTATTTATTAATTTAATTTAATTTATTTATTATTTTTACTATTTATATATATATATTTCACAAGGGGAGGGCCCCACATGTCATTCACAGGGGGGATTAGTGGGGTGGTAAATCCCCGACTAATCCCAATTAGGGCCGACCGGGGGGCAAGGGCACGCCGGGCACAAGGCGCCGGTGGCCAGGGCCGGTACGGCCGATGAGAGGGGGCGAGGCCCCAGCGGCTAGCGGGCGTGCGGTCGCGGGCTAGCCACAACGAGCAGCGTGATGGCAAGGCGGGTGTAGGGTTGGTGCAAGGAGGGGGGAGCGCGGTGGCAGGGGCTCGGGGGCGCCTGGTCGCGGTGGTGGGTGCGGTGAGCGCGCGTGCGCGCGCGGGAAGGCTAGCAGGGTCGCGCCCGGGGTGCGGCGGCCCTCGACGCGGGGAGCAACGTGCGAGGGCAGTGCGCGGCGGGGGCGGACGACGACAACGGCATCGCGCACAGGTAGGTGGGGGGCCACGACGTAGCGACGACGCGATTGCCATGGTGGCTGGAGGTGGAGAGGAGAAGGAGGGAGGAAGGATCCCGACGGGGCTCACCGCGTCTGTAGGGGGCCTGGGGCATCGAGGCGTGAGGAGGCCGGCGGGGAGGACGGCGATGGTGGCGGGGAGGTCCGGCTGGGAGGCGCACGACGGCGGGGGTCGAGGGTCCGGCGGGGAGGAGCGCCGGGCGGTGTAGTGGCACAACGGTGGTGCGGGGCGAGGTGGCCGCCGGTGGTTGAGGGGGCCAGCGGGGCGTCTGGGTCGGGGGTTTGATTCCCCCGATCCATATGCAGCAAGGGGGAGGGAGATAGAGATCAGGGAGAGTGGGGGAGTGAGTAGGGGGTAAGGGGGGCGGCGTGGGCCGGCCTGGTAGGCTGGCCGGTTGGGGAGGCCAGGCTGGGCCGAGGCCCGGGGGGAGGGGTTTCCTTTTATTATTATTATTAACATTGTTTGTTTTAATTAATTAGAGGCTCCAAGATACTTCGAAAAATCAGTTCTAATTTTATAAATCCTTAGGGAATATTTGCAATCCATCCAACATTTTTAATTATGATTTTGCACAACTTTTAAAACCACCTTTCGGACGAATTTAAATTTGCAACGAAATTGAACGGGGTTTGAACCAACGCGAGTTTAACAACAGTAAACACGGTGATGTGGCATCATTAGCGCGTGATTACTGTAGCTTAATTACAATCATTACTGTAGTAGGAATCCAGGGTGTCACAACTCTCCCCTACTAAAAAGAATTCTCGTCCCGAGAATTAAGAAGTAGAAGGAAAGAGCCCCGGGTATTCTGCACGAAGATGGTCTTTGCGTTTCGAAGTGGCTTCATCTTCTGAATGATTTGCCCACTGCACTTTTAAGAACTTGGTAACCTTCTGATGAGTCCAACGTTCAGTTTCATTGAGAATGCGGACTGGTCGCTCTTTGTAAGAAAGGTCTTGTTGCAGTTCCAACATATCATGATCCACTGCTCGGATAGGATCCTTGAAGCAGCGACAAAGCTGTTACACATGGAACACATCGTGAACCAGAGAAAGGTTTGGCGGTAATTCTAATTGATATGCCACTTTACCACGCCTTTCGAGAACTGTGAAAGGACCGATATAACGAGGAGCCAGCTTGCCCTTGATCCCAAAATGGTGTGTACCTTTCATTACGTGACTCTAAGATTAGCCTTTTCGCCAGGTTGATAGACCATATCCTTGTGATGACGGTCATACTAACTCTTCTGACGAGACTGAGCAGCCTTCAGATTTGTATGAATAATGTAGACTTGATCTTCGACATGTTGGAAAATATCCGGACCGATAAGTGTACGTTCCCTAGCTTCTGACCAATTCAGAGGAGTCCGGCACTTACGTCCATCTAATACTTCAAAAGGAGCCATCTTCAAACTAGCTTGATAGCTATTGTTGTAGGAGAACTCAGCATACGGGACAGATTCCTCCCATTTCTTGCCAAAAGAAATGACACAAACTCGAAGCATGTCTTCGAGAATCTAATTGACTCTTTCAACTTGTCCCTAGGATTGAGGGTGAAAAGCGGTCCTGAATGACAAATGAGTTCCCATATCTTCCTAGAAACTTGCCCAGAATCTTGAAGTGAATAAACTGCCACGGTCTGAACTAATCACCAATGGAATACCATGGAGTGAAACAACTCTGGACATGTAAAGATCTGCTAGCTAACTAGCAGTAATAGTTTCCTTGACAACTAGAAAATGT
The DNA here is from genome assembly GCA_022496015.1 of Hordeum marinum. Classification (NCBI taxonomy): domain Eukaryota; kingdom Viridiplantae; phylum Streptophyta; class Magnoliopsida; order Poales; family Poaceae; genus Hordeum; species Hordeum marinum. Next base: position 539,851,668 of record CM039673.1, on the reverse strand, counting down.
GCAACTTTGGACAACCGGTCAATGATGACAAGAATAGCATCATTACCCTTCTGCGACCTGGGAAAACCAGTGAAAAAGTCCATTTCAACATGATCCCATTTCCATTCAGGAATAGTAATAGGTTGCAGAGTTCCGGCAGGCTTCTGATGTTTTGCTTTGATACGACGACAAGTGTCGCATTCTGAAACATAGCGAGCATTGTGTTGTTTCATATTTGACCACCAGAACCTTTGAAGGATGTCACGGTACATCTTGGTACTACCCGAATGAATAGACAACAGAGTGTCATGTGCTTCCTTCATGACATCCTGAGTCATATCCTGGTTTTTCTCCTTACTCAGTACCACTAGGCGGCCTTTGAAGTATAAAGTGCCATCCTCATCCACGGTGAAGAATGAGGGTTTACCTTCTGCAGGAGCGCGTTTAATCCTTTGGACTTCATCGTCACACTTCTGGATCCACTTGATGACGACCACAAGATCTGGTTTAGCAACTAGGGTATTAAGAGAACCCTAGGAAACAACATGGAGGTTCATTTTGTAGGGCCCTTCAGGAGGGGGAGTGAGATAACCCTTAGGAACAATATGGAGGTTCAGCTTGCGAAATTCTTTTTGAAGACGGGGATGAACCTTATGGACCTGTAGGTGATTGTAGTATGACTTGCGGCTCAAAGCATCAACCATTACATTAGCCTTGCCAGGTGTATAAGAAATTCCCACGTTGTAATCTGCTATGCGCTCCATCCATCTCTGTTGACGGAGATTCAAATCTAGCTGAGTAAACAAGTACTTCAGACTTTGGTGATCGGTGTAGATCTCGCAACGATTACCAACAAGGTACTGCCGCTACTCTTTCGGAGCATGAATTACTTCAGCAAGTTCAAGGTCATGAACTGGGTAGTTCTCTTCATGAGGACTCAATTCACGAGATGCATAAGCAACCACTTTGCATTCTTGCATTAGGACAGAGCCTATTCCCTGACGCGAAGCGTCACAATAAATGACAAAGTCCTTATGAGTATCCGGAGGAACAAGCACTGGAGCAGACGTCAGTTTGTCTTTAAGTGCCTGAAAGCTCTCCTGACATTTTTCTGTCCACTCATATTTAACACCTTTGTGAAGCAGATTGGTTAAGGGCTTTGCAATCTTAGAGAAGTTCTCGAAAAATCGACGACAATAGCTGGCGAGTCCGAGAAAATTTCTGACTTGCTTGACATTCTTCGGGGGAGTCCAGTCAAGAATAGCCTGAACTCGTTCAGGGTTGACCAGAATACCATCCTTGGAGATCACATGACCAAGGTAGGTTACTTCGTCCATCCAGAACTCACACTTGGGATACTTGGCATACAGCTGGTGTTCCCGAAGCCTTTCCAATATAAGACAAAGATGTTCAACACGCTCTTCTTTATTCTTGGAAAATACCAGAATATCATCCAGATAAACCACGACGAATTTGTCGAGGTAGTCCATGAAGATACAATTCATTAAATGAGAGAAAGTTGCTAGAGCATTGGTTAAACCGAAAGACATGACGGTGTACTCGTATGAACCATAGCGAGTAACAAATGCGGTCTTCGGAATATCCTCTTCACGAACACGGATCTGATGGTTGCCCAACCTCAAGTCGAGCTTAGAGAAAATTGAGGCACCAGCAAGTTGATCATACAAATCATTGATCCGAGGTAGCGGATATTTGTTCTGAATTGTAGCTTGGTTGATTGGTCGATAATCCTGGACCAGACGGTTTGTCCCATCCTTCTTCTTAACAAAGAGAGAAGGTGCTCCCCAAGCAGAGGAACTTGGACGAATGAAACCCAGGCGTAGCAAATTGTCAATTTCTTGCTTAAGTTCAAGGAGTTCATGTGGTGGCATCTTATACGGACGCTTGGCTATAGGAGTGGTACCAAGTACCAAGTCGATGACAAACTCGATAGCTCTAGCAGGGGGAATCCCTGGGAGTTCTTCCATAAAAACATCTTGGAAATCCCGGACAATTGGAATGTTTTCAATCCCCTCAAGAGGTGACTCATTTAATGCATTCATGGCATATAGTCGGGCTTCAGCATCTCGAACAAGATGAGCCTGGTAGCTGACTATCTCATTCGAAGGATGCAGAAGGTGGACGGTTTTGGTGGCACAAATAACCGAAGCAGTATGTGCTTTCAACCAATCCATTCTGAGAATGAGGTTAATCTTGGAAGACTTCAATACTATGGGGGAAGCATGGAATTCCAGTCCTTCTATTTCAATGGGGACATCTGGACAAAACATGGAGGTCCGACACTAGCCCGCGGGGGTGTTTAACACTATTGGAACATTCATCTCTCGTACTTAATGCCATGCATGTATGCAAAATCTTCAGACATAAAAGAATGCGATGCTCCTGTATCAAACAATACAGAAGTTGGTACTGAGTTGCGAGAAGAGTACCCATCACAGTAGCAGGCTGGTCTTGAGCTTCATTCAGTTCAGAATTGTTAGCTTCAGCACGACCCTGAGCAGGCCTGGCGTTGTTGTTGCGGGGCTGGTTGGAAGGAAGTGCAAGTTGATTCTGATTCTGCCTGCAGTCTCTAGCACGGTGTCCTGGATGACCACACTTGAAACACAGCCCATCCTCAGGACGAGAAGGGGGAATAGGAGCTCGCGGTGGTGGAGTTGGGAGCCTCGGCTGCCTAGTTGGGGGTGGAGGCAGATGAGGTGCAGCATAGGACGACCTTGGAGCAGGAGTAGGTGCATGGTACATGTTGTGGGGAATCCAGATCTTGCGCTTCTAACTTGCTGAGCCCGAAGATGAGCCCATGTTACGGTTGCGCTTGCTACTGTCCTAGTAGTCCTGCAGACCTATTTCCACTATAATGGACTTGTTCACCAAGGTGGCAAAGTTGTCAAAGTCCTGAACAAGGAGTGCCAGTTTGATATCAGGGTGGAGGCCTTCACGGAATTTCTCCTGCCTACGAGCATCAGTTGCAACGTCTTCTTCAGCATAGCGAGATAAGTCTAGATTCCCGCTGATAAGCATCCACAGTCTTGTTGCCCTGGACAAGATTACAAAACTCATGCTTCTTCTTGTCCATCATTCCCTGAGGAATATGGCGAGCACGGAATGCAGCTTGGAACTCCGGACAGGTGATGATTGTCCCAACAGGCTGTGAGCGCCTGTGACTGTCCCACCATTGAGCGGCGGGACCCTTCAGAAAGTACGAGGCAAAGGTGACATAGCTAGCCACTGGGGCGCCTGAAGATTCCAGCTCATACGTGATGTCACGGAGCCAGTCATCTGTGTCAAGCGACTGAGTTGAGCTGCGGTAGATCACAGGGTTGAGGCGCATGAAGTCTTGCAGAGTCATTGGGGCTGGCTGCTGATTCATATTCGTCCTTGGGAACTGGTCCGTAAGCCCTTGCATAAACTGGCGATTCAGTTCAAACTGCTGCATCATACCAGCCATGTATTCAGGTGGCGGTGGGTGGTCACCCACAGCACGACCACGACCAGCTGGCCTAACCATTCTGTCGAAACAATTAACAGTGGTATTTTAGCATTGGGTATTTCAAAGACAATGAGTTATTTATGAAGTAAATTGCTCAATGAAGGAAGTACAATAGATACGACATAGTAGTTTGAATTTAACATACAGATCCATACATAGGTCTATTATAAACCAGAAGTCTGTTACAACATAGACGATAGGTCCCGCATGAAATTAGTCTAGACAACTAGGCAGCACATAGGCACGCGGTAGAGGGATACAACAACGGACATAGAGAAAAGCTACATCAACGTCGGGGACAACAAAAGAACCCACAGAACTGCAGATGACCCTGAATGTTGAACCTGGTGGCAGGGTTCTGCATCCCGTGCACACTCTAATGTAGACACTTCATTTTAAGCGGGAGCGCAGGTCCACGTGCCAGGGTACGACCTCCAACAGCAGGCCACTCAAGACCTGGAGGAAACTCAATGCGAGGCGGGTAAAGGATGTACTCCGGATGTACCCCCGTGGTGACTGCTGGCAACAAATGCTCCATAGCCCGATAAAGACGAGCACGGATGGCGTACAGCTCGACATTAAGAGCCTTGACAGTGCGATCCAATGCCTCAGTGTACTGAACCAGAACCTGTGGGTCGTAACGACGACTCACGTAGGGGGTGCAGACAGCAGTGTAGGACCGGTCGTTGCGCTATCATGCGAAAGGGGTCAAGACCTCAGTGTCGGCGGTGGTATCAACTCCAGCAGGAACATACGGAATGTATCTGTATGCCGTCTCCTCCAAACAAGAGTTCGCTGCACGGAGACGAATAATAGCAGCATAAGCAGCATCCTGTACTGCCATCTCAACAGTCACTCCAATGCCACTGAAGGTGTGCAGCTCAGTGATGGAGCGATCATGTCGATCCCAGATAACCATCTCAGCCTCATACTGTTCCTGGTTGAACTCGCGGTAGTCCTCATAAACAGTGTACTCGGGGTACCAGCGATATCCCAGCTTCTTCAAGAGGTCGACCAGAATGGCCGGGAACCCAGCCGTATCGTGCGCGAAGGTCAGATGGACGATCTTCCTACCGGGACGCATCTGTAACAGGAAGATTTAAGATGTCAAATGACAATGTGTGCATTATAACTTCAATTGTTGATGAAACAAATCTCCGATGGATGTGATCACGAGAACCTAATGTTAGAGTTAGCAGAATCTTTAACCCGAAAGAGGAGAGATATCAGAACCCAGAGTATAGACGAGGAATAAAAGATCCTAATATCACCCGATTGAGATGTGGGCCCGTAAGCCACACAACTATGTTAGTAAAAGTTTTTCAAGTACTAGACTCAACTTCGGTCAAAGAGTTAGAAAGGGGGCTACCTACAGGTAGTCGGCTCTGATATCAACTTGTGACGCCCCCAATTTCATTTGTACGCTAAACATACACGCAATGCATACGACCAAGATTAGGGACTCACTGATCAATATCACAACACAACTCTACACATAAATTAAAGTCAAACATCTTCATATTACAAGCTAGGGGCCTCGAGGTCTCGGACACAAAGCTCGACAAACACTAGTCAGCGGAAGCAATAATATCTAAGTACAAACATAAGTTAAACAAGTTTTGCCTTAAGAAGGCTAGCACAAACATAACAACGGATTGAAAGAGGCGAGGCCTCCTGCCTGGGAACCTCCTATCCTACTGCTGGTCGGGGGCCACCTCCACGTAGTAGTAGGCTCCTGTGATGGTGCAGTAGTCATCTCTGGCGTACTCCATCTCCTGGGCTCCATCGTCTGAATGCAGAAACGTATCGAGGGGGAAAGAGAAGGCAAAGCAGGAGTACTCATCCAAAGTACTCGCAAGACTGACATCAAAACTATACTAAGTATGCATCATTATCAAGGGGTGGGGTTATATCTGGACTGACTGCAGAAAGCAAGAATGAGAGGGAGGCCTAGTCCTATCGAAGACTAGCATCTTCACCATCTTGCAGCATTAGAAGAGAGTAGTCTCGTATCTCACATATAGTCATATTATTGTAGTAATTTTATTAAGTAATCACGCCCAGAGATTCTTCCTCGACTCCCTGTGAGGAAGCAATCCCGGAGCCAACATTTCAATTTAGAGTCACAATTGTAGTTGTATAAGGTCAAGGTACAACTCCAAGTCGTCTTGTTACCGTGGACACGACTATTCGAATAGATTATCATCCCTACAGGGGTGCACCACATCTTCCCCGCACGCTTGAATCACCTCCGCCCGGACACACTTTTCTGGGTCATGCCCGACCTCGGGATATCAAAACGTCATCGCCCCACCTAGACTCAATGAAGAGGCCAGCCCGCCGGTCTAAATCCTATGCGCGCAGGGGTCATGGGCCAACCCTTTGCATTCCTGCACGATGCGAGGGCGGCCGAGGTCAGTCCTAGCACCCCTTATAACAAGCACGATGCCGTTGCGGACCACTCGGGCGTGCGCCACTCCAATTCTGACGTCCGAAGAGCTTCGGCTGATACAACGACGCTGAGTACCCATAACTTCTCCCACGTGAAGGTTAGTGCGTATTAAGGCCAACGACCTAACTCAGATCAAGTACCCAACCCATTAAACATTTATTAATGCAAGGAAAGCATGACCTATAAAGTGTGGTCCCGTCGCCCCGTCTCGAGGATGTGTGGCAAAGGCCTCTCTCGCCAGTCCACGCCTCAACATCAACAAACCGTGGGTACCCCTCAGGGCCGACCCATCACCAACATGTTTCTGTTACCAGGTCTTAGTAACTATGTGTATAAAACATCAAGGTGGGAACTGAGGAATCACCCTCAACGGCCCCCGCTCGATGTAACCGTCAAGGTGGACTTTAGAGGAATCACCCTCGAGGGTCCCACACTTGAGGGGTTGCACCACAGAGACATCATCGGGAATGGTGAAGGAGGAATCACCCTCGATAACCACGACCGACTAGCTACACTACAGGGCTAACATCATGAGTACTTCACGAGGTGTCACCCTCGGTACTCGATAGTAGCACTGCAGAGTCGTACAACTAAGGGGGAGTGCGGTGATGTGAGGGGCCTGGCTTGTCAGTCGGTTGACCGAGTCTTCGAGTCGTTGAATCGTTGGGTCATCGATGAAGAAGCAGGAGCAACTGGGACTAAGGGTCACTTGGGATTCACTATCCAACCTATATTAAGCAGTTGGTATGATTGCAGGTATAGTAGCAGTTCATAAAAAAAACAGGCTATGCATCAGAATAGGAGCTAACTAATACAGTGGCAAAAAATCTAATGCAAGAATAAGAGGGAAAGGAATAGGCGATATCGGAATGCTCAAGGGGGGTTGCTTGCCTTGCTGCTCTACGACAAAAGGCTGGTCGTCAGGCGCGTAGTTGTACCCGGCAGCAGCGTCAGTCTCAGGGTCTACCGGAGAGAAGAGGGGGGAAGAAACAATAAATATAAAGCACATATGCGATCACAATGCATGGCATCGCAATATGCAGGGCTAGGCATGCACTAACGCAGTAGTATACGTCGCAGACGGGTCGGAAGAATATCTGACGATATTTTCCGGGCGGGCTACTACCGGACAGATGAAACGGATGGAAAAATTACATGTTTGCTATGCTAGGAGCACGCGATGGACGAACGAACCGCATATTCGGATTCGTAGGATTTTTTTGATCAACTTTCATGTATAAATTATTTTCATCCGGATTATTTTATATTAATTTTTAAGTTTTATTAATATTCTGGAATTAATAGATTTAATGTAATTCAAAAAATGCATTTATGATGTCAGCATGAGGTCAACATTGCATCAGTAGTCAATAGTGCTATTTGACTGGTCAATCTGACTGTTGGGCCCCACCTATCATATTGTGTATAAATAACAGAGGGGTAATTAAACTAATTAAATGGGTCCCACTTGTTAGTGTATGTTAGCACTAATTAACATATTAATTAATTTAATTATTTCATTAAGTTAATTAACATTAATTAATTAATTTAAACAGAATTAATAAAGTTAGTTAATTAATTAATTATATATTTAACAGGGGCATGGCTCCCCATGTCATTCAGGGGGGGATTAGTGGGGTGGTTGATCCCCCACTAATCCCAATCAGGTCCGACCAGGGGGCAGGGGCACGCCGGGCACAAGGCGCCAGCGGCCAGGGCCAGTACGGTCGGTGAGAGGGGGCAAGGCCCCGGTGGGGCGACGGCGGCTAGCGGGCGCGCGGGCGTGGGCTAGCCACGGCGAGGCGGGTGTAGGGTTGGTGCAAGGAGGGGGGAGCGCAGTGGCAGGGGCTCGGGGGCGCGTGGCCACGATGGTGGGCGCGGTGAGCATGCGTGCGCACGCGAGAAGGCGAGCGGGGGCGCGCCCCAGGGCACGGCGACCGTCGACGTGGGGAGCAACATTCGGGGGCAGTGCGCGGTGGGTGCGGACGGCGGCGACGGCGTCGCACACAGGTAGGTGGGGGTCGCGGCGTAGCGGCGGTGCGGTGGCCGCGGTGGCCAGAGGAAGGGAGGAGCCCGACGGGGCTCACCGCGTCTGTAGGGGGGTGGGGCATCGAGGCGCGAGGAGGCTGGCGGGAAGGACTCGGGGAGGACGGCGATGGTGGCAGGAAGGTCCGGCGGGGAGGTGCACGACGATGGGGGTCGAGAGGGCCGGCGAGGAGGAGCGCCGGGCGGTGCGATGGCATGACGGTGGTGCGGGGCGAGGTGGCCGCCGGTGGTCGAGGGGGGCGGCGGGCCGGCGGGGTCGGGGGTTTGGTTCCCCCGATCCAGATGCGGCGAGGGGAAGGGAGAGAGAGATCGGGGAGAGTGAGGGAGTGAGTGGGGGGTAAGGGGGCGGAATGGGCCGGCCTGGTAGGCTGGCCGGTTAGGGAGGCCTGGATGGGCCGAGGCCCAAGGGAGGGGTTTCCTTTTATTATTATTATTATTATTAACATTGTCTGTTTTAATTAATTAGAGGCTCTAAAATACTTTAAAAAATTCCAGTTCCAATTTTATAAATCCTTAGGAAATATTTGCAATCCATCCTGCATTTTTAATTTTGATTTTGCACAACTTTTAAAACCACCTTTCGGACGAATTTAAATTTGCAACGAAATTGAACGGAGTTTGAACCAACGCGAGTTTAACAACAGTAAACACAGTGATGTGGCATCATTAGTGTGGGATTACTGTAGCTTAATTACAATCATTACTGTAGTAGGAATCCAGGATGTCACAATATCGACGTTTACCTCCGACGTCACGAGGACGACGCACCATCGAATGAGTTGCGCCGCCATCCCAAGGTTTAGAGGCGGTTTTTTTTCAACCAGACCCGTCTGAAAAGTCTATGCAAACACTTTAAAATTGGAACAGGCAACCAAACGCTTCTTATATGAGTGCTCGATCTCTCATAAGGTCAAGGCAAACATGCATCATTTGGTGAGCATCTTGTCATGTCTGACTATCGATCTCTTCATTTGTTCTCATTCCTCTTAGTTAGAGGATTTTGACTCAGATGACCGGAGATGCAATCCGTATCATGGCAAATGTCGCACTTGTGGATTCATGACTGTGCGCATTTTAAAATATCAATGACTGGGCTCCAAAAGAATAATCAATGACCACGGGTTTGGCCGAACTTGGGACATGCTTTTTATATTTTGCTGAAACGGTGTGCGTAGATTCAAGCATTTTTTATAAAGAGAAAGCATCCTCCTTAGACCTTTCGAGCCATTGTTCAAATTTTTGTCAGAGATTTCATTATAAACTATATACAAAGCGAAATGAATGAATCTACATATTAAAATATGTCTATGTAGATTTATATGTAATTTATAGTGAAATCTCTGAAAAGACTTATATTTAGAAACGAGGGAAGTCGTAGATTCAAGCATGTTGCTTGACCATTTCGAGGGAGTACTCTACAACGGTTGGCCTATTCAGAGATAGCTCAACTTGTATACGCGTCGTCGTTGATAGCATGGATGAATGAAGGTTGTTATAATGCTACCGGGGATGCTATATCTCACCTACTGCGAGTCCTATGGTCCGTTCGCCCAGCGAAGCTTCAATCAGGGCCAGCCCATTCAACCCAAAAAATAATTCCCGCGCGGTCGCTCCCAGCGTAGCCTGGACCAACAGCACGGTAGTTTTCATGTCTTGGTTTTTCTTTCTCTTGATTTTCCTGTTTTCTGTTCTGTTTTTTTGTCTTTTCCTTTCACTTTTTATTTTGTATTCCCTTGTTGTTCCCTTTTTTGTTCTTTCTTTTCAAATAAACAAACTCAATTTATTTTAAATATATTTTACCTTTTATTTTTTGGTTATTTCCTATGGTACTTTTTCCAGTTAGTCACATATTTTGAATATATTTAATTTTATTTATATATATAAATATACAAGGTTTTTTTGTTTGTCCAGTTTAAAATATATCCATCGCATGTTTCAAGAATACTCATAGCATTTGAAACAAAAACTTTATCAGGAATTTCAAAAGATGTTTAGGATATATCTCAGAAAAGATGTTCATTGCATATTATTGTATTTCCTATTTATTTTTTAATTTTTAATTTTCCATTTTCTTCTTCTTTTCTTGCTCTTGGGTTGCTTTATGCTTTTGTTCATTGTGTAATTCAAAAATATTCACATCATAGCAAAAAATGTTCGCCGTGTATAAATTTTGTATCTTGTATTTCAAAAATTATTCGTTGAGTATTTAGATTGTACTTGAAAATGCCAACATTGTTCACGCTACGCTGAGCCCAGCAGGGAGCTGCATGCAAGAAGTGAAGGCTACTGAAGTGAGCGCGGTGCTATACGCTCCAAAACCTACAGTCGTGCACGAAAGATCCTTGTTTCCATCTGTGTTATTACTGAAGATCTTCTGTAGATTGGGTGCAGCAACCAAGTCCTGCATACTGCATGCGTAAGTAACCTGTACCTTTCTTTAGGTCCGGAACGCCACGTCTGGTTTGGCCAACCCCATGACCTGACTTGTATCCCACACCATGTGGCCTTTGATGAATAAAAGCTTGGTTTACCCCTAAAAAAAAAAGGAAAAAAAAGTAACCTCGTGCCTGTAAAGTGCCGCCATGCCATCAGGCTACAGTTAAAGGCGGATATCACAACCCATCAGAATTTGCTGTCGCCTGTCTCTTGTGGTGAGTGTATAACTTACCCTGCAAACGTACTGCTGTAATTGTGCCACTGGATGGGATTGTGCCGGTGCAAGGACCGTGGCTTCATTTTGCCTGTTGAAACGAACAGTTCAGTGGATTTATATTCCGCTATTTGCCGTTCTCGGCTGATGTTATGCTTCTGCTGGTCTCTCAAAGCCTAATTACAAAGTTGCAGTACGTTTCCACAAACTCCTCGGATACAAGGAGTTAAGCTATAGGGATCTTTTAAGGGCCTAAATTTTGAGGGATCGGCCGAAGATGACCTTAGAACAAACCTAGAACATACAGTATAATACTCCTTCCGTCCGGAAATACTTGTCATAAAAATGGATGTATCTAGATATATTTTAGTTCTAGATATATTCATTTTTATTCGTTTGCGTAACAAGTAATTCCATACGGAGGGAGTATTTTGAAGCGGAGGAAGTATCACGAAATTGAAATTGCCCTGTGCGTGGCTTGGAGACATGGCGAGGCTACTAACCATGAAAAACAGAAAAGGCTGCAAGTTAATTGATTATTAAGATGAACGCATGTACTCGACACACACTTCTTTCTGAACAATCCAGATCATGCTCCTGTACTTATAGATATACAAGGACATTTATGCTCCAGTTCTTCCTATGAAGCCAAAGAAGAATCCCACCAGAATAATGTACAACATATTCCCTCCGTCCCACGTCCCACAATATAAGACGTTTTTGCAAGCTACGTTAACTTGTAAAATGATCTTATATTACGGGACGGAGGGAGTACCATTTATTATTTGACAAGACAAACAAGGGCTGGCACACACTGATCCACTTTGCCGCGCAGCAAGGTGGAACAAACTAGAGAGAAAGGTCAGCCAGGTCAAATGATCTCGAAACCGCCTTGTACCACGATTCTCCTCTCTTCTTCCTGTGTGCCTCATCAACCTTGGGGCGGAACACCGTTGTGTTCTCCTTGTGCAGGCCTGCGAATATCTCCTCCTTCGTCCAGACTCCGGCAGCTAACCCTGCTGCGTATGCGGCTCCAAGGGCTGTTGTCTCGATGTCGGCTGGTCTAACAACAGGACTACCCAGCAAATCAGCCTGCAGGTGTGTGCATACCATCGTCAGTTATCTGACAGAAACTCCAAGAGCTCTTACACTTATAAGAAATCACACAGCAAAACCAGCTCAGCAACAAAACAAGTCTCTGTGCTAAAGTATTATACAAAATTAAGTAAAACTATTGGTAGGTAAGCTTGGGTTTCCTGCATTTCAGATGTAATTGGGAGTTTTTTTAAGTGAGATTAATCTACATTGTGCAACTATCTTCCTTTTTCTAGAATATGTAACTATCTGTTTAAACATACAGCAATACGATGAACCACAAACAGATGTATTCCACATTTCCACTACAGTTTTTCTTTATATAGAAGAGAAGGAACTGCTGAAAGGGAGTAGACACAATTTCTTTACCTGGATCTGCATGAGAAGGTTGTTAACGGTAGCACCACCATCGACACGCAGCAAGAACTCCCCTTCTGCACTCTTGACTTCTCCTGCCTCCCCAGCATCCTTATGCATGGAGCTGAGGACATCATTCACCTGAAAGCACATACTCTCAAGCACTGCTCGAGCAATGTGCCCCTTGTTTGTGAACCTTGTGATTCCTATGCAGATACCCCTAGCATCATCCCTCCACCATGGTGCGAACAATCCATTGAATGCTGGCACAAAGTATATGCCACCTGAATCTTGCACACTTTCAGCCAACCCTTCAATTTCTGCTGCTGAGGAAATGATTCCAAGGCTGTCCCTCAACCACTGAACTGCCGCACCAGCAATTGCAATTGAACCTTCTAGAGCATAATTAGTGGGCACGTCTGGGCCAAGCTTGTAGGCAATGGTGCTAAGAAGGCCGTGGGTGGACTGGGTAACCTCCTCCCCTGTGTTGAGAAGGATGAAAGCACCAGTTCCATAGGTGCTTTTTGCTTCACCTTTCTGGCATAGCTGTCCAAGCATCGCAGCATGCTGATCTCCCAGACAGCCAGAGATGGAAACACCAGCCAAAGGGAACCCAGTAGCAACCACACCAATTTTCTCGGAGTTACTGATAATCTTTGGCAAGATGCCGGCAGGAATGCCTAATGCCTCAAGTGTAGGCTTGTCCCAGTCAAGTGCCTTCAGATTCATAAGCATTGTGCGTGATGCGTTCGAGCAGTCTGTGACATGCTGCCCAACTAACTCCTTTCCATCACAGTCTTTCCCACCAATGCCTCCAGTGAGGTTCCATATCAACCAGGTATCGATTGTGCCAAATAATGCATCACCAGCCTTGACTGCATCCTTGACAGCGTCAACATTCTCCATCAACCATAATAACTTCAGAGCACTGAAGTAGGTACTGATTGGTAAACCACATGTCTCCACAAAGTGGGTTCTGCCACCTGATAGCTCACTTTCCAATCTCCTGAAGATGAGAAGCATTAAACACAATCAGAACACTAAACAACCTACAAATGTTGACACAAAGTGGCAGATGGATAAACAGGGACCTGCAAATAGAGCTTGTGCGAACATCCATCCACACAATGGCATTGTAGAGCGGAAGGCCTGTGGATTTGCTCCACACAACGGTAGTCTCCCTCTGATTTGTGATTCCAATGGCCTTCAAACCAGCATCAACGTTAAGTCCACTAGCTGCAGCTTTTTCGAGTGTCTTTTCCATGCAAACCTTCACGCTCTCCATGATCTCCATAGGATCATGCTCAACCCATCTTGTAGTTCACATCCATGCAAAGATGAAAAAAATTTAGAAGTCATCTCCTAACAGCAAAGTTAAGGATGGCAAGAATAACAAACTCGAGAAGGAAACTGCCAGCGCTTTACACAGGAAGATGGCACCACAGACCATGAACAGAATCAAATATCACAGAACACCGCAGCATAAAGAAACGTTTGGTATGGCATGTTTTCCTTTTTCACATATCGACTGATAAATGGAAACAGGGGTGAAACTTATAAAATCTTTTATGTTGCTTCAGAAGACAGTTTACAGGTAAGAAACATTTAGTCAAGTGGAGAGTAAGAAGATTTCAGTTCTAAAATTGCATCAAGATAATTAGCACTAGAAGGGTATTAGATTTGAATCAAGGTCAGTCATTGATCAGACCCTTTTCAGCGAACATGTAGAAGGAAAAAGAAATATCAAAACAGAGTCCGGCCAGTCATATGCCACAACTGTTAAGCACATCAAACTGCTCTCTGTCACAGAAAAACGTCAATCCTTAACAACTGGAAAAAGAAATATCATAACAGAGTCCGGCCAGTCATATGCCACAACTGTTAAGCACACCAAACTGCTCTCTGTCATAGAAAAACCTCAATCCTTAACAACTTCCTTTTGTAATTCCGAAGTATAAAAATGTTATCCATCTAGGCCATAGGTTTACGTACTCCAGACAACAACTCATTTTAGAAGACAGCATCACAGCAACTCTTAATGTAAGAAAAGAGATGTCAGTGCACAGTCTTACTCGCATCTGAATAATTTAAGAGATAGCCTGTAAAGCAAGCAAGACTGGGACTTCCATGACTCCACTTACTCAGGAAGTCAACTATCATGCCTATCTTGTAGGAAAACAAGGAATATTTATCTATCATATCCCAAAACTACTCCTGACAGTGTAAAGTTCAAATGTTCAGTAGAGTATCTTGTTGTGCATAAAAATGAGTGGAACGTCCTGGTTACTATGCAAGCACCAGGAAATCTTGAGATCATCTAAAAAAATCAAGGGAAGCGCATGATCCTGATTGACAATCGAGTCATGAGACTAAAGCACGCAGTGACAGGGCAAACCTGAAACACTGACATGACAAAACAGTTAGGACTGAACTTTCGCGCTGGATGTAAACAGGAGAATAACAGACACGAAGGTACAGCTTCAGATATAGTACTAAATCGGTTGATCCTAGTTGTGACACCAGATAGCACCTAAACTGACAACTTGAGTCACCAAAAGCACACAGTAGCGTGCCAAACCTTGATTACTGACATATGACATACAGTTACTAATGATGACACCAGATCACACCTAAACTGACAACTGAGTCACCAAAAGTACACAGTAGCTTTGCCAAAACTCCTCACACGACACGACAGTTAGGACTGTACTTTGGCACTCGACAAATCCGGAGCGTGTAGCAACCGAAAAAGCGGCACGGCTTAACTAGAAATTCCATAATTACGTCCGGGTCTACCAACCAACCGAAAAGAACGATCAGCCCCCCCCCCCCCCCCCCCCCCAAAAAAAAATTCCACGGGCACGCGGATCAGATGAGGAAATTGGCAGGGGTCGCTTACCCTGCCTCCGGGTAGTGCTGCTTGAACTCGAGCTGGTGGGAGGCGACGGGGCTGGCGTGGCGGTCGTAGATGATGAACCTGGTGCTGGTGGTCCCCTGGTCGATCGACGCCACGTACACCTCCTCCCCCTTCCCCGCCATGTTCGCCGCGAAACAAGCGCCGGCGGGGGCACGCGGCGGGCAGTGGAGTGAGCCGGTGGAAGAACCGAGGAGGGGGCGGCGTGAAACCGGGAAGCGGTTGGGAGCTGGACTGCGGCTGCAAGGCTGTGGGGGAGAGGTTATGGGCGAGGGAGGAAGGTGGGTGGATCCGATTGGGAGGGGAGGTGGGATGGGCTGGGCGTGGAAGTCAATGACTATCCATCGCCTTGTCTGACTCTGATCTGAGCCTACTAGTAGTACTCCTCTATCTCCTCGCGCGCGCTCGCTCTCGGCTCGGCACGGCGCGGACGGGGTTTCCGCGACGAAAATCCCGTGCTTTTCTCCCCCACGAAATCTGCGGATGCCAGTTGGGGGCGGAGGATCTGTCCAAAGAAAGACGACCACATCGCTGCAGTCATGTGGAGTAAGAAATTTCCCCGGCGGCTAGAGGCGACTAAACTAGTTCGCGTGTCGCAGAGCATGATAGCGAGAGCGATAAGGGATCTGCTCTCGTCTCGTGCCATGTTGATGTTCAGGCTCGGGCAAGCAATGTGACAGTAATTACTCATTTTTACCCGTTTTGTATTACAAAACAACCAACCGATACAATTAACGTAGGTGCTAGGACAGAAGCAGTACAATCATGTCAAAAAAAAACACACAAAAGGAACAAATGACGACAACGACGGATCGACAAAAACGAAGAAATCTCACGACCACTGCGACCACCGGAGATCTCCTACCAAGCTCCAAGACTCCGAAGCGCCGATACGAATCAACACCTTCAAGAAGGGACGCGACGATGACGCCACTACTGTCAAGGGTTTCCCCCGGTACGCGGCGAGGAGAGAGCAAGGCTGGCCCTCGACGTCTTCCCCTAGTCGACATCCTTACTCTCTAGGTTGTTAAACCTAATAATGAGAGACCTAGATCTGATACAAATTGAAAGGACAAGGATGTCGCCTAGAGGGGGGGAGTGACCCGTCCTGAGGGCTCCGGGTTATACTTGACGGCTCGTGCACCGGCCCAAGAGTAAGCCGGCGGGCTTAAGGCCCAGGAGGCTTGGCGTCTCATAAGATGGGCCGGAAGGTAGCCCGGACAGAGATGACCCGGGTGTGTAAGCCGCCCGGGGACAACTTGGACAAAGAATAGAGGAAGACTCGGATAGACAATAAGAGTCGATTACAACTTGTATGACTCGTGGTCTTGACCTCCTATATAAAGGCAAACCCGGGACGACTTAAAGATCAGGTTATCGAGAACTAGGTCAAGCTTTAGCTCCCTTGTAATCGATACATCAAGCAATACAAGCACAAGAAGGACGTAGGCTATTACCTCGACTTGAGGGGCCGAACCTAGGTAAATCCGTGTCTTTCGTCCCCATCAACCCCTTTGAGTCCATCACGTTAGCAATGGCCTTGAACCCAAGTCCGTTCACCCGGACATCTGCCGTGACAAAACCACGACAGTTGGCGCCCATCGTGGGGCCTACGCTTGGTGGTGTTGAGTTCTCAAAGGGCTCTCTCCCGGGGCTCGAGGGATACGTGGTTGGTAGGATGAGCAAGAGTCGCCGCGGCCGGCTCTATATCGACGACGCCGACTGGGGGCTCGACGCTGGTTCTGTGGAATATGGATTCCGGGTTCCGTTCGGAGGGATCCACGTCTTCATCGGAAAGGTTGACGGATCTACACTCAGGCCGGACGTTTGCACCAACATCGTCGAGCCGGCCCGATGTAAGCAACCTGCCTGTAATGTGCAGCCCGCCCGCGTTAACCCAGGTCGGAAGCACGTCTTCGTGGGCTTCACTCAAGGGATGGATCTGGAGGCTTTCGGATCTCAGGAAACCCTTGTTTACTCAGAGGATGAATCTTCAAGCGGAGAAACAGAGTCAGTCTACCGGCTTCACAAAGGCGGGCTCGGGGGCTACGACGAGCTCTGCCCTGAGTCGGATCGCTCTGAGGCGCACGATCTTGGGCCGTCGGTTCATGCTGCCTTGTTCATGACGGGGTCAGTCCCAGGCACGAGTAGTACGCTCGCAGGAGCCGCCACCTCGAGTGCTAACCCGCCACCGCCGGCTCAAGTTCTTCTGGAGCTGATGGACGAGCTCGCGGCCCTAATGGCTACTGAAGTTACACCAGACAATCAAGCGGCTCGGAATTTAGAGATTGTGAGGATCAAGGACTGGATGGCAGAAGAGCAGCAGAGGATGGCTGAGTTAAAAGTCCAGATGGAGCAAGAGGCAGAACGTATCAAGACAGACGCTTTCCGTCTCAGGCTGGAGCAACAGTCGACAGCTGCGGTCCATCGGATGAGGCATCAATCCTGTCTGCAAGAACGTTATGAGGCAAGGAACCTCTTCAACACGCCAGGGACGGGGCGAGCAACAGATGCGCCTGGAAGCCGCCCGGCGGCTCGGCCAGCGACTCATCCGGCCCGACGAAACCAGGCCTCGCCAACAACCTTTCCAACACCGGCGGGTCATTATTCTAACCCGACCGAGAATATGGTAGCAGCAGCCACCCGGCTCGAAACAATTCCTATTCCGGATGAAGCGCCCTTCGCGGAGGATGTGCGAAACGCCATTGGATACCTACAGACGACGATGGCCCAGCAGGAGAAGTACGCTCACAGCCGGAGTCGTGTTCATTCAACCCCTCTCCCTAGCCAGAGCTTTAGCCGGCGCTATGAGTCGCCGGCGGTTTCCAGCAGCGACCGACATAGAGAGATGTCGGCGAGGGAACGACAAGCCTTTGATGACCGGGCGAGAAGCCAACAAGAGGCAACAACTTTAGCCGCAGCGGCTCACCAAGAGCCTACGCCTTCCATCTAGGTAGGAGTGGGAATAGCCACCAAGGCTGTAGGAGTGCCATGTTTATCGCCGGCTCTACGGGGGGAACGGTTGCCAAAGGACTTCAAAGGACCCCGCAAGGTCCCAAATTACACCGTTGATTTACCTCCATAGGCCTGGGTGGAAAGTTACGAGCTAGCCATGGAGATGTTGGATGTCAATGAGGCAGTTTGTGCTAAGTACTTCATCATGATGCTAGAAGGCCCGACTCACACATGGTTAAAGGGATTGCCACCCAATACCATCAATTCATGGGCGGAGCTGAGAGCCAGGTTCATCAAAAACTTTCAGGGAACGTGCAAACAGCCTATGAGCATCGTGGATCTTGATCACTGCGTTCAATAGGAAAATGAGTCGGCTCATCATTGGGTCCGGCGGGTCTCAACAATCATCCACTCCTCAAAACAGATCACAGCAGCTCAGGCGGTGCTAATCTTAGAGAAGAACTGTCACTTTGTCCCTTTGAAACAGAAACTTGGCCGACTCAAGCGTACGTGTCAGGATATGAGAGAACTCATGTCGGCTCTCACAAAATATGCCAACTCTGACAATACAAAAGATCTGGGCTCCGATGAGGAGAAGGCTAGCCAAAGCAAGAAGAACAGTTAGAGCAAGGGTGCGGCAAATGGTAACCAGAGTAAGCGCAAGAATCCTGAGGCCGGATCAGAGTTGGTGGCCAACGCAAGCACCGGCCAGAATCATCCTAAGGGTAACGGAAGGTTTGGGCCGCCTTTTAACAAAAACAAACCTGCCTTTAATTTAGAGGAGGCACTTAAAAGGCCCTGTCCGGATCATGGCACGGCCGAGAAGCCGGCAAACCACACATGGGGTAATTGTCGTTTCATGGAGAAGCTCAAGAATCACTTTACACAACCCAACAATCAGGATGGTGGCCCACCAGGCGGCTTAGGATACGGCGGGTCAGGAGCCGGATTCGGATCCGGCAGCTCAGGGCACGGTCATCCGGGTCAAGGTAATCAGGGAGGACACCAGCAACATTCTGGTAACAACAATCAGCAATAGCATAATCAGTCTGGTTATCAGAGTAACCCGAAGCAGCTCAACTCCGGCCAATATCATGTTTTCATGACCAGCCTCAACAAACGGGACCAGAAGTTGCGCAAGCGGGTGGTCAATGCGGTTGCACCGGCTCTATCGCAGTATTTAAAATGGTCCGAGTATGACATAACGTGGAGCTGAGAAGATCACCCGCCGCGTGTCGATGACCCAGGGCGGCTGGCTTTGGTTGTGGCCCCCCAAGTGGGAGGGTATATGGTGAATAAAGTGCTAATGGATGGAGGCAGTAGTATTAACATCCTTTACTACGATACTTTTTGGTGGATGAAATTTCTAGACAAGGATCTAAAACCCTCATCCACCGTTTTTCATGGTGTGGTGCTAGGCAAGTCGGCGTATCTGGTGGGCAGG
Source organism: Hordeum marinum (assembly GCA_022496015.1). Taxonomy (NCBI): domain Eukaryota; kingdom Viridiplantae; phylum Streptophyta; class Magnoliopsida; order Poales; family Poaceae; genus Hordeum; species Hordeum marinum. The sequence continues at coordinate 539,832,268 of CM039673.1, read as the reverse complement.
ATTTCTTTGAAAGTGGCTTTTGGTGACGAATATAATTACAGGGTGGAGTCCTTGTGGTTTGAAGTGGTAAAAATCAAGAGTCCTTACCATGCATTGTTCGGACGGACGGCTTATGCTAAATTCATGGCTAGGCCCTGCTATGTCTACTTACAGCTCAAGATGCCCAGCTTAAATGGTACCATTACCGTTCATGGTGACCGGAAGACAACTATTGAGTGTGAGGAAGATGCGGCTTACGCAGAATCCAGTTGCGCTCAGGAGGAGCTTAAATTTTATAAGGAGAACATTGACCTGGAGGATATGACTCCGCTGAAGAAGCCCACGACGGAGGTTGAGCCGCCCCTCAAGTTTTCAGCGGATGATACTAAAGCAGTGGATTTTACTCCGGGCGACTCATCCAAACAGTTCATCATTGGAGCTCACATGGATCCCAAATAGGAAAGCGCACTCATCGAATTCATCCGTGAAAATCGGGACATATTCGCATGGAAACCTTCTGACATGCCGGGTGTACCGAGAGAGTTCGCTGAGCACAACCTTAATGTGCATCCGAAATTTAAACCGATTAAGCAGTTTGTACGACGGTTCAATGAGGAGAGACGCAAGGCCATTGGGGAAGAAGTTTCCCGGCTCTTGGCGGCAGGTTTCATTGTTGAAGTTTTTCACCCGGAGTGGTTGGCTAACCCGGTGCTGGTGCTCAAGAAGAATGGCACGTGGCGTATGTGTGTGGACTACACGGACCTTAACAAGGCTTGTCCGGCTGATCCGTTTGCCCTTCCCCATATTGATCAAATCATTGATGCTATGGCGGGTTGTGAAAACCTGTTTTTTTGGACGCTTACTCAAGCTATCATCAGATCAAGATGGAGGTTAAAGACCAGGAGAAGACGACTTTTATTATGCCTTTTGGAGATTTCTGCTATGTATCTATGCCCTTCGGGCTTAAGAGTGCCCAGGCAACTTACCAGCGGTGTGTGCGGAATTGCCTTCACAGTCAGATCGGCCGCAATGTTCATGCTTACGTAGATGACATTGTGATTAAGTCAAGGAAGAAAGAGACCCTTCTGGACGACTTAAAGGAAACCTTTGATAATCTCCAGGTCTATAAGATGATGCTTAACCCGGCCAAGTGTGTCTTTGGTGTTCTAGCTAGCAAGCTCTTGGGTTTTCTGGTTTCTGAGCATGGCATTGAGGCTAACCCGGATAAAATCAAAGCTATCACTTCTCTGGCAGAGCCGGCCTGTATTAACGATGTCCATCGCTTGGCAGGGCGAATTGCTGTGTTGAGCCGGTTCATAAGCCGCCTCGGAGAGAAAGCTATTCCTTTGTATCAAATGATGAAGAAGACGGACAGATTTGTCTGGAGCAAGGCGGCGGGTGAAGCGCTGGAGGCACTCAAAAAACAGTTTACTGAGCCGCCGGTGCTGGCCGCTCCGGCTGAGAAAGAACCATTGCTTCTATACATGGCGGCTAATAACCGGGCAATAAGCGCTGCAATTGTGGTCGAGCGCAAGGAGTCTGGGAAGGAGTATCCGGTTCAAAGGCCGGTTTAGTATATCAGTGAGGTCCTGACGGAGTCCAAGCAAAGGTATCCGCATTGGCAAAAGCTAGTATATGGGGTCTTTATGGCCAACTGTAAGTTAAAGCACTATTTCCTAGGGCACCAGATAATTGTGGTCAGTTCTGCTTCACTGGGGGACATAATCCAAAACAGAGAAGCCACGGGAAGGATTGCTAAGTGGGCATTGGAGATGGGGCCTCTCAATCTAAAATATGTGCCTCGTACGACCATCAAGTCCCAAGCTCTTGTGGATTTTATAAATGATTGGACGGAGTGTCAGGCTCCCGAGGAAAAGCAGGATGACACGTACTAGACAATACACTTTGACGGGTCCAAACAGTTAGAAGGATCAGGGGCAGGAGTCGTTCTGACGTCTCCCAAAGGTGATAAATTTTGTTATGTGCTCCGGTTGATGTTCCCTTGCACTAACAATGCGGCTGAGTACAAAGCTCTGCTTCACGGTCTCAGAGTAGCCAAGGAGATGAATTTAAGTCGGGTAAGGTGTTTGGGCGACTCAGATCTGGTGGCTCAGCAAGTTTCGGGCACTTGGGATTCAAAAGATCCACGGATGGCGGCTTATCGTCAGGCGGTTGATATCATTGCTGGTCACTTCAAAGGATATCAGGTGGATCACATTGATTGTCGCAGGAATGAGGCGACTGATGCCTTGTCATGGTTAGGTTCTCAATGAAAGCCGATGCCGCCCAATGTCTTTCTGGACGTCTTACACCATCCGACTGTCAAGATACCTTCAAAAGAGGATTTGGCTATTCCTAACCCGAAGGGGCAGTTAGTGGCGGCTCTACATGCTATTCCGGATTGTACTGTGCCCTACCTGGCCTATTTGACTCGGGGCGAGTTACCTGACAATAAAAATTTGGCCAGACAGATCACCCGACGTTCTAAATCAATGACAATAGTTAATGGTGAGCTGCACAAATGCAGCGTGACTGGAGTTTTTCAACGTTGTGTCTCACCTGAGGAGGGCCAGCAAATATTGAATGAAATTCATGCTGGAGACTGCGGACACCACGCCGTCTCAAAGTCTCTAGTGGCCAAGGCCTTCCGGCACGGTTTTTTTTGGCTGACAGCTCACAAAGATGTAGAGGACCTGGTCCGTAAGTGCGACGGCTGTCAAAAGTTCAGCCGGCGTGCTCATGTTCCGGCTCAAGAGTTGAGGATGATATCAATTACTTGGCCATTTGCGGTCTAGGGGCTTGACATGGTGGGACCTTTCAAGAGATCCAAGGATAAGAAAACACACCTCTTGGTGGTAGTCGATAAGTTCACCAAATGGGTAGAGGCGGAGCCGGTCAGCAAGTGTGACGCGGCTACGGCGGTTCAATTTATTAAAAAGTTGATCTACCATTTTGGTTACCCCCACAGCATCATCACTGATAATGGCACAAACCTGTCCAAGGGGGCTATGAAAGAATTTTGCGACGAGGAGCACATCTGGCTTGATGTTTCAGCAGTTGCACATCCACAGTCCAATGGTCAGGCGAAGCATGCCAATCAAGAAATTTTAAGGGGTATTAAGCCGCAGCTTATGGTTCCTTTGAAACGAACGCCCGGGTGTTGGGTAGAAGAGTTGCCTTCCGTGTTATGAAGCATAAGAACCACCCCCAACAGATCTATAGGTTATAAACCTTTCTTCATGGTATACGGGGCCAAGGCAGTATTGCCAAGCGACATCTGGCATGACTCGCCATGCGTGGCAGCTTATGTTGAGACGGACAATGAGTCGGCACGCCAAGATGCGTTGGACGCTTTGAAAGAAGCAAGAGAGCTGGCGTCTGCCCGGTTGGCGATTTATCAACAAGACCCGCACCATTATCATAGCCGCAGGGTCAAGACCCAGACGTTTCAAGAGGGTGACTTAGTGCTCCGGTTGATTCAAGATCATACATATATGCATAAGTTATCTCCTCCATGGGAAGAACCTTTCGTGGTCAGCAGAAATCTCAACAACGGGTCATATTACCTCGTCGATATCCAGGACGACTCAGATACGGCGGGTCAGGAGACCCGCCGGCCATGGAACATAGCGCATCTACGACTTTATTACACTTAAAAGTGTCGAGACTCATCATTGTACACTATCATTGTACATATCATAGTTATATATGAATAAAGCAGCATCCCTGCAAGACGGGGCCTCTACCATCTCACACATTTCGCTCATGCAAGAAGAAGTCACAAAAGCATTCTGACTGATATATCAGCTGAGACTGTCGAAGGGGGCTTCTTACCTCCGAGTATCGCTTTTAAACACCCTGTCGACCGGCGTTTATGCCATATTGCCGAGGGTGGCTTCTTACCTTCGGGTATCGCTTCTAACACCTTATCGGCCAACTTTATGCCATCTCCGGCTAACATGATTAGCCGCGGTCAAGGGCGGCTTCTTACCTTCGGGCATCGCTTCTAACGCCTTATCGACCGGCGTTTACGCCATATTACCGAAGGGGGCTTCTTACCGACGGGTACCGCTTCTAACACCCTATCAGCCAGCTTTATGCCATCTTCGGCTAACATGATTAGCCGCGGCTGTAGGGGGTTTCTTACCGACGGGTATTTAAAACCCAACAGCCGGCGTTTACGCCATATTACTGAGGGTGGCTTCTTACCTTCGGGTATCGCTTCTAACACCTTATCGGCCAGCTTTATGCCATTTCTAGTTAACACGATTAGCCGCAGTCGAGGGCGTCTTCTTGCCTTCGGGTATCGCTTCTAACGCCTTATCGACCGGCATTTACGCCATATTACCGAAGGGGGCTTCTTAATGACAGGCATCGCTTCTAACACCATATCGGCCGGCTCTATGCCATCTCCGGCTAACATGATTAGCCACGGTTATCAAAAGGAGACTTCCCACCTCCGGGTGTAGCTTATCTAACTCTAAACAGCCGGCGTTTGTGCCAAAAAATGTTGACAAATTAGCATAAGTTACACAGGGGGCTTCCTGCACTATGGATGAAGCTTATAAAAACCTTCTCGACGGACTCTCGATACAAGCAAAAGTTTCCTGTCAACACGCCGGGAAGACACATCATCTTCAGGTTGCGCTTTTAAAGTCGGCCTCCAAACGGTGTAAAAGTATGTTTACACATACAAGGACATAAGCTATGAAGAGTCGGAAAGGCACACAAAAGGGAAGGACAAGGAAGACGGGAGATTTAAAGCCAGATTTTTCATATAAGCACGACGGCTCAAGATTCAGCAAAAGCAAAAGTCACATCTAGTCTATTATAGACGCTCTCTGAGGAGCCCAAAATATCAGTCAAGTTTTTACAACGCCACGCGGTGGGTCATGGAGAGCCGGATATTACAAGTTTTCCATAGAGAGGATTAGCTAGCTGGCGGGTCATCCTATTTCGACTCTTCGGTGGCCCTGATCTGGAGATTGTCCAAGTCCCAGTTGCAGTCGGTTAGAGCTGCAAAAGATCCTTCTTCAAAGTAAGGGGACGGGACAAGATCAGAGGCGAAGAGGTCCTTACTGCGGGCGGGTGTTAAATCTTTGCACTCATAAAGCGGGCCACGAATCCTCTTGTGGTCAGCGCTGTAAACCACCTGATAAGTTGTCAGATCAGCCTCTTCTGCTAAGACGGAGGCCAAAACCCTGGAGTCCTTCACACACCGGGTGTAATCAGCTTCGGTGAATTTAGAGCCGTCGTCCTTCTTCGAAGGAAATCCATCCATCATCTCAGCCGAAGTCAACTCCAGAGTGAAAGCCAAGGCCCAACTTATGCCTGCAATCGCTCCCTGGCAGGCGGCTGATTTCTTTAACTCGGCAATTTGTTTTGGCATTGTGGACAAGATCTCCAAGACGCCTTTGAGAGTTACAGGGATCTTGTCTTTGTACTGCACAACTTTGATAGTGCATACTGCACCACAGTAGAGCTGCTCCGTCAGGGTGTAGATGGCTTTCAAGGGCAACAGGCTATCAGAGGCCAGTTGGTGGCTCCTAGGACCTGTATAAGTCGTAGATTTCCTGATAAGTCGCCAGCACAATTATTATATGACAATTGAGTAAAAGTTGTCAGAGACTTACCAAAGAGAGCGGCTATTATTTTAGTGATGTGGCGTTTCAAAGATTGGAGTTCATCCGATACGATCATCGGTCACTAATTCGCATCATCCGCCCGCTTAGTCAATAAAGCTTTTTCAGAGTCGACTGATTCCTTGAAGGCGGTGAAGTCGGCCTTGATTTTAACCAACTCCTCGGAGAGGAGCCGACACTTCTCATCAGTGGTGCTTCGGGCAGTTTGTTGAGCCGCCAAATTGGTTTTCAAGTTAGCCAATTGTGACCCGGCTTTAGTCAAGGTTTCCTGTGACATATCAAAACATAGAGTAAATGGGCAAGTCTCAAACAGATCGCAAGCAATATGCATGACACTTGGGGGCTAATGTTTATTTTCAAAAGTTTGGCAGGAAAAGTCCTGACTCAACTTTGAACTAGACTGAGCCGGCCCTTGGGGGCTATACATTGGTTTTTTCTACAAGGATGATCATGAAAATCCCGACTCAACTTTGAACTAGATTGAGCCGGCCCTTGGTGGCTACATATTGGTTTTTTCTAAGAAGATGATAATGAAAGTCCCGGCTCAACCTTAGGAAAGATTAAGCCGGCACTTGGGGGCTACATAAGGGTATAAGGGAAAAAGGAGTACCTCATATTTCTTCTTCATCAGGTTAACCAGATGGAGCTCTAGATCCCGGCTCGTGGATAGCCGGTTCACATAGCCAGCATGAAGCTCCTCGGCTATCATCTTCTCGAAAGTAGAGGGTTCAAACTCCAACTTCCTTGAAGCTTCAGCCGACTCCTTATGCTTGGTCAGCACGTGAGCCGGGGGAGACTAAAACCAGAGCCGGTAATCACGATGTCTGGAGTGGTGGTATCCTTGGTCACCTGGGCAGGACTCGGTGGCTTGGAAGGATTCCTAGGAGGGCTCTCTAGGACGACATCATCAGCAGCCAACTCCATAGATGTTGCTGGGGGGTCCACATCCGGTCGCGACTCATACGGCTTGTCATGCTCCGGCTCTTGGGCAGCAGGGCCAGGGGAGGACTTGTTGGTCTTTCGGCGCTTGGCTTGAGCCCTGGAAAGCACGAAGATCAGAACCCAAGGATTACAGCCACTAAAGGGAACGGAATGCAAGATTAGAGGAAACGCTTACAGCGGGTTAATCTTGGGAGGCGGCAGGGCGGTCGCCGTAGAGTCACCGGAGGAAGGTGACCTCTGAGAGACGATTCAGAAAAGATAAGACAGTGTTGAGATTGCAAAGGTAAAGCCAATCAAATAGGATATACATACCTCTGCGGGGTGCTTCTTTTGAGCCGGGGAATTTGGTAAACCGGACGCAAGATTAGTAGAGCTGGCGCTCCGGGTTTGACGACGCTCAGCCTATTGTTGCTTTTTCAAAAGAAATTGGGGATCTAGATAAGCAAGAGGATGAGAAAGAGGAACTTTTCCAATAACCCGCCGTGGCTTCCGGGGGAGAAAATATTCCGAGCCGGAAGAAACATAGATTACCTCAGAGGCATTGGCATGGCTTGTTTCCACATCGTCCTATGAGTAAAACAGGTGTTAGTAAAATGAGAGAACAAAGTCTCAGAAAGCAGCTAAGATTTTACCTCTGAGCCGGACGACTGTGGTGGGTCAAACCATTCCTCTTGCGGGGCGTTCTTCTTGGGCTTCTTTAAAGGAGGGACGTACTCCTTCTTCCAGAAATCAGAGTCAGCCTGAAAAAGTAAGCCGGTTAACGGTAGTGAATCGGCAAAATACAAGTGAACGAAGAGAGAAGGATGGGAAGAGTCGCCTAACATCTGGGGCCGGATTAATGGCACTAAAGTGTGTTATCCCAATAGCTCTTTAAGCTCCGGATGTCTCATGGACGAGACTCCGGATAGCAGTGGTGATGTCATCTTCTGTTAAGGTTGACCGGCTGAAGCATAACGAACCATCATACTTGCCCTTGTACTCACACATGAGGCGGCTTCTATGCCTTAAAGGCATAATCCGCCAGGAAATCTAGCAGCGGATCAAGTCCAATCTAGTTAAGCCGTTGGCCATGAGGGCCCTAATTTTGGCATGAGCCAGCTCGTATCTTGCACGTTCTGAAGACGACAACCGGCTAGGAAGCTCAGAAGTTGTCTTGAGCCAGGAGGGACGATAACCCGACAATGGATGCTCACCCTCTGGAGAAGTATCCTTACAGTAGAACTAGGTCTTGTTCCAACCTTTGGATGACTCGGCATCTGCATAGCTGGAAAGGCAATATCCCTACACCTTTGGATAGAAATTCCACCTAGCTCTAGACTCGGACCGGCTTTCACTTCAGTTTGCCGATTTGCGTAAAAGAACTCTCGGAACAGGCCCACAAACGGCTTAGTTTGCAAATAAACTTCACATAGCACTTGAAATTTGCATATGTTTGAGACGGAATTGGGGGCGAGGTCTTGAGGATGGACCTTGTAGAGATGAAGGATGTCGCGGAAGAACTTTGAGCCGGGGGGCACGAAACCAAGTTCAATGTGGTCAGAGAAAACAACCACTTCGCCTTCTTGTGGAATGGGCTTCAATTCATTACCCGAGACCCGCCAATGGATGGCCTCTTTGGAAGGAAGAGTACCCGCGTGAACGAAATCCATCAAAAACTCCTCCGTAATACAAGACCCGACCTAGTTACAGGAATTCGAGGTGCGAGATATTCTGGCGGCTTAATACTATGCAAATTAAAACACGGCAAGTCAAGAGAAGAGAAATATCTACGTTGTCTTACGAGCTTAAGATTCTACAGATAAGATGCTATGATCCGGCTGATGAGAGCCGGAACAGTGTGGCGGGTCAACATAACAAACGAGGGAGTAAAATTCTGTTAAGTCCTAAAAAACAGATTTCGCAAACTGCCGCTATGTTCACGGATCTGCAAAAGCAAGAAAAATACTTTTATTTTCAGACCTAACGATGAACAGGCGAAGCGGAGGAAAACTAAAAATGGCAAGCGGAGCCGCGATGAGTCTACAGATTGTTGACAACCGCCCATTACGCAGCGGCGCGGCAGGGATGAGCGTTAAAAGCACGACCGGCATCGATAGGGCCCGAGTTCTAGGAGCGACGGTGGTGGAGCTCCTTACAAACCCTACCGGAGCAGCTATGGATCTAAGGGGAGGCGGATTTACCAGCGGCGGCACGATGAACGTGGAAAGGGCTCTGGTTCACAACAGGTTGATGCAGCGGCCTGTTGATGGCGAAGCGGAGACGATGCCGGAGCTGAAGGCGATGGAAGCAGCAACGTCGAGAGGAGGAAGACGAAGGAGCGAGCAGGAGAAGGAAATAACCGCTTGGGGTGGTCCTATTTAAAAGGAAAAGGCGGAATGAGCGCGAAAATCTAGGTGACGGAAATCGTTCGGCCGAGGTGGACGCCTCGGTCTTCGGGTGATCATTTAATAAGAAGATTTGGTGTGTACGTCAGCGAATCTTTCCTGCAGGGTCGACATGATGTCACGGCGGGTCATTTTTGGGCGACTCACCGAGGAGCAAAAGAAAAGGATGAAGTGAGCAAGCTCAAATCAACCTGGAGCCTAATGTTGGGGATATAACCCCGCTGTGTGACCCACCCTAAGGGCTCCGGGTTATACTTGACGGCTCGTGCACCGGCCCAAGAGTGATTCGGCGGTCTTAAGGCCCAAGAGGCTCGGCGGCTCATAAGATGGGCCGGAAAGGTAGCCCGAACAGAGATGACCCGGGTGTGTAAGCCGCCTGGGGACAACTTGGACAGAGAATAGAGGAAGACTCGAATAGACAATGAGAGTCGGTTACAACTTGTATGACCCGTGGTCTTAACCTCCTATATAAAGGAAAACCCGAGGCGACTTGGAGATCAGGTTATCGAGAACTAGGTCAAGCTTTAGCTCCCTTGTAATCGATACATCAAGCAATACAAGCACAAGCAGGACGTAGGCTATTACCTTGACTTGAGGGGCCAAACCTGGGTAAATCCGTGTCTTTCGTCCCCATCAACCCCTTTGAGTCCATCACGTTAGCAATGGCCTCAAACCCAAGTCCATTCACCCGGACATCCGTCATGACAAAACCACGATAGTGGCCCTCGACGCCCTGCCCTAGTCGACATCCTTACTCTCTAGGTTGTTAAACCTAATAATGAGAGACCTAGATCTGATACAAATTGAAAGGACAAGGATGTCGCCTAGGGGGGGAGTGAATAGGTGTTTTAAAATAATTACGGTTTAGGCTTGAATAAATGTGGAATAAAACTAACGTTTAATAAGTCAAGCACAAAACCTTAAACAACTAGGTTCACCTATGTGCATCAACAACTTATGCTAAGGAAGATAAACAACTAAGTAATAGCAATATATATAGCATCTAACAATATAGCTATCACAAAGTAAAGTGCATAAGTAAAGGGCTCGGGTAAGAGATAACCGAGGCACGAGGAGACGATGACGTACCCGAAGTTCACACCCTTGCGGATGGTAATCTCTGTTCGAAGCGGTGTGGAGGCACAATGCTCCCCAAGAAGCCACTAGGGCCACCGTAATCTCCTCACGCCCTCGCACAATGCAAGATGTCGTGATTCCACTAAGGGACCCTTGAGGGTGGTCACCAAACCCGTACGAACAAGGTTGGAGCAATCTCCACAACTTAATTGGAGGCTCCCAACAACACCACGAAGCTTCACCCCAATGGATTGTGGCTCCGAGGTGACCTCAAATGCTCGGGGCAATCTCCACAACCTAATTGAAGACCCCGAAGCTTGCCCGGAGCTTTGCACCATAATGGTTGAGCTCCGAGGCACTACCAACCGTCTAGGGCGCCAAAGCACCCAAGAGGAACAAGCTCTAGGGTGCTCAAACACCCAAGAGTAATAAGCTTCTCAACTTCTCACTTCCACGTATCATCGTGAAGAACTCAAACCTATGCACCAAATGCAATGGCAAGGGCACACAGAGTTCCCAAGTCCTTCTCTCCCAAGTCCCACCACAACAACTAATGCTATGGAGGAAAGTGAGAGGAAGAACGAAGAAGAACACGAAGAACTCCAAGATCTAGATCCAAGGGGTTCCCTTCACATAGAGGAGAAAGTGATTGGTGGAAATGTGGATCTAGATCTCCTATCTCTTTTCCCTCAAGAACTAGCAAGAATCATTGGAGGGATTGAGAGTTAGCAAGCTCGAAGAAGGTCAACAATGGGGGGCAAACTCGATTTCAAAGGATAAGTTTCAATGGGAGACAAGACCCCCTTTTATAGGTGGGAAAAAATCCAATCGTTATGCTCACAGCCCACATAGAGCGGTACTACTGCTCATGGGAGCGGTACTACCGCTAGAGCGGTGGAATCCCTTTGAAAAACAACAGCGAGGAGGCAAAAGGCCAGTAGAACCGCGGGAGCGGTACTACCGCTCGCCCTCACAGTACTACTGCTAGGGATAGCGGTACTATCGCAAAGGGTAGCAGTACTACTGCTTGCGAGCGGTACTAAAAAAATACATCTATGCCTACCATCTCTGGATAAAACATGAGATTTCGGTCTAGAGCGGTAGTAGCCGCTGTAGTACCGCTCGGGAGCGGTAGTAAAAAATTACATCTGCTCCAAGCGGTAGTACCGCTGCAGCCTTTTAAGAACACCAAAACTGGCACAACTTCTACAAACGGACTCCGAATTCAAAGAAACCAAGTTTGTTGGAAAGCTAACGACAAGGGATAATACAATCTTGATATAAATATCAATAAGAAGCAAATGAGAAAAGTCCCATAAGTAAATGGTGAGAACCCTTCCTCGAATAAGACCGGTAAAACCTCCAACACCGAAAACGCAATAGAAGAAGTATATGAAATCCGTTTTCATGTCACGGATATAAACACAAGCTCAAGAACCCACATAGAGAAAAGCCAACCAAGAACCAAGAAATATGATGATGCCAAGAATGCAATGGTTTGAGCTCTCAACGAACAATACGATCAAGCTACTCACTTGAGAGCCCCCCTTGATAGTACGACAATCGATCCTATAACCCGGTCTCCCAACTACCATCATGAGACCAGTAAAATAGAAAACCCTATCAAGATCAAACCTTTGCCTTGCACGAAATCCACTTGAGCTAGATGATGACGATCTTGACTCCCTCAAGTTGGACCACCTTTCGTGATTGCGTTGGCTCGATGAAGGCTAGTTGATTGCTCCCCCATACTCCACTCTGGATGAGTCACTCTTCGGCACACCTTCACAAGTCCATTGTCACCACAATGGACGGCAAGCTACAAGTATGATTTCTTCGTGATGCTTCTCTTGAACTTGCACACTGCAACCTTGATGACGATCACCACTTGATGTCATCTTCCATGGGTTGTATGGGATCTTCCTCTCGATGCAATCCCATGGAAATATACCTAACCCTACAAAAAACACTCATGTAGACCATGGGTTAGTACACAAAGCGTAATGGACAATGCTTACCCATACCATGGGATCACTTGATCCTTCTCGGTACATCTTGTACACTTTGTGTGTTGATCAACTTGGTTCACTCTTTGACTTAGTCTTGATCAACATTGTATCTTATCTTCTTTCTTCATAAACATGATGTCTTGAAGGTAAACATGAATGCTCACACAGTCTTCTTCTTCAAGATATTCTTGCAGTAAGCTCAACTCTTACATGGCCAATCTTTGAATAACATCTTGAATACCACCTTGGTCACCATATAAACTCCTTGAAACCAACAGATGGACTTAGAATAAAACTCAAGGCAACCATTAGTCCATAGGGGTGTCATCAATTATCCAAACCACACATGGAGAAATGTGCTCTTACAGTCGGGATTTAGAGCAGCAACACCATCAGCACGCGGGAAGGCCCAACCTCCCCCGTCACCGACGGGATCCGACCGGACGCAACGGCAGGAGCATACCAGGCCCATGGGCCCACAGGCTAGGTCAGGCCCTAAAACACCCGTGAAGCTCCCGCTGTCACGATGCAGTAGGCATGCCATCGGTGTCGCTGCTCCCAATCTGAGCCACTCCACCACTTCGCCGCGCCAGAGGCAGCGAGGCCGCGCCAGCACCGCCCCGCTAGGAGCCAAATGGGCCCCTCAGGACCCAGATCTGGGTCGGGGTCGTGCCGCCGGCCACCAGCGCCACCAGGCCCCCCCCGCCGCCAAGTGGCAATACCACCATCGTGTGTGTCGCCGGCCCCTGCCGCCAGGACGTCAGGCTGCCGTGACCGAACCTTGCCTCGGGAAGGGTACCGCACGCTGGGGAAAGGCAGTCCTGCCACCGTCGAAATCACCCAGGCAGATCCGGGGGCACCCTCCGATGACGGCAAGGGAAAGAGGACGGAAGGGGGGCAAGAAGAGGGAGCAGGCGAGCCGACCCGACCATCGCTCGGGAAGGCGGCGCGAGGCGGGGTCAAGGACAAGAGGAGGAGGCGGTCGAGGTGTCCACTGCTCTCTGATTCAAAACATTCTGTAATTACTCATTTGTGTAGCGGTTTAATCCGGTTAATTAAGGACAACCAATAGGTTAGCGGCCGTCGCAAGCCACTCCGTTGCAAACGATATGACAAAATTTGGATATGCATCCAGTTGCTAGCCCTCTCCTGATTTACGGCCATCCAGGTATACTCCTTCCGTATCAAAAATAAGTAACTAAACTTATATTAATTTTAAAGTTAGAATAAAATTGAGTACTACATACGGAATTCGGGGTAATATAATACTAGTCCGTTCGTTTTATAATATAAGAGTGTTTTTAAACTACACTAGTTGTAAAAAATGCTTCTGAGACGGAGAATAGCATTTAAGTAGTCCAGCTGTGGCACCAGTAGTAGTATGTCGTTACCTGAAAACATTTTATACATAGTGGAGCTTCACACAGGAAAAAAAGAACCCAACATGCGGGTAAATATGTGAACCGAAGGTGACAACGTCAAAGCAAACATCAATTAGTTCCTTTTTCCAGCCAAACAAAATCAGGGTCAGAATTTATTATTTGCTTGCTACTACTGATTAATGTTTTTATTTTTTCTAGAGCTAATAACTATACGCACTACTAGTTCCCTACTAGTTTATTGCCTTGTTTGGACACCAGCATACTAGTTTAGTTTATTGCCACGACGCAAGCAAGCAGAGATAATGTATAGTGCGCTTGGCTGCAAAAATGCAATTCGGCTCCTGGTAACACGTGCTCCTGTCTATGAAAAATAATTTTTAAAATATTAAAATAACATAACAAAATTTTTGTATGTTCTTCGTCATATTCAAGTGCTATCTCAAAATTCTTAGGCAAAAAGCTCAAAATTTTGGCCTGTGAAAAAAAAGAAATACCAAATGTTATCCTAAAATGTCACTTTAATTTTTTTTTTACTGACGAAACACTACCACTCTGTTTTGCACGAATTTGATAGGCATACTTGTGACGCTAACAAGAACATCCAAAAAAAATTCAAAAAATATTGAAATTTTTAAAAAACATTTTTTGCGTTACTGTTCACCCGGGAGCAAATGCTCCCGGGAGCCAAAACGCCTCCTCCACTTGGCTGGCCTCACTTATAGACGACCACACGATTTCCGGTGAGAAAATAAAAAAGAAAACAAAAAACAGGAGAGAAAATAAAAACATGAGATAAAATATAAAAGAAAGAAGAAAAAAGAAAAAAAGAAAAACCAAATGAAAACCAAAAAACCGTTGCAAGGAACCTTCTAGAAGTTTTCCAAAACCAGAAAAAAATCGAATGGGAATCTATAGAAGGTTGTCAAAACCGGGCATGTTGGAACGCTTAAACTGGCCGGCCCGTTGCCTCGCTTCTCGTTCGCTCGCCTGTGCGAAGCACCCGGAGTTTGACGCAACGAGCGGTAAATAGAGTTTTCCCCAAATTAAGCCCCCCCCCCCCCACAAAAAAAGTTATATGGGTCGTGGCAGCACTAAACCGTTGATCGTGTTGAGCGGCTCAGCAAAAAATCAGAAGGTAGTAGTGGGCTTAGCGGCGGAAAGAGGCTCATCAGTACCATATGCTAAAAGGAAGCTCATGAAACGATAATTCATAGGGTCGTCAAACACATCAGAGCTGGCCAAATGGGCCGGGCCAACCAGACCGACCCGCGAGCACGTCCGGCACGGCCCGCCATGGGTCAGGCACGACACGGGCTAAACGGCCGGGCCCGCCACGCGGCATGCCCTGGCCGTGCTTGGGCTGGGGGGCTGAGCACGCGGGCCGGCACGGCACGATCCGATTATCTTTTTATTTATTTTTTATACGGCCCAATAGGTAAAAATAAACTAAAAAACGCTCAGTGTGCAAAATAGCAGGCATTTTAGTGGGGCTGGCGTGTCAATAGGCCGGCCCGATTAGCAAACGGGCCGTGCTTGGACCGCAAGGCTGCGCACGCGGGCCAGCACGGCACGACCCATATACTAATCGTGCCGAGGCATGCCGTGCCATGCCAGGCACGTTTTACGGCGGGCCGGGCCGTGCCGGGCCGGGCCGGCCCGTTTGGCCAGGTCTGTCACGCATTGCGTGGGAGGGATGTCTCATAGGAAAAAAAACGCATTGCGGCGGAGTGGGGTCACTTTCTGCCGTCGCCGACGACCGGACGCAAGCGCCTGCAGCAGTGCGAAATCCCGCTCCCTGGGCAGGATACTGGGCCAGCAGCCCACGCGCGCCTTCCTCTCAGCGGCCGGCACGACGGCGGCTGCACGCGCGAACCTAGGGTGGCGGATGGCGGCGCCCGGGCTTCGTCTGAGCCGTGGCGGCGGTGCCTGTCGAATCAGCGCCGAGCCGCCACTGCGGAGGAGCGTTCGCCTGGGCTGTGGTCGTGTGTTCCTTGATCTATCTCTTCTCGGTTCCTATTTCAAGGTGCATCCTGTTTGATTTCTTCTGAATCTTCGATTCAGTTTGCGAATTCGCTAGTACTACTAGACATCCCCTACTCAAATCATCTCAACTCGTAATTATATCATTTTTCGAATTGTGAACAAATTTTGAAACATGAACAAATTCACAAAGTCATTTGCTGAGTCTGGTAGGTATCTCAAGAATCATATTGACAGTCTTTGTGACTTTGTTGTCCCCATATAATGATGTCAGAACTTGAAAAGGCCTAGTTGGATCCCTGTGACTAATTTTTGGCCACCCACCTGGCGAATGCTTCGGAAGATATTTTCAGCAAGGTTTTCGATTTTTTTTCAAAACTAGTACTATTTTTGTAGCAATTTTGAAAAAAATGTTGCGAATTATTTTTTTTCCAGAACTAATACCTTGTCGGCCGATTGTGGGCCGACCGGACGCCCGTCGGCCTAAACGGGCCCGAAACAGGCCAGTCGGCCATAGCCAGGCCGACGCGCCCGGCAGTCGGCCCGCTCCTGGCCGAGGCCCCCCTGTCGGCCTCCTGCCAGCCGAAAGGTGACAGGATAAGGTCCCGTCGGCCACCTCTCCTTCCTCCTCCAGCTTTCATTTTAGCATACTTTAGGCCGAAATCCCCCTCCCCCCTTTGATCTCCCATTCCGTCCACTCATTTGCCGTTTCAATCCGATGAAACGATAGATCATGTGTTTCTTCCCCGCCCTACGGTTTTATTTTTCGCAACGGTGTATTGGTTTGTTCGTGTGGAGGAGAAAATGGTGTGGTGGTGGAGGTTTCAATGGTGAGAAGGTGGAGTGATGGAGAGAGAGAAGAATGTGGAGAGGAAGGAGTGCACTCACGCGTCGAAGGTATAAATTTTTGCTGTTATTTTCGTTTATTATTATTATTTTTGTAATGTACGTACAATTAGTTTATGTTATTTTTAGTAGCGTAGTTATTTTAGGTTACTTGTGTTAGTGTAGTGATTTTAGTGTAGTCATATTAGTATCGGGTTTTAATTTATGTTTTAGTAGTGTAGGTTTAGTTAGATTAGTCATAGTAGTGTCGGTTATTTTTGTGTACCTCATTTTAGTGTAGGTTTTTTTTACGTATATTATAGTGTACGTTTTATTTTAGTGTCGATATATTCGCTACGAATAATGAGAAGCTGGCATTGTCTGACAGGTTAAAATGTTTGAATTCGTAAATCTGACTGTGGATTACGGCTTTGGTACTGTTCGATATAATGAGTTGGGGGTTGATCTTAGCGAGTTTAAAACAGGCGAGATGACATTTTCAGACCTGGATAGACTGGACATTAGGCAGTTGAAGCACTGGTTGACTACTAGTTTTGGCCTCGATCCTGAAGTTTGTTCCGTCAGTATTCATGCCTTGTGGACCAAATCTTGTAAAAATGTGAAGTGGGATTTGATTCCGATAGATAGGAGCCAGCATTGGTTGTCTCTGTTAAGTCGTTGCAGAGACCGATGAATCCATCCGTATGCCCTAGTGCAACCAGTGGCGAAGGAGGGGAATATCGTACCACCCAACGTGGCGTATGAACCAGGCCAGAGTAGTCAAGTGGCTGACGAGGTTTATGTATCCGAGTCACAGCCACCGGATGTGAATGATACCCAAGCCGACAATGAGTCAGATTATGTTAGTGGTCATGTTGTTGGTCAGAGTATTCAATCGATAGTATTAGCTGCCTCTGGTGTTGCTGATGGGGACGAGGAAGGCGAGGAAATGCAGAGGGTGATGGAGGAAGAGGACGAGGATGAGATTGCAGAAGAACTTGATTCTGAAAATTCTGAGGATGAGGAGGAGGTACCAATTCCTGCTGCATGGGAGCAGGACATATCCACCGGCTTTACTGTCAACGATGGCCATGAGACTCCATGGCAATATAATCTGAACCAAGTCCAGATCGGGGCTATGTTTGACACAAAGAAGAAAATGAAGTATGAGGTGATAAAGTGGGCTATGTCTACCCAGAGGGTTTTCCGGACACACATATCTAGTCCAACGAAATATACCGTCAAGTGTGTTGAATCAGGTTGTCCTACGAAGGTGCACACCCACATGCCAAAGTATCACATCCACTGGGTTGTGACAAATGTTGTACCGCATAATTGTGTTAGGAAAAACATGTTGGCTCGTCATCCAAACCTTACTTAAACTCTCATGGCGCAACTCATGTATACCGAGATAGTGGCGAAGAAAGATATGGAAGCAAAACACATCCAGATAGCAGTGAAGGTCAGATGGAAGTATGACATTCCATATGGGAAGGCTTGGAGAGCTAAGCAAAAGGCTATGGAGAAGAGGTTTGAGACGTTCTTCGACTCCTATGATAATGTTGTGCGTCTTCTTGACATACTGAAGGAGAGGAATCCCGACACTTATGTTAACATTCAGCACACGAGGTTGGAAAGCATACCGGATTACAAGGTGTTGAAATGAGTACTCTTCTCTTTCGGTATGTGCATAGAAGCTTTCAGGCATTGTCCTCCTGTGATGTTTGTGGATGGTACAATCTGGTCAGTACAAAGGGCAAATCCTGACTGCTATTGGTGTGGACGGAAACAACCAAATCATCCCACTAGCCATGACATTTATGGAGGGTGAGAACTTTCCGAGATGGGTATGGTTCTTCTATCAAATTAAAATTGCGATCGTGAAGGACCGATCAAATGTGTGTCTCATTCATGACAGACATCCCGGTATATTGAAGGCGGTGAAGACACTGAGTAATCCAACTGCTGACGAGACAACACCTTGGAAGGACTTGCAAAGCCGGTGGTGCATGCGCCATCTGGGTGCTAATTTTTTCTCACGGTTCAAGAACAAACGGTTGATGAACTTGTTCAAGAAGTTATGCAAGCAGAACCAGTGGCGCAAATACAATTTTATTTGGTCCAAACTAGATGAGTTCACTAAGAAGCAGGTCGTTGCTAGGAAGAAAATGGAAAAAGACCAGGTTAAATTAACAGCACTCATTGCGGAGATGGAGGGGCTAGTTGGTCTTTGTGACTTGCCAGCAATTGACCCTCCTAATATGAAGAGAAAGAAGGGCAGGGCAATAAAGAATTTTTCTGAGTGGATAGAGAAAGAGCCTCCAGTGAATTGGTCTTTGCTGCATGACACCCATGGAGCTAGGTATGGCCACATGACAACCAATCTTGCAGAGATCTATAACTTTGTTCTCAGAGGGAATAGAGCATTGCCACTGACAGCTATTATGGAGGGTGTATTTCATGGCACCGTGAGGTATTATGAGTTGGCAAGGAAGCGTATTGCAGATAATCAGAACACTCCTTACTGCAGCCGTGTCATGGAGTATATGGCTGAGAAGATAAATAAAGAAAAAAGCACCGCGTCACACTCATAGGTAATCAGGAAAGGAGGTATGAGGTTCAGCTTCCTACTGATGGTTTTGGTTCTGAAAATGAGGTGAAGACGCATGAAGTTACAATTGGAGCAGAATTTTATCCAACTTGTGAGTGTACATGCAACAAGCCTCAGTTGTTGCACCTGCCTTGCTCACATGTGTTGGCTACCTGTGGCCAGATTCAGTTGGACGCTATCTCCTTCGTGTCTCCGTACTATTCAAAGGAGGCAGTACTCAATGTATGGACATGTGAGATGACAGGGTTTAGAGTCGTCGGCAATTTCAACAAGGTAAACGATGGTGATAGAGTATACATCCCGGATCCTGCACTATGGCGAACTAGCAGGGGCAGGCATAAGGTAAAGCGCATCCGAAACGATATGGACCAATCTGAAGCTGGTGGAGCAACCAGGCAATGTTTGCTCTGTGTGGCGTATGGGCATAGGATGAAATATTGTCCCGACCTGAAGAAGATGGTGCTTCCACATCGACGAGTGCTTCCACATCGACGACTGCAACATCAGTTGCAAGAGGAGGTCCTGGCAGTCGTGGTGGACATGGCTCTCGAGGCCGAAGGGGCGGACGAGGAATGAATAACTCAGAAGCTACATAATCTGTGGGACTATGTTTTTATTTGTAATATGTGGGACTATGTTTTTAATTTGTAATATGTCGGACTATGTTTTTAATTTGTAATATGTCGGACTATGTTTTCATTTGTAATATGTGAGCACTATGTTTTTATTTGTAATATGTGAGACTATGTTTTAATGCCTTTCAGATACTAAGTTTTTATTTTTAGTATGCAAACATCTATGTTTTATTTTGTAATATGTTTGTAATATGTTCTCATTGCAGATATGGCTTCGTATCCGATGCTTAATGCTAATATCGATAGAGGGCACCGAGGCGCACTTACGAAATCGGGCACGAACTTAGATGTGTTGATCACTCGCACCCCAAAGTCTAACTGGATGATACACCCTGCATGGGTTGATAGGTATGTGTCGGTACAATCACTTAGTATGTTCGACATCGTTTTGATAGAAGCTAATTGTAAGCTACATTTTGTTCATTTTGTAGGCTGAATTGGGTTGGACTTCTACCCTTGTCACGACTGGTTGAGGGTACATTGGATGAGTGGGTTGATCACCCGGACTTGGATGACGCGGGTGAACCAATGCAGCTGCACAAGAGGCCAATATGACGCTTCTCTTATGACAGGTCACTCCTTAGCTGCTTAGTAGATAGATGGAGACCAGAGACACATACGTTCCACTTTCCCTAGGGAGAGATGGCTCCTACTTTACATGACATGTCTTACTTGTTGGGATTACCTCTCGTCGGTGCTGCCATAGGACCTTTAGAGGTGGAAACTGGTTGGCTAGCATCTATGCATGCCCGTTTTCTGGCTGCGGTGCCAACTACGGTTACCCTAGACAACGATCGGCACGGGCCTCTTTTTAGGTGGTTGAGCTAGTTTCAGATTGTTGCCTTAGGATATCCCACTTATCAGTTGTTAGAGGCACAGATTGACCGGTCCCTAGAGGCATATATTATGTGGTTGTTTGGCAAGACTATGTTCACAGAGAACCACGTGACCACTGTAGATGCATGACTGATCAACATTGCACGAGAGATAGCTGAGGCACGTTCCCCTGAGGACATTGTGTAGAGGAGTTTTGGTTCTGCCGTGTTAGCAGCTACGTATAGAGGCCTCTGCAAAGCTTGCCAGTTGAGGTCTAGGAAATCTGGTCTTCTCGGATGTCCACTTCTGTTGCAGCTTTAGTCTTATGAGAGATTCCTATTGGTCGACCCTACGTGAGTATTGACAAACCTTTTGGTAATGAGGACATGGTTGGACATTACGTGCCTTCTATCGGTGACTTGCCTACTATGGGATCTGTTTGGGCACGGAGAGAGGTATTTTCATTATTAACAATATGAATTGGTAATGTTTATTTCTTGCTATTCAATATTATATACTAATGTTAGTTGTCATGCACAAAGACAGTTTACGCCTAGCCAGGTGAGGGGCTGCTACCCCTCCTTCACGGCGCAGTTTGATAGTCTACATGAGGATCAGGTTATATGGGAACCATACACCCGTAAGGCTATTTCAGATAGGTACCCAAGTGGGATTTCTGGATACTACACTAGAGATCAGCATTACTGGATGACCAAGGCCACGTTGGTCTTCGATGTGACAGTTGAGGAGATGGCTATTAATAGGGTGATGAGACAGTTCGGTCTGTTCCAAGAGCCTGACATTCCGGTTATTTCACGATTACCAGATCATGTGCACAAGTAAGTAATACTACTTTGGTTCTCATCTCTGCATTAATAGGATATTGAGATATTCGGTTTACTTATAGCTAATCATGTAACGTGCATTTCAATCTCAGGTACAGCCGCAGCGGAGGAAACAAGTCCCAGACTTCTTGGGTTCGCGATATCAGACCTTACCTCGAGGAATGGAATACTGCCCCGACAAATATATGGGATGAAGTTCGTGTCTTCGACTGGGACAGGTACGGGTTGTATCTGAAGCGTTACAGACAGAGCACGAGGATCTACTTGGTTCCATCATCTGCTCTGGAACATATCCCAATTCCTCTCACTAGCGATCTGTTCCCAACTTCCTCACTTGTGGGAACCAGACACCACGCTATATGTCCTCAGTTGTTCCCCACATGCTACATTTTCCATATACATGAACATATACAATTGGTTAACTTTTTACGTACAGGGTGAATTGTCAACTCAGGCGCTAGATGAGATTACCGCTTTGGTGGACCGCTTTGAGAGAGGAGAAAATATCCCACAGCGAGATGCAGTATCAAGGTTGAAGAGTCTTCAAGCGAAGATACGCGGGATCGTTGCAGCTGTTACATGTAGGTGATCTTCCGATGTTGTTGACACTCGAGCAGCACATCATCCGCCACGCCCCTCTCTGCAGCGTTCAGAACCTCGGCCTTCATAGCCAGGGAGCTCCTCCTGGCAGCAGGAACCTCCTTCACAGCCACGGGGCTCCTCCTGGCAGCAGGCACCTTCTTCACAGCCAGGGAGCTCCTCCTGGCAGCAGGCACCTCCTTCACAGCCAGGGGGCTCCTCCTGGCAGCAGGCACCTCCTTCACAGCCAGGGGGCTCCTCCTAGCAGCAGGCACCTTCTTCATAGCCAGGGGGCTCCTCCTGGCAGCAGGCACCTCCTTCACAGCCAGGGGGCTCCTCCTGGCAGCAGGCACCTTCTTCACAGCTAGGGAGCTCCTCCTGGCAGCAGGCACCTCTTTCACAGTCCGGGGGCTATTTCTACCAGCAACCACCTCCTTCACAGCCCGAGGGCTATTTCTACCAGCAGGCACCTCCTTCACAGCCCGCAGACTCTTCCTGGCTTCAGCAGATGGACCTAGGTAACTTAACTTTGTACATTCTTTTGCAAAATTTAGTCTCGTAAGTCATTCCTTACATGTTTTATTTCACCAGCAGGAGGTAGCCAGTTGCAGCCTTTTATGACTTCAGTTTAGTCACCTCTATTTACTGGTCCTGGTTCGTACATAGCTGGTGACGACAAGGACGATGATCGTGTTGCATGCACCTATGGTATCTCGGAGACAGTTCTTGCCACTCCACCACTATCGTCGACGCAGGAGATGCAGACACCGACGGACGAGGTGTTCTATGGTCGTGGTCATTGTGACACTCGTCCACTTCCTCAGCGCTTGTCGCCTTCCGGTCCACGTCCGAGGAAGCCGAAGATTCATCGCAAGCCCCAGGAGTGATATTGTCATCTACGTACGAGACATGACTATCTATTTATGTATAAGACATATGTAGCCTTTATGTATCGGACATATTCATGTATTTGTCATATTTAGCCTCTATGTATTTGACATATTTATGTTTGAGACTTATTTGGTTTGGAGAGAGAACAATAGTAACGCAAACCAAATTCATCAACATCAATTGCACGTTACAACTGGATTAAATGTTACAACTTAATTAAACCACACTACATAGAACAACACTACAGAACATAGTACTACATGAAAAACGTATTACATGAATGCATCATCGTCATCCTCCATCGATGCAGATCTCTTCCCTTTTGTCGTTGTAGAACTATTGCCCTTCGGTGATGCGCTGGTCTTCACCTTGGTACTCGGCATGAAGACGTCGTCTTCATCCTCTGTCGCTACAGAAGTATTCCCCTTCGTCGATGTAGAACTCTTGCCCTTTGTCGATGTAGAATTCTTGCCCTTCGATGCAGAACTCTTCACCTTGCTGCTTGGCATGAAGAGGCCGTCCTCGTCCTCACTTTCTGCTGACCATAAACCTGAATTATTAACAGCAATCCTGAGATAAGCATCACCCTTGTGCAGTTGCTTCTGCCATCTGGCGTGCAACCTCAGAAGTTCTTTTCGTATCTCCTCAAAAGTCCTGGGAGGCCACCCAGCCCTAGCTAATTGGTGAGACAACTCATTCAGTATGAAATCACTACTAATGAGTTCCTCCCATGGTACTACTCTATCATTCATCTTGAAATTGGCAGCTAGACGAAGAAGACGGTCAGACATACCCTTGTGAAAACTACGATCAAAAGGATAGTGAGGATGAGGAGGATGAGACATCTCCACGAAAGAATGGCGAGAGCGGAAGGAAGGATGCGGGAGCGACAGGGAAAGGAAGGGCATGCTCACCCTCCTTACTGCGAATGTGGTTATATAGGCGGGAGACAAAGTGGCGGGAGAGAAAGGCGGGAAAGACAATGGCGGGAACGAATGGCGAGGAGAGAAAGTGGTGGGAGAAAATGGAAGTGGCGGGAATCAAAGTGGCGGGAGAGACTGGCGGGAGAGGAACTAGCGGGAGAGAAAGTGGCGGGAGAGAATCAATGCACTTGCACAAGAGGCAAGTATCACGCTTCTCACTGAAATTAAGATACAATGTGCTGAAATTAAGATACATCTTGCTGAAATTAAGATACAACTTATTGAAATTGAGTTACTGCAATCTAAATCTACTGAGTCCAACGTGGATATTTTCCTTTTCCATCTCCAGCTTCTTCTGCTGCCTGGGCTGCACGAGCCCTTTCTTTCTTTCTTTGCCTCTCAGCTTCACGTGCCTCCTCTCGCTGCCGGTAGACCTCCGCCAGTCGAAGTTGGTTTTCTTGTTTTTTCTTCTTCATCTCAGCAAGGAAAGCCCTTTGCTCCACACAGTGCTCTTGCCAAGCTTTCTCCTGCTTTGCTTTCTCCTCTACTGCCGCCTTCTCGCGGCACTCCTCCAAGTCCAAACTTGCCCATGCACGAAGACTTCTTTCACGAATCTCAGTCACCGCCCAGTCCTTTTCGTGTCTATCCAACGATAGTACTAGCACAGGGGCGGAGGAGACTACAAAAGAAATAGAAATACGAAAATCAAATAAACAACAATACGGACAACGTGTTTAATCTATGTGACTAAAACATACCGGAGGCGTGATGTACGGTGAAGGACCAACGGGTGGATCTTCCTCATAATTAGCGCACATGAAAAACTTCATGCCCAACCAATCTGAAAAATCCGTCACCTCCTTCACCTTGCAGAGATCCCCGCACCAACAACGAACTGCTTCCACCCCCTGAGGCAACTTCACACTCTTCCATTTGCCAGGCCTAATGCTTTGATCTGAAGAAGGCAAACTCATAATGACTACCGCGCTAGTTTTTTCGAGTGTTGGTGGCCGATGGAGGAAGGCAGATACAATGCCTCCTTTTATAGGCAGATGACAACCGCAATGGCAGGAAATCGGGCAGGAGAGAATGGCGGGACAGAGAATGGCAGGAGAGAATGTCGGGACAAAGAATGGCGGGAGAAATTGGCGGGAGAGAATGGCGGGAGAGAATGGCGGGAAAGATAATGGCGGGAGAGAATGGCGGGAAGGAAAGTGGTGGCAGAGATTGGTGGGACAAAGGTGGCGCCACAGTATGGCGGCAAATAAAAACGGGAATAGTACGGCTTGCTGAAATTAAGATACATCTTGCTGAAATTAAGATACAACCTACTGAAATTAAGATACAACTTGCTGAAATTGAGTTACAAGAATATAAATCTACTTAGTCCAACGTGGATATTTTCCTTCTCCATCTCCAGCTTCTTCTGCTGCCTGGGCTGCACGAGACCTTTCTTTGTTTCTCACTGTGGCAGATAGCTGAAAACAATAGCTAGCTCCTGTTCATGCTGTTTGAATGTTA
Organism: Hordeum marinum; assembly: GCA_022496015.1. Taxonomy (NCBI): domain Eukaryota; kingdom Viridiplantae; phylum Streptophyta; class Magnoliopsida; order Poales; family Poaceae; genus Hordeum; species Hordeum marinum. The sequence continues at coordinate 539,807,227 of CM039673.1, read as the reverse complement.
TGAGCACCAAATTGTTGACTTCGATAGACGATGCCAGCAGAAAATTTCCAAAACCTTCCTTCTTCAACACCATTCGATCATCCAAGCCAATAAAGTAGGAACAAGGAATGCTCACAAATATTTCATCATCTTCTGAATCCAATGTAATTTCAAGAGTTAAATAACCAGTCCTAGGAATAGCCACAAATTCCATCAAACTCCTCACAACCATGGTAGGAATAACCTGACAAAAACAAGCAAGTTATATGATCTATCCTATGAACCAGCAAAGAACAAACAAATAATAAAAACCATAAACCAAATCTTACCATATGTTGAGAATTAACATTCATGCGATCCATCCTATGAACAAAAGGAGTACACGGTATGTAGTTGTCATCGAAGAGCTGGCGCGACATGACATACATTTGATGATAATTCAGAGTGACGACATGACTATAAAAATAGCCGTCAACAAGTTCCCTCTGAGTTTCACTCAGATCCTCAAGAGCTACAACAAAATGATATCACTAACTGAGATGAACCGCAAAACGTATAAGCTGAATCAAATCTGAAAACCAGTCAAACAAATATCTTACTAACAAGGGGTAAAGGAAACAACATAACACCATCCCGGTGGAATTCAACACTAATATAAGTTCCACAGTGCTCAAGCATAACAGTCATCATGTCACTGTGGCGGAGACCATAATCATTCACGAGTTCCTTCCACGAAGGACCATGGAATTTACTGCTCATCCTACCATGTGTAAATATAACATGGTATAAGTTACCCTCAGTGTTGTGTAGAGCAAGATCAATATCCGTGTCACCTCTCCGAATAGCTAAAGCTCTGCACTCCTCAATGTACCGAGCAAGATGTGATCTAACACTGCAAGGAACATACTACAACAAGAATGGAAGCAATGATCATAAACTTATAAACAAAGGCATTCGAATATGCCACAGTCAGATAATCAAGACATAGAATCTTACAACACGTCTAGAACATCGACGATCCAGCACCACAGTAAATACAGACACACCGAAATCAACGGCATCACAAGGGCCACCTGGAGCTCGACAAAATGGGCAAGCCATTACCTGCAGACGGACGGTGGCAAATAAGAACTAAATCCACTACCGACTTGAGAGTTCTCATTCGATTGAGTTGGAAGCCAAAAAAAATTACCGTAGGCCGATGGAGAGCACCCTGATCTATTGTTTATGCGGATAAAATAACAAAATGGATGGTCCAGCGAAGAGATCGGCGAGGCGATGGAAGCACTGGAGAGCAACGGGAGTGAGATGTGAAGAGGGGCAGGCTACTAGACGGAGGAGGGTGAAATGACTGGTCAGTGGAGGAAGAAAGGAGGGATGGGCCTTATCTAGGGGCCCATCGGCCTCCCACTGGCCGACAGGTGGCCCTTCGGCCACCCTCTGGCCAACATGCATCCTTCCCTGGCCTCTGATTCGCCGAGAGGGTCTCTTCGGCCTACTTGTGGCCGACAAGTCTCTGGTCGGCCTGATGGTGTCCGACAGGTCCCTACTCGGCCTGATACTGGCTGACAGGGTACTAGTTTTGATATTTTTTCAACTCAGACACCTGTTTTCAAAATTGCTACAAAATTAGTACTAGTTCTGAAAAAAATTCAAGGTTTTCTGTGGGTGATGATTTTAGTTTTATTTGTTGGTGGGGAATCTAGTGATGATGATTGATGGGTGAAGTCTTGGTCCAAGTAAACTGATTGACTGTGAGTGCTAGGTTGCACTTCTAGTCAAATTTAGCGGACGAAAACTGCATGTCGGCACAACGTTCAAATCACTCGCCATCTTTTCCTCTAAGGCTAGCTAAGTGTGTGTATATATGTACGCAGGCAGGGGAAGGGAAAGCACATTACCAGGTATGGGTACTACTAGATGCTTGCCATGGGGATCATTGTCTCTGGTCACATTTCTGTTATTACAGTCCATGGTTCAGTTGTCCTCTGCCTGCTCCATGGAGGAGAGATCTGTGCTGATGGACATCCGGTCTTCCCTGAGGAGAGCACACTCCATGTTTTCACCTAATCTATGGGGGAACGATGATGATGACTGCTGCTTGTGGGAGATCGTCAAATGCAACAATGGCACCCGACGAGTAACTCATCTCGACCTTTCCTTTGTATATCTATCAGCATATGCAGGTGAACGTTGGTATTTAAACTTGACGGTGTTTTCTGCATTCCATGAGCTTCGGTACCTAGATCTATCATACAATTTTCAGTGTTCACTAAGCTTCGAAGGTATGTTTGGACCACAAACTCTGTGTGTGAGAACAGTACATATGTTTGGTCATTTCTTATTCTTGCAGCTGTAATGAAAACACCTGCAGGGTTAGTTGGACTTCCCAGGCTTCGGTATCTTGACCTCAGTGGCATTGCGTTGGGAGGGGGTTTCCTAGAATTTATCAGGTCATGTGTTCCACTGGAAGTTTTAGCTCTCAATTGCAACAACATGACTGGTGGTCTTCCAGAGGCAGGTATAAAGGCGTACTGCTTATAGTAGGTACTGAGGTTAAGGTCGACATTTCACATGTCTATAACCTTCTCGCATCCATATTCTTCTGCAGCTTTCAATAATCTTCGAAACTTGCGAGAACTGAATATGTCTATGAGTGGCCTCAATGGAAACCTCCCGGCATCGCTATTTGCACTTCCTCACCTAAAGATCTTAGATCTCTCAAACAATATCTTTGATGGGTATATTCCAAAAAGTTCGTCCTCACGACCAATTTCCCTTGAAGTCTTAGATCTCAGCAATAATCACCTCACTGGAATTCTCCCGATTACAGGTAAAAAAACAGGAAATTCTTTCTTATATTCGAAAAAGGAACTTCATGAGTTCATGTTTCATACTTTCTGTTCATGGCACCTGTAATAATTATACTACTTGCATGTATCACAGCCTTTAAGAACATCAGGAACTTGAATTTGGGTGGCAACCTATTCAGTGGATCCCTCCCTGTGTCAATACTTGCACTTCCTCATCTGAAGTTCCTAGATCTCTCATCAAATCATTTTGAGGGAGGTTTCCCTATCAATTTTTCTTCACAACAAGTTCCACTGGAAGTCCTACATCTCGATGGTAATAACATGAGTGGAGCTCTTCCGACTGAAGGAGGTAAATAATGAGCATTTCCTGCTTATATCATTGAAAAAGTTTGCCACTGTTTCTAATTGTTGCGTGATTCCTATATTTGTAGCATTTGAAAATCTCCGGAACCTACGGCAGTTGTATTTGAGTTACAACCAATTCAGCGGAAACCTTCCAACATTAGCATTTCAAAACCTCCAGAACCTGCGAGAATTGTCTTTGAGTTCCAATCAGTTCATTGGAAACATTCCATCATTATTGTTTTCTCTACAACATATTGAACTGTTGAATCTCTCATCAAACTTCTTCAGCGGACCAATTCCGATAAATCCATCTTCGAATCTTTCACCGTTACTTAAGAGTCTTCGATTGTCCCAAAACAAATTGAGTGGTAGATTATCTTTCATTTGGCTTGGAGACCTCATAAAACTAGAAGAGATAGACCTTTCAGGCAATGCTAACCTAGTTGTCCATGTCAATATTCCTGGATGGATACCTCCTTTCCAACTGAAACAGTTATTGCTCTCTGGTTGTGACCTTGACAAGAGCATTATTGCGGAACCACATTTTTTAGACACACAGAGTCATTTAGAGGTGCTTGATTTGTCCAATAATAACTTGTCAGCTAGTATGCCGAATTGGTTGTTTCCAAAGGAAGCAACACTACGGGAACTATATCTTGGAAATAACTCGCTAACTGGATCGCTAGACCCAATATGGCACACCCAGTCTTTTCTCCAGGTTATCAACTTACACATGAACGATGTCACAGGACAGATGCCAGTCAACATCAGTTCAATGTTTCCAAGGTTGCAGATTCTGGATATTTCTAGTAACAACTTCTTTGGGCACATACCAACTTCGTTGTGTGAGATCAAATCCATGCAACTTCTAGACCTATCAAACAACAATTTTTCTGGGGAAGTACCAGGTTGTGTGTTCACTAATTATCCCATTCTAATGACCTTAAAGGTCTCAAACAACAAGTTTGGTGGTCTGATTTTTGGTGGAATGAATAACCTGTCCATTATGTTGGAACTGTACCTTGATGGTAACAAATTCGAAGGGACGGTGCCTCATGATCTGTCAGGAGGGACTATAATGGTCATTGATTTGCATGATAACAAGTTATCTGGCAAACTTGATACATCATTGTGGAATATGTCTTCCTTGAAAGTCCTGAATCTTGCTGGCAACCATATAACCGGCAAAATTCATCCACAAATTTGCGGCTTCACCAGACTTGAACTTTTAGATATATCGAGCAACAACCTCACAGGGTCCGTACCGAACTGTAGCTGCATGTTGCTCCATTTCCTTAAACCTGTCTGGGAATTCCTTATGTAGCCATATCTCTTATCCCTTCTTCAACATATCAAGTCTGATTGCTTTGGATATCAGAAACAATCAGTTTGCAGGCAACCTTGATTGGATACGTTCTCTTGATAACATTAGGCTTCTTTCCTTGGGCGGAAATAAGTTTGAAGGGCAGGTCACTCCAAACTTATGTGAACTCCTGCATTTGAGGATAATTGACTTGTCTCATAACAAGTTTTCAGGATCATTACCGTCATGTCTTAGTAGTTTGTTTTTCAAAGGTGACAGGGGTGATCAAATTTTTCAGGTAGTATTAGGGAGTTTATCGTACTCACATGGGCCATATGGAAATCTTTATGACTTGAGAGGCTTCAGCTTTGCTACCAAAGGGAATCTGTACACATATGGTCGAAATTTCTTCGTTTTGATGTCTGGCATCGACCTATCTGCGAATATGCTGCATGGGGAAATTCCTTGGGAGCTAGGAAATATGAGCCATATCAAATCCCTTAACCTGTCATACAATTTCTTTGTTGGCCCAATCCCGACGACCTTCGGCGGCATGGAGGAGATAGAAAGCTTGGATCTCTCACACAATGAGCTGAGTGGACCAATACCTTGGCAGCTAGCGCGGTTATGTTCATTGGGGGTGTTCTCTGTGGCATACAACAACTTGTCAGGATGCATACCGAACTCTGGTCAGCTTGGCTTATTCGGCATGGACAGCTACCTAGCCAAAACCAACCTTCACATGATTACACAGGGGAACATGTGCACTCCTGGTCCAGATCCAGTGGCGGAGGAAGATGTAGGTGAGACGTCTGGTGATCCAATCCTACACATGGTCATGGCTGCCGGGTTTATTTTGGCATTTTGGGCCACCGTTGCTTTTTCATTTTTCCATCCATACGGGAGGTCTGTAATGTTCAAGCTGTAGTCGGTCCCAAGGAAAAATCGCTAGTCATAAATGTACTTTATGTGTACGTATACACCCAGGAATTTCCTGAAATTCCATTCTGGGTATGTAATATTAACAATAAACAATGTATTTTGTTTGGTTATATTTGTACACATGATTTTCTGTATTTTCCAAGTGTTCCTGTAGAATCCAATTGTATTTATTTTCTTATATGGAGTATGTATCATAGTGTACTTGATTAGTACAGGTTAGCACTGAGAAAATTACCAGTAAGGATCGTCCTTGCACTTCTCGCACAAAGTCTATCTGTTAGTTAACACCATGCCCTTTACATATACAACAAATGCTGGAGGTTCATGCTGAGTCGTTTATCTGCAGGGAGTTATATAGGGTGGTATAGGTTTTTTTTACAAGAAATAGTAATAACAAGAAGTTTAATTGTCCCTTGTGTTGAAACCCCCTGTGTAAAGTACTAGTATAGCTTTTACAAGAAACAATAATAACAACTGTAAGCACGTGTTCATCTAGATAACGAGTTACTATATAATTCTTTGGCCTAATACACAAACATCTTTTTACTTAGATTGGTAGTTCACCAAGTCTGCAAGTATCTACTCCCTCCGTCCCATAATGTAAGATGTTTTTTAAAACATCTTACATTATGGGACGGAGGGAGTATGTTCATTATGTGCACCTAAAAGCTAGCATTATTTGACTTCTTTCACACATGTGCGCCATGTCCTATGACTATTTTGGAAGCCATTTTTTATGCAGGACTGTGATTTGTCTTTACAAAAATATCCGGTTAATGTTCTTGGTTCTAATCTTGATTTTGTTCATAATAATAGGCCATGGAGACTGTTGCATTGCACACCAGATGTTCTCTGGTATCCTGAGATCAGATGTCATCCGCACAAATTGTGGGTTCTTATCCACAGGTTTTGGATGCTGGATATAGCAATTGTCTTGGTGTTGCAAACCCAAAGCTGGATGTATGCAACTGAGAGAGAAATCGTAGCGGGCGTAAATTCCAAGGTATCAGCAGTTCAGCACTCATGAGATGTTGGAGCAGTTTACGATGGCTGAGAGGCTTGATGCTGATCAGAAGCTCTTCTGTGGATGTTGCAAGGAGAGGCAGGAGTCCCTGTAGCAAATGCCCATTCGCCATTAGTGTCCTCCTTTCCTATGAAGAGATTTGAGCATTCCTCAGTTAAGCAGATGTCAAGGAATGCCGATCGCTCCCTGAAGTTCCCTTTATCTTTGGACATGGCACATTTGACATTACCTGCGATCCTTTATTCGCAGAATCAGGTACGAAAACAACATATATCCATCAGAAGTCTCTAATTCAGACGCGGTTTCTGAACTTCCTTATGAATTCAAAATATCTACTGAGTGATAAACTATACGCTGGCCACTACGTGACATATCTCAGCTTAAATAATCGCTGGTACCAGAGTTGGGGTATATACTCTCGGAACTTCCCAGACTTATGCTCCTCTATGTGCAGAAGACTATTACAAGGCTTCTGAAGCTGTATTAAGCAACAAAGCTTGTGGTGTGATTTTTTGTGGGATGATCAATCTAGCCCATTACACCTGTATGATAACAATTTTGAAGCTTGTGATGCCTTTTGCTCTGTTTGGACCCAGTAGATTCTTAATGGTCTTTGATTTGCACGATAACAAATTGTCCGACGAACTCAATAGTACGTCTTTGGTGGGATCAGCCATATTTGCCTCATTCCGTCATTCGGTACCTGATTATTGTTAGCAACTATAGATCCGGCAAAATCCATCAACAGGTCTGTAATGTCACAGAACTTTAACAACTTCTAGATCTATGGAGCAATAACTTTAAATGATCTGTACCAAACTGTAGTTTTTTGTTGCTTAATTTTCTTAAACTGTTGTCTGGGAATTCCTGATTTGGCGATCTCTCTTTTTTCCTTCCCAATACAACATACTAAGTATTTTGACAATCTACCAGTTCACAGAAAACTTCCGTCGGGCAAGTTATCTTGTTTAAGGCATATGCAGCAACCATACACCCTTGCTCAGAGTGCGTGTCTCCTAGTAGCTAGGATAATGCCGATGTGCAAAAAAAGGAAAGAAAAAGAACAAGACAGGTTTTGGAGGCTCTGGTCTGTCCAAATCATTAGTCAAGGCTACCCTTTTTCAAAGGTCAACCTCACCTTTTTGCTGGCGCACTACACGTGCGCCACTTGCAGTTGGCCACTTGTCACAACTTTAATGTTTTTTTCTTTCTAAATTCGTAATTTTAAAATGTTTTATCTCTTGAACCGTGCGTCTAGATTTCATACTGTCTTCATCGCTGGATTTCTCGTGTCGAAATCTTTGAAACCGTGCGTCTAGATCTCATATTAATAAATTTTGACAAACCTTTTTTCACGAAAAAAAATCAGAAATCAAGAAAAATACTGGAAAAAGTACATAAAAAAAACTGGTTCACATGGAAAAAAAGGAATACAAAAAAGGAAGAAAAAACCGGATCCCGAAAGCATGATTGTATTTTTTCACATTTTTGGGAGCATGGGCTGTGTTTTTTCTTTGGAGTTGTGCTTCTCATGGAAGCACATTTTTTTTTCTAGAGAAGCACTAGAAGCACAGATTTTTCCTTTTTTTTTAAAGAAGCACAAAGAAGCAAATATGTGCTTCTCATAGAAGCATACAATTTTATTTATTTTTGATAATCACAAGAAAGAAAATATGAGCTTCTTGTGGAAGTATATTTTTTCCACGAAAATATCCATGCCATATTTTCTCTCCAAAATCTTAGAAAAGTAGACAAAAAATGAAAAGCCAAAACACGCGAAGAAAACCCATCTAAACCCCAGAAACACGTAAAATAAATAAATAAATCTAGAAGAAGCGTCCAACACGCGACCTTGATGACAGTTGGATGCGCGATTTATAATGCTCCCAGTCCACTAAAAGTGATACATGAAGTCTTCCACAAGGAGTAACCTTCAGTTAGATGCATGGTGTATGCGACTCGGGTGAATCGTTTTTAGTCTCTCATAGTCTAGTTTTTTAGGATGTTCATCGTCATGACTTCGGCGACAACGATGACGACGTTGAATAAAGATTCTTTGAATCCTTCCTTGACGAGGCTATCAGTCCTATCGTTGGGGATGGATTTGGAAACCAGTCTGTTCAAACAAGGATGTCGTGGCGGCGGCGACATCCTTGTGATGGACCTGTGTCCTCGGGCTCCGCCGTTGCGGCGACGTTTGCTTCAGCGTTGGCTTGGAGCTTGGGAGGTGGCCCAACAGCGGATGCAGATTGTGGTCTTCATCGACGACATCTGGAAGACGGAACATGTGCTGCGTTCGTGGTTCGTGGATGACAGGTATGGTTTCCTCCTTCGACGTCTAAGTCGTGGTGGGGTGCAAGATCTGGAGTTCGATGGCGTGTCCGGGATGTTGCCCCGGTCTGATTCGTTCAACAGTAATGGCTTCACTTTTGGTGAGTCACCTTGAAGGTCCCCAAAGCTGTATATCAGCAATGGAGCTGCGTCGAGCTCGGGTGAGGAGGTGATTCGTCATTATTTTTCTCGGTGGCTGTTGTGATGGTGCCGAAGGCAGGTGACAGACGTTGGTGTCAAACTCAAAAATGTTCTACTATCTTTTCAGTTTTGTCATGTCGGTCTTTACGTGACTTGTAATTTGATCTTTATGATATGAATGAGACATGTATTACCATATAAAAAAATGCTTGCGGCAAGAAAAAAGAAAAAAAAACCACAAAGGGTTCAGTTATACTTATATGGGCAGAGGCAGCGGCTCAGCAAAAATCAGAGCCCAACAACACGATTTGCCATTGCACGCCCAGGGAGATGAGTTAGCCGCCCCTTAGTTTTCTCAAAAAGAGAGAGAGAGAGAGAGTTAGCCGGCCCTTACTGACCCGGCGGGCGAGGGTTCCTCCCGGCCGTCGTCGCCGACGGCGGCGACCGGACGCACCTGCAAGCGGTGAAATCCGGGCGAGGGCACCGAGCACACATGTTTGCCCAGGGCCTAGTCCTCGCACGTCCTCCTCAGTCCGCGCCCGGGTCGCCGCGCTCGGGAGGCTAGGTTGGGGCTCTGGCGTGATGCAGACGACGGCGCAAGGGTTTCAGCTGGGCCATGGCCGCGGTGTCAAAATGGCGCCGAGCTGCCGCTCCGGTAGAGTGCTCGTGCTCGTGTAAGTCGTATTCATGCTCGACCAGTCTATTCTTTCTCGGCTGCTATTTCCAAGCACATCTTGCTGATGCCGTTTCTGCAGTTTCGATTTGCTGTTGTCAGAACTGCAAAACTCCAGCCATCTTTTCCTTTTGTGTGTGCACAAGTCCACATATGATGCTGATAGAACTGCAAAAGTCTAGTCGTTCTGGGACTAATTGGCCATCCACCTTGTCAATGCATGACGATCTTTTCAAAATCTGAAGTCTTGGTCCAAGTAACTGACCATGTGTGCCAAGTTGGACTTGTATTGCGTATCCGCAGCAATAACTGATAAGAAGTTAGCGAAAGATAACAACGAATCTACAGCAGAGTGTTACGACTGCTCACAATTCTTCCCTCATATAGACCAACGGCAGTTTATATGAGCTCAGGCAGAAGAGGAAAAAGCTTATTACTATCAGATATGCGTAGCTGCTTGACATGGGGACCAGTGTCTTTGACGCTGTTTCTCTTGTTGCAGTCCATGCTTCCCTTGTCCTCTGGCTGCTTCGTGGAGGAGAGGGCTGCTCTGCTGGACATCCGGTCTTCTCTGATAAGAGCGGATTCCTTGATTGCCCTTGATTCATGGGGGAAGGATGGTGATGACTGCTGCTCGTGGGAGCGTGTGAAATGCAACAATACAACACAGCGAGTGTCTCATCTCGACCTTTCTTCTGTATATTTCACAATGGATCTAGATGATCGTTGGTATTTAAACTTGACAGTGTTTTCTGCACTCCATGAGCTTCAGTACCTAGATCTATCATACAACTATCAATGTTCGCTAAGCTCGGAAGGTACGTATGTGCTTCAAACTCTCTTATAACAATTCGTGTGTGTGGTCGCTTCTTATTCTTGTCCTGCACAAACAAAAACACCTGCAGGGTTTGTTGGACTAGCCAAGCTTCGTTATCTCTACCTCATTGACACTATATGGGAAGTGGGTTTCCCTGAATTTATAGGGGAAATCGTCTCACTGGAAGTCTTAACTCTCAATGGTAACAGAATGACCGGAGGTCTTCCGGACGCAGGTACAAAATTTTACTGCTTATGGTAGTAGTAGTAAGGTAGAGGTTCACATTTCATACCACAATTGTCATATGTCCCTCCCCATTTTGCAGCTGTTAAAAATCTTAGGAACTTGCGAGTATTGAATATGTCTTGGAATAGCTTCAACGGAAGCCTACCGGAATCACTATTCTCACTTCCTCACCTAAAGATCCTAGATCTGTCCATAAATAACTTTGGTGGGCATATTCCAATCAGTTCATCCTCTGGACCAATTTTACTTGAAGTCTTAGATCTCAGCTATAATAACCTCAGTGGAAATCTCCCAGTTACAGGTAAAAAAATAAGTCCTTAACTATTTGAAAAGAGATTTCATGTTTATACTTCAGTTTGTGCTACCTGTAATCATTATGCTACTTCCATGCATCACAGCCTTTAAAAGCATCACGAACTTGAAACTGCGTAACAACCAATTCATCGGATCTCTCCCTGCGTCATTATTTGCACTTCCTCATCTGAAGTCCCTAGATCTCTCATATAATAATTTGAGTGGAGCTCTTCCGACTGGACAAGGTACAGATTGAGCATTTTCCGTGTATATCACTAAAAACATGTTTCCAGCATTTCTAATTCTTACAGGATCTTCGTATATTCACAGCATTTGAAAGTCTACAGAACCTACAAGAGTTGTATCTGAGTTCCAACCAATTCATCGGAAACATTCCAACATTCTTGTTTTCGCTTCCACATATTGAACAGTTAAATCTCTCAACTAATTATTTTGAAGGACCATTTCCGATAAATCGATCTTCGAACCTTTCATTGTCGCTTAAGAGTCTTCGGTTTTCCCAAAACAATTTGGGTGGTAGACTTGCTTTCGTTTGGCTTGGAAACCTCACAAAACTTGAAGAGATAGATCTTTCAGGCAATGCTAAACTAGTTATTGACGTCAATATTCCTGGATGGACACCTCCGTTCCAGTTGAAACAGTTATTGCTCTGTGGTTGTGATCTTAGCAAGAACATTATTTCAAGACCGGAATTTTTGGGCACACAGCATCACTTAGAGGTGCTTGATTTATCCAACAATAACTTACCAGGTAGCATGCCAAATTGGTTATTTACAAAGGAAGCAACACTACAGGATCTAAATCTCAGGAATAACTCGCTAACTGGATTGCTGGACCCAATATGGTACACCCAATCTTCTCTCAGGCGTATCGACATGCACATGAACCATATCGCAGGAAATCTGCCGGCCAACCTCAGCTCAATGTTTCCAATTTTGTATTTTCTAGATTTTTCTAGTAACGACCTGTTTGGGCACATACCAACGTCAATTTGCGAGATCAGCTCCATGGAATTTTTAGACCTATCAAACAACAAACTTTCTGGGGAGATTCCAGCTTGTATTTTTACTACCAAGCTAACAACCTTGAAGGTCTCAAACAACAAGCTTTGTGGTCCGATCTTTGGTGGGATGAATAGTCTGTCCAATATAGAAGAATTTTGGTTGGATGGTAATAAATTTAAAGGGACACTGCCTCATGATCTGGTAGGAGAGTCTGTAAGGGTCATTGATTTGCATGATAACGAGCTGTCGGGCGAACTCATTACGTCATTTTGGAATATGTCTTATTTGAGAGTCCTGAATCTGGCTGGCAACCGTATAACCGGCAAAATTGATCAACACATTTGTGGCTTCACAGAAATTCACCTTTTAGATCTGTCGCGCAACAACCTTACAGGGTCTGTACCAAACAGTTGCTTCATAGTGCTGAATTTTCTTAACCTCACTGGGAATTTATTATCTGGCAATATCTCTATTACCCTTTTCAACACATCAAGTCTAATTGCTTTGGATATCAGACACAATCAGTTCATGGGCAACCTCAATTGGGTAGGTTACCTTGAAAACATTAGGCTACTTTCGCTGGGCGGAAATAAGTTTGAAGGGCAGATCACTCCCAACCTGTGCAGACTCATGTACCTGAGGATCATTGATTTGTCGCATAACAAGCTTTCAGGTTCTATGCCAGCATGTATTGGTAATATATCTTTGAAAGGTGACACAGATGATCAATTTTTTCAGCCAGTCCATGAGAGTACTAGGACACAGGGGGGCTACATTAGCAACACAGCCTACACTACTTCCTATGAATTAATGTACTTCAGTTTTGCTACCAAAGGGAATCTCTACACATACGGCCGCAATTTCTTTATTTCAATGTCTGGCATCGATCTATCTGCAAACATGTTGGATGGAGAAATTCCTTGGAAACTAGGAGATCTTAGCCATATCAAATCCCTTAATCTGTCCAACAATTTCTTTGTTGGCTCAATCCCGCCGACCTTCGGCGGCATGGAAGAGATAGAAAGCTTGGATCTCTCCCACAACAAGCTGAGTGGACCAATACCTTTGCAGTTAGCCCAATTATCATCATTGGGGGTGTTCTCTGTGGCATACAACAACTTGACAGGATGCATACCAAACTCTGGTCAGCTCGGCTCATTCAGCATGGATAGCTACATAGCAAATGCCAACCTTCACAATATTACACACGGGAATACATGCCATGCTGACAATCCAGATTCTATTGCAGAGAAAGATGTGAGGGAGATAGTCAGTGACCCAGTTCTATACGTGGTCACAGCTGGCACGTTTGTGTTGGCATTTTGGGCCACCATTGGGTTCTCATTTTGCCATCCTTATGGAAGATCTGTAATGCTCAAGCTGTAATGCAGCTAATGCTTGAGCAATTACACATTGCAAGTTATGTAATGTATACTGTATTACAATTAAGCAGTGTGCACTACAGTTTTAAGTGCAAGTACACATACACTGAGCTTCTCGAAATTTATTTCTGGGTATGCAGTGTAATTGTATTTGTATCAGATTCTATATATTTTTTCTCGCTGAGAATGTATCACATGTACTTGATTAGTACAGTGAGAGAAACTATAAATAAAGAGCGACCTTGTGCTTCTCACAAAAAGATGGAGGTTCTCTCACTGCAGAGTCGCTGCTAATTCCTTATCTTGCTTGTTCTTGACGACCTTTTACCCTTTCCAAATTCTGATTCCATGGCCAGTGGCACCAGCATACCTCCTTTGAGATTATCAGCATGTGAACTCTTCTCAATAGACTTTTGTAACTTAATGGGATATTTGAAGTCTTTTATCTGCAGGGATTATATAGGTCGTGTTAACGAATGCCCCTTGTACTGAAACACACCTCCCAAAGATCATAGCTTTTACAAGAAACAGTAATGAAAAATATAAGCACCTGTTCTTCCAGGTCACATCATCCTTGGCTTCAACTGTGCTCTCTCCTTGTGAATGCAGATTTATCACGACAAAAAGGGACTGTAAACTTGTGCTGTTTTAGAATGGAATAAATATGAAAGGAGAATTTTCAAACATCATTTAAATGAAACTATATGCTCATAGTGTGCACCAAATAATGCATCATTTAAATTCTTTCACATTACATGTCCTGTATGTAGCGCAACATACCTTTCCTCTATTCATTTTACTGTCTGGTGCCATATATCCTGGCTCTTCGTGAGTTCTTCATTATTCTACAGGATAAGCCAAAAGACATTAGTTACATACTTTCTCAGCCCCCGCGTCGCTCCTAGGGGCGGTTCGGGCGGACACCGCACCCACCGTCGCCGCCCTCCTTCCACCCTCCCACTAGTAGAAAACAGACATTTTGTCCGCATCATTAGTCCCGGTTGGCTTTTGAACCGGCACTAATGTGTTCATTAGTCTCGGTTCGTGACGGACATCGTTAGTGCCGGTTCGTTCCGGACCTTTAGTCCCGGTTCGTGCCACGAACCGGCACTAAAGGTGTGGTGGCAGGCTGGCGCCATCCTTGGGCCCCACGGAAATCTTTAGTCCCGGTTGGTGGCTCCAACCGCGACTATAGGCTAACCTTTAGTTGCGGTTGGAGCCACCAACCGGGACTAAAAGTCCCCTATATGAAACCCTTCGGCACCAGCCCGAGCACACTCCTCTCTGTTCTTCCCCTTTCCTCTCCTCTCTGTTCTTCCTCTCTTCCTCGAGCTCATTTTTCATTTTTGCCAAAATTTGTCAAGATTTGGAGGCATCCCATCCATCCAAGCGTTCACAAAGGTTAGGAACTTTTTTCTTTCATCTCTCATTGCTAGATTAGTTCTTGCAATGCTCTATAAGTATAGTAATTTGTGGGTTTTAGTTTGTATGTGGTAGTTTATTTGACTTATGCAATTTGAGCTGAAATTAACTTCTTACTTTGCATTTGTAGGTGTGGTTTACTTAGTGCCTTCCCGTCTCCGTCCTAACCACTGTCGATCGCCCGCACCGTCCCGTCGCCGGCACCACCTTGGTGAGCCTCTTGTTTTTATCCTTTTTATAAAAAAACCATGTTTATAAGATTTAGTTAGTTACTTGTATAGTTTTCTTACCTATATGGTTGTTTGTTATACATAGTGGCATGGTTTTGAAATCCGTCCCCGTCGGCCCTCGTCCGGTTTATGATGCGGATGTGGTATATACTCTCTTTTATAACTCTTTGTTGCATTTCGTATTTATGACAATTATGCCAATCAAGTTGACATAGATATTTTTATCTAGGAGGTATGTGAACCGGAGATTCCAACCGACATAGATATTCTTGTCAAGAAGTTAAATTTAGTTGAAAAAGAAAACGATTATTTGAAAGAAAAATTGAAAAGAGTTGAAGAAAAGAAGATGAAACTGGAGTTGTATGTTGCCGATGGCGTCGATGATCACAAGATCAAGATGGGTGCAATGCGCTTGAAGATTAGAAAAATTTAAAAGATATGCCATTGATAGTGATGCTTGGTATCACTATGCTGTTGGATCAATTGTTATCTTAGTTCTGATGTTGATCGCATTTGTTGTTGCATTTAAATGCTTTAGCTAGAGATTTTGTATGTTGTTTTATGAGAACAAGTGTGTATGGACTTTATGTACGAACTTGTATTAATTTGGTCTTTTCGGTATTGTGTAATGAAGATGAGCCGGCAATGGATGTACGACGACCGATGCTCTCCCCAGTTCATTAATGACATGCATACTTTTCTGGTTGCGGCTGAGGCAAACAAGCGGCCAGATGGTTTTATGTATTGTTCATGTGCTGGCTGTAAGAATGATCGAAATTACTCTAACTCAAGAACCATTCACATCCAGCTGTTTGAGTCCGGTTTCATGTATGGCTATAACTGTTGGACCAAGCACGGAGAAAGAGGGGTCCTAATGGAAGAGAATGAAGAAGAAGAGGATGACGACAGGTATCCTAGCCATGGGTTCCATGAATACGATGGTATAACCACTGTTTAAAAAATCTTCCGATTCAGCGATTTATCGTCTGATTTATCGCTACTCTTGGGGTGACCGATAAGATTATGCCTTATCTTCATTGTTTATCTTTTGGACCGATTTATCGCTCTAACAAGCGATTTATGGGGAATCTTTCGATAAATTAGGCCTATTCCTAGCACTATGTTTGCAAAAATTATGTTTATTTGTGATTTTGTGGACTTTGTTATGCAATATGTACTATTTCACTATTTTTTTGTCATTATACGAGGATTCGAAGGCTAGGAATCAAGGTAACACTTCTGTCCAATATATTTTTGGTGTTAAATATAGCATATTTCAGTGTTAGGCCTGGGATTTGCAAAAAATGGCCGATTAATAGTTGACCTGTAAAATCGATTAATTAGCCGATTTCGGATTAATCTCTAATTTCCATCTGACCGAGACGATAACGATAAGCGATATCCTCAACATTGGGTATAACTATGAGGGAAGAAGCTAAGTCGACAATGCGGGAAGGAGTTGAAGAAGAGGCATCAGATGAGCCCGCTGATGATCTTGGTCGGGCCATTGCCGATGCAAAGAGAAACTACGCAAGTGAAAAGGAGAAGCTGAAGTTGCAGCGCATGTTAGAGGATCACAAAAAAGGGTTGTACCCAAATTGCGAAGATGACAAGAAAAAGCTGGGTACCACACTGGAATTGCTGCAATGGAAGGCAAAGAATGATATATCTGACAAGACATTTCAAAAGTTGCTGATAATGTTAAAAAAGAAGCTACCAAAGGACAACGAATTTCCTGAGAGTACGTACGAAGCAAAGAAGGTTGTCTGCCCTCTAGGATTAGAGGTGGAGAATATACATGCATGCCCTAATGAATGCATCCTCTATCGTGATGAGTACAGGGATTTGAATGCATGCCCGGTATGCTGTGCATTGCGCTATAAGATCGGCCATGATGGCCTTGGTGATGTTAAGGGCGAGCGCACCAGGCAGAAGATTCCTGCCAAGGTGATGCGGTATGCTCCTATAATACCACGGTTGAAACGTTTGTTCCAAAACAAAGAGCATGCCAAGTTGATGCGATGGCACAACGAAGACCATAAGAAACACGGGAAGTTGAGAGTGCCCGCTGACGGTTCGCACTGGAGAAAAATTGAGAAAAACTGGAAGTACTTTGCAAAGGACGCAAGGAACGTATGGTTTGGTTTAAGTGCAGATGGCATTAATCCTTTTGGGGAGCAGAATAGCAATCATAACACATGGCCTGTGACTCTATGTATCTATAACCTTCCTCCTTGGTTGTGTATGAAGCAGAAGTTCATTATGATGCCAGTGCTTAAGGCCCCAAGCAACCCGGCAATGACATTGATGTGTACCTAAGGCCATTGTTGAAGAACTTTTATAGCTGTGGAATGGAAAAGGTGTACGTGCGTGGGATGCGAAAGATCAGGAGGAATTTGACCTACATGCGTTGCTGTTTGTAACCATCAATGATTGGCCTGCTCTCAGTTTCCTTTCAGGACAGACAAACAAGTGATACCACATATGCACGCACTGTTTAGATGATACCGATAGTATATACTTGGATAAATGTAAGAAGAATGTGTATCTGGGGCATTGTCAATTTCTTCAGAGCAGACATCCTGTAAGAAAGAAAAGCAAGCATTTCAAAGGTGAGGCAGATCACCGGAAGAAGCCTCACCACCATACGGGTGATGACATACTTGATATGGTCAAGGATTTAAAAGTAATATTTGGCAAGGGTCCTGGCACACAATCTGTTCTGAATGACGCTGACAAACACGCACCCATGTGAAAGAAGAAATCTATATTTTGGGACCTACCCTATTGGAAAGACCTCGAGGTCCGCTCTGCAATCGATGTGATGCACGTGACGAAGAATCTTTGTGTGAACCTGCTAGGCTTCTTGGGCATGTATGGGAAGACAAAAGATACGCCGGAGGCACGGGAGGACCAGCAACGTATGCACGGAGAAGACATCATGGATCCAAAGCAGTTTCAGGGTCATGCCAACTACACTCTTACCAAATAAGAGAAGGAAATCTTCTTCGAATGCCTGCTCAGTATGAAGGTCCCATCTGACTTCTCGTTGAATATAAAGGGAATAATAAATATGGCAGAGAAAAAGTTCGAGAACCTAAAGTCTCATGACTGCCACGTGATTATGACACAATTGCTTCCGGTTGCAATGAGGGGGCTTCTACCGGAAAACGTTCGATTAGCCATTGTGAAGCTTTGTGCATTCCTGAGTGCAATCTCTCAGAAGGTAATCAATCCAGAAATCCTACCAAGGTTAGAGAATGATTTGGTGCAATGTCTTGTCAGTTTCGAGTTGGTGTTCCCACCATCCTTCTTCAATATCATGATGCACGTCCTAGTTCACCTAGTCGAGGAGATTGCCATTCTGGGTCCTGTATTTCGACACAATATGTTCCCCTTTGAGAGGTTCATGGGAGTCTTAAAGAAATATGTTCATAATCGTGCTAGGCCAGAAGGAAGCATCTCCAAGGGCCATGAAACAGAGGAGGTCATTGAGTTTTGTGTTCACTTTATTCCTGACATTAAGCTGATTGGTGTTCGTAAATCGCGGCATGAGGGTAGACTGGGTGGAAAAGGCACGCTAGGAAAGAATTCACTAATATGCCGGGATGAGCATTCTTTGGCGCAAGCACACTACACAGTTCTACAAAGTTTGGCCTTGGTGGCTCCATATATCGAGCAACACAAGAATATTCTACGCTCCAAACACCCGGAGAAGTCTGACAATTGGATTACACATGAACAAACGGTGACTTTCGCCGGTTTGTTGCAGACACGTCTCATGCATGACGACACCGTTCAAGATGACCGGTACTTGCTCTCTGAGTTACCATCTTCGACTTTATTGACTTTCAAAGGGTACGAGATAAATGGGAATACATTTTACATGATCGCCCAAGATAAAAAGAGCGCCAACCAAAACAGTGGTGTCCGCTTTGATGTAACAAACAAGAATGGGCCAAAGGACACATATTATGGTTACATAGAGGAGATATGGGAACTTGACTATGGACTTGGTTTGAAGGTCCCTTTGTTTAGGTGCAAATGGGTCAATCTGACAGGAGGCGGGGTAAAGGAAGACCCATAGTACAGAATGACAACAGTGGATCTCAACAGTCTTGGGTACGCAGACGAACCATTCGTCCTAGCCAATGATGTGGCACAAGTTTTCTATGTGAAGGACATGTCTACCAAGCCGAGAAAAAGAAAAGATAAGGAAGCGAATACATCATGCGATGAGCCAAAGTGCCACATAGTTCTTTCAGGGAAAAGAAACATCGTGAGAGTGGAGGACAAGATAGACATGTCAGAAGATTATGAAAAGTTTCATGAAATTGCTCCCTTCACAGTGAATGTTGACCCGAGCATTAAGTTAAACGATGAAGATTGTCCATGGTTACGACGCAAGGGGACACACGGGAAGAAAAAGCTTTACACCCAAAGATCCCACTCCGGGATGTGATCGGCTTCTCTAGTTAGTTTCCGGACTTATATATCTACAAAAGTCCCACTTCGGACAAACCAAAAGGAATCTTTGTAATAGTAGTGTACTTATGTGTTTTGTGCGATTAGTATGCACCATTCGAAGGCAGACATCATTTTTCAACCCTTTCTGACTTCATTTGTTATTTTTCATGCATTTATTGATTTTTTGAGCTAAATGACCCTGAAATTGATAAGCACTACAAATGAACTTTGAAAAGGTTGAAAGTTGTCATGGTATCATCATTTCACCCACATAGCATGTGCTAAAAAGTTGAGAGGGTTACGACAAAAACTGGATGCACTTCGTGTACAAAATGGACAATCTCTTTTGAAGTATGAGGGTTTCAAACAAAAACTCGCCTGTTACAAAGGCATTTCATTTGTTTAACTTATTTTAACTCCAAACTTTTTATGCGTTCAGTATGCAACATTCGAAGCCACGTCATCAATTTTCACCCCTTTCTGACTTTATTTGCTATTTTTCATGCATTTACTGATTTTTTGAGCTAAATGACCCTGAAATTGATAAGCACTACAAATGAACTCTGAAAAGGTTGAAAGTTGGCATGGTATCATCATTTCACCCACATAGCATGTGCTAAAAAGTTGAGAGGGTTACGACAAAAACTGGATGCACTTCGTGTACAAGATGGACAATCTCTTTCGAAGTATCAGAGTTTCAAACGAAAACTCGCCTGTTACGAAGGCATTTCATTTTTTAAATAACCTAAGTATTAAAAAATTGAATATACTGATAAAACATAGTAAAATTAAACAGAAGAAAAAATAATCACTGAGAAATCTATTTTGAAAGTAAAGTTATTCACAAACTAGTGATTCACACAAATTTCAAATAATTCAAATTTGAAAACTACTAGCACTAACAGAAAGTTTATATTTTTTTACCTAAAGCAAAAGGATTCACAAAGAAACTTTAAATAAATAAAACAACAACTCAGAAATAAAAAAAATAAAGCAGAAAAAAATTTAAAAAAAATCCCGTCTATTGGGCCACAACGGCCTGCATACGACTAGAAACCCAACCTGTAGGTTGGCCAGGACGCAGGCCCGCAAGGCCCAGTAGGCCCATAGGGAATCACATTAGAGGTAGGCCCAGAAGGCCTGCATTAGAGAGGAGCTCAATGCAGTTGTCGCACCGGGGCTTATAAACTGGTCGAGGCGCCCCTCGACTAGCGAGGTGGGACTAAACTTCCACCACAGTGCCGTGCCAGGAACACCCCTTTAGTCACGGTTGGTGGCTCCAACCACGACTAAAGGGGGTTCTTTAGTCGGGGTTCGTCCTTATATATACAACACTTCAAAAAAATTCAGTTACTCTACATTCTTCGACCTCTTCGCGAGATCTCCGCGCCGTCGCCGTCTCGCCTCCCCGGTGCCGGAGCTCGTCGCCGGCCGCCCGCGCCTACTCGCACCGATCTCCGACACCGCCCGCGCCTGTTCCTCCCTGAGCCCGGCCTGACGCCGCCCGGGACGCTGCCCGCGCCCGCTCCTCTAGCCCCGAGCTCCTCACCATCGCCGCCCCCGACTCGCCTCGCCTCGCCATCGCCCCGTCGCCCCGCTGTGAGCTCCCTCCTCTCTCTCGCCCCTATGCCGCCATGGCGGCCGCCGGCCCCTCCCCGACCCCCCACACGTATATGCATGAACACACACACAATTTTGATGATTAGATGATTAGATGCAAGAATTTTGATGTATAGAAAAAGTTAAGCAATTTTGACATTTGAGGAAATTTGACATAGATGCAAGAATTTTGACATTTTTTTTCACTAGATGATTAGTTAGATGTATACAAAAAAGTGAAGGAATTTTGACATTTGAGGAATTTTTACATTTTGATCCAATATATGTATAGAAATTAGTATATATATATATGTATGAATACAATGTATAGAAAAAAGTTGATGAATTTGACATTTGATCCAATGTATAGCAACTAGTATTTGCAAAAGTTGCATATTTTAATGTTGTATTTGCAAAAGTGTGTTATGTATTAATGTGCAATTAGTATTTGTTATGTATTTGCAAAAGTCACGGGTCGTAAGGTTAAGAGATTCCGTTAGGATTCTGAAGGTTCCTCGTATATAAGAAATCACAATCAAGCATTTAAAAAATGTTTAATTTGCATAGAATTTCTTCTCGGAGTCAACGATGGCTGGCCCCCATCCTCGTCATCGACTCGTTCGTGATGACGTCTTGCTTTAGAGGCGCCATGTCCGGGACTGGGCTCCGCCAGGCTGGCACTGGGAGGTGCTACCTTTAGGGGGGCGCAACTTGGTGAGGGACCCGGGTCACGTCGTCGACCCGGAGCTTCTTTGGTGGCGTCCGCGTGGGCCACTTTCGGTGTGGAGACAGCCGGCCCTGCCAGAGGTGGTATGTCACCGTGTCAGGGAGGAGGACGAGCATGTCCGTTGCTACATGGATGCATTGGACGTTAGGTTCTCCAATACTTGGCAGGTTCTCCAGGGATCTCACCGAAGCTATGATCCTATCATAGTTCCTTCTCTTTGGGTGTCCATCGCCTGCCGCGCGAGACGTCAACTGGATCTGTAGTAGTGATATTATATACTCAATAATATTCGAGATGTATTAGTAATAATATTTGAGATGTATTCGAGATTATATTCAATAATATTCAAGACGATTTATTCGAGATTATATTCGATGATGCATATTATGTACTATGATTCAGTTTTCCTTATTGATTGGATGCATTCTAATTTGAATACTAAATTGTTTTATCTTTCTTTTGGGTTAGTTAAATAAAAGCTATGGACAATACCGACAGAGAAGGAGAAGAGGCTCTGTTCAACATCATACGCTCCACGAGCCCAGAGCATAAACATGAAGATGATGATGGCTCGCAATATCTAAACAATTCCGGTGAGGGTTGTATATTTGATGAAGACGAAAGAATAGATGAATTCGACAACGATGTTGACGAAGAAAATTTTCTTCAAATAAAAAAGACCGGCGAGGTATATTTATTATATAAGGCATCTGGTGATCATTACATGTCTTAATTGAGTTATATATGTATTAACGAATCGATCTTTCTTCTTTTAGGCCTCCGGATCGAGCAAATCTTCTACAAGCGACAAGGTAGTTCGAGGCCCGACCAAAAAGTTGGACCCTGGCATAAAGTTCAAAATCGATTCCATCAATACATCAACTGGCGAACCGCTTGAACCTAAGAAAAATGCGACCAAGTTCAAGAATCAATGTAGAGTTATTGTTAGGGACCAAATCCCGATCTCCACACAGGAATGGAAAAAGCCAGCAAAGGGAGATCGAGAATGAGTTACTTTTGTCGATGAAAGAGCAAAACATGTGCGTTGGACCGAGCTGATGTCACATTTCACACTACTAGATAACTTGACATATGCAGATCTGAAGAAAGTCAGAAACTATGCTCTTAAAAAGATGGCGATTGCATTCAACACCTTCAAGGAAAATGCATGGGCTGCATACGTCAAAGCAAACAAGACGACTCCAAAATTCGAGGGAGCACTGGTGAAGGCAAATGATCACAGGGATGATTTCGATAAGTTCAAGGAATCGGAACTAGCTAAGGTACAGTCGAGAAAGAACAAGATTAACGCTGCAAAAAAGTAGTGGCACCATACTCTGGGGCCAGGTGGCTACCAGACGACCCTGCCTAAGTGGGATCAATCCGAACAAGATATGATTAGTGCAGGGGTCACTCCAGTTACAGTGACCTGGCTCCCGAGGTGTAGGACATGGTTTTATGCACATGGGGGGAAGTTGGACCCAAAGACAGGGGCTATTATGGTGAAGGCAAGTTTTAAAAAAGTGACAGACGAAATTCTGATGAAAATAGAAGAAGCTCGAACGGGGGTGTTCACGCCCAATAGAGAGGACGACGAGCTTACGTGCGCCCTGAAGAATCCTGAACACCCGGGAAGAACATGAGGCAAAGGCTTTGTTCCGTGGTTTGAGGGGTTTGCTGGTTGGAACGACGACTGCAGAAGCCGTGCAAGAAAGAATATGCAGGAGGAGCGCAAGAAGAAGGAGGAAGCACTCCGCCTTTAAGTCCTAGAATCAAAGCACCTGGAGTTGGAATCCAGAGTCAGGCAGCAGCAGGAGCAGATCGACTCACTCAGCCAGGAAAGGGCGTCTCAGTGACAGCATGAGTAGATCGATCCAGCATTGGATACCACCGTTACATCTATGCTGAGAAGCAGCGTGAGTTCTTCCTCGACCGATGTCAATGATGATGCACTGCTAGCTAGCTACCCTATGGATGATATCAAAGATAGGACTAACTGTTAGCTACACATGAAAGTGAAGAACTTATCCATGAAGGTGGCAGACGGTTATGCTTTAGCGAATCCCCCAGAAGCAACCTTCCATTGTAATCCCATTCCAGCTGGCTATGCTCATGTCGGGGTTGATGAAGTGATGTGAGGATATCATGAGCTACAACTTGACATTCTTGGAGGTGATGAGGAGAGAACACTGGGAGAGACCATAAATCGTATCATTCTATGGAAAAAGGATTGCATCGTCTTTTCAACGCCACCGACACCTCCTCCTCCAAGTGTTGGAAATATTCCCTAGAGGCAATAAATAAAGTTTTTATTATTATATTTCCTTGTTCATGATAATTGTTTATTATCCATGCTATAATTGTATTGATTGGAAACACATTGCATGTGTGGATAAATAGACAACACTTTGTCCCTAGCATGCCTCTAGTGAACTAGCTCGTTGATCAAAGATGGTCAAGGTTTCCTAGCCATTGACATGTGATGCCATTTGATAACGGCATCACATCATTAGGAGAATGATGGGATGGACAGGACCCAAACTATAAACGTAGCATATGATCGTGTCAGTTTATTGCTATAGTTTTCTGCATGTCAAGTATATGTTCCTATGACCATGAGATCATGCAACTCACGGACAACAGATGAGTGCCTTGTGTGTATCAAACGTCGCAATGTAATTGGGTGACTATAAAGATGTTCTATAGGTATCTCCGAGGGTGTCTGTTGGGTTGGCATGGATCAAGACTGGGATTTGTTACTCCGTGTGACGGAGAGGTATCTCAGGGCCCACTCGGTAATACAACATCACAATAAGCCTTGCAAGCAATGTGACTAAGTGTTAGTCACGGGATCTTGTATTACGGAACGAGTAAAGAGACTTGCCGATAACGAGGTTGAACTAGGTATGGAGATACCGACGATCGAATCTCGGGCAAGTAACATACCGAAGAACAAAGGGAACATAATACGGGATTAACTGAATCCTTGACATAGAGGTTTGACCGATAAAGATCTTCGTAGAATATGTAGGAACCAATATGGGCATCCAGGTCCCGCTATTGGTTATTGACCGTAGAGGTGTCTCGGTCATGTCTACATAGTCCTCGAACCCGCAGGGTCTGCACACTTAAGGTTCGGTGACGTTTCAGTAGTATAGAGTTATGCATCGTGGTGACCAAAGGTTGTTCGGAGTCCCGGATGAGATCTCGGACGTCACGAGGAGCTCTGGAGTGGCCCGGAGGTAAAGATTGATATATAGGAAGTCCTATTTTGGTCCCCGAAAAAGTTTCGGGCTCATCGGTAGTGTACCGGGGGACCATCGGAAGAGGTATTTCGACCCAAGAGGCTACATGGGCTGTGGGAGGACTAATACCAGCCCTTAGTGGGCTTGCCAAAGTCCTACACAAGGCCCATGCGACTGGGAAGATATTCCTAAGTGGAAAAGGTGGAAAAAGGCAAAAAGGGTGGAAATAAGGAAGGAGTCCTAATCCTACTACGAGTGGAGGAGGAGGACTCCTCCTCTTCACTTCGGCCGAAGCCTAGAGGGGCTGGCCCTTGCGCCAAGCCTCCTCCTCTTCTCCTCCTATATATACTAGAGGGTTTTAGGGTTTTGGCACAAGATTTTCAGCCACGTGCAACCCTACCCTCTAGTTCGTAGTTTCTCCTCTAGATTGGTTTCAGCTGTGCTTAGGCGAAGCCCTGTTGGGATTACTCCACCACCATCGACGCAGCACCATCACGCTACCGAAGAACTTGTCTACCTCTCCGCTCCCTCTTTCTGGATCAAGAAGGCGGAGATCGTCATCAAGCTGTATGTGTGCTGAACGCGTAGGTGCCGTCCGTTCGGTGCTTGATCGGGACGGATCGTGATTGGATCGCGGGACGCTCGGCAATTTGGATCGCGAAGACGTTCGACTACATCAACCCTGTTTCTTAACGCTTCCCGCTTAGCGATCTACAAGGGTACGTAGATCCACTCTCCCTCTCGTAGATGCTCATCACCATGGATAGATCTTGCGTGTACGTAGGAAATTTTTTGTTTCCCATGCAACGTTCCCCAACAGCAAGTCCGCCGCCGCATCAGTCGACTCCTCCTCCTCCTCCAAGTATGGCACCGCGTCAGCCGACTCCTCCAAGTCCGACACAGTGTCAACCAACTCCTCGTCCTCCAAGTCTGGCATCGCGTCAGCCGTCTCCTCCTCCAAGTCCGGCACGGCGTCAGCGTACTCTGTTAACTCAGCGTGCTTCATCGCCTAAGCAACAACGAAAGAGAGAGGCCGTAGCTACGACGACTAGCGGTACAATAAGCAAGAAATTCAAATATGGTCCAAGCCTCAAGCCTCTTCTGAAGTTGCCTTACCACCTGACTGAGGAGGAACTCAACAGCGTAGTGGATGCCAAAGTGAAGGCCCATTTTGGACCGAAACTGCCCCAGCCGCCAAAGGAGAAAGTACCCGAGCATGTCTCAAAACACTTCACTAATATGACTCGACCGACTGTCAATCAGAAGGACAGCGACTATGTGCATCTATCAAGAAGTCATATCTTACAGGACAAAAGGAGTCGAGCTCGAGCTCGAGCCAAGGATTGGCAAAAGAGCGGGAAAACTATCCCCCAGCTGGGAGAACAAGCAGTGCAATCGACCCCCCCGCTCATTGTATAAACACCTATGAGTATCGCCGGTCAGCTAGGAGTAACCGAAGATCATATTAGGATGGCTAAAGAGGACGGTGTTAGTGTTGAAGAACTCCTAGGCCTTGAGGAAATCCCCAGGCTTAAAGAGGAGGAAGTAAAATACCAATATGCCCATGGCAAACCTCTAGTCAAGCCTGAAGATGTCAAGCTTCTACCAACGAGATTGTACAATTTTCATACGTGGTACATGCAAATAACAGCAAATACCAATCAAGCGTCCCTCATGGTGAGAGTCGAAGGGAGGCATTACTTCCATAAAAAGATCTATGGATTCATTATTCAGAGTTGTTTCAGTTATTCAAGCAAGATGCACTCGACAAATCTTTAGTCAGTTGCTATTGTCTGTAAATGATTTCTTTCTATAATTGAACTCTCTAGCTAGCTGTGCTCTCATTCATTACCTGTAATTATCCTTACTATATTCGTTTCTGTGGTATTATACATAATGAAGATGTATGAAATGAAACAAGGTGGACGCTATGGCATTGGGTTCATTGAACCAAATACGATTAATCAAAAGACATGGGAAACTGCATATTCGAGAAAAGACAGAGAGAAAGCCATGCTAGATTTTGTGAAGCATCTAAGCACCCAACCAGAAATACTACTTCCTTACAACTTCAGGTGAGTGTTACTATATATATCTTGTACTACAAATTCTATTTTTTGCTTACTAGATGTTAATAGGTGTTGTTGATGAGTTATGCAGTTACCACTGGATCTTGTTAATCATTGAAGTTGACAAGGGAAAAGTTGAAGTACTCGACTCGCTATTTAAGGATCCATCCGAATACGCAATCGTGAGGGGGCTGCTTGACAGGTAATTTCAATCATTATCACACTATGTTGGCCTCTTTAATTACTTCATTTCCTGATATCAACTAGTTAATAACTCATTTATTCATTTTCTTTGCCGGCGGGCAGGGCTTGGGCCAAGTTCATCAAACAGGTCCCAGGCAACTGGGCACAGCAACTAAAATGGGTGCGACCCAAGGTAATTAAGTACTACTAGCTAGCTAGCTACGTCTGTGCATCTCTTTAATTCCAGTTTCAATACCATTATCATGCTTGATTAATTATTACCTGACTGAATTTTATTCTCGTAAAGTGCATGAGGCAGGAGCAGGGTCTAGTTTATGCGCCTACTACGTTTGCGAGAACATTCGCATGATCACGTCTGAAAGGAGCAGCGATGAAAGAAATCTTTGGGTACGTTTGCCAGAATATTATCCATATTTTTTTACCATGATCTAACTATAATATATACACACAACTAATATATTCATCTTGATCTCCATCTTGTAGCTGACGAAGATGCGGGGCCAGCTCATACCAGATGCTCGGGTATGAGCAATTCAAGAGGAATTAGCTGGATTTCTCGTCGACCAGGTCATAGATCCCAAAGGAGAATACTATTACAAGATCAAGAACAAGAAGCAGTAATGCCTGCATATATATGTAATTATCCTCAAATTGTAGGAGAAATTGTGTGTGTGTGTATATATATGATCGGTTCTACGAGAAATTCTATTTATATATATATATGCGCATAACGTATGTACAGTATGTAGTAGTGTAATATATGTTTGAAATGAAAATTAATTAAATGGAAAACACAAAATTAAAAGGAAAATTAAACCATAATTAATTCATTACCCCCTAAAGAATTAAAAGGAAAAATAAAACAAAATTAAAAAAACTAAAAATACTTTTAGTCCCGGTTGGTGTTACCCATTGGGACTAAATGTCCCCTAGCCCACGGCGCCGACGGATGTCACGTGGTGGGCCTTTGGTGCCGGGCCGTGTTGAACTGGGACTATAGGGGGGTAGACTTTAGTCCCCACCATTTAGTGCCGGTTCGAGAACCAGCACAAAATATTGGGGAACATTGCATGGGAAACAAAAAATTTCCTATGCACACGCAAGATCTATCCATGGTGATGAGCATCTACGAGAGGGAGAGTGAATCTACATACCCTTGTAGATCGCTAAGCGGAAAAGTTAAGAAACGTGGTTGATGTAGACAAACGTCTTCACGATCCAATCACGATCCGTCCTGCGATCTCATCACGAGCCATCCGGCGATCCCATCGTGGTCCTTCTGATCTAGTGTCGAACGAACAACACCTCCACGTTCAACACATGTACAACTCGATGACGATCTCCGCCTTCTTGATCCAGCAAGAGGGAGTGGAGAGATAGATGAGTTCCCCGGCAGCATGACGGCGTTGCGGCGATGGTGGTGGATCTATTCCAGCAGGGCTTCGCCTAAGCACCGTTGAAACCAATCTAGAGGAGAAACTACGATCTAGAGAAGAGGGCAACACGTGGCTGTTTTTCTGTGTCAAAAACCCTCAAAACCTCTAGTATATATAGGAGGAGGGGGGGAGGAGGCTTGTCTCCCAAGTGAGCCAACCCTAGTTCGACCGAAGTGGGAGGGAGGAGTCCTCTCCTCCACTCCTAGTAGGATTAGGACTCCTTCCTTATTTTCCCACTTTTGCCTTCTTTCCACCTTGGTTTGTCTTCCCTAGCTGCATGGGCCTTCTATGGGACTTCGGCCGGACCACTAAGGGCTGGTATTCCTTCTACCACAGCCCATGTAGCCTCTTGGGTCGAAATACCCCTCCCGATGGTCCCCCGGCACCCTTCGGGCACTCCCGGTACACTGCCGATGAGCCCGAAACTTTTTTGGTGACCAAAACAGGACTTCCTATATATCAATATTTACCTCCAAACCATTACGGATCTCCTCGTGATGTCTGGGATCTCATTCGGGACTCCGAACAACCTTCGGTCACCACCATACATAACTCTACACTACCAAAACGTCACAGAACCTGAAGTGTGCAGACCCTGCGGGTTCGAGAACTATGTAGACATGACCGAGACACCTCTACGGTCAATAACCAATAGCGGGACCTGGATGCCCATATTGATTCCTACATATTCTAGAAGATATTTGTCGGTCAAACCTCTATGTCAAGGATTCAGTTAATCCCGTATGTTGTTCCCTTTGTTCTTCGGTATGTTACTTGCCCGAGATTCGATCGCCGGCATCTCCATACCTAGTTCAACCTCATTACCAGAAAGTCTCTTTACTCATTCCATAATACAAGATCCCGTGACTAACACTTAGTCACATTGCTTGCAAGGCTTATTGTGATGTTGTATTACCGAGTGGGCCTTGAGATACCTCTCCGTCACACGGAGTAACAAATCCCAGTCTTGTTCCATGCCAACCCAACAGACACCCTCGGAGATACTTGTAGAGCACCTTTATAGTCACCCAGTTATGTTGCGACGTTTGATAGACACAAGGTACTCCTCCGATGTCAGTGAGTTGCATGATCTCATGGTCATAGGAACAGATACTTGACATGCAGAAAACAGTTGCAATAAACTGACACGATCATATGCTACGTTTGTAGTTTGGGTCTTGTCCATCACATCATTCTCCTAATGATGTGATCCCGTTATCAAATGACATCTCATGTCCATGACTAGGAGACCATAGCCATCTTTGATCAACGAGCTAGTCTATTAGAGGCATACTAGGGACATGGTGTTGTCTATGTATCCACACATGTATCTGAGTTTCCGATCAATAAAACTATAGCATGGATAATAAACAATTATCATGAACAAGGAAATACGATAATAACCAATTTATTATTGCCTCTAGGGCATATTTTCAACAGTCTCCCACTTGCACTAGAGTCAATAATCTAGTTCACATCACCATGTGATTCGCATTGTTATGAATCTAACACCCAATGAGTTCTGGGGCTCGATCATGCTTTGCATGTGAGAGAGGTCTTTTAGTCAACGGGTCTGTGACATTCAGATCCGTGTGTACTTTGCAAATCTCTATGTCATACTGTAGACACTGCTACCACACTCCACTTGGAGCTATTCCAAATGGCTACCCCACTATACGTATCTGGATTGCTACTAAGAGTCATCCGGATTGGTATTAAAGCTTGCATCGACGCAACTCTTTACGACGAACTCTTTATCACCTCCATAATCGAGAAACATTTCCTTAGTCTTTTAGTTACTAAGGATAATCTTGACTGCTGTCCAATGATCCACCCCTGGATCACTCTTGTACTCCTTGACGGACTCATGGCAAGGCACACACACGTGCGGTACACAACACGACATACTATATATAGCCTATGGCTAAAGCATAGGGGACGACCTTCGTCCTTTATCTTTCTTCTGCAGTGGTCGAGCTTTGAGTCTTACTCAACTTCACACCTTACAAATCAGGCAAGAACTCTTTCTCTAACTGATCCATTTTGAACTCTTTCAAAATCTTGTCAAGGTGTGTACTCATTGAAAATCTAATAAAGCATCTTGATCTATCTATATAGATCTTGATGATCAACAATCAGGTAGCTTTATCTAGGTCTTCCTTTGAAAAACTCTTTTCAAACAACCGTGTATGCTTTCCAGAAATTCTACTTCATTTTTGCTCAATAATATGTCAACCACATATGCTTATCAAAAATTCTATAGTGAACCCACTCACTTTATTGAAAATGCAAGTTTCTCATAAACTTTGTATAGACTCAAAAACTTTGATCACCTTATCAAAGCATATATTCTAACTCTGAGATGCTTGATCCAGTCCATAGAAGGATCACTAGAGCTTGAACACATTTTAGCATCCTTAGGACTGACAAAAACCTTCTGGTTGTATCTAATACAACTTTTCCTCAAGGAAGAAAACGATGTTTTTACATCCATCTACCAGATTTCATAATTGAAAAATGCAGCAACTGCTAATATAATTCCAACAGACTTTAGCATCGCTATGAGTGAGAAAGTCTCATCGTAGTCAACTCCTTGAACTTGGTGGAAACTTCTTTGTGACAAGTCGAGCTTTATAAATGGTGACATTTACCATCAGCATCTGTCTTCATCTTAAAGGTCCATTTGTATTGGACGACCTGCCGTCCAACGAGCAAGTCTACCAAAGTCTATACTTGGTTTTCATACATGGATCCTTTCTCGGATTTCATGGACTCTAACCAATTGTCGGAATTCAGGCTCATCATCGCTTCTCCATAGCTCGTAGGTTCATCGTTGTCCAACAACATGACCTCCAAGACAGGGTTGTCGTACCACTCAGGAGCAGTACGCATCCTTGTCAACCTACGAGGTTCGATAGTAACTTGATTAGAAGCTTCATGATCATCATCATTAACTTCCTCTTCAACTGATGTAGGCCCCACAGAACCATCTTTCTACGCTGTGCTACTCACTGGTTGAACAAAGGTTCAACAACCTCATCAAGTTCTATCTTCCTCCCACTCAATTCTTTCGATAGAAACACTTTGTCGAGAAAGGACCCAGTTTTAGCTACAAACACTTTGATCTCGGATCTGAGATAGAAGGTATACCCAACTGTTCTTAGGGTATTCCATGAAGATGCATTTGTCCGTTTTGGTTTTGAGCTCATTAGGTGAAAACCTTTTTCACATAAGCATCGCAGCCCCAAACATTAAGAAATGACAGCTTAGGTTTCTATCAAACCATAATTCATACGGTGTCATCTCAATGGATTTAGATGGTGCCCTATTTAAAGTGAATGTAGTTGTCCCTAATGCATAACCCCAAAAATAGAGTGGCAAAACGATAAGAGACATCATAGTATGCACCATATCCAATAGAGCACAACTATGACGTTCGAACACACCATCGTGTTCCATGTGGCATGAGTTGTGAAACAACTTTCACATTGTCTAAAGTTGTATGCCAAACTCGTAACTCAGATATTCACCTCCACGATCATATCGCAGACATTTTTAACTTCTTGTCATGATGATCTTAAACTTCACTCTGAATTTGCTTGAACTTTTCAAACGATTCAGACATGTGTTTCATTAAATAAATATACACTATATCTACTCAAATCATTAGTGAAGGTAAGAAAATAATGATATCCATCGCATGCTACAAGACTCATTGGATTGCATACATCAACATGTATCATTTCCAATAAATCACTTGCTCGCTCCATCAAACCGGAAAACGGGGTCCTTAATCATCTTGCCCAAGAGGTATGGTTCGCATGTCTCAACCGATTCGAAATCGAATGATTCCAAAGATCCATCAGCATGGAGTTTCTTCATGCACTTTACACCAATATGACATTTAGCGGTAGTGCCACAAGTATGTGGTACTATCATTATTTACTTTGTATCTTTTGGCATTAATGTTATGAACATGTGTATTACTACGAGCAAGATTCAACAAACCATCCTCATTGGGTGGATGACCATTGAAGGTATTATTCATGTAAACAGAATAACCATTATTCTCTAACTTAAATGAATAACCATTTTGCAATAAACACAATCTAATCACGTTCATGCTCAACGCAAATACCAAATAACATTTATTTAGGTTCATTACTAATCCCGAAGGCAGAGAGTGCATGCAAGATCACATCAACCTTGGAAATGATTCCAACACACATCGTCATCTCACCCTTAGCTAGTCTCCGTTTATTCCGTAGCTTTTATTTCAAGTTACTAACATTTAGCAACCGAACCGGTATCCAATACTCAGGTGCTACTAGGAGCACTAGCAAGGTACACTTATATCAAATATACTTCTGTCAACATTGCCAACCTTCTTATCTACCAAGTATCTATGGTTGTTCCGCTTCAGCGACCACTCTCCTCATAATATAAGCACTTACTGTTGGGTTTGGGTTCAACTTCGGGTTGCTTCACTGGAGAAGCAACTGACTTTCCATCCATGAAGTTTTCGTCCTTACCCTTCCCCTTTTTGAAACTAGTGGTTTTACTAACCATCAACACTTGATGCTCCTTCTTGATATATACCTTTGCGGTGTCAAACATCACGAACTAGCTTAGGGATCATCATTTCTATCCCTGGCATTTTATAGTTCATCACGAAGCTCTAGTAGCTTAGTGATAGTGACTTGGAGAACTATATCAATCACTATCTTATCTGGAAGATCAACTCCCACTCGATTCAAGCGATTGTAGTACCCAGACAATCTGAGAACATGCTGAACGATTGAGCTATTCTCCTTCATCTTGCAGGCAAAAAATCTTTGTTGGAGATCTCATATCTCACAACACCAGCACGGGCCTGAGATCCCAATTTCAGCTCTTAGAACATCTCATATGTTCCGTGACGTTCAAAATGTTTTGGAGCCTCAATCCTAAGCTGTAATGCATGACACACTAAACTATCAAGAAGTCATCAGAACGTGCCTGTTAGATGTTCACAACATCTACAGACGATGCTAGAGGGGGTGGCGCACCGAGCGGTGCATTAAGGACATAAGCCTTCTGTGCAACAATGAGGACAATCCTCAGATCACGGACCCAGTCTGCAATATTTCTACCATCATCTTTCAACTCTATTTCTCTAGGAACATATAAAAATTCAAGGGAGCTACAACGTGAGCTAGTAATCTACAACATAATTTGCAAAGACACTACTGACTATGTTCATGATAATGAGTTCAATTAATCATATTACTTAAGAACTCCCACCCAAATTGACATCCCTCCGGTCATTCGAGTGATACATCATCCAAATTCACCAACTCAAGTCCGATCATCACGTGAGTTGAGGTGGGTTCAATGGTGAACATCATCACGTTGATCATATCTACTATATGACTCATGTTTGACCTGTTGGTATCTTGTGTTCCGAGGCCATGTCTGTACATGCTAGGCTCGTCAAGTTTAACCCGAGTGTTCTGCATGTGCAACACTGGCTTGCACCCGTTGTATGTGAACGTAGAGTCTATCACACCCGATCATCATGTGGTGTCTCGACACGATGAACTTTCACAACAGTGCACACTCGGGGAGAACACAATTGACCTTGAAATTTTAGTGAGGGATCACCTTATAATGCTACCATCGTCCTAAGAAAAACAAGGTGCATAAAAGGATTAACATCCCATGCAAATCATAAGTGACATGATATGACCATGAACTTGTGCTTTTTGATCTCCATCTTAAAAGCACCGACATGATCTCCATCATCACCGGCATGACACCATGATCTCCATCATCTTGATCTCCATCAATGTGTAGCCATCGGGGTTGTTGCACCCACCATGCTGTAGGGGAACGTCGCATGGGAAACAAAATTTTCCTACGTTCACGCAACACCTATCCATGGTGATGAGCATCTATGAGAGGGAGAGTGGATCTACATACCCTTGTTGATCTCTAAGAGGGAAGCATTAAGAAACACGGTTGGTGTAGTCGAACGTCTTCGCGATCTAAATCGCCGAGCATCCCGCGATCCAATCACGATCCATCCTGATCAAGCACCGAACGGGCGGCACCTCCGCGTTCAGCACACGTACAGCTTGATGACGATCTCCGCCTTCTTGATCCAGGAAGAGGGAGCGGAGAGGTATACGAGTTCTCCGGAAGCATGATGGTACCACGGTGATGGCGGTGGAGCAATTCTGGCAGGGCTTTGCCTAAGCACTGTA
Source organism: Hordeum marinum (assembly GCA_022496015.1). Lineage (NCBI taxonomy): Eukaryota > Viridiplantae > Streptophyta > Magnoliopsida > Poales > Poaceae > Hordeum > Hordeum marinum. The sequence continues at coordinate 539,772,268 of CM039673.1, read as the reverse complement.
GAAAACCGATCTAGAGGAGAAACTATGCACTAGAGGAACGGGTAGCACGTGGCTGAAAATCTAGTGCAAAAACCCTAAAACCTCTAGTATATATAGGAGGAAGAGAGGAGGAGGCTTAGCCCAAGGGCCAAGCCACCTAGGCTTCGGCCGAACCAAGGAGGACTCCTCCAATCCTAGTAGGACTAGGACTCCTCCTTATTTTTGCCTTTTTGCCCTTTTCCACCTTTTTCTCTTTGGGCTTTTCTTCCCAGCCTCATGGGCCTTGTGTGGGAATTCCACCAGCCCACTAAGGGCTTGTATTCACTATCCCACAGCCCATGTAGCCTCTTGGGTCGAAATACCCCTCCCGATGGTCTTCCGGTACACTACCAGCACTCCTGCTACACTACCGATGAGCCCGAAACTTTTCCGACGACCAAAATAGGACTTCCTATATATCAATCTTTACCTCCGCACCATTCCGGAGCTCCTCGTGATGTCTGGGATCTCATACGAGACTCCGAACAACCTTCGGTCACCACCATGCATAACTCTATACTATAGAAACGTCACCAAACCTTAAGTGTGCAGACTCTGCGTATTCGAGAACTATGTAGACATGACCGAGACACCTCTATGGCCAATAACGAATAGTGGGACCTGGATGCCCATATTGGTTCCTACATATTCTATGAAGATCTTTATCGGTCAAACCTCTATGTCAAGGATTCAGTTAATCCCGTATGATGTTCCCTTTGTTCTTCGGTATGTTACTTGCCCGAGATTCGGTCGTTGGTATCTCGATACCTTGTTCAACCTCATTACCGGCAACTTTTCATGCCCAAGATGCACGCCTATCCATATTAAGTCATGGCGGCCTCGCAAGGGATAGAGGCACATCTTGCAGTTCGCAAGTATAGTATCATCACATCATACATTACAGAAGAGGTGAGTATACAAGTTGGCTTACACTCGCCACATACTAAATTACAATTCCACACAGAGTTCAAATCATCAAGATGAAGACAGGGTCCGACTATGGACGAAATCGAAGGATAAAACATATGCAAATGATACTATCTCGCTATCACAAAAGAAAGAAAAACATAGATGTTTTCTCCTTTTTAAAACACCACATCACAAGAAAACCCCCCCAGATAAAATAAAGGATTTTTGGAGCAGAACAAAAATACTTTTGCAATGAAAATAAAAGGCACTAATTACTAAAAATATCAAAATGATTTTTAGGACTAGTAGTTTAAACATTTTTAAAATAGGCAGCCCCCTGTTATTTAAATACCCCAAATACATCAAGATCAAATCAACAAAAGAATCACACACACAAGCTTAAACTGGCGCGAGGTATAAGCAACAATCTTCTTATCTTGCATGAGAACACCACCAAGGCCTTGGAGAGAAGCATCACAGAAAACTTGGAAAGGCTTTGACTGCTCGTGAGGAACAAGAACTGGAGCTGAAGTCAGTCTCTGCTTGAGCGTATTGAATGCAACATCACACTCAGGAGACCAAACATACTTGACACTCTTCTGGAGGAAACATACTTGACGTTCTTGCTCATCTAGCTGTTTCTTCAACTCTTTCAGCTCTTTGGGGGCAAGTTTATACGAGCGCTTACAGACCGGTTCAGTTCTGGGATCGAGATCAATCACGAACTCGACTGGCCGGTGTGGAGGCATTCCTGGAAATTCTTCTGGAAAGACATCTTCATACTCACAAACCACCGGAATTTGAGAAATCGCCGAGATTTCACCCTTATCATTAAGAGCAAAGAGACGGATTGTGTCATCACGAGCTGTGAAGATAATCACGTCTTCTCAAGGATGAGTCAGCTTGACTTCTTTTGCTTGACAATCGATATAAGCCTTATTCTAGCCAGGAAGTCCATGCCCAGAATGAGATCAATATCGGAATTACAGAGAACATAAGGAGAAGCCAAGAAAGAATAATTGCCCATCTTGATAGAACATCCGGGACAATAGAATTGGTCCTCATTGAAACACCCAGAGAAACAATACCCAATGGTCTACTCAAAGATGCCGACGGGAAATCATGCTTAATGAAAAATGGCTTTGACATGAAACAATGCGATGCACCAGAATCAAACAATACTTTGGCAGGAAAATCATTAACTGAGAGATTACCCATGATCACTTGAGAAGAATCCTCTGCCTCTGATGCATTCACCATATTCACTCTTGCGGTCTTGGGGTTATGCTTCACCATAGCATTGCCTGGAGGCCTGACTGGAGGAGGAGGCAGAAGACACCGCTGGTTGCACTTGTTTGCATAGTGACCCTTCTGGCCACACTTGTGACAAGTCAGCTCAGAAAGCGGACGAACATTGCCTAGAGGAGGAACAAGAACTGCCTTGGAGGCCTCGGGTCTCTACTAGAATCCTGGGTTGGGTGGGTGGGAAGAACCACGACCACCGAACATCTTCTGCTGCTGAGGAGGACGAAACGGAGGAGGATTTGGCACCCAATACTTCTGTTGCTTGGGAAGCATCTGAGAGTTGGAAGAAGAAGAATATGAATCCCTTGAATGCTTCCTTGAGATCTCCAACTTGAGCTGAGTTGCCGAGACCTTCAAAGGCCTGTTGTAGAACTGATCAAACTCAGGAGGCTCTTGAAGAACTAGGCCTGGCAGAAGGTCATCCTTGAGACCACCTCTGAACTGATAGATCATTGCCTTGTCATCTGGAACATCTTGCTTGGCATAACGGGCTAGATTTTGGAACTCGACGTTGTACTGATAGACAGACTTGCTTCCTTTCTTCAGGTGCGTGAACTTCTCACGCGTCTCCTTGACAAAGCTTGTCGGAATGTAATGAGCCCTGAAGTCACGACGGAAATCGTCCCAAGTAACAACACGATCGCCCCTGGAATCCTTGTACTGCTGCCACCAATCAGCTGCTTGACCCTTGAGCTGGAACGATGCAAATCTGACAAAGTCCTCTGGCCTGACATTGCCTCACACAAAATGCTTACTCATATCACGGAGCCAATCATCAGCATCAAAAGGCTGCTCACAACAGGTGAAAGACTTGGGCTGGTAGGCAAGGAACTGATTGAGCGTCGCAAACTGAGGATGATTCTAAAAATTCTCTTGAAAACCTTGCTGGCCCTGCTCCCTTTCTTGCAACAGCCTGAGCAACATCTGAGTGTTCTCATTGGTTGTGGCCATCATAGCTTGCCAAGCTTCAGGAGGAGGAGGTGGCGGTGGCGGGGGTGGTGGTGGTGGAACATCAGTCTGCTCCTCACCATGACCCGGATTGTTGCGAGTTGGTGGAGCCATCCTGAAGATGGACAAAACGCACCAGCACCTCATTGATAAGATGAATTCCATAGCTGAATCAAATGCTGGAAAGAAATTGAACAAATAACATCACAACCTTCCTACTAAAAAATTAGTAAGAATGCTTTCTTCGGTTTATGATAACATCATCAGATATTAGAAGCCACTTGCAATAACAAAAAAGTATTGAGCTAAGCGCTCGGAATAATGTATATGCCCACATACATTTGAAGAAGATGATCCTAGATAACTACAAGATTTTCCACCTATGAACTTCCGAAAACTTTCTGTTTATGCTATCTAGTGTCGGGGATACAAGGAGGAAATATCTCACTCAACCAGCAATCCTACACCCCAACTGTATCCATCCTTAACCAGAGGCTCTTGCAAATTCATCTAACTCGAATCCTCGAACTCACAATGGTACTAAACCATGGTGGTACCCCGGACGCCTCCCCAGTACTGGGTGACTCCGACCTTATCTCACCACGACAAGTATTGAAGTATTTCTGAACATTCTCCTTGCGAGATATCAAGGAAGCTGAATGATAACGATGTGCCAACATTCCCTGGAGCTCGACTCCCCAGAAGAAATCAAGTCTGACAGGAGGCACCCAGACAGAACCCTATCACATCAGTATCATATAGACTCCAAAATACCCGCGTGATCCTAAATTTTTTTTGAGCGAGAAGAGGAGTAGAATCAAAATTCCTAAGTAGGATACCTCACCAGAGCATAGAAGAGGAGTAAAAGATTCCTACTTTCGATATAACTAAACTCAAAATAGTTTTTACTAGACTCGACTCGGCCAAGTTCTATCTAGCAAAGGCTCCTATGGTCGTATGGCTCTGAATACCAACTTGTCACGCCCAAGATGCGCCCCTATCCATATTAAGGCACGGGGGCCTCGCAAGGGATAGATGCGCATCTTGCCGTTCGCAAGTATAGTATCATCACATCATACATTATAGAAGAGGTGAGTATACAAGTTGGCTTACACTCGCCACATACTAAATTACAATTCCGCACAGAGTTCAAATCAGCAAGATGAAGACAGGGTCCGACTACGGATGAAATCAAATGATAAAACATATGCAAATGATACTATCTCGCTATCCCAAAGATCACGACCATGGTCCTCTACTCATATGGGTAAGTGACGTACATCCTACCTCTTTCCTCGTCATCCTCCCACTGGAGCTGCGTCAGATCATCCTGCACATACTCATCTGAACCTTTACTTGGAGTGTTGTAGTAATCTGTGAACCACAAGGACTCAGCAATCATGCGCCTGGGTACCGAGACTATTCAAGCTTAAGGTTAGGAAGGGGTATGTGTTTAGTTTGCAATAGCACTAAGCATTTATGATGGCTAACTTACGTAACATGAACATAAATATGAGTGGCCTACGATGAGCGATCGAATCTAGTATGACCTCTATGAGATCCTGAACACTTACTTACATCAATCATAAACCCACGGTGTTCTCTCTCAGATCATGTTCACGAGCAGAGATGATCACGGTTACTCACACGGTTGGTGCATTTTTTTTGGAATTCACTTCAAGTTAACTATAACTGGGTGTTAAAGAAATATCCAAGTTGCCACATAACCGCGGGCATGGCTTTCTGAAAGATTTGACCCTGTAGGGGTGCTCCAACTAGTCCATCACAAATTAACCACTCTCCGCGGTAATAGCCTCGACCACGGATCTCGTGATCGTCATAGGTAACTCCAAAGGAATTCCAACACATCGAGATAACCCGAAGAAAGTCAGAGTCCACACGCAAGACATTCGATAAAGGTAAAATGAATCCAGCAAGACCACCCGACGTGTCGACGAACCCGATAAGAGCCGCGTATCTCGTTCTCAGGACACGACAGATAAGCGAAGCGTACGGTGGCCTGATAGAAATCTCCCAAGTTGCCCCGGGTTGGCCTCGCACGGTGCTCTAGTTTGGACCAACACTCATGAGGAGCACTGGCCCGGGGGTTGATTAATTATCCACGGGGTTGCAAAGCCCTATGCAAATTTTATTAAGTTATCAAGGAAATATAGTACCAATGTTGGGTCTTGCCAGACAAGTTTTAATCTCAAACGAATAACTGAGCGGGTCCCCATAACAACCGCGAGCATGTTAGGAGCGCAAAATATGGAAAACATAACACCGGTAACAAGAAACTATGGCGGTAACAGCAGAACAAATCACCTAGCAAAAGGCCAAGCCTTCAACCAATACCAAGATATATATGTGCATTAAATTAAATAACAGATAATATTGTGATATCCAAATCCATGTTATCACATGGAACAACCTGCACCTGCAACTAAGAACGCTATAAGAGGGGCTGAGCAGCGGTAACTTAGCAAATCAAAGGTTTGCTTGGATGTGGAGGCTTAAGGCTATCATGGCAATTGGGAGGCTGACATTCAAGTGGTAGGTAGTGCTATTGTAATGATAAGAGCGAGAAACTAGCAAGGAAAAATAGTATCGGGATCCGTGTACGATCATCTTGCCCGTTGGTTCTTCAACGGAATAAGTAGCGTGATCCTCATAGTGGTACTCTCCTGGGTCCTCGTACTCAATATCAACACTCGCGTCTACCCAAGAGAAACAGAAACAATAAACATCCAACGAAGGTTCAATGCACAACCAAGATGATGCATGATTCATTTATGAAGAATTAAACATGGGAGTCCGAAACTAGTCATGTTTCACATGCAAGGATTGGTTATTAATGAATCTAGACAGAGCCTCCTGTTAAGTTATTTATACATGCATGAACATGGAAAATATCGATGCATCATGCAAAATCTATAGAGATGCATATAAAGAACGCAAGAAACGGAGTTACGGTTCTCACGATACGCTCACGGCAAGGTACGAAGGCAGAACTCAAGAGAAACAAGGACATGGGCTAATTCTTGGCATTCCAAGGTAGCCACTGGTTAGGTAATGAAAAACCAACCACAATAGTCTCAAAGATCAATCAATTCCATGGAGTATAGCTCAATAAAACTAACAATCTGCCACAAAACAGCAACATAGCAACTTACAAAGCCCACAACTTGAGCTACAGGAATCCTACAGCCACAAACAAGGTGTGGACAGAAACTACATAACATGCTTATCAAATTATCCAACTACATAATCTGCAAAGGAGTCACACATCAATAAGCATGAAGCTATGAAGTTTGCATGATGAAACAGTTTTCTAGGACTTGGTGAAAATAACAGTTTTCTGGAATCTGAGTTAATCTGGTAGCATGTTGACAGCATAAGATAAATGAGTTAGAAACCACCTCTTGGCATGAAATTTAACAGGATGGTAGTAGACAATATCTATTTCAAATTGCCAACACTGAGGATGAGCTAATTCTCAACATATAACCAGATGTCACCCACTCTTCATGGCATAAAAATAACAGCAGATTCTCAGACTTAGAAATATTTAGCATGTTGAAAATAGTAACATTAAGTTAGCCACTTTGCAGCAAGTTTCCCACTTTCATGGGTGATTCTCATGTTAAACAAAAATACCATGGCATAGTAGACATAAAACATTAGCACTTCCTAGTTGGCACATGCCCCAAAGCAAGTATGGATTAAATGATGTAAAAATGACAAAGTAGCATCACAGCTGAAAATGACAGTTTTATAAACTTGCTCAAAAGTGAAATATTAAAGCTCCAATGGACTCATTGGCTCTTTCTACCCCAAAAACATGGGTCATACTCATATGTTCGTGTGAAGAATCATGGCACAACTAAACTAGCAAATCTACCACCTACTCTTATAAGTTAAAACTTACTCTAAATGGAAATGATCATAAATGGACATAAGCAGATTTGGAAACTTAGTTTAACATGGAAATGATCTAACAACCTACAACATGCATAAACAACAAATGGTATGGCAAGTGGGGGAAAGGACCCACTTGTCACACTCACATTCACACTCTCTAAACACACACACTACATAGCAAGCACACACATGCTCTATATGTGCCCAAGGCATGTGAGCACAAATACAACCATGAACATACCACCCATGAGGGGGGTGTTCATCCACATTCACACACATGCACCATATATGCATAAAGCATATGGCACATACACCTCACCTCACATGCACAAGTGCACATGGGCACTCACACTCACACACACACACACACTCACACCTCTCACATGCAGAAGCATATATACATGTCACATACATGCAACACACCTACACATACACCACCTACACACATAAGTGCACTCAGCCACACACATACACTCATATATCAACAGAAAATAAAACCCCTACACATGTAGGTCTTGCATCTACACACACACACTATTCATACTCACATGCACACACACATACATATGTGCATACCACACATGTAGCAAATCTATTAACTCACACACATTTTCATATGCATACCCATGCACATATATGTAAAGAAAAAAAAACATGTTGGTTGCAACTACACACACATACACATAGCAATAGGAAAAAAACAACAAAAGAAAAGAAAACAACAAAAAAGGGGGAGGGTTCGGGCTTCGAACCAGCGACATCCGGGTCAATTCCCCTAGCGCCAAGCACTTTTCTACGCCTGCGACACTTAACACGAGGGGGCTCGGCTACACAAATACACCACACACTACCACTACTCTAACGAAAGTGAAACTGCACACACCCGTTCTGACAGAGAACGGTGGCGGCGAACTCCGGCGACGGTAGGGCTACCAGGCACCTCTGGCGAGGGGAAACGGTGCAGGAGGGTAGCTGCACCTACGGGGGTTCCATTCCCACCCCTGGAAGGGATCAGCGAGGGGAAGGGGAGGCTCAAGCTCCAAGCTTGCCCGGCCATGGCGACGACGTGAGCAAAGTGACGGCACGACGGCGACCACGAGCTCGATGGCAACTACGCGAGGCAAAGAAGGAAGAGGAGACACGGATGCACACAGAGGGGCGACGACATTACGCTCGGACCAGGGAAGGAGACGATGGTGACGCGGCTCGAAGCAGGGGACGAAGACGCGCGGCGACGATGCGGCGGCGGTGGTGCTGGGCTCTCCAGCCCCTTCTAGCACCGGGAACGGGATGTAGGAGAGGTCCTCGACCCCCGTGACATCTCCGACGAGGACGGCTCGACTCCTACGTGAGGACGACGACGATCGACGACGGCGGCTCTCTCTGAATTCTGAACTACGGAGACTTACCTGAAGGGGGAAAGAAGAGAGGAGGGAGAGGAATGGAGAGGCTATCGGCGGCGTGGGAGGACGCGCGGAACCCTAGATCGGGAAGCACGAATGCTGAGGGGCTTAAGAAGGAGGGGCCAGACGGCGAGGTGACGGCGACAACTCACGGCAACACGCTTACCTGCCCTGCTCCCTCTCTCTGAACCTAACGGAGGGGAATGGGAGTAGGTGGCCATCTCCCTCGAGCGGGCTGGGCCACTGGAGAGGCAAAGCCCGCTCTGCTCTCTCTCACAAAAGAAAGAAAAACAGAGAAGTTTTCTCCTTTTTAAAACACCACATCACAAGAAAAACCCCCAGATAAAATAAAGGATTTTTGGAGCAGAACAAAAATACTTTTGCAATGAAAATAAAATGCACTGATTACTAAAAATATCAAAATGATTTTTAGGACTAGTAGTTTAAATATTTTTAAAATAGGCAGCCCCTGTTATTTAAATACCCCAAATACATTAAGCTCAAATCAGCAAAAGAATCACACAAACAAGCTTAAAACATTTTAGGCTAGCACTTGAACATTTTTAAATAATTTAACTTAAATCTATTTATAAAATAACATGAAGGAAAGGGGGGGGGGTATTGGAAGGGTTTGTTGAACAAAAAAGAGAGGAGAAGAGAAGGAGAGTTGCACACATGATCCAACCACATCCCAACACAAGCCACACTCACAACCAACCACACCATACAAGGTCATATGAAAATCAAGCATGGCATGATGAATGCTATGATGCATGATGCATGAATGCAAGACAACACTTGGATGACAAGTTGAAAAAACATTTCATAACTCAAGACACAAGGTTCATACAAGAGATTACATGCCATAAAAGGTAGGGACAACACTTGGGCTGTCACAACTCTCCCACACTACAAGAGGATCTCGACCCGAGATCTAGGAACGAAAGAAGTCTGGAAATTCGAAACGGAGAAGGTCGTCCGGTTCCCAAGTAGCTTCTTTGTCAGAATGATGAGACCACTTCACCTTGAGGAACTTGATAGACTTGTTGCGAGTCTTACGCTCAGTTTCTTCGAGAATTGCAACTGGATGCTCACGATAAGAGAGGTCTTCTTGGAGATCAATGTCTTGGATGTCAATGGTTTGCTCAGGAGTCTTGAAGCATCTCCGGAGCTGAGAAACATGGAAGACATCGTGCACGTTTGCGAAATTTGGAGGAAGCTCTAGTTGATATGCAAGACCACCTCTCTTGCGAACAACTTTTGAAGGACCAACAAAACGAGGAGCTAGCTTCCCTTTAATCCCAAACCGCTGAGTGGCCTTCATGGGAGAGACTCTGAAATAGACTAGATCATCCACTCGAAAGGAAACATCCCGATGTTTGTTATCGTAATAACTCTTCTGTCGGGACTGAGCTTCTTTGAGGTTATCACGAATGACACGACACATTTCTTCTGCTTCAGTGATCATGTCATTGGCCAATATCTGACGCTCACCGGTTTCAGACCAGTTAAGCGGGGTACGACACTTTCTGCCATAGAGAATCTCGAAAGGGGCCTTGTCTGAGCTAGCTTGAAAGCTATTGTTGTATGAGAATTCAGCATATGGAAGGCAGTCTTACCACTTCATGCCGAACGAAATCACATAGGCTCTGAGCATATCTTCAAGGATCTAACTGACTCTCTCAACTTGACCACTTGTCTACGGATAGAACGCAGTGCTGAAACGGATCTTGGTACCCATTGCAGTCTAGAAGGACTCCCAAAACTTGGAAGTAAAAAGGCTTCCATGGTCAGATGAGATGAGCTGAGGTATACCATGCAAAGACACTATCCTCGACATATACAACTCTGCAAGCTGAGCTGCCGAGATAGATTCTTTGACTGGCAGGAAATGAGCAACTTTAGTCAGCTTGTCGATAACCACAAAGATGGCATCGTTGCCTCTCTTGTACTTGGGAAACCCAGTGACGAAATCCATCTCCACATGATCGAATTTTCACTCTGGGATAGGCAAAGGCTGAAGAAGACCTGCTGGACGTTGATGCTCCGCCTTCACTCTGTGACAAACATCACACTCGTTCACGAACTGAGCAATTTCACATTTCATGCAAGTCCATCAGAAGGTTTGCTTGAGATCCTGATACATCTTGGAACTGCCTGGATGAAAGGATAGAAGAGAATTGTGTGCTTCATCCATGATAACCTTTCTGAGATCACCTTTAGGAACCACAAGACGGTCCTGAAAGAACAAGGTATCTTTTTCATCAACGCGAAAGCACTTATACTTCGGAATGCTCTTGGCCACACCTTTCTTCACTTTCTTCACCATAGCGTCAAGAAGCTGCGCTGGGTGAACCTGATCTTCCAGAGTCGGAGAAACTTAAAGATTGGCAAGAAATCCTTGCGGAATCATCTGAAGGTTGAGCTTGTAGAAGGCTTCACAAAGCTCGGGTTGAAGAGGCTTCAAGATGAGACTACTGCAGTATGCCTTACGGCTGAGTGCGTCTGCAATGACATTTGCTTTCCCAAGAGTATACTCAATGCTTGGATTGAAGGCCTCAAGCATTTCCACCCAACAAGACTGCCGAAGATTGAGATTGGGTTGAGTGAAAATGTACTTCAAGCTCTTGTGATCGGTGTACACCTCAACTGGTCTACCCAACAACAAATGCCTCCAAGTCATTAGAGCATGCACAACTGCCGCCAACTCAAGATCATGAGTGGGTTAGTTCTTCTCGGTAGGCTTCAACTAGCGCGAGGTATAAGCAACAATCTTCTTATCTTGCATGAGAACACCACCAAGGCCTTGGAGAGAAGCATCACAGAAAACTTGGAAAGGCTTTGACTGCTCGGGAGGAACAAGAACTGGAGCTAAAGTCAGTCTCTGCTTGAGCGTATTGAACGCAACATCACACTCAGGAGACCAAACATACTTGACACTCTTCTGGAGGAAACATACTTGACGTTCTTGCTCATCTAGCTGCTTCTTCAACTATTTCAGCTCTTTGGGGGCAAGTTTATACGAGCGCTTACAGACCGGTTCAGTTCTGGGATCGAGATCAATCACGAACTCGACTGGCCGGTGTGAGGCATTCCTGGAAATTCTTCTGGAAAGACATCTTCATACTCACAAACCACCGGAATTTGAGAAATCGCTGAGATTTCACCCTTATCATTAAGAGCAAAGAGACAGATTGTGTCATCACGAGCCGTGAAGATAATCACGTCTTCTGAAGGATGAGTCAGCTTGACTTCTTTTGCTTGACAATCGATATTAGCCTTATTCTAGCCAGGAAGTCCATGACCAAAATGAGATCAATATCGGAATTACAGAAAACATAAGGAGAAGCCAAGAAATAATAATTGCCCATCTTGATAGAACATCCGGGACAATAGAATTGGTCCTCATTGAAACACCCAGAGAAACAATACCCAATGGTCTACTCAAAGATGCCGACGGGAAATCATGCTTAATGAAAAATGGCTTTGACATGAAACAATGCGATGCACCAGAATCAAACAATACTTTGGCAGGAAAATCATTAACTGAGAGATTACCCATGATCACTTGAGAAGAATCCTCTGCCTCTGATGCATTCACCATATTCACTCTTGCAGTCTTGGGGTTATGCTTCACCATAGCATTGCCTGGAGGCCTGACTGGAGGAGGAGGCAGAAGACACCGCTGGTTGCACTTGTTTGCATAGTGACCCTTCTGGCCACACTTGTGACAAGTCAGCTCAGAAAGCAGACGAACATTGCCTAGAGGAGGAACAAGAACTGCCTTGGAAGCCTCGGGTCTCTACTAGAATCCTGGGTTGGGTGGGTGGGAAGAACCACGACCACCGAACATCTTCTGCTGCTGAGGAGGACGAAACGGAGGAGGATTTGGCACCCAATACTTCTGTTGCTTGGGAAGCATCTGAGAGTTGGAAGAAGAAGAATATGAATCCCTTGAATGCTTCCTTGAGATCTCCAACTTGAGCTGAGTTGCCGAGACCTTCAAAGGCCTGTTGTAGAACTGATCAAACTCAGGAGGCTCTTGAAGAACTAGGCCTGGCAGAAGGTCATCCTTGAGACCACCTCTGAACTGATAGATCATTGCCTTGTCATATGGAACATCTTGCTTGGCATAACGGGCTAGATTTTGGAACTCGACATTGTACTGATAGACAGACTTGCTTCCTTTCTTCAGGTGCCTGAACTTCTCACGCGTCTCCTTGACAAAGCTTGTCGGAATGTAATGAGCCCTGAAGTCACGACGGAAATCGTCCCAAGTAACAACACGATCGCCCCTGGAATCCTTGTACTGCTGCCACCAATCAGCTACTTGACCCTTGAGCTGGAACGATGCAAATCTGACAAAGTCCTCTGGCCTGACATTGCCTCACACAAAATGCTTACTCATATCACGGAGCCAATCATCAGCATCAAAAGGCTGCTCACAACAGGTGAAAGACTTGGGCTGGTAGGCAAGGAACTGATTGAGCGTCGCAAACTGAGGATGATTCTAAAAATTCTCTTGAAAACCTTGCTGACCCTGCTCCCTTTCTTGCAACAGCCTGAGCAACATCTGAGTGTTCTCATTGGTTGTGGCCATCATAGCTTGCCAAGCTTCAGGAGGAGGAGGTGGCGGTGGCGGGGGTGGTGGTGGTGGAACATCAGTCTGCTCCTCACCACGACCCGGATTGTTGCGAGTTGGTGGAGCCATCCTGAAGATGGACAAAATGTACCAGCACCTCATTGATAAGATGAATTCCATAGCTGAATCAAATGCTCGAAAGAAATTGAACAAATAACATCACAACCTTCCTACTAAAAAATTAGTAAGAATGCTTTCTTCGGTTTATGATAACATCATCAGACATTAGAAGCCACTTGCAATAACAAAAAAGTATTGAGCTAAGCGCTCGGAATAATGTATATGCCCACATACATTTGAAGAAGATGATCCTAGATAACTACAAGATTTTCCACCTATGAACTTCCGAAAACTTTTTGTTTATGCTATCCAGTGTCGGGGATACAAGGAGGAAATATCTCACTCAACCAGCAATCCTACACCCCAACTGTATCCACCCTTAACAAGAGGTTCTTGCAAATTCATCTAACTCGAATCCTCGAACTCACAACGGTACTAAACCATGGTGGTACCCCGGACACCTCCCCAGTACTGGGTGACTCCGACCTTATCTCACCACGACAAGTATTGAAGTATTTCTGAACATTCTCCGTGCGAGATATCAAGGAAGCTGAATGATAACGATGTGCCAACATTCCCTGGAGCTCGACTCCCCAGAAGAAATCAAGTCTGACAGGAGGCACCCAGACAGAACCCTGTCACATCAGTATCATATAGACTCCAAAATACCCGCGTGACCTAAATTTTTTTTGAGCGAGAAGAGGAGTAGAATCAAAATTCCTAAGTCGGATACCTCACGAAAGCATAGAAGAGGAGTAAAAGATTCCTACTCTCCGATATAACTAGACTCGACTCGACCAAGTTCGATCAAGCAAAGGCTCCTATGGTCGTATGGCTCTGAATACCAACTTGTCACGCCCAAGATGCGCCCCTATCCATATTAAGGCACGGGGGCCTCACAAGGGATATATGCGCATCTTGCCGTTTGCAAGTATAGTATCATCACATCATACATTACAGAAGAGGTGAGTATACAAGTTGGCTTACACTCGCCACATACTAAATTACAATTCCACACAGAGTTCAAATCATCAAGATGAAGAGAGGGTACGACTACGGACGAAATCAAACAATAAAATAGATGCAAATGATACTATCTTGCTATCGCAAAGATCACGACCATGGTCCTCTACTCATATGGGTAAGTCACGTACATCCTGCCTCTTTCCTCGTCATACTCCCACTAGAGCTACGTCAGATCATCCTGCACGTACTCATCTGAACATGTACCTGGAGTGTTGTAGTAATCTGTGAGTCACAAGGACTCAGCAATCATGTGCCTGGGTACCGAGACTATTCAAGCTTAAGGTTGGGAAGGGGTATGTGTTTAGTTTGTAGCAGCACTAAGCATTTATGGTGTCTAACTTACGTAACATGAACATAAATATGAGTGGCCTACGATGAGCGATCGAATCTAGTATCACCTCTATGAGATCCTGAACACTTACGTCAATCATAACCCCACGGTGTTCTCTCTCGGATCATGTTCACGAGTAGAGACAATCATGGTTACTCACACGGTTGATGCAATTTTTTGGAATTTACTTCAAGTTAACTATAACCGTGTGTTAAACAAATATCCAGGTTGCCACATAACCGCGGGCACGGCTTTCTGAAAGATTTGACCCTGCAGGGGTGCTCCAACTAGTCCATCACAAATTTACCACTCTCCACAGGAATAGCCTCGACCACGGATCTCATGATTGTCATAGGTAACTCCAAAGGAATTCCAACACCTCGAGATAACCCGAAGAAAGTCAGAGTCCACACGCAAGACATTCGATAAAGGTAAAATGAATCCAGCAAGACCACCCGACATGTCGACGAACCCGATAAGAGCCGCATATCTCGTTCTCAGGACACGATGGATAAGCGAAGTGTACGGTGGCCTGATAGAAATCTCTCGAGTTGCCCCGGGTTGGCCCCGCACGATGCTCTAGTTTTTACCAAGACTCATGAGGAGCACCGGCCCGGGGGTTGATTAATTATCCACGATGTTGCCAAGCCCTATGCAAATTTTATTAAGTTATTAAACAAATGAAGTACCAATGTTGGGTCTTGCCAGACAAGTTTTAATCTCAACCGAATAAACGAGGGGGTCCCCATAACAACCCCGAGCATGTTAGGAGCGCAAAATATGGATAACATAACACCGGTAACAAGAAACTATGGCGGTAACAGGAGAACAAATCACCTAGCAAAAGGCCAAGCCTTCCACCAATACCAAGATATATATATATATATATATATATATATATATATGTGTGTGTGTGTGTGTGTGTGTGTGTGTGTGTGTGCCTTAAATTAAATAACAGATAACATTGTGATATCCAAATCCATTTTATCACATGGAACAACCTGCACCTGCAACTAAGAACACTATAAGAGGGGCTGAGCAACGGTAACTTAGCCAATCAAAGGATTGCTAGGATGTGGAGGCTTAAGGCTATCATGGCAATTGGGAGGCTGACATTCAAGTGGTAGGTAGCGCAATTGTAACGATAAGAGCGATAAACTAGCAAGCGAAAATAGTATCGGGATCCGGGTACGATCATCTTGCCTGTTGATTCTTTAGCGGAACAAGTAGCGTGATCCTCGTAGTGGTACTGTCCTAGGTCCTCGTACTCAGTATCAATAGTCTCATCTAGCCAAGAGAAACAGCAACAATAAAAATCCAACGAAAGTGCAATGCACAACCAAGATGATGCATGATTCATTTATGAAGAATTAAACATGGCCGTCCAAAACTAGTCATGTTTCACATGCAAGGATTGGTTATTAATGAATCTGGATAGAGCCTCCTGTTAAGTTATTTATACACGCATGCACATGGCAAATATGGATGCATCATGCAAAATCGATAGAGATGCATACAAAGAACGCAAGAAACGGAGTTACGGTTCTCACGATATGCTCACGAGAAGGTACGAAGGTAAAACTCTAGACAAACAAGGCCATGGGCTAATTCTTGGCATTCCAAGGTATCCATTGGTTAGGCAATGAAAAACCAACCACAATAGGCTCAAATATCAATCAATTCCATGGATTATAGCTCCCACAAGTCACAAAACAATAAAACTACCAATCTGCCACAAAACAGCAACATAGCAACTTACATAGCCCACAACTTGAGCTACAGGATGTTGGAAATATGCCCTAGAGGCAAGAATAAAATGGTTATTATTGTAGTTCCTAGTTCATGACAATTGTCTATAGTTCATGCTATAATTGTGTTAACCGGAAACCATAATACCTGTGTGAATACATAGACCACAACATGTCCCTAGTGAGCCTCTAGTTGACTAGCTCGTTGATCAATAGATGGTCACGGTTTCATGACCATGGACATCGGATGTCGTTGACAACGGGATCACATCATTAGGAGAATGATGTGATGGACAAGACCCAATCCTAAGCATAGCACAAGATCGTGTAGTTTGTTTGCTAAAGCTTTTCAATGTCAAGTATCGTTTCCTTAGACCATGAGATTGTGCAACTCCCGGATACCATAGGAATGCTTTGGGTGTGCCAAACATCACAATGTAACTGGGTCGCTATAAAGGTGCACTACGGGTATCTCCGAAAGTGTTTGTTGGGTTGGCACGAATCGAGACTGGGATTTGTCACTCCATGTGACAGAGAGGTATCTCTGGGCCCACTCGGTAAGACATCATCATAATGAGCTCAATGTGACTAAGGAGTTAGCCACGGGATGATGTATTACGGAACGAGTAAAGAGACTTGCCAGTAACGAGATTGAACAAGGTATAGAGATACCGACGATCGAATCTCGGGCAAGTATCATACCGATAGACAAAGGGAATTGTATATGGGATTGATTGAATCCCCGACATCATGGTTCATCCGATGAAATCATCGTGGAGCATGTGGGAGCCAACATGGGTATCTAGATCCCGCTGTTGGTTATTGACCGGAGAGGTGTCTCGGTCATGTCTACATGTCACCCGAACCCGTAGGGTCTACACACTTAAGGTTCGATGATGCTAGGGTTATAGGGAAATGGTATACGTGATTACCGAAGGTTGTTCGGAGTCCTCTATGAGATCTCGGACGTCAAGAGGAGCTCCGGAATGGTCCAGAGGTAAAGATTGATATATAGGAAGTCCAGTTTTCGTCACTGGAAAGTTTTTGGGCTCATCGGTAGTGTACCGAGAGTGCTGGGAGGGTGCCGGAGGACCCCCGGGAGGGGTGTGACGACCATAGGACTTTGTGGGCCCTTAGAGGAGGTGTGCCAGCCCTTATTGGGCTGGCCAAGGCCTTCTAGAAAGGCCCATGCGCCTGGAGATCAAGAGATAGGGCTGAAAGGATTTAAAAGGAGGAGATCCACCTCCCTTGTGGGAGGTGGACTCTCCCCCTAGTTCGGCCGAACCTCTCCTCCTTGGAGGAGGGGCCAAGGCAGCCATCCCTCTCCCTCCTCCTATATATATGCAAGGGTTTGGGCTGATTTGAGATACGACTTCTCTCTCTCCCTCTCTCGGCGCAGCCCTACCCTTCCTCTTCCTCGTGCTCCGTAGCGCTTGGCGAAGCCCTGCCGGAGTCCACGTAGCTCCACCGTCACCACGCCGTCGTGCTGCCGGAGCTCTCCCTCAACCTCTCCTTCCTCCTTGCTAGATCAAGGCGTAGGAGACGTCATCGGGCTGCACGTGTGCTGAACGTGGAGGCGCCTTTGTTCGATGTTGCGATCGGAATCCACCGCGATCTGAATCGCTGCGAGTACGACTCCACCAACCGCGTTCTTGTAATGCTTCCGCTTAGCGATCTTCAAAGGTATGAAGATGCAATCTCTCCCCACTCGTTGCTGGTTTCTCCATGGATAGATCTTGGTGATCGTAGGAATTGTTTTGATTTACTACTACGTCTCCCAACAATGGTATCAGAGCGAGGTTTATGCATAGAATCTATGCACGAGTAGAACACAAGTTGTTGTGGGTGTCGATTTTGTTAATATGCTTACCACTACTAGTCTTATCTTGATTCGGCAGTATTGTGGCATGAAGCGGCCCGGACCGACTTTACATGTACGCTTACATGAGACTGGTTCCACCGTCTGACATGCACTTGTTGCATAAGGTGGCTAGCGGGTGTATGTCTCTCCCACCTTAGTCGGATTGGATTTGATGAAATGGGTCCTTATGAAGGGTAAATAGCAATTGGCATATCACGTTGTGGTTTTGGCGTAGGTAAGAAACGTTCTTGCTAGAAACCTATAGCAGCCACGTAAAAACTTGCAACTACAAATTAGAGGACGTCTAAGTTGTTTTTGCAGCATATGCCTTGTGATGTGATATGGCCAAAGAATGTGATGTGATGCATTGTGATGTATGAGATTGATCATGTTCTTGTAATAGGATTCACGACTTGCATGTTGATGAGTATGACAACCGATAGGAGCCATAGGAGTTGTCTTATTTTATTGCATGACCTGCGTGTCAATCATAAACGCCTTGTAATTACTTTACCTTATTGATAAACGTTAGCCATAGTAGTAGAAGTAATAGTTGCCGAGACAACTTCATGAAGACATAATGATGGAGATCATGATGATGGAGATCATGGTGTCGTGCCAGTGACACTGATGATCATGGTACCCCGAAGATGGAGATCAAAGGAGCAAGAAGATATTGGCCATATCATGTCACTATATTGATTGCATGTGATGTTTATCATGTTTACATCTTATTTGCTTAGAACGACGGTAGTAAATAAGATGATCTCTCAATAAAATTTCAAGAAAAGTGTTCACCCTAACTGTGCACCGTTGCTAAGGATCGTTGTTCCGAAGCAGCACGTGATGATCGGGTGTGATAGGCTCTAACGTTCGCATACAATGGGTGTAAGCCATATTTACACACGCGATACACTTAGGTTGACTTGACGAGCCTAGCATGTATAGACATGGCCTCGGAACACGAAAGACCGAAAGGTCGAACATGAGTCGTATAGAAGATACGATCAACATGGAGATCTTCACCATGGATGACTAGTCCGTCTCACGTGATGATCGGACACGGGCTAGTTGACATGGATCATGTGTCACTTGGATGACTAGAGAGATGTCTATCTAAGTGGGAGTTCGTTAAATAATTTGATTATATGAACTTAATTATCATGAACTTATTCTAAAATTGTCTTTACAATCTGTATTGTAGATCCAATGGCCAACACGAATGTCACCCTAAACTTCAACGCGTTCCTAGAGAAAACCAAGCTGAAAGATGATGGAAGCAACTATGCAGACTAGGTCCGTGGCTTGAGGATCATCCTCATAGCTTCCAAGAAATTGTATGTCCTTGATGCACCACTAGGTGACCCACCCCTTCTCCCAGCAGAGCAAGACGTTGCGAACGCTTGGCATTCTCGCTGTGATGATTACTCCCTTGTTTAGTGCAGCATGTTTTATAGTTTAGAACCGGGGCTGCAAAAGCGTTTTGAGCAACACAGAGCATATTAGATGTTCCAAGAGCTGAAACTGGTTTTCCAAGCTCATGCCCGGGTCGAGAGATATGACGTCTTTGACAAGTTTTTCAGTTGTAAGATGGAGGAGAATAGTTCTGTCAGTGAGCACATCCTCAAGATGTCTGGGCTACACAACCGCTTGACTCAGCTGGGAGTTAATCTCCTGGATAACTCGATCATTGACAGAATCCTCCAGTCGCTTCCACCTAGCTACAAGAGCTTTGTAATGAACTACAACATACAAGGGATGGAGAAGTCCATTCCTGAGTTGTACTCGATGCTGAAATCAGCAGAGGTCGAGATCAAAAAGGAGCATCAAGTGTTGATGTTGAATAAGACCACTAGTTTCAAGAAAGGCAAGGGTAAGGAGAACTTCAAGAAGGACGACAAAGCTGTTGCCACGCCCGGTAAGCAAGTTGCCGGGAAGAAGAAGAACAAGAATGGACCCAAGCCTGAGACTGAGTGTTTTTATTGCAAGGGTACCGGTCACTGGAAGCGGAACTGCCCCAAGTACTTAGCGGATAAGAAGGAAGGCAACGTTAAAGGTATATGTGATATACTTGGTATTGATGTGTACCAAACCAGCGCTCGTAGTAGCTCCTAGGTATTTGATACCGGTGCAGTTGCTCACATTTGTAACTCCAAGCAGAAGCTACGGAATACGCGGAGGCTGGCAAAGGACGAGGTGACGATGCGCGTCAGGAATGGTTCCAAGGTCGATGTGATCGCCGTCGGCACGCTACCTCTACATCTACCTTCGGGATTAGTGTTAAACCTTAATAATTGTTATTTAGTACCAGCTTTAAGCATGCACATTGTATCTAGATCTCGCTTGATGCGAGATGGCTACTCATTTAAATCTGAGAATAATGGTTGTTCTATTTATATGAGAGAAATGCTTTATGGTCATGCCCCGCTGGTTAATGGTTTATTTTTGATGAATCTCGAATGTGATGTTACACATGTCCATAGTGTGAGTACCAAAAAGTGTAAGGTTGATAATGATAGTCACACTTACATGTGGCACTGCCGCCTTGGTCATATTGGTGTGAAACGCATGAAGAAGCTTCATAGTGATGGACTTTTGGAGTCTCTTGATTTCGAATCATTTGACACGTGCGAACTATGCCTCATGGGCAAGATGACCAAGACTCCGTTCTCCGGTACAATGGAGCGAGCAACTCACTTGTTGGAAATAATACATACAGATGTATGCGGTCCAATGAGTGTCGAGGCTCGTGGTGGCTACCGTTATGTTCTCACCCTCACTGATGACTTGAGTAGATATGGGTATGTCTACTTAATGAAACATAAGTCTGAAACTTTTGAAAGGTTCAAGAAATTTGAGAGTAAGGTAGAGAATCAACGTGACAGGAAAATAAAGTGCCTACAATCTGATCGTGGCGGATAATATTTAAGTCACGAGTTTGGCACGCACCTAAGGAAATGTGGAATTGTTTCACAACTCACGCCGCTTGGCACACCTCAGCGAAATGGTGTGTATGAACGTCGTAATCGCACTCTATTAGATATGGTACGATCTATGATGTCTCTTACTGACTTATCGCTATCATTTTGGGGATATGCATTAGAGACTGCCGCATTCACGTTAAATAGGGCACCGTCAAAATCCATTGAGACGACACCGTATGAATTATGGTTTGGTAAGAAACCTAAGCCGTCGTTTCTAAAAGTTTGGGGATGCGATGCTTATGTGAAGAAACTTCAACCTGAGAAGCTCGAACCCAAAGCAGAAAAGTGCGTCTTCATAGGATATCCCAAAGAGACTATTGGGTATACCTTCTACCTACGATCCAAGGGCAAAGTCTTTGTTGCCAAGAATGGATCCTTTCTCGAGAAAGAGTTTCTCTCGAAAGAATTAAGTGGGAGGAAAATAGAACTTGATGAGGTAATTGTACCTTCACTCGAACCGGAGAGTAGCACATCACGGGAAGTTGTTTTTGTGGAGCCTGCACCGGCTAGAGAGGAAGTTAATGATGATGATCATGAAACTTCAGATCAAGTTACTGTTGAATGTTGAAGGTCCACAAGGACACGTTCCGCACCAGAGTGGTACGGCAATCCTGTCCTGGAGATCATGTTGTTGGACAACGGTGAACCTTCGAACTATGAAGAAGCAATGGCGGGCCCAGATTCCAACAAATGGCTTGAGGCCATGAAATCCGAGATAGGATCCATGTATGAGAACAAAGTATGGACTTTGGTGGACTTGCCTGTTGATAAGCGATCCATTGAAAATAAATGGATCTTTAAGAAGAAGACTGACGCGGATGGTAATGTGACCGTCTATAAGGCTTGGCTTGTCGCTAAGGGTTATCGACAATGAATTGACTATGATGAGACTTTCTCACCCGTAGCGATGCTGAAGTCTGTCCGAATCATGTTAGCAATTGCCGCATTTTATGAGTATGAGATGTGGCAAATGGACGTCAAAACGGCATTCCTTAATGGTTTCCTTATGGAAGAACTGTATATGATGCAGCCGGAAGGTTTTGTCGATCCTAAAGATGCTCACAAGGTATGCAAGCTCCAACGCTCTATCTATGGGCTGGTGCAAGCATCTCGGAGTTGGAACATTCGCTTTAATGAAGTGATTAAAGCTTTTGGGTTTGTATAGGTTTGTGGAGAACCCTGTATTTACAAGAAAGTGAGTGGGAGCTCTGTAGCATTTCTTATATTGTATGTGGATGACATACTGATAATGGGAAATGATATAGAACTCTTGGAAAGTATAAAGGCCTACTTGAATAAGTGTTTTTCAATTAAGCACCTTGGAGAAGCTGCTTACATATTAGGTAGTAAGATCTATAGAGATAGATCGAGACGCCTCATAGGTCTTTCACAAAGCACATACCTTGACAAGATATTGAAGAAGTTCAATATGGATCAGTCCAAGAAGGGGTTCTTGCCTGTGTTACAAGGTGTGAGATTGAGTACGACTCAATGCCCGACCACGACAAAGGATAGAGAAGAGATGAGTGTCATCCACTATGCTTCAGCCATAGGCTCTATTATGTATGCCATGCTGTGTACCAGACCTGATGTGAACCTTGCCATAAGTTTGGTAGGGAGGTACCAAAGTGATCCCGGAGCGGAACGCTGGACAGCGGTCAAGAATATCCTGAAGTACCTGAAAAGGACAAACGACATGTTTCTCGTATATGGAGGTGCCGAAGAGCTCGTCGTAAAGGGTTATGTCGATGCTAGCTTCGACACAGATCCGGACGACTCCAAGTCGCAAACCGGATACGTGTATGTTTTGAACGGAGGGGCAGTCAGCTGGTGCAGCACCAAGCAAAGCGTCATGGCGGCATCTACATGTGAAGCGGAGTACATAGCTCCTTCGGAAGCAACAAAGTAAGGAGTCTGGATGAAGGAGTTCATCACCGACCTAGGAGTAATTCCAAGTGCGTCGGGCCCGATGACTCTATTCTGTGACAACACTGGAGCTATTGCCCTTGCGAAGGAGCCCAGGTTTCATAAGAAGACAAGACACATCGAGCGCCGCTTCAACTCCATCCATGATTACATTCAGGAGGGAGATATAGATATTTGTAAAGTGCATACGGATCTGAATGTCGTAGATCCATTGACTAAACCTCTCTCACGAGCAAAACATGATCAACAATAGATTGCTATGGGTGTTCGATTCATCACAATGTAACTAGATTATTGACTCTAGTGCAAGTGGGAGACTGTTGGAAATATGCCCTAGAGGCAATAATAAAATTGTTATTATTGTATTTCCTAGTTCATGATAATTGTCTATTGTTCATGCTATAATTGTGTTAACCGGAAACCATAATACATGTGTGAATACATAGACCACAACATGTCCATAGTGAGCCTCTAGTTGACTAGCTCGTTGATCAATAGATGGTCACGGTTTCATGACCATGGACATTGGATGTCGCTGACAACGGGATCACATCATTAGGTGAATGATGTGATGGACAAGACCCAATCATAAGCATAGCACAAGATCGTGTAGTTTGTTTGCTAAAGCTTTTCAATGTCAAGTATCGTTTCCTTAGACCATGAGATTGTGCAACTCCCGGATACCGTAGGAATGCTTTGGGTGTGCCAAACGTCACAACATAACCGGGTGGCTATAAAGGTGCACTATGGGTATCTCCGAAAGTGTCTGTTGGGATGGCACGAATCGAGACTGGGATTTTTCACTCCGTGTGACGGAGAGGTATCTCTGGGCCCACTCGGTAAGACATCATCATAATGAGCTCAATGTGACTAAGGAGTTAGCCACGGGATGATGTATTACGGAACGAGTAAAGAGACTTGCCAGTAATGAGATTGAACAAGGTATAGAGATACCGAGGATCGAATCTCGGGCAAGTATCATACCGATAGACAAAGGGAATTGTATACGGGATTGATTGAATCCCCGACATCATGGTTCATCCGATGAAATCATCGTGGAGCATGTGGGAGCCAACATGGGTATCCAGATTCCGCTGTTGGTTATTAACCGGAGAGGTGTCTCGGTCATGTCTACATGTCACCCGAACCCGTAGGGTCTACACACTTAAGGTTCGATGACGCTAGGGTTATAGGGAAATGGTATATGTGATTACCGAAGGTTGTTCGGAGTCCCGTATGAGATCCCGGACGTCCCGAGGAGCTCCGGAATGGTCCGGAGGTAAAGATTGATATATAGGAAGTCCAGTTTTGGTCACCGGAAAGTTTTCGGGCTCATCGGTAGTGTACAGGGAGTGTCGGGAGGGTGCCGAAGGACCCCCGAGAGGGGTGTGACGACCATAGGACTTTGTGGGCCCTTAGAGGAGGTGTGCCAGCCCTTATTGGGCTGGCGAAGGCCTTCTAGAAAGGCCCATGCGCCTGGAGATCAAGAGATAGGGCTGAAAGGATTTAAAAGGAGGAGATCCACCTCCCTTGTGGGAGGTGGACTCTCCCCCTAGTTCGGCCGAACCTCTCCTCCTTGGAGGAGGGGCCAAGGCAGCCCTCCCTCTCCCACCTCCTATATATATGCAAGGGTTTGGGCTGATTTGAGATATGACTTCTCTCTCTCTCTCTCTCTCTCTCTCTCGGCGCAGCCCTACCCTTCCTCTTCCTCGTTCTCCATAGCGCTTGGCGAAGCCCTGCCGGAGTCCACGTAGCTCCACTGTCACCACACCGTCGTGCTGCCGGAGCTCTCCCTCAACCTATCCTTCCTCCTTGCTGTATCAAGGCGTAGGAGCCGTCATCGGGTTGCACGTGTGTTGAACGCGGAGGCGCCGTTGTTCGGCGCTGAGATCGGAATCCACCGCTATCTGAATCGCTGCGAGTACGACTCCACCAATCGCGTTCTTGTAATGCTTCCTCTTAGCGATCTTCAAAGGTATGAAGATGCAATCTCTCCCCACTCGTTGCTGGTTTCTCCATGGATAGATCTTGGTGATCATAGGAAATTTTTTGATTTACTACTACGTCTCCCAACACAGGAATCCTACAGCCACAAACAAGGTATGGACAGAAACTACATAACATGCTCATCAAATTATCCAACTACAAAATCTGCAAAGGAGGCACACATAAATAAGCATGAAGCTATCAAGTTGGCATGATGAAACAGTTTTCTGGGACTTGGTGAAAATAACAGTTTTCTGGAATCTGAGTTAATCTGGTAGCATGTTGACAGCATAAGTTAAATGGGTTAGAGACCACCTCTTGGCATGAAATTTAAAAGAATGGTAGTAGACAACATCTACATCAAATTTCCAACACTGATCATGAGCTAATTATTAACATATAACTAGATGTCACCCACTCTTCATGGCATAAAAATAACAGCAGATTCTCAGACTTCAAAATATTTAGCATGTTGAAAACAGTAACATTAAGTTAGCCACTTTGCAGCAAATTTCTCACTTGCATGGGTGATTCTTATGTTAAAAAAATACCATGGCATAGTAGACATAAAACACTAGCACTTCCTAGTTGGCACATGACCCAAAGCAAGCATGGATTAAATCATGCAAAAATGACAAAGTAGCATCACAGATGAAAATGACAGTTTTATAAACTTGCTCAAAAGTGAAATCTGAAAGCTCCAATGAACTCATTGTCTCTTTCTGCCCCAAAAACATGTGTCATACTGATACGTTCATGTGAAGCATCATGGCACACCTAAACTAGCAAATCTACCACCTACTCTTATAAGTTAAAACTTACTCTAAATGGAAATGATCCTAAATGGACATAAGCAGATTTGGAAACTTAGTTTAACATGGAAATGATCTAACAACCTACAACATGCATAAACAACAAAGGGTATGGCAAGTGGGGGAAAGGACCCACTTGTCACACTCACACACATACTCTCTAAACACACACACTAGATAGCAAGCACACGCATGCTCTATATATGCCCAAGGCATGTGAGCACAAATACAACCATGAACATACCACCCATGAGGGGGGTGTTCATCCACACACACACATGCACCATATATGCATAAAGCATATGGCACATACACATCACCTCACATGCACAAGTGCACATGGGCACTCACACTCACACACACACTCACACCTCTCACATGCACAAGCATATATAAATGTCACATACATGCAACACACCTACACATACACCACCTACACACATAAGTGCACTCAGCCACACACATACACTCATATATCAATAGAAAATAAAACCCCTACACATGCAGGTCTTGCATCCACACACACACATGCATACTCAGATGCACACACACACACATACATATGTGCATACCACACATGTAGCAAATCTATTAACTCACACACATTTTCATATGCATACACATGCACATATATGTACAGGAGAGAAAAACATAAAACATGCTGGTTGCAACTACACACACATACACATAGCAATAGGAAAAAAACAGAAGAAAAGAAAACATCAAAAAAAGGGGGAGGGTTCAGGCTTCGAACCAGCGACCTCAGGGTCAATTCCCCTAGCGCCAACCATTCTGCTACGCCCACGAGAATTAATAGGAGGGGCTCAGCTGCACAAATACACCACACACTACCACTACTCTAACGAAACAGAAACTGCAGACACCCGTTCTGACAGAGAACGGTGGCGGCGAGCTCCGGCAACGGCAGGGCTACCAGGCACCTCTAGCGAGGGGAAACGGTGCAGGAGGGCAGCTGCACCTACGTGGGTTCCATTCCCGCCCCTGGAAGGGACCTGCGAGGGGTAAGGGAGGCTCAAGCTCCAAGATTGCCCGGCCATGGCGACAGCGCGAGCAAAGCGACGGAACGGCGGAGACCACGAGCTCGACGGCAACGGCACGAGGCAAAGAAGGAAGAGGAGACGCGGATGCTCACAGAGGGGCGACGACATTGTGCTCGGACCAGGGAAGGAGACGACGGCGACGCGGATCGAAGCAGGGGACGAAGAGGCGCGGCGCTGATGTGGCGGCGACGGTGCTGGGCTCTCCGGCCCCTCTAGCACCGGGAACAGGATGCAGGAGAGGTCCTCGACCCCCGCGACATCTCCGATGAGGACGGCTCGACTCCTGTGCGAGGACGACGGCGATCGACGACGGCGGCTCTCTCTGAATTTTGAACTACAGAGACTTACCTGAAGGGGGAAAGAAGAGAGGAGGGAGAGGAATGGAGAGGCTAGCGACGGCGTGGGAGGACGCGCGGAACCCTAGATGGGAGGCACGGATGGCGAGGGGCTTAAAAAGGAGGGGCCAGACGGCGACAACTCACGGCGACGCGCTTACCTGCCCTACTCCCTCTCTCTGAACCTGACGGAGGGGAATGGGAGTAGGTGGCCGTCTCCCTCGAGCGGGCTGGGCCGCGGGAGAGGCAAAGCCCGCTCTGCTCTCTCTCACAAAAGAAAGAAAAACATAGAAGTTTGCTCCTTTTTAAAACACCACATCACAAGAAAAAAACCCAGATAAAATAAAGGATTTTTGGAGCAGAACAAAAATATTTTTGCAATGAAAATAAAATGCACTAATTACTAAAAATATGAAAATGATTTTTAGGACTAGTAGTTTAAATATTTTTAAAATAGGCAGCCCCCTGTTATTTAAATACCCCGAATACATCAAGCTCAAATCAACAAAAGAATCACACACACAAGCTTAAAATATTTAGGCTAGCACTTGAACATTTTTAAATAATTTAAATAGCAACTTAAATCTGTTTATAAATAACATGAAGGAAAGGGGGGGTATTGGAAGGGTTTGTTGAAAAGAAAAGAGAGGGGAATAGAAGGAGAGTTGCACACATGATCCAACCACATCCCAACACAAGCCACACTCACAACCAACCACACCATACAAGGTCACATGAAAATCAAGCATGGCATGATGAATGCTATGATGCATGATGCATGAATGCAAGACAACACATGGATGACAAGTTGCAAAAACATTTCATACTCAAGACATAAGGTTCATACAAGAGATTACATGCCATAAAAGGTAGGGACAACACTTGGGCTGTCACACAAGTCTCTTTACTCGTTCTTTAATACAACATCCCGTGACTAACAATTAGTCACATTGCTTGCAAGCCTTATTGTGATGTTGTATTACCGAGTGGGCCCTGAGATACCTCTTTGTCACACGGAGTAACAAATACCAGTCTTGAACCATGCCAACTCATCAGACACCCTTGGAGATACTTGTAGAGCACCTTTATAGTCACCCAGTTACGTTGCGATGTTTGATACACACAAGGCACTCTTCCGGTGTCCGTGAGTTGCATGATCTCATGGTGATAGGAACATATACTTGACATGGAGAAAACAGTAGCAATAAACTGACACGATCATATGCTACGCTTGTAGTTTGGGTCTTGTCCATCACATCATTCTCCTAATGATGTGATACTGTTATCAAATGACATCACATGTCAATGGCTAGGAAACCTTGACCATCTTTGACTAACGAGCTAGTTCACTAGAGGCAATCTAGGTACAAAGTGTTGTCTATTTACCCACACATGTAATGTGTTTCCAATCAATACAATTATACACATGGATAATAAACGATTATCATGAACAAGGAAATATAATAATAAACACTTTATTTATTGCCTCTAGGGCATATTACCAACAGTCTCCCACTTGCACTAGAGTCAATAATCTAGTTCACATCACTATGTGATTTACATTGCAATGAATCGAACACCCATGCAGTTCTGGTGTTGATCATGTTTAGCCCTTGGAAGAGGTTTAGTCAACGGGTCTGCAACATTCAGATCCGTGTGCACTTTGCAAATATTTATGTCCTTTTCCTCGATGTAATCGCAGATGGAGTTGCAGCGTCCCTTTATGTCTCTAGTCCTCTTGTGAAACCTTGGTTCCTTGGCCAGAGCAATGGCACCAGTTTTTTCACAGTACAGGTTCATTGGATTCAGTGCACTGGGCACTACTCCAAGATCTATCATGAACTGCTTCATCCAGACACCTTCCTTTGCTGCCTCCGAGGCTGCGATGTACTCCGCTTCGAACGTAGAATCGGCTACCACACTTTGCTTGGAATTGCACCAGCTTAACGCCCCCCAGTTGAGAATAAATACGTATCCATTTTGTGACTTAGAGTCATCCGGATCAGTGTCAAAGCTTGCATCGACGTAACTCTTTACGACGAGCTCTTCAACACCTCCATAAACGAGAAACATTTCCTTAGTCCTTTTCAGG
This sequence comes from Hordeum marinum, assembly GCA_022496015.1. Lineage (NCBI taxonomy): Eukaryota > Viridiplantae > Streptophyta > Magnoliopsida > Poales > Poaceae > Hordeum > Hordeum marinum. Next base: position 539,742,900 of record CM039673.1, on the reverse strand, counting down.
TACTTAAGGATATTCTTGACCGCTGCCCAATGCTCCATTCCAAGGTCACTTTGAAACCTTCCGGCCATACTTATGGCAAGGCTAACATCGGGTCTTGTGCACAGAATTGCATACATGATAGAGCCTATGGCTGAAGCATAGGGGATGACACTCATCTTTTCTCTATCTTTTGCAGTCACTGGGCATTGAGTCTTACTCAACTTCACACCTTGTAACACAGGCAAGACCCCTTCTTGGACTGATCCATTTTGAACTTCTTCAAAACTTTATCAAGGTATGTGCTCTACGAAAGTGCTATTAAGCGTCTCGATCTATCTCTATAGATCTTAATGCCTAATATGAAAGCAGCTTCTCCTAGGTCCTTCATTGAAAAACTCTTGTTCAAATATTCCTTCATGCTTTCCAGCATTTCTATATTGTTTCCAATCAGCAATATGTCATCCACATATAGTATTAGAAATGCTATAGAGCTCCCACTCACTTTCTTGTAAATACAAGCTTCTCCATTGACTTGTATAAACTCAAACGCTTTGATCACCTCATCAAAGCACTTATTCCAACTCCGAGATGCTTGCACCAGCCCATAAATGGATCGCTGGAGTTTGCAAACTTTGTCAGCATTCTCTGGATCGACAAAAACTTCTGGTTGCATCATATACAACTCTTCCTCAAGGAAACCATTGAGGAACGCTGTTTTGACATCCATGTGCCAAATTTCATAGTCGAAATAAGCAGCTATTGCCAACATGATTCTGACAGACTTAAGCATCGCTACGGGTGAGAAGGTCTCGTCATAGTTAACTCCTTGAACTTGTGAAAAATCCTTTGCCACAAGTCGAGCTTTATAGACGGTGACATTACCGTTCGTGCCCGTCTTCTTCTTAAAGATCCATTTGTTTTGAATGGCCTTTCGCCCTTTGGGTAATACTTCCAAAGTCCATACTTTGTTTTCATACATGGATTCCATCTCGGATTTCATGGTCTCTAACCATTTCTCAGAATCCGGGCCCATCACCGCTCCTCCATAGCTCGTAGGTTCATTGTTATCCAACAACATGACCTCCAAGACAGGGTTGTCATACCACTCAGGAGTAGTACGCGCCCTTGTCGACCTACGAGGTTCAATAGCAGCTTGATCCGAAGCTTCATGATCATCATCATTAACTTCCTCTTCAACCGTCGTAGGTTCCACAGAAACATCTTTCTGCGTTGTGCTACTTTCTGGTTGAAGTAAAGGTTCAATAACCTCATCAAGATCTATTTTCCTCCCACTCCATTCTTTTGAGAGAAACTCTTTCTCAAGAAATGTTCCGTTCTTAGCGACAAACACTTTGCCTTCAGATCTAAGATAGAAGGTATACCCGACTGTCTCTTTCGGGTATCCTATGAAGACACATTTTTCCGCTTTCGGTTCCAGCTTTTTAGGCTGAAGCTTTTTGACATAAGCATCACATCCCCAAACTTTAAGAAACGACAACTTTGGCCTCTTGCAAAACCATAGCTCATATGGCGTCGTCTCAATGGATTTTGATGGTGCCCTATTTAAAGTGAATGCAGCTGTCTCTAATGCATAACCCCAAAACGATAGTGGCAAATCAACAAGAGACATCATAGAACACACCATATCTAATAAGGTTCGATTACGACGTTCGGACACACCATTACGCTATGGTGTTCCAGGCGGTATCAACTGCAAAACAATTCCACTCTATGTTAAGTGACTGCCAAAGTCATAACTCAGATATTCACCTCCTTGATCAGATCGCAGGAATTTAATCTTCTTGTTACGATGATTCTCAACTTCACTTTGAAATTGCTTGAACTTTTCAAACGTTTCATACTTGTGTTTCATTAAGTAAATATACCCATATCTACTTAAGTCATCAGTGAAGGTGAGAAAATAACAATATCCACCACGCGCTGTAACATTCATTGGACCGCACACATCAGTATGTATGATTTCCAATAAGTCACTTGCCCGTTCCATTGTTCCAGAGAAAGGCATTTTAGTCATCTTGCCCATGAGGCATGGTTCACATGTGTCAAGTGATTCAAAATCAAGTGACTCCAAAATTCCATCAGCCTGGAGCTTCCTCGTGCGTTTTACACCAATATGACCTAAACGTCAGTGCCACAAGAAAGTGGTACTATCATTATCAACTCTACATCTTCACAATCCAATCATGATCTGTCCTGCGATCTCATCACGAGCCATCCCGCGATCCCATCGTGGTCCTTCCGATCTAGTGCCGAACAGACGGCACCTCCGCGTTCAGCACACGTACAAATCGATGACAATCTCTGCCTTCTTGATCCAGCAAGAGGGAGCTGAGAGGTAGATGAGTTCGCCGGCAGCACGACGGCGTTGCAGCGATGGTGGTGGAGCTATTCCAGCAGGGCTTCGCCTAAGCACCGCTAAAACCAATCTAGAGGAGAAACTACAATCTAGAGAAGAGGGCAGCACGTGACTGTTTTCTGTGTCAAAAAACCTGAAAACCTCTAGTATATATAGGAGGAGGGGAGGGAGGAGACTTTGCTCCCAAGGGAGCCAACCCTAGTTCGGCCGAAGTGGCAGGGAGGAGTCCTTCTCCTCCACTCCTAGTAGGATTAGGACTCCTTCCTTATTTTCCCACTTTTGCCTTCTTTCCACCTTGGGTTTTCTTCCCTAGCCGCATGGGCATTCTGTGGGACTTCGGCCAGCCCACTAAGGGCTGGTATTCTTTCTCGTGATGGTCCCCCAACACCCTCCCGGCACTCCCGGTACACTACCGATGAGCCCGAAAATTTTCCGGTGATCAAAACAGGACTTCCAATATATCAATCTTTACCTCCAGACCATTCTGGATCTCCTCGTGATGTCCGGTATCTCATCCGGGACTCCAAACAAAATTCGGTCACCATCATACATAACTTTATACTACCAAAACGTCACCGATCCTTAAGTGTGTAGACCCTGCGGGTTCGAGAACTACGTAGACATGACCGAGACACCTCTACGGTCAATAACCAATAGCGGGACCTATTGGTTCCTACATATTCTACGAAGATCTTTATCGGTCGAACCTCTATATCAAGGAGTCAGTTAATCCCGTATGTTGTTCCCTTTGTTCTTCGGTATGTTACTTGCCCAAGATTCAATCATCGGCATTTCCATACCTAGTGCAACCTCGTTACCGGCAAGTCTCTTTACTCGTTACATAATACAAGATTCTGTGAATAACACTTAGTAACATTGCTTGCAAGGCTTATTGGGATGTTGTATTACCGAGTGGGCCCTGAGATACCTCTCCGTCACACGGAGTAACAAATCCCAGTCTTGATCCATCCCAACCCAACAGACACCCTCGGAGAGACCTGTAGAGCACCTTTATAGTCACCCAGTTACGTTGCGGCGTTTGACACACACAAGGTACTCCTCCGATGTCAGTGAGTTGCATGATCTCATGGTCACGGGAACAGATACTTGACATGCAGAAAACAGTAGCAATAAACTGACACGATCATATGCTACGTTTGTAGTTTGGGTCTTGTCCATCACATCATTCTCCTAAGGATGTGATCCCGTTATCAAATGACATCTCATGTCCATGACTAGGAAACCATAGCCATCTTTGATCAACGAGCTAGTCTATTAGAGGCATACTAGGGACATGGTGTTGTCTATGTATCCACACATGTATCTGAGTTTCCGATCAATACAATTATAGCATGGATAATAAACGATTATCGTGAACAAGTAAATATGATAATAACCAATTTATTATCGCATCTAGGTCATATTTCCAACACTAAAGGCCCTTACGACCCGTGACTATAGGCCGATTCTGCACTAGTGTCCTCACCGCCTCGTCGCCGTCGCCGCTGACAGCACATTTGCTCCCTTGGTGGTTTGGGTAATTAATAACAACATATATGTCATTGAACTAATTTTTCCACTAAGCATGTTTCAGAAAAGTTCAATAATGGGTTGGAAAAAGGATTGTGGAATACCCCAAGATGCAAGAACATGGGATTTACAAAACATGAAGCAAGAGGACTCTACATTTTACCTTTTGTGAGAAATCACTTTGAGTCCATAGGAAAGCCAATACTATTAAAAGGGGGTAAGGTACTGTTGGTGAACAAAATGTACATACATGCACAAGTGATAGTCACCACATACACCCACAAGCTCTTTCACAGAAGTCTGTCCAAAGGCAAATATCTAAAATCGGTGCAACCAACACTTTCCACTCGGTGCCACCGATTCTCAGCCTCAGGCAGACCCAGCCAAACCGTAGCCCTTCGATGCAACCGATTCCATTTTGGTGCCACCGAGTTTGGGTTGCCAATTTCCCGTTACCCAAATTCACAAAATCAGTCCCACCGAGTTTCTTGAATCGGCGTCATCGAGTTTGGCAATCTGACCGTTGGTCACCTTATCGGTGCAACCGAGTTTTATGTATCGGTCTCACCGAGATTCAAAAGTTGCTACCTTTGAGGCATCTCGATACCACTGAGATTAACACATCGGTGTCACAAAGTATGACTTATTAGGTGTAACAGTTGGATTTTTGGAGATGCCTATATATACCCCTCCACCACCACTCACACGAATAGAAGCACTCAGAACAAACCCCGGTCATACCTACTGATTTTCTGAGAGAGAGCCACCTACTCATGTGTTGAGATCATGACATTCCATTCCAACCATATGAATCTTGATCTTTAGCCTCCCCAACTTGCTTTCCACCCAATCAATCTCTTCTACCATAGCCAATTCTGTGAGAGAGCGATTTGCAGAGGAATTCAAGATGTTGCAACTCAATGCTCAAGCATGTGATATTCTCTTCAACTGCCTATGCCCCAAAGAATTCAACAAAATCGTTCGTCTTGAGAATGCAAATGAGATTTGGGATACTTTGGTTGATATGCATGAAGGTACCGAATCTGTGAGAGAATCCAAATTGGATGTTTTTCGAAGTTAGCTTGACAAGTTCAAGATGAAACATGGTGAAGGAGTCACTGAGATGTACTCTAGGCTAGATCTCATCACAAATGAGATTGCTGGCTTAGGAAGTGAGGAAATGACTGACAAATTCATCATCAAGAAGATACTTTGAGCTTTGGATGATCAATATGACACCGTATGCACATTGATCCAAACGATGCCCAACTACAAAGATCTCAAGCCAATGGAAGTGGTTGGAAGGATTGTTGCTCATGAAATGACACTCAAGGACAAGGAACAGCTTCACCAAAAGTCTAACGGTGCTTACAAAGCCACAAGTGATGCTCCCACTACATTTTAATAACTTCTTCTTCAAACACTTGAGCACAATTTTCCTTTCCATCATTTTCACAACGTCAGTCCAGGTTAGTTCTAGTAAAATCATACCAAAATCATATGGAATTATTGTAAACATGGCATGAATACTTCATAAATTATAGATATGTTGGTGACGTATCAGAGATCAACCATAGAAGGACGATTAGCTATATCTCTTCAAACTTTTTGGTAACTTGTTGCCAAAGGGGGAGAAGTTGTATATAGATCTTTAGGCTTCGAGCGAGAGAGCGTGTGGTTTTTATTGCTGTTTTACAAAACATTTCACCTTTAGGTTTGGATGTGATATACTTTTGTTTGTGTTTGATCATACGCTTTAATGTGTGTTGCTACTATTTCCAATCCTTTTGATTGTTATGAGATGAGCATTCACTTTGCTCGATGTATTGTGCTATGATGTTAACTCTTATTACTCTCGCACACCACTAAGATGTATGTGACATGGAAGAAGTGACCCATGTACCTAACCGATTGTGCATTTGCATTCAAACGCAAATTTAAAAATAATGCATAAATTTAGGAGCTCTTGCTTCTCACATACTTCTGAAAGCGACGATTATATTCATCGATTATATCATATGTCGAAGCTTTGATCTATATATTGTCATCAATTACCAAAAATGGGGAGATTGAAAGCACATTTGCTCCCTTGGTGGTTTTGGTAATTAATAACAACATATATGTCGTTGAACTAATGTTTCCACTAAGCATGTTTCAGGAAAAGTTCAATAATGGGTTGGCAACAGGATTGTGGAATACCCCAAGATGCACGGAAATAGGACTGGCAAAGCTTCAAGCAAGAGGACTCTAGATTTTACCTTTTGTGAGAAATCACTTTGAGTCCATAGGAAAGCCAATACTATTAAAAGGGGGTAAGGTACTGTTGGTGAACAAAATGCTCATATGAGCACAAGTGATAGTCACCACATACACCCACAAGCTCTTCCACAAAAGTTTCTCCAAAGCCAAATATCCAAAACCGGTGCAACCAACACTTTTACTCGGTGCCATCGATTCTCAGCCTCACACAGACTCAGCCAAACCCTAGTCCTTCGGTGCAACCGTTTCCATTTCGGTGCCACCGAGTTTGGGTTGCCAACTTCCCGTTACGCAAATTCACAAAATCGGCCCCACCGAGTTTGTTGAATCGGCGTCACCGAGTTTGGCAATCTGACCATTGGTCACCTTATCGATGCAACCAAGTTTAATGTATCGGTCTCATCGAGATTCAAAAGTTGCTACCTTTGAGGAAACTCGATACCACTGAGATTAACACATCGGTGTCACCGAGTATGACTTATTAGGTGTAACGGTTGGATTTTTGGAGATGCCTATATATACCCATCCACCACCCCCACTCAAAGAGAAGCACTCAACACAAACCCCCACTCATACCTACTGAGTTTCTGAGAGAGAGCCACCTACTCATGTGTTGAGATCATGCCATTCCATTCCAATCATATGAATCTGTGAGAGAGAGCCACCATGATGGCTTTCCACCCAATCAATCTCTTCCACCATAGCCAAATCTGTGAGAGAGTGATTGTGTGTTGAAGAGTCTATCATCTTGAAGCACAAGAGCAAGGAGTTCATCGACATTATCGAGCCTATTACCTTTTCGAGGGTGGTGCCTCATAGATTGGTTAGGTGTTGCTTGGAAGCCTCCTACTTCGTGTTGTGGAGTGAACCAAGAAGTTTGTAAGGGCAAGGAGATCACCTACTTCATGAAGATCTACCCCGAGTTAGGCTAGTCCTCTGTGGACGTAAGCCATCATGGTATAGTCAAGGTTGCTTCTTCGTGGAACCCTTCGTGGGTAGAGCCCTCCGTGGACTTTCGCAACCGTCACCCTCTGTGGGTTGAATACTCCATAAACATGGACGTACGATAGCACCACCTATCGGAACCAAGGGAAAAATCATCGTGTCTTCAAATTGCGTTTGATCTTTCTACCCTTCCTCTACTTACATGCTTGTCTTTACTTTCCGCTGCAATACTCGTAGACATGCATGTGTAGGGTGTACTTGACTTGCTATGAATGCTAAAATCTGCCAAGACGTAAAATTGGGAAAAAGTAGATTTTTAATTGGTCAAGTAGTCTAATTACCCCCCCCCCCTCTAGCACTACTTCCGATCCTACAACGCACACCACCGGGCAAAGCCCGTCGGCTGCCTGCAGCGGTGGGACCTGATCCTCGAGCTCTAGTGGTGGGGAGGAGCGTCCCGCCCGGTGGGCTCTGGATCTGCGCTGCGTGGTGGCCGCTGGTCACGGGCGGCGGTCTGGCGGGCTGTGGCGAGGCTTCATGGTCCTCATGTGCGACGTGGGGGTGGCAGAAGTGAAGGGCGCGGACGACGGCGCCGCGGGCCCTATCTGGGTCGTGGAGGGCCTGCTGCGTGTGTGTGTGGGGTGGCGTGGAGCTCGGCTGGTGTATCGGCGGCTGGCTCCGGTGCATGGAGGACCAGAAGTTCACTTCTGGCGTGGTGCTCGCAGCCAAGGGTGTCAAGGGGTGCGGCACGGCGTGGTGCAACAATAGTAAGCACCTATGCATTGAGGATGCAGTGGTGTGCAGGGTTTTCGTTGTCCGTTTGTGGTGGATCTGCGTTAGGTTGTCGCGGGCCTGGAGTACTGGACTAGATACTACCCATTGAGGATCACCACTCCGGTGACCCGTCTTCTAGGGACGCACTAGCAATGATCCTAGATTCACCCAATTATCAATGTGCCTGGCCGAGGAGGGTCTCCCTACATGTGGACCATGTCGAAGATGTTCGGTCCAGAGCGACGGCCCTTCCGTCCTGACGATGTCCATGTCTTGTTGTCTAGTTCTCGGATGTCTCGTTGTTCTAGTGGTAGTAGTGGGTCCATCTTGGATGCCTGGCAGCAACCTTGGATGGTGAGACTGCGTGTTTATCTCTCTACTACGAGCAACACGTTAGTGGTGGTGGCACCTTCTCTTAGCGAGGAGAGGGGTGGGGAGTGATCCTCGCTTCTTCATAGCATCAGTGGTAGCAGCTCCCTGGTCTCGATTTGGAGGTCTTGTTTTGGCAGTGTGTCCCCTCCATCGGGTTGGGTCGGGTCCGTTGGTGCCTAAGATGCCTTGGTGAGGATTCAAGCAAAAGCTCCGCGCTTTGATGCCGGCGATGGTAATGCCTGCGGGTGTCACTTACCTCTTGGGCATCTTTGTGGGTTTCCTCTTTGTGCCCGGGTTCCGGGTAAAAACAATAGCCCATCGTTTTCGGCTCCATGACGACAATGCTTCGCATCGTTACCCTCTCAGGACGTCATTTGAGAAGCCAGGTATGATCCGATTGCAGTACATCGACGTCTTCGGGCTTGCGTTGCTCCTGGAACGAAGCTTCTTCCGCTCTGACGTGGAGTGGATTTGTTGGTATCCTATCTTTTACATGTTCCCTCGTGGGACCATCCTCGGTCCACGTTGTCACTTGGTAGTACCATAGCTCTACGGCATGGAGTGAGAGAGTAGACACTTGCCTTCTTTGGCGATAGCTAGGTTTGTTCGATGCGTTGGGGTCTGGTGGTTGCTCAAGGCAGTGTGGTTCAGTTTTGCTTCGATGGTCTAGGTCGCCTCACGTTAGGTATGTGCTTCTGGTTTTCATGTTCAGCTTCTGGTTGGTGGCTTCCTCATCATTCGTTTGGTTATCAATTTTTTATTTTGACTTGCTTGTATGAGGATTTTTGCACCACCTTGTATTAGTTTTGCCGTTTGGGCTATATATATAGAACAAGGCAAATGTCTATTTCTTCGAGGCATTTTTTAGGAACACATCAAAATATCAATCTATAATTTTCATACTTTTGGATAAGGGAAATATATTAATGTTGAGAAGCTATTGATTACACCCGACAAATCACCAGCGCTGTCGTTGATGCCATGTCCGACCAAATCGCTGCTCTTGCAGTCGTTGTGGCTTGGCAACTGCCTAGCTGTCCTAGGCCATTGCCGAGGCGTCTGACCTACATTGAAACATGCACTGTCCAGGATCACCGTAATGCTCTTGCTCTAGGGTGGGTGGGTGGGCACTCGTGAAGCGTAAGGAGATGAGCCTGCTGCCATCATCCGCGATAGCGAGGTGGTTGGGGAGAGAAGGTAACAAGGGGCGATGGCTCGGGTTTCGACCGGCCACCTCTTGAGAGCGAGTCGGGCATCTGTTGGAGTCGGGCTTACCCAGAAGTCATTATCATATTACACTGAAAAATAACTGAATTTTCTTAGAAATTTAGTCAAAAAACTAAGTGGAGGTTTCAAGGCATTTTGTCAAAGCCACCTCAAGTGAACGAAGTTTGTGAGGTGTCTTGTCAAAAGTTTCTAGAAACATGTTTGATTGATGTAAGGTTCCAACACCAATGATTATGGCTCTAGGGTACTAGCCCTTGGGGGTACATTCACAATGATCATCAATAGGCCAGGCTAGCTCCGGTAGGGAAGTGACAACAACAGCACCCGACGACTCTAGCAATGGTATTGGTCGCTCACTGGTCTAGGAACCTCGAAGTATTTCCTATTAAGTTTATGATGCTTTGTACTTCTGGTGTGAACCTTTATAATAAATCTGGATCATTTTGACGACAACAACAACATGTTCAGTAAATACAATAGAAGTTTTCTTTCTTATGTTTGGTACGGTAGGAGAACGCTCCAGAGTACTTCCGGTACTCCCATGTCTAGAAACCTTGTCATAAAGTTCGTGAAAATTTTCAAACAAATTATCGTATAAACACCGGACAATCAATCATGCTATAAAATGCATTCATATCTGTTGGAAAATTGCCTCACAGCCTCAAATCTGTCGAGGCGTCTTAGATAACTGCCCTAGAGGTCTTCTCCTTGGGTATGTTTCCCACCATGTCGAACAATGTGTTTGTTCAGAAAGACACGCAAAGAGCATCTTAGATATGATAATTATCAACAAAAACAACTGCGGTACAATGAAAAGACAATTGGACGTAGAACGATTAGTAAAAAAGTTAAAACTACATACAAAATTATACTAGTTTTCGTTTTCCTCCAATTAATTGCCGTCCGTCAGATATTGCAAAATGCACCAAACTAATAGTAAAAATGCCACCTGCAAACACCCTCACCATATCATGCTTTGAAGACCGCAATAATCACTCGTCACTTGAAACGAAATCTAAAAGTCGTCGAAGAAATATCTATTGGAGCATCACCCCATGCAGTAGAGACTTGCAATCCATCACCACTAGTCTAGAGAGTTGGAGAAATCAGACCTTACTTCACAACAACATGGAAGATGTCCAAGTTGCCGCGACAATAGCTAGCCAATTGCTATCCTTGGTAGACACATCAACTGCCAAGATCCGACGAAATTCAACAGATCCGATGACGCAAACTCTCGCATGCAATTGATCATCGTCGGATCAAATGTCATCAAGGTAGGCAGAGGTCAGAGAGACCTTATTCCAACACGTCATCGCTGCCACTACCTTGCTGATGTCGCCATGGAAACAAAACCTAAGGAAAGGAATAACAAAACATATAGGTCTTCACTCGTCTTTCCACCAACGAGATCGCCAGACGGAGGAAAGGAGGGGGATCGAGGTGGTGGCATGGAGGAGACCCTTCGTGATGACCGACGGCTGCTATTTTTGTTTTGGGGGGGGGGGTGGGAACTCCAATAAGGAGTTTTTGTTTCACACGTATTGCCATGTCCAACATGATAGAGATATTGGAAGCATCTCAACTCTCAACCGAGAGCATGCACCTGTATATATTTCTGGAGAGAGGGGGATCCTCTCATGAGTTACCGATTGTTTACAAGAGTACGAGAGCTATATGGGAGAGAGGATATAGCGTACGAGAGTTACATGGGGAAGAGGAGATAGCGAGAGTTTTTTTAAACATAATCCTAACGCTAAGCTAACTACCACCCATGTAGCATATGGTCATGTACAACCAACTTGAAAACCAAGCAAACAAGGCTACGAACACAAGTTGTTTGACATCCTCCCTTAATCTGAACTGCACAAACTCAGATTGCATTTGTATTCTTCAAAAGGTCTTGTTTGCAAAGCCTTTGTAAAATCGTCTACAACTTGATCCTTTGAGGGAACAAAACGAATTTCCAGCTCCTTAGTTTCAACCATCTCTCTCTCACAAAATGGTAGTAAATCTCAATGTGTTTAGTTCTTGCATGGAAGACAGGATTGGCAGACAGATACATAGCACCGAGATTATCACACCAAAGACATGGGGTTTGCATGCGACATATTCCAAGCTCCTTCAGCATGGACTTAACCTAGATAATTTCTGCGGTTCCATTTGCAAGTGCCTTATACTCTACTTTAGTACTTGACCTTGAGATTGTGGCCTGCTTCTTTGCACACCAGGAGATTAAATTAGGGCCAAAGAAAATAGAAACTCCACCTATTGACCTTCTATCATCTAGACACCCTGCCCAGTCAGAGTGAGAGAAGGCACTGATAAGGGTAGATGATGATTTGCTAAAGGTCGGTCCAACACTCAAGGTGTTTCTTATGTATTTCAATATGCGTTTGGCGGCAGTCCAATGAGCTGAAGTTGGTGCATGAAGAAACTGACAAACCTTATTAACGGCAAATGAGATGACAGGCCTAGTGAGGGTCAAATACTGAAGTGCACCTACCAAACTCCTGTACTTGGTGCCATCCTCTTGATTCAAGAGTTGTCCTTCTGCAAGAGAGAGTTTTTTCGAGCTGGATAATGGAGTTGGTGCTGGTTTGCAACCTTGCAATCCTGCTCTATGGAGAAGATTAGTTTCATATTTTTCCTGAGAGAGATGAAGTCCACCTACGAGAGGGGGAGTGAATCTACATACCCTTTTAGATCGCTAAGCGGAAGCGTTAAGGAACGCGGTTGATGTAGTCAAAAGTCTTCACGATCCAATCACGATCCGTCCCGCGATCTCATCACGAGCCATCCCGTGATCCCATCGTGGTCCTTCCGATCTAGTGCCGAACGGATGACACCTCTGCGTTCAGCACATGTACAACTCGATGATTTGATCCAGCAAGAGGGAGCAGAGAGGTAGATGAGTTCCCCAGCAGCGCGACGGTGTTGCGATGATGGTGGTGGAGCTATTCCAGCAGGGCTTCACCTAAGCACCGCTGAAACCAATGTAGAGGAGAAACTACGATCTAGAGAAGAGGGCAGCACGTGGCTGTTTTTCTGTGTCAAAAACCCTCAAAACATCTAGTATATATAGGAGGAGGGGAGGGAGGAGGCTTGGCTCCCAAGGGAGCCAACCCAAGTTCGGCCAAAGTGGGAGGGAGGAGTCCTTCTCCTCCACTCCTAGTAGGATTAGGACTCCTTCCTTATTTTCCCACTTTTGCCTTCTTTCCACCTTGGGTTTTCTTCCCTAGCCGCATGGGCCTTCTGTGGGACTTCGGCCATCCCACTAAGGGCTGGTATTCCTTCTCCCACAGCCCATGTAGCCTAATGGGTCGAAATACCCCTCCCGATGGTCCCCGGGCACCCTCCGGGCACTCCCGATACACTACCGATGAGCCCGAAACTTTTTGGTGACCAAAACAGGACTTCCTATATATCAATCTTTACCTCCAGACCATTCCGGATCTCCTCGTGATGTCCGGGATTTCATCCGGGACTCCAAACAACCTTCGGTCACCACCATACATAACTCTATACTACCGAAACGTCACGGAACCTTAAGTGTGCAGACCCTGCGGGTTCGAGAACTATGTAGACATGACCGAGACACCACTACGGTAAATAACCAATAGCGGGACCTGGATGCACATATTGGTTCTGACATATTCTACGAAGATCTTTATCGGTCGAACCTCTATGTCAAGGATTCAGTTAATCTCGTATGTTCTTCCCTTTGTTCTTCGGTATGTTACTTGCCCGAGATTCGATCATCGACATCTCCATACCCAGTTCAACCTCGTTACTCGCAAGTCTCTTTAATCGTTACGTAATACAAGATCCTGTGAATAACACTTAGTCACATTGCTTGCAAGGCTTATTGTGATGTTAAATTACCGAGTGGTCCCTGAGATACATCTCCGTCACACGGAGTAACAAATCCCAGTCTTGATCCATGCCAACCCAATAGACACCCTCGGAGATACCTGTAGAGAACCTTTATAGTCACCTAGTTACGTTGCGACGTTTGATACACACAAGTTACTCCTCCGATGTTAGTGAGTTGCATGATCTCATGGTCATAGGAACAGATACTTGCCATGCAGAAAACAGTAGCAATAAACTGACACGATCATATGCTACGTTTGTAGTTTGGGTCTCGTCCATCACATCATTCTCCTAATGATGTGATCCCGTTATCAAATGACATCTCATTTCCATGACTAGGAAACCATAGCCATGTCTGATCAACAAGCTAGTCTATTAGAGGCATACTAGGGACATGGTGTTGTCTATGTATCCACACATGTATCTGAGTTTCCGATCAATACAATTATAGCATGGATAATAAACGATTATCATGAACAAGGAAATATGATAATAACCAATATATTATTGCCTCTAGGGCATATTTCCAACACTAAAGCCCTTACGACCCGCGACTATATGCCGATTCTGCACTAGTGTCCTCACCCCTTGGTGGTTTCGACGCTGAAAGAACATTTGCTCCCTTGGTGGTTTTGGCAATTAATAACAATATATATATCATTGGACTAATGTCTCCACTAATCATGTTTCAGAAAAGTTCAATGATGGCTTCGCAAAAGGATTGTGGAATACCCCAAGATGCAAGAAAATAGGATTGGCAAAAGTTCAAGCAACAGGACTCTACATTTTACCTTTTGTGAGAAATCAATTTGAGTCCATAGGATAGACAATACAATTCAAAGGGGGTAAGGTACTGTTGGTGAAAAAAAATGTACATACATGCACAAGTGATAGTCATCACATACACCCACAAGCTCTTTCATAGAAGTCTGTCCAAAGGCAAATATCCAAAATCGGTGTAACCAACACTTTCCACTCAGTGCCACTGATTCTCAGCCTCAGACAGACTCAGCCAAACCCTAGCCCTTCGGTGCAACCGATTCCATTTCGGTGCCACCGAGTTTGGGTTGCCAACTTCCTGTTACGCAAATTCACAAAATCGGTCCCACCGAGTTTTTTGAATCGGCGTCACCGAGTTTGGCAATCTGACCATTGGTCACCTTATCGGTGCAACCAAGTTTTATGTATCAGTCTCATCGAGATTCAAAAGTTGCTACCTTTAAGGCCACTCAGTACCACCGAGATTAACACATCGGTGTCACCAAGTATGACTTATTAGGTGTAATGGTTGGATTTTTAGAGATGCCTATATATACCCCTCCACCACCACTCACTCGAATAGAAGCACTCAGAACAAACCCCAGTCATACCTACTGATTTTCTGAGAGAGAGCCACCTACTCATGTGTTGAGATCATGCCATTCCATTCCAACCATATGAATCTTGATCTCTAGCCTCCCCAAGTTGCTTTCCACCCAATCAATCTCTTCTACCATAGCCAAATCTGTGAGAGAGAGATTACGGACGAATTGAAGATTGTGTAACTCAATGCTCAAGCATGTGACATTCTCTTCAACTGCCTATGCCTTGAAGAATTCAACAAAATCAGCCGTCTTGAGAATGTAAAAGAGATTTGGGGTACTTTGGTTGATATGCATGACGGTACCGAATCTGTGAGAGAATCCAAGTCGGATCTTTTTCAAAGTTAGCTTGACAAGTTCAAGATCAAAGATGGTGAAGGAGTCACTGAGATGTACTCTAGGATAGCTCTCATCACAAATGAGATTGCCGGCTTAGGAATCGAGGAAATGACTGACAAATTCATCATCAAGAATATACTTCGAGCTTTGGATGATCGATATGACACCTTATGCACATTGATCCAAATGATGCCCAACTACAAAGAGCTTCACCACAAGTCTAGCGGTGTTTACAAAGCCACAAGTGATGCTCCCACTACATTTTAATAACTTCTTCTTCTAACACTTGAGCACAATTTTCCTTTCCATCATTTTCACGAAAGACATTAAAAAGATAAAGCATATGAGGCATCCTGAATTGCAGTTTTAGTTTTCTTTTATAAAACCAACCTAGTGAAAAACAAGAAACTAAAAGATTTGATTGCAAGATCTAAAGATATACCTTCAAGCTCTCACCTCCCCGGCAACAGCGCTAGAAAAGAGCTTGATGTCTACCATGCAACGTTCTTCTTGTAGACTCGTGTTGGGCCTCCAAGAGCAGAGTTTTGTAGGACAATGGCAATTTTCCCTCAAGTGGGCGACCTAAGATTTATCAATCCGTGGGAGGTGTAGGATGAAGATGGTCTCTCTCAAACAACGCTGCAATCAAATACAAGAAATCTCTTGTGTCCCCAACACACCCAATACAATGGCAAATTGTATAGGTGCACTAGTTCGGCGAAGAGATGGTGATACAAGTGCAATATGGATGGTAGATATAGGTTTTTGTAATCTGAAAATATAAAAACAGCAAGGTAACTGATGACAAAAGTGATCACAAACGGTATTGCAATGCTTAGAAACAAGGCCTAGGGTCCATACTTTCACTAGTGCAATTTCTCTCAACAATATTGGAATAGTTGAATCATATGTAAATACCTCTCATGCGACAAAGAGTTCACTTCAAAAGTCACAAATAGCGGAGAACTAACGAAGAAATTATTGTAGGGTACGAAACCACCTCAAAGTTATCTTTTCCGATCAATCTTATGAGCTATCCCTATAAGTGTCAGAAACAGCCCTAGAGTCCGTACTAAAATAACAGCTTAAGATACACATCAACCAAAACTCTAATGTCACCTAGATACTCGAATGTCACCACAAGTAACCATGGGTTGGATTATACGATATGTATCACATAATTTCAGATTCATCATGTTCAATCCAACACAAAGAACTTCAAAGAGTGCCCCAAAGTTTCTACCGAAAAGTCAAGACAAAAACATGTGCCAAACCCTATGCATAGATTTCCTAGGTCACGGAACCCGCAAGTTGATCACCAAAACATACATCAAGTGGATCAATAGAACATCCCATTGTCACCACGGATATCCCATCGCAAGACATAAATCAAGTGTTCTCAAATCCTTAAAGACTCAATCCGGTAACAAAACTTCAAAGGGAAAACTCAATTCATCACAACAAGATAGAGAGGGGAAAACTCCATATGATTCATCTATATCAACAATGCTCATGGTACATCAAGATCATGCCATCTCAAGAACATGAGAGAGAGAGAGAGATCAAACACATAGCTACTAGTACATACCCTCAGCCCCGATGGTGAACTACTCCCTCCTCGTCATGGAGACTGCCGGGATGATGAAGATGGCCTTTGATGATGGTTTCCCCCTCCGGCAGGGTGCCAGAACGGGCTCCCGATTGCTTTTTCGTGGCTCTAGAGGCTTGCGGCGGAGGAACTCCCGATCTAGGTTTGTATCAGAGGTTTTTGGATTAATAGGACTTTTTGGCGTTGGAATCATGTCAAGGAGGTGCTCAAGCGGCCCACGAGCTTGCTAGGCGCGACCAGGGGGGTGGTCGCGCCTAGCAGGCTTGTGGCCTCCACGTCCACTTCCTGGCCCAGCTCTTCGCTCTAGTATTTTTTCTATTTTCCAAAAATATTCTTCGTGAATTTTCATCCCATTCTAAGAACTTTTATTTCTGCACAAAAACAACACAATGATAGTTCTACTGAAAACAACGTTAGTCCAGGTTAGTTCTAATAAAATCATAGAGAATTATTGTAAACATGGCATGAATACTTCATAAATTATAGATACATTGGTGACGTATCAGAGATCAACCGCGGAAGGACGATTAGCTGTATCTCTTCGAACTTTTCGGTAACTTGTTGCCAACGGGGGAGAAGTTGTATATAGATCTTTAGGCTTCGAGCGAGAGAGCATCTGCTTTTTATTCCTGTTTTACAAAACATTTCACCTTTTAGTTTGGATGTGATATACTTTTGTTTGTGTTTGATCATACGATTTAATGTGTGTTGCTACTATTTCCTATCCTTTTGATGGTTATGAGATAAGCATTCACTTTGCTTGATGTGTTGTGCTATGATGTTAACTCTTATTACTCTCGCAGACCACTAAGATGTATGTGACAAGGAAGAAGTGCCCCATGTACCTAATCAATTGTGCATTTGCATTCAAACACAAATTTAAAAATAATGCACAAATTTAGGAGCTCTTTCTTATCACATTTTGACGATTATATTCATTGATTATATCATATGTCGAAGCTTTGATCTATATGTTGTCATCAATTACCAAAAATGGGGAGATTGAAAGCACATTTGCTCCCTTGATGGTTTTGGTAATTAATAACAACATATATGTCGTTGAACTAATGTTTCCACTAAGCATGTTTCAGGAAAAGTTCAATGATGGGTTGGCAACAAGATTGTGAAATACCCCAAGATGCAAGGAAATAGGACTGGCAAAGCTTCAAGCAAGAGGACTCCACATTTTACCTTTTGTGAGAAATCACTTTGAGTCCATAGGAAAGCCAATACTATTAAAAGGGGATAAGGTACTTTTGGTGAACAAAATGCTCATACGAGCAAAAGTGATAGTCACCACATACACCCAGAAGCTCTTCCACAAAAGTCTGTCCAAAGCCAAATATCCAAAACTGGTGCAACCAACACTTTCCACTCGGTGCCACCTATTCTCAGCCTCAGATAGACTCGGCCAAACCCTGGTCCTTCGGTGCAACCATTTCCATTTTGGTGCCACCGAGTTTGGGTTTCCAACTTCCTGTTACGCAAATTCAAAAAATCGGTGCCACCAAGTTTGTTGAATAGGCGTCACCGAGTTTGGCAATCTCACCGTTGGTGACCTTATCGGTGCAACCAAGTTTTATGTATCGGTCTCATCGAGATTCAAAAGTTTCTACCTTTGAGGCAACTCGGTACCATTGATATTAACACATCGGTGTCAGCGAGTCTAACTTATTAGATGTAACAATTGGATTTTTCGAGATGCCTATATATACCCATCCACCATCACCCACTCAAAGAGAAGCACTCAAAACAAACCCCCACTCATACCTACTAATTTTCTGAGAGAGAGCCACCTACTCATGTCTTGAGATCATGCCATTCCATTCCAATCATATGAATCTTGATCTCTAGCCTCCCCAAGTTGCTTTTCATCCAATCAATCTCTTCCACCATAGCCAAATCTGTGAGAGAGTGATTGTGCGTTGAAGAGTCTATCATCTTGAAGCACAAGAGGAAGGAGTTCATCGACATTATCGAGCCTATTACCTTTTGGAGGGTGGTGCTGTTGGAAATATGCCCTAGAGGCAATAATAAATTAGTTATTATCATATTTCCTTGTTCATGATAATCGTTTATTATCCATTCTATAATTGTATTGATCGAAGACTTAGATGCATGTGTGGATACATAGACAAAACCATGTCCCTAGTATGCCTCTAATAGACTAGCTCGTTGATCAAAGATAATTAAGGTTTCCTAGAAATGGACATGAATCATTTGATAACAGGATCACATCATTAGGAGAATGGTGTGATGGACAAGACCCAAACTACAAACGTAGCATATGATCGTGTCAGTTTACTGCTACTGTTTTCTGCATGTCAAGTATCTGTTCCTATGACCATGAGATCATGCAACTCACTGACACTGGAGTAGTGCCTTGTGTGTATGAAACGTTGCAACGTAACTGGGTGACTATAAAGGTACTCTACAGGTATCTCCGAGGGTGTCTGTTGGATTGGCATGGATCAACACTGGGATTTGTTACTCCGTGTGACGGAGAGGTATCTCAGGGCCCACTCGGTAATACAACATCACAACAAGCCTTGCAAGCAATGTGGCTAAGTGTTAGTCATGGGATCTTGTATTACGGAACGAGTAAAGAGACTGGCCGGTAACGAGGTTGAACTAGGTATGGAGATACCGACGATCGAATCCTTGACATAAAGGTTCGACCGATAAACATCTTCGTAGAATATGTAGGAACCAATATGGGCATCCAGGTCTCGCTATTGGTTATTAAACGTAGAGGTGTCTCGGTCATGTCTACATAGTTCTCAAACCCGCAGGGTCTGGACACTTAAGATTCGTTGACGTTTTGGTAGTATAGAGTTATGTATGGTGGTGAACGAAGGTTGTTCGGAGTCCCGGATGAGATCCCGGACACCACGAGGATCTCCAGAATGATCCGGAGGTAAAGATTGATATATAGGAAGTCTTGTTTTGGTTGCCGGAAAAGTTTCGGGCTAATCGGTAGTGTACCGGGAGTGCCGGTAGTGTACCGGGGGACCATCGAGAGGTGTATTTCGACCCAAGAGGCTACATGGGCAGTGGGAGAGTGAATACCAGCCCTTAGTGGGCTGATGGAAGTCCCACACAAGGCCCATGCGGCTGGGAAAGAAAATCCCAAAGAGAAAAGGTGGAAAAAGGCAAAAAAGGCAAAAGGGGAAGGAGTCCTAGTCCTACTAGGATTGGAGGAGGATTCCTCCTCTCCTATCCAGTTCGGCCGAAGCCTCCTAGGGCTGGCCCTTTGGCCAAGCCTCCTCCTCTCTTCCACTTATATATACTAGAGGTTTTAGGGTTTTTGCACTAGATTTTCAGCCACGTGCTACCCTATCCTCTAGTGCATAGTTTCTCCTCTAGATCGGTTTTCTGCAGTGCTTAGGAGAAGCCCTGCCGGAATAGCTCCACCACCATCGCCACAACACCGTCGTGCTGCGAGAGAAATCTTCTACCTCTCGGGTCCCTCTTGTTGGATGAAGTGGCCCGGACCAACCTTACTCGTACGCTTACGAGAGACCGGTTCCATCAACTGACGTGTAACCTCATTGCATAAAGATGGCTAGCGGGTGGCTGTTTCTCCTACTTTAGTTGGATCGGATTCGACTAAGGCGGTCCTTGAGAAGGTTGAAAAGCAATTTATGTATCACCGTTGTGGTTTTGTGTAGGTGAGAATTGTTCTTGCTAGATACCCGTAGCAGCCACATAAAACTTGCAACAACAATTAGAGGACGTGTAACTTGTTTTTGCAGGGTATGTTGTGATGTGATATGGCCAATTACATGATGAGATATATGTGATGTATGAGATGATCATGTGTTGTATAGAATATCACGACTTGCATGTCGATGAGTACGACAACCGGCAGGAGCCATAGGGTTGTCTTTAATTATTGTATGACCTGCGTGTCAATCATCAAGCGCTATGTAATGCTTTACTTTATCGCTAAACAGTAGCAATAGTAGTAGAAGCATGATGGGTGCGACAACCACGATGGAGACACAATGATGGCGATCATGATGATGGAGATCATGGTGTTAAGACGATGATGATGGAGATCATGCCGATGCTTTTAGGATGGAGATCAAAAGCACAAGTTCATGGCCATATCATGTCACTTATGATTTGCATGTGATTTTAATCCTTTTATGCACCTTGTTTTGCTTAGGACGACAGTAGTATTATAAGGTGATCCCTCACTTAATTTCAAGATAAATTGTGTTCTCCTCGAGTGTGCACCGTTGCGAAAGTTCATCGTGTCGAGACACCACGTGATGATCGGGTGTGATAGACTCTACGTTCACATACTATGGGTGCAAGCCAGTGTTGCACATGTAGAACACTCGGGTTAAACTTGACGGGCCTAGCATGTACAGACATGGCCTCGGAACACAAGAGACCGAAAGGTCGAACATGAGTCATATAGTAGATATGATCAACATGATGATGTTCGCCATTGAAACCACCTAAACTCACATGATGATCGGACTTGAGTTGGTGAATTGGATCATGTATCACTCGAATGACCGGAGGGATATCAATTTGAGTGGGAGTTCTTAAGTAATATGATTAATTGAACTCATTATCATGAACATACTCAGTTGTGTCTTTGCAAATTATCTTGTAGATTACTTGCTCACGCTATAACTCCCTTGAATTTGTATATGTTCCTAGAGAAATAGAGTTGAAAGATGATGGTAGCAATATTGCGGACATGGGTCCGTGATTTGAGGATTGTCCTCATTGCTGCACAGAAGGCTTATGTCCTTAATGCACCGCTCGGTGCGCCACCCCCTCTAGCGTCGTCTTTAGATGTTGTGAACATCTGACAGGCGCGTTTCGATGACTACTTGATAGTTTAGTGTGTCATGCATTACGGCTTAGAATTGAGGCTCCAAAATGTTTTGAACGTCATGGAACATATGAGATGTTCTAGGAGCTGAAATTAGGATCTCAGGCTCGTGCCCGTGTTGCGAGATATGAGATCTCCAACAAGATTCTTTGCCTGCAAGATGAAAGAGAATAGCTCAATCGTTGAGCATGTGCTCAGATTGTCTGGGTGCTACAATCACTTGAACTGAGTGGGATTTGATCTTCCAGATAAGATAGTGATTGATGTAGTTCTCCAAGTCAATGTCACTAAGCTACTAGAACTTGGTGATGAACTATAAAATGCCAGGGATAGAAATAATGATCCCTGAGCTGTTCGCGATGTTTGAAACTGTTGATGGTTAGTAAAACAACTAGTTTCGAGAAGGGCAAGGGCAAGAAGGGAAACTTCATGGATGGCAAGTCAGTTGCTGCTCTAGTGAAGCAACCCAATGTTGAACCCAAACCCAAGACTAA
The DNA here is from genome assembly GCA_022496015.1 of Hordeum marinum. Lineage (NCBI taxonomy): Eukaryota > Viridiplantae > Streptophyta > Magnoliopsida > Poales > Poaceae > Hordeum > Hordeum marinum. The sequence goes on along the minus strand of CM039673.1, from coordinate 539,720,903 downwards.
GTGCTTCTATTATGAGGAGAGCGGTCGATGAAGCGAAACAACCCTAGATACTTGGTAGATAAGAAGGCTGGCAACGTCAACAAAAGTATATTTGATATATGTGTTATTAATGTGTACCTTACTAGTATTCCTAGTAGCACCTGGGTATTGGATACCAGTTCGGTTACTAAATGTTAGTAACTCGAAATAAAAGCTACGGAATAAACGGAGACTAGCTAAGTGTGAGGTGACGATGTGTGTTGGAAATGTTTCCAAGGTTGATGTGATCAACATCGCATGCTCTCTCTACCTTCGGGATTAGTGACAAACCTAAATAAATGTTATTTGGTGTTTGCGTTAAGCATGAACATGATTGGATCGTGTTTATTGCAACACGGTTATTCATTTCAGTTTACATGAATAATACCTTCAATGGTCATGCACCAGTGAGAATGGTTTGTTGAATGATCGTAGTAATACACATGTTCATAACATTGATGCCAAAAGATACAAAGTTAATAATGATAGTACCACGTACTTGTGGCATTGCCGCTAAATGTCATATTGGTATAAATCGCATGAAGAAACTCCATGTTGATGGATCTTTGGACTCATTCGGTTTCGAATCAGTTGAGACATGTGGACCATGCCTCTTGGGCAAGATGGCTACAGACCCCATTTTCAGTATGATGGAGCGGGCTAGTAACTTGTTGGAAATAATACATGTTGATGTATGCGATCCAATGAGTGTTGTAGCGTGTAGTGGATATCATTATTTTCCTTACCTTCAGTGATGATTTGAGTATATATGAGTATATTTGCATAATGAAACACAAGTCTGAATTGTTTGAAAGGATCAAGCAAATTCAGAGTGAAGTTTCAGATCATCGTGACAAGAAGATAAAAATGTCTGCGATATGATCATGGAGGTGAATATCTGAGTTACAAGTTTGGCATACAACTTTAGATAATGTGAAAGTTGTTTCACAACTCACGCCACCTGGAACACCATAGTGTGATGGTGTGTCTGAATGTCATAGTCGTACTCTATTGGAGATGGTGCGTGCTATGATGTCTCTTATCGTTTTGCTACTATAATTTTGGGGTTATGGATTAGAGACAACTACATTCACTTTAAATAGGGCACCATCTAAATCCATTGCGATGACACCGTGTGAATTAGGGTTTGATAGAAACCTAAGCTACCATTTCTTAATGTTTGGGGCTGTGATGCTTGTGTGGAAAATGTTTTCACCTAATGAGCTCGATCCCAAAGCGGACAAATGCATCTTCATAGAATACCCTAAGAACAGTTGGGTGAACCTTCGATCTCAGATCCAAGCATGAAATGTTTGCTGCTAAAACTGGATCCTTTCTCGAGAAAGAGTTTCTCTCGAAAGAATTGAGTGGGAGGAAGATAGAACTTGATGAGGTTGTTAAACCTTTGTTCAACCAGAGAGTAGCGCAGGAAGATGTTTCTATGAAGCCTACGTTAGTTGAAGAAGAAGTTAATGATGATGATCATGAAGCTTCAGATCAAGTTACTATCAAACCTCGTAGGTCGACAAGGATGTGTACTGCTCCTGAGCGGTACGACAACCTTGTCTTGGAGGTCATGTTGTTGGACATGTTAGAAATATGCCCTAGAGGCAATAATAAATTAGTTATTATCATATTTCCTTGTTCATGATGATTGTTTATTATCCATACTATAATTGTATTGATCAGAAACTCAGATACATGTGTGGATACATAGACAACACCATGTCCCTAGTATGCCTCTAATAGACTAGCTCGTTGATCAAAGATGGCTATGGTTTCCTAGTCATGGACATGAGATGTCATTTGATAACAGGATCACATCATTAGGAGAATGATGTGATGGACAAGACCCAAACTACAAATGTAGCATATGATCGTGTCAGTTTATTGCTACTATTTTCTGCATGTCAAGTATTTGTTTCTATGACCATGAGATCATGTAACTCACTAACACCGAGGAGTACCTTGTGTGTATCAAACGTCGCAACGTAACTGGGTGACTATAAAGGTGCTCTACAGGTATCTCCGAGGGTGTCTGTTGGGTTGGCATGGATCAAGGCTGAGATTTGTTACTCCATGACGGAGAGGTATCTCAGGGCCCACTCGGTAATACAACATCACAATAAGCCTTACAAGCAATGTGACTAAGTGTTAGTCACGGGATCTTGTATTACATAACGAGTAAAGAGACTTGCTAGTAACGAGGTTGAACTAGGTATGGAGATACCGACAATCGAATCTCGGGCAAGTAACATACTGAAGAACAAAGGGAACATCATACAGGATTAACTGAATCCTTGACACAGAGGTTCGACCGATAAAGATCTTCGTAGAATATGTAGGAACCAATATGGGCATCCAGGTCCCGCTATTGGTTATTGACCGTAGAGGTGTCTCGGTCATGTCTACATAGTTCTCGAACCCGCAGGGTCTACACACTTAAGGTTCGGTGACGTTTCGGTAGTATAGAGTTATGTATGGTGGTGACCGAAGGTTGTTCGGAGTCTCGGATGAGATCCCGGACGTCACAAGGAGCTCCGGAATGGCCTGGAGGTAAATATTGATATATAGTAAGTCCTATTTTGGTCGCCAAAAAAGTTTCGGCCTCATCAGTAGTGTACCGGGAGTGCCGGCAGTGTACCGGGAGACCAACGGGAGGGGTATTTCGACCCAAGAGGCTTCATGGGATGTGGGAGAGTGAATACCAGCCCTTAGTGGGCTGGTGGAAGTTCCACACAAGGCCCATGCGTCTGGGAAGAAAAAGCCCAAAAGCCAAAAAGGTAGAAAAAGGGGAAAGGGCTAAATTAGGAAGGAGTCCTATTCCTACTAGGAGTGGAGGAGGAGGACTCCTCCCTCCTGGTTCGGCCGACCCAAGGGATGGATCCTTGGGAGCCAAGCCTCCTCCTCCTCTCCTCCTATATATACTAGAGGGTTTTAGGGTTTTGGCACAAGTTTTTCAGCCACGTGTTACCCGTTCCTCTAGTGCATAGTTTCTCCACTAGATCGGTTTTCTGTAGTGCTTAGGCGAAGCCCTGCCGGAATTGCTCCACCACCATCGCTGTGGCGCCATCACGCTACCGGAGGACTCTTCTACCTCTCCGCTCCCTCTTGCTGGATCAAGAAGGCGGAGATCATCATCGAGCTGTACGTGTGATGAACGCAGAGGTGCCGTCCGTTCGGCGCTAGATCGGAAGGGCTGTGATCAAGATCGCGAGACGGATCATGATGAGATTGCGGGACGGATCATGTTGAGTTCACGGGATGGATTGTGATTGGATCGCGGGACGGATCGTGATGAGATCGCAGGACACTCGGTGATTTGGATTGCGAAGACGTTCGACTACACCAACCGCATTTCTTAGCTTCCCGCTTAGCGATCTACAAGGGTATGTAGATCCACTCTCCCTCTCGTAGGTGCTCATCACCATGGATAGATCTTGCATGTGCGTAGGAATTTTTTTGTTTCCCATGCAACGTTTCCCACAGGTGCCTCCTAGATTGGTTAGATGTTGCTTGGGAGCCTCCTACTTCGTGTTGTGGAGTGAACCAAGAATTTTGTAAGGGCAAGGAGATCGCCTACTTCGTGAAGCTCTACCCCGAGTTAGGCTAGTCCTCTGTGGATGTAAGCCATCATGGTACAATCAAGGTTGCTTCTTCGTGGAACCCTTCGTGGGTAGAGCCCTCCGTGGAGTTTCGCAACCGTTACCCTCCGTGGGTTGAAGACTCCATAAACATGGACGTACGATAGCACCACCTATCGTAACCAAGGGAAAATCATCATGTCTTCAAATTGCATTTGATCTTCCTACCCTTCCTCTACTTACATGCTTGTCTTTACTTTCCACTGCAATACTCGTAGACATGCATGTGTAGGGTGTACTTGACTTGCTATGAATGCTAAAATCTGCCAAGACTAAAAATTGGGAAAAGTTAGATTTTTAATTGGTCAAGTAGTCTAACCACCCCCCCTCTAGCACTACTTTCGATCCTACAGCGCACACCATCGGGCAAAGCCTTCCAGCTACCAGCGGCGGCGGGACCTGGTCCTCGAGCTCTAGTGGTGGGGAGGAGCGTCCCGCCCGGTGGGCTTTGGATCTGTGCTGCATGGTGGCGGCTGGTCACGGGAGGCGGTCCGGCGGGCTGTGGCGAGGCTTCGTGGTCCTCATGTGCGACGTGGGGGTGGCAGAAGTGCAGGACGCGGACAACGGCACCGCGGGCCCTATCTAGGCCGTGAAGGGCCTGCTGCGTGTGCGTGTGGGGGTGGCGTGGAGCTCGGCTGGTGCGTCGGCGGCCGGCTCCGGTGCATGGAGGAGCAGCAGTTCGTTGCTAGCGTGGTGCTTGTGGCCAACGGCGTCAAGGGGTGCGGCACGGCATGGTGCTACGCGGGTCGGGGCCCCTAGGTTGTCGACGAAGAGCGCCCCAGGTGCGTGTGATGCAGATCCGGGCTCTGGCGGCGTGCATGGGGTGCGCTAGTGCTTCTATTGCTTGACCACAGCTCGAAACCATGGTGGTTTCTTGTCTACGGGCAGCGCTCCTTCGTTCATGCTAGCATGGTGCTTGACAAGGCACGGTGGCTCGCGCTACGTTTGGTGGTTGGGCGTCCGGAAGGCCATTGATGCATCTGTCGCCTCATCCTAGTGGTTGGCCACCGGTGGTCTTCGCGAGGTGTGGTTGACTGCGGTGGATCTCGAGGCTTCTTCGTCGTTGGGCAGCTCCGATGATGGTGGTGGTTGGTGGGCTCATTGGCGCCGATGTGGGATGATGTGTGGCTGAGGTAGTGTGGGAGCTTGGGTGAAGACCCTGTCTTGGCCTTGTGTCGTGACCAGTGATGGCGGCGGTAGTGGCCGTCGTTGACCTTCTTGAAGGCATCACTGATTTGTTGCCGCTCCCCTCCTGCACGGATCTGGCCAACTTGGCCTCTCCGGGGGAAACCCTTGATATGTTATTGGACGATGGCGGTGCCTTGGTGTCGTATTCCCTCTTGAGGGCTTCGTATTGGGAGCTCGGCATCGGTGTGTGGGACCCGGCGATGACGACGGTTGTGGCGACCAGGCTTATGTGGCACTGATGATGGTGGGAGCGATGTCGGCGACGCGTCAATGGTTGTGGTAATCGACTCTTCTTCGGCGTGTCCACGATATCTTCTGTGGCGCCAGCTGTGCCTGGTTTTGTTCTTCAGAGTTCTCCGCCAGAGTTGGAGCTGCGTTGTCTGGCCGTAGGTAGATGAGCTTTGGTGCGGATCTTTATGCAGCTTCACGCATCCGCTACGATGTGGGTTGAGTCGGCGATAGCCTGCGGCGAAGCCGGAGTCGTTTGCTCAGAGTGTAGGGATGGTGATGACGTCTCTAGGGGAGGAGTGATGACGATAACTCCTGCGTGTTGTTCTGTCTAGGTCCTAATTGGAGTGGTGTGTGTTGGTTTTCTGTGTGTACTGCTCAGCACTTGTGATGGTTTTCGCTCGGTTCTCCATAATTAACTGGGCAATCTGGTTTTTGCTCGGTTTTCCCTAATTAATCGAGCAACTCTTTTCTTCTTAACGAATGCAGGATAACTATCATTTAAAAAAAATACATCAGTTACACCAACCGCCAAGGTGGTTGTACTTTATAATCACTGGCACAGATATGATGGTGCAAGGTGACCAGAGCTGGGGTATATGCTCTCGGAACTTTCCAGACTTAGAGCATCTCCAGCCGTTGGAGCCCCCAAGAACACAACCAAACCAAAAAAGTTGATGTCTTGAGGGCCAGATACTTCATCCGGTCGAAATAGGAGTGCATGAGGATGGCATCTTCCCAGCCACACCCCACCCCAACCAAAATTTTGTGAGGGAAATAATTAAGTGGGCCAAAAAAAAGAACATGTGGGGAGACTGGGGTGGCTGGGCGTTTTTCTCCAAAAAGCGTTGCCGAGCCTAAAACCGGGCCTAAAAAGGTGTTCTGGGGGCGTCCTGAGGGGTTGGTGGGGGCACTGAAGATGCTCTTATGCTCCTCTATGTGCAAAAAATGTGGGTTCACACCATGGAGACTGTTGCATTGCACACGCGAATGTTTTCTGGTATCCTGACATCAGATGTCATCCACACAAATTGTGGGTTCTTGTCCACAGGTTTTGGATGCTGGATATAGCAATTGTCTTTGTGTTGCAAACCGTAAGCTGCATGTACGCAATTGAGATAGAAACGTAGCTAGCGTAAATTCCAAGGTATCAGCAGTTCAGCACTCATGAGATGTTGGAGCAGTTTACCAGGGCTGAGAGGCTTGATGCTAATCAGAAGCTCTTCTATGGATGTTGCAAGGAGAGGCAAGAGTCCCTGTAGCAAATGCCTATTCGCCATTAGTGTCCTGCTTTCCTATGAATAGATTTGAGCATTCCTCAGTTAAGCAGATGTCAAGGAATGCCGATCGCACATGTTTGCCCATGGCCTAGTCCTCGCACGCCTTCCTCGGTCCCCGCGCGGAAGGCTAGGTTGCTGCCCTGGCGTGATGTGGACGACGGCGCAAAGGTTTCGGCTGGGCCGCGGTGTCAAAATGGTGCCAAGCTGCCTCACGGAGGAGTGCTCCTGTTAGTCGTAGTCGTGTTCCACCAGTCTCTTCCCTGTTAGTAATATTTCAGCTTTTTAAGCACATATCTTGTTTCTGAAGTTTCGATTTGGTGCTGACTTATTAAGCAAAAAAGAAAAGAGAAATAACTGGAGTAGTCCCTATATGACGCTGTTAGAACTGCAAAAATCTAGTGACAATTATTGTTGCCTGTGACGGCGCCTGGCAATATATTTTGGACAAGATTTCCTGTGGATGATGATCGACCGCTGAAGTCTTGGTCCAAGTAAACTGACCGTGTGTGCCAAGTTGTACTCCTAGACTTGTATTCCTTGCATGTCCTTGTCTACAATAAGTAGTATGAAGCTAGCGACAGATAAAGAGAAAGGTGTGGCTCAGGAACGTAGAACCACTCACCATTTCCCCCTCAAAGTCTAGCAACTACAGCCCAACTGTAGTTTATATGCACGCAGACAGGACAGGGAAAAGCTTATTACTATCAGATATGGCTTGCTGCTTACCATGGGGAGCATTGTCTTTGATACTGTTTCTGCTATTACAGCCCAAGCTTTACTTGTCCTCTGGGTGCTTCGTCGAGGAGAGGGCTGCCCTAATGGACATCCGATCCTCCCTGATGACTGCGAGCTCTCCTGGGGCATTTGATTCATGGGGCGAGTATGATGATGACTGCTGCTCGTGGGAGCTTGTGAAATGCAACAATAGCACCCAACGGGTGTCTGATCTCTATCTTAAATCTGTATATGCAATGACAGATGCAGATGCTGATCCTTGGTATATAAATTTAACAGTGTTTTCTGCATTCCATGAGCTTGAATACCTAGATCTATCATGGAACTATCCGTGTTCGCTAAGCTCGGAAGGTACGTACATGCTCCAAATTCTCTTATAGTGATATGTGTGCGTGGTTGCTTCTTATTCTCCTAGTCGTAAAAAAGAACACCTGCAGGGTTCGTTGGACTATCGAAGCTTCAATATCTCGACCTCAGTACCACTTCCTTGGTAGGGGGTTTCCCGGAAATTATTGGGAAAATTGTTTCTCTGGAAGTCTTAGCTCTCAACTTTAACGACATGGCCGGAGTTCTTCCAGCAGCAGGTAATACAAAATTATACTTCTTATAGTACGAAGGTAATGCAAAATTTTACTTCTCATAGATGTACAACCAAAACACCTGCAGGGTTAGTTGGACTATCCAAACTTCGATATCTCGACCTGAGTTACAATGCATGGGAAGGGGGTTTCCCAGAATTTCTCGGGGAAATTGTTTCACTGGAATATTTAGTTCTCAATTCTGCCGGCCTAACCGGAGGTGTTCCAGCCACAGGTACTACAAACTTGTACTGCTTATATAGTACTAAAGTAGGCATTAAAATTTCGTGTTGATTTCGCAACCCACTTTGCAGCTTTAAAAAATCTTAGAAACTTGCAACAATTGAATATGTCTTCGAATGGCTTGAACGGAAGTCTCCCAGCTTCGCTATTCACACTTCCTCACCTAAAGATCCTAGATCTCTCAGATAATAACTTCAGTGGGCATATTCCAGTTAGTTCATCCTTGGGGCCAATTTCACTTGAAGTCTTGGATCTCAGTTCTAATTGCCTCAATGGAACTCTCCCGGTTACAGGTAAAAATAATCATATTTACCAAAATAAGGAACTTGCATGCATCTCTGCCTTTACGAACATCAGAGACCTGTTTTCGTAGCAAAATCAGTGCATCTTTCCCTGTTTGGTTTGCAGCCACTCATCTGAAGTTCTTAGATCTGTTAATAAATGATTGTGAGGTGTACTTTTCTCTTAGTTTTTTTTACAACCAGGCACCAGCTCCATTTGACATCTTAAATCCAAGGCGTAATAAAATAAGTGGAGCTGTTCCGACGGAACATGGTACATGATGGGACTAGGACCAACTCACAAAACTCTCCTCTAGCTTTCCCGCCTCACTCCAGCGAGCGACGGGGAGGAACCCACCATCGTCGAATCTGCACCCCTGCCCTTGGTGAGGAGAGGGGTGGGGAGTGATCCTGGCATCTTCATAGCATCGGTGGTAGCAGCTCCCTGGTCTGGATTTGGAGGTCTTGTTTTGGCAGTGTGGTCCCTCCCTCGGGTGGGGTCGGGTCCGTTGGTGCCTAAGATGCCTCGGTGAGGATCCGAGCAAAAGCTCCGCGCTTTGATGCCGGCGATGGTAATGCCTGCGGGTGTCACTTACCTCTTGGGCATCGTTGTGGGTTTCCTCTTCGTGCCCGGGTTCCCGGTAAAAACAATAGCCCATCGTTTTCGGCTCCACGACGACAACGCTTCGCATCGTTACCCTCTCAGGACGTCATTTGAGAAGCCAGGTATCATCCGATTGTAGTGCATCGACGTCTTCGAGCTTGCGTTGCTCCTGGAACGAAGCTTCTTCCGCTCTGACGTGGAGTGGATTTGTTGGTATCCTATCTTTTACATGTTCCCTCGTGGGACCATCCTCGGTCCTCGTTGTCACTTGGTAGTACCATAGCTCTACGGCATGGAGTGAGAGAGTAGACACTTGCCTTCTTTGGCGATAGCTAGGTTTGTTCGATGCGTTGGGGTCTGGTGGTTGCTCAAGGCAGCATGGGTCAGTTTTGCTTCGATGGTCTAGGTCGGCTCACGTTAGGTGTGTGATTCTGGTTTTCATGTTCAGCTTCTGGTTGGTGGCTTCCTCGTCATTCGTTTGGTTATCATTTTTTTTTTGACTTGCTTGTATGAGGATTTTTGCACCACCTTGTATTAGTTTTGCCGTTTGGGCTATATATATAGAAAAAGGCAAATGTCTGTTTCTTCGAGGCGTTTTTTAGGAACACATCAGAAGATCAATCTATACTTTTCATACTTTTGGATAAGGGAAATATATTAATGTCGAGAAGATATTGATTACACCCGACAAATCACCGGCGCTATCGTTGATGCCATGTCCGACCAATCGCTGCTCTTGCAGTCGTTGTGGCTTGGCCACCGCCTAGCTGTCCTAGGCCATTGCCCAGGCGTCTGACCTACATTGAAACGTGCACTATCTAGGATCACCGTAATGCTCCTGCTCTGGGGTGTGGGTGGGTGGGGACTCATGAAGCGTAAGGAGATGAGCCCGCTGCCGTCATCCACGATGGCGAGGTGGTTGGGGAGAGAAGGAAACAAGGGGCGATGGCTCGGGTTTCGACCGACCACCTCTTGAGAGCGAGTCGGGCGTCTGTTGGAGTCAGGCCGGCTTACCCACGAGTCATTATCATATTACACCTGAATTTTCTTAGAAATTTAGTCAAAAAACTAAGTGGAGGTTTCGAGGCGTTTTGTCAAAGCCACCTCCAAGTGGACGAAGTTTGTGAGGTGTCTTCTCAAAAGTTTCTAAAAACATGTTCGATTGATGTAAGGGTCCAACAACAATGACTATGGCTCTAGGGTACTGGCCCTTGGGGACACATTCACAATGATCATCTATAGGCCAGGCTAGCTCCGGTAGGGAAGCGACAACAACGGCACCCGGCCACTCTAGCGATGGTATTGGTCGTTCACTGGTCCAGGAACCTCGAAGTATTTCCTATTAAGTTTATGATGTTTGTACTTCTGGTGTGAACTTTTATAATAAATCCGGATCATTTTGACAACAACATGTTCAGTAAATACAATAGAAGTTTTCTTTCTTATGTTTGGTACGGGAGGAGAACGCTCCGGAGTACTTCCGGTACTCCCAAGTCTAGAAACCTTGTCATAAAGTTCGTGAAAATTTTCGAACAGATTATCGTATAAACACAGGACAATCAATCATGTTATAAAATGCATTCATATCTGTTGGAAAATTGCCTCACAGGCTCAAATCTCTCGAGGCGTTTTAGATAACTGCCCCAGAGGTCTTCTCGTTGGGTATGTTTCTCACCATGTCGAACGATGTGTTTGTTAAGAAAGACACGCAAAGAGCATCTTAGATATGATAATTATCAACAAAAACAACCGCGGTACAATGAAAAGACAATTGGACGCAGAACGGTTAGTAAAAAAGGTAAAACTACATACAAAATTATACTAGTTTTCCTCTTCCTCCTATCGATTGCCGTTCGTGAGATATTGCAAAATGCACTAAACTAACAGTAAAAATGCCACCTGCAAACACCCTCACCATATCATGCTTTAAAGACCGCAATAATCACTCGTCACTTGAAACGAAATCTAAAAGTCGTCGAAGAAATATCTGTTGGAGCATCACCCCATGCAGTACAAACTTGCAATCCATCACCACTAGTCTGGAGAGTTGGAGAAATCAGACCTTACTGCACAACAACATGGAAGATGTCCAAGTTGCCGTAACAATAGCTAGCCAATTGCTATCCCTGGTAGACACATCAACTGCCAAGATCCGAAGAAATTTAACAGATCCGATGACGCAAACTCTCGCATGCCCTTGATCATCGTCGGATCAAATGTCATCGAGGTAGGAAGATGTTAGAAAGACCTTATTCCAACACGTCATCGCTGCCACTACCTTGCTGATGCCGCCATGAAAACAAAACCTAAGGAAAGGAATAACAAAACATATAGGTCTCCACTCCTCTTGCCACCAACGAGATCGCCAGACGGAGGAAAGGAGGCGGATCGAGGTGGCGGCACGGAGGAGACCCTTGGTGATGGCCGATGGCTGATATTTTTGTAATTTATTGGTTGAATCACACCTTGTTGAAGTCGTGTATGTGGTTGTGCAACTGCAAGAGGTTCAGTTTCTCCCGCGGAAGATCCAGCCCGCTGCAGCTCCGTACCAGCGGTTATGTGGTTATGCGACACAGATGCATGTCGCCTGGTCGGCTGGTCCCCAGGCGCTGACTGGTGCGGCTCGTCCATGGGAGAAGGCGATGCACTGGCGCAACCCTCCCGATGAGGCAGGAATCCTGGAGGGGATCCGGGCGGACCTGCAGTGGTCAGACGCCTCGATCCCAAGGGGGATTACTGTGGATCGGGCGTGACAATGGAAGAACACCAGGGTGCATTATTTCCTGTAGATTTTTTATTAGTCCCTGCATCATGTGCGCCCGGATTTTTATCTACAGTAATAAACTCAGGTGAACAGTTAGGAGGGTTAGTCATAGTTGAATCAACACAATCATCATTGCCCACATAATTAAGACCGGATAAATGAGAGGGAAGGAGAAGAATCTCCTTTCGAAGAAGAGCATCGGCATTAGGATGTAGTTTTTCAAAGGGGAACTGAGTTTCATCAAAAACAACATCACGAGAAATATACACGCGAACAGTGGAGACATCTAGACACCTGACACCCTTGTGTTGTGCACTATAGCCGAGAAAGACACATTGTGTGGAGCGAAACATAAGTTTGCGAGTGTTGTAGGGGCGAAGGTTGGGCCAACATGCACACCCAAAAATGTGAAGGGTGGTATAATCAGGTGTGACATGAAGAAGACATTCAGTAGGAGTTTCATGATTAATAGTGCGACTAGGCCACATGTTAATAAGATGGACGGCAGTAAGAAAAGCTTCATCCCAAAATTTCAAAGGCATGGAGGCCGCAGCTAGGAGAGCTTGGCCTACTTTAACAATGTGTCTATGATTTCGTTCTGCGGAACCGTTTTGTTGATGAGCATGAGGACAGGAGACGTGATGAGAAATACCTATCTTTTGGAAAAAAAATTAGCTTCTCATATTCCCCACCCCAATCAGATTGGACGGAAAGAATTTTGCTATCAAATTGACGTTCAACAAGAGCTTGAAAATTATGAAAGACTTGAAACACCTCTTAACATTTTTTTAAGGAGATAGATCCAAGTGTACTTGCTATAATCATCAATAAAACTCACATAATAAGAGTATCTACCAAGAGAAGTGGGTGCTGGACCCCATACATCGGAAAAACGAGTTGCAAAGGTTTGGTAGATACACTAGTGGAAACAGGGTATGATAATTGATGACTTTTTGCTTTTTGACATGAATCACAAATAGTTTCTGAATTCCTCTCACCAGCAATTGGGAGTTTATTTCTACTAAGAATTTGATGAACAGTAGCAAACGATGAATGACCTAAGCGACTATGCCACCTTTCAACGGAAAGCTTGATGGCACCATAGACTTGTTTATTAAACTTGCAATATTGAGGAAGCAACGCATATGGCCCTTGAACACAAACACCTCTATGGAGAATTTTCTTCGTGGCCTGGTCCTTTATCAAAAAGAAATATGGGATTCTAGAAAGACATTATTACCAAGGGCAATGTGATGAACTGAAAGAAGAGTTTTTGGAAGCATTAGGAACATGCAAGATTTCATTTAAGACAAGATCTTTATGTGGGGTTTTGATAATAGATTGACCAATATAACTAATCTCCATACCACGGTGTGGATTTGATCATGGCCACGATATTTGTCATGCATGTTCAGTTTCTCCAACTCTCCAGTGATATGATCGGTCGCACTAGTGTCCATGTACCAGTTTGTGTCGACACCATAGGACCCATTTGTTGCAGCTGCAACTTTCTTTTTCTGGGAATTGTCACCAGCATAGCGCCAATCACAATCCTTGGCAATGTGATTTGTTTTCTTACATATTTGGCACTTCCCTTCATAGCCCTCATAGCCCTGAAAGTTGCGCCGGTTGTCGTTGTAGGGTGGGCGTCTGTTGTTGTTGTTGCTACCCGAGTTGTTGGGGTGATAGCCGCCGTTGCCGTGATGGCCACCGCCACCACCACCTTGATAGCCACCGCACCATGGTTCTAATGATAGCCGCCACCACCATTATGATAGCCGTCGCTGTTGTTGGAGTAGGCAGCGCCACCACCTCCTCCTTGGTAGCCACCGTCACCGCCAGGTTGGCCACTAGCGCCGTTGTTGCCACTATGGGAGCCACCACCGTTTCTCTGGTTGCGGTATCCTCCTTTGCCTTGACCTCGGGAGGCTGCGTTTGCCGATGACTTGAAGCCGCCGCTACCGTTACTGTGGTACAACTCGACCTGCTGATCAAAGTTAGCCACCAGGGAGAAGAGATGATCAACCATGACCGGCTCAGTGCGGACATCCAACGCAGAGATAAGTGGCTGATATTCCATGTCGAGGCCATCAACAATGAACGAGATGAGCTCCAGTTCCCCGAGCGGCTTGCCTGCCGCCGCGCGCTCGTCGAAGAGGGAGCACATGTAGCCGAAGTAAGTTGATGCATATTGTATGCCCTTTGGGGCGTTGGTGAGGGCAGCATGCAGGTTGTTGACTCGAGAGAGCAAGACAGCCGCAAACATGTTGGACAGGGCGGTCCAAATTGCATGCGATATCTCTAATGATGCCACCTGAACGAAGATCTCCTTGAAGAGATTCCGGAGGAGGTAGACGACGATTTGTTGGTCCTAGATTAGCCAGGGGGCATAGGCAAGATTTTTCATCTCCTGATCCTTACCCTCTTTGTCCTTGGTGATGATTTTCTTGGGAGGCTCCTCTATGGTTTTGTCGAGATAGCCATAAAAGCCAGCGCGCATTATCTAGGATCGGGCTTGAGCTTGCCAGAGGACATAGTTCATCCTGGTGAGGGGCTCGGAGATGTTGTAGTTGAGGCCGGAGATGGGAACGGCGGCAAAGGAAGACATGGTTGCGGTGGGGGAGGTTGATGAAGATGATCAAGCTAGATGTGATGGGAAAAGGCCTGCTCTCATACCATGAAAGAGATATTGGAAGCGTCTCAACACTCAACCGAGAGCACGCACCTGTATATATTGATGGAGAGAGGGAGATCCTCTCGTGAGTTACCGGTTGTTTACAGGAGTACGAGAGCTATACGGGAGAGAGCAGATAGCGTACGAGAGTTACACGGGGAAGAGGAGATAGCGAGAGTTTGTTTAAACATAATCCTAACGCTAAGCTAACTACCACCCGTCTAGCATATGGTCATGTACAACCAACGTGACAGCCAAGCAATCAAGGGTACGAACACAAGCTGTTTGACATGTACAACAATGCCTCGGTAAACAGTTAGGTGCATTTTGTAATCATGTGAGATATTTTAGTGCCCTTCTAATGTCAAAACAAGTGCCGCTCATATCTCTAAATGTAATGTTGCCACTTCTTCTAATTGAAAATCATTTTGCATGTTTTCCTATGTTTGCAGCAGTTGAAAATCTACTGAACTTACGAGAGTTGTATTTGGGTTCCAACCAATTCAGCGGAAGCATTCCAACACTCTTGTTTTCACTTCCACAGATTGAACGGGTGAATCTCTCAACCAATTTCTTCGGCGGACCAATTCCGATAAATCCATCTTCGAATCTTTTGTCGCCGCTTAAAAGTCTTCGGCTTTCCCAGAACAATTTGAGTGGTAGACTTTCTTTCTTTTCGCTTGGAAATCTCACAAAATTGGAAGAGATGGATCTTTCAGGCAATGCTAATCTGGCTATTGATGTCAGTATTCCTGAATGGACACCATTGTTCCAATTGAAACAGCTACTGCTCTCTGGGTGTGACCTTGACAAGAGCATTATTGTAGAGCCACATTTTTTACAAACACAACGTCATTTAGAGGTGCTTGATTTGTCCAACAATAATTTATTGGGTAGCATGCCAAATTGGTTGTTTACAAAGGAAGCAACACTACAGGAACTATATCTTGGAAATAACTCGCTAACTGGATCGCTGGGCCCAATATGGCATACCCAATCTTTTCTCAAGATTATTAGAATACACACGAACCATGTCATGGGGCAGTTGCCGACCAACATCGGCACATTGTTTCCAATGTTGAGGATTCTAGATTTTTCTACTAACAACTTCTCTGGGCACATACCACCATCATTGTGCGAGATGAGTCACATGCAGATTTTAGACGTATCGAGCAACAAACTTTCTGGGGAAGTTCCAGCTTGTGTGTTCTCTAGTTGCCTGGACATGTTCAGGGTCTCAAACAACAAACTTGGTGGTCTGATTTTTGCTGGGGTCAATAGTCGGATCACTATAGAGGAGCTGTACCTGGATAGGAACAAATTTGAAGGAACAATACCCCATAATCTGTCTGGTGATTTCAGCCTCATGGATTTGCATGATAACAAGCTATCTGGAGGACTTGACGCTTCACTGTGGAATGTATCTTCTTTGGGTGTCTTGAATCTTGCTGGAAACCGTATAATGGGCAAAATTCATCGGAAAATTTGTGGCATCACAAGACTTCGCCTTTTGGATCTATCAAGCAATAACCTTACAGGGTCTCTACCGAACTGCAGTTTTTTAGAACTCCAGTTTCTTAACCTGTCGAGAAACTCCTTATCTGGCGATTTTCCTTATACCCTTTTCAATATGATTTCTTTGGATATCAGACACAACAAGTTCACGGGCAATCTGCATTGGATAAGTTATCTTGATAACGTTAGGCTACTTTCCTTGGGCAGGAATAAGTTTGAAGGGCAGATTACTCCAAACCTGTGCAAACTCCTGTACTTGAGGATAATTGACTTGTCACACAACATGCTTTCAGGTTCCTTACCATCATGTATTGGTAACATCTCTTTCAAAGGTGACATAGATGATCAAATTTTTCAGCCGGTCGACGGGATTTCAATTGCTAACTCCTATTACACTTCTTATGACTTAAGAGACTTCACCTTTTCTACGAAAGGTAATCTCTACACATACGGTCGAAGTTTCTTTGTTTCAATGTCAGGCATCGACCTATCTGCAAACATGTTGGATGGACAAATTCCTTGGGAGTTAGGAAATCTGAGCCATATCAAATCTCTTAACCTGTCCAACAATTTCTTTGTTGGTCCAATCCCAACGACCTTTGGTGGCATGGAGGAAATAGAAAGCTTGGACCTCTCCCACAATAAGTTGAGTGGACCAATACCTAGGCAGTTAACTCAGTTATCATCATTGGGGGTGTTCTCTGTGGCATACAACAACTTGTCAGGATGCATACCAAGCTCTGGTCAGCTTGGCTCATTCAGCATGGACAGCTACCTACCCAACACCAACCTTCACCAGATTACACAAGGGAACATGTGTGCTGCGCCCGATCCTGTGTCACATGAAGATGTGGGAGAGACGCCTAGTGACCCAGCCCTATATGATGTCACATCTGCTTCATTCGTATTGGGATTTTGGGCCATTGTCACGTTCTCATTTTGCCATCCGTACGGGAGGTCTGTAATGCTCAAGCTGTAGTTCGCGCCAAAGAAGAATCGCTAGTCGTGTACCATGTATGTACTTTATGTGCAAGTATACATCCAGGAACCTCCTAAAATTTCATTCTAGTTATGTAATACTATAAGCAATGTATCACGTGTGGTTATGTATTGCAAGCATAATTTCTAAATTCTGTCTTTTCCAAATATCTGTAAAACCCGATTGTAATTTCTCTTATGCAGTATGTATCAGAGTGTACTTGATTAGTACAGACTAGCACTGAGAAAATTAGCAGTAAAGAGCGTCCTTGCACTTGACACATAAAGTCAGAACTATCTGCTAACACGCAGACTCTTTACATATACAGCAAATGGTGGAGGGTCATGCTAAAGTCTTTTATCTGCAGGTTTATATAAGGTGATATAGCTTTTACGAGAAACAGTAATAAGAAGTTTAATTGTCCCTTGTGCTGAAACCCCTTCTGTGAAGTACTACTCCCTCTGACCCATAATATGTGTACAGCTTTTACAACAAACAATAATAACAATGGTCATCAAGTGGGCAGCAGGGGTTGCAGTTAAACTACCACAGGACGATGGGAGATGCGTTCCGGGGCCGGCGGCTAACTCTCGCCCCCAGGCCTACAGTCGCCGGGACGGCGTCCTCGCCGTCGACGGATGGTCCCTCTGGTTCCAGGTACTCTTGCCTGGGAGCAGATGTCGGGTCAGCAGACGAGGAAGAGGCGCCGGCGGTTGGCGTTCGGCTAGCTCTGGAGGTGTTGCGGGAGGACGTTGGAGGCGGTGAATGGAGTACGGTGGGTCGCCGGAGGAAGAAGACCGAGGCGGAAATCGTCCAGGAGTTCTGGAATGATGCGGGCTTCCCAACGCTGGCGTCGCGCTTCTGGGAGATCAAGTCCCCATCATCGCTGGGGGAGGAGACGGAATTCAAAGGTTCAGGGGTCCTATTGTGCACGAAGCAGGAGAGGTCTGCGGAAGCGGAGGAATCGGGGCCGTCGGAATCGGTGGCACCGTCTGCACCGGTGCGTGGGGAGACCTCCAGCCGGATGTACGCGCCGTCGAGTACAGGTCTCACCATGGCCCGTCCGTCTCGTATGGGATCCTGGCACGGTCCGCTTCCCCCGCGCAGAGTGACGCCTCCTCCAGTGCTGGGCATGTTCATCGACTCAGCCAAGCGGGTTTCGTCCTCCGCAGATCGGAGGGGCTCGCCGGCATCGGACAGATCGCCGGGACCTGGCTTAGATCGGGCGTCGGGTTCCGTGGCGATTTCAGCGGAGGTTCAAAATCCACCGTTCTCAGGAAGCGAGCCCATGCATGCACAAAAGGATATGGGCCTTGATTTTTCGTGGGCTTTTCTTAGGAGACGCATGTGGGCTCTTTGGAGATACCCTACGCAGCCGCTGTCACTCAACGCATCGCCAGCGTCCGCAGCGCCGCTGTCTTTGTCGTCTATCACGCAGCCCTCGAGCGCGGCCATCGAGCCTTTGCTCCCCTCGCCGACGTCGCAGCCGACTCCATCACCATCTTGCTGCACCGGGGCTGTCCGCTCCTACGCGGCGGTCGCGGCAATGCTTCAGCACCCCATGTCGGGTGTACCTCCGACAGCACGTGGCGGAAGCGCCACGGGAGGGACGAACCCTAGTGCTCCTCCAGTGGTGGGGACGACCTCTACTCCCTCACGCCCTCCGGTTCAGGCGTCGGGCTTCTCTGGCCCACCACAACGAGGACCGGCGCCGGTCTACAACTATGGTGGGAACCAACACCCTGGATATGGCCATGCGGGACAGTACATCTTGCCGTATGGTCCGATCGTCTCCGGAGTACCTGCTCCAGTGTACGGGGTTTCGCCGACCGGGGTGTCCGCCCCTCCACAGTTTCATCCAGGAGGGGTTGTGGCACAACCGGTCCATAAACCCAAGAAGAAGAAGAAACCGCCACCACCACAACATCAGGTTGTCGGTGGAGCCTTGCAACATGGTTTTCACCCACCTCCTCAGCACATGCCGGTTCAGCAACAACTTCTGCATCAACCAATTTTGCAGCAGCACGTGCAGTCATATCAGCATGGTCATTATCAACAGTTTGTACAGCCACAGTCTACTCAGATGCCTCAGTTGCCACAAGGGCCTGATACTGTTGATGTCCTGCCACTAGAGGCTTCTGGGTCTGATGTGCAGGTGAATCCTACAGTGCCTAAGGGCAAGGCTAAGAAAGGGGTTCAATGCTGGAAGTGTGCGGTTGATACGCATGCGGCGAAGGATTGCACAGTGCAACATTACTGTTATATTTGTGACAAAATCGCTCATCCAACATTGCGGTGCCCGGTTCTTAAATTCCCTAAGCCCAATGCTTTTGTTTCGGGAGTTGGTGCGGAGGAGACTTACTTTGCCCAGTTGCCTGATAGTGTGGTGAAGGATCATTTGGCGCCGACACAAACTCCGATCACCCGTGTTCAGGTCAGTGGTTTGATGGTACCGGCTAGCATTGTCGAGAGTCAAATTGCCAGGAGATGCCCGGTACATGATCGCTGGAAGTGGGAGGCTATTCAACATGGGGCCGATGCTTACCTTGTTAGCTTTTCGTCCTTCGAGGATTTGGACAGGGTTGATGGAATTCAGATGAACGTGTCGTCCGTTAATGCACAGATGACTGTTACGGCATGGCGATCACAAGAGGTTCCACATAAGCTCGAACTTCAGCAGATTTGGTTACATGTCGAGGGTGTTCCTCATACAGTGCGTTATTTTTGGGCTTATGGACAGTCGGTACTTTGATGGGCAAGACTGTAGATGTGGATCTTATTAGTCTGCGACGCTGCGGCGTTGTCCATATCCTCGTGGCTATGATGAACTCTCAGATTTTGTCAAAGGACAAGGATGTTGTTGGGCCTTTTGTTACGACAGATGTGGTCGTTAAGCTCAAGGGCTACGCCTTCACATTCAGAAGGGAGCCGACGGGATATATTCCGGACCCAGACTTTGTCCCGTTCCTTTGGAGACGCAAAGGTGATGATGCTGATGATGATGGTAGTGCCAAGGAGAAGGACGATGAGATGGATACCTCGGAGCACACCGGTAACACATCCAACCATCTGTCGTCTAGTTCTGCTCCAACGAATGATATTCGAGTGTCTCAAGTTCAAAGACGGGAAATGACTACTGCTGTCTCCTGCCGTGAGACCAGAGGTGGTCCTATTACAATTCCATTTAACTCCACGCCGCAGACTCCGAGAGACATGGAGCTTGCTGCGGATCTTCGAGTCAACTCGACAATATGTGCATGTCTGGAAAGATCCCCGCAGGTTCACCAACAAGCACCATTATCGCTTACTACACCACGGGCTGAGGTCGTCTCACAGCCGTCATCGCCAACTCGGACGGCTACGTCGCAGGCCGCTGTCATCCAGTCGGGGCCAGCCTATAACGGCTCAGCGGACCGTACTGTACGTACACATCTTCCGTTCCTCTACAGCCAGCCGTTGAAGTGGCATCGCAACTGCGGTCGACAAGACGGACGGCGGCGGAGAAGCCCGCTATCTGCATGCCTATACAGGCCACCGGCAGTACGACCAGGGGGCAACAGTGCCTTTGGAGCGCCAACAATCAGTAACTCGAGCAGAGGAGGACCCGCATGCATCTAGTGAGAAGCAACACATACATGCAGCTGCTGTGCTGGGACGTGAAGGGTTGGCCTCGGATGTGCAGCCATGCACTAGTACACCCGTGGCTGCTCTTCAGTCTCAGGTGGCGCCCGTCGTGTCCTCAGTCTCAGGTGGTGCCGGACGTGTCCGCCTCAGCCGTACACTCTCCTACCACGGTCCTTTTTTCTGATGCGCCATCTTCGGCGGCCACGCATGCACCGGCTTTTGAGTCTGCTGGGGAGGGGGTTGCTACTTCACCATCATTCCTTCCTCTGACGACAGGGCTAGAGCCACATCTTTCATCGGGGGTGACACCCACACACCGAAGTGGCCGTCATTCGATGGCCGATGACGAAAGGATGAACACTGATGAGGACTCTTTGGCAAAGGCTATGTGGCGTAAAGCAGTGCAGAACCTTGACAACCAAGGTACTTTGTCATCACTTAAATTGTTCTTAACTTTTTCTAATACATCCATCGTTTCTAAGTTGAATAGTGTGGGTGTTAATCTTGGAAGTAATGAGGATGATATTTCTGTTTCCGCAAATGCCTTGAGACAATTGGAACATGACCGATTAAAGGTTACTCCACGAGTTTCTGGCAAATCTTCTATCCCACACCTAGATGAGGAGGAGCTGCATGCCACATCAGATGGCCAGCTACTCGCTCATGTAATAGGTGAGGTTTCGGACGTAGGCTTGGAGGAGCCTGGGCTTAGTTCACTGATTGAGCTTACAACTTCCGGTCGTAAATCCAAGTCCGACCGTTCAAAAAAAAAGGTCGTAAGTCCTCTAAAAGGACGAAATTCTCTAAATCTCCTATTGTTTCTTCATGAATGGCATGTTTTTGAATAGCAGAGGTCTTGATGACTTGGCTAAACATTTATACATTGCAAAATGTAATAGGGAATACAATTTAGATTTTTTGGCCTTATCTGAGACGGGGAGACGTGATTTCTCAGTAAGTCTGCTTAACCGTCTTTCTGGCGGGATAGACTATACTTGGATCTCACGACCACCTCGAGGTCGTTCTGGGAGCATTTTACTTGGTGTAAAGCAGGGACTATGGATGTTCTAGCTAGTTCGGAAGGTGAGTTTCACATTAAATTCCATATCCGTAACAAAGCTGACAACTTCACATGGACCCTCGTCGCCGTATATGGTCTAGCCCAGGATGAGTTCAAGGCCGTTTTTCTCCGTGAATTGGTTAACCTAGCGAAAGATAATCCCTACCCCATTCTTATTGGTGGGGATTTTAATTTGCTACGATTTCCAATTGAGAAAATCCGAGGTAGGTTCGATAACCATTGGCCTTTCCTTTTCAATGCTGTCATTGACAGTCTGGATTTGAGAGAGGTCTCCATGACTGGAAGACAGTTCACTTGGGCGAACAGTCTTCCGGAGCCGACATATGAGAAACTAGATCGCGTATTAATGGATACCGACTGGGAAGCCAAATTTTCTATGGTTTCTGTACGTGCTCTACCTCGTGTAGAGGCTATCTCAGACCACGCACCCATCCTCTTAACTACTGGATCGCCCTGACCGCAGCACAGACGCAAGTTCAAGTTCGAACTGGGTTGGTTGCATCGGGATGGATTCCATGACATGGTCAAGGAGGTGTGGGATAAACCAGTTGCCAGTCTTACCCCAATACACAAATGGAATAACAAAATACGCGCATTACGCAAGTTCCTTGGTGGTTGGGCTAGACACATTGCGGGTATCCTCAAAAAGGAGAAGCTTCGTCTTTCATCTATTATTGATGATTTATAAGCCTTGGCAGAGATTAGACCTCTCTCTGAGCATGAGATAGAGATCAAGAGTCAATCGAATTCCCAACTAGCACGCATGCTGCGTGAGGAGGAACTCAAGTGGTACCAACATTCGAACTCTCAATTTATCCTGAAAGGTGACTCGAATACGATATATTTCCATGGTGTCGCCAATGGTAGACACCGGAAGAAACTTATTCATTCCGTACAACAGGAAGAGGGCACGATTGAGGGGCATGAGCAAATTAAGTCTTATATCACTAGTTATTATAAAAATCTGTTTGGAACCCCTAAGGAAGGAAACTTCTCGATGGATGAGTCTCGAACAAATGACATACCCCAGGTTTCTGACGCAGAAAACAGCCTTCTAACAGCTCCATTGTTGGAGCAGGAAGTTAGAAAGGCGGTTTTCCTAATGGAACACAACAAAGCACTGGGTCCTGATGGTTTTCCAGCTGAGTTCTATCAAAACTTCTGGGAGGATATCAAACATGATCTCCTACTCTTGTTTGGCTGCCTTCATGATGGCCAACTGGAATTGTTTCGCTTAAACTTCGGTGAGATTATTTTACTACCTAAGGTTAATGAGGCCATAAGGATACAACAATATCGTCCAATATGCCTCCTTAATGTTAGTTTTAAAATCTTCACTAAGGTAGCGACAATCAGGCTAAATTCGGTTGCTGAGCATGTGGTTCGTCCTTCTCAGACTGCATTTATGCAAGGCAGAAACATCCTAGATGGGGTTGTTATCCTTCATGAAATAGTCCACGAGTTACATCGGAAAAAAATGAATGGGGTGGTGCTCAAAATTGACTTTGAAAAGGCTTATGACAAAGTCAAGTGGTCTTTTCTGCAACAGACTCTCAGAATGAAAGGATTTTCTGCAGAGTATCGCGCAATGATCCATAGCTTTGTGGCTGGAGGTAGTGTGGCCATTAAAGTCAATGATGACACTGGCAACTATTTCCAAACTAAGAAAGGATTGCAATAAGGTGACACAATATCGCCCTTGCTATTCAATATAGCGGCGGATATGTTAGCGGTCATGATTGAGCGTGCCAATGTTTATGGACAAATAGATGGGGTAGTAAATCACTTAGTTGATGGTGGCCTATCTTACTTCAATATGTCGATGATACGATTCTTTTCATGGATCATGACCTCGAGAAAGCAAGAAATTTGAAATTAATTTTATCAGCTTTCGAGCAACTCTCAGGTCTTAAAATTAATTTTCATAAAAGTGAATTGTTTTGTTTAAGCGAGGCTCAAAACGAGGCCCACCTGTATGCTGAAATGTTCGGATGTGGGTTGGGCGAGTTTCCAATCACTTATTTGGGGATACCGATACATTATCGGAGACTCACAAATGTTGAATGGAAACATGTCGAGGAGAGACTTCAAAAAAGATTAAATAGTTGGAAAGGTAAACTACTATCTCTGGGTGGAAGGTTGGTCCTCATAAATTCAGTGCTAAGTAATATGGTACTATATATGATTTCCTTCTTCCAGTTGCCGAAAGGAGTACTACATAGATTGGATTACTTCCGATCGAGATTCTTTTGGCAAGGAGATAGTAAGATAAAGAAATATCGGCTGGCAAAATGGAGTGTGGTTTGTCACCCCAAGGACCAGGACAGGTTGGGCATTCATGACCTTGAGGTCAAGAATAGGGCCCTCCTCGGCAAATGGTTGTTTAAGTTATTGACAGAAGATGGTGTATGGCAAACCCTCCTAAGGAGAAAATATGTGGGTTCGAAGGCGGCATCCCAAGTATACTGGAAGCCTGGGGACTCCCATTTTGGGCGGGAATAATGGAAACGAATAAATATTTCTTCCGCTATGGTTCCTTCTCGATTAAGGATGGCTCAGAAATTAGATTCTGTGAGGATAAGTGGCTAGGGAATGCTACACTCCGGGAACAATATCCAGCTCTATACAATATTGTGCGTCACAAAGGTGATACTATCGCCAAGGTTTTGGAATCATTTCCGCCAAATGTGACGTTTAGAAGGGATCTATTTGGACCGAGACTACGATCGTGGAACATACTGCTCCAATGGTTAACCACCGTACAACTGTCACAAGGGTCCGATGTATTCCGTTGGAACCTACATGGGAATGGGATATTCTCGGTAGAGTATGTATACAGCTTTGATCCAGTCTGATGTGCCAGTTGATAATAATAAGAAGATCTGGAAGATGAAGATACCTCTTAAGAATAAAATCTTTGCATGATATCTTCGTCGTGGAGTCATTCTTACTAAAGATAACCTTATTAAGAGAAATTGGCATCGAAGTACACAATGTGTCTTTTGTCCGCATGATGAGACAATTAAACATTTGTTCTTTCAATGCAAATTGGCTCGTTCTATATGGTGAGTCATCCAAATAGCGTCTGGCTTGTATCCTCCTTGTAGTGTTGCTAATATATTTGGCAACTGGTTACATGGGATTGATCACAAGTTTAGAATTCTTCTCGGGGTGGGAGCGCTTGCCGTGATTTGGTCGCTGTGGCTACGTAGAAATGATAAGGTTTTTAATGATAAAAGTACTTCTCTTATGCATGTTATCTACAGATGTACTGGGACGCTTCGTTTATGGTTCTCTCTACAATGAGTGGAGAATCGAGACCTATTTACGGAGGCGTGTACACGATTGGAGGCTTCGGCGAGGAATACTTTTACCCAACATGGGTGGCAGCATGATCTTAGGATTGGGCCACCTGTGACTTAGGCGTTATACAGATTCTTCACGTTTCTTTGTATTCCACCTTTTTCTTTCTTTTTGACTTGGTGAGAGAACTTTATTGGTTGTGTGCATCTTAGTTATGCAAAGGCCGGGTGTAATGCTTAAACCTTTTAAGTAATAAAGCGCCCCTTTTCGAAAAAAAAAATCTATTCATCTGGATCAATAATTGTATCAGTCTTCAGCCTAATAGACACACATCTTTTTACTTAGACGGTAGGTCATCATATCACTGCAAGTATATTCTTTTTTTGTGTGTAGGAATGCAAATATATTCATTAATTATGTGCCCTAAAAAGCTAGTATTATTTGACTTCTTTCACAACATGTAGTGCTGCATCCTGTGGCTATTCTGGAAGCCATTTTTCTTTATGTAGGATTGTGATTTCTCTTTACAAAGTATTCGGTTAATGTTCCGGGTTCTAAGTTCTAACCTTGTTTTTTTTTGGTTCAAAATAACAGGCCATGGAGACTATTGCATTGCACACAGGTTATTTTCTTGTATCCTGAGATCAGATGTCATTGTCATTTGCGTATATTGTGATATCTCATCCACAAGTTATGGATGCTGGATATAGCATTTATCTTGGTGCTGTGAACCCAAAGCCGCATGTGTACGCAATTAAGAGATACGTACCTGGGGTAAATTCCAAGGTATCAGCACCCATGAGATGTTTAGAGCGGTTTACCGCCGAGGCCACATGCTGAACAGAGATTAACTCTGAAGGAAAGGCAGAGTAATGTCCTGCTTTCCTATGGCTACACGTTGAGAGAGATTAATGTTGCAAGGAAAGGCAAAGAATCCCTGAAGCAAATGTCCATTCGCCAGAAGTTTCCTGCTTGTCTGAAGAAATTTGAGGATTCCTCAGTTCAGCAGATTTCAAGGAAGGTTGATTGCTCTCTGCAGTTCCCATTTACTTTGGAGATGGCAAATTAACTGTCATCCGCTTTAAAAATGTTCTCACACCTTTTCAAAAATGTCAAAGGCATTTAAAAAATACATCAGAAAACTTTCAAGTGTGTTGAAAAATATTTGGATCTAAAAATATTTAAAACATGTTTATGCAGTTTTAAAAATGTTTATGTAGTGTTAAATATTCATAAAAACAATTTGATGAAATTTATGAAAATTTACATATCAAAATGTTCACATGTTTCATAAAAATGTGCAAGTTTGGTTTTTTGCAGTGTTAAAAAATGTTCACATAATACAAAAACATTCTTTTGTACCATTCAAAACCAATTACGTGATATTTAAAAAATATTAATAAGTTTCAAAAATGTTCATGGATTGATTTTTTTTATATAATACAGAAAAATCAACAATTAATTGAATTTTTTAACACGCATTAAAAAAGTTCAAAAGCATGTTTTAAAAAATGTATAGCATGCATTTAAAAAATGTTCATCGTGTATACAAAATTTGCAATGTGTATTAAAAAGATAAAACCAAAAAACGGGCGAGAGAAACACATAAACTATCACTGAAACAAACAGGAAAAAAAACAGGGTGAAAAGACGGTCAAAACCACCACCAAATCAAATCAGCAGAAAAGAACCAGGCAAAAAACTGGTCAAAACCACCAAAAAAACAAACACAAAAAACCATGCGAAAAAACAATAAAAAACTTTCCTGAAGAAATGCTTCCACACCAAAACCTTGACGCGAGATTTATGAAGAATTGCTATGGGTGATGGATAGTTCTTTTTTGTGAGACGGACGGGCGATGCATAGCTTTTATTTTTTCAGAAATATGAGTGATGCATACAAACCCTTCATTGTATCACACAACTTAGGATGCGTGATTGGAACTGGAAATGGGTAACCGGGTAAAGTGGGATTGCATGCTTTGAAATTGACATCGGAATGGGTCTCACCTGCCCTGTGAGAACCGGTCTCATATAACTTTTTTTCGGTTTTATGGTTTCGCAGCATAGAGACTCAGGGGGGCACACGACAGGGTTTTGGTGAGATGAAATGTGAAAAGAAAAGGCACCATGGCCAGTGACAAATCAACGCAAAATTTCTCACAATTTACGGGCATTAACATCAGACCTCCTTCGTTGCGATGTAACAAGAGTTTAATTCAAGCAGTTGAATGACGTATTCGTAAAGGAGTATATAGCATAAAACTACCACAATTCGCGTTAGGGTTACAAAAAACTATCAAAAAATTGTTTATGACTAATAACTATCAAAATCAGCATCGAAGATCCGGCACAGGCAGTGCTTCGGCCCGCTCCGCCCCTCCACCGTCGTGCGGGAGGCTATCCTCCGGCCAAAGGGGTGCCACCACGCACCATGGAGGGGTGCACCAGCCACCTCTGTTGTCCACCTTCGCGACGAGGCCGGCCACCTCCGTTGCCCGCCTCCGCGGCGAGGCCGGCCACACCGCCACCACCTCGAGCCGGCGCCGCCATGAATCGAGCCCGTCGCTCGTGTGGAGGCCCGCCTCTGCGTCAAGGACGGACACACCACCACCACCTCGAGCCGACGACGCCATGGACCGACGCATCGAGCTGCTCTTTGCGCCGCCTGTTCCGGCAATCTGGTCGATGCCGTTCCTAAGGGTGGACACGACCTCACCTCAGGGACCTGATTGCTTTAAGACGGGGGATTTAAGGATTTTTTTTGTATATGAGACACTTACATGTGGGCGCGCATATCAGTTAACGGTCAAATGGACAGTTCGTTTAGGGACGGGTCCGACCGGTCATAAACCGGTTTAATTTCTTAGCAACAGGCGATTTGGATTTTTTAAAACAGCCGATGCCGATTCTGGTAGTTATCAGTCTATACAAAAAATGATAATTTCTTAGCAGCAGGCGATTTGGATTTTTTGGCGCAACAAAGTTTTGATAGTTTTTTAAAACAATAACACGAAAAATGATGGTTTTATGCTATATACTTCCCTGTAAAGAGATTAAGCCTGACAAGTGTAAACGCCAGCAAGAGCGATAAGGCTCGGCGGCACGAGCCGGCACGCAGCGGGCGCGTGCCCGCGCGTCTAGAGCGCGTGGCATCACCATGCCGGCACCCGCGCTACGTGCACGCACACCCATACGCTGCGGTACTTGAAAACATATATCATGGGGATTAGGATACTCCATAGCAGGTGCAAATGGAATCCTTCGTCGTTTGGCGTGTTGCCACCATTTTTTCTAGACACAAATGATCGTCACCCTTTTTGCACGTACTGGATAAATTACACCGCCAGTTCAGGACAAAAGGAAAACAAAAAACCTCTGCCAAAAGTAAACTACATCGAAGTCATCGTTTTAGCTCTATCTTGTGCGTGGAAATCTCCAGCGCAAAACCGCAGAAGACCAGGCTAGGCTAACTTTATAGGTTTTGAGAAGCAGCCAACATGTTAGAACCTTTGATCGATGCAAATGGACTTTGACTAAGAGCATCTCCAGTTATGATGTAGAACAGGGCACCAAACTGTGATTCGAGTAAAATTTACATCCCTTAAAGTGTTTTTTTACATCAGCAGAAACCTTCAACTTCAATAGAGAATGTAAAATAGGTAGTAATCTAATAGGTGATGTAATACTAGAGCCGTTGGCGGCAAGCGTCGATGACTCCTCCTCCACGGCCGGTGACGGGGCAGGAGATGGTGGGTAAGGAGGCGTGGCAGCAGCAGCTGCGGGGGATGACAACGATGAAGTAGCATCATCAGTCACGATCGCCTTCGTCTTCTTCGCCCGAGACAAAGCCAACGGCCGCTTCGGGCCGCCATCACGTGGTTCGGCCACGGGAGCCTTCTTCCTCATCGGTGGTTCCATTCCGGGGGTGGTTGCGGGACAGGGGTTGCAAATTCGCTGCGCCAATTTTAGGCAGGCATGGCGGCGGTGGGACAACAAGGGGCGCCGTAGCGGCGTTGACGGTCGCAGGGTCAAAGGAGGTGTTCACGGGGATCTGGCGGCAGGCAGGTAGCGGGCGGTGGAAGGGTGGAAGTCGAGCACAGTAAGGAAGTGTTTCACGTGGCAGTTGTGACTGTTCACATTTTGCTCCGTTCTGCTTAAGCCGGTCAATTTGCATTTGGTGTCCTATTTTACATTACATCCTATGCCCAAAGTTAATTTTTTGACACTACATCATCTACTGAATTTTTGCTTTCTTATGATGTAAAAATCTGTTATTTTTTAATCTACGTCATCTATTGGAGATGCTCTAAGAGCACACTCCCTTCCTTGGCAAGTTATTGCGCAGTTGCTTTTTTTTAGATAAAGAACGGCTGCTTATTTGTTATACTCTTTGGGAAGAAAAACATGAGCACGCAGAAGTAACTGAAGTTTCTTCATGGAGTTAATGTTGTGGATTTGCAAACATAATCGTTCTCATGGCTGGATTTGGATCCATTAGTTAACACTATATTTAGACTTTAGACAGATGTGTACGTCATATTATTTGCGTTTCTAGTGAGGTTTGTTCTTCAACCAAAATACTCACTCGGTCTGGTTCACATATAAGTGCATGACATGCATTTTGGATATATTGTCATTTTCGTTACTGCCTATATAAATTTAGAACTAGTTTAATCCGGGTGTGAGCTCTATACAGGTGTGTCGTCTTGACGCAACAATGAGCCAATAAAATTGCTTTTATAAACATATTATTTTAGATACTTAGATTAGATGAGAGCCTCATGGGAAAAAGGTGCTTAGACAAGAAGCCTGAAGATGATATCCCCATATATTTTGTCTCCTAAAGAGCATCACTCACTTTATCCACTAACTAAATAAATTAGACCAGTAAAGAACACAGGCAAATAATGTCTGATAAAACTTACTTCAAATGCACTTTCCGGGGAACACAGGCAATGTCGAATCACTGGCTTTTTGCTGCACTGTTTGGAAAGAAGAGCATTTTTATGGGGCCAATGTTGTTGGACATTATCATTCTCATAACTGGGATCCATTAGTTAACACTACGTTTAGACATATGTGTATGTGGTATTTTTTCCGTTGTAAGCCAGGTTCATTTTCCAACCAAAATACTGTCTCACTCTGGTTCACATATAAATGACATGCATTTTGGATATACACAGTTTGTTTTCTAAAGTTTTGATTGCGTGTATCATCTGAAATTAGATTAGGCTGGATGTGAACTCTATAGAGTTGCGTCGCCTTGATGCAAGGTTTGAATCAATAATATTGCCATTATTAAAAACAATTATTTTAGATACTTAGACTAGAAGAGTGCCATATTTTAAAAACACTTTGGTGTGATGTCTGTTTGGTATTAGGTTCGGACATTCGGCACCCCTTCATCAAGGGATAGAAGTAGCAACAGGCGTTGTCAAGATGATGGCTTCAGGCTTTTTTGATGTATTACCTTGTAAGGTTTTTGGAATAATTAATAATATGGCCGCATGCATCGTTCAGATGCATAGGCCGGGGGTACACCCTCCTTTTCTAAAAAATATATTTTTTAAAACACTTAGACTATATTTGTTTCCTAATTTTTGATAAATATTTTCTCCATCCGGAATTAGTTGACGCTCAAACGGATGACAAAGAAAGTATTATATTTATTCATCATGTATACTACTAGAGTAGAAGTTGGTGATCATAGTTGTACCTGAAAGAACTGCTTACATCTTTCAGTAAAAAAAATCAATATGTAAAACATTATTTTTTTTAAACCGGAGGGAGTAGAGCCTGGCAAACCAGACGGCCAATCCTGTCGACGTAGAGTCAGGAGAATATTAGACCGACACCTGGATAGGTGTATGTGTTTTTTTCTTCTGGGAAGATCAATCAAGCAGATTAATTAACGAGGCTAGTTGGTGAAGCGAGAGAGAGAGCTTGTGCTACATGGAATGTAAAGTAGGCACAGAAACCAAGCATTGAAAGCTTAACGTACATGCCCCAGCAAAAAAAAAAAAAAAGATCACATGCAGCACATGAGAAGGAGTGAGATGGGTGTCCATAGGGGGTGAATGGTGGACATTTATCTCGATTAATCTACAAATGACGAATTTTGTATTCAGTTGTAAAATCTGTTGCAATTCACATATCAGGGGTACGGTGTTGAACGGCGGAGAGATAGCACTATTTTCTATCAAATTAAAGGGGTTGAAATCATGTAAGAGGGTCTTTACGTGATGATCACTTATCATATATTTCTAGTATTTTGTTCGGTAACATGAATGAATGTTTGAGATGCATGGCTCAAAACACCTATTGAGACTTGAAGAAGTGTGATAGAAGATACACACATATAAAGAAATCCTACAAATCCAGCTGCGACAAGGTATCGTCCTACGTGTTTGAGGAGAATTTGACTAAGAATGCCTAGACCGGTGAAAAGTGGCCACACAAACAGATCCCAAGCAATTATCGAAAAAGGGCTTCCGTTCCGTTTTATATATAAAAGCAAAGATCAACATTATTCGAAATAAACGCACGTCATCAACACATAAAAATCCAAGGCAGGATACATAGGCGTCGAGCACAGCAACACCATCCCTAGCACTATCACCATGCAGAGATGAAGCCACATACGACGAACCGTGGACTTCAAGGCGGCACCTTCAGGAAGAATAGGACACCAGAGTGCCGCCACCGCCCGATCCGAGGATCACAGTTTCCCCTGGAGCCGCATGACGGGCAGTGAGAGCCGCGACGACGCCTTTAAAAAGGGAACGAGCTTTGCCGCCGCCGGTCCATCAGAAGATAGAACAAGTTTTCACCTCGACCAACACTCACCGCCACCGGATGTCACACCCCGGCTACCATGCTGCCCACACGGTCATGGCCACCGGGCAGCACCAAGCCATGGCCTCCGCCCACGAGTACAACACTACTGTCACCATAGCCCCCGCCCCGGCATCCAAGACCTTAACACCACCTCACCCGAGACCCGCCGCTACCCGAACCAAAGAGACGGGCAAAAAGGTCCCA
Source organism: Hordeum marinum (assembly GCA_022496015.1). NCBI lineage: Eukaryota > Viridiplantae > Streptophyta > Magnoliopsida > Poales > Poaceae > Hordeum > Hordeum marinum. The sequence continues at coordinate 539,689,120 of CM039673.1, read as the reverse complement.
CCTTTCGCACCCCTGGGAGACCCCATCGTCGAGACCCAATAGGCCGGCCAGCACTCGCATCCATTGACCCGTCCTGCAACACCTAGTGTGAGATGAGCCCAATCCTGCAGCACCGTGAGGGGGACGAGGTCAGTCCTGCTGCCCGTGCGCGAGACGAGCTCGGTCCTTCAACACTGTGTGCGAGACGAGCTCAATCCTACTGCACGAGGCGCGAGACGAGCGATGGACCGCGGCTAGGAGAGGACCAACCCTTTGGTAGAAGTAGCGTCAGGGCGACGCAAAGATATGATATATTTTGTCTTTTATTTGCATGCAAATTTTCAAGAAGAAATGATATATTTTGTGCACCGTGACAAAAATAATTTGAAACTATATTGGTGGCGTCGGGTGTCCACGCCAATAAGATTATTTTTGCCACGTCATAGCTAGGCTTTTCTGCACTGGTGATATCTAGCAATTAATATTTGCATACTCCTAAAAGTATAGAAAACGTGGGACTGAGAAAAACCCCATGCAATGGAGAAAAATGACGCCGTTTTTATTGAGAGATCAACTCTTAACTAAAAGAAATAAAAAAAATTGTCGTTTCCCTCCCTTCAAACTCATACATCATCATATGTGGTACTGCTAAGATGACATCAGTGTGTGTGCCATAAGAAAACATCACTTTCATAAGTCTTCACGTCATAAATCAGATATGACAAGAAAAAACATGCTAGACAATGGTTTATTTCTTAGTGTATAATCGGTGGCACTTAATACACTTTGCATGGCTTGGGTATTTGTGGTCACTAGAAGTTGAGTACAAAATATTTGACTAAAACATAACTAGTATGACGGAGAAAAAATGTTTTCTCTTAAGTGATAAGAGATCCTCTTTAAACTAATTAAGAGGATTTTGTGGGAAAACATAACTGAGGTTTTCTAGCTGTCTTTTTCCCATTCTATCTCTTCCAAGTGATAAAAATCATATCGGATTTCGAAATTAGTTTTATTTATTAAAATAGTACATGACATCTCTAATTTAATTTTCTTATTAAAATACTTAACCGTATATGAAGTCTATTGTAGTACGGAAATTACGTCATCTCTCGCTCTATAAATATAAGCCAAGACTTTGGAACTGGCTAACCTGATTGATAGTCAATGTTAATCATCACAGCATAAATTGGATTAGAGATTCAGGGTATCTATCCTTCTCCACTACGAGTAGCTAGGCTGCTACTTCTGGCCGCCCACAAAGAATATTGTCAAGGCTAGGTAGCTACGTTCCATCTGTAGCCTTCCAAAAATACTGCCCAACTGCCTGTGATGGATCACCAGCTGTATGGCGACCCCTCCGTTAGCAGCTTCTCTCCGCTGGAGGCCCAGATCTTCTCCGGCCAGCTGCCGCCTTCACCGCCGTGGCCGAATATCGACGTCGACCTCGACCTGGACCTCGACGTTCTCGAGGACGACATCGTCCGCGAGCTCTCCGAGAGGCCGGTAAACGCGGCATCATCAGGCTCCGGCTCTGGCGGCTCCCGCGGCCCCGACTCCCACAAGAAGCTCAGTCACAACGCGTACGAGCGCGACCGCCGGAAGCAGCTCAACGAGCTCTACCTCTCGCTCCGTTCTCTCCTCCCGGATGCCGACCACACTGTAAGTTATAGCTACAATGCTACATACACTTATAATATGAGTGTCAGGAGAGGTAGCATGAGAGGAATCAAGAATTCATGATGTGCTTTTGCTGCCTGGTGGTGCTGCAGAAGAAGCTGAGCATTCCGACGACGGTGTGTCGAGCGCTCAAGTACATTCCCGAGCTGCAGAAACAGGTCGAGAATCTGGAGAAGAAGGAAGAGAAACTGGCTAGCGCCAACTGCAAATTAGGGGTACTGAGCGTGAGCGGCAGCATAGCTCCAACTGTGTCCGCTACTTGCCTCAACCACAAGGAAATCATGGTTCAGATTAGCTTGCTGAGAGACACGGGTGCTTCTACAGCTCTACCTCTTTCCAAGTGTATAAATATACTGGAGAACGAAGGACTTCAGCTCATCAGTTCATCGACTTCCTCCACCTTTGGGAACAAAATGTTCTATAACCTCCATCTTCAGGTAAATCTTTTTCTGTTAATATTAGTCATAAGAGGTGGATGCATACAGCACACACCACATAGCATTTATGAGTTACACTTACACTCATGTTTCCAGTATTGGATATTAACTGTGTATCCTGTATATATGCCACGTTCTACTAAATGGATCAGATCGAGGTCCTAGTTCTGTTTGAAGGGTACCAAGTTATTAACTTATTATTCACGGTTCTTCAGAACTTCAAATATGGAACCCTCCGTACAGTAAGTGGTTTACTCCGTCCTTAACTGCATCTGCATGCTTTGAGGGTTGACCAGAGCCCACTGCCACGTACACATAAGGTCCACATCGAATGACAGAAGGGCATAGAATGTGGCAAAAAGCCCCTCGGAACTCCTCGGCATGAACTGAATGACAATGGAGGTGTTGAAGGGGAGTGGACAACAACGGTGATTTGGGGCTTTTTCCGAAGGACCTGCCCCTGGAATTGACAATGAGTGACGATAAGGTAGCGCGGGCTCGTCTAGGGCTTGATGGTGCTACCCCACGGAATAGAGTAAATGGCCACCCACTAGCTAGTATTGAAAGGGATGTTAGAGGCAGTTCTGAACTTCTAATACACTACTCTCAGGCCGTCAGGAGATGTTGAGGAGGAATGCCACACGAACGGACAATTACTTAAGGTTTACGGGCTGGTTGTGAATTGGCATATTTGATTGGATTAAGAGGGAGTAAGGGGCCCCACCTGGGTGAAAATCAGGAGGGCGTGGAGAGAATTTAAGGAGGGCTTTGTAAAACTCTGTAAAAGGTCCATGTGTGTAGCATTTATGCAGTCGTTCTGCCTCTAGGCGATAGTAGTCGCTAATACTCCTAGTTCCTAGTATTGGAGGAAGTTCTAGAACCGCTTGTGTATTTTCCTACCGCAAGTAATTATAAAGAAAAACCAACTTCCAATAATTATGAATTGTAAGCGGTATTCTATGCGCAACTGCATCCGGTAGTTTAGTAGTATAGGTGGTTTGTACCCCGAAACGGTCTGTATTTTCATTTTAGGGCCTCAAATTAACATTTGTTTGCAGCTAACCATGCATTCCAAATCTAAATGCACAACAAATTCATAGAAAACATCCATCGCAAATTCATACCTATCACATATACATCCACATTCATCCCATAATCGCAGTGCATTTCATAATACATTCATATCTTTCCAAATACTACCAACATATTCAGGAAAGTCCTAGGTAGTTACAACCTAAAGAGTTGCATTGAGAAAACAAAATAAATAATGATTTCTGTCTGGTTGGTTACATTGTTGCTGTTGATTTTGTGGACCAATCACGCCAATTGGGAGAAGAGTCTTCACGTTATTAGAGCATCTCCAGCCGCGCCCCCAACAGGCGATTTTTTAGCGCCGGCGGGCGAAAATCGGCTCAGTCGCGTCCCCAGGAGTTCGTTTTTCGTCGGGTTGGGCTGAAATAACAGTCGGCGCACCCGAGCCGACCCCGACGCGCTAGGGGTGCCTGGGGGCGCCGACACAAGCGAAAAGGGACGTGGGGCTGCTCTGTTGGCAAGAGGAGGACCATTTCCCGCCGTTTCTTCTCGCTTCCCCCGACTTCCCTTTCATTCTCTCCATTCCTCCTGCCAATCTCCTCCTCCTCCCCTCCCAGCCGGCCGCCATGCCGCCGAAGAAGTACGTGGTCCCCCGCGCCGCGACGGCTACGATCACCGTCGTCGCCCAGCCGAAGCAGAGGAAGCTAAAGACGCCGCTGTCCAAGCCCCCGGGCATGTCCAACGCCGACTGGAGGGCAGAAGTTCAATGCCGGGAGGCTGTCACCACTGACCGGCGGAATCGGGCCAACGCCAAGAAGGCCCGGGACAACGCAGCGTGGCTCGCAATGGCGGAGGCGGAGCAGGCAGAGCGTGTGGGAATGATGAATCCACCCGACGGCCACGACCAGTACGTGCCCTGTAGCCAGCAAAGTGTAGGATCTCCGGCCTGATGGGGAACATTGCATGGGAAACAAAAAAATTCCTACGCACACGCAGATCCATCCATGGTGATGAGCATCTACGAGAGGGAGAGTGAATATACGTACCCTTGTAGATCGCTAAACGGGAAGCGTTAAGTAACGCGGTTGGTGTAGTCGAACATCTTCGCGATCTAAATCGCCGAGCGTCCCGCGATCTCCTCACGATCCGTCCCGCGATCCAATCACAATCCGTTCCGCGATCTCATCACGATCCGTCCCGCGTTCTCATCACGATCCGTCTCACGATCTGTCCCGCGAACTCATCACGATCCGTTCCGCGATCTCATCACGAACCGTCTCGTGATCTTGATCGCGGTCCTTCAGATCTAGCACCGAACGGACGGCAACTCCGCGTTCAGCACACGTACAGCTTGATGACGATCTCCGCTGTCTTGATCCTGTAAGAGAGAGCGGAGAGGTAGAAGAGTTCGCCGGCAGCGTGACGGCGCTCCGGCGATGGTAGTGGTGCAATTCCGGCAGGGCTTCGCCTAAGCACTGCAGAAATCCGATCTAGAGGAGAAACTATGCACTGGAAGAATGGGTAGCACGTGGCTGAAAAAACTAGTGCAAAACCCTAGAAATCCACCAATATATATAGGAGGGAGGGAGGAGGAGAGGAAGCCTTGCCTCCAAGCCTTGGAGGCTTCGGCCGAAGTGGGAGGTGGAGGAGGACTCTCCTCCTCCACTCCTAGAAGGACTAGGATTCCTCCTTTTTGCCTTTTTTCCACCTTTTTCCTTTGGGTTTCTTTCTTCCAGCCACATGGCCTATTGTGGTTGTTCCACCACCCCACTAAGGGCTGGTTATTACTTTCCCACAGCTCATGAAGCCTCTTGGGTCGAAATACCCCTCCCGGAGGTCTCCCGGTACACTACCGGCGCTCCTGGTACACTACCGATAAGCCCGAAACTTTTTCGGCGACCAAAACAGGACTTCCTATATATGAATCTTTATCTCTAGACCATTCCAGAGCTCCTCGTGACATCCGAGATCTCATCCGGGACTCCGAACAAACTTCGGTCACCACCATACATAACTCTATACTACCGAAACGTCACCAAACCTTAAGTGTGCAGACCCTGCGGGTTCGAGAACTATGTAGACATGACCGAGACACCTCTACGGTCAATAACCAATGGCGGGACCTAGATGTCCACATTGGTTCCTACATATTCTACGAAGATCTTTATCGGTTGAACCTCTATGTCAAGGATTCGGTTAATCCCGATGTTCCCTTTGTTCTTCGGTATGTTACTTGCCCAAGATTCGATCGTCGGTATCACCATACCTAGTTCAACCTCGTTACCGACAAGTCTCTTTACTCGTTCCGTAATACAAGATCCCGTGACTAAAACTTAGCCACATTGCTTGCAAGGCTTGTTGTGATGTTGTATTACCGAGTGGGCCCGGAGATACCTCTCCGCGACACGGAGTAACAAATCCCAGTCTCGATCCATGCCAACTCAATAGACACTCTTGGAGATACCTGTATAGAACCTTTATAGTCACCCAGTTACGTTGCGACGTTTGATACACACAAGGCACTCCTCCAATGTCTGTGAGTTGCATGATCTCATGGTCATAGGAACATATACTTGACATGCAGAAAACAGTAGCAATAAACTGACATGATCATATGCTACGTTTGTAGTTTGGGTCTTGTCCATCACATCATTCTCCTAATGATGTGATCCCGTTATCAAATGACATCTCATGTCCATGGCTAGGAAACCTTAACCATCTTTTGATCGACGAGTTAGTCTTTTAGAGGCATACTAGGGACATGGTTTTGTCTATGTATCCACAGATGCATCTAAGTCTCCGATCAATACAATTATAGAATGGATAATAAATGATTATCATGAGCAAGGAAATATGATAATAACTAATTTATTATTGCTTTTAGGGCATATTTCCAACACGGCCGGCTTCTCGTCGTCACCACAACCTTGGGGCTGCAGGCCGTCGCCGGGCTATGCCAACGGTGACGCGCATGGCGGGTTCAACCCCAACATCACCAACATCGCCACGAAGAAGAGGAACACCGACCTAGCTTTCCTAATGGCCGGGCGGACATGCTCCAGAGCAACGACGAGCAGCTCAAGGCGTGGTACTTGGCGGAGCGCGGCCTCATCCTGAACCAGCTACCGTTGACGGCGCCGCCAACTCCCACGCTCACGCCGGCATCGCCGCCAAGCCCGAGCGATGATGGCCCCACGACGCCCAGCAGCACGGAAGCCGCACTGACGCCGCCCAGCACAGAAGCAGCTCCGCCAAGCCCGCGCATGCCGACTGCGCCGAAGCAAAGAGGCCGACCCTGCCGTGTGATGCGTTGCCCACGCACCATTCCTTTTTTGTATGCCGAACCTTTCACCCGATCACCGAACTTTCGCCCGAACTGGGCCATGATCGCCGGACTTGTGGCGTTTATTTGTGAGAGGGAATGACCAGGTTTCAATTTGCCGCGACTTGGGGGAGGCGCCTGGGGGCATTACTGGGAGCTAGATCGCCCCCAGGGGCCAATCTAGCGCCGGTTCGCCCCTAGGCCGCTCTTTTTCGCCCTGGGGGACGAACGGCTGGAGATGTTCTTACTCTGTATTGTGCTCCCTGTAGAGGTATATGCTCACCATTTGTACTGACCCTGATGTCTTCTCAACAAGACTTCAGATTTCACATTAATATGAATCGTACCTTTAGAATACACATATTTCTAATTGAACAGAAACTTACTAAATGTAAAACATTTCAATAAATAACAGACTTACGGTTGTTGCAGTGGTCTTACTCGAATTGTGTGATCATGCGCTTTCATAAAAAAAGTGTGCAGTGCAACTAAAATAGAGACACGTCGCCAATGTAACGTTTTAGTGGCACCACACAACATACTCTTAGAGAAAATGATTTGTGTCGCACGCCAAAGGTCACAATAGCAATTATATGTGTTCTTGAACAAAATAAAAAAGGATACATTTGCTACACTTAAGAAACATATAAATAGGCATTGCTAAATTAATAGCCATAGTCATTGCAAAATCTGTGTGCATAGGTATTGCAAAATCTGTGTCCATGTGCATTACAGAATTTTCTAAATACATTGTTTTCCACAACTTAAGCATCAATTAATACAAACTCAAATTATTGTTAAAAACTATAAAATATAGCTAATTGGTGTAACTAATGCATCTATCTAGTTAACATAATTCTGCAAATATAGCTACACAACTAAAGCATCGGTATAAATAATGTTATTCTATAATTATAGTTACACAACTAAAGCATATATCTGATAAACCTAAACCTAAACCTATCGGTGGAGGGATTAATTATACCTCACGGTCGTCACGGGAACAGAGAGCCACAACCAGGGGTAAGCGATGGGGACTACTCTTCTGGGCCAGCGCAACGAGTCCCTTCGACCACAAGGTGCCGACACAAGGAGGGAAGCAGCAAGGTGCAATGGGGCAACCATAGATGAAGCAGCGCACGTACCCACCCACTAAGCTTGTTGGTCGCGATAGCAACGGGTTGGGGCGGACGGCCGGTGATGGCATCGCAACAACACTAGCGATGGCGACACTAGGGAGAAGTGAGCTAGGGTTCGGTAAATTGGAATGGAATGGGCTCTTGTAGTTAGGGCTTTTCCGCGTCAGAGATAGTTTTGAATGAAAATCTGCCTCCAATACTTAAAGTTCGAAGGCGGTTCCACCTCTGAAACCACTTCCAATACAAGTAGTATATGTGATTCCTTGCTGGAAGCCACCTCCAAGAATATTAGAGAGAGAGAGAGAGAAAGAGAGAGAGAGAGAGAGAGAGAGTAGATTGTGACTACTATGTCTCAAGGGACAACCTGTTTTGTGTAGAAAACAACCTTAAATTATATATTTGTTTCTCTAAAAAAATGTCTTGTGATGTCTAGATATCCATGGTGGATTTCTAAAATAATAGTCATGGATGTTACTGCTGAGGATTTTGCTGCCCGAGACACCATAATTGAGAATGTTGGGGGTGCTTGTCTTACATTTTCAGCCTAAACCAGTTTTGAGAGGGATTGGATAATTTCTAATGCCCGACGTATGTTTATCCCATTTTCATTTATCAGTGGGATCAACATATGGAATCACACACAAATTATCTTGAAAAAATATACCCTTATTTATTTATTATTTCAAGAACATTGCAACCAATCTTGTAAATGCACGGGGCATGTGACAAATATATTGTGGGTCTACAAGTTTCATCTTTCCAAGAAACAATTGAAGAAACCGTACTAATTTGTAACATCTCTATATGGATTTTACAAAGTCAACAGTGAAGAATAACATCTTGTAGGTCACTACGCATGACTATCATTCATTTCTATTGAAAAGTGTCACACCAATTCGTAAAGATATGTTTTGTGTCACTTAGAAGGTACTACATGGAAAATCATGAAATGCGTACTTCTTTTAGTGAAAATGAAATTTCAAATATAGAAGCAGTTTTTATTCATTTTCGTAGATTTCTAAAACATAAGTCACGAAGAGAGACTTTTCTGACAGATTCCTTAAATCACGCATATATTGTAGAGGTGATACGTGAGGTCCTTTTGGTTCTTTGGAGATATATGATCATGCTCCTCTTGTAGTTCTTTCAGTCTGTGGTGATGTCTTTTAACTGTTTTGGAGATTATGTATACTGGCCATAAAAGTGATAATAAATGTGTATAATGTGTTTTCATATTAAGGTTTAGCTGATGGGTGCAACCATGCAAGGTACTTGGTTTTGCTCGAGGTTGAGTTCACTATAATTGTCTTATAAAACATGATGATAGTGAGTATTGTGAAGTCTCCTACAATAATCTCATGGACCTCATTTTTTTTATCATCAGTCAAATTTTACTAAATTTTACTTTCTTAAGTTTCTTATGAGGACCTTTTATATCGATAAGCCATCTCTAATCTATATATAGACAGTCACTTACGGTCAGCATTGCGATTTCGTGCAATGGGCCATACCAAAGTCCCTGAGCAAACATAGCAGTGCATTCTCAATCAACCCCCAACAAAAAATGTTTAAAACTTTAAGAGAGTGTGGCACAAATATGTTCCCCGTAATCAAAGACTAAAGGAGCAGAGAGCCAAAACTCTTCCTAAAACAGCTAGTTGTTCACTTCCAGAAATTTTGATTGCAGATAGGCAGTCGTGCAATTTCTAATTAATATAAGCAGCACACAATCTGCACTATTGTATATTGTCTTATAAATGAGAGCAAAAATGAAGTGTGATCTATAAGTCGACGTACAAATATTAAGTTGGTAATTCTGACACCTGACTTTATATCCAATAAAAATTTGGTAGTTATACATTGAAAAAATTATCTGCAACTGAACAATCGTATATTTTTTCATCTAAAGTTGCAGACAATATTTTGTGCAACTATAGGTCTCCCGGTGTACAACTTGGCCAACTTGGAAATAACAATACCTTTATCGCTTTTAGCAAATAAAATTAGATGCTAATATGTCCACTTTTACAGTAGTGAATGGCAAGCCAATAGAACTTTTATTTATGTACTATCCTGATATATGAAGCATGACTAGCTACTCACGCGCAAGAAATAAATAATTAGGAAATGTTGACTTGTTTATGTTGTTTTTCTATTAAAATCTACACTTACATGTGACAGAATAACTGTATTTACTCACGGAGACCTTACTGTTTAATCTCATCATTTTTGTGGAGACAGAGTAGTCAAGGAGCACTAAACATGGAGTGTCCATCGTTCTGTGACAAATTGGAACAAGCCGTCAGGAAAACAGCAGGATTGTATCTGCAGCAGTAGTGGATTATTGTTCTTAACTATCATAAATAAAGACTCCTTAAATAGTTGTGGAGATATCCACATGCTGCATAGTGGACGCTCCACATAAGTTTGTACGTAGCATGTGTTCCGTATGATTATTGATCGTCTATACTCGTGTAAGTATATTTTGATACATATGAATGTATCAAACACAAGGACTGTTTTCGACAGGATAAATCAAACAAAGGAAGTAAATATGATGTGCATGTAGGAGTAATTGCATCTGGAAGACTTGAATTAAACCCATTTTCTGCAAAAAGGCCAAAAGTCATATATTAAACGAACCAGCTATTACAGGACCTTTCATTAAAAAATTACGCACATGTCCTTGGAGAAATCAACAATGTCTTCCTCCTGCACACTTGTCGGTGGCCTACCGTGAGCTCTGGACCTCCACATCACCATCGTAACCAGAAAAACATTGTTGATCGGCGGCCAGGAAAGCTACCAACGGTGTCTAGGAGGCAAATCATCGTCGATCCATCGCCATATTTCTATTTTCACCCTTATCTTTGCAGTACCAAAATGTCATCAACACCGTTGGACATCAAAGTGTCCTGAAAGCATGTGTTTGGTCTACCAGGCGTTCCAACTCAATGAGCAAGATAGAGTGGTTCCCAACCCCATTGAGAATTTTGCATTGTACCCCAGCATTTGGACTTCTTCAAATGTGGAAGTCCTAAAAATATCTATAATTTTTGTAGTTTTAATGTCACAATCCTGACGAATATGCAATGATATTATCGCATAGTTGGACTAACATATTAATAAAGTGTCAGAGTGCCAGTTCTTGTTTCTATGTCTTTGATTACATAATCTTACGGAAGGCACGATAATAAGGTTTGGAGTCATAATACTCTTCCTCTTCTCCTTCCTTCACTCAATATATCTGCCTCTTAATTCAAGCTCTAAGCTCTAAGTAATGACACATCCGGTGCACATATACTCCTAAGTTAGTGTGCAAGCCAATGGCCAACGGACGATAAAAAAGGAAGAAGACAAACAAAAATTGGTCGAAGAAGCTATCTCATGGATCGACATTCGGTTCACGGTGGCAGTGATAAGAGTTTTGGAAATTGTATTGATCATATGTAGTACACAGATCTGAATCCTAAGGATGAGGCTAACAAAGTGATACAAAAACTTCACACTGGAGGCATTCTGATGACTGCATCGAGGTCATGCCAGAGTTGGCAGTATCTAGTTCACGTCTTTGGATGCCATGAATTGTGGTGAGTGCAGCCAATGAGAATAATAGAAAGAGTGACGGTGTCTAGGAAAGCCCGTGCCCCCCGTGTCGCCCTCCCCGAGCGAGGCGACCGGGGCGGTTCCCCCTCCCCCCCTCCCCGAGAGTCGCCGCCCCCCTCCCTCCTCGCCACTGCTGCCGGCGGGCGCGGCCGGTCGTTGGCCGCGCCCCCCCCCTGCAATCCGGCAGTGGCGGCCCTCCTTTCCCCCCCGTCGCTGGACCCCGGCTCGGGCGAGCGGTCCTGGCGGCGGAGCCCTTCAGCCGGCGGCGTTCCGACACGGATCTGGACGGCGGCAGTGCGGAGGCGTTGCCCCTTGGCGGCGGTGACGGCCCATGGCTAGCGGCGGTCGGCGGCGGCCGGTTGGCCCAGATCTAGGCCCTATGGGCCCGATCTGGATCGGGGCGGGCCTGTTGGGGGCTGCGGTGGGTTGTTCTCCGGTGGTTCTGGCGAGCTCCTCGCGACAGGGACGGGAGCTGTTGTGCCACGACTGCTGCAGCATGGCGGCGGAGCTTCACGGGCCCGTTCTGGGCTCGACCAGACATTTGGTCCGGTGTGACTTTGCTGCTATGCCCAGTCTGCTACCGCCTAAGCCGGTGGAGGTTGTTCCCTCCCTGGTGGCTGTGTGTTGCCGGTCCTTGTCTATGGGTGTCTCGTTTGGATCCGGTCGGCCTCGCTGAAAGCACAACATGTTCCCTTGGTGGTTTTGATAATTCATGACAATACATTGTCTCTTGGACTAATACTTTTATCTAGTGTGTTTTAGATAATAGTCCTTGGAGAGTTGGGTTGGCAAAAGGATTGTGGAGATACCCCAAGATGGAAATTACTTTGAGTCCATAGGAAACCCAATACTATTAAAAGAGGGTAAGGTTTTGTTGGTGAACAAAATGCTCATACGTGCACAAGTGATAGTCACCAAAGACACTAACGATCTCTCCCACCAAGTCTGTCCAAAGCCAAACACTCAAAATCGGTGTAACCAACATTCTTTTCTACATTCGGTGCCACCGATTCCAAACCCTAGACAAACTTAGCCAAACCCTAGATTTTCGGTGCCACCGAGTTGGGCTGCCAACTTTCTGTTACGCAAGTTCACAGTTTCGGTCCCTCCGAGATTGTCGAATCGGCATCACCGATATTGGGCATTCTGACCGTTGGTAACCTTATCGGTGCAACCGAGATTCCTATATCGGTCTCATCGAGATTCAAAATTTGCCACCTTTTGGTCACTTTGGTACCACCGAGATTAACACATCGGTGTCATCGAGTCTAACTTATTGTGTGTAATAGTTGGATTTTGGGGGATGCCTATATATACCCCTTCACCACCACCTACTCGAAAGATAAGCACTCAAAACCATTCCATACCTATCCTATCAGATTTCCTGAGAGAGAACCACCTACCCTTGTGTTGAGGTCAAGATCTTCCACTCCAACCATATGGATCTTGATTTCTAGCCTCCCCAAGTTGCTTTCCACAAATACCATCTCTTCTACCAAGCCATATCTATGACAGAGTGATTGTGTGTTGAGGAGTCTATCATCTTGAAGTACAAGAGCAAGGAGTTCATCGTCATTATCGAGACCTTTTGGAGGGTGGTACCTCCTAGATTGGTTAGGTGTTGCTTGGGAGCCTCCTACTTCGTGTTGTAGAGTGAACCAAAAAATTTGTAAGGGCAAGGAGATCGCCTACTTCGTGAAGATCTACCTATAGTGAGGCTAGTCCTTCGTGGACGGAAGCCATTATGGAATAGTCAAGGTTGCTACTTCGTGGACCCTTATGGGTGGAGCCCTCCGTGGACTCTCGCGACCGTTACCCTCTGTGGGTTGAAGACTCCATAAACATGGACGTACGATAGCACAACCTATCGGAACCATGGGAAAAATCCTTGTGTCTCCAATTGTGTTTGACCTCCGATCTCAACTCTTTACTTCATGTGCAATGTCTTTACTTTCCGCTTCTATATTTGTTGACATGCGTGTATAGGGTATATAGACTTGCTAATCTTGCTAAAACTATAAAAATCTGCCAACCCATTAACTGGGGAAAAGGTTAGATTTTAATTTCTGCTAGTAGTCTATTCACTCCCCTCTAGACACTCTTCTAGTGATCCCTCAATTGGTATCAGAGCTTTGGTCTCCATTTCTTCGGTTTAATCACCGAGGAGGAAGATGGATGTGTCTAGTATAGAGTTTGTATTGTAGAGTGCCCATTCTTGATGGAGAGTACTATAGTCAATGGAAGAATGTCATGATTGATCTATTTGATAAATTCCATTTGAGAAAATATATTGAAAACCCATATGTGCTTCCTATTTATGAATTGCATCCCACGCATGAAGAGGAAATTAACATGCTTGGTAACCTAAGAACTATCAATCTTATTGTTAGAGGTCTACCAAGATTCGTGCTTTCTCAATTGAAGAACTTTGCATGTGCCTATACCTTGTGGACTGCTTTGGAGAAACGATATCCAAATCTTTCATTAGGAAATCTTGATGAAATTCTTCATAAAACTGTTGCTTTTCACAAAATGAAGCCTAATGATCCAAACTTTGATAAATGCCTATTTGAGCTTCGTGATCTTATGCGTGCTAAAAGAGATGTCACCAATATCAAAAACATTATCTTTGAAGCCATTCGCATTCATAAAGTTGAACATTGTCATGATCACAATTCTAATGAATCTCTTGTTCTTTATGAAGAGGATTTCCCACTTGATGATGACAATGTGGAACATGACTACCTTGGAGAAGATGAGTTGTTCGACATCGAGCATGAAAAGAACATGAAGAATCTAAGTCTAGTGGAAAACTTCAAGGATTATATGTCCGGAGGAAAAGAGTAGATTCTCGACAGTGGATGTACAGATCACATGACTGGTGATAAAGACATGTTCCAAGAGATCATGCCTAATCAAGGTCCTCGAAGGTACGTGACCTTTGGAGATAACTCTAAGGGTAAGGTACTTGGCCTTGGTAAGGTGGCCATATCTCATGATTGCTCAATTCAAAATGTGATGCTTGTTGAATCCCTTGGCTACAATCTCCTTTCGGTATCTAGACTAGGATACTTCGGTTTCGATGTGCTATTTACTAAAGTAGATTTCCAAATGTTTCGATTTGATAATCATAAAATTGTCTTCACCAGTATTCGTAGAGGTGATCTATACATTGTTGATTTCACTAAAAAGGCCCAACCTCGTACTTGTTTAATTGCAAAATGTTCAAAAGGTTGGCTATGGCATAGAAGGCTTGGACATGTAGGCATGCGCAATCTAGATAAGCTAATCAAGGGCGATCACATTCTTGGTGTTAAAGATGTTATCTTTAACAAAGATAGACTTTGTAGTGCTTGTCAAGCTGGAAAGCAAGTCGGCGGAAGTCATCCCGTTAAGAATATCATGACTACTAGGAGACCACTCGAGTTACTTTACATGGATCTTTTCCGTCACAATGCTTACAAGAGTCTCGGTGGAAATTCCTATGGTCTAGTTATAGTTGATGATTTTTCCATATTTACGTGGGTATTTTTCCTTGATGATAAGTCGCAGGTTCAAAAGATCTTCAAGAACTTCGTTCGCAAAGCGCAAAATCAGTTTGAAGTGAAGATCAAGAAAGTTCGGAGCGATAATGGATCGGAGTTAAAGAACACCCATGTGGATACCTTTCTTGACGAAGGAGGTGTCACACATGAGTTCTCGTCTACGTACACGCCTCAACAAAATGGACTTGTTGAGGGAAAGAACCGGACGCTTACTGAGATGGCTAGAATGATGCTGGACGAATACAAGACGCCAAGACAGTTTTGGGCAGAAGCCGTGGAAACAGCATGTCATGCCACAAACCGACTTTACTTGCACAAGCTTTTCGATAAAATGGCATACGAGCTACTCACCGGTAACAAACCCCAAGTTGGATAATTTTGGGTATTCGGCTCCAAGTGCTACATTCTTGACAAGCATCGCCGTACTAAATTTTCTCATAAATATCATGAAGGATTTCTACTTGGTTATGGATCGAACTCTCACACTTACCGTGTCTACAACAACTTCACGAAAAGTTGAAGAGACGGTAGATGTGAAGTTTGATGAATCTAACGGTTCGCAAGTCGAACAATTGCCAAATGATGTAGGTGATAAGGACCCCTTGGAAGCTATCCAAGACTTGTCTATTGGCAAAATTCATCCCATGGAGGTGAAGGAAAGCACTTCATCAACCCAAGTGGAAGCTCCTACTTCGAATCAAGGCTATCGACAATACGACATAGAAGCATTGATACGTCTCCATCGTATCTACTTTTCCAAACTCTTTTGCCTTTGTTTTGGACTCTAATTTGCATGATTTGAATGAAACTAACCCGGACTGATGCTGTTTTCAGCAGAACTGCCATGATGTTGTTTTTGTGGAGAAATAAAAGTTCTCCGAATAACCTGGAAACTTACGAGGATTTTTTGTGGAATATATAATAAATACCAGAGAAAGAATCAACTGAAGATACGCTGTCGGTGGGCCACGAGCCCTGCAGGCGTGCCCCCCCTAGGGCGCGCCTGGCAGGCCCGTGGGGCCCGCGTGGCTCCTCCGACCTCATCCCCAACTCCATATAACCTCTCTCGCCCAAAAAAAATAAGAGAGAAGAGTTCATCGCGTTTCACAATACGGAGCCGCCGCCACCGCCTGTTCTTCCTTGGGAGGGCAGATCTGGAGTCCGTTCTGGGCTCCGGAGAGGGGAAATCGATGCCGTCGTCATCATCAACCATCCTTCATCGCCAATTCCATGATGCTCTCCATCGTTCATGAGTAATCTCACCATAGGCTTGCTGGACGGTGATGGGTTGGATGAGATCTATCATGTAATCGAGTTAGTTTTGATGGGGTTTCATCCCTAGTATCCACTATGTTCTAAGATTGATGTTGCTACTACTTTGCTTTGCTTAATGCTTGTCACTAGGGCCCGAGTGCCATGATTTCAGATCTGAACCTATTATGTTGTCATCAATATATGTGTGTTCTTGATCCTATCTTGCAAGTTGTAGTCACCTACTATGTGTTATGACTCGGCAACCCCGGAGTGACAATAGCCAGAACCACTCCCGGAGATGACCATAGTATGAGGATTCCATGTATTGACCATGTGCTAATGCTTTGTTCTGGTTCTCTATTAAAAGGAGACCTTAATATCCATTAGTTTCCATTAGGACCCAGCTGCCACGGGAGGGATGGACAAAAGATGTCATGCAAGTTCTTTTCCATAAGCACGTATGACTAAATACGGAATACATGCCTACATTACATTGATGAACTGGAGCTAGTTACATATCACCCTATGTTATAACTGTTACATGATGAATGCCATCCGACATAATTATCCATCACCGATCCAATGCCTACGAGCTTTTCCTATACTGGTCCTTGCTTAGTTACTTTACCGTTACTGCTGTCACACTTGCTATACCAGTCACTACTGCTACTGTTACCATTGTTACCGTTACTATCATACTGCTTTGCTACTAAAACTTTGCTGCAGATACTAAATCTTTCAGGTGTGGTTGAATTGACAACTCAACTGCTAATACTCGAGAGTAATCTTTGGCTCCCCTTGTGTCGAATCAATAAATTTGGGTTGAATACTCTACCCTCGAAAATTGTTGCGATCCCCTATACGTGTGGGCTATCAAGACCTTTTTCTGGCGCCGTTGCCGGGGAGCATAGCTCTATTCTCCGAGTCACTTGGGATTTATATCTGTTGATCACTATGAAGAATTTGCGAGATCCAAAAACTAAAGTTCTGCCCTCAACTACGAGGACAGGTAAGGAACTGCCATCTAGCTCTGCACTTGATTCACCTTTTGTTAAGAGTAAATTTGCGACACCGCCACCTGCTATTAATTCTGAGATGTCGCCTGTGCTTGATGATGCTACTTCTGCTATACATTATAATTATGATGATGCTTTGCTTGATAATGATATGCCACTTGGTGAATTTCTTGATGCACAAATTTCTAGAGTTACTACTGAATCAAATGATACCTCTGAAACTGATGAAATTATTGAAATGGAACCTGCTGTTACACCTGTTAGACCTAGCCCTCCTATATATGAATTTCCTAATATACCTAAGGGTTATGTTATGGAAGGAGAGGTAGCTGAAGACTTTCTTGCTTGTAAGGATAGCTATGATCTTGAGAATTTATTACGCAAGTGGAAAGAAAAATCTCTGAATGCTAGAATGATATATGATCCTAACTTTGCTACTTCACGTATCTTTGTTAATGATAAGGATTATGAGTTCTCTGTCGATCCGGAGTTAATCACTTTGGTTGAATCTGATCCTTTTCATGGTTATGAATCTGAAACTGTTGTAGCACATCTTACTAAACTGAATGATATAGCCACCCTATTCACTAATGAGGAAAAAATTCGTTATTACTATATCCTTAAGTTGTTCCCTTCTCACTAAAGGGTGATGCTAAAACTTGGTTTACTTCTCTTGCTCCTGGTTTTGTGCGTAGTCCCCAGGATATGATATACTACTTCTCTGAGAAATATTTTCCTGCCCATAAGAAACAAGTTGCCTTGCAGGATATATATAACTTTTTCGCAAATTGAAGAAGAGAGTCTCCCACAAGCTTGGTGGAGGCTTGTCCTGTATCTTAATGATTTGCCTGATCACCCTCTTAAGAAAAATGAAATACTTGATATCTTTTATAATGGACTAACCGATGCTTATAGGGACCACCTAGATAGTTGTGCTGGTTGTGTTTTCAGGGAACGAACTGTGGAACAAGATGAAATTCTATTGAATAATATCTTGAGCAATGATAATGCTTGGACTATTCCCGAACCACCTACGAAGCCAACTCCGAAGAAAAGAGGCACTCTATTCCTCAGTCCTGAAGATATGCAAGAAGCAAAGAAATCTATGCAAGAGAAAGGTATTAAATCTGAAGATGTTAAGAATCTACCACCTATTGAAGAGATACGTGGTCTTGATAACCCAACACAGGTAGTAGAGGTAAATTCTCTTTGTAGATTCAATAAGAGTGATATCCCTTATGATAAACATGCTAGCTTATGCTTAGATGAATTTGATAACTTTGTTGCCAAACAACAAAGTTTTAATGATTATGTTAGCAGACAACTGAAACAAAATGCTCGTATGATTAATCATATAAGTGCTTGTGTGGATAGAAATGTTAATGATCTTAAGCTTATTGGTAAACATGCTTCTATGGTCACTACTCAAGTAGAGCAAGTACTTAAGGCTCAAAATGACTTGCTTAATGAATTGAATGATAATTCTGTTAAAGTTGTTACTAGAGGTTGTAGAATGACTCAGGAACCTTTGTATCCTGAGGGCCATCCTAAGAGAATTGAGCAAGATTCTCGGGGAATTAATACTGATGCACCTAGTCATCCTCGTAATAGGAACAAAAATAAAGATGATAGGAACTTGCATGCTAGTAAACCTGTTTCTGTTACACCTGAAAATCAAAATGATATATCTATTTCTGACACAATCTGGTGATGAACATGAGCCTAGTGATGTTAATAATGATGTTCATGTTGATGCTCAACCTAGTAATGATAATGATGTGGAGATTGAACCTGCTATTGATCCCGATAACCCACAACCTAGGAACAAAAGATATGATAAGAGTGATTTTATTGCTAGGAAGCATGGTAAAGAAAGAGAACCATGGATTCAGAAAACCATGCCCTTTCCTCCCAAACCATCCAAGAAAAAGGATGATGAGGATTTTGAGCGCTTTGTTGAAATGATTAGACCTATCTTTTTGCAAATGCGTTTGACTCATATGCTTAAAATGTCTGCTTATGCTAAATACATGAAAGATATTGTGAAAAATAAAAGAAAGATACCTGATGTTGAGATTTCCACCATCCTTGCTAATTATACTTTTAAGGGTGGACTCCTAAGAAACTAGGTGATCCCGGAGTACCCACTATACCTTGCTCCATTAAAGGAAATTATGTTAGAACTGCTTTATGTGATCTTGGAGCCGGTGTTGGTGTTATGCCTCTCTCTTTATATCGTAGACTTGAATTGGATAAGTTTACACCTACTGAAATTTCTTTGCAAATGGCCGACAAATCAACTGCTTTACCTATCGGCATTTGCGAGGATGTGCCTGTTGTGGTTGCGAACGTTACTATCTTAGCAGACTTTGTTATTCTTGATATTCCCGAGGATGATGCCATGGCAGTCATCCTTGGAAGACCCTTTTTAAACAATACAGGGGTTGTTATTGATTGCAACAAAGGCAATGCCAATTTCCATGTCAATGGTAATGACCACACGGTGCACTTTCCGAAGAAACAATATCGGGTTCATTGCATAAATTCTATTGAAAAATCTTCATCCCTTATTATTGGAAGCTTTGAATTTCCTATACCTACTGTCAAGATGAGATATGATATACTTATTGTTAGGGATATGAATATCCCCGTTGAGGTAACCTGGTGATTTTTCGAAAATTCTCCGGTTTCATGTGATTCGAAAAAAGTTTGTCAAGGAGACTTGATCAACCTCTTTGATGGATTTCTTTTGATGACCATGAGATGGATGAATCTAGAAGTCACAACCTTCTGTTCCCAACTTTTACTTTCTGTTATTTAGTAGAAAAATAATAAATATAGCATTATTTTCCTGTTTTCTGCATTATCCGTCCAATAAAAAAATGACCTGAAAATAAAAGTTGTTCAAATGCCATGAAATTCAAGTATGATTTTTTCTGGAATATTTAAGAATTCTGAGATAGATAACTAGCCAGGGGGATGCACCAGTGGGCCACGAGCCCAGGAGGCGCGCCCACCCCCCTGGGCGCGCCTGGCAGGCTCATGGGTCCCACGTGGCCCCCCTCCACTTATTCCAGCACCCATCTCCTTCGTCTACCTCAAGAAAAAATCATCCCACAGCTCAAACCCGTGTTCTTGCTCATTTTGCTGCATTTTTCGATCTCCTTGTGCAAAGCCCCATTCACCAAACTGTTTTGGGGAATTGTTCCTTGGTATGTGACTCCTCCATTGGTCCAATTAGTTTTTGTTCTAGTGCTTTATTCATTGCTTATTATTGCTTCCTTGGTGACCCTATTCTTGAGCTTTGCATGTTAATTTTATTTGGTCCCAAGTAGTTTTGATGCAAGATATCGCCTCTAGGCACTTGTAGGAGTGGTTGCTATGACTTTTGTTAAGTTTTGTGCACTTTTATTTTGAGTCACTAAAAATTTCAGAATTATTTCAGAAAAAGGAAAATGTCTAGGAAGAACTATCATGGTGGTTCTTCAAGCAAGAGGGGTCCCCCTCTCACGATTCGGGAGTACGATCCTTATCTGCCGAGGGACGCATCGATGCAACCATGTGAATGGCCTTCCGATGAATTCATGATTGATGCAGGTTTCAAGGATGAATTTGATACATTTATTCGCAACGCCGGGATCGAAGAATTCATCTCCAATAAATGTGAACAATATACTACTCACTGCCTCTTTTGTTCGTAGATTCAAATTTTCAGTTGGCCGTGACACATCCATACTGTTTGATCTTTATGAGAAATCGTATACTATGGATTCAGAGGATTTCAATAGAATATGCAAGATACCTGATTGGGGTAGTCCCAATGACCCTCTTAAGTCCTCGGTTAGAGATTTTATTTCCAGTATAACTGTTGTAGAAACTAGAGATATTACGCAGGCTACCATGGGGAGCATTCATTTTCCTGCCTTACATTATTTTGCCCTCTTCATAGGTAGATGCATTAATGGTAAGCATGACCATAGCCACCTATGCGCACCTGACCTCAGTATACTCAAGAGTGTAGTAACATGTGATAGAAGTTTTAACATGGGAGATATAATTGCTAGGAGACTAAATAACAATGCTAATGAAGGAGATTTCTTTGGTGGGATCTATGCCACTCGCCTAGCTAACTATTTTAAAATACCCATCCACACAGGAGATCCCCGCTTCATAGTGCTTTCCTTGATCGTGCTGCTATGATACGCTTCCAGTTCCTTGAGAGGAGCAATGAGTCCCTCCTATACCGGTTAATATTTAACCGACAACGTGTTTTTCATATTACCCTTCCTGCTCCTGCCTTCTTTGATTTTCAGAGTAAACGGAGATATTACATAACCAGAGGAGAGGCAGAGGAGTATGAGAGGGAGGTGAAGGCTGCTCGCCTCCGTGAGGCAGCTATTCAGGCGGTAGCTGCCGCATCCTAGTACAACCCTCATTATGATTTTGGATATCGCCCAGACCAGCCTTGGGAGTAGACCAACTTAGGCCAAAAGCCTAAGCTTGGGGGAGTACGTGTTTCTCACTGACTTTATATTCATGTTCACACTTTTTCATTATATCATCCATGCTAGTTTATTTTCTTTTTCTCCCATTATTCTTGTGTGTTTGATTAACTTGAGAAAATTCAAAAAAAAATTTAAAAATGAGAAAAACAAAAAAATTAGTTGTAACTTTACATTCTTGCATGCTTAGTAGTAACTAAAAATAAAACCCAAAAAAAATCCCGTTCTTCTTTTGCTTGTTGGGAGCTTTCCCGTGTAAATAGTTTTCTTTTTCTTTGGGTCAAGGTAGAAGACCATGATTAAAATGATTAGTGGCTCTCATATGCATTATTGTTTATCCGTCAAAGAGCCATATTACTTTGTCTTCTCCTCTGAGTTTGCTTGCAGATTCCAGCTTAGTCCAATGCATGAACACTCTTATTATTATTCACATCATTTGGTCGTGCAAGTGAAAGGCAATAATGACGATATATGATGAAGTGACTGAGCCTGGAAAAGCTGGTATGAACTTGACCTATTTTGTTTTAGTAAATATGACTAGCTCATCATTCCTAATTCAGCATTGTTATGAGAGAAACATGTTTACAATGACAACTTGGAGATCATAGTTTCTTATGCCATGCTTAATTAGCTAGGAGCTTATAATGGTTTGTCATGGATGCCAACATAATTTTTTAAATGATTGTGATGTAGTATCATAGGATGGTATCCTCCTTTGAATGATTCAAGTGGCTTGACTTGGCACATGTTCACGCATGTAGTTGAAACAAAATCAACATAGCCTCCACGATATTCATGTTCATGGTGATTTATATCCTAATCACGCTTGCACTCAATGTTGGTTAATCTCAATGCATGTTGATGATTGTTGTCGCTCTCTAGTTGGTTGTTTCCTAGTCTCTTTCTAGCCTTCACTTGTACTAAGCGGGAATACTGCTTGTCCATCCACTTCCTAAACCCAAAGTTGTTCCATATGAGTCCACCATACCTACCTATATGCGGTATCTACCTGCCGTTCCAAGTAAATTTGCATGTGCCACTCTCTAAACCTTCAAATAATAATCTGTTTTGTATGCCCGAACCACTCATGTGGTGACAAGGGGCGGTGAGTATCTTCCATGCTAGGCGTGTTATCCTCGATACGTGTTTATTCACTATCACCCACAATAAAGGGCCCGGTAATCGGAATGCCCAGTTCCATGCTCAAATCAAATAAAAATATAATTGCAAACAAAACTCCCCCTGGATTGTTGTTGTTATGGACGGCACCCGAGGATTCGGCTAGTTGTGGAGTGTGATTGATCGGGGGGGGGGGGGTCAAAACTTTACTATTCTGTTTAACAACCGCCTATAATATGTGTAGCATGGAAGATGGTGAAAACTCTTGGTCATCGCGTTGACAATGAAAGCATGCCACCCCAAAATTATTTATCTCTGTTTTAAAAAGCTTGAGCTCTGGCACCTCTGCAAATCAATGCTTCCCTCTGCGAAGGGCCTATCTATTTACATTTCTGTTGGGTCATCCTCTTCTTATTAAGAGCGCCAACTAGAGAGCACCTCCGTCATTTGTATGCTTTGCTATTAATTGATATTGAGTATGACTATGACTGGATCTTCTTTGCCATGAATTACAATTTCTAGTCGGCCCTTGGTCTTTGAAGGTGCTCTGCATTTATGTTTTGCGGTCTCAGAAAGGGCTAGCGAGATACCATCTATTCATATTGGATCATGATTGTTTTGATTGAAGTGTTGACGTTTGAAACTTATTATTATTACTCGCTAGTTAATTATGCCATTGATATGAGTATACCATGAGACCTAAATGTCATTGCTTATGTGGTTAGCTTATGATCTTGCTGAAAATCTGAATATGAGTTAGACATAATTACAACAACAAGATCAAACAGAGTTCATAAAAGTTTTTCTTTTGTCTCTTTCAGTTTATCAACTGAATTGCTTGAGGACAAGCAAGGCTTTAAGCTTGGGGGAGTTGATACGTCTCCAACGTATCTACTGCTCCAAACTCTTTTGCCCTTGTTTTGGACTCTAATTTGCATGATTTGAATGAAACTAACCCGGACTGACGCTATTTTCAGTAGAACTGCCATGGTGTTGTTTTTGTGTAGAAATAAAAGTTCTCGGAATGACCTGGAAACTTCCGAGGATTTTTTATGGAATATATAAAAAATACCAGAGAAAGAATTAACTAAAGATACGCTACCAGTGGGCCATGAGCCCTGCAGGCGCCCCCCTAGGGCGTGCCTGGTAGGCTCGTGGGACCCACGTGGCTCCTCCAAGCTCATCCCCAACTCCATATAACCTCTCTCGCCCTGAAAAAATAGAGAGAAAAGTTCATCTCATTTCACAATAAGGAGCCGCCACCACCGCCTGTTCTTCCTCGGGAGGGTAGATCTGGAGTCTGTTCTGGGATCCGGAGAAGGGAAATCGACACTGTCGTCATCATCAACCATCATCCATCGCCAATTCCATGTTGCTCTCCATCGTTCATGAGTAATCTCATCATAGGCTTGCTCGACGGTGATGGGTTGGATGAGATCTATCATGTAATCGAGTTAGTTTTGATGGGGTTTGATTCCTAGTATCCACTATGTTCTAAGATTGATGTTGCTACTACTTTACTATGCTTGATGCTTGTCACTAGGGCCTGAGTGCCATGATTTCAGATCTGAACCTATTATGTTTTCATCAATATATGTGTGTTGTTGATCCTATCTTGCAAGTTGTAGGCACCTACTATGTGTTATGACCCGGCAACCCCGGAGTGACAATCGCCGGAACCACTCCCGGAGATGAACATAGTATGAGGATTCCATGTATACACCATGTGCTAATGCTTTGTTTCGGTTCTCTGTTAAAAGGAGACCTTAATATCCCTTAGTTTCCATTAGGACCCCGCTGCCACAGGAGGGATGGACAAAAGATGTCATGCAAGTTCTTTTCCATAAGCACGTATGACTAAATACAAAATACATGCCTACATTACATTGACGAACTGAAGCTAGTTACATATCACCCTATGTTATAAATGTTACATGATGAATGCCATCCGACATAATTATCCATCATCGATCCAATGCCTACGAGGTTTTCCTATACTGGTCCTTGCTTAGTTACTTTACCGTTACTGCTGTCACACTTGCTATACCAATCACTACTGCTACTGTTACCATTGTTACCGTTACTATCATATTGCTTTGCTACTAAAACTTTGCTGCAGATACTAAAACTTTCAGGTGTGGTTGAATTGACAATTCAACTGCTAATACTCGAGAGTATTCTTTGGCTCCCCTTGTGTCGAATCAATAAATTTGGGTTGAATACTCTTCCCTCGAAAACTATTGTGATCCCCTATACTTGTGGGTTATCAAGCATCCACAAGTCGTACATGACAAGATGGAGAGGAGGAGGAAGTACATCATGAAGATCCACCATAACCTCCTTCACCACCACCTCAAGGAGATGATCACGTTAACAACAACGAAGACGAAGGAGATGATGATGAAGAAGACGCTTCACCATACAACAATCGGAAGTTGACTCGAGTTCAAGCACAAGTGACCAAGAACCATCCCCTAAACCAAATCTTTGGTGACATCCAAACCGGGAGAATCACTCGCTCTAAAACTCGTCTAGCTAACTTTTGTGAGGATTATTCTTATATATCTAGCATTGAGCCTTTGAAGGTGGAACAAGCTCTTGAAGACATGGATTGGGTGAATGTTATGCATGAAGAGCTTCACAACTTCAAAAGGAACAAAGTGTAGACACTCGTGGAGAAGCCCGAGGATGAGCACAACATCATCAGAACCCAATGGGTGTTTTGGAACAAGCAAGATGAAGACGGTCAAGTCATACGCAACAAGGCACGTCTCGTGGCCCAAGGATATACTCAAGTCGAAGGTATGGACTACGGTGAGACTTATACCCCCATTGCTAGACTAGAAGCTATTCGAATTCTTCTTGGTTATGCTAATCACCATGATATCACGCTTTATCAAATGGACATTAAAAGTGCCATTTTAAATTGTGAAATTGAAGAAGAGGTTTATGTTAAGCAACCACCTAGTTTTGTGAATCCTAAGAAACCTAATCATTTTTATAAGCTTCGTAAAGCCCTTTATGGTCTTAAGCAAGCCCCTCGTGCTTGGTACAAATGCTTAACGAAGTTTCTCATTGAAAAAGGTTTTGAAATTGGTAAAATAGATGCAACCTTGTTCACTAAGAGAGTTAATGGAGAATTATTTGTGTGCCAAATCTATGTGGATGATATTATCTTTGGCTCCACTAACCCTCAATTTAGTGAAAGATTTGGAAGGTTGATGTCCGAGAAGTATGGGATGTCCATGATGTGTGAGCTGAAATTCTTTCTTGGATGCAAATCAAGCAATCAAGAGAAGGAACTTTCATCTCTAAAACTAAGTATACCAAGGAGTTGATCAAGAAGTTCAACATGCAGAAGTGCAAAGGTAGGAAAACTCCCATGCCAACTAGTGGACATGTTGATATTACCAAGCAAGATGAACCGGTTGATCAAATAATTTATCGATCTATGATTGGATCATTGCTATATCTATATGCATCTCGTCTCGATATTATGCTTAGTGTTTGCATGTGTGCTAGATATCAAGCTGCACCTAAGAAGTGTCATCTTTTGGTCGTGAAATGTATTATGAGATACTTGATACAAACACCAAACTTTGGCATTTGGTATCCCAAGGGATCTTCTTTTAACCTTGTTGGCTATTCCGATTCGGAGTATGCTGGTGACAAGGTTGATAGAAAATCCATCTCGGGTACTTGTCAATTTTTAGGTCGATCTCTTGTGTCTTGGTCCTCCAAGAAACAAAACTCGGTATCTCTATCTACTGTTGAAGCTGAGTATATTGCTGTTGGATCTTGCTGTGCGCAGTTGCTATGGATGACACAAACACTTAATGATTATGGAATCCATGTTAAAAATGTTCCATTGCATTGTGACAATGAAAGTGCTATTAAGATTGCTCATAATCATGTGCAACATTCTCGAACTAAGCATATTCAAGTTCGACATCATTTCATTCGCAATCATGTTTCCAAAGGAGATATTAATCTTAAGCATGTTCGCACTAACAAGCAATTGGCCGATATCTTTACTAATCCACTTGATGAGAAAACTTTTTGTCACTTGAGGAGTGAGTTGAACATCATTGATGCTTCAAACTTGAGCTAGACTCACTCGGATGCTTCCAAGGGCATGATCCTTCTTGATACTTCCATGATATTGCTAACGTGGTATCTTATGCCATGGAATTCTTGTTGGGGAACGTTGCATGGGAAACAAAAAATTTCCTACGCACACGCAACATCTATCCATGGTGAAGAGCATCTACGAGAGGGAGAGTGTATCTACATACCCTTGTAGATCCATAAGTGGGAAGCATTAAGAAACATGGTTGATATAGTCAATAGTCTTCGCGATCCAATCACGACCCGTCCCGATCTAGCACCGAACGTATGGCACCTCCGCGTTCAACACACGTACAGTTTGATGATAATCTTTGCCTTCTTGAGCCAGCAAGAGGGAGCAGAGAGGTAGACGAGTTCTCCGGTAGCACGACGGCGTTGCGGCGATGGTGGTGGAGCTATTTCAGCAGGGCTTCGCCTAAGCACCGCTGAAACCGATCTAGAGGAGAAACTACGAAATAGAGGAGAGGTAGCACATGGCTGTTTTTCTATCTCAAAAAACCCTCAAACCTCTAGTATATATAGGAGGAGGGTAGGGAGGAGGCTTGGCTCCCAAGGGAGCCAACCTTCCTTCGGCCGAAGGGGTGGGACGAGTCCTTCTCCTCCAATCCTAGTAGGACTAGGACTCCTCCTTTCCCACTTGGGCCTCCTTCCAAACTTGGGATTTTCGACCCCAGCCTCATGGGCTTCCTGTGGGGCTTCGGCCAGCACACTAAGGGCTTGTAAATCTTCTCCCACAACACATGTAGCCTCTTGGGTCGAAATACCCCTCCCGATGGTCCCTTGGTACCCTCCCCGCACTCCCGATACACTACCGATGAGCCTGAAACTTTTCCAATGACCAAAACAGGACTTCCTATATATCAATATTTACCTCCGGGCCATTCCGGAGATCCTTGTGACTTCCGGGATCTCATACGGGACTCCGAACAACCTTAGGTCACCACCATACATAACTCTATACTACCGAAATGTCACTGAACCTTAAGTGTGTAGACCCTGTGGGTTCGAGAACTATGTAGACATGAAAGAAAAAGCTCTACGGTCAATAACCAATAGCAGGACCTGGATACCTATATTGGTTTCTACATATTCTATGAGGATATTTATCGGTCAAACCTCTATGTCAAGGATTCAGTTAATCCCGGTGTCGTTCCCTTTGTTCTTCGGTATGTTACTTACCGAGATTCGATCGTCGGTATCTGTATACCTAGTTCAATCTCGTTTTTGACAAGTCTCTTTACTCGTTCTGTAATACAAGATCCCATGGTTAACACTTATTCACATTGCTTGCAAGGCTTGTTGTGATGTTGTATTACCGAGTGGGCCCTAAGATACCTCTCCGTCACACGGAGTAACAAATCCCAGTCTTGATCAACACCCACTCAACAGACACTCTGGGAGATACTTTATCATTATTGCAAAATCTCAGTTGGTATCATGTCAAATGGATACACCTATCGTTCTTCCTTGCATTACTAACCCTTGTAGGTAACAAGTGTAATAGAACAAGAAGGATTGCTACAAACTCAAGATGTTCTTAATCAACCTCGAGCATCCTCAACAAGTTCACCTACGAGCAACGTCATCAATATCACTCAAAGGTATGCTCACATATCCTTGAAAAGGCTTTACTCCAAGTCATGAGCTAAAGCAACTCAAGTGATATGAAGACATTAAAATGCTTAATCGAAAAATGGTAACCCTATTTTGAGCTTAACATAGAGTATGACCTATGATCAAGTATTCTTGCTTGTCTCTTAAGTCAATATACTCTAATATGGGTGACCCAGTCACCGCCTAGCACTAGTTAAGAATCTCGTGTGGTTTGTTCTCTATTTGCATGATCTTTTGTAACCTATCAAAGCTTTTCTAGATGATGCCCTTCACTTTTCTTTTGGAAATATTTTCTTTTTACTCTCTGAAAACAGAAGCTTGATCTCTTATTCTTTTATTTCTGTTTTAGCCTTGGAGCCGCCGACTCAGATATCTTGGTTCTACCGAAATTGCAGACAAGAGGCACTACAAAATCTCCGTACCACCGATCTATCTGTCTCGAAGTCACCGATTTGTTTTTCTTATCTTATATGTCCTTCTTCTATTACTTCGTTGATTCCTTTAAAAAACCTTAGGGGGAGAATACCAAGACTTACCAAGGAGAGAAATTACATTCAATGATTCCCTCAGTTCTTTTCTATGAACCCTACTCGCAATGACCCTTGTTCTCAAGGATCCCTTCCTTGTCAATGATCCCTGTACCTACTCCTAAATTTGAACTTTTTGGAAATTAATGCCAAAGGGGGGGAATACCAAAGCTTCAGGCTGAAGGGAGAGATACATGTTTATGCAAACGGGGAGATATGATTTAGGGGGAGAGGAGAATATCAAATATACTTATATAAACAAGGGAAGAATACCAACATAGGGGGAGAAAAATATGTTTTGGAGAAACATGTATTTATTTGATTTGATTTCTCATGTTAGACTTTTCTCACCCTATCCAATCCCAATATCTACATGTTGAGATTCAGCGGGGGAGGATGAACTATTACTTTCATATCTAAGGGGAGAAAGCTCTAAAGGATTAATGCCAAAGGGCTAGACATATTAATCTTAAGGATTACTATTTTCTATATGTTCTCCATATGAAAAAGTACCAAGCTATAGTGTTTACTTATAAGTTCTATTTTCTTTATATTAGTAGAATACTCTTGTGTTTCCTAACATTGTTTTCTCAAGTGTGTTTGTACTACTAGAATGATCAAGAACTCAAGGTAAGTATATGCATCACATCTTTGATCGAGACGATCTCTTGCTTCCTGCACATATTGTTTGCAAGAGTGAAATCTTGAACAAGGACACATCTCATTCATATATATATATTGATGCATATAGCCAAGACACACACGACTCCTTATATCCCTTCATCCATATGTGTGTCCGTGCATTCCAAAGCAACTATCCTTTAAAGGGCTGCACACATTTAGGGGGAGCAAATCTAAGTCACGTGTCTCTCAAAGTCTTCATTATATCCACACATATCTTTATTTGAGATTTGATTGTATGTTGTCATCAATTACCAAAAAGGGGAGATTGAAAGCACAACATGCTCCCTTGGTGGTTTTGATAATTCATGACAACATACATTGTCTCTTGGACTAATACCTTTATCTAGTGCGTTTCAGATAATAGTGCATGGAGACTTGGGTTGGCAAAAAGATTGTGGAGATACCCCAAGATGCAAAGAAATGGATTGTCTAAGCTGCAAGCAAGTGGACTCTACGTTTTATATTTGTGCGAAATCACTTTGAGTCCATAGGAAGGCCAATACTATTAAATGGGGGTAATGTTTTGTTGGTGAACAACATGCTCATTCGTGCACAAGTGATAGTCACCAAAGACACCCACAATCTCTCCCTAAAATTCTGTCCAAAGACAAACACTCAAAATCCGTGCAACCAACATTCTACATTCGGTGCCACCGATTCCAAACCCTAGACAGACTCAGCCAATACCTAGCTTCGGTCGAAGGGGTGGGACGAGTCCTTCACCTCCAATCCTAGCAGGAGTAGGACTCCTCCTTTCCCACTTGGGCCTCCTTCCACACTTGGGATTTTCCACCCCAGCCGCATGGGCTTCTTGTGGGGCTTCGGCCAGCACACTAAGGGCTGGTAAACCTTCTCCCACAACACATGTTGTTAGAAATACGCCCTAGAGGCAATATATAAAGTGTTTATTATTATATTTCCTTGTTCTTGATAATCGTTTATTATCCATGCTATAATTGCATTGATAGGAAACACATTGCATGTGTGGGTAAATAGACAACAATGTGTCCCTAGTATGCCTCTAGTGAACTAGCTCGTTGATCAAAGATGGTCAGGGTTCCTAGCCATTGACATGTGATGTCATTTGATAACGGGATCACATCATTAGGAGAATGATGTGATGGACAAGACCCAAACTACAAACATAGCATATGATCGTGTCAGTTTATTGCTACTGTTTTCTGCATGTCAAAGTATATGTTCCTATGACCATGAGATCATGGAACTCACGGATATCGGATGAGTGCCTTGTGTGTATCAAACATCGCAGCGTAACTGGGTGACTATAAAGGTGCTCTACAGGTATTTTCGATGATGTCTGTTGAGTTGGCATGGATCGAGACTGGGATTTGTTACTCCGTGTGACGGAGAGGTATCTCGGGGCCCACTCGGTAATGCAACATCACAATAAGCCTTGCAAGCAATGTGACTAATTGTTAGTTGCGGGATCTTGCATTACGGAACGAGTAAAGACACTTGCCGGTAACGAGATTGAACTAGGTATGGAGATACCGATGATCGAATCTCGGGCAAGTAACATACCGAAGAACAAAGGGAACGTTATACGGGATTGACTGAATCCTTGACATAGAGGTTCAACCGATAAAGATCTTCGTAGAATATGTAGGAACCAATGTGGACGTCCAGGTCCCTCCATTGTTTATTGGCCGTAGAGGTGTCTCGGTCATGTCTACATAGTTCTCGAACCCGCAGGGTCTGCACACTTAAGGTTCAGTGACGTTTCGGTAGTGTAGAGTTATGTATGGTGGTGACCAAGGTTGTTCGGAGTCCCGGATGAGATCCCGGACGTCACGAGGAGCTCCGGAATGGTCGAGAGGTAAATATTCATATATAGGAAGTCCCAGTTTGGTCCCCGGAAAAGTTTCGGGCTCATCGGTAGTGTACCGGGAGTGCCGGTAGTGTACCGGGGGACCCCCGGGAGGGGTATTTCGACCCCAAGAGGTCCATGGGCTGTGGGAGACTAATTACCATCCCTTAGTGGGCTGGGAGAACAGCCACAAAGGCCCACGGCGCAGGGGGGAGAAATCCAAAAAGGAAAAAGGCAAAAATCAGCCAATAGGAGGCAATCCTACTCCAACTAGGATTGGAGGTGGAATAGGACTCCACCCCCATTGGCCGGCCGACTCCCCTAGGTGGATTTGTGCACCAGCCCCTCTCCCCCTCCTCTTCTCCTATATATACTATTGGATTGGGTGGTTTTTGGACACAACTTACGGCCACGTGTTACCCGATTCACCGGTGCTCCTCTAGATCGGATTTCTGCAGCGCTTAGGCGAAGCCCTGCCGGAATTGCTCCACCACCACCATCACCGGAGCACCGTCACGCTGCCGGTGAACTCTCTCTCCTCTCCACCTCCTCTTGCTGGATCAAGACGGTGGAGATCGTCATCAAGCTGCACGTGTGCTGAACGCGGAGGTGTCGTCTGTTCGGTACTAGATCGGAAGGATCGTGATCGGAAGGCCACGAGACGTTCGTGATTGGATCGTGGGATGTATCGTAACGAGATCGCGGGACGGTTCATGATTGGATCGTAGGACGGTTCGTGATTGGATCGCAGGACGGTTCGTGATTGGATCGCGGGATGCTCGGCGATTTGGATCACGAAGAAGTTCGACTACACCAACCGCGTTTCTTAACGCTTCCCGCTTAGCGATCTACAAGGGTACGTAGATCCACTCTCCCTCTCGTAGATGCTCATCACCATGGATAGGTTTGCGTGTGCGTAGGAAAAAAAATTGTTTCCCATGCGACGTTCCCCAACAGTGGCATCATGAGCTAGGTTGATGGTTCGATGAGAGCTTTAGTAGAACACAAAAGGTTTGTGGGTGTTGATGCTTAGATTGCTTCATCCCTTGGTCGGATTTTGGTTCAGCGGGATTGTGAGATAAAACGGCTCAGACCAACATTACTCGTACGCTTACGAGAGACCGGTTCCCTCGACGCAACTTGTTGCTTAAATGGCTTGCGGGCGACAGTTTGTCTCACTTTAGTTGGATCGGATCCAACAAAGGCGGTCCTTGAGAAGGTTGAAAAGCAATCTATGTATCACCGTTGTGGTTTATGCGTAGGTGAGCATCGTTCTTACTGGATACCCATAGCAGCCACGTAAAACATGCAACAACAATTAGAGGACGTCTAACTTGTATTTGCAGGGTATGTTGTGATGTGATATGGCCAATTACATGATGAGATATATGTGATGTATGAGATGATCATGTGATGTATAGATTTTCACGACTTGCACGTCGGTGAATACGGCAACCGGCAGGAGCCATAGGGTTGTCTTTAATTATTGTATGACCTGCATGTCAATCATTAAGCGCTATGTAATGCTTTACTTTATCGCTACGGTAGCAATAGTAGTAGAAGCATGTTGGGCACGACAACCCCGATGGCAACACATTGATGGAGATCAAGATGATGGAGATCATGGTGTTGTGCCGGTGACGATGGATATCATGCCGGTGTTTCGAAGATGGAGATCTTAAACACAAGTTCATGGCCATATCATGTCACTTATGAATTGCATGAGATGTTAATCCTTTTATGCACCTTGTTATGCTTAGTACGACGGTAGCATTATAAGGTGATCCCTCACTTAAATTTCAAGATGAAACTGTGTTCTCCCCGAGTGTGCACCGTTGCGAAAGTTCGTCGTGTCGAGACAACATGTGATGATCGGGTGTGATAGACTCTACGTTCACATACAACGGGTGCAAGCCAGATTTGCACGTGCAGAACACTCGGGTTAAACTTGACGAGCCTAGCATGTACAGACATGGCCTCGGAACACAAGAGACCGAAAGGTCGAACATGAGTCATATAGTAGATATGATCAACATAGTGATTCACCATTGAAGCCAACTTAACTCACGTGATGATCGGACTTGAGTTGGTGAATTTGGATCATGTGGCACTCAGATGATCTGAGGGATGTCAATTTGAGTGGGAGCTTTAGTAATTTGATTAACTAAACTCATTATCATGAACAATAGTCTAAGTAACCTTTGCATATTTATGTTGTAGATCAATGGCTCGCGCAGTAGCACCCCTGAATTTTAATGCGTTCCTAGAGAAAGCTAGTTGAAAGATGACGGAAGTAACTTTGTTGATTGGGCCCGTAATCTGAGGATTATCCTTACGGCTTCCCAGAAACAATATGTCCTTGATGCACCGCTTGGTGACCAACCAGAAGACATGACCTCCGAAGACGTTAAGAACGTTTGGGAGGCTCGTGCTGGAGATTACTCAATAGTTCAGTGTGCAATATTGTATGGCTTAGAACCGGGACTTCAAAGACGTTTTGAACGTCATGGAGCATATGAGATGTTCCAGGAGTTGAAGTTTATCTTTCAGAAGAATGCCTGGATCGAGAGGTATGAGACCTCCGATAAATTCTATGCTTGCAAGATGGAGGAGAATGGGTCTGTCAGTGAGCATATACTCAGAATGTCTGGGTACTCAAACCGTCTGGCTGAGTTGGGAATTGCCCTTCCGCAAGAGGCGATCATTGATAGAGTTCTTCAATCACTGCCACCAAGTTACAAAAGTTTTGTGATGAACTATAACATGCACGGGATGAACAAGTCTTCATCCGAGCTGTTTGCGATGCTGACAGTCGCTGAGTCTGAAATCCAGAAAGAACATCAAGTGTTGATGGTCAATAAAACCACTAGTTTCAAGAAAAATGGCAAGGGCAAAGGAAAGAAGGGTAAAACCAAGAAGGATGGCAAAGCAGTTGCTACTCCTACAAAGAAGCCTAAGCATGGACCTAAGCCAGAAACTGAGTGCTTTCATTGCAACAGAACTGGTCACTGGAAGCGGAACTGCCCCAAGTACCTGGCTGACAAGAAGGCGGCCAACGACAAACAAGGTATATATGATATACATGTTATTGATGTGTACCTTAATAGTTCTCGTAGTAGTGCCTGGGTATTTGATACTGGTTCGGTTGCTCACATTTGCAACTCAAAGCAGGAACTACGAAATAAACGAAGACTGGCAAAGGACGAAGTGACGATGCGCGTGGGAAATGGTTCCAAGGTTGATGTGATCACCGTCGGCACGCTCTCTCTTCGATTACCATCGGGATTAGTGATGAACCTGAATAATTGTTATTTAGTGCCTGCGTTAAGCATGAACATTATATCAGGATCTTGTTTATTGCGAGATGGTTACTCATTTAAATCAGAGAATAAAGGTTGTTCTATTTATATGAGTAATATCTTTTATGGTCATGCACCCAATGTTAGGGGTTTATTCATTTTGAATCTTGATAGTGATGACACACATGTTCATAACATTGATGCCAAAAGATGTAGAGTTATTAATGATAGTATCACTTTCTTGTGGCACAACCGTTTAGGTCATATTGGTGTAAAACGCATAAGGAAGCTCCATCTGATGGAATTTTGGAGTCACTTGATTTTGAATCACTTGACACATGTGAACCATGCCTGATGGGCAAGATGACCAAAACGCCGTTCTCTGGAACAATGGAACGGGCGAGTGACTTGTTGGAAATCATACATACTGATGTGTGCGGTCCAATGAATGTCGAAGCGCGCGGTGGTTATCGTTACTTTCTCACCTTCACTGATGACTTGAGTAGATATGGGTATATTTACTTGATGAAACACAAGTCTAAAACATTTGAAAAGTTCAAGCAATTTCAGAGTGAAGTTGAGAATCATCGTAACAAGAAGATTAAATTTCTTTGATCTGATCGAGGAGGTGAATATCTGAGTTATGAGTTTGGCAGTCACTTAAGACAATGTGGAATCGTTTCATAGTTGACACCGCCCGGAACACCACAGTGTAATGGTGTGTCTGAACGTCGTAATCGGACCTTATTAGATATGGTGCATTCTATGATGTCTCTTGCCGATTTGCCACTATCATTTTGGGGTTATGCATTAGAGACAGCAGCATTCACTTTGAATAGGGCACCATCAAAATCCGTTGAGACGACGCCATATGAACTGTGGTTTGGCAAAAAGCCGAAGTTGTCGTTTCTTAAAGTTTGGGGATGTGATGCTTATGTCAAAAAGCTTCAGCCTGAAAACCTGGAACCCAAAGCGGAAGAGTGTGTCTTCATAGGATACCCGAAAGAGACAGTCAGGTATACCTTCTATCTCAGATCCGAGGGCAAAGTGTTTGTCGCTAAGAATGGAACATTTCTTGAGAAAGAGTTTCTCTTGAAAGAATTGAGTGGGAGGAAAATAGAGCTTGATGAGGTTATTGAACCTTTACTTCAACGAGAGAGTAGCGCAGCGCGGAAAGATGTTTCTGTGGAACCTACGACGGTAGAAGAGGAAGTTAATGATGATGATCATGAAGCTCCAGATCAAGCTGTTGTTGAACCTGTAGGTCGACAAGGACGCGTACTACTCCCGAGTGGTACGACAACTCTGTCTTAGAGGTCATGTTGTTGGACAACAATGAACCTACGAGCTATGGAGGAGCAGTGATGGGCCCGGATTCCGAGAAATGGTTAGAGGCCATGAAATCCGAGATGGGATCCATGTATGAAAACAAAGTATGGACTTTGTAAGTATTACCTGAATGGCGAAAAGCCATTCAGAACAAATGGATCTTTAAGAAGAAGACGGACGCAGACGGTAATGTCACCGTCTATAAAGCTCGACTTTTGGCAAAGGGTTTTTCACAAGGAGTTGACTACGATGAGACTTTCTCACCCGTAGCGATGCTTAAGTCACTAAGAATCATGTTGGCAATAGCTGCTTATTTCGACTATGAAATTCGGCAGATGGATGTCAAAACGACGTTCCTCAACGGTTTCCTTGAGGAAGAGTTGTATATGATGCAACCCGAAGGTTTTGTCGATCCAGAGAATGCTGACAAAGTTTGCAAACTCCAGCGATCCATTTATGGACTGGTGCAAGCATCTCGGAGTTGGAATAAGCGTTTTGATGAGGTGATCAAAGCGTTTGGGTTTATACAAGTTTATGGAGAAGCTTGTATTTACAAGAAAGTGAGTGGGAGCTCTGTAGCGTTTCTAGTGTTATATGTGGATGACATATTGCTGATCGGAAACGATATAGAAATGCTGGAAAGCGTGAAGGAATATTTGAATAAGAGTTTTTCAATGAAGGACCTTGGAGAAGCTGCTTTCATATTAGGCATTAAGATCTATAGAGATAGGTCGAGACGCTTAATAGCACTTTCACAGAGCACATATCTTGATAAAGTTTTGAAGAAGTTCAAAATGGAACAGGACAAGAAGGGGTTGTTGCCTGTGTTACAAGGTGTGAAGTTGAGTAAGAATCAATGCCAAGTGACTGTAGAAGATAAAGAAAAGATGAGCGTCATCCCCTATGCTTCAGCCATAGGCTCTATCATGTATGCAATGATGTGCACAAGACCTGATGTCAGCCTTGCCATAAGTATGGCTGGAAGGTTTCAAAGTGATCCTAGAATGGAGCACTGGCAAGCGGTCAAGAATATCCTTAAGTACCTTAACAGGACTAAGGACATGTTTCTCGTTTATGGAGGTGATGAAGAGCTCGTTGTAAAGGGTTACGTCGATGCAAGCTTCGACATTGATCCGGACGATTCTAAATCGCAAACCGGATACGTATTTATTCTTAACGGGGGAGCGGTAAGCTGGTGCAGTTCCAAGCAAAGCGTGGTAGCTGATTCTACGTGCGAAGCGGAGTACATCGCAGCCTCGGAGGCAGCGAAGGAAGGTGTCTGGATAAAGCAGTTCATGACAGATCTTGGAGTAGTGCCTAGTGTACTGAATCCAATAAATCTGTTCTGTGACAACACTGGTGCCATTGCTCTAGCCAAGGAACCAAGGTTTCACAAGAGGACCAGACACATAAAGCGACGCTTCAACTCCATACGGTTCTACATCAAGGAGAAGGACATAAATATTTGCAAAGTGCACATGGATCTGAATGTTGCAGACCCGTTGACTAAACCTCTTCCAAGGGCTAAACATGATCAACACCAGAACTGTATGGGTGTTCGATTCATTACCATGTAAATCACATAGTTATGTGAACTAGATTATTGACTCTAGTGCAAGTGGGAGACTGTTGGAAATATGCCCTAGAGGCAATATATAATGTGTTTATTATTATATTTCCTTGTTCATGATAATCGTTTATAATCCATGCTATAATTGCATTGATTGGAAACACATTGCATGTGTGGGTAAATAGACAACACTGTGTCCCTAGTATGCCTCTAGTGAACTAGCTTGTTGATCAAAGATGGTCAGGGTTTCCTAGCCATTGACATGTGATGTCATTTGATAACGGGATCACATCATTAGGAGAATTATGTGATGGACAAGACCCAAACTACAAACGTAGCATACGATCGTGTCAGTTTATTGCTACTGTTTTTTGCATGTCAAAGTATATGTTCCTATGACCATGAGATCATGCAACTCACGGATATCGGATGAGTGCCTTGTGTGTATCAAACATCGCAGCGTAACTGGGTGACTATAAAGGTGCTCTACAGGTATTTTTGATGATGTCTGTTGAGTTGGCATGGATCAAGACTGGGATTTGTTACTCCGTGTGACGGAGAGGTATCTCGGGGCCCACTCGGTAATGCAACATCACAATAAGCCTTGCAAGCAATGTGAATAATTGTTAGTTGCGGGATCTTGCATTACGGAACGAGTAAAGAGACTTGCCGGTAACGAGATTGAACTAGGTATGGAGATACCGACGATCGAATCTCGGGCAAGTAACATACCGAAGAACAAAGGGAACGTTATACGGGATTGACTGCATCCTTGACATAGAGGTTCAACCGATAAAGATCTTCATAGAATATGTAGGAACCAATGTGGATGTCCAGGTCCCGCCATTGGTTATTGGCCGTAGAGGTGTCTCGGTCATGTCTACATAGTTCTCGAACCCGCAGGGTCTGCACACTTAAGGTTCGGTGACGTTTCAGTAGTGTAGAGTTATGTATGGTGGTGAACTAAGGTTGTTCGCAGTCCCGGATGAGATCCCTGAAGTCACGAGGAGCTCCGGAATGGTCGAGAGGTAAAGATTCGTATATAGGAAGTCCCAGTTTGGTCCCCGGAAAAGTTTCGGGCTCATCGGTAGTGTACCGGGAGTGCCGGTAGTGTACCGGGGGACCCCCGGGAGGGGTATTTCGACCCCAAGAGGTCCATGGGCTGTGGGAGACTAATTACCATCCCTTAGTGGGATGGGAGAACAGCCACAAAGGCCCATGGCGCACGGGGAGAAATCCAAAAAGGAAAAAGGCAAAAATCAGCCAATAGGAGGCAATCCTACTCCAACTAGGATTGGAGGTGGAATAGGATTCCACCCCCCTTGGCCGGCCGACTCCCCTAGGGGGATTTGTGCGCCAGCCCCTCTCCCCCTCCTCTCCTCCTATATATACTAGTGGATTGGGTGGTTTTTGGACACAACTTACGGCCACGTGCTACCCGATTCACCGGTGCTCCTCTAGATCGGATTTCTGCAGCGCTTAGGCAAAGCCCTGCTGGAATTGCTCCACCACCACCACCATCGGAGTGCCGTCACGCTGCCGGTGAACTCTCTCTCCTCTACACCTCCTCTTGCTTTATCAAGACGGTGGAGATCGTCATCAAGCTGCACGTGTGCTGAACGCGGAGGTGCCGTCCGTTCGGTACTAGATCGGAAGGATCGTGATCAAGGCCACGAGACGTTCGTGATTGGATCGCGGGACGGATCATGACGAGATCGTGGGACGGTTCATGATTGGATCACGGGACGGTTCGTGATTGGATCGCGGGACGCTTGGCGATTTGGATTACGAAGAAGTTCGACTACACCAACCGCGTTCCTTAACGCTTCCCGCTTAGCGATCTACAAGGGTACGTAGATCCACTCTCCCTCTCGTAGATGCTCATCACCATGGATAGGTTTTCATGTGCGTAGGATTTTTTTTTTGTTTCCCATGCGACGTTCCCCAACACATGTAGCCTCTTGGGTCGAAATACCCCCTCCCGATGGTCCCCTGGTACCCTCCCGGCACTCCCAATACGCTACCGATGAGCCCGAAACTTTTCCGGTGACCGAAACAGCACTTCCTATCTATCAATCTTTACCTCCGGACCATTCCGGAGCTTCTCGTGACTTCCGGGATCTCATCCGAGACTCCTAAAAACCTTCGGTCACCACCATACACAACTCTATACTACCGAAACGTCATTGAACCTTAAGTGTGTAGACCCTGCGGGTTCGAGAACTATGTAGACATGACCGAGACACCTCTATGGTCAATAACCAATAGCGGGACCTGGATACCTATACTAGTTCCTACATATTCTACGAACATCTTTATCGGTCAAACCTCTATGTCAAGGATTCAGTTAATCTCGTATGTTGTTCCCTTTGTTCTTCGGTATGTTACTTACTCGAGATTCGATCGTCGGTATCTGTATACCTAGTTCAATCTCGTTTCCGACAAGTCTCTTTACTCGTTTTGTAATACAAGATCCCATGGTTAACACTTAGTCACATTGCTTGCAAGGCTTGTTGTGTTGATGTATTACCGAGTGGGCCCTGAGATACCTCTTCGTCACACGGAGTAACAAATCCCAATCTTGATCCACACCCACTCAACAGACACTCTCGGAGATACCTGTAGAGCACCTTTATAGTCACCCAGTTACATTTCAACGTTTGATACACACAAGGCACTCTTCCAATGAAAGTGAGTTGCATGATCTCATGGTCATAGGAACAGATACTTGACATGCAGAAAACTATAGACATAAACTGACACGATCAAATGCTACGTTTATAGTTTGGTTCTTATCCATCACATCATTCTCCTAATGATGTGATCCTTTTATCAAATGACATCTCATCTCAATTTCTAGGAAACCTTGACCATCTTTGATCAACGAGCAAGTCTATTGGAGGCACACTAGGGACAAAGTGTTGTCTATGTATCCACACATGAAATGTGTTTACAGTCAATACAATTATAGCATGGATAATAAAAAAATATCATGAGCAAAGAATATAATAATAACCATTTTATTATTGCCTCTAGGCCATATTTCCAACAATTCTATGCTCCCTTGTATTGCATCTAACCATTTGTAGTTACTTGGAAGAACATCATTCCACAAGATTGCAACCAACTCCAATTATAAGCAATCTTGTCTTGACCAAGTATCCACAACGCCTCTTGATGATGGAAGGAAGAAGAGAACAAAAACATGTCCTTGACATATACTTGATCATTATTGCAAAATCTCACTTGGTATCATGTCAAATGGATATACCTATCGTTCTTCCTTGCATGACTAACCCTTGTAGGTAACAAGTGTAATAGAACAAGAAGGATTGCTACAAACTCAAGATGTTCTTAATCAACCTCGAGCATCCTCAACAAGTTCACCTGCGACCGATGTCATCAATATCACTCAAAGGTATGCTCTCATATCCTTGAAAAGGCTTTACTCCAAGTCATGAGCTAAAGCAACTCAAGTGATATGAAGACATTAAAATGCTTAATCGAAAAATGGTAACCCCATTTTGATCTTAACATAGAGTATGACCTATGATCAAGTATTCTTGCTTGTGTCCTAAGTCACTATACTCTAATATAGGAGACCTAGTCACCGCCCAGCACTAGTTAAGAATCTCGTGTGGTTTGTTTTCTATTTGCATGATCTCTAGTAACCACTCAAATCTTTTCTAGATGATGCCCTTCACTTTTATTTTGAAAATATTTTCTTTTTACTCTTTGAAAACAGAAGCTTAGTCTCTTATTCTTTTATTTCTATTTTAGCCTTGGAGCCGCCGACTCAGATATCTCGGTTCTACCGAAATTGCAGACAAGATGCACTACAAAATCTCGGTACCACCGATCTATCTGTCTCGGAGTCACCAATTTGTTTTTCTTATATTGTATGTCCTTCTTATGTTACTTCGTTGATCCCTTTAAAAAAACTTAGGGGGAGAATACCAAGACTTACCAAGGAGAGAAGTTACATTCAATGATTCCCTTAGTTCTTTTCTATGAATCCTACTCGCAATGACCCTTGTTCTCGAGGATCCCTT
Organism: Hordeum marinum; assembly: GCA_022496015.1. Classification (NCBI taxonomy): domain Eukaryota; kingdom Viridiplantae; phylum Streptophyta; class Magnoliopsida; order Poales; family Poaceae; genus Hordeum; species Hordeum marinum. The sequence goes on along the minus strand of CM039673.1, from coordinate 539,647,458 downwards.
CCTTGTCAATGATCCCTATACCTACTCCTAAATTTGACCTTTTTGGAAATTAATGCCAAAGGGGGAGAATACCAAAGCTTCATGCTGAAGGGAGAGATACATGTTTATGCAAACGGGGAGATATGATTTAGGGGGAGAGGAGAATATTGATAGTTTATACTTATATAAACAAGGGAAGAATACTAACATAGGGGGAGAAAAATATGTTTTGGAGAAACATGTATTTATTTTATTTTATTTCTCATGTTAGACTTTTCTCACCCTATCCAATCCAAATATCTACATGTTGAGATTCAGGGGGAGAGGATGAACTACTACTTTCATATGTAAGGGGAGAAAGCTCTAAAGGATTAATGCCAAAGGAGGAAACATATTAATCTTAAGGATTACTATTTTCTATATGATCTCCATATGTAAAAGTACCAAGCTATAGTGTTTACTTCTGAGTTTTATTGTCTTTATATTAGTAGAATACTCTTGTGTTCCCTAACATTGTTTTCTCAAGTGTGTTTGTACTACTAGAATGGTCAAGAACTCAAGGTAAGTATATGCATCACATCTTTGATCAAGATGATCTCTTGCTTCTTCCACATATTGTTTGCAAGAGTGAAGTCTTGAACAAGGACACATCTCATTCATATATATTTTGATGCATATATCCAAGATACACACGACTCCTTATATCCCTTCATCCATATGTGTGTCCATGCATTCAAAAGCAACTCTCCTTTAAAGGGTTGCACACATTTAGGGGGAGCAAATTTTAGTCATGTTTCTCTCAATGTCTTCATTATATCCACGCATATCTTTATTTGAGATTTGATTGTATGTTGTCATCAATTACCAAAAAGGGGAGATTGAAAGCACAACATGCTCCCTTGGTGGTTTTGATAATTCATGACAACATACATTGTCTCTTGGACTAATACCTTTATCTAGTGTGTTTCAGATAATAGTCCATGGAGAGTTGGGTTGGCAAAAGGATTGTGGAGATACCCCAAGATGCAAAGAAATGGACTGGCTAAGCTTCAAGCAAGAGGACTCTATGTTTTATATTTGTGCGAAATCACTTTGAGTCCATAGGAAGGCCAATACTATTAAAAGGGGGTAAGGTTTTGTTGGTGAACAAAATGCTCATACGTGCACAAGTGATAGTCACCAAAGGCACCCACAATCTCTCCCACCAAATTCTATCCAAATCCAAACACTCAAAATCGGTGCAACCAACATTCTACATTCGGTGCCACCGATTCCAAACCATAGATAGACTCAGCCAATACCTAGATTTTCGGTGCAACCGACACTGCATTCGGTGCCACTGAGTTGGGCTGCCAACTTCCTGTTACGCAAGATCACAGTTTTGGTCCCTCCGAGATTGTCAAATCGGCGTCACCGAGATTGGGCATTCTGACCATTGGTCACCATATCGGTGCAACCTAGATTCCTATATCCATCTCACCGAGATTAAAAAGTTGCCACCTTTTGGTCACTTTGGTACCACCGAGATTAAGACAATGGTGTCACCGAGTCTGACTTATTGTGTGTAACGGTTGGATTTTTGGGGATGCCTAATATAACCCTTCACAACCATCTACTCGAAAGAGAAGCACTCAGAACCATTCCATACCTATCCTATCAGATTTTCTATGAGAGAACCACCTACCCTTGTGTTGAGGTCAAGATCTTCCACTCCAACCATATGGATCTTGATTTCTAGCCTCCCCAAGTTGATTTCCACCAATCCCATCTCTTCTACCAAGCCATATCTATGAGAGTGATTGTGTGTTGAGGAGTCTATCATCTTAAAGCATAAGAGCAAGGAGTTCATCGTCATTATCGAGCATATTACCTTTTGGAGGGTGGTGCCTCCTAGATTGGTTAGGTGTTGCTTGGGAGCCTCCTACTTCGTGTTGTGGAGTGAACCAAGAAGTTTGTAAGGGCAAGGAGATCGCCTACTTCGTGAAGATCTACCTAGAGTGAGGCTAGTCCTTCGTGGATGGATGTCGTTATGGAATAGTCAAGGTTGCTACTTCGTGGACCCTTATGGTTGGAGCCCTCCGTGGACTCTCGTGACCGTTATACTCCGTGGGTTGAAGACTCCATAAATGTGGGCATACGATAGCACTACCTATCGGGACCACGGGAAAAATCCTTGCATCTCCAATTGCGCTTGATCTCCATATCTCAACTCTTTACTTCATGTGCAATGTCTTTACTTTCCGCTGCTATATTTCTTGACATGCATGTGTAGGGTATTTAGACTTGCTAGTCTTGCTAAAACTGTTAAAATCTGCCAACCAATTAACTTGGGAAAAGGTTAGGTTTTAATTTTCTACTAGTAGTCTATTCACCTCCCCTCTAGACACTATTCTAGTGATCCCTCAATCGCTTCGCTGGCCGTGGTGAGACGACGGCGGTGTCCTCGTGACTGTGTTGGCGCATGTTGGTGGGTGGCGGGTGTGATGGAGCCGAAGGTTGGTCCTGGGTGGCGGGCGCAAGGGGTCGGGAGAAATCCAGGTCGGGTCTTGCCGGCACCAACACGGTGACGCCTGCGGGCGCCGCCATCCTTCTTGAAGGGCGTCGGGTGACCCTCTCCCCCCACTACCCTCTGTGTACCAAGAGAAATCCTAGGATTCGTTCAGGTAGCAGCGTCGTCATCGTCGCATTCCTTCTTGAAGGTGGTGCTTGGTGTGCGAGCGGTAAACGTCTTACCCATCTAGGGCGACGTGTCCATGTTTATACAGTAGGGGTGCCGAACCCTAGTGTAGGCATACATGCGGTTTGAGATAGAGATAAGAGAGGATCTAGGATACAACTTGGGAAGGAATAAAGGAGGAAGTAGTTACAATAAGATCTCATATAAACTACCTCCTAATCTATCTCCTAGTCCGTATCTCTACACTACTTGACAGTCGCACGACGACTGTGATACCATACCCCCCCACACACACACGCGCGCGCACACACACACACACACACATATATATATATATATATATATGTGTGTGTGTGTGTGTGTGTGTGTTGTTTGACACTCCCCCTTAATCACAACTTCATCAAGTTGAGATTATGTTTGAACTCTTCAAAGCTTCTTGTAGGTAAGGCTTTAGTAAACCCATCTGCAACTTGATCTCTAGAATGAATGAACCGAATATCAAGCTATTTTTGTGCAAATCTTTCTCTGACAAAATGAATATCTATCTCAATGTGCTATGTTCTGCCATGAAAGACTGGATTTGTAGATAGGTAGGTAGCACCAAGATTATCACACCACAAGCATGGAACTTGAGAACTCCGAATACCAAGTCTTTTAGCATTGATTGAACCCAGAGGATTTCAACTGTGGCATTTGCTAATGCCTTATACTCTTCCTTGGTGCTAGATCGAGACACGGTAGCTTGTTTCCTTGCACACCATGAAATCAAGTTGGGTCCAAAAATATTGCAAATCCACCAGTAGAGCACCAGTCATCCAGACATCCTGCCAAATCAGAATCAAAAAATGCACTAACAAGGGTTGAGGGTGACTTGCTGAAACTAAGGCCAATGCTCAAAGTGTGTTTGACATATCTGACTATGCGTTTTGCAGCACTCCAATGTACTATAGTGGGAGCATGCAGAAACTGACACACCTTGTTGACAGCAAAAGAGATGTCAGGCCTTGTTAGAGTCAAGTACTGAAGTGCACCAACCAAGCTTATGTACTTTGTACTGTCCTCTTGATTCAAGAGATGCCCTTCTGTGAGAGATAGTTTTTCTGAACTATATAACGGAGTGAGAGAGGGTTTACAACCATGCAAACCTACATTTTTTACCAGATCGGTTGCATACTTCTCTTGAGAAAAATGAAGTCCATCCTTGTGTTTCTTCACCTCAATCCCAAGGAAGTAATGCAAATCTCCAAGGTCCTTGAGAGCAAATTATGCACTTAAGTCCTTCAGTAATGATGCAATCGCCTCACAAGATGAACTTGTAACAATGATATCATCAACATATATGAGAACAAATATGCATGTGTTGAGCTTGTCGTAAATTAATAGTGAGGTATCTGACTTGGAAGGAACAAAACCAAGTGACTGTATTTTGTGACTAAGACGAGAGTACCATGATCTTGGAGCTTGTTTCAGGCCATAGAGTGCATTATCAAGTTTGCACACAAAAGAGGGGTTAGATTTGCTCTCAAACCCATGAGGTTGTTTCATATATACCTCCTCTTCCGGAACACCATGAAGGAACGCATTCTGCACATCTAACTGCCTGAGACTCCATCCCCTAGAAACATCAATAGACAAAACAAGATGAATAGTGGTAGCTTTTACAATGGGACTGGATGTGTCCTCATAGTCAATACCATATCTCTATTTAAATCCCTTTGCAACAAGTCTAGCCTTGTATCTATCAATTGTTCCATCAGATTTCCTTTTAACTCTGAAGACCCACTTGCAATAAATAAGATTTTTACCTTGCCGTGGGGGAACCAAATGCCATGTTTTATTTCTCTTTAGTGTCATATATTCTTCCTGCATTGTTGTTCTCCACTTTTCATCTCGAAGTGCCTCATCAAGAGTCCTTGGTTCACCTGGTTCATCTGTAGAACAAACTAGGCCATATTTACTCATGTGTTTATAGTTGAGTGGTTGAATTACACCTTCCTGCAAGCGTGTATGTCGTCGAGGTTGCACCATAGAACCAGCCAGAACAGAAGATCCTGGACCGTGCACATGAGTTGCAGGTGATGGCGATCTCGAGGCTGATTCGTCTGGCATTGGCGGCCATACCGGATCTTCTGTGACTGCAACCCATGGTGACGAGGGGGCAGAGGACGCAGAAGATCCTGCCTCGCCACCGACTAGCTCATCAGGGACACATAATTGCGTGGGCTCTCATGGCTCAACACCGGATCCCGTGCCTGTCGGTCGCACCGGGTCGTGCCGCTTGTAGCAACGCAATTGGTCAGTGAGGCGCGTGTCGTTGGAGCCACCAGGAAGCTACCAAGAGGCGGCTCGCGATTGGCACGGAACCGATGTGGGAGTGCCGCCACCCGAGGGCTGGCACATGGCTCATGTGGAGCCATCGGAACCCGCACGAGCGGCTGAGTCTGTTGTCGGGTCTGGCTTGCTTGGCGCGTCAGCCGGCGCTAATGCCGGCGCAGATTTCCTATGCTACAGCTGATTCTGCGCCGATCCCGAGGAGGATATGTCCCCTGCGTGTGGACACATGAGATATGGGACTTGAGGGCCATTTTTTGCATCATCTGTTTCGCTGTTTGCTCTTGTAACATCATCACAACACTTGTGTGCACCATTTATACCATTAGAAGGGTTAGTCAACGTTGAATCATCACAAGTAGTTTCCCTTGATCTAAACTGGTGAGATGATATGGTAAAAGAAGAATTTCTTTGCGAAGGAGTGCACCGGTGTTGGGATGAAGAGCGGCACAAGGAAACTGAGTTTCTTCAAAGACAACATCATGGAAGATATAGACACATCCCGTAGAGACATCTTGGCATTCGACACCTTTGTGTTGGGCACTGTACCCAAGAAAAACGCATTTCTTTGAGCGAAACATAAGTTTGCGGTTGTTATATGGACAAAGATTCGTCCAACATGCTCATCCAAAAACACGTAGAGATGTGTAATAAGGTTTGGTGTGGAGGAGCCTTTCTATCGGAGTTTCGTTATTGATAACACAACTAGGAAGCATGTTAATGATGTGAACTGCCGTAAGAAAAGCTTCATCCCAAAATTTTAGTGGCATAGAGGCGCCAGCTAAAAGTGCTAACCCAACCTCAACAATATGCATGTGCTTGCGTTCGGCCGAACCGTTTTGTTGGTGCGAATGGGGACATGACTCATGGTGTGAGATGCCAAGAGTTTGAAAGAAAGAGTTCATCTTTTCATACTCTCCTCCCAATCCGATTGAACAACAAGCATCTTGCTGTCAAACTTGCGTTCAAGGAGTGCTTGAAAATTTTGGAAGACTTGAAAGACATCGGATCTTTTCTTGAGAAGGTAAATCCAAGAGAATTTACTATAGTCATCAATAAAACTAACGTAGTAGGTATGTATACCAGCGTAGTTGGGGGCAGGACCCCAAACATTTGAAAAACTTAATTGCAATGGTTTGGTAGAAACACTAGTAGATATGGGATAAGGTAATTGATGTCTCTTAGCTCATTTACAGGAATCACAAATAGTGTCAATATTTCGCTCACCAACAAACGGGAGCTTATTCTTTCTAAGTAAGTTTTCAACTAAGGAAAATGAAAGCATGTCCCAGACGATCATGCCACCGTGTCGAGGAAAGCTTGATAGCACCACAAGCTTGTTTATTCAATCCCCGAATCTCTGGAATCAACGGGTACAGCCCATGAACACATCTACCTCGATAGAGGATTCTCTTCGTCACCTGGTCTTTGATCAAAAAGAAATAAGGATGAAATTCAAGGAAGACATGATTATCAATGGCAATTCTATGAACAGAGAGAAGACTTTTGTTTGTGCTAGGAACATGCAATATTTTTCGAAGATGGGTTTTGCGAGAAGGGGTACTAAAACTTGAATGATCAATGTGACGGATTTCCATACCTTCACCACTAGCAATGTGGATCTGGTCCTTGCCATGGTACTTCTCCTTCATGGTCACCTTCTCGAGTTCATTGGTGATGTGGTTGGTGGTGCCACTATCGATGTACTAGTTGGTGTTGATTCCGTAGGAGCCATCTGCAGCCGCCGCAACTTTGTAATCGCTTTGAGAGGAGTCATCCTCCTCCTCATGGAGGTACTAGCAATCTTTTGCCGTGTGCCCCATCTTGCCACATATCTAGCAGTGAGGGGGATTGGGACGCGCTCGAGGAGTTCCACCCCATGGCGATTATTGTTGTTGGAGGGAGCACGCCCGTCGTTGCGGGAGTTAGAGCCGCCTCCATTGGATCGCCCCTGGCACGAGATGAACTCCCGCACCGAGAGGGGCCGCCACGACCACGAGATGTCGAGTTTGCCGAGGACTTGAAGCCGCCGCCGCCGGACCCGTGGAGGTGTGCCATCCGCTGATCAAAATTTGACAGCATGGCAAAGAGTTCGATGATGGTGTCAGGTGTGATGCGAGCATCAAGAGCAGAAACAAGGGGTTGATAGTCAGCATCAGGACCATGGATGATGCAGGATATGAGCTCATCATCGGGATCGCCTTGCCCGCCATAGCCAGCACATCGGCGTAGCCATGCATGGCAGCGAAGTAGGAGGCGATGGAGAGGGCGCCCTTCTACGCGTTGATGAGGGAGGTGCGTATGTTGTTGATGTGACTCACTGATTGCGACAAGAACATGCCAGCAAGCGTCGTCCAGAGTGCGCCTGCGGTGGTGACTGTGGTCACCGTGAGGAGCACCTCCTTTGTGAGGTTGCTCAGCAGGTAACCAAGAAGATGCTGGTCCTCCCGTACCCAGATAGAGTGGAGAGGGTTGGGCGATGCAGTCTCCTTGCCGTCTGATATGTCTCCAACGTATCTATAATTTTTGATTGTTCCATGCTATTATATTATATTTTTTGGATGTTTTATATGCATTAATATTCTATTTTATATTATTTTTGGGAGTAACCTATTAATCTAGAGCCTAGTGCCAGTTTCTGTTTTTTTCTTGTTTTTGAGTTTCGCAGATAGCAAATATTAATCGGAGTCCAAATGGAATAAAACCTCCGGAATGATTTTTTTCTGGAATAAAAGGAAGCCACGAGACTTGAGAACCAAGGCAAAGGAGCTTCCACGGGGCCACAAGCCCGCTTGCCGCGGCCAGGGGGGCCACCCGCACCGGGCAGGCTTGTGGCCCCTTGGCAACTCCCCTAACCCTAATTTTCGGCCTATAAATTCCCAAATATTCCATCATTATCAGAAAGAGCCACAAAAACACATTTTCGCCACCAGAGGCCTCCATTCCTGAGAGATCCAATCTTGGAGCCTTTTCCGGTAATCTGTCGAAGGGAGATTCGATCACGGAGGGCATCTACATCAACTCCATTGCCCCTCCGATGATGCGTGAGTAGTTCACCACAGACCTACGGGTCCATAGCTAGTAGCTAGATGGATTCTTCTCTCTCTTTGCTTCTCAATACCATGTTCTTCATGATCTTCATGGAGATCTATCCAATGTAATACTCTTTTGCGGTGTGTTTGTTGAGATCCATGAATTTTGGATTTATGTTCAGATTATCCATGAATATTATTTGAGTCTTTCCTGAATTCTTATATGCATGATTTCATATCTTTTCAAGTCTCTTCGAGTTATTGGTTTGGTTTGGCCAACTAGATTGGTAATTCTTGCAATAGGAGAAGTGCATGCTTGGTTTTGGGTTCAATCTTGCGGTGTCCTCACCCAGTGACAAAGCAGGGGTAGCGAGGCATGTATTGTGTTGTTGCCATCAAGGGTAAAAAGATGGGGTTTTCATCATATTGCTTGAGTTTATACCTCTACATCATGTCATCTTATTTAATGCGTTACTCTAATCTTCATGAACTTAATACTCTAGATGCAGGCACGAGTCGATCGATGTGTGGAGTAATAGTAGTAGATGCGGAATCATTTTGGTCTACTTGTCACGGACATGATGCCTATATGCATAATCATTGCCTTGGATATATTCATAATTATTCGCTTTTCTATCAATTGCTCAACAGTAATTTGTTCACCCACCGTAATACTTGCCATCATGAGAGAAGCCATCTAGTGAAACCTATGGCCCCCGGGTCTATTTTCCATATTATATTTTCAGATCTAAAACCAAAAACACCAAAAAATACTTGTTGCATTATTTTTACTTTTAATTTCACTTTCCGTTCAAGCACCCTATTATATCTATCTCTATTAGATCTCGTCCTTGCAAGTAACCATGAAGGGATTGACAACCCCTTTATAGCGTTGGGTGCAAGAGTTTGATTCTTTGTGCAGGTATATCTATTGGTGGCTCGCTTGTATCTCCTACTGGATTGATACCTTGGTTCTCAAAAACCGAGGGAAATACTTATCTACTTTGCTGCATCAAACCGTTCCTATTCACGGGAAACCAACGCATGCTCGAGAAGTATCAAGAAGGATTTCTGGCGCTGTTACCGGAAAGATACATAGCTAGTCAAGGATACCAAGTACCCATCACAAACTCATCTCTTGCATTTACATTATTTTCCATTTGTCTCTCGTTTTCCTCTCCCCACTTCTAAAACAATTTTCAGAAAACAGCAAAAATATTTGCCTTTTTATTCGCCCTTCTTTTGTTTGAACCTCTTTTGCTTATGTGTTTGCTTTGCCGTCATGTCGGAGACTTTCAATGATAATGATAGTAATAATCTTGAGGGGAATCTTGATGCCCTTGTTAATGACAACCCTCAAGAAGAACCCACTATCATTCATACAAAAAGGTTCCGTATAGGTAGTGGTAATATCATTGGAAAAGGTGTTATTCAAGATTTTTTCACTTGTGCGGGAACGCTTCCTACTTTAGGAGGTTCCATTCTCAATAAAACTATAGTCTTGCGGACACTATAACTTTGTTAATAAGTGAACTTTAGAGACAATTCTTGCACATTCACCCTTGCATACAAATGATTTTCCTTGAGTTTTCTAATATGCAACATTCTTCTGTTAAGCACGCCGCCACTATATTCCTAGCTCACGAGTTTAGGTTTATCATGAAAGAGGCTAGTGAAATATTTGATCATTATAAAATCAATGGTGGATGTCCCCCTATTGAGGAGATCCTTTTTAATCAAGAAGAGATAATGAGATTACGATCTCAAGATCAAGTTGCTTATAATGAAATTTTGAGAAAGAAAGTCCCTACCGAGGTTTTGGTTGATAAGATTTCTGAACTCAATGATAATTTTGCTATACAAAGTAACGGATTGGAGTTAATTCTTAAGAAAAGTCTCATGCCCTTTAACCAAAGAAAATCTTATAATGATGAATTGATTATACACTATAAGGGACATAAGGAGGAACATATCCCTCCCGTACTTGATCTTGATGACCCCAATCCTCTTAAATTCAGCCCATTTGATTACTTTTGCTTGCCACAATGGAAATTAGCTACTAAAATAATGGAGTATGAGATGAGCATGCATGATCTCCCTTATTTTTATTATGACAATACCTACATCTGCGTTTTGCCTAGCTAGGGGCGTTAAACAATAGCGCTTGTTGGGAGGCAACCCAATTTTATTTTGTTTTCTGCTTTTTGCTTCTGTTTTGGTGTGTTTGGCACATTATTACTTCTTTAGTAATTGTGTTTTGTGTTTAAATTAGTGTTTGAGCCAAGTAAAACCTTTGGGGTGATCTATGGTAGTTGTTGATTTGATCTTGCTGGAAAACAGAAACTTTTGCGCTCAGTCCGAGAATTTTTTGAATATTTCAGAGAGTCAAATTGATCTGAAATTTTTACACAGGATTTATATACAAATTTACCTGGTCGTCATAATTTCTCAGAATTTTTAGAGTTCCATAAGTATTCAAAGTTTACAGATTTCTATAGATTGTTCTGTTTTTTTGATAGATTCTGTTTTTTTGTGTTGTTTGCTTATTTTGATGTATCTATGGGTCGTATCGGGGGGTATGAGTCATGGAAAAGTTGGAATACAGTAGATATTGCACAGATATAAATAAAGAATGAGTTCACAACAGTACCTAAAGTGGTGATTTATTTTTCTTGTACTAACGGATCTCATGAGTTTTCTGTTGAGTTTTGTGTTGTGAAGTTTTCAAGTTTTGGATGAAGATTTGATGGACTATGGAATAAAGAGTGGCAAGAGACTAAGATTGGGGATTCCCAAGGCACCCAAGTCATATTAAAGGATACCAAAAATCCTAAGATTGGGGATGTCCCGGAAGGCATCCCCTCTTTCGTCTTCAATCCATCGGCAAATTTACTTGAGGCTATATTTTTATTCACCACATGATATGTCTTTTGCTTGGAGCGTCTTGTATGCTGTGAGTCTTTGCTTGTTAGTTTGTCACAATCATCCTTGATGCACACATCTTTTGAGAGATACACGCTGAATCATGAATTTGTTAGAATACTCTATGTGCTTCACTTATATCTTTTGAGCTAGGCAATGCTCTAGTGCTTCACTTATATCTTTTTAGAGCATGGTGGTGTTATATTTTATAGAAATTATTGAACTCTCGTTCCTCACTTATATTATTTTGATATTTTATTAAAACAACATGGTAATTTGTTTAGGTTATGAATTTATTCCTAATATAATGGCATCAAAGAGGAATATAATAAAAACTTTCATATTAAGTGCATTAACAACTATGAGAAGTTGGATTCCTTGCATATAGTTTTGAGATAATAGGGATGGTAATATGAGAGTCATGCTAGTGAGTAGTTGTGAATTGAAGAGATACGTGTGTTAAAGCTTGTGATTCCCGTAGCATGCACGTATGGTGAACCGTTATGTAACGAAGTCGGAGCATGACTTGTCTAATGATTGTCGACCTTTGTGTGAGGGTCGGGAGCACGCGATGGTTAACTCCTACCAACCTCTCCCCTAGGAGCATGCGTCTAATGTTTTGTTTGATAACTAATAGAATTTTTTAATAAGTATGTGAGTTCTTTATGACTAATGTGAGTCCATGGATTATACGCACTCTCACCCTTCCATCTTTGCTAGCCTATCTAGTACCGCGCAACTTTCGTCGGTACGTCAAACCCTCCTTCCTCAAAACAGCCACCATATATTCCTCAAAACATCCACCATACCTACCTATTATGGCATTTTCATAGCCATTTCGAGATATATTGCCATGCAACTTCCACCATGTAGGTTTTTTGTGACTTGCGTCGTCACTTCATATTGCATATAGAGTTATATCTTGTCATAGGAATCGAGTTGTAATTTCTTTTTCTTTGAGTTATAAGTAAATCAAAGTGTCATGATTTTTCATTAATAGAGCATTGTCACATGATAGAAAAGGATGATGGAGGCTGTGACTCCCTCACAAGTTGGGACGAGTATCCGAACTTTACAAAAAAATAAAAGAGGCCAGCGAAGCCCAAACAAAAAAATAAAAGAGGCCAAAGAAGCCCACCAAAATAAAAAATGAGAGAAAGAGAGAAGGGACAATTGCTACTATCTTTTTCCACACTTGTGCTTCAAAGTAGCACCATGATCTTCATGATAGAGAGTCTCCTATTTTGCCACTTTCAGATAACTAGTGGATATTCATTATGCATGACCATTTAGTTTTCTTTTTGAGCTTTCATACACTTATAGCTCTAAGTGCATTTCTTGCATGGCAATCCCTACTCACTCACATTGATATCTATTGATGGGCATCTCCATAGCCCGTTGATACGCCTAGTTGATATGAGACTATCTTCTCCTTTTTTCCCTTGCACCCCCTCCATAGTCTATTCCACTTATAATGCTATATCCATGGCTCACGCTCATGTATTGCGTGAGAGTTGAAAAGGTTTGAGAACACCAAAAGTGTGAAACAATTTCTTGACTTGTTCATCGGGGTTGTGCATGATTTAGATACTTTGTGTGGGGAAGATGGAGCATAGCCAGACCATATGATTTTGTAGGGATAACTTTCTAAGGCCATGTTATTTTGAAAGGACACGACTACCTTGTTGGTGTGCTCGATGTATTACTATTTTTATATCAATATTAGACTATTGTTTTGAATCTAACGGATCTGAATATTCATGCCATAATAAAGAATATTACTTGGATAAATATGTTGGGTAGCATTACACATCAAAAATTCTGTTTTTATCATTTACCTACTCGAGGACGAGCAGGAATTAAGCTTGGGGATGCTAATATGTCTCCATCGTATCTATAATTTTTGATTGATCCATGCTATTATATTATCTGTTTTGGATGTTTTATATGCATTAATATGCTATTTTATATTATTTTTGGGACTAACCTATTAATCTAGAGCCTAGTGCCATTTTTTGTTTTTTTCTTGTTTTTTGAGTTTCGCAGATAAGGAATATTAAACGGAGTCCAAACGGAATAAAACCTCCGGAATGATTTTTTTATAGAATAAAAGGAATCCACGAGACTTGAGAACCAAGGCAGAGGAGCTGCCATGGGGCCACAAGCCCGCTTGTTGCGGCCAAGGGGGGCACCCATGCCGGGCAGGCTTGTGGGCCCTTGGAAGCTCCCCTAACCCTAATTTCTGCCTATAAATTCCCAAATATTCCATCATTATCAGAATGAGCCACGAAAACACTTTTCCGCCAACAGAATCCTCCGTTCCTGAGAGATCCAATCTTGGAGCCTTTTCCGGTAATCTGCCAGAGGGGGATTCAATCACAGAGGGCATCTACATCAAGTCCATTGCCCCTTCGATGATGCATGAGTAGTTCACCACAGACCTACGGGTCCATAGCTAGTAGCTAGATGGCTTCTTCTCTCTCTTTGCTTCTCAATACCATGTTCTTCATGATCTTCATGGAGATCTATCCGATGTAATATTCTTTTGCGGTGTGTTTGTCGAGATCCGATGAATTTTGGGTTTATGTTCACATTATCCATGAATATTATTTGAGTCTTTCCTGAATTCTTATATGCATGATTTCATATCTTTGTAAGTCTCTTCGAGTTATTGGTTTGGTTTGGCCAACTAGATTGGTAATTCTTGCAATAAGAGAAGTGCATAGTTTTGGGTTCAATCTCGCGGTGTCCTCACCTAGTGACAAAGTAGGGGTAGCGAGGCACATATTGTATTGTTGCCATCAAGGGTAGAAAGATGGGGTTTTCATCATATTGCTTGAGTTTATCTCTCTACATCATGTCATCTTACTTAATGCGTTACTCTGTTCTTCATGAACTTAATACTCTAGATGCAGCACAAGTCGGTCGATGTGTGGAGTAATAGTAGTAGATACAGAATCGTTTTGGTCTACTTGTCACGAACGTGATGCCTATATTCATAATCATTTCCTTGGATATCTTCATAATTATTTGCTTTTATGTCAATTGCTCGACAGTAATTTCTTCATCCACTGTAATACTTGCCATCATAAGAGAAGCCATCTAGTGAATACTATGGCCCCGGGGTCTATTTTCCATATTATATTTTCAGATCTAAAACCAAAAACACCAAAAATACTTGCTGCATTATTTTTACTTTTAGTTTTACTTTCTGTTCAAGCACCGTATTATATCTATCTCTATTAGATGTCATCCTTGCAAGTAACCGTGAAGGGATTGGTAACCCCTTTATAGCGTTGGGTGCAAGAGTTTGATTCTTTGTGCAGGTATATCTATTGGTGGCTCGCTTGTAACTCCTACTGGATTGATACCTTGGTTCTCAAAAACTAAGGGAAATACTTATCTACTTTGCTGTATCAAAGTGTTCCTCTTCACGGGAAACCAACGCATGCTCGAGAAGTAGCACCGTCCTTGGTGGTGAAGAGGAGCTTCGCCAGCTCCAGCTGGGTGCCATCGACATAGCCGAAGACGCCGGCACAACGCAGCTAGGGTATGATCTGCGTGCGCCATAGCACGTAGTTCGTGCGGGTTAGCTTCTCGGTGACCTGGCTATTGAGGCTAGGCTGGAAGAAAGCGCCGGAGGAGGAAGACATGATGAGGCTTCGACACAGATGGTTTTGGTAGCTAGATGAACTGAAGAAGAGGGGCTCTGATTACCATGTGCGAGCGGTAAACATCTTACCCATCTAGGGCGACGTGTCCATGTTTATATAGTAGGGGTGCCGAACCCTATAGTAGGCATACATGCGGTTTGAGATAGATATAAGAGAGGATTTAGGATACAACTTGGGAAGGAAGAAAGGAGGAAGTAGTTACAATAAGATATCATATAAACTACCTCCTAGTCTATCTCCTAGTCCATATCTCTAGACTACGTAATAGCCGCACCACGGCTGTGACACCGTACCACATATATAAATATATGTTTTTACACTTGGTACACGGCAACTCGGTGGCTTTGGAGCGTGGTGGTTACGTTCGATGGGCATAGCGGTTGCGGAGTGCCGTAGCTTTCGTTGATCCGGCGTTGTAGGCATTTTTTTCTCTTATTTTCTCTTGTATTTTGTTTTGGGTGTGCTGTGTTGTTAGCCCCAACGTTGATCGGAATGTTGTATCGGGTGGTTGCTATATCAATATAGCGGGGTGAAAGCCTATTTCGAAAGACAGTGTCTAGGAAATGGACGACTTCTAAGTGCTTAGATTTATGCGAGTAATTGAATTTTTTTTTACCGAGCATGACATAGGCTTGCAGTGGTCGAGTTCCAGCAAGCATATGGAAACTAGAAATTGAAAGCCTATGTCATGCTAGATTTTCAGTGATCTGAATAGGAGAAATGCACCTCCAACAACATCAGCCATTAGCTTGCGGAAATTGCATGCATTTGTGATTTCCATATTGGAAAGGAGTATTTCAACCACTAGTGTTACTCTATCCCCACTGGGAGGTTTGATTTCAGTTAGCATTTCTTTGTAATCCATAAACACAGGACTGTATTAACAGAACAAGTCTGCCCCTAGTATAATATCATAACCTTGTAACTTAAGCACTCTGTAGTCACACTGAAGATTATGTCCCTGTATTGTACTCCATCCAAATCAAATTACTTGTTACAAAAATGGATGTATATAGAATAAAAAATACATCCAGATACATCCATTTCTGTGACAAGTAATTCGGAACAGAGGGAGGGCTATTGATTTGCAATAGTGTTAATCCATAGACCCTCCATTAGCGACTACTACCTTAACTTCCTACTTGGTTGGAGGGCACATTTGGTCCGTTTAGCTAACATAGGAGAGAAAAAGGTTGCAGTGCTCCCACTGTCAATAAGTGCCATGGAATTGCAATTGTTGATGTGAACAGTCGCTGTGAATATATACTTTTTGATTCCCATCAATGCATGCATGGAAATCTGGAGTTGTAGATCGGGTAATTCAGTACTCTGCTATACCATTTCCTCATCATAGTCAGTAAAATAAATGATATCAGCCTTTTCGGGAATTTGGGACCGAAATGCTTGCACTTGTCCCTGTTGGCTCATTTTGCACACCAATAAACCATTTTTCATTGCATTTCTAGCATACTCCCTTTTGCTTGCTTGTTCAAGGAGATGTATTTTGAGGACTGTTGGGAATAAATTGCACTTTCCTTCTAACACGCAATGGTTGTTGTTGGAAAGTAGCTCTTTAAGGGGGCTGAGCTTGCTCCGTTTTCCTAGCTAACCATATAGATTTCTGCATATTAGGAGGTTCATGACACTATATGTAATGTTGTATGTCGCCATTAAGTCCATAAATAAAGTGGTTCATATAATAAGTCAGACATTGCTGGATTGTCCCAGGCGGTGTCCTGGAGGCTAAGGGGCCTCTCACCATGTGGACTCCCGGCCTGGTGAGCCGGGCTGAGGACCCCTTATCGGTTTCGACCTTGGCCAAATCGGGCGGCCCATGGCGTAATCATAAGGTTTGAAAAGACTTGCCATACATGACGAGGCACTAGATTCATGTAGAACTCTGCCTTCACGTATGTAGCCGACTAGTATCTTGTACCCTAGGACACCCAAGTCTATACCTAATATTAAGGACCGTTTCTCTAATTTTTTTCCTCCTGTTTATTTCGTACGTCCACCTATCAGCCCATAAATCTATATCTATACCTAATATTAAAGGGAGGACCGTTTCTCTACTTTTTTTCGTCCTCCTGTTTATTTCGTACGTCCACCTATCAGCCCATAAAATTAAACTAAATTATCCATCACGCCACTCATAAGTGAAAAAAAACTCTTCGTTAATTGTTTCTCTGATTTTTTTTGCATGTCACTGAAACTGTCCTTAAAGTTGAAGTAAATTACCGAGCTCGCCACCCGTAAGTGAAAAAAAATACCCACCACGCCGCCCATAAGTGAAAAAAAAAACTCTTCGTTAATTGTTTCTCTGATTTTTTTTGCATGTCACTGAAACTGTCCTTAAAGTTGAAGTAAATTACCGACCCCGCCACCCGTAAGTGAAAAAAAACTCTTTGTGAATTGTTTCTTTAGATGTTTCGTCTGTCGTTGAACTGCCCCTGAAGTTGAACTAAATTACACATCCTTCCATTTGTCAAAAAAATTACACATCCAGCCATCTGTAAAAGTGAAAAAAACGAGCGTTCATCTGAAATATTCGTCCGTCGTAAGGCCTACAGTTTTCCATCTATCGAGAGACTTGCATTTTCTTTTCCTTCTCATACACGCATCAAAGATATACTAAAAAATACACATCAAGGATCAAGTCCAACATCAATACATTGTGAGCATGTTAAAATGCACGTGTCTTACGTTCGCATTTGTGCGGTTGGTATACAAATATTCAAATACGTGTATATACATAGAGTGCGAATATTTAAAACTTGATTTGAACATCATAATTTTATTATCCCGTTGCAACGCATAGGCATTTTTGCTAGTATCTATATAAACCAAGGGGCCTGACTTGAAGATCACCATATTCTTATACTCACAATCTCTTGTAGATATTTGTACTTTGTACACCCAATATTACAAGTATCTATATAGTTGTAATAGCGTGTTCCATACCTCCTGCTCCGAGAACGGCAGGTCCATGCCAGCAGTGCCAAGCTTTGATTGTATTATTGCATTAGGATGTACAAAGTACAAATATTGAACTTGGATAAAACCTTGTCTCCTTGTTACCACTATTACAAGAAATATAGCTTAGGATCCCCTACCTACGTCAGTGGTGGCACATACATGTGATGTAAGAATTGGCACATACAGGTGTGTCCCAGAATTATAACCTGCACTTACCTTGAGGGTTATTGTCTATATTGTCATGTACGAACTTAAGGACATGATGAGTACGTATCTCCACATTGGCTCCAAAAATGATGAGCATGTCCTGCACGCTCACATTCATGGCATCGATCTTGTCCTTGATACCATGGAGGTGGTGCCGTTGGTTCGAGGTCAGCGCCTAGTTGTTTCAGGCCGCCTTTCCTCCGGACAGCGCAAGGTTGACACAGTTCTAAGTCCATCACTGACTGCACCTGCATCGACACCACGTCGGGGTTGGCTACAGAAGCCACAAGCGAAGGAGGGGCTGCACCTCGGTTGACCATCTTGGGCGTTGGATTGGCCGTAGCACCGGGAGCGGCCGGAGTGGAGGAAGAGGGAGGAAGATCTTGCGCTTCTCCTTGATGAACCGGGGAGTCTACCACTTCAGCCTCAAGCGTGTGTGTTGGGGCCTGCGGATCGAGCATGGCACATATAAGTACAAAGTTGAAGTGAACGCGTCTATTTGACTTGTCTGGTTGGAGTACTTACTTGCTCAGCGCGGGTCTCGCCCCGAGGTTTCCAAAAAATGTTCTTAGCATTCGAAACAATGTTCGTGGCATTAATTTTTTTCTAATACGATGTAAAACAAATGTTTGTGTATCGTTCAAATAAATTGATCGTGGAATTTTTAAAAATGATCACTTGTTTTCGAAAAAAAAATTGACATTTATAAAATGTAAAAACTGTATCGTACACATTTGAAACAATGTTCGTATTTTTCAAAAAATATGTTCGCGATAAAAAAATTAAAGCTAATATAATGTAAACAATGGTTAATACAACTCAAAGAAATGTATATCATATTTCAAATGTTTAATATTTATTCAAAAATTAAAACTTAGTGTGAAAACTATTCAACATGCATCAAAAAAGTGCTAGGCGTGTGTATAAAAATGTACATCATTTTCTGATAGAAAACTAGACATGTTATTGACAAAATAAAAAATGATTAAAAAATGAAACACTCGATGAAAACCGATAAGAAAAGACATAGAAACAAACGGAAGATAAAAAAACTTGAGCCGAACCGGCCCGTAGAGCCTTCCGAAAGCCACTTTAATGGGCCAATCAACTAACCTCCCAGTTTGTGACAAGTGGCGCACATCATGTGTGCCACTTGTTGTAACCTAGGAGTTTTCTTTTTTTCGTTGATCCATATTTTTAAAACGTTTTATCTCCTAAGCCATGCATCCAAATCTCAAACGATTTTCATCGTTGGGTTTGTCGCATCGAGATCTTCAAAACTAGATCCCATGTTGATGGGTTTTCCTAAAAAAATCACGAAAAAAAAGGGACAAAAACCCGGGTGAAAAAACCGTGACTCACGCGCTAGAGAAAAAAAAACGCATTTTTCCCTTTTCGAGAAACCCGGGTGAAAAAACCGTGCCTCATGGTCGTGCCTCTCGCGAAAACAAAATCATGCCTCTCGCGAAAAAAAGAAAGTAGAAAACGCGTTTTTTTTTCCTTTTCGAGAAGCATGGTCGTGTCTCTCGCAATGCCAAAATCGTGCCTCTTGCGAAAACAAAACCGTACCTCTCACGAAAAATAAACACGTTTTTTTTTCTCAAATACATTTGAGGTTCGCTCGTCACCGGAGGAGTCACCTCGGTGGTGGGGATCTAGTCTCTGCCGCACATATCGGGCGTGGGTGGCTGGTCGGTTGGGCTACCTGCATTCGACCTCGGGTCATCGATGGAGGCGAGGTCTTGGGGAGTCGGCGGAGGCGCTTATGCAACAGGCATGGCGATTAGAGTCATCGTATTACTGTGGGGGTGGTGCCCAAGGAGGAGCCGACCACTTCGGCCACAAGCATTTGTTGCGGCCTACGGATCGAGCATGGCACATATAAGTACAGAGTTGAAGTGAACGTCTCCCTCGTTAACTTGTTGGAGTACTTACTTGCTCAGCGCGGGTCTCGCCTCAAGGTTTTCAAAAAATGTTCTTAGCACTCGAAAAAATGTTTGCGGCATTTAAAAAATGTTAATACAATGTAAATCAAATGGTTGAGTATCATTCAAATAAATTGCTCGTGGCATTTTAAAAAATCATTACTTGTTTTGGAAAAAAAACCTTGACATTTATAAAACGTAAAAACTGTACTGTACACATTTGAAAAAATGTTCATGTGTTTCAAAAATATGTTTGAGATAAAAAAATTAAAGTTAATATAATGTAAAAAATGTTCATGTAATATAAAAAATGGTTAATACAACTCAAAGAAATGTATAACATATTTCAAATGTTTAGTATTTATTCAAAAATTAAACATCAGTGTGAAAACTATTCAACATGCATCAAAAAATGCTAGGCGTGTATACAAAAAATGTACAATGTTTTCTCAAAGAAAAGTAGACATGTTATTGACAAAATGAAAAATGAAAAGAAAAACAGCAACACTCGATGGAAACCGATAAGAAAACACATAAAAACAGGAAGATAAAAAACCCTGAGCCGAACCGGCACATAAAGCCATGCTAAAGCCACTGTAATGAGCCAACCAACTAATGGTGCAGCGATCGGAGAGGCGAGACGGAAGGCAAAATCACTGATTGACCAGTACATCTTTCAAAGATCACTCCCACCTTTCCAGCTTGCGATAGATGGTGCACTGCATGTGTGTCACTTGCCGCAACATGAGAGTTTTGCCTTTTTTTTCATAGATCTGTATTTTTAAAACATTTTATCACTTAGACCGTGTGTTTAAATTTCAAACCGTTTTATCCGTTGGGTTCCTCGCATCGAGATCTTCAAAACTAGATCTCATGTTGATATGTTTTAACGAACTTTTTTCTTCAAAAAAACAGACGGAAAAAAACCAAAAAACCATGCCTGCCGCGATAGAAAAAATAAAAAATGTGTTTCTTCCCCTTTTCGAGAGGCACGGTCGTGCCTCTCACGAAGGCAAAACCGTGCCTCTCAAGGAAGCAAAACCATGTTTTTCGCAAAAAAAAATGTGTTTTTTCAATAGGCACGGTCGTGCCTATCGCGAAAAGAAAAAAAGAAAAAACACATTTTCCCCCTTTTCGAGAGGCACGGCCATGCGTATCGCGAAAGCAAAACCGTGCTTCTTGTGAAGAGAAAAAAATACAGAAAACATGTTTTTTCCTTTTCGAGAAGCACTCCATGCCTCTCACAAAAAAAACGAGAAAACACATTTTTTCACGCAATTTTTTTATTAAAATCGTCCAAAAGCTAAGAAAGACCGGTGAAACCGGGAAACAAAAAAAAATTGGAAAAAAGACAATCAGAAAAATAAATAAAAACAAAATCCAAAGGGAAAGCTCAGAGTGCGACATGTGACGATAGCTGAGAACGCGCCAAATGGCGACGCGTAGGAGTGATCGTTGGGAGGCTTCCGAAGGAATGCTCCCTAATTAGTTGCTCTCGACGGAAGGAGGAACACACTGGTGCCCGCGCGACGCTAAGTGGGCCACGGCCCAATACCGCAATCATGTTTCTTTTTTATTCTTTCTCTTTTTTTCTTGGTTTTCTCTTATGCTGTTGTATTATTGTTCACACAAATTCCGGTTACCGGTATTTTCAGTCAAAAGAATTTTAGATTTTAAAAAGGTTCATGAATTTGAGAAAAATTTATGGAACTGAAAAAAGTCCATAGATTTAAAAAAAACACATTGAAAGGGTGAAAGGATTCATGAATTTGAAAAATATTCATGAATATGAGAATATCACATGTTTAAAAAAAGTTGAAGAATTCGAAAAATAAAAAATGATGAAATTTGAAATGGGACAAGGAAAGAAAAATGGATAAAAAGACTAGAAACCGGACAGAGGCAAAACAGGTAAAAGAACCAGACAGAAAAAAATGCCGGATTCGGGGAGACGATGGTCCTCTCCCCGCGGGCGAGTCGCAGCCCTGGTAGAAGCAGCCCATCCAGGTAAGATATGCAAGAGCCAAGAGCAGTCCCGGAAGAAGCTCGGGAGGCCTTGTTACCGGCCCGGTGGAAGATGCAAGGATTCGCTCCCTTTCTGCCGTCGTTGTCGCTGGCGACCGGACGCAGCTGGCAGCGGCGAACTCCGGGCAGAGCAACGACCACACATACTTGCCTAGGGCCTAGTCCGCCTTCCTCAATCCCCGGCCGGTGGATGGTGTAAGATTTCTGAAGTCTTGGTCCAAGTAAACTGATGGTGTGTCCCAGGATGTACTCCTAGACGTGAATCCCTAGCATCCTGATGTCCATGTCTGTAATTAGTACGGAGTACGAAGCTAGCAAAAGATGAAGCAAGCCTGCAGGCACTAGAACCACACACCATCTCCACCCTCAAAGTCTATAAACTAGAGCCCGACGATATTCTATACGCGCACAGACACGAGGAGGGGAAAGATTATTAGCAACTGTCAGATATGGGTAGCTGCCTGCCATGGGGATCATGGTCTTTGACACTGTTTCTCTTGTTACAGTCCCTGCTTCA
The DNA here is from genome assembly GCA_022496015.1 of Hordeum marinum. Lineage (NCBI taxonomy): Eukaryota > Viridiplantae > Streptophyta > Magnoliopsida > Poales > Poaceae > Hordeum > Hordeum marinum. The sequence goes on along the minus strand of CM039673.1, from coordinate 539,625,193 downwards.
CTTGTCCTCTGGCTGCTTCGTGGACGAGAGGGCTGCTCTGCTGGACATCCGGTCTTCTCTGATAAGAGCGGATTCCCTGATTGCCCTTGATTCATGGGGGAAGGATGGTGATGACTGCTGCTCGTGGGAGCGTGTGAAATGCAAAAATACAACACAGCGAGTGTCTCATCTCGACCTTTCCTCTGTATATTTCACAATGGATCTAGATGATCGTTGGTATTTAAACTTGACAGTGTTTTCTGCACTCCATGAGCTTCAGTACCTAAATCTATCTCATAACTATCGATGTTCGCTAAATTCGGAAGGTACGGATGTGCTCCAAATCCTCCTCTTATAATAATAATATGAGTGTTGGTTGCTTTGTATTCTCCTACTTAATTGTACAAACAAAAACACCTGCAGGGTTAGTTGGACTATCCAAGCTTCGATATCTCGACCTCAGTGGCACTTTGTTAAAAGACGGTTTCCTAGAAACTATCGGCCGCATTGTTTCACTGGAAGTCTTAGCTCTCAACGATAACGACCTGAACGGAAGTCTTCCAGCCACAGGTAATACAAAATTGTAAGTAGTACTTCTTATGTACTGAGGTAGACATCAAATTTTTCATACCCATACTGATAATCATCCCGTGTCCATACACACACTTTGCAGCTGTTGAAAATCTTAGAAATTTGCGACAATTGAATATGTCTGGGAATAGATTCAACGGAAGCCGCCCAGAGTCGCTATTTTCTCTTCCTCGCCTAAAGATCCTAGATCTCTCCTGGAATGGCTTCCATGGGCAAATTCCAATAAATTCTTCCTCGGGGCCAATTTCCCTTGAAGTCCTAGATCTCAGTTTTAATCACCTCAACGGAACTCTCCCGGTTAGAGGTAAAAAAGATATCTTACATTGGAAAAAGGAATTTCATCTTTCATACCTCACTTTGTGCTACCTGTAATAATTATACTATGCATTGCAGCTTTTAAAAACATCAGGAGCCTGAATTTGGGTCACAACCAGTTTAGCGGATCTCTCCCTGTGTCATTATTTGTACTTCCTCATCTCAAGTCCCTAGATCTCTCACATAATAACTTTGAGGGACGCTTTCCTATTAGTCTGTCTTCGGCACCAGTCCCCCTTGAGGTCTTACATCTCGAGCATAATAAGTTGAGTGGAGCTCTTCCGATTGAACAAGGTACATAATGAGCATTTCCCACTTATATCTGTACAAGTAATGTTGCCACTTGCCAGCATTGCTAACCGTCATGATTTTCTTATGTCCACAGAATTTGTAAATCTTCAGAACCTACGAGAGTTGTATTTGAGTTCCAACCGATTCAGCGGAAGCATTCCGACATTCTTGCTTTTGCTTCCACATATTGAACAATTAGATCTCTCAACAAATTTCCTTGGAGGACAAATTCTGATAAATCGGTCTTTGAATCTTTCACCATCGCTTAAGAGTCTTCAGTTTTCCCAAAACAACTTGAGTGGTGTATTTTCGTTCTTTTCGCTTAGAAATCTCACAGAACTAAAAGTGATAGACCTTTCAGACAATGCGAACCTAGTTGTCGATGTCAATTTTCCTGAATGGACACCCAAGTTCCAACTGAAACAGCTATTGCTCTCTGGCTGCGATCTTGACAAGAGCATTATTGTGGAACCACGATTTTTACGCACGCAGGTTCAGTTAGAGGTGCTTGATTTGTCCAACAATAACTTGTCAGGTAGCATGCCAAATTGGTTATTTACAAAGAAAGCAACGCTACAGTTTCTATTTCTTGGGAATAACTCTCTAACTGGATCGCTGGAGCCAATATGGCATAGCCAATCTTCTCTCAACAGTATCGACATACACATGAACCATGTTGCTGGACAGCTGCCGTCCAACCTCAGCTCGATGTTTCCAAGTTTTCTTCTCCTAGATTTTTCTAGTAATGACTTTGTTGGGCACATACCAATATCAATGTGTGAGATCAGAACCATGGCAATTTTAGACTTATCAGACAACAAACTTTCAGGGGAGATTCCAGCTTGTGTATTTGCTAACATGGACCTGATCTTGAAGGTCTCAAACAACAAGCTTGGTGGTCCGATTTTTGGCGGGATGAATAATCTCTCCATAAATGAATTATACTTGGATGGTAACAAATTTAACGGGACATTGCCTCATGATCTGGCAGGAAAGCTTCTAAGTGTCATTGATTTGCATGATAACGAGCTGTCCGGTGAACTCGATACGTCATTTTGGAATATGTCCTCTTTGTCAGCCCTGAATCTTGCTGGCAACCGTATAACTGGCAAAATTGACCAACACATTTGTGGCTTCACAGAAATTCGCCTTGTAGATCTATCGCGCAACAACCTTACAGGGTCTGTACCAAACAGTTGCTTCATAGTGCTGAATTTCCTCAACCTTACTGGGAACTCCTTATCTGGCGAGATATATTTTCCCCTTTTCAACACATCAAGTCTAATTGCTTTGGATATCAGACACAATCAGTTCATGGGCAACCTCAATTGGGTACGTTGCCTTGAAAACATCAGGCTACTTTCGCTGGGCGGAAACATGTTTGAAGGTCAGATCACTCCAAACCTGTGCCAACTCATGTACCTGAGAATAATTGATTTCTCGCACAACAAGCTTTCAGGTTCTCTGCCAGCATGTATCGGTAATATCTCTTTGAAAGGTAACACAGATGATCAAGTTTTTCAGCCAGTCCAAGAGAGTACATTCGTGTCAGGGGAAAACTTTCACCCCACTACTTCCTATGAATTAATGTACTTCAGTTTTGCTACCAAAGGAAATCTCTACACATACGGACGCAATTTCTTTGTTTCAATGTCTGGCATCGATCTATCTGCAAACATGCTCGATGGAGAAATTCCTTGGGAGCTAGGAAATCTTAGCCATATCAAATCCCTTAATCTGTCCTACAATTTATTTGTTGGCTCAATCCCGACGACCTTTGGCGGCATGGAAGAGATAGAAAGCCTGGACCTCTCCCACAATAAGTTGAGTGGACCAATACCTTGGCAGTTAACCAAGTTATCTTCTTTGGGGGTGTTCTCTGTGGCATACAACAACTTGTCAGGATGTATACCAAACTCCGGTCAGCTTGGCTCATTCAGCATGGACAGCTACCTAGCCAACATCAACCTTCACAACATTACTCAGGGGAATACTTGTGCTGCTCACGGTCCAGATCCTTCTGTGGGGAAACATGTGGAAGAGACGTCCAGTGACCCAGATCTATATGTGGTCACAGCTGCCGGCTTTGTGTTGGCATTTTGGGCCACTATTGGGTTCTCATTTTACCATCCTTACGGAAGATCTGTGATGCTCAAGCTGTAGTGCTTTAGCAATTACACATTAATAGCAAGCTATGTAACTGAACCGTACTACAGTCATTTAGTACTTGAGCATTACATGTTAGAAATGTATACTCTGAATGAAAGGTCTACAGAGCTTCCTTGAATTTCTTTCTTGCTCTGTAATGTAAACTGCATTGTAACTGATTATACTGTTTCTTAAAGGAACGCCTCAGACCCTTTAAATATGCAGCAATGATAGGTTCATCGGTTAATGTAGTCATGCTAGCGAAGTCCCCGCTAATTTCTTCTCTTGCTTGTTCTTGAAAACCCTTTACCCTTTCAAGAATCTGATTCTATGACCACTGGCACCGGCATACCTCCTTTGAGATCATCAGCCACTGCACTATTTTTGACATTTTTTACAAAAATTATGTTATCTCTCTAATAGTCCGTAAAAAAGAATTTATCTGAAATGCCAACATTTAGTTTGTTAAAACTAAACCATACTGGACAAAATGTCATTTGGTGATAGTGCTTGAACAATTACACATATCCTTACGCAAGATCTGTAATGCTCGAGCTGTAGTGCTTCAACAATTACAAATTGTAAGTTATATAATGCAAAACAGTATTACAGTTATGTAGTGTGCATTCCTAATATTACTTTCTGGGTATGTAATATAACTGTATTTTGTATCAGATTCTACTTTTTCTTGCTGATAATGTATCAGATGAACTTGATTAGCACAGTGAGAGAAACTACAATGAAAGAGCGACTTTGTGCTTCGCACACAAAGACAGAAGTTAACATGCAGAATTTTAGCATATACGTACAACAAATGATGGAGGTTCATGCATTCAAACTAGCAAAGTCGCCACTAATTCCTTCCCCTGGTTGTTCTTGACGACCTTTTACCCTTTCCAGAAAATGGTTGGACAGAGGACTTTGAGAGCAATCTCGAACCCTCCCCAGGCTGTACGTCTCCGCCAGATTGCTGCCTGAAGCTAATCTGTGGATTAACACGGCCAGAAAGCGTGTTGTGGCTGGCTTTGGTCCACAGGCATCTGGCCTCTGGTGTTTCTTCATTTAATTCTTTCTCTGTTTCTTTGGTTACCCTCCTTGCAATTCAACTGTTTCCCTCTTCGAATCGCGATCAAAGCAGTCTTGGTCTGCATTTAGTCAAAAAAGACGATGATTGATTCCTCAAGTCTTGGTCCAAGTAAACTGACCAATCTCAGCCAAGCTATGCCCCTAGACCTTTATTCCTTGCATGTCCTTGTCTGTAGCTGGTGCTCACCATTTTCTCCTCAAAGTCAAGCACCTACAGAAACACACTCACCATTTTCTCCTCAAAATCAAGAACCTACAGTCCAACTGTAGTTTATATGCACGCATACACGAGAGACTGAGGAGAGGAAAAAGCTTACTACTATCAGATATGGGTAGCTGCTTGCCATGGGGATCATTGTCTTTGATACCTTTTTTGTTGTTACAGTTCATGCTTCACTTGTCCTCTGGCTGCTTCGTGGAGGAGAGAGCTGCTCTACTAGACATCCAGTCCTCCCTGATAAGAGCGCACTCCCAGATTGCGCTTGATTCATGGAGGAAAGATGATGATGACTGCTGCTCGTGGGAGCGGGTGAAATGCAACAATGGAACACAGCGAGTGTCTCATCTTTACCTTATATCTGTATATGCATCAGATACAGGCGATCCTTGGTATTTAAACTTGACAGTGTTTTCTGCATTCCACGAGCTTCAGTACCTAGATCTATCAAGCAACCATCAATGTTTGCTAAGCTTGGAAGGTACATACGTGCTCCAAATTCTCTTATAACAATAATAGGCGTGTGTAGTTGCTTCTTATTCTCATAGCTGCACAAACATACACCTGCAGGGTTAATTGGACTAGCCAGGCTTCAATATATCAACCTCAGCGGCAATATGTTAGGACAGTGTTTCCCGGAAGCCTTAGCTCTCAACGATAACGACATAGCCGGTAGCATCCCTGCATCGATGTTTGCACTTCCTTGCCTAAAGATCCTAGATCTCTCCTCGAATGACTTCCATGGGCAAATTCCAATAAATTCTTCCTCGGGGCCAACTTCACTTGAAGTCCTAGATCTCCGTTTTAATCGCCTCAACGGAACTCTCCCGGTTAGAGGTAAAAAAAAACTTATATTGGAAAAGGGGATTTCATGTTTCATACCTCAGTTTCTGTTACCTGTAATAGTTATACTAGCTACTTGTATGCATTGCAGCTTTTAAAAACATCAGGAACTTGAAATTGGGTAGCAACCAGTTCAGCGGGTCTCTCCCTGTGTCATTATTTGCACTTCCTCATCTCAAGTTCCTAGATCTCTCAGATAATTATTTTGAGGGACGTTTTCCTATTGGTTTGTCTTCTGAGCCAGTTCAGCTTGAAGTCTTACATCTGGAGTATAATATGTTGAGTGGAGCTCTTCCGACTGAACGAGGTACAGAATGAGCATTTCCCACCTATATATATCTGTAAAAGTAATGTTGCCAGCATTGCTAACCATCATGATTTTCCTATGTCCACAGAATTTGCAAGTCTACAGAACCTACGAAAGTTGTATTTGAGTTCCAACCGATTCAGCGGAAGCATTCCAACATTCTTGCTTTTGCTTCCACGCATAGAACAGTTGAATCTCTCAGCAAATTTCCTTGGAGGACAAATTCCAATGAATCGTTCTTTGAATCTTTCACCATCACTTAAGAGTCTTCGGTTTTCCCAAAACAACTTGAGTGGTAGATTTTCGTTCTTTTCGCTTAGAAATCTCACAAAACTAAAAGTGATAGACCTTTCAGACAATGCGAACCTAGTTGTCGATGTCAATTTTCCTGAATGGACACCCAAGTTCCAACTGAAACAGCTATTGCTCTCTGGCTGCGATCTTGACAAGAGCATTATTGTGGAACCACGATTTTTACACACGCAGGTTCAGTTAGAGGTGCTTGATTTGTCCAACAATAACTTGTCAGTCAGCATGCCTAATTGGTTGTTTACAAAGGAAGCAGCACTATTGGATCTAAATCTTGGAAATAACTCACTAACTGGATCGCTAGACCCAAGGCATACCCAATCTTCACTCAAGGCTATCAACATACACATGAACCATATCACAGGACAGTTACCAGCCAACATCAGCTCAACGTTTCCAAATTTGTTTTTTCTAGATTTCTCTAGTAATGACTTGTTTGGGTACATACCAACATCAATGTGCGAGATCAGCTCCATGCAAATTTTAGACCTATCAAACAACAAAATTTCTGGGGAGGTTCCAGCTTGTGTTTTTACTAGTTATCCCATGCTAACTACCTTGAAGCTCTCAAACAACAAGCTCGGTGGTCTGATTTTTGGTGGGATGAATAATCTGTCCAATATACATGAATTGTACTTGGATGGTAACAAATTTAATGGGACATTGCCTCATGATCTGGCAGGAAAGTCTCTAAATGTCATTGATTTGCATGATAACGAGCTGTCTGGCAAACTCGATACTTCATTTTGGAATATGTCTTCTTTGATGGGCCTAAATCTTGCTGGCAACCATATAACCGGCAAAATTGATCAACACATCTGTGACGTCAGTGGAATTCTCCTTTTAGATCTATCACGCAACTACCTTATAGGGTCTGTACCAAATAGTTGCTTCATAGTGCCTGAATTTCTTAACCTTACTGGGAACTCCTTTACTGGCGAAATCTCTTTTCCCCTTTCCAACACATCAAGTCTAATTGCTTTGGATATCAGACACAATCAGTTCATGGGCAACCTCAATTGGGTACGTTGCCTTGAAAACATCAGGCTACTTTCGCTGGGCGGAAACACGTTTGAAGGGCAGATCACTCCAAACCTGTGCCAACTCATGTACCTGAGGATAATTGATTTGTCGCATAACAAGCTTTCAGGTTCTCTGCCAGCATGTATCGGTAATATATCTTTCAAAGGTGACACAGATGACCCAATTTTTCAGTCAATCGAAGGGCTCCAAACTGGCTCCTATAGCACTTCACTTGAGTTACGAGACTTCACCTTTGCTACCAAAGGTAATCTATACACATACGGTCGAAGTTTCTTTATCTCGATGTCTGGCATCGACCTATCTGCAAACATGTTGGATGGAGAAATTCCTTGGGAGCTAGGGAATCTGACGCATATCAAATCCCTAAATCTGTCCAACAATTTCTTTGTTGGTCCAATCCCAACAACCTTTGGTGGCATGGAGGAGATAGAAAACTTGGACCTCTCCCACAATAAGTTGAGTGGACCAATACCTTGGCAGTTAACTCAGTTATCTTCTTTGGGGGTGTTCTCTGTGGCATACAACAACTTGTCAGGATGCATACCAAACTCTGGTCAGCTCGGCTCATTCAACATGGACAGCTACCTAGCCAACACCAACCTTCACAACATTACTTGGGGGAATACTTGTGCTGCTCCCGGTCCAGATCCTGCTGTGGGGAAACATGTGGAAGAGACGTCCAGTCACCCAGATCTATATGTGGTCACAGCTGCCGGCTTTGTGTTGGCATTTTGGTCCACTATTGGATTCTCATTTTACAATCCTTACGGAAGATCTGTGATGCTCAAGCTGTAGTGCTTTAGCAATTACACATTGCAAGCTATGTAACTGAACCATGCTAGTCATGTAGCGCTTGAGCATTACATGTTACTCCTAGAAGTGTATACTTGAATGTAAGATCGACGGAGCTTCCTTAAATTTCTTTCTTGCTCTGTAATGTAAACTAGTAAATTGTAACAGATTTACTATTTCTTAAAGAGGACGCATCAGACTTCAGACCCTTTACAAATGTTCGTCAGTTCATGCAGTCCTGCTAGCAAAGTCGCCGCTAATTCCTTCTGTTGCTTGTTCTTGACAAGCATTTACCCTTTCAAGAATCTGATTTTATGACCAGTGGCACCAGCATACCTCCTTTGAGATCAGCAGCCACTACACTATTTTTGACCTTCGCGGACCAATTCCAATAAATCCACCTTCAAATCTTTCATTGTCGCTTAAGAGTCTTCGGTTTTCTCAAAACAATTTGAGTGATAGACTTTCTTTCATTTCGCTTCAAAGGCTCACAAAACTAGAAGAGATAGACCTTTCAGGAAATTCGAACCTAGTTGTTGATGTCAATATTCCTGGATGGACACCTACGTTCAAATTGAAACAGCTATTGCTCTGTGGATGTGGCCTTTGTCAAAATAGGTGAAACGTCTCAACCCTATACACAGGGCCGCATGGGTATATATTGATATGGGAGAGGGATCCTCTCGAGGGTACAAGTTGGTTCGATAGGTTAGATACCGAGAGAGATTACAGGAGATATAGAGATAAGAGATAAGCTGAACTTAAACTACCTCCTAGATACTATCCTTGTCGCACAAGGAAGGCCTACCAAGATAACTACGTTACATGTTTTAACACCTTCCCTTAATCACAACTTGGACAAGTTAAGATTACGCTTGAACTCTTCAAATGGTCTCGTAGGCAATGCTTTCGTGAACCCATCTGCAACTTGATCTTTTGAATGCACAAACCGAATCTCCAATTCCTTGCTAGCAACTCTTTCTCGAACAAAATGATAATCAATTTCAATATGTTTGGTTCTTGTATGAAAGACAGGATTGGCAGATAAGTATGTGGCACCAAGATTGTCACACCAGAGACAAGGTGTTTGTGTATGATGTATCCCAAGTTCTCTTAGAACAGATTTTATCCAAATGATCTCTGCCGTTGCATTTGCTAATGCTTTATACTCTGCCTCTGTACTTGATCTTGAAACTGTAGCCTGCTTTTTAGCACACCATGATATGAGGTTAGGTCCAAAAAATACTGCAAAGCCACCTGTGGAGCGTCTGCCATCTAGGCATCCAGCCCAGTCTGAGTCAGAGAAAGCACTGACAAGAATAGATGGTGATTTATTGAAATGAGTCCGAGGCTCAAGGTACCCTTCACATATCTTAGTATGCGTTTAGCAGCAGTCCAATGTGCAGAGGTGGGAGCATGCAAAAACTGACATACTTTATTTACAGCAAAGGAAATATCAGGTCTGGTGAGAGTTAAATACCGAAGTGCTCCTACCAGACTTCTGTACTTGGTGCCATCATCTTGATTCAAGGGCTCACCTACCTCAAGAGACAATGTTTCTGAGCTTGATAATGGTGTTGGTGAGGTCTTGCAACCCTGCAATCCAATTCTGTGCAAAAGATCAGTTGCATATTTTTCTTGGAAGAGATGAAAGCCTTCCCTACTTCTCTTGACTTCTATGCCAAGAAAGTGCAAATCTTCCAAGTCTTTGAGAGCAAATGTCGAGTTCAAGTCTTGCAGGAGTGCTGTCACTGCTTCAGGGGATGAGCTCGTAACAATGATGTCATCAACATATATAAGCACAAAGATAGATGTACGAGACTTATTATAAACAAACAAGGACGTATCAGATTTCGAAGGAACGAAACCAAGTTCTTGCAACTTTGAGATCAAACGAGAATGCCATGCCCTGGGAGCTTGTTTCAGTCCATAGAGTGATTTGTAAAGCTTGAAACATGAGAGGGTTTGTTTTAATCCTCAAACCCAGGAGGTTGTTTCACATACACTTCCTCTTTCAGAACACCATGAAGGAACGCATTCTGCACATCTAGCTGTCAAAGACACCATCCTCTAGACACAACAATGGACAATACGAGACGAATAGTGGCAGCTTTAACAACAGGACTGAATGTATCTTCATAATCTATGCCATACCTCTGCTTGAAACCCTTTGCAACTAGTCAAGCCTTGTAACGGTCTATTATACCATCTGACTTTTTCTTTATTCTGAACACCCACTTGCAGTCAATTACATTGTTACCTCGGTGTGCCGGGACTAAATGTCAGGTTTTGTTTCGGTGAAGAGCTTGAAACTCCTCTTCCATGGCCTTATTCCAATTGGAATCCTTGCATGCTTCTTTAAAAGTGGCAGGTTCACCTATTGAACAAGTTAAACCATACTTAACCTTGTAATTTATTTGTTGAATTACCCCTTTTTGAAGTCTGGTGCGAGGTGGTGAAAGTTGTTGATGTGGCGCTGCATCGACAGGTGCTGGAGAATCGGAAGCAGGGGATCCAGGAGATTGGTGCTCCGATCCCGAAGCGGATTCTGTAGCCAGATCATCTACGGCTGGAGTGGGCGATGAAGCAGCCGCAGGTGACATAGAAGATCCGAGCAGGCCAGGCGAAGTTGCCGACAGATCAGGGAAGGGCCCCGCACCCCCTCTCTGGCGCGGCGTCCGTCTGACGTAAGCGCGTGGTTCCGACGCAAACCGCGTGGTTGGTTGTGGCGTGTAGTCTTGCGGTTGGAGCGGGGCGCGTGGTGCGGTTGATCGGCCCACGTCCAGTCACGTCCCCCCCCCCCCCGACCGAGGCGACGTAGGCGGTGGGGAAGCGCTGCAAGCACCGTCCTGACGCGACGCTGACTCCGAGGCAGATCGTCTTGGATCTGGTGAGGCTGATCCCGAGACAGATTCGGTGGCAGGGCTGTCACACCGAGGGGAGCACATGAAATATTGCCCCTGTAGACTGCTTTCTTCATTGTGTTGCGCCGAATTTTCTCTTGCTACTCCCGTGTGGTGTCCTGCAGTATCACAAGGCTTAAGTGCAAGGTTAGGAGGGTTAGTCACGTGGTCATAATTATTATCATCCCCTTGATGAAACCCTGCTAGATGAAACAGAAGGAGTATTTCTTGGCGAAGGAGGGCATCGGCATTAGGATGAATCGAGAAAAAGGAAAAACGGTTTCATCAAAAACAACATCACGTGAAATGTAAACACGGCCAGTGGAGACATCTAGACACTTGACCCCCTTGTGTTGTGCACTATAACCCAAAAATACACATTGCTTGGAACGAAAATAAGTTTGCGGGTATTGTAAGGGCGTAGATTGGGCCAGCAGGCACACCCAAAAACACGGAGAGATTGATAATCAGGACGAGTATGGAGGAGGCATTGCATTGGGGTTTCATTATTAATAACACGACTAGGCAACATATTTATGAGATGGTAAAGCCTCGTCCCAAAATTTGAGAGGCATGGAGGCACCGGCAAGAAGAGCAAGTCCTACCTCAACAATGTGCCTATGCTTAGGTTCAGCAGACCCGTTTTGCTGGTGTGCATGAGGGCAAGAAACATGATGAGAGATGCCAAGTTGACGAAAAAAGGAATTCAACTTCTCATATTCACCACCCCAATCAGATTGGGCAGTGATGATTTTGCTATCAAATTTGCGTTCAACAAGTGCTTGAAATTGGTGAAAAACTTGAAACACATCGGAGCGTTTTTTCAGAAGATAAATCTAAGTGAATTTACTGAAATCATCTATGAAACTGACATAGTAAGTATGTTTGCCAACCGAAGAGGGGGCAGGAGCCCATATATCAGAAAAGATAAGTTCAAGTGGTTTTGTAGAAATACTAGTAGACACATGATATGGCAACTAATGAGATTTTTCTTTCTGACATGAATCACAAATTGTTTCGACATTACGCTCCCCAACACACGGGAGTTGATTATTTCTAAGCACTTGTTGAACAATAACAAAAGATGGATATCCTAATCTAGCATGCCACCGTTCTGATGAGATTTTGATGACACCAAAGACTTGTTTATTGAAGCTTCTAAACTAAGGAAATAGTGGATAGAGCCCATGCACACATCTACCTCTGTAGAGTATTCTCCTCGTGACATGATCCTTCATCAAAGAGAAGTAGGGGTGAAACTCAAGAAAAACATTGTTGTCGAGAGCAATGCGATGAACGGAAAGGAGATTTTTGGAAGTGTGTGGAACATGCAAAATTCTATTGAGATGTAAATCTTTATGAGGGGTTGAAATAATTGAGTGACCAACGTGAGCTATCTCCATACCTTTTCCGTTGGCGTTGTGGACTTGATCGTGGCCTCGATACTTCTCTTGCATAGTTACCTTCTCGAGCTCATGAGTGATGTGATCGGTGGCACCGGTATCGGCATACCAGTTGATGTCAACACCATATGACGTGTCCGCAGCTGCTGCAATTTTTTTGCGTTGGGAATTGCTCTCGGCATAGCGCCAATCACAATCTTTTGCAATATGGTTATATTTCTTATAGATTCAACACTTATTCTCATACTCATCATAACCTTGAAATGGACGCCGCCTGTTGTTGTAGGAGGGGCATCACTGCTGGAAGTTGTTTTTGCCGCCGCTGTGGTAGTTGTTGTTGCCGCCGGATTTGTAGTGGCCTCCGCCACCACCGCCGGCCTGATGATAGTTGTTGTTGCCGCCGTTGCAAGCACCCCTGCCACCGCCGCCGCCGCGGTAGCCTCCTCCACCACTACCTTGGGAGCTCCGGTAGTTTCTAGGAGGGCCACCACGGCCTCGAGAAGCAGCGTTGGCCGACGATTTAAAGGCGCCTGCTCCAGTTCCTTGGAACATCTCCATCCTTTGATCAAAGTTGGAGATCATGCCGAAGAGCTCATATGTGGAAAGAGGGTCAATTCGCACATCTAGAGCCGAGATAAGGGGCTGATATTCCATGTCTAAACCACCAACAATGAAAGAGATCAGCTCCTCTTCGGGAAGAGGCTTGCCAGCCGTTGCTTGTTCATCCGAAAGAGCACGCATCTGCCCAAAGTAGGTAGCCGCGCTTTGAGATCCTTTTTGAGCATTGGAGAGGGCTTGGCGACAGTTGTTTACACGAGATCTAGACTGGGCCGAAAACATGTTTGACAGGGAAGACCAGATGGCATGCGAGGTTTCTAGGGAGGCTACTTGCACTAGCACTTCTTTGGAGAGGTTTCGGAGTAGGTAGGTGACAATTTGTTGATCTTGGATGAGCCATGGAGTATAGGTAGGATTAGGATTGATTAGATCCTTCCCTTCAGAGTTTTTTGTGGTGATGGTTTTTGGGGGCTCGGCGATGGTTTTGTCGATGTACCCATATAACCTTGCTCCCATGATCTGAGAGCGAGCTTGGGCTCTCCATAGGACGTAATTGGTTCTTGTGAGAGGCTCAGAGATGGTATTGTTCAGGCCGGTGGAAAGGGTTTGGCTAGAGGAGGACATGGTCGGGTGATAGGCTTGGGTGATGGGTGATGCGATGGAGAAGATGATGATGGTGCGGTGTTTGATCGGTAGAGAGGATGTTTGCTAGATGTGGAGGAAGAGGGAGGCTCTGATTACCATGTCAAAATAGGTGAAGCGTCTCAACCCTATACACAGGGCCGCATGGGTATATATTGATATGGGAGAGGGATCCTCTCGAGGGTACAAGTTGGTTCGGTAGGTTAGATACCGAGAAAGATTACAGGAGATATAGAGATAAGAGATAAGCTGAACTTAAACTACCTCCTAGAGCCTTGACAAAGACATTATCGCCAAACCACATTTTTTACGCACACAGCGTCATTTAGAGGTGCTTGATTTGTCCAACAATAACTTATCAGGTAGCATGCCAGATTGGTTGTTTACAAAGGAAGCAACACTACATAAACTATATCTTGGAAATAACTTGCTAACTGGATCAATAGACCCAATATGGCATACCCAATATTCTCTCCGGGTTATCAACTTACACATGAACCATGTCACTGGACAGCTTCCAGCCAACATCAGCTTAATGTTTCCATATTTGGATGTTCTAGATTTTTCGAGTAACGACTTGTTTGGTCACATACCATTATCATTGTGCGAGATCAGAGGCATGCATGTTTTAGACCTATCAAACAACAAACTTTCTGGGGAGGTTCCAGCTTGTATTTTTACTAAAAGTAGGCTAGCAATCTTGAAGGTCTCAAACAACAAGCTTTGTGGTCTAATTTTTGGTGGGATGAATAATCTGTCCAATATATATGAATTGTTCTTGGATGGTAACAAATTTAAAGGGACATTGCCTCGTGATCTGGCAGGAAAGCTTCTAAGTGTCATTGATTTGCATGATAACGAGCTGTCCGGTGAACTCGATACGTCATTTTGGAATATGTCCTCTTTGTCAGCCCTGAATCTTGCTGGCAACCGTATAACTGGCAAAATTGACCAACACATTTGTGGCTTCACAGAAATTCGCCTTGTAGATCTATCGCGCAACAACCTTACAGGGTCTGTACCAAACAGTTGCTTCATAGTGCTGAATTTTCTTAATCTTACTATGAACTCCTTATCTGGAGATATATCTTTTCCCCTTTTCAACACATCAAGTCTAATTGCTTTGGATATCAGACACAATCAGTTCATGGGCAACCTCAATTGGGTAGGTTACCTTGAAAACATTAGGCTACTTTCACTGGGTGGAAATAAATTTGAAGGGCAGATCACCCCAAACCTGTGCAGACTCATGTACTTGAGGATAATTGATTTGTCCCATAACAAGCTTTCGGTTCTCTGCCAGGATGTATCGGTAACATATCTTTCAAGGGTGACACAGATGACCAAATTTTTCAGTCAATCGATGGGATTATAACTTCCTCCTATAGAACTACCTTTGACTTAAGAGACTTCACCTTTGCTACCAAAGGTAATCTCTAAACATACGGTCGAAGCTTCTTTGCTTCGATGTCAGGCATCGACCTATCTGCAAACATGTTGGGTGGAGAAATTACCTGGGAGCTAGGAAACCTGAGGCATATCAAATCACTTAATTTGTCATGCAATTTTTTTGTTGGCCAAATCCCAGCAACCTTGGGTGGGATGGAAGAGATAGAGAGCTTGGACCTCTCCCACAACAAGTTGAGTGGACCAATACCTTGGCAGTTAACCCAGTTATCTTCTTTGGGGGTGTTCTCTGTGGCATACAACAACTTGTCGGGATGTAGACCAAACTCTGGTCAGCTCAGCTCATTCAGCATGGACAGCTACCTACCCAACACCAATCTTCACAATTCTACTCAGGCAAATACTTGTGCTGCTCCCGGTCCAGATCCTGCTACGGGGAAAGATGCGGGAGAGACGCACAATGACCCAGTTCTATACATGGTCACGGCCGCCGCTTTTGTGTTGGCATTTTGGGCCACGGTTGGGTTCTCATTTTGCCATCCTTATGGAAGATCTGTAATGCTCAAGCTGTAGTCCGTCAAGGAAAAATTGATAGTCATGTAGTGCAAGTTATGTAATGTGGTCATATAGTGCTTGAGCATTACATGCATCCTTCAAATGAAAGATCCTAGGAGCTTACTTAAATTTATTTCTGTTTATGTAATGTAAACCACTCCACTTTGTAACGGATTGTACTATTTCTTAAAGAGAATGTATGAGACCCTTTACATACGCAGCAAATAATGGAGGCTCTCGTGCTTGTTCTTGACGACCTTGTACCCTTTACAGAATCTGATTCTATGGCCAGTAGCAACAGCATACCTCCTTTGCCATCATCAGTCTCCACTATTTGAACTTTTTGCTAAAACTATTATATCTCTCTAATAGTCCATAAAAGGGAATTTATCGAATACGTTGGCATTTAGATAGTTCAGCAAAATACCGTTTGTTGAAAGTGCTCGAGCAATTACACAACCTTATGGAAGATCTGTAATGCCCAAGCTGTAGTGCTTGAACAACTACAAATTGTAGGTTATGTAATGCAAAACAGTATTACAGTTATGTAGTGCGCATTCCTGAAATTTCGTACTGGGTATGTACTATAATTGTATTTTGCATCAGACTCTATCTCGCTGGGAGTGTGTCAGATGAACTTGATTAGTACACAAACAAAGAGTAACCTTGCGCTTCTCACACAAAGTCAGAATTTAACATGCAGAGCATAGCATATACTAGTACAACAATGATGAAGGTCCATGCGTTCATAGTTTATACTAGCAAAGCCGCCGCTAATTCCTTCGCTTGCTTGTTCTTGGTCAGAGCGGGGTGAATCGCAGCCGACGATCGGCAAGCCGAAGGTTGAAGACGAACTCCGTGCCGGCGTTGCAGCGTGTTCGGCTCGCGTGGCTCGGCAATTTGGATAGGGGCGACGTTGCCGAGCTTCTGGGCATGAGTAAGAGGCGAGGGGTGGTTGTGGCTGCGGGTATGTTAGCGGTCGGCTGTGGTGGGGAACGGCGAGAGAGCGAGGGAGGGAGCGAATGGGGAGGTCCGTTCGATCCAGACGGCTCCTGCGAGGCTATCCACGGCGTCGACGTGGAGGCAGGCTAGCAGGAGGTGTCGCGCATGGCGCGCGCGTCGGTCACGCACCCAGTCTACTGGTGCCTCTGGTGGACCGGGTCGGCTTCTCTCCCGGGCTAGTTGCGCGGGTAAGTTCTCTCTCTCTCTCTCTGCTTTTTCCTATTCTAGTTTTTGTTTTCTAATTTCTGTAATTTGTTTTGATTTAGTTTCAAGACCAAATCATTCTTATAAAAACCTGAAACTTTTTGTGGACTCTCTGAACTATTTCAGAGGCCCCCATCAAGTTTCAAGTTATTTGGAGCTATAAAACTATCTATAGGATTTATTTTCCTCCAGCTCAAATACAATATGTGCTAATTCAAAATTCCAAGATGGCTAGGGAAAATGTGCATCACCTGTTGTTGTTCCCAACTTAATTCAAAAAGCATGGACATATTGAAGGCCATTTTGGGTTCATTGAAAAGATCTAAATTTGAATCTAGTTGAATTAATTATCTGGTAGGGTTTGATCTATCTTCACTTCAAATTCAAAAACTTGATCATGATGCATGAGTACAAATGCAACTACTTACAATCAAAATCTAGGGCTGTGACAGCGCTACTATTGTTAGCTTAGTTGCAGTGCGGGTCCTATACCCAATGCTGCCACTATGGCCTACCCCGAGGGGTACTGTGGGGACCACTTAGTAGTAGTGTCGGGTTATCCATGCCTCACTGCTACTATTCGATACCTGTAGCGCAGTGTATAGCCTCGCGCTACCACTAAGTCACAGCAGCGCTGGGCCTTCACCCCGCACCAGTACTAAAAGTATGCTTATAGGGTTTTTCCTAGTAGCGAAGGAGCCGTACAGCCGTGACCATCATCTCCAATTTTACATCACCTATTGGAGCACTAGGTACATCTCTATTGGAGATGCTCTTGGTAGCTTAAGATATTGCTAGTATTAGTCGGCTAAATGTGCATTGCTGAAGTTTTCTAGTTATATTTGGTACATTCGTGAGCCTGGTAGCCTAGGTTTGACGAAGAAACATATGTGTGTCGTCCCTGTCTCCCTTGGCCCCTAATGCTAGCTGCGACTAATTGGTCATCCACTGGGTCAACAATGCATCAAAATTGTTAGAAGGGAGAAGAGGGATTGGTGGAATAGTTGATGGATGTATTATTGAGCCTCAAGGGTGAATGTATATTGGATACAAAACTTGGAGGGCAAGACACCTCCTAGAGATAAGATGGAAACAATTCCTATCTAATCCCGGACAATCTCTAACTACCAAATATATCTCTAACATCCCCCCACAGTCATAGCGGTAGCGTTGTGAACAACAGGAGCATCGCGGACGATCAGACTGGAGAGAATAACAGACGACGGGCTGACATCCCCCCGCAGTCGCAGTGGTAGCGTCGGGGACGGTGTCGCATCACGGACGCATGGACTATAGAGGAAGCCGATGAGTTGCACAAGAGAGGTGATAGCCCTTTGTGCCGATGTCGAGGTAGCCGATAGCGTAGGGTGGTGCAGCCATGGTCGAGGTAGCCATGCGAAGAACACCATGGTCGATGTCGAGTCGGGGTAGCCGGTGTCGAGGTACTCGCCGAGGAACTGCGGACGCAAGGAGACGCCGAGTTAGTCATGGGGCAGTGGTGTCAAAGTAGTGGGGGGCGGGAAGAAGACGTAGTTGAGACACGTCGCGTCGGGATTGCCAAGTCCGGGGACACATCGTGGACGAAGGCACGCGTCGGTGTTGCCAGCACCGGGCATGCGTAGACGGACGAAGTCGATGTTGACGATGCGCCGCTATAGGCTTGCCAGGCCTGGGAACACATCGGGGACGAAGGCACGCGTCGGTGTTGTCAGCACCGGGCATGCATAGACGGGGACCTGCACACAACTGGTATGCCATGTTGAGGAGGCTAACAAAGAAGGACTCGACGACGGCTACGGTGCAAATCGGCAGGGGAGGGGGGGCAATGTTGCCCGCGGTGGTCAGAGTAGATGAAGTGGTCGGGGAAGATGATGGTGACGCTGGCGATGAGCTGGTGCTGGACGAGGATGAAGGGGGTGGATGGGCGGCGCGGTTCGAGTGAGCGAGCTACAGCGGCACCGAATAAGAGTGGCCACGACGGCGGCTGGTTAGGATCGCGACGGCGATGCTCGAAGTAGGCAAAAAAAAACAGCGTGACGAAGACCGACGCGGACGGTGGCGTACTCGTGCCAAGGAAGGCGGCACGACGCATACCACGTAGAAGTTGACGCGCGAGGACAGCGGAGTGGACCGCGCGCTGCGGGGCGACGGACTGAATCCATGAGCCTGGTAGTATCTCAAGAAACATGTGTCCCTGTCTTCATTGGACCCCATATGAGGTCCTTAGAACTTCAAAAGTCTCCGAAGTTGATGTCGGCTGCGACTAATTGGCAATCCACTTGTCAAGAATGCATCGAAATATATTTAAAACAAGATTTCCGGTGGATGATGCATGATTGTTGAAGGCTTGGTCGAAGTAAGATGACCATGTATGCCAAGTTGGACCCCATATGCATGTTCATGCCTGGTACTCCCTCCGTTCCTAAATATTTGTTTTTTTTAAGATTCAACTACCGACTACATACAAAACAAAATGAGTGAATCTATACTCTAAATTATGTCTATATACATCCGTATGTAGTTTGTAGTGAAATCTTTATAAAGACAAATATTTAGGAACGGAAAGAGTAGTTGGCACGAAAAACTAGCAAAAGATAAAAGCAAAGCCTGCAGAACTGTAAGACCACCCACCATTTCTCTCTCAAAGCCTACAGCCAAACCTAAGTGTGCATGCACGCAAGCAGGAGAAGGAAAGCTTATTAAGAGGAGGTTCGGGAACACTCCGACTCCCAACTCCGCGGTGGAGCAGAGCGGCATGCAGTTCTTTTCTGGGGAGCGGGCATTCTGTCGCTCCTCATTTCTAGCTCCGAGGGAGCGGAGTGGCTGGAGCGGTCCGTTGCACGATCATTGGTATTTAAACTCGACGGTGTTTTCTGCGTTACATGAGCTTGAATACCTTGATCTATCATACAATTATCCCTGTTCACTAGCCTTGGAAGGTACGCATATGTGCTCCAAATTCTCCTTTTTTAGAACAATATGTATGTGTGTGCGGTGACTTCTTATTTTCATTGCCATACAAACAAAAACACCTGCAGGATTAGTTGGACTATCCAATCTTCGATATCTCGACCTTAGTGCTACCACACAGGGAGGCGGTTTCCCAGAATTTCTAGGGCGCATTGTTTCACTGGAAGTTCTAGCTCTCAACAGTAACGACATGACCGGAGGTCTTCCAAGCACAGGTGAAGATTTGTGCTTACTGTAGGAGTACTAAGGTAGACGTCAAATTTGCATATTAATAATTCGTCTCGCATGCCTACACAATTTGCAGCTGTTGAAAATCTTAGGAACTTGCAGCAACTGAACATGTCTTACAATAGCTTCAATGGAGACCTCCCGGAATCGCTGTTTGCACTTCCTCGACTAAAGATCCTAAATCTCCACGGGAATAACTTCCGTGGGCAAATTCCAATAAATTCATCCTCGGGACCAATTTCACTTGAAGTCTTAGATCTCAGTTATAACCGCCTCAACGGAACTCTCCCAATTACAGGTAAAATAAAAACAAGATTATCTTGCTTCATGTTTTATATTTAGTCTCTGCCAGCTGTAACAAATATGCTACTTGCACGCATTGCAGCCTACAAAAACATAAGGAACCTGAACTTGGGTGTCAACCCGTTCAGTGGATCTCTCCCTGCGTCTTTATTTGCACTTCCTCATCTCGAAATCTTAAATCTCGAGTCTAATGAGTTGAGTGGAGCTCTTCCAAATGAACAAGGTATTCCTATCATAAGAACACTTACTGCGTATATAAGAAGAAAAAAAGTGTAACCATTGATGATAACTATTGTTGCATGATTTTTCTACTCCTGCAGCATTTCAAATTCTCAACAATCTACGAGAGTTGTATTTGGCACTCAACCAATTCAGTGGAAACATTCCAGCATTCTTGTTTTTGCTTCCACATATTCAACAATTGGATCTCTCACGTAATTTCTTTGGAGGACAAATTCTGATAAATCAATCATCAAATCTTCCGCTGTCGTTGAAGGCTCTTCAGCTTTCCGGCAACAATTTGAGTGGTAGACTTTCTTTCATTTGGCTTACAAACCTCACAAATCTAGAAGTGATAGACCTTTCAGGCAATTCTAACCTAGTTGTTGATGGGCATATTCCTGGATGGATCCCTTCATTCCAGTTGTAAGTGCTATTGCTCTCTGGTTGTGACCTTGACAAGAACATTATTGCAGAACCACATTTTTTGCGCACACAACGTCATTTAGAGCTGCTTGATTTATCCAACAATAACTTGTCGGGTAGCATGCCGAATTGGCTGTTTACAAAGGAATCAACACTTCAGTATCTAAATCTTGGAAATAACTCGCTAACTGGCTCGATGGACCCAATATGGCATACCCAACCCTATCTGTCCACTATCGACATACACATGAACCAAGTCACAGGACAGCTGCCGGACAACATTGGCTCATTGTTTCCAAGATTGTCTGTTCTTAATATTTCTAGTAACAACATCAACGGGAACGTACCAAAGTCGTTGTGCGAGAACATTTACATGCAATCTTTGGACATGTCGAACAACAAACTTTTTGGGGAAGTTCCAGCTTGTATATTCACTGATTATCAATGGCTATCCACGTTGAAGGTCTCAAAAACAGGCTTGGTGGTCTAATTTTTGGTGGGATGAATAATCTGTCCAATATGAATGAACTGTACCTGGACAGGAACAAATTTGAAGGGACAATACCACATAGTTTGTCAGGTGTTTTAAAAGTCATGGATTTGCATGATAACGAGCTGTCTGGCAATCTTGATAATTCATTGTGGAATCTATCTTCTTTGGTAGTCATGAATCTTGGTGGCAACCATATAACGGGCAAAATTCATCCACAAATCTGTGGCTTCATGGGACTTCGCTTTTTAGATCTATCAAGCAATAATCTTACATGGTCCGTACCAAACTGTATCTTTATACAGCTCAATTTTGTTAACCTGTCTGGGAACTCATTTTCTGGCGATATCTCTTTTCCCTTTTTCAACACATCAAGTCTGGTTTCTTTGGATATCCGACACAATCAGTTCACAGGCAACCTCCATTGGGTACGTTATCTTGACAACATTAGACTACTTACGTTGGGCGGAAATAAGTTCGAAGGACCAGTTAATCCAAAAGTGTGCAAACTCGTGTACTTGAGGATAATTGATTTGTCCCATAACAAGCTTTCCGGTTCATTGCCAGCATGTATTGGTGATATCTCTTTCAAAGGTGACACAGACGATCAAATGTTGGAGCCAGTCTATGGAGAGATATACAATGGCTCTTCATACGACTTACGAGGCTTCACCTTTGCCTCCAAAGGGAACCTCTACACGTACGGTCAAAGTTTCTTCGCTTCAATGTCTGGCATCGACCTATCTGCAAACATGTTGCATGGAGAAATTCCTTGGGAGCTAGGGAATCTAAGGCATGTCAAATCTCTTAACCTGTCATACAATTTCTTTGTTGGCCTGATCCCGGCGACCTTGGGCGGCATGGAGGAGATAGAGAGCTTGGACCTCTCCCACAATGAGCTGAGTGGACCAATACCTTGGCAACTAACTCAGTTATCAACATTGGGGGTGTTCTCTGTGGCATACAACAACTTGTCAGGATGTATACCAAACTCAGGTCAGCTGGGCTTTGGCATGGAGAGCTACCTAGGTAACACCAATCTTCACCAGATTACACAGGGGAACATGTGTGCTGCTCCCAGTCCAGATCCTATTGCAAAGAAAGATGTGGGGGAGACGCCCAGTGACCCAGTTCTATACATGGTCACAGCTGCCGCGTTTGTGTTGGCATTTTGGGCCACCGTTGGATTCTCGTTTTGCAATCCTTATGGAAGATCAGTAATGCTTAAGATGTAGTGCTCGAATAATTACACAATGTAAGCACATTGTAAGTATTACAATTATGTAGTATGCACTACAGTTTTCCTATTCAAAGAAAAAAGTACTCCTATTTGTGTATTTTAAGTGCAAGTACACATACACTAAGCTTCCTGAAATTTCTTTCTAGGTATGCAATGTAATTGTATTTTGCATCAGATTCTATTTTTTTATCACTGAGAATGTATCAGATGTACATTTTTTTTTGCGGGGGTCTGAGAATGTATCAGATGTACTTGATTAGTACATTGAGAGAAACTACAAATAAAGAGCGACCTTGCGCTTCTCACATAAAGTCAGAAGTTAACATGCAGAATCTTAGCATATACGTACAAAAAATGGTGAGGTTCATGGATTCATACTAGCAAAATCGCCGCTAATTCCTTCTCTTGCTTGTTCTTGACGACCTTTTACCCTTTCCAGAATCTGATTCCATGGCCAGTGGCACCAGCATACCTCCTTTGAGATCATCAGCATGTGAACTCTTCGCAATAGACTTTTGTAACTTAATGGAATATCTGAAGTCTTTTATCTGCATGGATTATATAGGACATGTTTACAAATGCCCCTAGTACTGAAACCCACCTCCAGATATTACAGCTTTCATACAAGAAACAGCAATGAAAAATATAGGCACCTGTTCTTCCAGGTCTAGAATCATATCATCCTTCAGCTTCAACTGTGCTCTCTCCCTGTGAATGCAGAGTCGTCAAAAAAGGATACAGGAAACTTGTGGCATTTTAGAATGGAATAGATATGAAAGGAGAATATTCAAACAACCTCTAAATAAGACTGAACATGACATAAAGTATATATTTCAGAAAATCATTTCAAGTGTCTATGTTCATAATGTGCCCCCAAAAATGCATTATTTGACTTCTTTCACATGACACATCTTGAATGTTGCACAGCTACTACCATTTTCAGGTGGAAAGATCAAAACATACCTTTCCTCTATTCCTTTCACTGTCTGGCGCCATATATCCTGGCTCTTCGTGAGTTTTTCATTCATCTACAGGACAAGGCATAAGACATCAGTTACATCAATAGGCAAACTGGTTGTACTTTATAACGGAAAAGGCAGCGTGATTTAAATAAGCTCACTTCAGCAACTTTCTTTTTCTCCAACATTGTATTTTCAAGCTTAAGTTGCAGCTCTTGAAGCTTATCATTTATGGTTTTATCCACAGCAACAGAAATGTGGTGTTCCCTTTCTTTCTTGGCGTCTGACAAAAGAGCTTCATAATACTGTCAATATGAACAAACACAGGCATATAAATGGATCAGAATAGTACTCCCTCCATTCCTAAATATTTGTCTTTATAAAGATTCAACTATGGATTACATACAAAGCAAAATGAATGAATCTATACTCTAAATTGTGTCTACATACATCCGTATGTAGTTCATAATGAAATCTTTAAAAAGACAAATATTTAGGAACGGAGGAAGTACATAACTATAACAAAATTTATCTCCAAGAACTATATGAGAAGCTCTAGAACAATACAATGGATAGTGATCATACAAAAAAATAGTACTACAAAGGAAAGAGCACTGCACCTCTCGCTGAGTTTCAAGTTGGCTTGCTAAAAGACGATTGTATTCATCCACAATCTGTTAAGGCAGGGCACATGATTTGGAGGAACAAGAATACCAAGAAGGTGTTACAGAGAATTAAAACAAAGAAACTTAAATCTCTTACTGTGTCCGCTTTGCTGCTAAACATAACTCCACCCATATCTGAGTCATCGTGCATGCAGTTTACACAGTTGTCCCCGGGATATTCACACTTTGAACTGAACTTGGCATGCTTTACATCGCTTTTTGAGTGATTGAGTCGATGGACATAACTGTCACCAACATAATCCCAAACACGCTGAGTTTCCAAATCGAGAGAATAGCAGTGTTGAGTGCCTTTCCAGTGCCTGATTGAATGCCCTTCTTTATACCTACAAACGGCAAATTAATAAAGTGAAGGTTGATTTGGGCATGATGACAAAAGTAGAACTAATCATATATTTAACCTCTGACATAGTTTTTCTTTAAATAATCATGTTAAAGGGCAGCCCGGTGCATGTAGCTCCCGCTTGCGCAGGGTCCGGGGAAGGGTCCGACCACTTTGGGTCTATAGTACGCAGCCTTTCCCTACATTTCTGTAAGAGGCTGTTTCCAGGACTTGAACCCGTGACCTCATGGTCACAAGGCAGCAGCTTTACCACTGCGCCAATGCTTCAAAATAGCACATAGCAGAGCGACTGTGGGTTCTGAACATCTGATAAAAAATGTCAAAAGGAAATAAAATTACTACATAAAAGACACGTATCAGGGAGTCTAGGAGAAATAAAAGCGATGATATAGTTAAGTTTCATGTTAAATGCTTTGAAATAGCACATAGCAGAGTGACTATTAGTTCTGAACTTCTGATGAAAAAAGGTCAAAAGGAAATAACTATTGCTACATAGAAGACATGTATCAGGTAGTCTGGGAGAAATAGAAGTGGATATAGTAAAGTTCCAATGTAGGTTTCCTACTTATACAGTTATACTACATATAAAAGCCACATATCAGGGAGTCTGGGAGTAGTAGAAATGATGATATAGTTAAGCTCCAATGTAGGTTTCCTTTTTTTCCTAACTTCTACTGAGTGCACCAGTACAGCATATTATGTAAAGGTGTGAAATGCTTAAGCATTCCTGCCATAGTAGGACGACTACGAGTTCTGGTACACTTTCAGTCAGCCGGCATTAATATACCTTCCGCATCCAACAAAACCACATATCACACAAATCCAGAGGTTTTCAGAGGTCTGGCAAACAGAACATGTCGGATTTGTAGGAGCTTCAGACAGCTTCTGACAGAACTGACAAACCTGAAATGGAAACAACAATAAATAAAGGCAAACTACGGTGGAACCCAATACAAAGGCAATTTAGCGCTACACATACATGTGGTTATGGTGTTGGAAACTTGGAATGAATGTTTGTGTCTATAAAGCAGCATTTACTCGTTGCAATTTTATGATCTACTCAATTGAAGTGAAAGTCAATATGTATCTTGGATAATTAGATTCAAACAGCTGGCAACAACATTCAATACTTTATACTGGGTAAAAATATATTCATATGAGCACTAGACACAAGGTTTAATATTTAAGTCAATGTGTATCTTAGATAATTAGATTCAAACAGTTGGTGTGAACATTCAATACTCTATACCAAGTGAAATTTATTCATATGAGCAACAGACACAAAGTTTAATATTTAACACTGCAAATACCCCTGAACCTGAGTAGGTTCCGAGTGTCCGAGAGTACAAATAGAGCCCAATGTGTGATATCAGTCACCGGATGACTGCACATTCGACATTGCTGTGGAATTCTTGTTAATTCACTAACCAGTCCTACTGAAGAATATTATAAGTAAGTGAACATATGAGAAGATTCATAGTATAAAACAAGTAATGGCAACCCAGTGTAGTTTAAAGACAAAACAAGAAAAGATGACTTCCATCTGAAACAAAGTGATTTCTAGTTTCCCCGTTAGCACACAATGAAACAGTGATTAACAAGATCCTTCCTTACCGGACATGATGAACTGACCCACATTGAAACGCATGAACACTGGAAAGAATGGTCACAATTAGTAGCCCCAATTCCGCTGATGTCTTGATCCAACCTTTCTGAATCACACACAAACGATAGTCAAGGAACAGACTGGTCATGTAATACCTTACGTTAGATACATAACTAAAGTGACGAGCAAAAAATTCTAAAAATTGAAGATGAGGAAACGGAATATTGGTAGATCTAATTAAATGATTTCCAAACTGTAGCCAGAAAACAAGTGGGTGTATCTGTGATGGTTATAGTCAAACAACAGAAATGAATGCATAAGCCATTATATTTTACCCCACACACACAGTTCTGCAATTTGATAGAAACTACATGGGAGGACTCCTAGTAGCTTAAATGGTTGCCTCCAGAAGCTGTCTGTGAGAGAGAGACAGCATCAAAATTGATTTGCCTAATATTGTGGCTGCCTTTAAAATAAGGTAATCTGGATTTTGTGAGGGTAAAACTCCACAGAGATGTAAATTTGATGTTTGCAGATGATGTTTCTGAGAAATAGAAGTGCCTAACCTTTTTATTAGACTATTATTACAACTGGGGTTTTCTCTAGCAATGCGGCATAATCAGAAGTACACTTTCCATGAAGTTCATATCCAATGTTAACACAATACTAGCTCGTGTGTATGCCTAAAAGGAGCTCACCTATGCAAACAGGACAAGTCGGAAGCTCGGTAGATCCAACCAGTGGGATGAGGTCCAACTCAGTGGATGATGTGTATTGCACAGCAACTATAAACAGAACATGGCACACCTCTACCTGTGCCATGGAACAGCAAGCACATTTTCCAAATTTAGCAGCAGCATTGCACAAGATCGATAAACCAACCAGCACCTAATTGACAATCTTACAACCTCCGAGGACGAGAACCTCCAGCCATTGAGGTCCAGGTAGAATCCGTCGGCACTCTTCTGATCCTCAAACTCCACAAGCACGCTGTACCGGTCCTCCACCCCATCGTCGCTACGATCATGACGGCGCATACAAAGTGTTATGTGTGCATAATCAAATGCAATCAAGTCTAGATGCGTCCGGAAATTCACCTGATGACACGGATCTCAGAGGCGTGCTCGACGTAGGGGCCGCAGAAGCGGACGAAGTCGTCCGGCGTGAGGCGGGTTGGGACGGCGAGCACCAGGAGGCGGGTGCCGCGCCATGACTGCGAGAGACAGGAAACGTGAGCGCGCGCGGAAACGAGCAAATTAGTAAGAAATCACGACGGGATGGTTACCGGGAGCAGAGAGTCGCAGGGGAGCGCTGGGGCGGTGGGCCCGGAGGAGGAGGAAGAGGGGGTGGCGGCGACGGCGGCGACGGCGGAGGCGTAGGACGAAGCGGGGGAGGAGCGGTAGAGGTGGAGGACGCCGCGGGTGTGGTGGATCCTAGGGCTCCGTGCCGCCGCCGCGGAGGTCACGCCGGGCAGCTCCAGAGGAGTTGTGGCGGAGGTGGTGGAGGGGAGAGGGTTGCTGGAGCGCGGGGAGATGGGATTGGATGCGGATGTGCCACCGGCGGCGGAGCTGCTGGTCCCGACATCGTCGGCGGCGGCGGCGACGGTAAGGGCGGCGAGCGCGTCGGGCAACTCGACGGACTCGATCCGAAGGATGAACATGTCTGGTTTGCTGGGGGTTTCGGTCGTGTCGGTATTTTCAGCTAAAATTAATATCCGGTCTGTTTTTCTAATCCGATTTGTTATTTATAAATTGTCTGACGAAACAATTAACCAAGTTGCACGCCGTGATGCCTCGAATTTTCAACAAACTTGCGCACAATTTTAACCTGATTTCTGTCAAATGAAGAATTAATGTGTAAGCTTGATTTAAAGGAATTCTATAGGGTTTTTGAAGGATTGAGATCCGTATGAATTTTTCCTACATTTGTCCTTTGATTCGTAAAATTGGATTCCATTGAATTTTTACCTATGAAATCTTTTGTACTACATTTCATAGGAAATCTAACATCAACTTCAATCTCTTTCTATAAAAAATTTTGTTTTTCCTATGACATCAAACACTCATTGCTAATGTTATAGGGTTTAAATGGACATGTCACTCCAACACTATACTTTTTCTATTCCTACGTTTTTTAAATCCTACGAATCAAAGAGGCCCTCAACCTATAATAGGACAATGCCCGTGCGTTGCAACGGGATACAAATCCTAAAACAACACCCAGAAAAAATCTCAAACACATACGGTTGCAAACAAATGTTCCTCCGTTTGTGTTGCACAAAGATCCTCCTTCATTAGGCATGCACATCCTGCCATCTCTTGTTTGCTCTCATTCTGGCACTGAACATTATCGGGCAAGAGCGTTTAGACAATGTCGCCCATACTGCCGAGAAGAGAACATAGTTTCACCCAAGAGAACAAAGTTTCACCCATCACTTCCGATCTGACAACTTCGATTTTGCCGTAGACATTTACAAATGAAGCAAGCCTTACAAAGGTTACACCGAGGACCACATTAGCAAAAAAAATCTTGTATTGTCCAAATTCATACAAAATATATACCTTAAAATAATTGAATGAAATGAAATCTCAACTAAAAATCAAATATACACCACCTTAAGAAAATCAATGGTAATCTCATGCAAAAAGAAAAAAAGAATGGTTAGGTAACATAACCAAATGATTAAGATGTGTGTATACGTAGAACAAGCATTGCTGGTTCTATCTTGTCTTAGCGAGGCCCTGGCAATAATAATCCATGAAAAAATATCATCCATCATTATTTATTTCCCATGAAGAAGCTTAGATTATAATAATGATTTAAATTTATTAGCAATTAATTTTAGATTGTAATGTACGTATACAAAAATCCTTTTCTTATAATTGAAGCCTTGGTAATAATAATTCCACCAAGTGCTTTCTCAACAAGAATAAGGAGGGGAAGGACCTAGGGAGAGAAAAAGTTAGTATGTACCTTGTCGGACAAAGTAGTATAGTAGCACCTACATGTTTATGCCTTGTCTCCATCGTTTTACACCCATGGGCAGCTCTATATTGTCTCTGAATATTAATTATACCCAGGATTTGCACGGTGGCCTCCTTGTTCTCTGAAATTGTTGCCTTCCCATGGATAATTGGGATCAATGCCTCGCCTCATTTCCCTATTTTATCAATTGCTGGCCAATGCCTTACTCCCTACTTATCAATTGCTCTGCTACCTCTTTCGTTTTCCAATCGATAAGTTGGATGAGCGCCTCATCCTCCGCTTTACAAATAGGTTTATGGTGTCGGTGATTCCCTACAAAAATGCTTGCATTACCGAACATATTTCATCCCATTATTACCAAGCGCTAGGTCAGACTGTATTATACAAACTTTGCATGTTACTCTTGGATAGGATGGAAGTACCAGCAATCAAGGCAGGGGAAAGGCTTGGACAGCAACGTCCTTGACAAGAATGAACACAGCAAAGCCTATGCAGGATCACCGTATATGTGTGCCCGCTAATTGCAGTGTACCCTTCGCTACAACCTACAGTGACCTCCAGGACACGAAGGGTTATCTCCCTATCTATATTGTCATAACTTTCAGATATCAAAATCCTTGAATAACATGAAGACATGACCTCCAAGAGAATCATTGAAAAAATATTACTATGATCCTTATTTCTGCATGTAGTCCTTTCTACATGAACCACATTCTGAATTTGACACGAGAATAAATATAGTAAAATCGTATATAAATCATCAAATGGTTTTGTTTATGTGATGACGTCATTATCTGGACAGGATGGCCTTGGTTTCAGACTCATGATGTAACCTCATTGTCATGTTATCCTACTTCTGAATTTATTGGACATGCATATACTGAGTATCATCCGTGAACAAATCTTGACTTGAGAAAAGAGAGCATGCACATAACTCATTATGCAAGAAAGCATGTGTAGCGCAAGCCATTGACCCTTATCGAGAGCATCTACCTGAAAATATTTCATGGCCTTAGAAAAGAGATCATGCACACACCCCTCAGTATGCAGGAAACGCATAAAAATAGCATGCAAAAAAATTCAGTATATGTACAAAATCAGTTTGTTCCACTTTCTTACTGCAGTAGTAAATGAACCGACTTATTCTTATAACCATTAGCATTTTATGAATCTACTTCTTTGCTTGATAACTAATTATCAACATGTCCATTACTTTAATATTTTTATCAGAGATACATCAGTTTTGAAACATTCATTAATGCAACATTAGAAAAGAGCATATGCTCACTACCGATTGAACATGAGAAATATTTGTACAAAACACATGTATCATAAAGTCAGAACAATATACTCACTCATGTCAAATAATAAATCTTGGTATTGGATCTCCCCCTGCCTACAAAATCCAATGAACTTGCGTAAGGAAACTGCTACTATTTGACACGAATAATATGAGGCGAATTAATCAGCAAGCAGTGAACATAAACCCAGTATTGCGGCCTCATATGCTTGCCGGATTGATAAAACTTTATAAATCACATTAGAAAAGTACCACGTTAATTCACCAGACAGGGAAGATTCTAACTGAATAATCAGCTCTCGCTGGCTTGTTATCCGTAACCTTACGAAATCCAAAATAGTTCCAGTTCTATGTAAGCACATCAATCAAATATTAGGCATTGCCTAGAAAGGCTGCATGGTAATTACATGAACACCACTAAGAAATTGCACATGAAAGAATTAACATGGTGGAAATTCAGGTAGCCAGCTCAACTGAGAAAACCGAAGGATATGAAAAAGCAATATCATGAACCTTTTAGGCATTGGCTTATTCAGAGCTTACAAAGCATATACTAAAGAACATACATAATTAATTAGTAGTTGATCACATATACAAATTGATGAGACTGTAGTATGTACCTCAGGACGAAGCTCCGGCAGATGGTGGAGTACGTGCGGACGGATTTTTGACGAAGTCGATGTGCAGGCACAGTGATGTCGGAAACTTCCGGCTTGGCGATGAGCGAAACAACTACAGATTATCCCAGACAGTTAGAACACAAAATTATTTAACCTTGCAATTAGAAACAAAGGGTTTAGTGATGTATTTTTCCCTTGATGACAGAGGAAAATTATTTGGATATACTTTGGGTACTATTGACTCATGAGACTATATCAATAGCAACAGCAATTAGTAGCAAAACTACATCTATGTTCTTTATCTAAATGTGCATCAATCAGTAAAAGCATACACCTCACAAGAAGCATCTTACATATATCTGAATGTCTAGCAATCAACATCCCACTATGCTCTCTCTATCTTGCATCTCTCTGCTCTCTCTCTCTCTCTCTTTTCCTCACCTATCTCTCCTTTTCTCCACAAGACCATATCACAGGCATTAGAAACCATCTCTCCTTCTCTGTTATCTGTCTCTCTAGCAGGAATGGCCAGCATCGGCTGCAGCAAACCCACGTTGCCATCCCCTCCAGCAGCAGCGCCCAACATGGCCTTTGCTCTCTCCCTAGAGCAGGAGCTCATCCCTTCGAGTGCCTCCCCATCTTCAGCCATGGTGACAGGTCCATGGCAGCCTTCACATCTCTGTGAAGAAGCCCTTGACCGTGGCGACCGTGGTCGATGAGTAACTCCCATGACGTGCTACATCTGCTTCTCCAATAGAGGATATGAAGAGAAGGTGCGGTGTAGGGTGTCAGATCCTGACCAGGAAGGAAGATGGACGAACCTGGGGCCATCGGAGATGGGCCGGCGAAGCCCTGCCCGAAACCCTAGCCATGGGGGTGGGTTTGCGAGCGGGGGGTAGAGGCCAGTAGAGGAGAATCTGGCCGGAGGGGAGGGAGGCGCGGACCGTGGGGAGCTCGTGGACGTGATGCGCCGAACCGGAGCTCGCCGGAAGCTGCCGGCATGGGTGTTGGTGGCGGCGACTTGGGCGAGAGGGAGAGAAGGCGAGCCTGTGCTGCTCCTGTGGTTGTGTCTTTTTTTCTTCACACAAATCTGCTCGGACCGCGCATTGAATAATTCAAACTACAGGGTGTTTTGTGCGAAAACATAGTGTTTTGCCCCAATCCACTTTAACAGGGACAACGGGTTGACTTCACGAAAATAGAGGGGCGTTCTTAAAACAAATCCACGACGGAGCGGGCAACGGCCGAAAAAAAATAGGACGACATACCGAACGGACCAGATGACGAAATAAAGTAGAAAAACGCCCCGTCCTTTAATATTAGGTAAAGATTTGTTATTTATAAGTTGTCTGACGAAACAATTAACCAACATGCACGCCATGCTGCCTAGAATTTTCAACAAACTTGCGCACAATTTTAACCTGATTTCTGTCAGATGAAGAATTAATGTGTAGGCTTGATTCAAAGGAATTCTATAGGGTTTTTGAAGGATTGAGATCCGTATGAATTTTTCCTACATTGGTCCTTTGATTCGTAAAATTGGATCCCATTGAATTTTTACCTATGAAATCTTTTGTACTACATTTCATAGGAAATCTAACATCCACTTCAACCTATTTCTATAAAAAAAAAATCCTATGACATCAAACACTCATTGCTAACCCTATAGGGTTCAAATTGACATGTCACTCCAACCCTATACCTTTTCTATTCCTACGTTTTTTAAATCCTACGAATCAAAGAGGCCCTTAACCTATAATAGACAGGAAATAGTATGGGGCTTGGATCAGTTTCTTTGGATCTTTCATTAAAATTTGGATGGTTTGAAAAAAAATCATGTAAGGATGTTTTATTTTTGCAAAAAGATTCAGATCTATTTTTTAAAAAGTTCATCAGAAAGTATAAAACACCTCAAGCATAATAAAAATTAGTTGAGGACTCTAAACCACCGAACGACCATTACCGTCGTTACCGCATCATTGTCGCCTCTCGCTTACCGAAGCCAGTTTAACCTTGTCAATAACAACAGAGAAGTCTTCGTGCACATGCCTCTGAGAACGAGTAGTTGGCATTGTTGAACCATTGACTAGATCTTAAACAGCTGACATAAAATGTCGGCATAGCACATGAACGACGATAAGCCCTAACCACGTTGTTCCAAGGAGACGACATGAATCATTTAAGTGGTGATTTTTTTTCGTGGTGTGTTAGCATAGTTTACAAAGGGCTTCCCAACCGACACATTAGCTAACTACACACCACTTATGTTTTGAGGGCAAATATGACAGGCAAAAACCAACCTGAACCATTTACGATTTTTTTTATAATATTGTAAAAACCAGATACAACACAAAGGCTACATGAGATAGCGCCTGACACACACATAAAAATGAACAACATGGAAAAGAAGGAGAACCGGAACGAGTTACACCTAGCAAGACCCCCTCCCCCCCCCCCACACACACACAATAAACAACACACATGACTCCATGGCACCAGAACAAGGAGAGCATGAAGTAGAGTGTTTGGATCGGTCGAAAGGAAAATTTGGGATCGAGACAAAGAAAAGGAAACAACCACGCGCTTGCTTAGCGGTCACAACTTTACCCTTCAAAACTATGAGAGTCGCAACCCTCGTAGAAGAACATCCCACTGCTGAGGCCACACACAACATAGAAAAGCCACCAACGCTACGGAAGGGCGATGTTCCACTGAGACGATGTGCACCTCCTCTTGGCCTCATCCGACGGCCATCACCAAACGAGTGACCCTTAGCATATCGAAGGCGATAAGACCCCAATGCCATCGAAGGACTTCAATCACCGAGACCCTGTCGCCGACATAAACATGGTCCGCAAAACCAACCAATGTTGTAGAGAGGATCAAAACCATAGCTTCACGAGAAGATGCATGGCACTTCCTCCGTCATCAGCAACCGAACATATACCCCGTCGCCCTCTTCCGCCAACAACCCCACAAGACCAACTCCCTCTTCAGCGCGATGCCCAGCAAAATGACATGAGGCACTCCAAAAATGGTGACTCCAAGAAATAAGTGATGTCGAGGTCACCACCGCCACCCTACATGGCTATGATTGTCGGTGTCAAAACCGGGGGATCTCGGGTAGGGGGTCCCAAGCTATGAGACTTGGATCGATGGTAACAGGGGACGAAGGGGACGATGTTTACCCAGGTTAGGGCCCTCCTATGGAGGTAAAAACCCTACGTCCTGATTGATTATATTGATGATATATAGGTTATAGAGTTGATCTACCTCGATATCAAATAGCTAAACCCTAGATGAGTCTGCCTCCGGTCTACAACCTAAAACCCTTCGGCTTCTATAGACCCCGAGGGTACCTAGGGTTTACACATGGTCGGCTACACATAGAAGGAAAAAACACGCCTATCTACTATCGAGAACTTGGAGGACACGCCACGACTCCTTGAAGCTTCTCCCCTGACGACGGGGCGTTCGATCATCTAATACCCATCTGGCAACCCACATAGTCCGGCCCATGAGAAATGGGTCGGCTATCCGCGGACCCCTTAAACCAGGACTCCCTCAGTAGCCCCCGGATTGGCCTCCAACACCGAGGTATGTCTGGGCAGTCTTGCGCGTCAAAGTCTTCGACTTGCGAGGCGAGTCCCTCTATCCCTTCTTGTTCGGCAACCATCCTGTCATTGGCGAAATCCCAAGCATCACGAGCTCGTCGGGTTCATTATAATAATCGTCAATGTTTCTCGATTTTTGTGCGTCGTGGGGAAACGAGTGGTTCAACGGCTTTTTACAAGACTGGACCTGCACAACGGAGGCACCACCCATTTAAACAAACTGAATCGTGGTATAAGCTACATCATCTTTCTTCTCCTCATTAGGAAAAACCTTTAGCAAGAGATCACCACAAGAACATGGAGAGAACCCCTAGATCTTCCTCGCGCCGTTATGGCTCCCGTCGTGGGATTGGACAAGTTGTTCCGTCTCCCTTCTTTGACTACGCAACCTCGAGACCCAAGGGTACCTTCCCTCCTAGGATCTAGCGGTTACCCGTGCTAGCTTATCTTCATTCAATGGCGAAGCCTTCGTGGAGTAAGTACTTCTGCCTCGTCCCTCGCACTCGGGACAAGACAATTCTGGAGGTCGGAGGAGCCGAAATATGCCGCATAGTGGGGACGGGGTATCAAGTGGGAACATCGAAGGAGTTTAAAGAGTGGTCTTCGGAATGGTTTATATCGAGGATGTCCCCCTATTCGATCCAGCTCAGAGGGGTTTTCCCGAATACTCTGACACCCCCTTGAAGAAGAGGTACAATTGGCGACCGAAGAGCTCGTCCCAAGAAGACAGCATCGAAGTGCAACGCTTGGCAGCTCATGTGAGGGTACTAGCCCATCACAAGTTGACCATGATAGATGTCATGGATGTCGCCATCACCCGGTGCGTTCAGCCTCTTCAGCAGAGAATACACCCGTTGTGGTGTTACAACGGGACAAGCGACACTACTCGCTCCTGATGACAGGGCCCTGCCGATCAAGTAGCATTAGCCACCGCACTTACCGATCTATACAAAGGGGAGCGAGAAGATTTTGTTCGGCTATCGACCAAGCAGGGGTACTCCAGTCACAATCCCATCGAATGGGTGAGCCTTTCAACTCAGTGACCACAATTCGGGTTTTTAATTTTATCCCTTCTTGATCGAAGCCTTTAACTTATGTGAACAGGAATGGAGGACCTTCATCGAGACAGTTAATTGTCCCCCCCCCAACCCGAGGACTATTCTCATGATGACGATCCGGGCTTTCATGATGACCCGGATCTAACAATTGAGCTCGACGACGGGGTTTTCTACTAGGAGAGCCTCGATCGCTCCAAGGTGGCCATTATAGTAGATTATCCTGGATCATTCCCTTCCCCTGCGATAAGCAAGAAGAAGAAAAACTCATCCTGCAAAAGATAGGCATCCTCGAATAGCCCAAACACACTGGCTCCTCCTCCCAAGCGTCATCGGTTGGCGCAACATGCATCGGCTACGGCGACAATGCCCGAACCGGAAAGCGACAGGGATCCGTCAAATGAGCCGGACATAGGGACAAGTCCGCCCACTCGGTCAACTCAAAGGTACTTTGTTCGGTTGTTTTAATTTATGATCGCGACTGATAGAGCCTCACAAGAGACCTTATGTTGAAATTCCCAGGCGAAGAGTCCAGCCATCATCTGCCGAGATGTTGCTCGGGCGTCCGGCGGCGCTCGAAATTCCAGATCTTCGGTTCATGCCGAACCCGCTGCGGAGGTCCCTACGGTTAATCAGGCCCCCGAAGACTCCGAGGACGCAATGTTAGTTACCAAATCCGAGGTAGAGAGCGCCATGAATCATCGGCATTGACGAGAAGCCCTGCGCCACCCAGCGCTCTCCGAAGAAGAGTTTCATGCTCTACTCTCGGCGGACGCGCACATCGGAGTTGCCCGAGCTGGGTTCGGGGAGGCCATGAAACTGATTTCGTCCAGCATGCAGGTGAGCAATCGGCTATAGAAGTCCGAAAACCCATGTAAACCCAGTAGCCCCCGAGCCTTAAAGTGGTCAGAAAGACCGAATTAAGGGTCCTTGTATTGTCTTTAATGCTATTGCAGACCTCGAGGCAGCGAAGCGAACAACTAGCCAAGGAACTGGAGGCAAGCCGAACACAGGTGGAAACCGTGAAGGCCGAATTGGATCACGTGAAGAGCTTTACCTGGGAGGCACATTGTGAGTATACTTGATCTGCTGATCTTAGAGTATATTCCCATGCTGACACAAGGGTACTTTGTAGCAGCTGAATCAATAGGGCAACTGGAAAGAGATTTAGAAGCAGCTCAAGAATCCCAACGGTATGCCGAATCCCAGCATGAGGCCGGATGTCGTATTTTGCAACGAAATATTGAGGAGAAGAATCATCTTCAGGTGGAAAACAAACAGCAGGCCGAAGAAATTGAGAGAGCTTGAAGACTAAATTGGCACAAGCCCAAGAAGAGAACCAGAAATTACAAAGGGGCATGTTCGGTAAGTGTGTTTTAACATCGGACAATACTTCCTATATATGAAGTATAATAGGCATGCCTTGATTCATGTATAGGTTTTCTGTTCGGGCGGCCCGAAGAAGAGGTCGGATCCTACCGGGGCAGCCTTCTGAAGGAGATGTCCGCCCTTCATGAGCGGGCTCGGAAGGTCATGAAGAGCATGGTGAAAGCGCTATGGCCTGCCGAGCAACCTTCGGAGGAGATGACCGAATTGGTTGATCGATTCAAGGGATCTCAAAGTAGGTTTGAGCTATGGAAGACATCGGCTTGCCGAAAGGGAGAACGGGAGGCGTGGGTGATGATTAGGACCCGTTATACCGGACTTAACCCCCGAGTATATGGCTTGGCTTGGGCCGGTAGGGTCGGATGGGCAAGAAGTGCCGCTTCACTTGGTGTATGACCAAGTGATGCCTGCCGCCCGTCTCTCACAAGAAGATTGCTCCCTGGATACCTTAATAGACAATCTCGACTAGCAACAAGATGTATGATTATATGTAATGATGTACAAATAATCGGGAAAATTGCTCCGCCTATGTTGTAAACTTTGTCTTAACCGTCCATCGGCTTCGACCTCCCGTGCTAAGAGCTTGGGAGTGTTCCCTATAAAATATCACTTGAGAAGGGTAAATTAGTGACGAACCTAAATTTTATTTGGTGTTTTGCGTTGAAGCATGAACGTGATTAGATCATGTTTATTGCAACACGGTTATTCATTCAAGTTAGAGAATAATGGTTATTCTGCTTACATGAATAAATACCTTCAATGGTCATGCACCCAGTAAGGATGGTTCATTGAATCTTGATCGTAGTAATACACATGTTCATAACAATGATGCCAAAAGATGCAAAGTGAATAATGATAGTACCACATACTTGTGGCACTGCCGCTAAATGTCATATTGGTATAAAGCGCATGAAGAAACTCCATGCTGATGGATCTTTGGACTCATTCGATTTTGAATCGGTTGAGACATGCGGACCATGCCTTTTTGGTAAGATGACTAAACCCCGTTTTCTGGCTTGATGAAACGGGCAAGTGACTTATTGGAAACAATGCATGTTGATGTATACGGTCCAATGAGTGTTTATAGCTTGCAGTGGATATCGTTGTTGTCTTACCTTCACTGATGATTTGAGTAGATATAGTGTATATTTACTTAATGAAAGACAAATATGAATTGTTTGAAAGGTTCAAAGCAAAGTTCAGAGTGAAGTTTAAAGATCATCATGACAAGAAGATAAAAATTTCTGCGATATGATCGTGGAGGTGAATATCTGGGTTACGAGTTTGGCATTCAAATTTAGACAATGTGAAAGTTGTTTCACAACTCACGCCACCTGGAACACCATAGTGTGATGGTGTGTCCGAACGTCGTAGTCATGCCTTATTTGATATAGCACATACTATGATGTCTCTTATCGTTTTGCCACTATCGTTTTAGGGTTATGCATTAGAGACAGCCGCATTCACTTTAAAATAGGGCACCATCTAAATCCGATGAGATGACACCGTGTGAATTATGGTTTGATAGAAACCTTAAACTGTCATTTCTTGATGTTTGGGGTTGCGAAGCTTGTGTGGAATTATTTTTCACCTAATGAGCTCAAACCCAAAGCGGACAAATGCATCTTCATAGAATACGCCAAGAACAGTTGGGTATACCTTCTATGTCAGATCCAAGTGCAAAGTGTTTGTTGCTAGAATGGATCCTTTCCCGAGAAAAGGTTTCTCTCGAAAGAATTGAGTGGGAGGAAGATAGAACTTGATGAGGTTATTGAACCTTGTTTCAATCAGAGTAGCGCAGTGCAGAAAGTTGTTTCTGTGAAGCCTATGTTAGTTGAAGAAAGAAGTTAATGATGATGATCATGAAGCTTCGGATCAAGTTACTATCGAACCTCGTAGGTCGACAAGGACATGTACTACTCTTGAGTGGTACAACAACCTTGTCTTAAAGGTCATGTTGTTGGACAGCGATGAACCTACGAGCTATGGAGAAGCGATGATGGGCCCGGATTCCGACAAATGGTTAGAGGCCATGAAATCCGAGAAGGGATCCATGTGTAAAACCAAGTATAGACTTTGGTAGACTTGCTCGTTGGACGACAGGTTGTTGAGTACAAATGGATCTAAAATGAAGACAGACGCTGATGGTGAATGTCACCATTTATAAAAGCTCGACTTGTTGCAAAGAAGTTTATGGCAAGTTCAAAGAGTTGACTGCGATGAGACTTCCTCACTCGTAGCGATGCTAAAGTCTGTTGGAATTATGTTAGCAGTTGCTGTAGTTTTCAATTATGAAATCTGGCAGATGGATGTCAAAACATTGTTTCCTTCACGGTTTACTTGAGGAAAGATTGTATG
Organism: Hordeum marinum; assembly: GCA_022496015.1. Taxonomy (NCBI): domain Eukaryota; kingdom Viridiplantae; phylum Streptophyta; class Magnoliopsida; order Poales; family Poaceae; genus Hordeum; species Hordeum marinum. Next base: position 539,585,812 of record CM039673.1, on the reverse strand, counting down.
TGATACAACCAGAAGGTTTTGTCAGTCCTAAGGAAGCTAAAAGGTGTGCAAACTTCAGTGATCCTTCTATGGACTAAAGCAAGCATCTCGGAGTTGGAATATACACTTTGATAAAGTGATCAAAGTTTTGTAGTTTATACAAAGTTTACGAGAAACTTGTATTTACAATAAAGTGAGTGGGAGCACTATAGAATTTCTGATAAGTATATGTGATGACATATTGTTGATCGGAAATAATGTAGAACTTCTGAAGAGCATGAACGGTTGTTTGAAAAGAGTTTTTCAAAGGAAGACCTGTATGAAGCTACTTAATTGTTGAGCATCAAGATCCATAGAGATAGATCAAAATGCTTGATGAGACTTTCAATGAGTACATACCTTGACAAGATTTTGAAAGAGTTCAAAATGGATCAGTCAGAGAGAAGTGTTCTCGCCTGATTTGTAAGGTGTGAAGTTGAGTGAGACTCAAAGCTCGACAACGGCAGAAGAAAGAGAGAGGAAGAATGTCATCCCCTATGCTTTAGCCATAGGCTCTATATAGTATGCCATGCTGTGTACCGCACCTGTGTGTGCCTTGCCATGAGTCAGTCAAGGGGTACAAGAGTGATCCAGGAGTGGATCACTGGACAGCGGTCAAGATTATCCTTAGTAACTGAAAGACTAAGGAAATGTTTCTCAGTTATGGAGGTGGTAAAAGAGTTCGTCGTAAAGGGTTACGTCGATGCAAGCTTTAACACCAATCCGGATGACTCGTAGTAGTAATCTGGATACGTATAGTGGAGCAGCCATTTAGAGTAGTACCAAGTGGAGTGTGGTAGCAGTGTTTACAGTTTGACATAGAGATTTGCAAAGAACACACGGATCTGAATGTCGCAGACCCGTTGACTATAAAGACCTCTCTCACATGCAAAGCATGATCGAGACCCAAAACTCACTGGGTGTTAGATTCATAACAATGCGAATCACATGGTGATGTGAACTAGATTATTGACTCTAATGCAAGTGGGAGACTGTTGGAAATATTCCCTAGAGGCAATAATAAATTGGTTATTATTATATTACCTTGTTCATGATAATCGTTTATTATCCATGCTAGAATTGTATTGGTTGGAAACACCGATACATGTGTGGATACATAGACAACCCAGTGTCCCTAGTATGCCTCTAGTGAACTAGCTTGTTTATCGAAGATGTTATGGTTTCCTGACCATGGACATAAGATGTCATTTGATAACGGGATCACATCATTAGGAGAATGATGTGATGGACAAGACCCAAACTACAAACGTAGCATATGATCGTGTCAGTTTATTGCTACTGTTTTCTGCATGTCAATGTATATGTTCCTATGACCATGAGATCATGTAATTCACTGACACCGGAGGAATACCTTGTGTGTATCAAACATCAAAACGTAACTGGGTGACTATAAAGGTGCTCTATAGGTATATCCGAGGGTGACAGTTGAGTTGACATGGATCAAGACTGGGATTTGTTACTCCGTGTGACGGAGAGGTATCTCAGGGCCCACTCGGTAGTACAACACCACAACAAGCCTTGCAAGCAATGTGACTAAGTGTTAGCCACGGGATCTTGTATTACGGAATGAGTAAAGAGACTTGCTGGTAACGAGGTTGAACTAGGTATGAGGATACCGACGATCGAATCTCGGGCAAGTAACATACCGAAGAACAAAGGGAACATTATACGGGATTACCTGAATCCTTGACATAGAGGTTCGACCGATAAAGATCTTCGTAGAATATGTAGGAACCAATGTGGACGTCTAGGTCCCTCCATTGGTTATTGACCGTAGAGGTGTCTCGGTCATGTCTACATAGTTCTCGAACCCGCAGGGTCTGCACACTTAAGGTTTGGTGAAGTTTCGTTAGTATAGAGTTGTGTATGGTGGTAACCGAAGTTTGTTTGGAGTTCCGGATGAGATCCAGGACGTCACGAGGAGCTTCGGAATGGTCCGGAGGTAAATATTCATATATAGGAAGTCCCCATTTGGTCGCCGGAAAAGTTTCGGGCTCATCGGTAGTGTACCGGGAGTGTCGGTAGTGTACCGGGAGGCCTCCGGGAGGGGTATTTCGACCCCAAGAGGTCCATGGGCTGTGGGAGGTTAATTACCAGCCCTTAGTTTTCTGGGGAATCAGCCAAGGAAGGCCCATGGCGCAGGGATAAAGAGAAAAAGAGAAAAAGGGAAAATCAGCCAATAGGGAGCAATCCTACTAGGAGTAGGATTGGGTGGAGGAGTAGGACTCCTCCTCCCCCTTTGGCCGAATCCCCAAGGAGGCCTTGTGCGCCAGCCCTTCTCCCCTCCTCTCCTCCTTTATATACTAGTGGATTGGGGCTGTTTTAGACATATTTGACGGCCACGTGCTACCCGTTCCACCGGTGCATAGTTTCTCCTCTAGATCAGTTTTCTGCAGCGCTTAGGCGAAGCCCTGCCGGAATTCCTCCACCACCATCACCGGAGCGCCGTCACGCTGCCGGTGAACTCTCTCTCCTCTCCACCTCCTCTTGCTGGATCAAGACGGTGGAGATCGTCATCAAGCTGCACGTGTGCTGAACGCGGAGGTGCCGTCCGTTCGGTACTAGATCGGAAGGATCGTGATCATGGCCACGACACGTTCGTGATCGGATCGCGAGACGGTTCGTGATGTGATCGCAAGATGGATCGTGATGTGATCACGAGACGGATCGTGATGTGTTCGCGGGACGGATCGTGATGAGATCGCGGACGGATCGTGACGAGATCGCGGGACGGATCGTGATGAGGTCGCGGGACGCTCGGCGATTTGGATCGCGAAGGTGTTCGACTACACCAACCGCGTTTCTTAACGCTTCCCGCTGAGCGATCTACAAGGGTATGTAGATCCACTCCCCCTCTCGTAGATGCTCATCACCATGGATAGGTTTGCGTGTGCGTAGGAAAAATTTTGTTTCCCATGCGACGTTCCCCAACACCGCGAGTACTTCGTCGATTATGAAGGCCCCCTCCCATTTGGGGTTGAGTTTATGCTTCTGCTTCTCCGGGAGCCGCAAGACAAGCTCACCCACATTATACGCTTTTGCCTTGACCTCCATACTTTGGTAATGCTAGGCCTACTATTGATAAAAAGTAGAGCGATCCCGAGCTATGTCGCTCTCTCCTTCTAAGGCGTCCAGGTCGTCCTGCCGATCTAGCTCAGCTTCCTTTTCCTCATACATGCGCACCCTTGGTGCATCGTGACTGATGTCACAAGGGAGGATTTCTTCTACCCCATAGACCATAAAGAACGGTGTGTATCCTGTTGATCTGCTCGGGGTGGTGCGCAGGCCCCATAGAATGGAGTCGACCTCCTCCACCCAATGACAGTTGGACTCATGAAGAGATCGGACCAAACGTGGCTTAATACTGTTGGGAAACGTAGTAGTAAATCAAAATTTTCCTACAATCACCAAGATCAATCTATGGAGAAACCAGCAACGAGTAAGGGGAGAGGGCATCTTCATACCTTTGAATATCACTAAGCGGAAGCGTTACAAAAACGCGGTTGGATGAGTCGTACTCGCAGCGATTCAGATCGCGGTGGATTCTGATCTAAGCGCCGAACAACGGCGCCTCCGCGTTCAACACACGTGCAGCCCGATGACATCTCCTACGCCTTGATCCAGCAAGAAGGAAGTATAGGTTGAGGGAGAGCTCCGGCAGCACGACGGTGTGGTGACAGTGGAGCTACGTGGACTCCGGCAAAGCTTCCCCAAGCGCTACGGAGAACGAGGAAGCGGAAGGGTAGGGCTGCGTCGAGAGAGAGAGAAGTCGTGTCTCAAATCAGCCCCAATACCTCGGGCATATATAGGAGGAGGGAGAGGGAGGGCTGCCTTGGCCCCTCCTCCAAGGAGGAGAGGTTCGGCCGAGATAAGGGGGGAGTCCACCTCCCACAAGGGAGGTGGATCTCTTCCTTTTAAATCTCCTTTAGCCTAATCTCTTTATCCCTAGCCGCATGGGCCTTTCCTGAAGGACTTGGTCAGCCCAATAATGGCTGGTCCACCTCCTCTAACAGCCCACAAAGTCCTTTGGTCGTCACGCCCCTCCCGGGGGTCCTCCGGCACCCTTCCGGCACTCCCGGTACACTAACGATGAGCCCGAAAACTTTTCGGTGACCAAAACTAGACTTCCTATATATCAATCTTTACCTCCGGACCATTCCAGAGCTCCTCGTGATGTATGGATCTCATCCGGACTCCAAACAACCTTCGGTAACCAGGGACAACATTTCTCTATAACCCTAGCATCATCGAACCTTAAGTGTGTAGACCCTACGGGTTCGGGAGACACGTAGACATGACCGAGACACCTCTCCGATCAATAACCAACAGCGGGACCTGGATACCCATGTTGGATCCCACATGCTCCACGATGATCTCATCGGATGAATCACGATGTCGGGGATTCAATCAATTCCGTATACAATTCCCTTTGTCTAACCGTATGACACTTGCCCGAGATTCGATCGTCGGTATCCCTATACCTTGTTCAATCTCGTTACCAACAAGTCTCTTTACTCGTTCCATAACACATCATCCCGTGGCTAACTCCTTAGTCACATTGATCTCATTATGATGATGTCTTACTGAGTGGGCCCAGAGATACCTCTTCGTCACACGGAGTGACAAATCCCAGTCTCGATTCGTGCCAACCCAATAGACACTTTCGGAGATACCTGTAGTATACCTTTATAGCCACCTAGTTACGTTGTGACATTTGGCACACCCAAAGTATTACTATGGTATCTGGGAGTTGCACAATCTCATGGTCTAAGGAAATGATACTTGACCTTGGAAAAGCTTTAGCAGACGAACTACACGATCTTGTGCTATACTTAGGATTGGATCTTGTCCATCACATCATTCTCCTAATGATGTGATCCCATTATCAGCGACATCCAATGTCCATGGTCAGGAAACCATGACCATCTATTGATCAACGAGCTAGCCAACTAGAGGCTCACTAGGGACACGTTGTGGTCTATGTATTCACACATGCATTATGGTTTCTGGTTAACACAATTATAGCATGAACAATAGACAATTATCATGAACGAGGAAATACAATAATAACCATTTTATTATAGCCTCTAGGGAATATTTCCAACAGTCTCCCACTTGCACTATAGTCAGTAATCTAGTTACATTGTGATGAATCGAACACCCATAACATTCTGGTGTTGATCATGTTTTGCTCGTGAGAGAGGTTTAGTCAACGGATCTGCGACATTCAGATCCGTATGTACTTTACAAATATCTATATCTCCTTCCTGGATGTAATCACAAATGAAGTTGAAGCGGCGCTTGATGTGTCTTGTCTTCTTGTGAAACCTGGGCTCCTTCGCAAGGGCAATAGCTCCAGTGTTGTAACAGAATAGAGTCATCGGGCCCGACGGATTGGGAATCACTCCTAGGTCAGTGATGAACTCCTTCATCCAGAATCCTTCCTTTGCTGCTTCTGAAGAAGCTATGTACTCCGCTTCACATGTAGATGTCGCCACGACGCTTTGCTTGCTGCTACACCAGCTGACTGGTGATACGTCCATTTTGCATCATGCTTTTATATTGATATTTATCGCTTCTTGAGTTGTTATAACACATTATGGTACAATATTCATGCCTTTTCTCTCTTATTTTGCAAGGTTTACACAAAGAGGGAGAATGCCGGCAGCTGGAATTCTGGGCTGGAAAAGGAGCAAGTTTGAGATGGCTATTCTGCACAACTCCAAAAGCCGTAAAAATCAACGAGGAATTGTTTTGGAATATATAGAAAATACTGGGCCAGAAAAGGACCGGAGAGGGGCAGCCAGGAGGTCACGAGCCTGCCAGGCACGACACCCCCCTGGCGGCGCCTCCTAGGCTCGTGGGCTCCTCGTAGCTCCTCTGGCCCCCATCTTCTCCTATATAGAGGGTTTCGTCCGAGAAAAAATCATAACAGAGGTTTCAGGAGGAGACGCCGCCGCCACGAGGCGGAACTTTAGAAGAACCAATCTAGAGCTCCGGCAGGGCTGTTTTGCCGGGGAAACTTCTCTCCCGAAGAGGGAAATCATCGCCATCGTCATCACCAACACTCCTCTCATCGGAGAGGACTCATCTCCATCAACATCTTCATCAGCACCATCTCATCTCTAAACCTTAGTTCATCTCTTGTACTCAATCTCCGTCTCGCAACTCCGATTGGTACTTGTAAGGTTTCTAGTAGTGTTAATTGCTTATCGTAGTTGATGCTAGTTGGTTTATTTGGTGGAAGATAATATGTTCAGATCCTTAATGATATTCAATACCTCTCTGATCATGAACATAACCGTGCTTTGTGAGTAGTTACTTTTGTTCCTGAGGACATGGGATAAGTTTTGCTAATAGTAGTCATGTGAATTTGGTATTCGTTCGATATTTTGATGTGTTGTATGTTGTCTCTCCTCTAGTGGTGTTATGTGAACGTCGACTACATGACACTTCACCATTATTCGGGCCTAGAGGAAGGCATTGGGATGTAATAAGTAGATGATGGGTTGCTAGAGTGACAGAAGCTTAAACCCTAGTTTATGAGTTGCGTCGTAAGGGGCTGATTTGGATCCACTAGTTTAATGCTATGGTTAGACCTTGTCTTAATTCTTCTTTCGTAGTTGCGGATGCTTGCGAGAGGGGTTAATCATAAGTGGGATGTTTGTCCAAGTAAGGGCAGCACCCAAGCACCGGTCCACCCACATATCAAACTATCAAAGTAGCGAACGCGAATCATATGAACATGATGAAAACTAGCTTGACAGTAATTCCCATGTGTCCTCGGGAGCGCTTTACTTTATATAAGAGTTCGTTCAGGCTTGTCCCTTGCTACAGAAGGGATTGGGCCATATTGCTGCACCTTTGTTACTATTGTCACTTGCTACCCGTTACAAATTATCTTATCATACAACTATCTGTTACCGACTATTTCAGTGCTTGCAGAGAATACCTTGCTGGAAACCGCTTATCATTTTCTTCTGCTCCTCGTTGGGTTCGACACTCTTACTTATCGAAAGGACTACGATAGATCCCCTATACTTGTGGGTCATCAAGACTCTTTTCTGGCGCCGTTGCCGGGGAGTGAAGTGCCTTTGGTAAGTGGAATTTGGTAAGGAAACATTTATATCGTGTGCTGAAATTCATTGTCACTTGTCACTATGGAAACTAATCCTTTGAAGAACTTGTTCGGGGTATCTTCACCTCGACCGGAAACACAAAGAGTTGCTCCTCAACCTACTGCACCTACTGAAAATATTTATTATTAGATTCCTTCAGGTATGCTAGAGAAACTGTTGGCTAATCCTTTTACAGGAGATGGAACATCACATCCCGACTTGCATCTAATCTATGTAGACGAAGTTTGTGGTTTATTTAAGCTTGCAGGTTTGCCCGAGGATGAGGTCAAGAAGAAGGTCTTTCCCTTATCTTTGAGGGATAAAGCATTGACATGGTATAGGCTATGTGATGATACTGGATCGTGGAACTACAAACGATTGAAATTGGAATTTCATCAAAAGGTTTATCCTATGCATTTGGTACATCGTGATCGGAATTATATCTATAATTTTTGGCCTCGTGATAGAGAAGGTATCGCTCAAGCTTGGGGGAGGCTTAAGTCAATGTTATATTCATGCCCCAACCATGAGCTCCCTAGAGAGATTATTATTATGAACTTTTATGCTCGGCTTTCTCATGACAATCGCACCATGCTTGACACTTCTTGTACCGGTTCTTTCATGAAGAGAGATATTGATTTCATATGGGATTTATTGGAAAGAATTAAATGCAATTCTGAAGATTGGGAGTTTGATGAAGGTAATGAGTCAGGTATGAATCTTAAGTTTGATTGCGTTAAATCTTTCGCAGAAACAAATACCTTTCGTGATTTTAGCGCTAAATATGGACTTGACTCTGAGATAGTATCTTCTTTATGTGAATCATTTGCTACTCATGTTAATCTCCCTAAGGAGAAGTGGTTTAAATATCATCCTCCTATAGAAGTTAATGTAGCTAAACCTGTTCCAGTTGAAGAGAAAGTAATTGCTTATAATGATTCTATTGTTCCTATTGCTTACATTGAGAAACCACCTTTCCCTGTTAGAATAAAGGATCATGCTAAAGCTTCAACTGTGATACGTAAGGGTTACATTAGAACACCTACACCCCCTGAGCAAATTAAAGTTGAACCTGGTATTGCTATTATTAAAGATCTCTTGACCGACAATGTTGAAGGGCATGTTATTCAATTCTGTGAAGCTTCTGCTAGAATTGCTAAACCTCATACTAGTGATAAGCATAAACCTGTGGTTGGCATGCCTGTTGTTTCTGTTAAGATAGGAGATCATTGTTATCATGGTTGATGTGACGTGGGTGCTAGTGTTAGTGCAATACCTCAATCTTTATATAATGAAATTAAAGATGAAATTGCACCTGTCGAGATGGAAGTTATTGATGTTACTATTAAACTTGCTAATAGAGATACTATCTGCCCTGTGGGAATTGTTAAAGATGTTGAAGTCTTGTGTGGTAAAACTAAGTATCCTACTGATTTTCTTGTTCTTGCTACCACAAAAGATAGCTTTTGTACCATCATATTTGGTAGACCTTTTCTCAATACTGTTAATGCTCAAATTGATTGTGAGAAATAAACGGTTACTGTTGGCTTTGGAGGTGTGTCGCATGAATTTAATTTTTCTAAGTTTAGTAGACAACCTCATGAAAAATAATTATCTAGTAAGGATGAAATTATTGCTCTTACTTCTATTGTTGTGCCTTCTACTGATCCTTTAGAGCAATACTTTCTTGAACATGAAAATGATATGCATATGGATGAGAGGAATGAGATAAATAGAGTTATCTTTGAACAAAGTCCTATCCTTAAGAATAATTTGCCTGTTGAATTACTTGGAGATCCACCTCCGCCAAAGGGTGATCCTGTGTTTGAGCTTAAACCATTACCTGATACTCTTAAATATGCTTATCTTGATGAAAAAGGGATATATCCTGTTATTATTAGTGCTAACCTTTCATAGCATGAAGAAAAGAAATTGTTGAAAACTCTAAGGAAGCACCGTGCTGCTATTAGATATACTCTTGATGACCTTAAAGGCATTAGTCCCACTCTATGCCAGCATAAAATTAAAACTAATCCTGATTCCAAACCACTTGCCGACCCTCAACGAAGACCGAATCCTAAGATGAAAGAGGTGGTAAGAAAAGAAATACTAAAGCTCTTGGAAGCAGGTATTATTTACCCTGTGGCTTATAGTGATTGGGTTAGTCCGGTGCATTGTGTCCCTAAGAAGGGAGGTATTACCGTTGTTCCTAATGATAAAGATGAATTGATTCCACAAAGAATTGTTACTGGCTATAGGATGGTAATTGATTTTAGGAAATTAAATAAAGCTACTAAGAAAGATCATTACCCTCTACCTTTCATTGATCAAATGCTAGAAAGATTGTCTAAACATACACACTTTTGCTTTCTAGATGGTTATTCTGGTTTCTCCCAAATACCTGTTTCACAATCTGATCAAGAGAAAACCACTTTTACTTGCCCTTTTGGTACCTTTGCTTATAGACGTATGCCTTTTGGTTTATGTAATGCACCTGCTACCTTTCAAAGATGTATGATGGCTATATTCTCTGATTTATGTGAAAAGATTGTTGAGGTTTTCATGGATGATTTCTCCGTTTCTTCTTTTGATGATTGCTTGAGCAACCTTGATCGAGTTTTGCAGAGGTGTGAAGATACTAACCTTGTATTGAATTGGGAGAAGTGCCACTTTATGGTTAATGAAGGCATTGTCTTGGGACATAAAATTTCTGAAATAGGTATTGAAGTTGATAAAGCTAAAGTTTATGCCATTTAGAAAATGCGATGCCCTACAAACGTTAAAGGTATAAGAAGTTTCCTTGGTCATGCTGGTTTCTATAGAAGGTTCATTAAAGACTTCTCTAAGATTTCTAGGCCTCTCACTAATCTCTTACAAAAAGATATTCCATTTGTTTTTTATGATGATTGTGAAGAAGCATTTGAAATACTCAAGAAGGCCTTGATAACCGCACCTATTGTTCAACCACCTGATTGGAACCTACCTTTTGAAATTATGTGTGATGCTAGTGATTATGCTGTTGGTGCTGTCCTAGGACAAAGAGTTGATAAGAAATTAAATGTTATTCATTATGCTAGTAAAACTCTAGACAGTGCCCAAAGAAATTATGCTACTACTGAAAAGAATTTTTAGCAGTTGTGTTTGCTTGTGATAAGTTCAGACCTTATATTGTTGATTCTAAAGTTACTATTCACACGTATCATGGTGCTATTAAATATCTCATGGAAAAGAGAGATGCTAAACCTAGACTTATTAGATGGGTTCTCCTACTACAAGAATTTGATTTGCATATCGTTGATAGGAAGGGTGCTGAGAACCCCGTAGCAGATAACTTGTCTAGGTTAGAGAATATTCTTGATGACCCACAACCTTCCTGATGAACAACTGAATGTTATCAATGCTTCACGCAGTACACCATGGTATGCTGATTATGCTAATTATATTGTTGCTAAATATATACCACCTAGTTTCGCGTACCAACAAAAGAAAAAGTTCTTTTATGATTTGAGACATTACTTTTGGGATGATCCTCACTTGTATAAAGAAGGAGTAGATGCTGTTATTAGACGTTGTCTACCTGAGCATGAACAGGGACAGATCCTACAGAAGTGTCACTCTGAGGCTTACGTAGGACACCATGCTGGAGATAGAACTTCACACAAGGTATTGCAATCCGGTTTTTATTGGCCTACTCTCTTTAAGGATGCTCGTAAGTTTGTCTTGTCTTGCAATGAATGTCAAAGAATAGGTAATATTAGTAAACGTCAGGAAATGCCTATGAATTATTCACTTGTTATTGAACCATTTGGTGTTTGGGGTTTTGATTATATGGGACCTATTCCAAAGTCCAATGGGTATACTCATATTTTGGTTCCTGTTGATTACGTTACTAAGTGGGTAGAAGCTATTCCAACTAGTAGTGCTCATCATAACACCTCTATTAAGATGCTTAAAGAAGTTATTTTCCCTAGATTTGGAGTCCCTAGATATTTAATGATCGATGATGGTTCACATTTTATTCATGGTGCTTTCCGTAAAATGCTTGCTAAGTATGATGTCAACCATGGAATTGCATCTCCTTATTGCTACTTCTCCACAACGTCACCAAAAGTTGGCTAGTTGATGGCAGAATTCTTGTCTTGCATTGGTTATTTCCCTTGAAGAGGAAAGGGTGATGCAGCAAGGTAGCGGTAAGTATTTCCCTCAGTTTGAGAACCAAGGTATCAATCCAGTAAGAGTAACAAGATGAGGCAACAAGGAACCTGCACAAACATAAACAAACTTGCACCCAACACGATAAAGAGGTTGTAAATCTCTCCACGATTGTTTGCAAAGTGAGATATGATAGTGATAGTAGATGAATGCAAATAACTAAATAAAATTGCAGCAAGGTATTTTTAGAGTTTTTTGTGTTTAGATCTGAATATAAAATATGTAAAGCAGACCCGGGGGCCATAGTGTTCACTAGAGGCTTCTCTCATGAAAGCAAGTGGTACGGTGGGTGAACAAATTACTGTTGAGCAATTGATAGAATAGCGCAAAGTCATGACGATATCTAAGGCAACGATCATGCATATAGGCATCACGTCCGAGACAAGTAGACCGATACTTTCTACATCTACTACTATTACTCCACACATCGATCGCTATCCAGCATGCATCTAGTGTATTAAGTTCATGATAAACGGAGTAACGCTTTAAGCAAGATGACATGATGTAGAGGGATAGATTCATGCAATATGATATAAACCCCATTTTTTACCCTTGATGGAAACAACACGATGCGTGCCTCGCTACCCCTTCTGTCACTAGGAGAGGACACCGCACGGTATGAACCCAAAACCAAGCACTTCTCCTATTGCAAGAACTATAGATTAAGTTGGCAAAACGAAACCCATAACTCGAAGAGAACTACAAGGATATGAAGTCATGCATATAAGAATTCAGAATTGACTCAAATAATATTCATAGATAATCTGATCATAAATCCATAATTCATCGGACTCAACAAACACACCGCACAAGAAGATTACATCGGATAGATCACCATGAAGATCATGGAGAACTTTGTATTGAAGATCAAAGAGAGAGAAGAAGCCATCTAGCTACTAGCTATGAACCCATAGGTCTGAGGTGAAATACTCATGCATCATCGGAGAGGCAATGGTGTTGATGAAGATGGCCACCGGTGATGAATTCCCCTCCGGCAGGACGCCGGAACGGTCTCCCGATTGGTTTTTGGTGGCTCTGGAGGTCTGCGGCGGTGGAACTTGCGATCTAGGTTTATTTTCGAGGGTTTCCGTATTTATAAGGCCATCTGGAGTCGGGAACAAGTCAAGAGGTGGCACGAGGAGGTCACGAGCCCCCTAGCCGCGGCCAGGGGTGCCCGCGCCTCCCAGACTCGTGACTCCCTCGGGCCGCCTCTCCGGTATCTTTTTCTTCAGGTATTTTTTATATTTTCCAAAAAAATCACGGCAAAAGTTTTATTCCATTTGGACTCCGTTTGATATTCCTATCTGAAAAAGGTCAAAAACACCGAAAAAACAGGAACTGGCACTAGGCACTGGATTAATAAGTTAGTCCCAAAAATCATATAAAACAACATATTCATGCATAGAAAACATCCAAAGTTGATAATATAATAGCATGGAACGATCAAAAATTATAGATATGTTGGAGACGTATCAAGCATCCCCAAGCTTAACTCCTGCTCGTCCTCGAGTAGGGAAGTGATAAAGAACGAATTTTTGATGTGGAATGCTACCCAACATATTTGTTTCATGTAATCTATTGATTGTGGCATGAATGTTCAGATCCGTAAGATTCAAAAGAATAGTTTAATATTGACATGAAAACAATAATACTTCAAGCATAATAGCAAAGTAATGATGAACTTTCGAAATAACAAAGAAAGTTATCACTACAAAATCATATAGTCTGGCTATGCTCCATCATCCCCACACAACGAATTTAAATCATGAACAACCTCGGTATTGGTCAAGTAATTGTTTTCGCACTCTTATTTTTTCAAACTTTTTCAACTCTCACGCAATACATGAGCGTGAGCCATGGATATAGCACTATAGGTGGAATAGAGTGTGGTGGAGGTTGTGAGGCAAAAAGGAGGAGATGGTCACATTGACTCAGTGTATCAATAGGCTATGAAGATGCCCATCAATAGATATCAATGTGAATGAGTAGGGATTGCCATGTAACGGATGCACTAGAGGTATAAGTGTATGAAAGCTTACAAATGAAAACTAGTGGGTGTGCACCCAACTTGCTTGCTCACGAAGACCTAGGGCAATTTGAGCAAGCCCATCACTGGAATATACAAGCCAAGATATATAACGAAAATTTCCAATAGCATATGAAAGTGACAAAACAAGAGACTCTCTGTCATGAAGAACATGGTGCTATTTTAAGCACAAGTGTGGGAAAAGATAGTAGCATTGTCCCTTCTCTCTTTTCTCTCATTTTTTTTGTTTGGGCTCTTTGGCCTCTTTTTTTATTTTTTTATTTTTTGGTGGGCATCTTTGGCCTCTTTTATTTCCTCACATGGGACAATGCTCTAATAATGATGATCATCACACTTTTATTTACTTACAACTTGATACTTAGAACAAATTATGACTCTATATGAATACCTTCGGCGGTGTACCGGGATGTGCAATGATCTAGCATAGCAATGACATCAAAAAATGGACAAGCCATGAAAACATCATAATAAACGGGACGATGGAAGTTGCATGGCAATATATCTCGGAATGGCTATGAAAATGCCATAATAGGTAGGTATGGTGGCTGTTTTGAGGAAGGCATATGGTGGGTTTGTGCACCGGCGAGAGTTGCGCGGCACTAGAGAGGGTAGTAAAGGTGGAAGGTGAAAGTGCATCTATACCATGGACTCACATTAGTCATGAAGAACTCACATACTTATTGCAAAAAAATTATTAGTAATCGAAACAAAGTGCTAAATGCATACTCCTAGGGGAAGGGTTGGTAGGAGTTAACCATCGCGCGATCCCGACCTCTACACAAAGGATGACAATCAATAAATCAATTATGCTCCGACTTCCTAACATAGCGGTTCACCATACGTGCATGCTACGGGAGTCACTAACTTCAACACAAGTATTTATAGATTCATAACACCCTACTAACATAACTCTAATATTACCATATCCATATCTCAAAACTAATTGCGAGGAATCAAACTTATGTTACTAATCAATGCACTTGAATATGAGAGTTTCTATTATATCCTCTTTTGATGCCTATCATATTTATGACTAATTTCATAACACACGCCAATTACCAAGTTACTTAGATAGATCACTCTCAAAATGATATAAGTGAAGATTCGAGAGTTTGTATTTCTACAAAATATGATACCGCCGTGCTCTACAAGGATTTAAGTGAAGCACTAGAGCAAAATTATCTAGCTCAATTGATATAAGTGAAGCACATGTGAGCTGAATTACCAATCTCAAAAAGATATAAGTGAAGCACATGTGAGCAAAATTGCCGAGCTCAAAAGATATAAGTGAAGCTCATTGAGTATTCTAATAAATTCACGATGAATGCATGTCTCTCTCAAAAGGTGTGCAGAAAGGATGATTTTGAAAAAATAGAAAGAAAAGACTCTTATAATACACAATGCTCCAAGCAAAACACATATCATGTGGTGAATAAAAATATAGCTCCAAGTAACGTTACCGATGGATTGAAGACGAAAGAGGGGATGCCATCCCGGGGCATACCCAAGCTTAGGCTTTTTGGTGTCCTTGAATTTGGCTTGGGATGCCTTGGGCATCCCCAAGCTTAGGCTCTTGCCACTCTTTATTCCATTGTCCATAAGAACATCACCCAAAATTTGAAAATTCACAACACAAAACTTAAACAGAAACTCGTGATAGCATTAGCATAAGAAAACAAACCACCAACTTTTAGGTTCTGTAGTAAACTTTAATTTCCATTTATATTGATGTTATATTATGTATTCTCACTTCTCCATGGCTCGTACCCCCCGATACTACCCATAGTTTCATCAAAATAAGCAATCAACACAACAAAAACATAATCTGTCAAAAACAGAACAGTCTGTAGCAATCTGTATATTTAGTATGCCTATGTTAACTTAAAAATTCTGAAAAAATTATTAAAATTAGGGGAATTTTCATATAAATAATCATCAAAAATAATCAACTCAAAAGATCTTTCTGGCTAGAAAGGAAAAATAATTTTGTGAGCATAAAGTTTCTGTCTTTTTCCAGCATGATTAAACAACTATCACCAAAACTAATCATAAAGGTTCTACTTGGCACAAACACTAATTAAAACATAAAAAACACAATCATAACAGAATAATGATGGTGTTAACTCAACAAAACATCAAGTAAAAGAGAAAAAATAAACCTATTCATTGGGTTGCCTCCCAACAAGCACTATTGTTTAATGCCCTTAGCTAGGCATAAACCAATAAAATTAAGTATTATCATCTTTAGTGCTCAAACCATAAGTAGCTCTCATAATAGATTCATAAGGCAATTTTATTCTCTTTCTAGTAAAATGTTCCATGCCCTTCTTCAATGGAAATTGAAATTTAATATTCCCTTCCTTCATATCAATAACCACACCAATAGTCCTAAGGAAAGGTCTACCAAGAATAATGGGACATGTAGGATTGCAATCAATATCAAGTACAATGAAATCTACGGGAGAATAATTCCTATTTGCAATAATAATAACATCATTAATCCTTCCCATAGGTTTCTTAATAGTAGAATCCGCAAGATGCAAATTAAGAGAGCACTCATCAATCTCATTGAAATCTAGAACATCACATAAAGATTTTGGAATTGTGGAAACACTAGCACCCAAATCACACAAACCATGGCATTCATAATTTTTAATCTTGATTTTTATATTAGGTTCCCACTCATCATGAAGTTTTCTAGGAATATATATTTCCAACTCAAGTTTCTCTTCAAGAGATTTCATTATAGCATCAACGATATGTTTAGCAAAAGCCTTATTTTGGCTATAAGCATGTGAAGAGTTTAGCATGGATTGCATAAAGGAAATACATTCAATCAAAGAGAAACTATCATAATTAAATTCCTTGAGATCCAAAGTAGTAATTTCATCACTATTCAAAGTTTTGATGTCTTCTACTCCACTTTTAGTATTTTTAGCATCAAGATAAATAGACTCCGAATCATTGGGGTGTTTTTCAACCAAAGTGGATTCACATCCAGCCTAATCATAATTAAGATTTACATTAGAAAACAAGGATTCAATAGGAGTCACATCAAGCACTTTTAGATCTTCGTGATTCTCATCACGAGAACACGCCTTTTTGAGCCATTCATGTCGAGCACGAATTTGGGTGGTTCTTTCTTTACTCTCATTCATAGAAATATGCATAGCTTTCAAAGTCTCATACATATTAATCTTGGGAGGAACACATCTCAATTTCAAAGCATCAATATCAAGAGACATTCAATCAACAGTCCTAGCCAAGTCATCAATTTTAAGCAGTTTTTCTTCTATGGAAGCATTGAAAATCTTTTGCGAATTAATAAACTCATTAATATTACTCTCAATATCAGAGGGTATTTTATTATAATTTCCATGAGCATTTTTGTAGGAATTTCCAAAATTATTAGAGGGATTACTAGGAAAAGGCCTAGGATTAAAGTTACCTCTATAAGCATTGTTGTTACCAAAATTATTCCTACCAACAAAATTAGCATCCAAATTTTCATTGCTATTCTCAATCAAGGAAGATAAAGGAATATCATTAGGATCTAGAGGAACACTCTTACTAGCAACCAATTTCATTAACTCATCCATCTTAGCACTCAAAGAGTTAATTTCTTTTATAGCATGCACTTTTTTACTAGTAGGTGACCTTTCAGTGTGCCATTGAGAATAATTTGTCATGATATTATCCAAGAGTTTTGTAGCTTCTCCTAATGTGATTTCCATGAAAGTTCCACCAGAGGCCGAATCCAATATATTTCTAGAAGCAAAATTCAAACCAGCATAGAAAATTTGTATAATCATCCAAAGACTTAGACCACGAGCGGGACAATTTCTAATCATCAATTTCATTCTCTCCCAAGATTGTGCAACATGTTCATGATCTAGTTGCTTAAAATTCATGATATCATTACGAAGAGAGATAATCTTAGCAGGTGGAAAATACTTGGAAATAAAGGCATCTTTACACTTGTTCCATGAATCAATACTATTTTTAGGTAAAGATGAAAACCAAGTTTTTGCTCGATCTCGTAGTGAGAACGAAAATAGCTTAAATTTAATCATATCATTATCCACATATCTTTTCTTTTGCATATCACATAACTCAATAAAGGTATTAAGATGGGATGCGGCATCTTCACTCGGAAGGCCGAAAAATTGCTCTTTCATAACAAGATTCAACAAGGCAGCATTAATTTCATATGATTCCGCACTAGTGGCGGGAGCAATTGGACTACTAATAAAATCATTATTATTAGTATTAGAGAAGTCACACAATTTATTGTTTTCAGACATGGTGACTTAGCAAGTAGACAAGCACACAAGCAAACAGAAAAAGGCAAGTAAAGAAAGACAAATATTTTTGTAGTTTTTGTTTTTTTAGAAGTGGGGGAGAGGAAAACGAGAGGCAAATAGCAAATAATGTAAATGCAAGACATAGGTTTGTGATAGGTACTTGTAGTGCTTCACTTGAATACTCCCCGGCAACGGAGCCAAAAATTCTTCCTGCTACTTCTCCACAACGTCACCAAAAGTTGGCTAGTTGATGGCAGAATTCTTGTCTTCCGTTGGTTATTTCCCTTGAAGAGGAAAGGGTGATGCATCAAGGTAGCGGTAAGTATTTCCCTAAGTTTGAGAACCAAGGTATCAATCCAGTAGGAGTAACAAGATGAGGCAACAAGGAACCTGCAAAAACATAAACAAACTTGCACCCAACGCGATAAAGAGGTTGTCAATCTCTCCACGATTGTTTGCAAAGTGATTTATGATAGTGATAGTAGATGAATGTAAATAAGTAAATAAAATTGCAGCAAGGTATTTTTAGAGTTTTTTGTGTTTGGATCTGAATAGAAAATATGTAAAGTAGACCCGGGGGCCATAGTGTTCACTAGAGGCTTCTCTCATGAAAGCAAGTGGTACGGTGGGTGAACAAATTACTGTTGAGCAATTGATAGAATAGCACAAAGTCATGACGATATCTAAGGCAATGATCATGCATATAGGCATCACATCCGAGACAAGTAGACCGATACTTTCTGCATCTACTACTATTACTCCACACATCGACCGCTATCCAGCATGCATCTAGTGTATTAAGTTCATGATAAACGGAGTAACGCTTTAAGCAAGATGACATGATGTAGAGGGATAGATTCATGCAATATGATATAAACCCCATCTTTTGACCCTTGATGGCAACAACACGATGCGTGCCTCGCTACCCCTTCTGTCACTAGGTGAGGACACCGCACGGTATGAACCCAAAACCAAGCACTTCTCCTATTGCAAGAACTATAGATCAAGTTGGGCAAACGGAACCCATAACTCGAAGAGAATTACAAGGATATGAAATCATGGATATAATAATTCAGAATTGACTCAAATAATATCCATAGATAATCTGATCATAAATCCATAATTCATCGGATCTCAACAAACACACCGCACAAGAAGATTACATTGGATAGATCACCATGAAGATCATGGAGAACTTTGTATTGAAGATCAAAGAGAGAGAAGAAGCCATCTAGCTACTAGATATGGACCCGTAGGTCTGAGGTGAACTACTCACGCATCATCGGGGAGGCAATGGTGTTGATGAAGATGGCCACCGGTGATGAATTCCCCTCCGGCAGGACGCCGGAACGGTCTCCCGATTGGTTTTTGGTGGCTCTGGAGGTCTGCAGCGGCAGAACTTGCGATCTAGGTTTATTTTCGAGGGTTTCCGTATTCATAAGGCCATCTGGAGTTGGGAACAAGTCAAGAGGTGGCACGAGGAGGTCACGAGCCCCCTAGCCGCGGCCAGGGGGGCCGCGCCTCCCAGGCTCGTGACTCCCTCGGGCCGCCTCTTCGGTATCTTTTTCTTTAGGTATTTTTTATATTTTCCAAAAAAAATCACGGCGAAATTTTTATTCCATTTGGACTCCGTTTGATATTCCTATCTGAAAAAGGTCAAAAACACGGAAAAAACAGGAACTGGCACTGGGCACTGGATTAATAAGTTAGTCCCAAAAATCATATAAAACAACATATTCATGCATAGAAAACATCCAAAGTTGATAATATAATAGCATGGAACGATCAAAAATTATAGATATGTTGGAGACGTATCACTTATCATCCTCAGTCTAGTGGTCAAGTAGAGTTAAGTAATAGAGAAATTAAACTAATTTTGCAAAAGACTGTTAATTGGTCTAGAAAAGAATTGGTCTAAGAAACTTGATGATGCACTGTGGGCTTATAGAACTGCTTATAAGAATCCCATGGGCATGTCTCCTTATAAAATGGTTTATGGTAAAGCATGTCATTTACCTCTTGAGCTAGAGCATATGTATTATTGGGCAATAAAAGAGCTCAAATTTGATTTCAAACTTGCTGGTGAGAAGAGGTTATTTGATATTAGCTCACTTGATGAATGGAGAACTCAGGCATATGAAAATGCCAAGTTGTTTAAAGAGAAAGTTAGGAGGTGGCATGATAAAAGAATACAAAAACGTGAGTTCAATGTAGGTGATTATGTCTTGCTATAAAATTCTCGTTTAAGATTTTTTTGCAGGCAAACTTCTCTCTAAATGGGAAGGTCCTTACATTGTCGAGGAAGTATATCATTCCGGTGCCATCAAAATCAACAACGCAGAAGGCACTTTTTCAAGAGTTGTGAATGGGCAAAGAATCAAGCATTATATCTCAGGTACTCCGATAAATGTAGAAAGCAATATAATTAATACCATAACCCCGGAGGAGTACATAAGGTTTTTTTTTACCAGCCTGTTTTAGACTCCGAAAACGAAGAGGTATGTGATATGGTAAGCAAACTGACTCCAAAACTTCTCCAATAGAAATTTTTCGCAGTTTTGGAATATTTAAAAAATTACAAAAATTCGAGGCAGTCCGGAAAGTGCACTAGGAGGCCACGAGCCTGCGAGGCGCGAGCCACCCCCTGGCCGCGCCTGGGTGGCTCGTGAGCTCCTCGTGCGCCTCCCGGACACCGTTTTCTTGTGGTACACTCCTTATTGTCGGTAAAAACTCATTATATAACTTCCCGAAAGGTCTGACCCTCGTATCACGCAAATATCCTCTGTTTTCGTTTCGAGCTATTTTCTGTCAGGATTCCGAAGGTCAAGCATCATGTCGTCTTCCGCCTCCAATCAAGTGCACGATGATGCTTGGTTGATGCAGGTGGAGTCTCAAGGATCAGAAGTTGGTGAGATAAGCATGGAGGAAGATGTTGGGGATTCCTCTGAGGTGCACTCTCCAGCTTCGAGGCGGGGCACTTTGGCTGGCATCTCCACTATTCCAAATCCTCATCAGGCCATGGCCACTATCAACAATCGCGGAGGCCAGCAAGCACGAGAAGGGCTCCTTCCTAGGAGGCCTCTACACAGGTTACATCGGAACAACTTTCACAATTTGATTCATAACTATGGAGTTGAAAATACACATCGCACACACATACCCTCCAATTGGGATATATCCTGTCCAATTGAAAGTAATGCAGGAGAAAGCTCATGGGGGTCGACCAACAAACACATTATGGAAGAAATCCAGAAGAACACCATTATGATTCAGCGCGTGCTCAGTGAGTTACTGGATCTGAAGGCTAGCTTGGACAAGCCGACCGGTATTCCAACTCCACCACCATCACCTCCAAAGGAAGACAATTAAACACACGGGTATGGGCACTCCCCTTGGCTTGCGCCAAGCTTGGGGGAGTTGCCCCGGTATCGTATCACCATCACATCTTTTGCATTTACCTTTATATTCGTTTGATCCTTTTGGTAATATCTTTATCTAGTAGAATAAAGTTTTTAGTATGTTCTAGGCTTGAGTTTTGCTTTGTGTTACCCCCAATGTAAGTGAGTTCGTGAGTTATATAATAAATAGTGTTTTAGTTAAGGGCTTTGCTTCTTGCCATGATCTAAATAAAACAATGATAAGAGAACAAAAGCATGAAAGATCATGTGACGATCTTATGGGAAGTGATGACTTCACATATAAAAAGAATGTTGACTGAAACTTGTTGTGGGTAGACAAACGTAGACCTTGTTCATTGTTGCAATTAATAGGAAGTAATAAACAAAGAGAGGTTCACATATAAATATATCATCTTTGACACCATCTATGATTGTGAACACTCATTAAACTATTACATGCTAAGAGGTAGATGTTGGACAAGGAAGACAACATAATGAATCATGTTTGCCTAGTTCTGAACAATGTTATATGATTATAGATCCTTTAGCATTTGACGCTTGCTTCCACCTCATATTAGCCAAAACTTTCGCACTAAGTAGAGATACTACTTGTGCATCCATAAAACCCTCAACCCAGTTTTACCATGAGAGTCCACCATACCTATCTATGGATTGAATAAGATCCTTCAAGTAAGTTGTCATCGGTGCAAGCAATAAAAATTGCTCCCTAAATATGTATGATCTATTAGTGTGTGGAAAATAAGCTTTATACGAACCTGTGATGAGGAAGACATAATAGCGACAGATTGCATAATAATGTTCTTTATCACAGGAGGCAATATAAAGTGATGTTCCTTCACATTAAGATATCACACATCCAAACCTTAAAAGTGCATGACAACCTCTGCTTCCCTCTGCGAAGGGCCTATCTTGTACCTTTACTTTCTATCTTTAAAAGAGTCAGGGTGATCTTCACCAATTCCTTATTTTGCCATCATCTTGGCAAGCGTCAAGCGCTACGGAAAGATCTATATTCATATATCAACTTGGAAGTAAGTAATCATGAATTATTATTGTTGACATTACCCTTGAGGTAAAGAGTTGTGAGGCGAAACTATAAGCCCCTATCTTTCTCTGTGTCCAACTGAAACTTTGATCTCGTGAGTACCGCGTGAGTTTTAGCAATTGTAGAAGACTAAAAGATGATTGAGTATGTGGATTTGCTTTACAAGCTCTTATTTGACTCTTTCCGATGATATGATAAATAACAATTGCTTCAATTACTAAAGACTAATGGTTGTTAATTCTCAATAAGGTTCGTGATGCATGCTTTACATTGTGAATGAATTGTCACTCTAGCATAAGGGATTACATGAAAATATTGTTGTTCTAAATATGATCATGATGCCTGCATGTCCGTATTTTATTTTATTGACACCTCTACCACTAAACATGTGGGCATATTTATCGATCTCGGTTTTCGCTTGAGGACAAGCGAGGTCTAAGCTTGGGGGAGTTGATACGTCCATTTTGCATCATGCTTTTATATTGATATTTATCGCTTCTTGAGTTGTTATAACACATTATGGTACAATATTCATGCCTTTTCTCTCATATTTTGCAAGGTTTACACAAAGAGGGAGAATGCCGGCAGCTGGAATTCTGGGCTGGAAAAGGAGCAAGTTTGAGATGGCTATTCTGCACAACTCCAAAAGCCGTAAATATCAACGAGGAATTGTTTTAGAATATATAAAAATACTAGGCCAGAAAAGTACCGGAGAGGGGCAGCCAGGAGGTCACGAGCCTGCCAGGCGCGCCCCCCCTGGTCGCGCCTCCTGGGCTCGTGGGCTCCTCGTAGCTCCTCTGGCCCCCATCTTCTCCTATATGGAGGGTTTCGTTCGTGAAAAAATCATAACAGAGGTTTTGGGAGGAGACGCCGCCACGAGGCGGAACTTGAGCAAAACCAATCTAGAGCTCCGGCAGGGCTATTCTGCCAGGGAAACTTCTCTCCCGGAGAGGGAAATCGTCGCCATCGTCATCACCAACACTCCTCTCATTGGAGGGGACTCATCTCCATCAACATCTTCATCAGCACCATCTCATCTACAAACCCTAGTTCATCTCTTGTACTCAATCTCCGTCTCGCAACTCCGATTGGTACTTGTAAGGTTGCTAGTAGTGTGAATTGCTTATTGTAGTTGATGCTAGTTGGTTTATTTGGTGGAAGATAATATGTTCAGATCCTTAATGATATTCAATACCTCTCTGATCATGAACATAACCATGCTTTGTGAGTAGTTACTTTTGTTCCTGGGGACATGGGATAAGTTTTGCTAATAGTAGTCATGTGAATTTGGTATTCGTTCGATATTTTGATGTGTTGTATGTTGTCTCTCCTCTAGTGGTGTTATGTGAACGTCGACTACATGACACTTCACCATTATTCGGGCCTAGAGGAAGGAATTGGGATGTAATAAGTAGATGATGGGTTGCTAGAGTGACAGAAGCTTAAACCCTAGTTTATGTGTTGCGTAGTAAGGGGCTGATGTGGATCCACTAGTTTAATGCTATGGTTAGACCTTGTCTTAATTCTTCTTTCATAGTTGCGGATGCTTGCGAGAGGGGTTAATCATAAGTGGGATGTTTGTCCAAGTAAGGGCAGCACCCAAGACACGACTTCTCTCTCTCTCGGCGCAGCCCTACCCTTCCTCTTCCTCGTTCTCCGTAGCGCTTGGCGAAGCCCTGCCGGAGTCCACGTAGCTCCACCGTCACCACGACGTCGTGCTGCTGGAGCTCTCCCTCAATATATCCTTCTCCTTGCTAGATCAAGGCGTAGGAGACGTCATCGGGCTGCACGTGTGTTGAACGCGGAGGCGCCGTTGTTCGGCGCTAAGATCGGAGTCCACCGTGATCTGAATCGCTACGAGTATGATTCCACCAACCGCTTTCTTGTAACGCTTCCGCTTAGCGGTCTTCAAAGGTATGAAGATGCAATCTCTCCCCACTCTTTGCTGGTTTCTCCATAGATAGATCTTGGTGACACGTAGGAATTTTTTTGATTTACTACTACGTCTCTCAACAATCCTATGATGTTTTGAGTAGATTGCTTTTGTCCTTTGGGTTGATTGATGATCTGGACTGGTTTGAGTTGCATGTTTTATTATTGGTGCTGTCCTATGGTGCCTTCCGTGCCGCGCACACGTGAGGGATCCCCGCTGTAGGGTTTGCAATATGTTTATGATTCTCTTATGGTGGGTGGCGTGAGTGACAGAAGCACAGACCCGAGTAAGTAGGTTGTTTGCGTATGAGATAAAGGGGACTTGATGCTTTAATGCTATGATTGGGTTTTACCTTAATGATCTTTAGTAGTTGAGGATACTTGCTAGAGTTCCAACCATAAGTGCATATGATCCTAGTAGACAAAGTATGTTAGCTTATGCATCTCCCTCATATAAAATTGCAATAATGATTTCCGATCTTGTTAACAATTTCATAGGATAATTCCGCACACCGACCCATCATTATTCCACGCTCGCTATTTGTAATATATTGTAATATTATGATAACAGCACCTATATTTATATTTTAGTTCTACGATATCATGCAAAGCTATCCTCTTCATACCCACAACGTAGTTTTATTTCTCGTTTCTAGATGGAAGCAAACGTTTGGTGTATGTAGAGTCGTATCGGTGGCAGATAGGACTTGAGAGGATATTGATCTTACCTTTAGCTCCTTGTGGGTTCGACACTCCATACTTATCACTTCCACCTTTGGAAATTGCTATAATGATTCCTTGCACTTGGGGATTATCACCTACGCCTGCGCGACTGCGAGGCTGCTCGCGTGCTCCCGGCCTCCCGCTCTACTCCGGCCACCTATCGGCCAGGAGCCCAGGACTGATGCAGTGCTGCTGCCGTCCACTGCCCGACCTGACCTGACCCCATTTTTTGAAGTTGAATTGATGTATAGCCAATATGCAACCCCTGCGTCTATTTATCTGTTTATCTGTTGATGTATAGCCTATATGCAACCCCTACCTATATGTATTGTCGATTTTAAACCGAAGCATTTTTATGTCAATTTGTTTAATATTGCATAAATATAAAATGAAGAGATATTTTTCATCGTTGTCGGCAATGGAAGGGTCTACACCCGTGGATTCAATTCAAGGGAATCAAAGGGTTAAGAGGACCGCAACCTTCAGCTTCAAGCAACTCACCATCAATCTCAACTCGAGAAAGTGTCATTTTTGATATTCCTGCTTCTGCTCGTGCTCAATTGAGTGAAGGTGATATTCACAATGATCTCGGTCTTAGGAAACCTATTGAAAGCTTAGATTCGGACCTTAGGGATGTTGCTAGAATGATGTATATAAATACAGGTCCATGCCAACCAACTGGTCAAAAATATAGAAAAACAAAAAGAGGAAACTCTTCTAAAGAGAGAAGCTTTCAAGATAGTTGGTTCAAGAACCATCTCGATTGGTTAGAATATAGTGATGATAAAGATGCGGCCTTTTGTTTCTATTGCTTTCTTTTTAAGCAGCCTGGAGCGGGGAACTTTGGTATTGAGGCATTCACAAAGGCAGGATTTAGAAATTGGAAGGATGCAATTAGTGTTTTTAATACGCATGTTGGTAAACATGATAGTGCTCACAATAAAGCGAGACAACATTACGAGGCTTTCAAAAATCAAAGGCAATGTGTTGCACATGTAATGGATTGTGGTACCCAAAAGAGTGAAGAGGAATATAAAGCTCGCCTTATCATTATTTTGGGTGTTATCACATTCTTCTATTACAAGCTCTACCTTTTTGCGGTCATGATGAGAGTTTGACCTCTAAGAATAAGGGGGACTTTTTGGAATTGATGAGTTGGTACAGGAACAAGGATCCAAATGCTAAGACTTTGCTTGATGGTGCGGGCGGGAACCATTTGATGACTTCACATGAGATACAGCTTCAGTTGTGTTAGTCTTGTGCCGAAGAGACCACCAAAGCCATTATTACTGATATTGGAGACAAAAAGTTGTCCTTACTTGTTGATGAGTCCAGAGATGCATCTATAAAAGAGCAAATGGCTATGGTTTTAAGGTTAGTACCTTCGTATCCTTTATGTTAAATGTATTTCTGTTATTTTGTAATAGTAATAACCAATTGTCATGTTCTTCTTTCTCCCGTGTAGGTATGTCAATGATCATGGGTATATAATTGAGAGATTTATTGTGATTAAGCATGTTGGTGACACAAGAGCAGTTTCTTTGAAGGCAGTTGTGGATGGTATGTTTTGTAAACATGGCTTATCTATGTCTAAATTGATAGGGCAATGGTATGACGGAGCTTCTAACATGAGAGGGAAATTCCATGGGTTGCAATGGTTGATACTAGATGAAAATCCTTATGCATTCTATATTCATTGCTTTGCCCATCAATTCAATTAGTGGTTGTTGTTGTTGCCAAGTGTTGTTCCTCTGTATTCAATTTTTTTAGCCACATAATTTTGATTGTCAACACTGTCAATTCTTCTTGTAAGAGACATGATGAACTAGCCCAACAACATCATGACACCATTGTGAGCCAATTGGAGTCCGGAGAAAAAAAATCAGGAAGAGGGAAAAACCAAGCAACCAACCTTGTAAGACCTGGGGATACACGATGGGGCACACATCACAAAAATTTATGACGATATATTCAGATGTGGACATCTGTTTTGCAAGTATTAGAGAACATTCATGATGATGCAGAAAATTTAACACAAAGAACCACAGGTGGCTTGATTTCTCAGATGGAGAGTTTTGAGTTTGTTTTCATATTGCATCTTATGATTAAACTATTAGGAAAGACTAATGAGTTGTCACAGTGCTTGCAAAAGAAAGATCAAAACATTGTTCTTGCAGTGAGTTTGATTAGGGTCGCATTGAAGAAACTTCAAGATATAAGATAAAATGGTTGGGATGAGCTCTTGAAAGAGACAACTGACTTTTGTGTTAAACACAACATTGTATTGCCTAACATGGATGATACAATACCAGCTCGAGGTCGTTCAAGGGGGCGTGGTGGTCAAATAGTGACTTACTATCACCGCTCCAGATATGAAATATTCAATGTTGTGCATGATCAAATTATTGTTGAGTTAAATAATCGTTTTGCTGAACGATCTAGTCAATTGTTGAGATGCATTGCTTGTCTTGATCCAAGGAACTCATTTGCTAATTTTAATGAGGATAAACTTGTTGAACTTGCTGAGTTGTATGCTCATGACTTCTCCATATATGAGATTTCCTTTGTCCTTAGAAACCAACTTGAAACATTCATTGCCAGTGTGAGAGCTGATCCAGATTTTGAATGTTGTAATGACCTTGGTAATCTTGCTGTGAAGATGGTTCAGACTGGTAGACACACTGTTTTTCCTTTTGTATATCGATTGATAGAGTTGGCATTGATTTTGCCAGCTGCAACAACATCAGCGGAAAGAGCTTTCTTGACTATGAGCATTATCAAGACCGAGTTGAGGAATTAGATTGGTGATGATTGGCTCAATTATAACATGATATGCTATATTGAGTGAGATGTATTTGCAAGTATTCCCGATGATGATATTTATATCGCTTTCAAGCGTATAGGGATCGCAGAGGGCTTTTACCTCCTCGTAGAGGTAAGTATTTCGGTTTTAATTAATCATTATCATTTCACTATGTTTGTCTTTTCTTATGAAATTGCACTTTTCATGTCTTGAAGGTGTTGCTTCTTCTTCTGTCGTTGATCATGCTATTGGAGACACAAATGAAATAAAGAACTGATTTGGTGCTCTTATATATCCTGGTATCATTTTTAGTTTTTCCATATTTTGTCCCTTCGGTTGGATAGTTAAGCACTGAGATTAAATTCTAGAATTATTGAACAATTGAGATTCTTTCGTTTGTTACCACATATGGCCTTTTCCAAAATTTCATGATGTGTTCTTTGGGTAGCTATAAGTGCTAAAGTTTTCCCATGTTGTCAAGAAAAATGAAATTGGGCCTGGACTTTGCTTCAGTTCTGGCTCCGCCACTGCTCTTAGCATTTGCCTTTTCATAAAACGAAAACTATCGTCAATTTATTTGCGCGGGGCCTGAATGTGTTGGCCCGCCCCAAAGTTTGAAGCAAAGCTGCATGTTTGCAGAACGACCACGAGCACGACCAAGGCTGCGACTTTGCCAAACGCCAGTCATGCAGACGGTAGGGACACGTCGACGGTTAATGGGCACGTCCCCTCTAATGATGAACGCAGAGACCACAGAATCCTTGGATCCGCACCTGCACCAAGCAAACGGGCCGACGACCTCCCTCTCCCGCCAAAACCACCCCCGCCCGTCTCCTTCCTCCTTTTCTCGACACGACCGTCTCCTTTCCACATACGCGCTGCTCACCCCGCACAACCGCCTCCGCCCTCCATGACAGCCCCGCCCCACGCCGCGCACGGGACCCGCCGCCACCGAAAGGGCTCGGCCACGCCGTGGTACCTCGCGGCAGGCCTGCGCAGATAGTAATTAAGAACGCGTAATCCATGGCGCTGAGCGTACTAGGCCCTAGCTTTTGGAAGGACTAACCCTCCTCGGCGACGGCGACGGCAGTTGATCGTTACGAGACAAACAGTGGATTAGATTACATAATTCTGATTAGACAATGAGATAGCCCCTCTAACCGAGAGGCTAGTCCTTTATTTTGTTGCCACCAGAGCTTCACTGACCAGTGAGGCAGGCCACTACACTCAGTTGCAAGTACAGTGCACGCACTCGCCAGTCGCCACTCGAGCTGACCACTGACACTGAGGCTGGGCTTGGCGACCGAGCTCGGGGCGGAGGGCGGAGGCCGAGATGGCGACCGACGGCATGTCGAGGCTGAGCGTGGGGGTGAGCGTCATGGTGGCGCTCAGTCTGGCCGTCTTCCTCACCATCGTCGTCCTCCTCCTCGCCGACCTCTTCTGCTCCCACCTCCGCCGCCGCCGCCTCCGCGCGGACGCCACGGACCCGCCGCACAAATGGCCCAAGCATCGCGGCCACGGCGGCGCGGGGGCCTTCTCCCCGCCTCAGGCCGCCGGCACGGCTGCCGACGACGTGTCCGTGGCCACCACAGGGACGACGGCCACCACCACCACGGCGCGCGAGGCGCTCACCAGCACCCCGCCCTTCTACTACGCGCACGGCGTCATGTGCGCGCCCAGCCGCAAGGACCTGCTCCTGGCCATCCCCAGGCTGGAGGCCGCCGTGTGGAGGTGGTCGCCCGCGCGCCGCTCCTCGCCGTCGCCCTCCCCGCCGCGGTCCGACGAGCCGACGGCCCGCGGCTCCTCCTCCTCCTCCGCGCACAGCGACGGCCTCATGTACATCTCCAACCCGGTGTACGAGCGGGGCGCCGCCGCCGGGCACGAGCACGACACGCCGTTCGAGACGCCGGAGGCCTCGCCGTCGCGGTGCGGGATCACGGAGGAGGGGCGGGAGGGCGGGGCGTTCTCGCCGCCGCTGTCCATGATGAGGAAGCTGCCGCCATTGGGCGTGCTGGCGTGCCCCCCGCCCGCGGTCTTCGACGGCCGGCCGCCGGTGACGCTGTGGCCCGGCACGGTCGCCGACGCCAACCGGGCCTCCTCCTCTTCGTCCAACTTCACCGCGCGCTTCTTCTCCTCGTAGTCGTCGCCGTCGGAGCACCAACTGCAGTAGAGTGCGGCTGATGTAGCTGCTAGCCGGATCTTGATTCCGTTCATCGTCTTGCTATGGCTCGTTGGATTTGCTAGTTTTTGCACTTGCTTTTGCCAGTACTGCTTGATGATCTATGGCTGGATGATGCATCAGATTCTGGTTGCAAAAAACCAAACTCTGTCGTTACATGTTTGATCTACATGCACGAGTGGTGAAGTGCAGGAACCCACGGGCGCTTTGGACTACTCTCACTCGAGGCCAAAATGCCCAGAAATCAAGTTTTTGTTTTCTCTTGGCGAAGGAAATCTAGTTATTATTTCTGAAAAAAAAAAGGAATTCGAGATCTGAATCAGATGATGGAGTTGCGAAACGAGGCTTTGATGGTGCCAACAATCAGTACTTTTATTTCGTTTTTTCTTGGATAAATAAAGATAACAACTCTCCCCCTTGCACGGATGTACTGAAGATTAATCAGCATCTAGCGAGCGTTCTCAGTTTTTGCACTGCTGTTCTTCAGAGCTCAATAATAGAGGTAATAGCACTGGTAGTCCTAAAACTTGCATAAAATTTGATGGTTTAGTCCTAGGACTTGCAAAATACTGCTATTTAGTCTTAGAACTTGCATTGGATGTGCATATTTGGTCCTGAACCAATCACACGAACCCACTTGGCGCCAGCGAGGCTGGGTCGGTCAACCATGGCATTTTTTAGTTCAGCCCCTTGCCCTTAGCTAATTTGCACCCGCACTACACCTCGTTCCCATCGAAAGAGCCACCTGAAATAATTGCTCCCACCAATCATTCGTCCGCTCGTTGTTTCCCTCGCTAGTGTTCTGCTTCCTATCGGGAGGCCGGCTGCTGCCCTTGCTTCTGGCCGACGTCAGCTGCCATGGCCTTCTCATCGGAGTGGACCGGCGGTTCGCTGCCGCCGCCGTCCGTTCACCTCGTTCGGTCGCACGGTGTCTACCCTCAGGACTATGGTTCGCGGCCTCTTTCTTCTCCTCCCCCACCCCACCCCACCCTCACACTGTTTGCTCCTCTGCTTCAATGGATGACCTTCTCTGCTCCGTTGGAATGGTAGATTTGGCTAGCATTTGAGGCTCTTTTGTTGTTAGGCATGTTTCTTTGGAGTAATCCTATTTGTTCTCTGCGTTGATTTTACTCTAGGGTTTTAGCATGTACATAAGGGGATTTGTTTGATTTACTGGCGATATACTTTACGTGCTAGTGATGTTGTAATTCCTGGGAAGCTAGACTTATTAGTCAATGCCTGTGAAACTAGATCTGTTAAGAAAGTATTGGTTGCAAAAATCTGAACTTTGCAAATCAATTATGCAAATATTGTTGTCAAATTACATGTGTGCAGATCAATTATGCAAATATTAGTCAATGTAGTGCAATACATGATATGAGGGTGTTGGAAATATGCCCTAGATGCAATAATAAATTAGTTATTATCATATTTCCTTGTTCATGATAATCGTTTATTATCCATGCTATAATTGTATTGATCGGAGACTTAGATACATGTGTGGATACATAGACAAAACCATGTCCCTAGTATGCCTCTAATAGACTAGCTCGTTGATCAAAAGATGGTTAAGGTTTCCTAGCCATAGACATGAGATGTCATTTGATAACGGATCACATCATTAGGAGAATGATGTGATGGACAAGACCCAAACTATAAACGTAGCATATGATCGTGTCAGTTTATTGTTACTGTTTTCTGCATGTCAAGTATATGTTCCTATGACCAAGAGATCATGCAACTCACGAACACCGGAGGAGTGCCTTGTGTGTATCAAACGTCTCAACGTAACTGGGTGACTATAAAGGTGCTCTACAGGTATCTCCGAGGGTGTCTGTTGAGTTGGCATGGATCAAGATTGGGATTTGTTACTCCGTGTGACGGAGAGGTATCTCAGGGCCCACTCGGTAATACAACATCACAATAAGCCTTACAAGCAATGTGACTAAGTGTTAGTCACGAGATCTTGTATTACGGAACGAGTAAAGAGACTTGCCGGTAACGAGGTTGAACTAGGTATGGAGATACCGACGATTGAATCTCGGGCAAGTAACATACCGAAGAACAAAGGGAACATCATACGGGGTTAATTGAATCCTTGTCACAGAGGTTCGTCCGGTAAAGATCTTCGTAGAATATGTAGGAACCAATATGGCCATCCAGGTCCCGCTATTGGTTATTGACCGTAGAGGTGTTTCGGTCATGTCTACATAGTTCTCGAACCCGCAGGGTCTGCACACTTAAGGTTTGGTGACGTTTCAGTAGTATAGAGTTATGCATGGTGGTGACCGAAGGAATGGTCCGGAGGTAAAGATTGATATATAGGAAGTCCTATTTTGGTCGCCGGAAAAGTTTCGGGCTCATCGGTAGTGTACCGGGAGACCATCGGGAGGGGTATTTCGACCCAAGAGGCTACATGGGCTGTGGGAGAGTGAATACCAGCCTTAGTGGGCTGGTGGAAGTCCCACAAAAGGCCCATGAGGCTGGGAAGAAAAGCCCAAAAGGAAAAAGGTGGAAAAAGTGGAAAAAGGCAAAAATAGGGTGAATCCTAGTCCTACTAGGATTGGAGGTGGATTCCACCTCTCCACCTGGTTCGGCCGACCCAAGGAGGACTTGGCCTTGCGCTAAGGCCTCTCCTCCTCTCCTCCTATATATACTAGAGGGTTTTAAGGTTTTTGCACTAGATTTTTAGCTACGTGCTGCCCGTTCCTCTAGTGCATAGTTTCTCCTCTAGATCGGTTTTCTGCAGTGCTTAGGTGAAGCCCTGCCAGAATAGCTCCACCACCATCGCCGGAGCGCCGTCACGCTGCCGGAGAACTCTTCTACCTCTCCGCTCCCTCTTGCTGGATCAAGAAGGCAGGGATCGTCATCAAGCTGCACGTGTGCTGAACGCGGAGGTGTCGTCCGTTCGGTGCTAGATCGGTAGGATCGTGATGAGATCGCGGGGCGGATGGCGATGAGTTCGCGGGACGGATCGTGATTGGATCGCGGGATAGATCGTGATGAGATCGCGGGATGCTCGGCGATTTGGATCGCGAAGACGTTTGACTACACCAACCGCGTTTCTTAACGCTTCCCGCTTAGCAATCTACAAGGGTATGTAGATCCACTCTCCCTCTCGTAGATGCTCATCACCATGGATAGATCTGCGTGTGCGTAGGAAATTTTTTGTTTCCCATGCAACGTTCCCCAACAAAGGG
This sequence comes from Hordeum marinum, assembly GCA_022496015.1. Classification (NCBI taxonomy): domain Eukaryota; kingdom Viridiplantae; phylum Streptophyta; class Magnoliopsida; order Poales; family Poaceae; genus Hordeum; species Hordeum marinum. The sequence continues at coordinate 539,552,791 of CM039673.1, read as the reverse complement.
TGCTTGCAATTTATGTTTATTGTTAGAATGTCTTAATGTGTTGAGTTTGCTGATTTCTGGATGTCTGAATGTGTCAAGTTAACTGAATTTGTTCTGTTTTCTGAATTTTTACAATTAACTGAATGTGTTCGGTTTTCTGAATTTCTACAGTTAACTGAACGTGTTAACTTTTCTGAATTTGTGCAGTTTGTGATTTAGCAATGGGACAAAGGGTGGATACTCCTTTTTTACAATTGAGCTGGAGCATGGTGGCCTTTTCTGTGGATCAATCGATGACATGGAGTATTATAATCATTGTGTGGAGGTGCTTGATTATCTGGATCCTGGAAACTTTCTTATGCAGTCCTGGAAGAACACTTAATTTGGCTTGGATATCCTGTTGGTCAACACATCATATACTGGTGCAGGCCTGGCAAATCAATATCAGATGGTATGGTTAGAATAAGAGGTGATGAGGACCTGCAACAGATGTTCAGAGCTAGTGCTGAACATAAAGTGCTTGAAATCATGGTTGACCATTCATATTTCATCAGTAATTTCAGACAAGACTTGGTGCTGCATATGCCAATAGATGATAGCCCTGTAAGGATCTCCAACTCAAATGCTGGAGCAATGAGTGTAGTATCTTATCATAGCCTTATATCTGTCCATGTTGAAGATCCAATTTCAGAGGTTGCAGCAGATGGAACAGTAGAAGAGAACTTGCTTACATCTGATGCTCATAATTTGCTTACTGATGGTGCAGACAACTTGATTAGTGATGCTACAGAGAATGTACTTATTGATTGTGCAAATGCAACAACAGTAACAAATTTGCAGCCTGAAGATAGAGTGCTTTCAGATTCAGATTTCAGTGACAGTGATTATGACATACATGAGGGAGATGATGATCTATATGAAGACAACATTGATTTTGATGTTGATGAATCGGTTGAGCAATAGGAGGAAGATGTGGAGCCTGATTATGTACTTGAAGATGAAGATCTTAATTTGTCCACCGAGGAACAAGAGCAGCTTAAGTACAAGTTCAAGGCTTTCAATGCTAAAGTGGACATGACATCACCTGTCTTCAGAGTGGGAATGGTATTTGCTGATGTGAGTGAGTTGAGGAGAGCTATTACTGCATATGCAATAAGGAACAGAGTGCAAATCAAGAAGATGAAGAATGACAAGATAAGACTGGAGGCAGTTTGTCAAAAAGGTTGTTCATGGATTCTTAAGGCTGGGAATGACAACAGAACTAGAGGTTTTGTCATCAAGGCATACAATGGAGAGCATTTGTTCCAGAAGAAGTGGAAGTTAAAGGATTTGACAGCTAGATTCCTTTGCAAAACATTCATTGAGGAGTTCAGAGATGACCAGAAGATGTCACTTGGAACATTTGCAAGGAAAATCACTAAGGAATTTAATGTCACTCCAAATAGATGGAAATTAGCTAGGGCTATAAAGCAAGCACTCAATGAGATCCATGGTGATGAGGCAAATCAGTTCAGTAAGTTATGGGACTATGGGCATGAATTAAGGAGCAAGAACCCTGGGTCTACATTTCTGCTATCAACTGCACTGGTTAAGGATAAAAAATTTCCTTTGTGCAGAAAATGTTTGAAAACCTTGTACTGGTCATATGATGCATGTAAAAGAGGTTGGCTGAAGGGTTGCAGGCCTATTGTATTCATTGATGGATGCCACATGAAAACAAGATGTAAAGGAGTGTTGCTTAGTGCAGTGGGAATTGATCCTAATGACTGCTTTTTCCCCATTGCAATGGGATGGGTTGAAGTTGAATGCACAGGTTCCTGTGAGTGGTTTCTGACCATTTTGAAAGATGATCTGAACATCATTAACACAGCTCCTTTCACAATCATGAGTGACAAGCAGAAAGGGTTAATAAATGTTGTTTACAAGGTTTGGCCTGATTCAAAATACAGTTTTTGTGTGAGACACATCTACCAAAATTTTAATGAAAAGCACAAAGGAGAGGTATTGAAGCAATACCTGTGGGCCATTGCAAGATCAACAAACAAGGTAAAATGGAGAGAAAACTGCCAGAAAATGGATAACCACTGCCCAGTTGCCTTCCATTGGACTGAAAGGCTGGAGGCAAAGACTTGGTGCAAGGCATTTTTCAGTGAGTCCTGATTAACAATAAGTCTGAAGTTTTTAACAGTTACATTCTTGAGGGCAGAGAGATGGCGGTGCTAAGTGTGCTTGAGTACATATTCTACAAGATCATGCACAGGTTAGTCAGCAAACAGAGGGAAGCTATTAAAAAGTGGACAATGCATAGGATATGCCCAAAGATCAGGAAGAAATTAGAAAAGAACACTGAATTTACTACAAATTGTCATGTATCAGAAGCTGGACAACACATTTTCAAAGTTATGTCTGGTAACTCAACCTACACAGTAGACCTGTGCTTGCATACCTGTGATTGCAGGAGATGGCAGCTCTTTGGGATACCATGTGGTCATTCTGTAGCATGTTGCAGGGAGGAGAGAATTGATCCAGATACAATGGTTCATGAATGCTACACTGTTGAGACATATCTCAAAGCTTATGGATATACTCTAGTTCCTCTTGCAGACCCCAAAGAGTGGGTAAAACAGAATGGGTATAAGGTGTTTCCACCAGTGTTCACAAAACAGCTGGTTAGGCCAAAGAAAAACAGGAAACAAACACCAGAGGAGAAGATGAGGAATGGTGTAAGGGTTTTGAACAGAAAAGGTGTTACAATGCACTGCTCCATATGTGGGAGAGCTGATCACAACGGAAAGGGGCATTACAGGTGGTAGGAATCTCAGTTTCAAGAAGGGGTGGAGGTAGTTGATGAGAACTATGATGACCCAACTTTCCTTCAGGTTAGTGCACCACAACTTTACTGAATATTCATTTAACTAAAGCAAGGGGCAAAGATTTGTAGGTGCTGCTAGGGGAAGAGGGGGCAGAAATGTTGTAGATTCTGCTGCTGGGACAACATCAGGAAGAGGGGCCAGAAATGTTCATGCTTGGAGAGGAAGAGGAGCAAGAAATGCAGGAAGGGGCAAAGGAGGAAGAAATGCATATGGAGCAACTGGTGGTGGAGGAAGGAATCCAGATGCAGCAGCAGGTGGTGGAGGAAGAAATCCAGATGGTGGCAGAGGAAGCATTCCAGGATAGAGGGCATACTGGTTGCTGTTTGGAGAAGATTTGGGGAGCCAAATTCCCGACCTAAATGCTCCTCCTGAAGACTGTTTCCTATCACAGGAAGCACCTGATACCTGATGCATTGGCATTTTTAGTGCCATCTTTTTGATAAGGCCTACAGTTATGATGTAACTGATAAACTGGTCTTTTTTATGTCAAGAAGCAGGGTTGAAGGCCCCTTGTTGATGGCTAACAATGGCAGTTGATGTCATATTTTTTGGTGACAAACAATTGCAATTTTTGTCACATAACATTCTGGTGGAGATATATGGTGAACTGATGGATGTTCTGTATTTGTGCCACCCATTATTTTGCAAATTCATTTTCTGATGGATGTTCTGTTTGTTCGTATTATGTTTGGCACATTCATTTTTGCAAAAAAAAAGTGTGAGGCCTCGGGCTCGAACCCAGTACCTCATGTTTCATATGCTGCTCGCAATGCCAGTGGGATAGTAATAGTGCTTTGGTTTTATTGTAGTGATAGTTGTAGTAGTACTGTGTTTATTATACTCTATGACAGCGGCAGGGCGTGCGTGCGTTGCAGACGATGGGTAGTGCACGATTGTTGCTAAACCGGTGGACGGTTCGGTTTCCACCGCTCTAAATACGTGTCCAACTACCATTCGACCTCGCACTCACCGTCTCTTCGCACTCCTCTATACCCACCGTTCCCCTTCTCGAACCCTCGCCGTCCACCAAGCAACCGCCCGCCACCTCGCCACCATCGACGCCATGGATAATAGCATTGGCTCGCAACAGGTCATTGAGGATCTCGCCGGCAACAACTCCGAGATCCGTGAGCAGCTTCAGGAAATCACCCGCTGGTTCCCGAGCGTGGCCATGATGCACAACCACGCGCATGGCCTTATCAAGGTCATGCGTGAGGATGAGAAGGCCCGTGCCTTCCCCAAGGGCGGCGGTATCCCTCCCTACGCCGTGTTGCTTTGGGCAATGCAGGATGTCCAGCGCTGCCCCGACCCCAACCAAGGAGCGAGGTGGTGGATGTACCGCTCCTCCAAGATGACGCTGTCGCAGCCGGATACTACACGGGTTGCCTCCCGGACGAAGACTGCTGACCAGTTCGTCCTCGCGCTCCCGGCGCCAGTCAACGCCGATTACTGGGACCGCAAAAATCCAGTGGTCCCCTTCCCCAGCGAGGAGTCTGACGACGAGGAGGAGCTGGATGCGGTGATTGCCCTCTCTGACGGAGAGGAGGGGGAGGAGGTGCAGATGGTTGGACCGGTCGTTGCTGCCAAGGAGGGTGACAGAGACCGCCTCATCGAAGTGGAGCAGCTGCCGGAGGTGCCTGATGCGTCGGCCGTCGTCAAGATGGAGGTGGTGGAGGAGGCCAAGCCCGAAGAGGACAAGAAGAATAAGAGAGGCGCATCGAAGGGCGCAGTTCAAGAGGTGCGCCGCTCGGAGCGCCTGAAGCTGCTCAAGAAGAATTGAAGATGCTGCTGCTGTTGAAGAAGAACTGAAGATGCTGCAGCTATTGAAGAAGAAAACTGAAGATATGCTAGTCTATGGTAGGAGTGTCATCTGTTTAGGTATGATGCTATATATTTCAGCATATAAGTTAGAAAAGTATTTTGGTTAGGTGTGTTGTTATATTGAAGCACATAAGTTATTTCTATTGGATGGATGTGAACCATGTGTTGCTGTGAACATGAAGTTTCTATGGTTGCTATGATTGCTATGGTTGCTATGTTGCTATATTGTTATGTTGCTATGGTTTCATGTCCTCTGTACTTGCTAAATTTGGAGTGTTGCATGTTGGGGTGTTGCCATGTTGTAGTGTTGCTAAATTTGGAGTGTTACTAAATTTGGATTGTAGCTAGTTGTGATTGTACCAAATTCAGTACACTTACTGTACTTTCAATAGACCATCACATTAATTTTCTGTAGTTCGGTATAAATATCAGATAAGAGAGCAAGAACTGCTCCTTTTTCAAATTCAGTTAGCAATTCAGATAACAACATTCAGATAATAACTGCATATTCGGTTAACACATCCAGAGAGCAAAAGCTGCTCCTTGATCATATTTCAGATAGCAACATTCAGATAACAACTGCTCATTGATCAAATTCAGATAGCAATTCAAATTCAGTACACAAATTACTAAAAGGGTCTCTAATCAAGAGTTGCTCCTTGATTTTACACAAATTAGGGAATAACATTTAGGCACTCAAATTCATCTAGGATTTCCTTAAGCTTCCTTATCTTCTCTTTTGTTTCCTCCTTATGCTTGAACAGTGCTCCAATGGTGTACTCCAACTGCTTCTTCTCTTGTTTCAACTGATCCCTCTGTAACTTCAAATTGTCCGTGTCTTCAAGGATTTTCTTCTTCTCAAGCTTGATTGAGCCCATCTCCTGCTTCATCAGGTCCCTTTTTTTCTCTGCCTTCACCCTTAACATCTGATGAATGTTGGTGGCACATTTGTCACATAGGCTTTTCTTCTCCAGCTCTTCTTTTAGGTCACTAAGAGCAATCTGTGCATTGCCTAGCTGGAAGAACGCCTGCTCCTTGTCACCCACCATCTTAGCAAATTCCACCTTAAAAAATCTCAGTTCATTCCCCATACTTTCCTTCTCTCTCAAGATCCTAAAGTTTTCTTCAGCATTAAGCACATTCTGCCTAAGCCCCAAACTGTTCTCATCATCAAACATGCCCCAAATCCTAGCTAGACTCAACTTCAAAAGGGCAGGCCACTCAGGATCAACTCAATGCACAAAGAGGCATCTAGGTCCTTCCTGCCAATTAAGTAAGAATACAATGAACAATAGTTAGGGAAGTGCAACAAGTAAGCAGAATAAATATGGTGCAGATAAATATGTTCAGTTAACCGAATAATTGTAGCTGACTGAACATATATTCAGTTAACTGAATATTTGTCTGCCAACTGCAATTTTTCAGTTAACTGAATATATGTTCTGTCAGCTGCAATTATTCAGTTAACTAAACATATATTCAGTTAACTAAATATTTGTCTGCCAACTGCAATTATTCAGTTAACTGAATATATGTTCTGTCAGGTGCAATTATTCAGTTAACTGAACATATATTCAGTTAACTGAATATTTATCTGTCACAAACAATTATTTAGTTAACTGAATATATATTCAGTTAACTTGAATATTCAGTTATCTGAATAATTGGTGGTTACCACATATGTTCAGTTAACTGTTAGTGGCATTTAGTCAGATAACAGAATAAGTGGTGGTTACCACATAAACAACAAGATTTACTGCCACTATATTCTATGCACAACCCAAGAATCTCCTGCCACTATTCATTGACTCAAAAGCAACAAATCGCTCACACACAGCACGGTGTTCGCATCTAGCTGGTAGATCTGTGGCAAGCCCTCTCCATTCCGAGCAAACAATGGTGGCAGGTGGCTAAACAAAACAGATCAGCTTAGTACTGAAAGAACCCTATAACTCAAAGAACCCTAGCTGCAGGAGGGGGATGAGAACCTGGCTGGTGGCTGAGTCCCCGTCAGACGAGGAGCTGGAAAGGTCGTTCCAGGAAGGCATGCCGGCAGGCTTGACGACGACGGCAAACGGGGACGGCGACGATGAGAAGATACCTGTGACGAACAGAGGAGTGAGTGGCAGGGAGGAAACGCGAGAGGTGGGAGACATCGTCGGCGTCGGCGGATTCCAACACATTACAATGCTCTAGTTGATACAGTTGCTGTGTAGTGCGGGTGCAAATTAGCTAAGGGCAGGGGGCTGAACGCAAAAATACCATGGTTGACCGACCCAGCCTCGTTGGCGCCAAGTGGCTTCGTGTGATTGGTCCAGGACCAAATATGCACATCCAATACAAGTTTTAGGACTAAATAGAAGCATTTTGCAAGTATTAGGACTAAACCATCACATTTTATGCAAGTTTTAGGACTACCAGTGCTATTACCTCTCAATAGTAGCTTTTGTTCTGAGCTGGTGTCAGAGAGAGTCCGAGGACTGATACAGTAGTGGGCCGGCCGTTGTGGTGGTCGAGCTCGACAAGGGTGGGTGTTGCTTTGTCAGCGGGGTTCGGTATCCAATCCAGCGGCGTAAAACTGTTCCCTGACCGGGGGCAGTGTAAGCTTTACTTCCTATGTGAAACACTCCTCTGAATATTTGAATAATGCACTCCTCTGAAGAAGAGCACTAGACTCTCAAAATCTTCACCCTCAGTCGATCAAACAACACTTGTCCCACTGGGGGGCGTAAATAATCCTCCTTTTCGGTGAAAAACTTCTCCCACCGGCCATTGGTGTCGGCCTGGAGTTTTCCACGGAAACGACGCACGGCATATCTCGGGTTCTCGGAAAGGAGAGGCCGATTCAGGCGTAGACCACCATGGTCGCATACTACTCGCATGCATCCATCGGCCAGCGAGCGAGCGAGGCCTGTGGAAAGCCGTGAGGTGCAATTATTTAGCCGCGCGAGAAAGCCTGGCGGACCGCGGACGTGCATGCATGCTACAACTACGCCTTTGGCATTTTGGGGCTTGGCCTCCATTGTCCACAGAGCACGCAGCCACCACGGGTCGGGCAGCATGCAGCACGCTTTGGCGAGGCGTTTTCTGGCTCTTGACCCCAAAAGCTGTTGCTGGCTTTACTGTACTGTGCGTCGCTCTGCGTAGGTAGGTACTACGTGCCTTGGCAACTTCTCTCTGAACGACTTCTGTTTTGTTTGCCTGCCTGCCTACGTTACAGGGGGATTCAAATTATGAAATTACTGGAAACAGTGTTGGAAGTGTTGGTCCTGAGAGCACAGAAAATGATTCATCTTTTCTTATAACAACATTTACGATCATTCAAAGAAGCTTTGTTTAAGGATGATGACGCAAATGTTGCAGATATTGAGGCCTTCTTACTTTAGATTGACGTCGAGGATGAGAATAACTCTCTTGTGAGGAAAATTATTGCTTTAGATGAATTGTTAATAACCGTGAGGGATCGTGTCTTGAGAGCAGGTGCAGACTCTGAATTCAACAGACAAAAGACACAAACGGAGAGCTGGTGACAAATGTGCAAGAGAAAGTTGTGGACAGCTCTTTTCGCTAGCTGAATAAGGCCTGTTTTCTTGGAGGCTTGATGGAACTTGCCTGGCCTGAGGAGTTCCTGTGCGTGGTTTGGTTGGCGTCCTGAGTGCTTGGCTTGAGTTATCCTGGTTGAGGCACCTGGAGTTAGCAAGGAGTTTAGTCAAGGTTGGTTGCCGATGCCATCTACAACATAGGTCTTAGAACTCCATTATTTCTCATTTAAAATTCGTATGAATAGCAGGCTACATTCAGGGTAGCGACCAAACAAGCAAGTGAGCTTTTGTTGAAATGCGTTGGTACTTTAGTTTTTAGATTCTGTGATGTCGGTATGTGCTAAGTTTTATGTATGTTAATTGAAACAGTGATTACTGTAACCATCATCAACATTCAGTATGACTGGTTGGCAAGAGACCTAGTCTTTAGTTTCATCCACTGATGCTTCGTTTTAGAGATGAACTGTACCTAGAAACGTACAAGTCCCAAACTGGCGATTCTTTATCTCTGTTTCTAATCGATGATGTGCAACCTTTTGTCAGCTTGGTATTAAATATTTACTTTTTGTTTTAGAAGTGTATATATGTGGGAGAGAGTTTGAAGATCATATAAATAAAGGCATGCACAGGCACCAAAGGCATCTTCTATTGGCACAACGACATCACCGATGTCAAATGTCGCCTTTGATGAGTGCCACTTCGACCTATGTTCTTTTTTCATTATATATATGGAAAATTAAATGAGTGGAGTTTGTCACCTGAGGAGCACGTGCTCTCTTTATTTCATAAAAAATTGAAATCCAAGTTAAAATGTGTAAAAAAAATATATAAACAGTGCATGGCTTTCATTGCCCATGTTGAGAGAGGTCACACACTCACACTGGATGTGGTCTGCCCATCGTGCGGTGCGGGATGTGCACGCACACCACTTGCCTGCCTCATCTAAAAAAGAAACACTTGCCTGCTAGTAGGTTCCGATGCCGCGCAACTGGCATCCCTAGTAGTGTGCATGGTTATAGCATCCAGGCCATGGCCGCCACACCGACGCCAAGGCAGTTCGGTTTTTCCACATGGCTTTTGGCTTGCACATAATAGAAGACAATTGTTGTAACTAGAATAGGATCGTAATCCAGAAAGGCAATGCAAGCTGGGGTATAAAATGTATTACATTACATTCTTAGAAGGGACCATTTTATCAGCAGACTCTAATTGCACCTCCTTTCCTTCTTTAGCTCCTCTGAGAAGCCCAGCTGACAAGTCTCCTAAAAGAAGTTGAGCTCTTAACTCTCCCTCCCGTGTTCACCATGTTGATTTTGTGCATTTGGGTAGATACTTCTCTCATGTTAAGCCGTTCAGTTGGGGATCGGCGTGTACAAAGAAGCGCTATCCGTAGCAAAGATAACAAGGACTGAAAGATCGGCGGATTTTCCGTTCCTGCTGCTACTTGGTCAACGGCATCATTGCATTCATTTACAAGATGGGAATCTAGAAAATTTAATGTGTGATCAGGAAAATTTGTTTCCACAAATCTGACAATGGTGAGTTCATTCCTGAACATATGACCCGTTGGTCTTTTTCCTGTCAGCATCTCCAAAAGTACTATACCGAAACTATATACATCCCCACAAGTTGATGCATGACCGCTTTCAGCATACTCTAAAAATAGAGACCAAATCAATAATCATGGAGGCAGTAATTAATTATATGCAAAACACTTTGAAAAACTAATTATTTGCCAAACAACTATACCTGGAGCCATATATCCCAGAGTTCCGTTTGCATTAATTGAACTTGAATCTCCGATTGTTCTCAGTTTAGAATCAATGTAGAACCTTGCGATGCCAAAGTCTCCCAGACAAGCATTCATATGAGTGTCTAGGAGTATATTACTCGGCTTCAAATCACAATGGACGATGGGTCTCCCACTATCATTGTGCAAATAGTCCAATGCATCGGCTATGTTAGTAGCGATGCTTATTCTTTGAGCTAAGCCTAAGTGCCTTTCAGCTGCCTGATTCTCTGGATGATGCAACCAAGTGTCCAAGTTCCCATTGGGCATGAAAGCATAGATTAGAGCTCTGAAAGCATTGCCTTTGTTGTCGATTGCGGAGCATTCAGTTATGAGAGGAACAATGTTTCTGTGGCGAATGCCTCTCAACGCTTTGCATTCCAATGCAAAACTTCCCTCGGCGCCTGGAATTTCAAGGTCAAGTATCTTGACTGCAATTTCCGTTTTTACTTGGCTTAACTTTCCTTTGTACACTGAACTGTAACTTCCTTCGCCAACCAAGTTAATCTCAGAGAAGTTGCCTGTCGCTCGAGCTAGATCCCAGTAAGAAACTCTTGGGAATTTCTCCCCGAGAGAAGGCAACAATGAAAATGTTGCTTGTGGTATCTTCTCATGGATTATAAAGCAAGTCAACGATGCCAGTGACAAGAAGCCAATTATTGGGATCAACACCCTAATAAAATTATAGTGTCTTCCTGTTCTCATAGAAGCATCTGGGCATGCGGGAACATGGAAATCGTTTGCTCCTCCACAAAGTTCCCAGTTGCCATCAAGTGAAACGGCTGCGCCGTGCTCAAACACTCCATTTCTAGGGATTGCTCCTCGGAGACGATTATAAGATATATCTAGCTTGTTTAGAAGTTGAAGGTCACTTAGAACCACTGGGATGGTACCTGATAAATTATTATTGGAGAGGTTGAGCATGTTCAAGCTCATAAGGTTGCCGAAAGAGTTTGGAATGACACCCATGAGATTGTTTTGATCCATTTGGATGGTTACCAGGCCCTCACACTGGCCCAGATTATCAGGAATTTTTCCAGAAAGTCTGTTGGATGAGAGAGACAGTGCAATGAGTTGTTTAAGTTCAGTGATTTTCGTAGGTATGTCCCCTTGGAGATGATTATAGCTAAGGTCCAGCCTTAATAGTTGTGAAAGTTTTCCTAATATGGGAGGTATGGGTCCTTCAAATTCATTTTTTGCTAAAGAAAGTAATGTTAGTACTGAAAGGTTGCCAAAAGAGGGTGGAATGGGCCCGACGAAATTATTTTTATGAAGATCTAAAGATTGTAGTTTTGTTAGACTTCCTAACCATCCTTCAATTGTACCAGTTAAACTGTTTTCGCTAAGATTCAAGTCGATTAGGCTACTCAGGTTTCCTATGCTTAAAGGAACTATTCCTGATAGTTTGTTTCCACTCAGTTCTAGGCTTGTAAGTTGAGTGGACAACTTACCGACCGAATCCGGTATGGCTCCTTGCAGCTGATTATTATCTAATAAGAGTATAGACAGTTGACTACAGTTTGTTAGTCCATACAAGGATTCCCAACTTTGACTGTCCCCTGATTCAAGCTTATTATTCGCAAGGTTTAGTACTGATAGGTTTAGTAGATTTCCAAAACTAGGGATTTCTCCAATGAAACTGTTCTGTGATAAATCCACAACTTGTAGCTTTGTAGCATTGCCTAGTGAAGCTGGGATATGACCATGAAGCATGCTACCGCCCAAGGTAAGAGTTTGGAGATTAGGGAGGGTATTGCCAATGTCAAGTGGCAGTGCCATTTCTAGCATATTCAAATAACCGTCTAACACTAGAAGCGAAGTCAGATTGAAGATTGATGGTGGTATTGGGCCTGACAGCCTATTGCCACCAAAGGCCAATCTGGTCATGTCAGACAATTGCCCAAGTTCAGCAGGTATGCTTCCTCCTAGTTGATTGTCTTGGAGGTTAAGTAGTTTTAGCTGGGTGGCGTTGCTGATGGTTGGTGGGATGATCCCACTGAGGTAATTTTGAGATAGACCTATGGCAAGTAAATTGTAGAGCGAACCAATTTTGGTGGTGATTCGGCCTTCTAGCATGTTTCTAGAAAGATCAACCGCCTTTAGGTTTGAACAATTTGTGATTGAGTCAGGAATTATCCCCTGGAATGAATTAGAGCTGAGGTCAAGGATGACCAGCTCATGGAGCTGGTTCAGAGAAGGTAACTGTCCAGAGAAGCGATTGGAGGACAAATTGAGGACCTTAAGGAACGTCAAGTTTCCAAGAGAGGGGGTGATCTCGCCTGACAATCTTTCGCCGGGGAGTTCCAGAGTGGCGACGCGCCCCGGTTTCAGTGAGCTGCACCTGACGCCTGTCCAGTTGCAGTAGTGGACGCGCCTGTTCCAAGATCTTAGGGCACCTGTTGGGTCGTTGGTAGCCGATTTGAACTCGAGCAATGAGTGCACGTCTGTTCTGTTTCCGTGACTGACCGCTGAGCAATGGATGTTGATAGCTCCATAGGACAGCAGCAGCAGAAACGCCAGTAGGACAACCATGCTGAGCGTCTTCATGGCTCAGTTACCTGCAAAAATACAGAGCACAGGCGCCCGGCGGAGCTAATTACAAGGGCGTCTGTGACAAACCGCTGCAAAACTTGAGTTACTTAAGGCTCTACTAGAAGGGCGTCTTATTGAATGTACAAATAAGATTATCCAACTTTTCGCTGCAAGAAGCAAAACAAGAACAGTGAGAGTAGCGTACCTCTGTTCGTCGACAGGAGCGCACAGAACGGCAGCTTCCCGCAGCTTCGCTTTACCGGTAGGCAGGTTTGTACTTACACCTGAATGCTGGGCTGGCTTGAATGCAGTTTTTACCGCAGTTTTGCGCCACACACCGTACTGTCAGCACTCCCCGCCTTATCTGAGCCTGACCTGGACTACCGGGTCGATGGAACCTTGCTACTTTTTTTTTTTGAATTTTCTTGCTACTTTTCTCTTGGAGTGTTGCCGCTGCTGTTTCTGTCGCTCCTGCTTGAGCTGGACAGTGTTGTTGCAGTATACATGTCCAGCCTCCATCGAATCGAATTCTCCCGGATCTATCTAATCTATGTACGCCTGTACTGGGCCACATGTGTAACGGCTTACTAGTCCAAGCCCTTTGGGAACCCTGCTTTTCTTGGGTCAAGTAGACTTGTATGCGCTAGTTTGTAGACAACATTTGGATGAGCAAGCGCCGTGTCTTCCACGGCTGACAGAAATACCATTCAAATCAAGGAACAAATATCTTGACAGACCCGGCATTTGATGGAAGGGTGAAAGACACTTCGGCTTGAACTTCGAAAATTCTAGTAATCCATATTGCTAGTTGTGAGATTGATGGACGTCCATTTATCTGACGATCCGCCAGACAACATTCATTGGAAACTTACAAAGAAAGGACAGTTTTCAGTGAAATCAATGTATGTTGATTTAATCAACTCTGGTCCAACCCCGAGATCGCCGCATATTTGGAAAATTAAAGTGTCCTTATCGAAAAAGGCTTTTGTCCCGCTTTATAGATAAAGCAATCATCATAGCCACAGAGTACCACTGAGCCACAAACGCACACAGAGTCACACACCAACAAGTACGAAAGGGTTCTGCTGAGGGCACAACTCAACAAGCCCTAAAACAAAACACAAAAGGGGCCAACATGGGCTCGGGAGACGCGCGAAGTGAAGCGTCTAGTCCGGCTCGGGTGGTGGAGGAGGAAGCGGCCTGCGCCAAGCGAAGAACCATCGTCTGGAGATCAGCAGTGAGGGTGTTGATGGCGTCTTGGTCCTGGTGACGGCTAATCGGCCGCCAGAGCTGCATAAAACCACACATTTTGTAACAGGCGTCAGAAGCGCAACGAAGAGGTACTCGTTGGATCACCAGCTTATTGCGCACCGTCCATAGTGTCCAGGCAAGGACCCCAATGATGAGCCACCTAATCTGGCACTGCGATTGGGGGGAGGACTGGACCTCGGCGAATAAGTCCGGAAAGTTGGTGCTACACCAACTCACGGCCAGGAGCTCCCGAAAGCAGCTCCAGAGGAATTGAGGGGAAACTCATGAAAAGAATATGTGGTTGGAGTCTTCGGCAGTACCGCAGAGAGGGCAAAGCCCATCACCCGGACCATTCCTCTTAAGCACCTCGACACCGGAAGGAACGCGATCGCAAATCCACTGCCACAAGAAGATCCGGATCTTCAAGGGCAGCCTGATCGTCCAGATCAGTTCGAAGGGCACCGGTGCAAGAGAAGGGGCAATGGCCCGATAGATCGACTTCGTGGAGAAACATCTCGATGGCTCTAGACGCCATGAGATGCGGTCAGTAGGATGGTCTAAGAAGGGCTCGTGGAGCGCGGCCGTCTCTAGAAGTTCCAACCAGGTGAGTTGGTCCTCGGGGCCAAAGGAACGCCTAAACACAAGGCGTCCAAGATCAGCCAGTGCGATTGCGACGGATATCCTAGCATCCACCGCGATGGCGAAGAGGTTTAGGAACCTCGCCGCGAAAGGTTCGGGCCGGCCTAATGGTCAAACCAGAATAAGATGGATGAACCGGAGCCGACCTTTATAGAGGTCCCGATCTGAAGAACCGGGAGCAGCTGGATGATCGACTGCCAGAACTGGGAGCCGCCAGAACACTGGCAGCAGGCAAGCCGCTGGCCCCGAAGGTATTTATTCCAGATGATCCAGAGCCAAAGGCCACCCTCGCCGTTGGAAATCCGCCAGAGCCAACGTGTCAGAAGGGCAATGTTAATGCGCTTCGATGACATGATCCCAAGACCTCCCTGGTCACGAGGCCGACAAATATCAGACCACCAAACCATATGATACTTCTACTTGTATCCGGCCCTGGCCCAGAAGAATCGAGCATGTATCGTACCGATCTCATGGTGAAGGGTCTCAGGCAGGCTGTAGAAACTCATGATGAACTGGAGCAGGCTAGAGAGGGAGGAGTTAATGAGGACCGTCCTAGCTACCGTGGAAAGCCATCGGCCTTGCGAGGGATCAATCCGGGTTGGAGCTTGAGCACCGCTGGCCGCTGATCGGCCACGGGCAGGCGTGAGTCACTAATGGGGATCCCCAAATACGAAGTGGGGAATACACCCATCTGACAGTTCAGCCTGACAGCGATACTCTTGCTCTGCTTGGGTGAGTATCCCAACACCATCACTTTGCTCTTGTCGAAGTTGATCTTAAGCCCGGACATTTGCTGGAAGCATAGAAGGAGGAATTTGATGTTCGTAACGTCATCGTCGGAGCCTTGGACCATGATGATGGTTTCATCTGCATACTGAAGAAGGGACATGCCCAGGCCATCGACAAGGTGGGGGACATGGCCCTGGATGTTGCCCGCGAACTTAGCCTTATCTAGAATGTACGCCAAGGCATCAGCCACCATGTTGAATAGGACGGGGGAGAAGGGGTCGCCTTGCCTAACCCCTCAAAGGGTGGGGAAGTATGGGCCACTCTCCCCATTGATGTTAACAGCGGTCCTGCCGGATGAGACCAGCTACATGACCCGGGTCACCCATCTGTCATCGAACCCCTTCCGGAGAAGTACCTCCCAAAGGACGAGCCAACTAACCATGTCGTAGGCCTTATGGAAGTCGATCTTGAGGAAGACCGCCCGAAGGTGTTTGGCACGAAACGTCATGGAGGACCTCGTGGAACACCACGACCCCATCAAGAATATAACGACCGCAGATGAAGGCGGACTGGTCGGGATGGGTGATGCGGCCAGCCAAAGAGGTCACTCTATTGGCGTACCCCTTTTCCAAGACACGGAAGATCACATTGATCACCGTGATGGGATGGAACTGGCGGATCTCAAAGGCGCTAGTAATCTTGGGGATCAGGGTGATGATCCCGTAGTTGAGGCAGTGGAGGTCGATGGAGCCTACGTAGAACTCCTTGAACAGGGCCATCACCTCGTGCTTAATGGTCCCCCAGAAGGCCTGGAAGAACTTAACCGGCAGGCCGTTGGGGCCCGGGTCGAACGAGGGGTTCATCCCCTTGTGTTGGAAATATGCCCTAGAGGCAATAAATAAAGTGTTTATTATTATATTTCCTTGTTCATGATAATCGTTTATTGTCCATGCTATAATTGTGTTGATTGGAAACTAAATACATGTGTGGGCATATAGACAAACATTGTGTCCCTAGTGTGCCTCTAGCAGCTAGCTCGTTGATCAAAGATGGTTAAGGTTTCCTGGCCATGGACATGAGATGTCATTTGATATCGGGATCACATCATTAGGAGAATGATGTGATGGACAAGACCCAAACTATGAACGCAACATATGATCGTGTCAGTTTATTGCTACCGTTTTCTGCATGTCAAGTATATGTTCCTATGACCATGAGATCATGCAACTCACTAACACCCGAGGAGGACCTTGTGTGTATCAAACGTCACAACGTAAGCGGGTGAATCTAAAGGTGCTCTACAGGTATCTCCGAGGGTGTCTGTTGAGTTGGCATGGATCAATACTAGGATTTGTTACTCCGTGTGACGGAGAGGTATCTCGGGGACCACTCGGTAATACAACATCACAACAAGCCTTGCAAGCAATGTGACTAAGTGTTAGTCATGGGATCTTGTATTACGGAACGAGTAAAGAGACATGCCGGTAACGATATTGAACTAGGTATAAAGATACCGACGATCGAATCTCGGGCAAGTAACATACCGAAGAACAAAGGGAACAACATACGAGATTGTCTGAATCCTTGACATAGAGGTTTGACCGATAAAAGATCTTCGTAGAACATGTAGGAACCAATATGGATATCGAGATCCCGCTATTGATTATTGACCGTAGAGGTGTCTCGTTCATGTCTACATGGTTCTCGAACCCGCAGGGTATGCACACTTAAGGTTCGGTGACGTTTCGGTATAGATGAGTTATGTGTGTTGGTGACCGAAGGTTGTTTGGAGTCCCGGATGAGATCCTGGACGTCACGAGGAGTTCCGAAATGGTCCGGAGGTAAAGGTTCATATATGGGAAGTTGGTGTTTGAGTTCCAGAAAAGTTCCGTGACTTGCAAGTGGTGTGACGGAGTGCCGGAAGTGTTCCTGGGGGTCCACCGGGTGGGCCCATCTACTCAAAATGGCCACATGGGTTGTGAGAGGGTGCGAGCGAGCCCCTGGTGGGCTGGCTACACTTTCCACCTCAAGGCCCATGCGGCTAGAGGCTTGGGCTGGGCCAAAAGGGTGGGCTAGCCACCAAACTTGGTGGCCAAGCCACCCTGGCCGCCGCCCCACCTCCTTGGCCGCTGCACCAACCCTAGGGGAAACCCTAGTGCGGCCAGCCTCCTCCTCTTCCCCTATATATATGTGAGAGGGAAGAGGGTAGATGCACCCTAAGTCACGGTGCAGCCCTCCCTCCCTCCCCGATTACCTCTCCTCTAGTAGATTGGTTTGGCGCCGCTTAGCAAAGCTCTGCCGGATCATCTCCACCACCGCCGTCGCCATGCCGGCAAACCCATCTACCTCTCCGCCCCCTCTTGCTGGATCAAGAAGGTAGAGATCTTCATCGAGCTGCACGTGTGCTGAACGCAGAGGTGTCGTCCGTTCGGTACTTGATCGGGAGTTCATGGGACGACTTGCAATTTGGATCGCAGAGACGTACCTCTACATCAACCACATTCTTTAACGCTTCCGCTTAGCGATCTACAAGGGTACGTAGATCCAATCTCTCCTCTCATAGATGCTCATCTCCTAGATTGATCTTGGTGAAGCGTAGGAATTTTTTTTCCCATGTAACGTTCCCCAACACCTTGATGGCCCGTCCACACCTCGTCCTCAGAAAACGGGGCCGTCAAGGCAGCGTTCTCCTTAGGAGAAACGCGCTAGGACTTGGCCCAGAAGTCGAACGCGAGGGAAATCCTAGGGGGAGAGGAGAAGAGAGCCTTATAGAAGACATCCACATGCTCACGAATGTCGGCCGACCGCTAGAGAAGGGTCTCTCCATCCCACATCAAGGGGATGGAGTTACGACATCGACGACCATTCGCGATGTCCTGGAAATAGGCCGTATTGGCGTCTCCTTGGAGGACCCATTTCTGGGTACCCCGGAGACGCCAATATGCCGCCTTGTCTAAGTAGATGGTCGAGAGCTGGTCCTCCAGATCGTATCGAAGCATCCACTCATCCGGGGAGAGGCCCGCTGAATCAACTCACAGGTCCAACGCCTGGATGGCAACGAGGATGGATTTCTTGCGATCGCGCAAGCCCTGGCCAAGGTTAGCACCCCATCCCTTCATGAATTGTCTAGTGCACTTGGCACAGGAGTGTGAATGATCCACAACCGAGGTAGACAGATGAGGTGCACTCTGGGCCTGCGTCCACCTAGCGCGAATCGCGTCTATGAAGCCCACCTACTTAAGCCAGAAGGTTTCGAAGCGGAACCGTGGAGGTGAAGGGCGGCGGTCGTCCTCAAAGGAGAGTAGCGGGACATGGTCTGAGCCGATGCAGGTGATAGCCCGGAGAGAAGCGAGGGGACACCGGATATCCCACTCTAGGAAAACTAGGACGTGGTCCAGCACCGAGCACGTCGGGTTGGCCTGGCGATTGGTCCACATATAGCAGGCACCCACCCGCTCCAGCTCACGAATACCAAGCTCGGCAATGCAGTCATTGAACATCTGCATCCTGGGGAAGTTGACTAGGTGGTTGTTTTTATCCTCCGCAAAACGAAGGAGGTTGAAATCTCCACCTATGACCACGGACAGGGAAGTTGCCAAGACCTTCCTTCTAAGCTTTGCGAGGAAGGTCGTAGACTGGCGGTGGTCTGTCAGTCTGTACACTATGGTGATCTCCCATTTTAAGTTGATAGCACGCTCGAAGATCTTCATACCGACATAGAACTCGCCCCGGTCCATGCTCGCTACCTCAAAGGAGGTATCCTTGACTCCGAGAAGGATGCCTCTCGAGTGGCTGATACTCCCACTAGAAGGGAGGCAGTGCCATGTGAACATGTGGGTACTAAGGCGCTCTAGTTCTGATCGAGAGAACTAGGTGTGCATCTGTCATGCCCAAAATGCGGTCCTATCCTTATTTCGGCACGAGGGCCTCGACGGGGATAGAAGCATATCTCGATGCGTTCGCAAGAATGGATATCATTACAAGTACATGTATAGAAGAGATGAGTATATGGAATTGGCTTACACTCGCCACAAGCTACATCAGAGTCACATCAATACAATAACATACTCAAACATCATACATAAGAGCAGGGTCCGGCTACGGACGAAATCAAACGATAAAATGACATCCACCCTTGCTATCCTAGGCTGCCGCCTCGAACCCATCCAAGATTGAAGAAGAAGAAGAAGAACTCCAAATCAAATCAAGCAACGCGCTCACGTCAAATCATCGCATTACCTGTACCTGCAACTGTTGTTGTAGTAATCTGTGAGCCACAAGGACTCAGCAATCTCATTTCCAAGGGTATCAAGACTATTAAAGCTTAATAGGTAAGGTATGGTTAAGTGGTGAGGCTGTAGCAAGCGACTAAGCATTTATTTAAGTGGCTAACTTACGAGTATTAAAAGTAAGGTATGGTGGTCTACGCATAACATACGTGAACTAGTAATGATCACTAACTAATCCTGAACACCTACTTACGTCAAACATATCCCCACCGTATTCTCTTTCGGATAAGAACTCACGAAAAGACACAGTCACAGTTACGCACACAGTTGGTGTATTTTATTTGAGTTTACTTCAAGTTTGCTATGACCGGGTGTTAAACAAATTATCCAAGTTTGCCACTTAACCGCGGGCACGGCTTCTCGAAAAGATTTAACCCTACAGGGGTGCTCCAACTCATCCGTCACAAATTAACCACATGCAGTGAGAATAACCTCAACCACAGATCTCGCGATCTTACTACGAAATTCCAAAGGAAATCCAGCACCTTGAGATAGCCTGAAGAATAATCGGAATTCCTCACTCAAGACATTCGAGAAAGGTAAAACAAATCCAACAAGGCCGCCCGGCGTGTCGACGAACCCGATAGGAGCCGCGTATCTCGTTCTCAGGACACGACCAGATGAGCACAACGTACAGTGGCCTGATAGAAATCTCCCGGGTTGCACCGAGTTGGCCCCGCACACGACTCTAGTTTGGACCAACACTAATGAGGAGCACTGGCCCGGGGGTTGATTAAATTATCCACGGGTGCCGGCGGGTCCCTATGCATTTTTTTAGTTATTAGGCAAATGTAGTACCAATGTTGGGCCTTGCCAGACAAGTTTTATTCTAACCCAAAAATCAAGGGGGTCCCCATAACAACCCCGAGCATGTTAGGAGCGCTCATTTATGGAACGTAACACCGGTTCACAAGTAACTAGGGGCGGCAAGAGTGGAACAAAACACCAAGCAAAAGGCCAAGCCTTCCACCTTTACCAAGTATATATGTGCATTAAATTAAATAGCAGCAATATTGTGATATAACAAAAGAATGTCCATGTTGACACATGGAAGCAAATGCACCTGCAGCTAGAAACGTTATAAGAAGGGCTGAGCAAGCGGTAACATAGCCAAACAAAGGTTTCCTGGGATGTGGAAGGGTTAGCGGCTTATCATGGCAATGTTGGGAGGCTTGACAAACAACTGGTAGGTAGCAAGACATAACGGTAAAAGACGAGACAACTAGCATGCCAATGATAGTAATGGTATCCAGGGGAATGTCTCATCTTGCCTGAGATCCCGCTCGGAAGAAGACCGAGTCCATGAAGAAGACAAGCCAACGTAGTCGAACGAATCCTCACACTCCGAACGCTTTTGGAACTCTATCGAGAAGAATCAAACCGGAAACAACAATCAACACACGATGCACCACAACATATGCATGACATGACGCACAAAAAAATATGATGCATGTCCGGTTTAATATGCAATGCATGACAATTCACAACAAACAAATACTACACATTAAAGTTAAACTCAATATGCAACGAGTTGCATATTGACGAAACTCCACGTTCGAATTATTTAGTTTACTTCCGTTAGGTACACGACAATATTAAATGTTGTTAAACATGGCAAGAGGTGAAGGATAAGTAAACTAACTATCTAGGCAACTTAAATGAGGTTGGAAACAACTTATAGTATTTCCGAAATGACCCGATATGTTAATTTCGAAATTGATCCATATCTGAACTAATCATATTTTATATTTGTTAAATAACATAATAAAGCATACCATGTTATTCTACACGTCATTCTAGTCGATTTACATATATAGAACGTCTCAAACGGAGCTACGGTCTAAAAGATATGAGCAACGCAAGATGCACATGTCATGAATGCAAATGCATGGGAAACACAATCAAAAACATTTCAAATCATGAATGCAGCAAGTTATTATGAAACTACATGAGATTCTAAGCAAGTTTCATATATGGAATGTCCAAAACGGAGCTACGGTTCAACCACAATCAACAAAACAAGTTTTAGTTGAAATCTGCCAAAAACAGCAACTTAGCATTTTGCATACATGAAAAAAATAAGTTAAAAGATTCCAAAATGCACAAATTAAGCATGGGGCAATATCATACAACATCCAATTCATTTCATCTTCACAAATCATAATCAAAACATGCATGGATCACATGATAGGAAGCTCACAAGAAGGCTACTTGATAACAGTTTCAGACTTGGTGAAAATAGCAGTTTTTGAAAGTGCAGTTTTTATCACGAAGGCATATTGACAGCCATAAAAATATATGCTACACATCATATTATGGGATGAAACTTAACATAATACTAAAGGACAATATCAACAACAAATAACTCCATTACACCTACCACAAAAGAGTTCTAGATCACTAGCAAATCACATGGCAAGACAGCAACAAAATATAACAGATTCCAGACTTAGAAATATTTTGGACCCTCAAAATAGCAGAATTTTATAGCAAGTTGACAACAATAAAACAACACCTGAACATACATTTCTATGACAAGAAAAATGTCCATGGGATAGGACACATATCAAAGAGCATTCTCATGTTGAAACTTATTTCAAAACATGCATGGATTAATTCCCACGAAAATGACAAAAGGGCATCACGGCATAAATGACATGCACACAAAATGCTCAAATGAAAAAACTAAAATCACAGATAATTTCTATGGATTTTCCTACCCCGAAAACATATATAATATGCATATGTGGAAAATTAATCAAAATTAATTATGCGAGTATTAGGCCTAATCACCTTATAGCAATTCGTTAATGCAAATAATATGCAAACATCATGCCAACCATTTTATCATGCATGAAAATGCGATGCCGATGAGATGAACATTTTTTATTATATAGTTGGATTAATTCTGATGCATGTTAATTAAATATGACAATGCAATATTATGACAAATGTGCAAAATGACAGAATGACATGTTAACTATTTTAGTCATGGGTGCAAATGGCATATTATTACTCTACACATTATTCTAAGCATTTTACATGTTCAAAATATTTTCATACGGTGCACGGTTGATTATTTATAATGTTTTAAAATATGTAACGGCCTACACACGATTAAATAAAAAAGTGCACGGGGGAGGGGCTAGCTCACCCATGGGCCAAGGCTTGACTAGAGCAGCGGCTGGGCCGCGCTGGGGTAGGAGAGAGCCGGCTGGGCCTGGCTGCACTGGGCCCATGCGGGGGCGCAACGGGTCAACGCCGAGCGGGACGCAGCGCTCGCTCGTCTCCTCGCGCGTGCCCGAGCGGAGGAAGCGACGACGGCAGCCACTGCGTGACAGCGAGGCCATCGAAGGCAGGCTGCGGGCTGGGGAAGGCCGGGACGGGTCAGGGGCGACCGGATTCGGCAATGCCCTTGTCGGATCTGGCGGCGGAGGCGGCCGGCGGCGGCTGCGAAGCTGCATAGGGAGAGGCTGTGGGGGTTAGAGAAGAAGCAGGGAAGGAGAAGGGAGGAAGGAAGAGGAGATGAGGAGAGGAGGATGGAGAAGGGAGGAAGAGGGGTCCGGCGAGATCCTGGTCCGGCGGCGGCTGCGACTCTGGCGAGGCCGGCCGGCCATGGGGCTGCGGAGCTGCGGGATCGGGGGCTGCCATGGGAGCTCGGGGAGCTCGGGGACAGAGGCTGTTTTGGGCCCGGTTGGGCCCAGATGGGCTTCAGCGGGCCTGACGGCTGGAGGAGGGAGAGGAGCTGGTTTGGCATGGGATTCTAGGGGAATTAGGGTTGGCTGCCCAATTAGGAAGGGGGAGGGGCTATATATAGATTTCGGTGCTAGGGTTAGCGGTCGCTGTCCGTTTTCGGACTGCCGGATGTCGATTCGACGGTCCGGAAGCGGAGGGGGGGGGTTACGGTGGCTGTGCAGATGGGCTAAGAGGGGAAGAGAGAGAGAATGGTGACCCGTGACAAGAGTTTTAAAACACGGACGAACGTCCAACGATAACCGATAACCTCAGTGCTATGACTGCCCGACGGGGTATGAAACGAACTCGGATCACGACAAAATTTGACAAGCGGTCCACCTATGCTATAACAAGACCGCACGCCAAGTTTCGACCCAACCGAAGAATATTTTTGCGCGCACTTAAAAATGGTTTTATTTAAATGATGCCACGGGCGCGTTGTTGGACTCAAAACGGGCAACAACAAGAACGAAGAGAACCGGCGACTACGAACAGATGCAAGTTTCCAAAAACGGGTGACGGTGCCATGCATATGATGCGAATCATGCGATGATGAATGCAACAACTAGACGAACACAAGACGAGAACGGAAATAAAAGGGGAATCTTCTGGAATCGTCTGGAGCGTCGGTCCTGGGCTGTCACAGCATCGTCTCTTGAATTGCCACTATGTCGATCTGTTTGTCTCTCGTGTACTCAATGAGGTGGCGGCATCGGCCATCATGACCGAAGCCACAGATATTCCAGAAGACTGTCCGCATCAGGGCGCCATTGGGGGGCTGCGTGACCCCAGGACACGAGAGGCACTCTATGCACAAAGCGTAGTAGTACGGGAGCGGGTGCGGCCCCGGATGTCTGCAGCCACCTACGTTGGGAGAGGGAGAGCACTTGGGTTAGAGGACGGGGGGGGGGGGGGCGCTAGGCGGGCGTGGGTCTTGGCCAACCGTCCATCCAGGATTTCCCACGCGTGGATTGCAGCAATTTGAACTAAGGGAGGATCTACTTCACCTTGAAAACGATCACCGAGTCCGTTGCGACCTTCGCTAGGCGGCCAAACGGAGTGGACTCGAGAGAAGAAAAGGAGCATGTAGAAGAGCTAGCTGGGATGTCTAGATTACCTGGCTCGAGGTTGTGGGCTGCCGCCCGTAGCTCAGCACGCTCCGCAACGGGTAGGGCAGGACTCCCAGGAGGCCGGGCCGCGTCGATCTGAGCGCTGAGGTGGGTCGAAACCACCGGTGTCGAAGTCGACCTGCCCCTCTTGGAGTACGTGGCCGTGCGTGGCGGGTGAGGATGTGCTGTCAGTGGAGTGGTCACCATCGAGGGGCCCACCATCATGGCGGTAGGCAGGGTGATGGGGAGGAGGGGCAAGCGTGCATGGAGGAGCTCGAGAGGAGGTCCATAGTAGCCGGTGGTAGAGGAGCACGGGGGGGAGGTAGGCCAGCTCCGGGGGGAGCGGGGAGCCACCTCTCCCACCGGAACAGGCCTCCCGGCATCGGGTCCGAGCCGGCAAGCGAGTCAGCCGCGGTCAGAGGGGAGGTGGGCGGTCCCGACAGCAGAGCCAGGGTAACCGAGACGGCCTGGGGCCCGGGAGGGGAGGCTGCTGGCAGGGCTGAGGCAGGGGAGCGGAGGGAAGACACTAGGAGCACCACTAGCCCTACTCTAGAAACGTCACTCCCACCAGACGTGCGGTCTGGAGAGCCCGCATCCACCTAAGGGGGTGGGCCGGTGGTGCCAGCCGGCAGCACGTGGGGGGGGGGGCGGCTATGGCCGCAGCCAGGAGGGGGAGCTGACTCTCAGTGCTGCGGTCACCGAGACCCGCAGCCGAGATGAGGAGGCCACTGTAGATCCGGGGGAAGGGGGATCGGCTGTCCTTGGAGCCATCGAGGTCATCATCAGAGTGGCGTGAACGCGTGTGGCACCCACGGTAGTCGTCGGTCCCGCCCTGGCCACCACCACCAGGCGCATCGTCGGAATAGCGGGGGCGGCCCACATGGTTAGGCGGCTCAAGGAAGATCCTCATGTTAAATCCCTCATCGTTGAAGAAGATCTGAAAGCACATTTGCTCCCTTAGTGGTTTTGGTAATTAATAACAACATATAAGTCATTGAACTAATGTTTCCACCAAGTATATTTCAGGAAAAGTTCAATGATAGGAATGGCAAAAAGGATTGTGGAGATTGTGGAATTACCCCAAGATGCAAGGAAATAGGTTGGACAAGCTTCAAGCAAGAGGACTCTACATTTTACATTTGTGAGAAATCACTTTGTGTCCATAGGAAAGCCAATACTATTAAAAGGGGGTAAGGTTTTGCTGGTGAACAAAATGCTCATACGTGCACAAGTGATAGTCACCAAAAACATCCACAAGCTCTACCACCAAAGTCTATCTTTAGCCAAACATTCAAAATCGGTGGAACCATCATTCCTATCCCGGTGCCACCGATTCCAAACCCTAGACATACTCAGCCAAACCCTAACACTTCGGTGCAGCCAACACTGCTTTTGGTGCCATCGAGTTTGGTTGCCAACTTTCTATTATGCAAGTTCACACTTTCAATCCATTCGAGAATGTTGAATCAGCGTCACTGAGTTTGGCAATTGTGACCGTTGGTCACCTTGTCGGTGCAACCGAGATTCCTATATCGTTCTCACCGAGATTCAAAAGTTGCCACCTTTTGGTCACTTCGGTACCACCGAGATTAACACATCAGTGTCACCGAGTTGGTAATTTTGTGTGTAACGGTTGTATTTTTGGGGATGCCTATATATACCCTCCACCACCACCTACTCGAAAGAGAAGCACTCAGACTATTCCATACCTATCCTACTCAGTTTTCTGAGAGAGAACCACCTACCCTAGTGTGAGGTCAAGATCTTTCACTCCAACCATATGGATCTTGATTTCTAGCCTCCCCAAGTTGCTTTCCACTAATCCCATCTCTTCTACCAAGCCAAATGCGTGAGAGAGTGGTTGTGTGTTGAGGAGTCTATCATCTTGAAGCACAAGAGCAAGGAGTTCATCGTCATTACCGAGCCTATTACCTTTTGGAGGATGGTGCCTCCTAGATTGGTTAGATGTCACTTGGGAGCCTCCTACTTCGTGTTGTGGAGTGAACCAAGAAGTTTGCAAGGGCAATGAGATCGCCTACTTTGTGAAGATCTACCCATAGTGAGACTAGTCCTTCGTGGACGGAAGCCGTATGGAATAGTCAAGGTTGCTACTTCGTGGACCCTTATGGGTGGAGCCCTCCATGGACTCTCACGACTATTACCCTCTGTGGGTTAAACACTCCATAAAAGTGGATGTACGATAGCACCACCTATCGAAACCACGGGAAAAATCATCGTGTCTACAATTGCGTTTGATCTTCCTACCCTATCCCTTTTACTCATGCTTGTTGTTACTTTCCACTGCTATACTCTTAGACATGCATGTGTAGGGTGTACTTGATATGCTATGAATGCTCAAACTTGCCAATAATTAAAATTGGGAAAAAGCATAGTTTTAATTGTTCAAGTAGTCTAATCACCCCTCCTCTAGACCTACTTTCGATCCTACAAGTGGTATCAGAGCTTTTGGTCTCCATTGAATTGGTTTCACAACCTAGGAGAAGTATGGCATATAGTGAGGGAAATTATCACCGTAGAGGTCCGTACTTTGATGGCACTAATTTGCTAGTTGGAAGCATAACATGAAAATGCATTTGCTTGGTCATAATCCTGCCGTTTGGGATGTTGTTCGTGTTGGCTTGCAAGGTGAATTATTTGGTGATGGAAGAGAACCGGATCGTGAAGCGAACATGAATGAATTGAAGATGTTGCAACTCAATGCTCAAGCACGTGATATTATCTTCAACCGCCTATGCCGCAAAGAATTCAAGAAAATCAGCCGTCTTGAACAGGCAAAGGAGATTTGGGATAGTTTGGTTGATATGCATGAAGGAACCGAGTCCATGAGAGAATCCAAGTTAGATGTCTTAAAGGTCAGCTTGATAAGTTCAAGATGAAGGATGGTGAAGGAGTCGCTGAGATTGCCGGCTAGTTCTCATCACCAATGAGATTGTTCTTGAGATGTACTCCAGGCTAGTTCTTGAGATGTACTCCAGGCTAGTTCTCATCACCAATGAGATTGCCGGCTTAGGAAGCGAAGAAATGACTGAAAAATTTATCATCAAGAAGATACTTCGAGCTTTGGATGAGAGATATGACATCGTGTGCACATTGATCCAAATGATGCCCAACTACAAAGATCTCAAACCAACGGAAGTGATTGGTAGAGTTGTTGCTCATGAGATGACACTCAAAGACAAGGAAGAGCTTCACCACAAGTCTAGCGGTGCTTACAAAGCCACAAGTGATGCTTCCGCTACCTCAAGCGATAACCTTGTCACAAATGAAGAGATAAGCCTCATGGTCAGGAAATTCAACAAGTTCTACAAGAATAGAAGCAAATATCAAAGCTCCAACTCAAGAAATGAAGATAAGCGTTCATCAAGTCATGACCGAAACTGCTACATGCGACACCCTGAATTTCTGCTACAGTGATCATTGTAATTAAGCTACAGTGATGGCCAGGATTATGCTAATGCTTTTGCTAATCCATATGTGATCACTCTTGAATAAAAGCTCAATTCAAATTCCACTTCAAAAAGCCCAAGGAATTTTTATGTGATAAAATAAAATTTGCAAACTGCAAAAATAAAATGTGCACACTTGTGGTAAATCACAAGTCAATTGTTGTTGAGGGAAACAACATCACCAAAACTTTGATGTGGACCCCACTGTCAATAACAGCAGCTTAAGGCAATTTAAAGTGCTATTAAATTCAAATAAAAATGCAAACAAATTTGAAAATTCCTCAAAATTGGTGAGGTATTGCAGAATATTGCAAGACATTATTTGGAGCAAGTCACCTATTTTGCAGTAGAGGATTATTGCAGAAAATAATTAAAACAGAAATTAAAAATAGAAAAAACAAAAATAAAACTAAAAAAGAAAAAGAAGAAAATAGTTTCCCCCCTCCCCCTGGGCCTCGGCCCAGCCGGCCCGGCCCAACTAGCCACCCTCTCCCCCCGTGCGTCGTCTTCCTCATCCTGTAGCGACCGCCCGGTCGCTACAGTGCGCCGTCGTCGCTGCACACGCTCGTCGCCGTCGGTGGGGAGGATAAGGCCGCCATCGAGGCACCTCACCTGCCGCCCGAACCCTATATCACCACTCTCCCCCTCGCCCTCTACTTGTGCCATCCTCTCCCTCGTTCCCCACCTCACCCGAGCACCACCATGGCCTCGCCGCCGTAGAACGCGCGGCCACCGCCACCCTTTCGCCTCGCCGACATGCCCACATGTCTCCCCGTCGTCGACTACCCCTTCTCCGCCTCTTTACCGTAGCCAGGAAGCCTCACCGGCGATGCCATCCTCTTCTTCCTCCTCGGATCGCCGCCGCACGTCGTCGCCGATTTCGTCGCCGTCGAGCCTCCGCCGCGCACGCTTTGCACGTCTACAGGGCCGCTATAAGCCCCGCATCGTTCCCCCTCTCCTCTTGCCGTCTTATTTGGCCCCTAGCACCGATACCCAATGTGGCCGAGCCCATCACCGCGGGAGCTCATCGCCGGCGAGCTTCCGGTGACCTTTTGGTCACGCACTGCTGTCCGTTGAGCTCGCGCGCACTCGGAGATCCCCTTGGCCCCCTTTTTTCGTCTGCAAACGCGCTATGCAACCGTCTCCGCCGAGCACCCGTAGCTGCCGCCACCGCCTACAGTCGTCGCTGACGACCTTTCTGGCCTCCCCAGCTCCAGCTGTGCCCACCACCCGATGTGGCTTGGAGTGGACCTTCGAATGGGCCTGGCCGCACGCAAAATGGTTAATCATAGCACAAATCCGGGCTCACTAGAGTTCATCGCCGCATTCGGGCTCGCCGGAGCACTCCGGTGGCCGATGCTGACTCAGCGCCGACGTGGCACCACGGGCTCCACCACTCAACCACTGACCCTAGATCAGACTGGGCCCAATTGACCCGGTCAACGCTGATTGGGCAGGCCCGTGTCTATGACATGTGGGTCCCGCGTGATTTAGATAATTGTAAAAATAAATAGAAAATCTATTAATTAATTAATTAGTTAATTAAAATATTAATCAGTCACTGACTAGTGGGTCCCACCCCCCTAATTAATGTGTTTGGGCATGGCAGTTTGACCTGGTCAGCCGTCCTGTTGACTGCTGATGCAATGATGACCTCATGCTGATGTCACTCTACACTGTTCTGGATAATGTTGATTTAATAAATAGAATTAATTCTAGAAAATGATTAAATCTTTGAAAAATCATATAAAATAAGTTGTAGCTCAGATGAAAAAACTTTGTACATGAAAGTTGATCAGAAAAATTCCACGAATCCGAATATACCATCCATTTATCTATCACATGCTCCTATAATGATGAACATGGAACTTTCCCCTCCGGATCAGCTATCCGATAAATCCAAAGACCCGGAAAATATCGTCAGATATTCTTCCGACCCGTCCGCGATGTATAATGATGGGTTAGAGCATGTTTAGCCCTGCATATTGCCACGTCATGCATCATGTTACATCCATGCATTATATTTATTGTTTTCCCCCCCTCTTCTTACCGGTAGACCCCGAGACCGACGGTGCTACCGGGTATGACTACACCGTTGACGATCAACCTTTTGCTGCAGAGCATCAAGGCAAGAAACCCCCCTTGAGCATTCCGATATCGCCTATTACTTTCCATCTTATTCTTACATTAGATTTTTTCTATTGTATTAGTTAGCTCCTATTCTGATGCATAGCCTGTTTTTGATGAACTGCTACTATACCTGCAATCATACCAACTACTTAGTATAGGTTGATTAGTGAATCCCCAGTGACCCCCCTTAGTCCCAGTTGCCCCTGCTTCTGCATCGACGACCCGATGACTCGACGACTTGAAGACTCGGTCAACCTACCGACAAGCCAGGCCCCTCACATCACCGCACTCCCCCTTAGTTGTACGACTCTGCAGTGCTTCTATCGATTACCAAGGGTGACTCCTCGTGAAGTACTCATGATGCTAGCCATGTAGTTCAGCTAGTCAGTCGTGGTTATCGAGGGTGATTCCTCCTTCAACATTCCCGATGATGTCTCTATCGTGCCACCCCTCAAGTGTGGGACCCTCGAGGGTGATCCCTCTAAGTCCACCTTGACTGTTACATCAAGCGGGGACCATTGAGGGTGATGCCTTAGTTCCCATCTTGATGTTTCATACACAAAATTACTATGACCTGGTTACAAAAACATGTTGGTGATGGGTCGGCCCTAAGGGGTACCCACAGTTTGATGATGATGAGGTGTGGACTGGCGAGAGAGGCCTTTGCCACACATCCTCGAGATGGGGTGATGGGACCACACTTTATGGGTCGTGCTTGCCCTGCATTAATAAAATGCTAATGGGTTGGGTATTTGATCTGAGTTGGTCGTTTGACATTTTACGCACCAAACCTTCACGTGGGAGAATATATGGGTACTCAGCGTCGTTGTATCAGCCGAAGCTCTTCGGACGTCAGCAATGGAGCGGTGCATGCCGGATTGGGCTGGAAGGTCCAGCTCTCGGACTGAGTGTACTAGGTCTGCTTCCGGCCGCCTATGCATCGTGCAGGAGTGCAAGGGAAAGTGGGCCCACGAATCTGCGTGCTTAGGATTTAGATTGGCGGGCTGGCCTCTTCGTTGAGCCTAGGTGGGGCGACGATGTTTTGGATCCCAAGGCTGGGCATTACCCAGGAAAGTGTGTCCGGCCGGAGGTGATCTGGTGCACCCCTGCAGGGATGAATTCATCTATTCGAATAGCCATGTCCACGGTAACAGGACGACTTGGAGTTGTACTTTGACCTACTACAACTAAAACTATGACTTTAAATTGAATTGAATGTTGGCTCCGGGATTGCTTCCTCGCATGGAGTCAAGGAAGAATCTCTGGGCGTGGTTACTTAATAAAATTGCTACAATAAAATATTGCTATATGTGAGTTAACAGTCTACTCTCTTCTAATGCTGCAAGATGCTGAAGATGCTAGTCTTCGATAGGACTAGGCCTTCCCCCTATTCTTTCTTTCTGCACTCAGCCCAGATATGACCCCACCCCTTGATAATGATGCATACTTAGCATAGTTCTGATGTCAGTCTTGTGAGTACTTTGGATGAGTACTCACCTCTGCTTTTCTTCCTCTTTCCCCCTCGATATGATTTTGCGTTCAGACGATGGAGCCCAAGAGATGGAGTATGCCAGAGACGACTACTACACCACCGCAGGAGCGTACTACTACGTGGAGGCGGCCCCCGACTAGCAGTAGGATAGGAGGTTCCCAGGCAGGAGGCCTTGCCTCTTTCGATCTGTTGTTATGTTTGTGCTAGCCTTCTTAAGGAAAAACTTGTTTAACTTATGTCTGTACTCAGATATTATTTTCTTCCACTAACTCTTGCTTGTCGAGCTATATATTCGAGCCCTCGAGGCCCCTGGCTTGTAATATGAAGCTGTATGACTTTAATTTGTTTCTAGAGTTGTGTTGTGATATTGATTAGTGAGTCCCTGATCTTGATCGTACACATTGCATGTATGTTTAGCGTATGGTCAAAATTGGGGGTGTCACAAGTTGGTATCAGAGCCGGCTGCTTGCAGGTAGCCCCCTTTCCAACTCCTTGGCCAAAGTTGACTCTAGTACTTGAAAAACTTTTACTAACATTGTTGTGTGGCTTATGGGCCCACTTCTCAATCGGGTGGTATTAGGATCTTTTATTCCTCCTCTATACTCTGGGTTCTGATCTCTCTCCTCTTTCTGGTTAAACATTTTGCTAACTCTAACATTAGGTTCTCGTGACCACATCCACCAGAGATTTGTTTCGTCTACAATTGTTTCCTTTGAAGTTATAATGCACACACTATCATTTGAACTCTTAAATCTTCTTATTACAGATGCGTCTCGGTAGGCAGATTGTTCGTCTGACCTTCGCGCACGATACGACTGGGTTCCCCGCCATTCTGGTCGACCACTTGAAGAAGCTTGGTTATCGCTGGTACCCCGAGTACACCATTTACGAGGACTACCGCGAGTTCAACGAGGAACAATATGAGGCTGAGATGATTATCTAGGATCGACAGGACCTCTCCATCACTGAGCTGCACACCTTCCATGACATTGGAGTGACTGTTGAGATGGCATTACAGGATGCTGCTTATGCTACTATTGTTCGTCCCTGTGCAGCGAACTCTTGTTTGGAGGACACGGCATATAGATACATTCTGTATGTTCCTGTTGGAGTTGATACTGCCGCCAACGCTGAGGTCTTGACCCCTTTCGCACGCAGCGCAACGACTGGTCCTACACTGCTTTCTGCACCCCCTACGTGAGTCGTCGTTACGACCCACATGTTCTGGTCCAGTTGACAGGGTTATTTCCCCTAGGTAGGCCAAAGCAACGGGGTCCTCCCCCTTACGCTTCCAAGAAAAACAACAAGACCGGCTAGAGGACGTCCGGCTTGAGCTGGCTCAGGCTAGCGCCCTGGACGGCCGGGAGCTGGCCCGACTCTTCGCCATCTGGGCACGGACGACCGTTTTTGGGCCGCCTCTTCCGTTGACCTTGGTACAGACGTGTGATGTCCCGTTCGTCTGTGTGTGGGTACGACGACACAACGCGACTGACACGATGGGCAACCCTGTGGCTATAGTGGCCGCTGATGCACTGCAGAGTGCGGCTACAGTCCGGCCGTCCAGGCCGTTGACCTCGACGAGCGTGACCAGGCGAGGGAATAGTGCCGGCACGCCCTCGCCCACTCGAGTACCTGTCGCGGTGTGGCTACAGTGCTGCCGGCCGTACGAGAGACTTCGGCCGGCTGGCGCTAGGGAACGCCAACCTGACGGCCCGTGGCGGGGCAGGTGGGCGAGGGCCAATTACTAGACCAGCTGGCGGGCCCCAACAGGAGATGGGACCGCTTAGCCGGTGGCCCCTACAAGTGACGAGACGACGTGAACGGTAGGACCCACTGGGCAGCCGGAGAGGCCGCCAACCGGGTCCCCCACCTTTGTACTTAGAACATATTATAAGAGCCGGGTGGTTGGCCTATAAAACCCTCCGAGCCCCCCATGCAACAGGGACGGACGATCACCCGCACACACACACAACAGAGCTCTCATGCCCCATCTAGCAGTGGAGGAAGACGAGCCGGTTGCTCCTTGTTCCTCCTCCAAACACAGCTCCAGGAGCACCCTTGTAGACATACTCACCCATCCAACTAAGCCTAGCAGGACTAGGGGTGTTACCTCCCTCGGAGGGCCCTGAACCTGGGTACATCGGGTGGCTCCACCGCTTGTGCCCAATCTCGTACCCGGAGCCCGTCGGCATCCACCGGCCCCAACACCCATGATAAGCCACCCTATGGTATCTGTCGTGAGAAAACGACGACAGTTGGCGCCCATCGTGGGGCCGTATCCGATGCCGGCCGGATTCACGTTCCGGGCAGGATCCCTCGCCATTCCCTACAGTCACCGCACGTCTAGGCGAAACCGCGGGGGGCTTGCTCCGGCACGCCTTGCAGGCAACTCTTTCGGCCTGGCAGCCGACATTGACGCGCTCACCGAGCGCTTTGGCAGGCTTAGCCTCGCGGAGACTCCGGCCGCGGACGAGTACTCAACGCAGGTGCTCATCTGCGCCGGTCCGCCCACGGCCGTGGGCGCACTAGTAATGACTCAATCCAACGGCTCCCATGGTCATGTGGGAGTAATTGCCATCACTTTCTCCACCGCTTCCGGACGAGCGCGGGTCGCGGCTAACGCTGCCGCTGCCCGCGTCGGCACTTCCGACCCACTTGGCACGGCCCTTCGGGGCTTGAGCACTCCGATCACCCCGACGGCGAACCCCGACACCGATGCGGCCGAGCTCAAGGCGGCTCGCTGCGTCCTGTTCGAGGACACCACTGCCCTAGTGGCCATGTGGTGCTGCATGGAGGTGGCACAACGTGAGTACGCTTCCGCCTATGGACTCACCCCGGCTGGCACCAAGCCCAGTCGGCGTGGGGCTGTGCGC
The DNA here is from genome assembly GCA_022496015.1 of Hordeum marinum. Classification (NCBI taxonomy): domain Eukaryota; kingdom Viridiplantae; phylum Streptophyta; class Magnoliopsida; order Poales; family Poaceae; genus Hordeum; species Hordeum marinum. The sequence continues at coordinate 539,518,541 of CM039673.1, read as the reverse complement.
CACCGTGGACGTGTTGTCGCCGAAATCCTTGGTGGCAAGATGCCAGTCTACCACACGCCTGCAGCCAACCTGCGGGCTTTCAAGGTGGCCTACGAGGAATTGGCCACCTTGGAGGGCGAAGAGCGTACCGCCCATGAACGCCACATCAAGGAGCTCATCGATGCCGCTGATGCGCAGCAGCATCTTCTCGCGATGGGCGGTGCTGCCAGTGAAAGCCCCCGGCCCGAGCGCGAGGGCACGGGAACTGCCGGCCGCCAGGCGCCCAGTACTCCTGGTCCCCTCGCGTCTCCTGTCGCCCGGACGAGATGAACTACCCCCGACCCTCTCAGCTGCCAGGGAGCAAGCAGCCGGCTATTAGTAGCCGGCGCACACAGAACCCGCCTCGAAGCGGCCACCATCACGAAGCGCCGACATCCGGCAGTCGGCGCAGCTACGGGCACACGCCGCCCCCGCGGCACGAGTCGGGGCAATCGGTTACACCTACCGTCTGCCCAGAGCTCTTGACTCGGATCGGACAACGCGTCCCCCACAGTGAGAATGACGCTCACAACCGCATCGACAAACTCACGCAATCTGCCTCCTTGAGGAGGAGGGCTCGATTGGTCCGGCTTGATTCAGCCCCTGGATCCGCACCGAGCCTTTTCCAACCGGCTTTACGCTCCCTCGGAACACCCCGAAATATAACGAGGCAGCCAAGCCTGCGGACTGGCTGATTGACTACACCACCGCGGTTGCCATCGCCATGGGGAACAAGCGCGTAGCCGTTCTCTACGCCCCCCTCATGTTGATCGGCTCGGCCCGCACATGGCTCAACAGCCCGACGGCCGACAACATCAACACTTGGATGGACTTCGAGGAGGCTTTCGTCCGCAACTTCACCGGTACTTACAAGCAGCCTGGCCGTCCCCATGAACTCGCTATGTGCATTCAGGGGCCCGAATCCCTCCGTGATTACCTCACTCGATGGACCAAGCTCCGCAACTCCTGCGAGGGGGTGCACAAAGTACAAGCTGTGCAGTACTTCATTGGAGGCTCCCGAGACGGCACCCCCCTCAAGCACAAGCTTCTGTGCTCCGAGCCGACCATGCTTGCCGAGCTCATGACCAAGGCGGAGAAGTATGCCACGGCCGATTCGGCCATTCGGGTCAAGACGACCCCGCCTGCCAAGGCAACGACAATACCGGCCGCGACCCGGCCGGCTGCTGACAATCGGCAGCTGCAAAACAACAAGCGCAAGAATGACCAGCCAGATCCCCGCTACGGGAGCCGGCACGTCAAGACCAACGAGGAGCAGGAGCTGGCTGCCCAGCCTTCCAGCCAGCGCCAGCGCACCAGCAAGGTTACCTGGCAGCCGAAGCTCACCTTTGAGCAAATGCTCGATCTCCCCTGCAAGAACCACTCAGGGGCCAAACCCTCTATGCACACGCTCCAGTAGTGCAGCTTCTCACAGCGATTGGCCCGGGGGGATGGCCTTTCGGCTCCTCCCGCGCCGCCAGCTCATGCGCCGGCCCCGGCCCAAGCTGCCGCTTCGGCGCCGGTCCGGCTCCGACTCAGAACGATGGTCGTTTGATCGACCAGTTCCCCAACCAAGATGGCTGTTACGTTGTCTTCACCAGTGAAGAGACGGGCACACATGCCCAACGCCAGCTCTGACGTGAGGTGAACGCCACCATGCCGACAACTCCCCAATTCATGCACTGGTCGGAGAAGCCAGTCACTTGGAGCCAGGCCGATCACCCCACTGTGATGCCAAATCCCGGCAGCTAAGCCTTGCTCCTCGGCCCCACCATTGCCACCAAGGAGCGAACGTGTAGCTTCTGGTGGGTGCTGATAAATGGTGGCAGCAGCATCAACATCCTCTACCTTGACACTATGCACAAGCTGGGGCTGAAGATAGAAGACCTACAGGCGAGCCAGACGATTTTCCATGGCATCGTGCCTCGAAAATCCCGCTCCCCTGTCGGCAAGATCACACTCGACGTCCTATTTGGCGGACCCGGCCACTTCCGGCGCGAGCCAGTGCTGTTCGAGGTCGTGGACCTCGCGAACCCCTACCACGCGCTGTTGGGCCGACCGGCTCTTGTCAGCTTCATGGCGGTCCCCCATTATGCCTACCTCAAGCTCAAGATGCCGGGCCGCAAAGGAATCATCACCATCAAGGGTGGCTATAAGATGTTGCTCGAGTGTGCTCAGGATGGCAGCCGGCTGGCCGAGGCCCTAGAGATCGCCGAGGAGAAACGACAACTCGGCCGCCTCGAGGCCCTTGCTGCCAGCCAGCCGGCCGTGTCGGCTCCTCCCTCACAATGTGTCAGCGAGGCCTCCTTCCAGCCGTCCACAGACACCAAGCAAATCCTACTCGACTCGGCCAACCCAGCTCAGTGCGTCACCATCGGCTCCCGCCTCAACAGCAAATAGGAAGGCAAGCTCGTCGACTTCCTCCGTGAGAATCAGGACATCTTTGCATGGTCCCCCAAGGACATGCCGGGTGTTCCGAGGATGTTCGCCGAGCACAAACTCCATGTCCGGCCGGACGTCAAACCGGTCAAGAAACCCTTGCGCTGCTTCTCTGAGGAGAAGCGGCGTACTATAGGCAAAGAGATTGCCCGGCTGCTCGTAGCCGGTTTCATCATGGAAGTGTTCTACCCAGACTGGCTGGCCAACCCAGTCCTGGTGCCGAAGAAGAACAAGACCTGGCGCATGTGCATCAACTACACTATCCTGAACAAGGCATGTCCCAAGGACCCATTCGCTCTGCCGCGGATCAATCAAGTCATCGACTCCACGGCCGGCTGTGACTTGCTTTCCTTCCTGGACGCCTACTCTGGCTACCACCAGATCAAGCTGGATCTGGAAGACCGGCTCAAGACCTCCTTCATCAGGCCCTTTGGGGCCTACTGCTACATCACCATATCCTTCGGCCTCAATAACGCAGACGCCACCTTCCAATGGTGCATGCAGAAATGCTTCCCGCCTGAGATAGGCAGGAATGTCCACGTCTACGTTGATGACATCGTCGTCAAAACCAAGAAGCATTTCAGCCTCCTTGATGACCTCCGGGAGACCTTCGCGAACTTGCGCGAGTACAAGATCAAGCTCAACCCGGAGAAGTGTGTCTTCGGCGTACCGGCTGGTCAACTTGGGTTTCTTCGTGTCCGTCCGCGGTATCGAAGCTAACCCCAAGAAGATCAGCGCGATCGAGCGCATGCTCAAGACGACCCGGCTCCGTGATGTCCAGAAGTTCACCAACTGCCTTGCCTCGCTCAGCCGGTTCATCAGCCGGCTGGGGGAGAAGGCCTTGCCCCTCTATAGGCTCCTTTGCAAGACAGCTCTGATCGAGCCGGGCCAAACCAAGAAGCCGGGCATTTTTGACTTGCCCGACGAGGCAGACGAGGCTTTCTGCAGCCTCAAGAAGGCTCTCATCCACGCGCCCATCCTGTCCGCACTGGCTAAGAAGGAACCCTTGCTCGTCTACATCACGACAACCACTCGCATCATTAGCGTCGTCCTGGTGGTCAAGCGGCCGGAGGAGGGCAAGTCCTTGCCGGTCCACTGGCCCGTCTACTACCTCAGCGAGGTCCTCTCCGCGTCCAAGAAGAACTACCCCCACTAACAGAAGATGTGCTACGACATATACTTCACCGCCAAGAAGGTCAAGCAGTATTTCCAAGAACACGCCATCACCATGGTGAGCACGGCCCCGCTCGGCGAAATCATGAGCGTCCGGGACTCCACCGGTCGGATTGCCCAATGGGTCATCGCCCTCACCGACCACAAGATCCGGTATGAGCCAAGAACCGCCATCAAGTCACAGGCGTTGGCTGACTTCCTCGTCGATTGGGCGGAGACGGAGTTCGTGCCGCCTCCCCCAGATTCCACGCATTGGTGCATGCATTTCGACGGCTCGAAAATGAGGACCGGCCTGGGCGCCGGCATAGTCCTCTCCTCCCCGAAGGGCGACCAGCTCAAATACGCTCTCCAGATCCACTTTGCCACCTCCAACAACGTGGCCAAGTACGAGGCCATCGTCCATGGCCTCCAGCTCGCCAAGGAGATCGGCATCAGGCGCATCCTCTGCTTTGGCGACTCCGACCTCATGGTGCAGCAAGTCTTCGGAGAATGGGATGCTAGGGATGCCAACATGGCCAGCTACCGCTTCCTAGTACAATAGCTCACCGGCTCCTTCGAGGGCTATGAGTTTCATCACGTCCCACAGGCGGACAACAAGGCGGTGGATGCACTGGCAAAGATCGGACCCGCCCGACAAGCCATCCCAGCCGGCATCTCCCTCGAACGGCTACTCAAGCCGTCGATCAAGCCCTTCCCGGAATCAGAGTCAATCTTCGTGCCGGCAGGCGTCGCCGGCCCATCGACAGTCCCGACCGTCTCTCCGGCACCTTCACCACCGGCTCCCGAACCGTCGGCCGCCCAACTAGCTCCAATTGAGCGGGCGGTGTCCGAGGCGGCCAGCTCCAACGACGCGATCGTCATGATGACCATCGACCAGTCGGCCCCGGGGGCTGGCAAACTAGTCTCGAGGGCTGATCATCCAGTCCCAGGGGCTCCCGAGCCAGTCCCGGGGACTGGCACGCTGATCCCAGGGGTTGGTCATCCGGCCTTGGGGCTCCCGAGCCGGCCCCCGTCACGCCCCCCGCATGGGCCCAACCCATCCTAGCGTTTCTTCTACGGGGTGAGCTGCCCCCGGATGAGGCTTTGGCAAGGCAAATCCAACGCCGGGCCACAGCCTATGGCATCATCAACAACGAGCTTGTCCACCGCAGCACCACCGGCGTCTTCCAGCGATGCATTGAGCCGGAAAAGGGTCTGGAGATCCTCCTCGACATCCACCAGGGTGAGTGCGGGCACCACACCACCTCTAGGACCCTGGTTGCCCAGGCTTTCCGCCATGGTTTCTTCTGGCTGACTGCTCTCGAGGCGGCCAAGAAATTGGTCGACGAATGCAAGGGTTGCCAATGCTTCAGCATGCAGAGCCACCTGTGGGCAACAGCCCTCCAAACCATCCCCCTCTCGTGGACATTCACCATTTGGGGGCTGGGCATGGTGGGCCCACTCAAGACCGCTCGAGGTGGCATGACGCACTTACTGGTGGCTGTCGACAAATTCACCAAGTGGATCGAGGCGCGGCCGATCAAGAAGCTGGATTGCCCCACGCCCGTCCGGTTCATCGACGACATCATGGTGTGCTATGGCGTCCCCCACAGCATCATCACTGAGAATGGCACGAACTTCGCCAAGGGCGCACTCGCACGCTTGTGCTCCAAGCAGGGAATCCAGCTCGACCTGGCCTCCGTCGCTCATCCACAGTCAAAAGGCCAGGTCGAGAGATCAAACGGCCTCATCTTGTCTGGCATCAAGCCCCGGCTCATAACGCCACTGGTAAGGTCGGTTGACTACTAGATCGACAAGCTGCCGGCCGTCCTTTGGAGTCTCAGGACCACCCCGAACCGTTCAACCGGCTACACTCCCTTCTTCATTGTGTATGGGTCCGAGGCGATCATCCCCACCGACATCGAGTTCGATTCGCCTCGGGTCACCCTATACATGGAGAAGGATGCAAAGGAGGCAAGAGAAGACGGCATCGACCTACTCGAGGAAGCTCACGAACTGGCCTTAAGCCGGACGACAATCTACCAGCAGAAGCTTCGGCACTACCATAGCAAGCGGATCCGGTCACTCTCCTTTCATGAAGGGGACATGGTCCTCAGGCGGATCCAGCGGACAGCCGGACAACACAAGCTGTCCTCCCCATGGGAAGGCCCATTCATCATCAGCAAGGCCCTGCACAACAACACATACTACCTAATAGACGCCCAGAAGCCGCAGAAGCGCAAGAGAGATGCCTCCGGTGAATAGAAGGAGCGCTCGTGGAACGCGGCACTCCTACACCCGTTTTATTGCTGAGAAAAACCAATGCATGTATGTATCCCCACCCTTTTGGGCTTATGAATGCAATGGGTGCCCCAGGCCGGCTCTTGGGGCGTGCCCCGTTTCGTTTCCCTCAAAAATTCCCTCACTCACGAGCTCCCCGACCTGGCTCCTCGGCCCGAGGACTGGCCGACTGGACCTAGAACGCTTCTCTGGAAATTGGCTAAGTAATGTGAGCCGGCCAAACCTCCCCACCCTTACCAGCTACAGAACCGGCTCCCGGCTGTCCGACTGACGGGGCCTCGGGGCGGCAAGTTTTGGCTCACACAAAAGGTCAAACGAAGGGAGACCCCAGCTACGCCCAGCCAGACCATCGTCGCATCTCTACAACTCTACTTATCCCGAAAAGTACTTGTGATTCCTAAGTCCCGAACCGGCTCCCTTGAGGCGAATGTCCCGACCCAACTATAGAACGGTTCCCGGCTGTCGGGCTGGCGGGGCCAAAACTAAAGGGGAAAAGGAGAAGGACCGAAGAAAGTCAAGCGGGCAAGGAAGGATAAGAATGAGCAATAAGGCAAAACACGCCAAATATCCATAGCTTAAATAAAGCGGTTCACGGCCAGCATAGTTGATTACATCAAACACCCCCAGTGGGTGGATTCGAGCCTAATTTGCAGGGAGAAAAAAGACAAAGATAAAATATGCCCGGGGGCTCAGGCCACCGGCGCGTCCCCAGCCGGCGTGTCCCTAGCCGACGCATCACTGGGCGGCTCTATTCTCGCCTCGGGGGTGGTCGCGGTCTTCGGGTCGGCCTCCTCGGCCTTCAAGGCGGGCTCCTCGGTTTCGGCCGTCTCACCGCTTGAGTTGGTGCTCTCGTCGGCAACCTCATCATCCGCTGGGCCTTGGGGGATACCGAAGGAGTCCTCGGGTAGCGGCTCGCCGTCCTCGCCAAGGGCCGGCAGGAACTCGTCCGCATTGACACACGACGGGAGCTCATTGGCCCGGTGGATAACGGCCGGCTCACGAGCCTCCCGCTCCACGGCCAGCACGTCCCGCATGGTTGCCAGCCGGCCCAGATCCATGCCGCGATACCACGAAGTTATGAACCGAAGCACCATCTGTGCTCCGGCTCGGGCGGCCGACGCCTTCCAGGCTTCGAGACGGGGGACGGCGTGCTCCAACCATTGGGCCACACGGTTCGTCGGAGCTCCCCCGCAACCCGGCCACAACGCGGCAATAACCTCTTTGCCAGCTGTCTTCAGCCGGTCCACGCTCCGCTAAAGATGGGTTATCCGCATCTCGATGGCGAGCCCAATCTCGTCCACGTCCCACGGGGCCTCCTACTCGATGGAGCAACCCTGTTCCCGAAGGTACTCCCGGTGCTCCTCAATGGCGCGTGCAGCATGATGCTGAGTTTCCAGGAAGCGCCCTAAGGGAAAGAAGAAGAAGAAAGAAAGGCGAATTAAAACACAAGAATCAGCATAGCGAAAAGCAACCGACTAGAGAAGAGAGGGAAGAGCACTTAGCCTCAATGGCGTCGCCCACCCCAAGGGCGAAGTTGAGCGCCGCCATCCGCTCCGCCTCCACAGCCGCCGCCGACGCGGAAAGGGAGCCCTAGACCTCCTCGAGCGTCCTACCAAGGCGGGTCACTTCATCTTGGAAGGAGGCGGTCCTCCGGGTAGCGTCAGCCGCCTCCTTGATGGCTGTCTCCCGGGTCGCCGCCTCCTTCGCCGCCTCGGCCTTAAGCCGGTCCCGAGCCGCCTCCCCGTCTACCAACAGCGCGGCCAGCCGGTCCGTCTCCTGCGTGGCCGCCTGGACGTCTCGTGCCAGACGGTCCCGCTCGGAGACAAGCCTAGTCTTCTCCTCCCCCGAAGCGCGGCCAGGTCATGTGCAAGGCACGACAGGCATCAGCCGGCTCTCGGGGGCTATGAGCCCTTTCTGCGAAGTGCAACTAACCTTGCACGTGCGCTAGCTCCTCCTCCAGGTGGTAGAAGCCGTATTTGCCACAGTCGTGGATGGCGACCGCCCCCATGAATAGCTTTTGCCGTAGGGAGGTTCCCTCCTACCAAAAAAAGCAAGGGTCAAGACACGCTCAAAAGAGATCCGTCCCGATTGCCCGTCAGCCGGTCAGCCGGCCCGCATCTCGGAGGCTACACCCAGTGGGTGCGCTCATGCGCCCCCACTAAAAATTCTAAGTCGAAGCTGCCGAACTTACCTCTGCACGTTGCAGGGCGGCGTCTGCCGCCTCCACCAATCGGGCCAACTCTTGCCGGCACCGGTCAAGGATGCTCCCCAAACCCCGAAGGAGGGGACCGGGTCGCCCGCCTGGGGAACTGGTAGGTCCGGCGCACTCGCCAGTGCTTCCTAGTCTTGAAGAACCTCCTGCATTGATCCCAGGGGCCTCCTAGCCCGGCCACCGCTGCCGCCCGGGCTCGCCGCGGCGCTAGCCAGCAGGGGCGGGTTGACGATGGCAGGTGTCCGGGAGTCGCTTCCTGTTGGCCCTCCGCCCAATGTCGTTGCCGCCTCCGCTTCCTGCCGCTCCGGCGCGATGATCGCGATGAAGGGCGCCTCCACCTCCATGACCGCCACCTCCGGCATCGTCTCCGACGCCGTCTCCGGGGCCACCAAGGCCTTCGGCACCTCGACCCGGGCCGACTCGGTCGCAAACGGGGTCACCTCCGGCACCACGGGCTGGGCTGCCTTAGCTGTCGACTCCTTCATCGTCACCCTCGCTGGGGCCACCTCCTGCGCGGACGGAGGCGCTGGCGGGTCCAAGGCCGCCCCTCGCGACTCGCTCGAGATAGGCCTCGACATGCGGGTTGACTCTGCCGCCGAGTCCGACGGCCGCGGGGGATCCGCAGACCTGCTCCGCCTCTGACTGCTCGAGGTCCCGGAGTGCGAGGCCCCTCCTCGCATCCCGGAGTTGGAGGCTCGCAACTCCGCGAGCCTCCTCTTCTACTCCCGCTGGGTGGTCGCATGATCGTAGGCCAGCCGGCTGGCGGCATCCGCCGGATCCCCCGTCGTCTCCTCCCGTTGGAGCTCAATGGGGTCACTATAGTGCCCAAGGACCAGTCATTAACCGGCTCGCGACCTGGAAGGAAAACTTACATGAGAAAAAGGCACCCAATAAAGAGGGGCAAGGCCCGCTTGGCACGCGGCGGTGGCTTCCGTGCGGCCACCTTCACCTGCTTCGAGCTGGCCGACAAGGCCACCACCCCCTGAGCCGACCTCTTCCCCTGGCCGGCTGCTTTGGCCAGCGGGGCTTGAGCCGGGCGCTCCTCGCTCCTTCGGCCCGGGCGCGCTGAGGGAGGAGGCTCGTTTAGAATCATTAATTCATCATCATCATCATCGTCGTCCGTCCAGTCCTTGACCGAGGCGGCAAGAGGGAACTCACCCGCTCCACTAGGCTCCCCGGTCGCGCCGTAGATCCTTCGACTCCACTGGAAGTGCTGGCTCGCAGGTCCGCCGGCTCGTCGGCTCCTCCCGAGGAATCCACCCCCTCGTCCGGGGGGCCTCCCGTCTTGTAGTCTTCGGAGTCGGAGTTCTCACGCTCCGCCTCAAAGGTCTGAGGGTGAGGGCCGTCCAGCGTATTCTATCGCACTAGCAGTTGCGGTTAGCACATCGAAGTAAGTTCTCCAGCCGGCTGCTAGCTAGGGAGTATCAAACAAAGAGAAACCGCCTCGACGAAAAACTTACCGGGGGCGGTTGATACGGTCGTATGGCTCCATGCCGAAGGACCACAATGCGGGCTTCAGCTTGAATGTCGTGACGGTGTTCACCCGCTTCGCCACCTGAGCCGGTGTCAGCTCGACGGTGGACAACCGGCAGGGGTCGCGCTGGCCGGACATGTCGCAGATCCGGTGCGGCCTCAGCTGGAGGGGCAACACCCGGCGCGAGATAAAGGCCGCCACCAGGTCGGCGGGGACCAAGCCCTCAGAGCTCTTCAGCTACGTGAGACGGCCAAACTCCTCCAGGGCCACGCCGCGTGGGGCAGCCCCTAGCCAGTTTAACTGGGTAGACTGCCTGTCGTCGAATGGTGGCAGCTGGATGTAGTCCGTTTTGGGGTCGGCGTTCTTCACGTAGAAGAATGTTCGGTGCCACCCCTTGACGGAGTCGATGAAAGAAAGAGGAGGAAAGCACTCGACGCCGCGGTAGCACACCACCGTGCCCCCACAGGCGTCGCTTTTCAAAGGCTTCAGGTAAAAAAGAGCGTTGAAGTATTCGATGAAGGGAAGAATGCCGAGGTATCGCTCGCACAACATCTGAAAGGCGGAGAGATATAGAATCGAGTTCAGTCCATTATGCGGCTGGAGGTCGAAATTGTCAAGGAAGAGGCAGAAAAAGAGACTCATTGGGAGCCCAAAGCCCCGAGAGAAGTGCCAGAGGAACACGACGTGTTCCCCTGGCCATGGCGCCGACGCCACCTTGTCGCCCCGCGCGCGTGCGACCACCCGCTCCTCCGGCGGTAGCATGCGCGCGCGGCAGAGCTCGGTGATGTCCGCCTCGACCACGATGGAGCCAGCGCAGCTCCTACCGTGTCCATCAGCCATCGCTTAGGTGGTGCAGTGTGCGGGCGCGGTTGCGTGCTCGGGTATGGCGTCGCGCGAGGAAGGAAGGGAAGCAAGGAAGATGGGCAGCAAGGGGGCGAGTGAGATGCGGGTATCTCCGCCCCCTGCCCTTCCTCTCCTTCTATAGGGGAGGCCACGACTGGGGGACGTGGGACTAACTGCGCCCACTCCCCCGGAAACTCCACACGCGCATGAGGGGCCTCGGGCCGTAATGGCCGCTTCAGGGTGGAGAAGATCCCGGCCTGCGCCCCAAGGCCTACTGGGCTACGCCTGGGGTCCTAGCGGGCTAGACCCATGCGACGTCCCGTCTCCTCGCGTGCACGGGGCCCGCGGCATCATCACTCGTCGTGTGGTGCGCTACGCGCCGGCACTGGTCCCAGGGTGACGCGCTGGTACCCGAGGCGTCGGATCCAACGGCCGGCCCTGCTGCCCTTTTGGCTTCAAGCCGGAGGCGGGTGTAGCTGGGCGGAAGCTGCTGGCTCCCCTCTGTCTGCCAGACGCGGCCCCCCACTGACTTCGAGGACTACTGACGAGGTTATTTGTGACAGCCCAAGTGTTGTCCCTACCTTTTTTGGCATGCAATCTCTTGTATGAACCTTGTGTCATGATCTTTATGAATGATCTACACCTTGTCATACCATGTCTTGTCTTGCATTCATGCATCTTGCATCATAGCATTCATCTTGCCATGCTTGATTCTTATGTGACCTTATTTGTGAGTGTGGCTTGTGTTGTGTGATGTGGTTGGAGCATGTTTGGTGCACCTCCTTCTCTTCCCCTCTCTCTTGCTTTTCAACAAAACCCAACCTAATGCCTTTATTTCCTATGTTACTTTACAAACAGATTTAACTTGCTTTTCAAATTGTTTAAAAATGTTCAAGTGTTAGCCTAAATTGTTTTGAGCATGTGAGTGTTGGTATTTTGTTGTTTGAGCTTTCATGCATTCGGGATATTTAAATAATAGGGGCTGCTATTTTAAAAATATTTAAATTAATTGTCCTAAAATCATTTTGATATTTTTAGCGAGATAGTGTCATATGCATCTGTTTTATCGTTTGATTTCGTCCGTAGTCGGACCCTGTCTTCATCTTGATGATTTGAACTCTGTGTGGAATTGTAATTTAGTATGTGGTGAGTGTAAGCCAACTTGTATTCTCATCTCTTCTGTAATGTATGATGCAATGATACTACACTTGCGAACGGAAAGATGCGCCTCTATCCCTTGCGAGGCCCTCGTGCCTTAAAATGGATAGGCACGCATCTTGGGCGTGACAAGTTGGTATTCAGAGCCATATGACCATAGGAGCCTTTGCTTGCTCGAATTTGGTCGAGTCGAGTCTAGTAAAAAATATTTTGAGTCTAGTTATATCGGAGAGTAGGATTCTTTTTACACGTCTTCTATGCTCTGGTGAGGTATTCGACTTAGGAATTTTGATTCTACTCCTCTTCTCACTCAAATTTTTTTTAGGATCACGCGGGTATTTTGGTGTCTATATGATACCGATGTGACAAGGTTCTATCTTGGTGCCTCCTGTCTGACTTGATTTCTTCCGGGGAGTCGAGCTCCAGGGATTGGCACATAGTTATCATTCAGCTTCCTTGATATCTCAGGACGGAGAGTGTTTGAAATTACTTCAATACTTGTCGTGGTGAGATAAGGTCGGAGTCACCCAGTACTGGGGAGGCGTTCAGAGTACCACCATGGTTAGTATCGTTGTGAGTTCGAGGTTTTGAGTTAGATGAATTTGCGAAAGCCTCTGGTTATGTGTTGAAGGATTGATACAGTTGGGGTGTAGGATTGCCAGTTGTGTGAGATATTTCCTCCTTGTATCCCCCACACCGGATTGCATAATCAGAAAGTTTTCGGAAGTTCTTAGGTGGTAAATCTTGTAGTTATCTAGGATCATCTTCTTCAGATGTATGTGGGCATATACATTTGTCCAAGCACTTAGCTGAATACTTTTGTGTTATTGCAAGTGGCTTCTTATATCTGATGACGTTATCATTAACCGAAGAAGCATTCTGACTAATTTTTCGGTAGGAAGGCTGTGATGATATTTGTTTAATTTGTTTCAAGCATTTGATTCAGCTTTTCAATTCATCTTATCAATGCAGTGCTGATGTGTTTTGTCCATCTTCAGGATGGCTCCATCAACTCGCAACAATCCGGGTCGTGATGAGGAGCAGGCTGATGTTCCACCTCCACCACCACCCCCGCTGCCGCCACCTCCTCCTCCAGAAGCTTGGCAAGCTGTGATGGCCGCAACCAATGCGAACACTCATATGTTGCTCAGGATGTTGCAAGAAAGGGAGCAGGGTCAGCAAGGTTTTCAAGGGAATTTTCAGAATCAACCTCAATTTGCGACGCTCAATCCGTTCCTTGCCAACCAACCCAAGTCTTTGACCTGTTGTGAGAAGCCTTTTGATGCTGATGATTGGCTTCGTGATATGAGTAAGCATTTTGAGTGCAGCAATGTCAGACCAGAGGACTTTGTCAGATTTGAATCGTTCCAGCTCATGGGTCAAGCAGCTGATTGGTGGCAGCAGTACAAGGATTCCAGGGGCGATCGTGTTGTTACTAGGGATGATTCCCATCGTGACTTCAGGGCTCACTACATTCCAACAAGCTTTGTCGAAGAGATGCGTGAGAAGTTGAGGCACCTAAAGCAGGGAAGCAAGTCTGTGTATCAGTACAACATCGAGTTCCAGTATCTAGCCCGCTATGCTAAGCAAGATGTTCCAGATGACAAGGCTATGATCTATCAGTTCAGAGGTGGTCTCAAGGATGAGCTTCTGCCAGGCCTTGTTCTTCAAGAGCCTCGTGAGTTTGATCAATTCTACAACATGGCTTTGAAGGTCGAGGCAACTCAGCTCAAGTTGGAGAACTCAAGGAAGCGTTCAAGGGATTCATATTTGTCTTCTTCCAGCTCTCAGATGGTTCCTAAGCAGCAGAACTATTGGGTGCCAAATCCTCCTCCGTTTCGTCCTCCTTAGCAGCAGAAGTAGTTTGGTGGTTGTGGTTCTTCCCACCCACCCAACCCAGGATTTCAGCAGAGACCCCAGGCGTCCAAGGCAGTTCTTGTTCCTCCTCCAGGCAATGTTCGTCCGCTTTTTGAGGTGACTTGTCACAAGTGTGGCCAGAAGGGTCACTATGCAAACAAGTGCAACCAGCGGTGTCTTCTGCCCCCTCCACCAGTCAGGCCTCTAGGCAATGCTATGGTGAAGCATAATCCCAAGACCGCAAGAGTGAATATGGTGATTGCAGCAGAGGCAGAGGATCCTCCTCAAGTGATCATGGGTAATCTCTTAGTTAATGATTTCCCTGCAAAAGTGTTATTTGATTCTTGCGCATCGCATTGTTTCATGTCTAAGCCATTTTTAATAAAGAATGATTTCTCGTCGGCATCTTTGGGTAGACCATTGGGTATTGTTTCTCCGGGTGTTTCAGTGAGGACCAATTCTATTATTCCGGATGTTTCTATCAAGATGGGCAATTATTCTTTCTTGGCTTCTCCTTATGTTCTCGGCAATTCCGACATTGATCTTATTTTGGGCATGGACTTCTTGGATATGAATAAGGCTCATATTGATTGCAAAGCAAAAGAAGTCAAGCTGACTCATCCTTCAGAAGATGTGATTATTTTCATGGCTCGCGATGACATAATCCGTCTCTTTGCTCTTAATGAGAAGGGTGAAATCTCGGCGATTTCTCAAATTCCGGTGGTTTGTGAGTATGGAGATGTGTTTCCAGAAGAGTTGCCAAGAATGCCTCCGCACCGACCAGTCGAGTTCGTGATTGATCTCGAGCTCGGAACTGAACTGGTTTGCAAGCGCCCGTATAAACTTGGCCCCGAAGAGCTGAAAGAGTTGAAGAAGAAACTAGATGAGCAAGAATGTCTGGGCCTGATCAGACCAAGTTCTTCTCCATGGGGTTGTGGTGTTTTGTTTGTCCAGAAGAAAGATGGCACAGATCGTCTTTGTGTCGACTACCGTCCATTGAACAAAAAGACAATCAGAAACAAGTACCCACTTCCCAACATCAACGAGTTGTTTGAAAGGTGCCAAGGTTTTCTTGAAGCTTGATCTTCGCATGGGTTATCATCAGATTCGCATTCGCGAAGAAGACATTCCTAAGACCGCTTTCAGGACGAGTTTTGGCTCTTATGAGTACACCGTAATGTCGTTTGGTCTTGCTAATGCTCCTCCAACCTTCTCAAGAATGATGAATTTCATTTTCTCTCCTTTCAAGAATGAATTCGTCTTGGTCTATCTAGATGATATCCTTGTGTTCTTGGAGACAGAAGAAGAGCACGTAGAGCATCTCCGCCTTGTGCTTGACAAGTTAAGGGAGCATCGATTCTATGCCAATTTTTACAAGTGTGAGTTCTGGCTCGATGAAGTGGTGTACCTTGGGCATGTGATCTTTGCCGAGGGAATTAAAGTGCACCCTGAGAAAGTTGAGGCAATCTTGAAATGGGAACCTCCTCAGAATGTGAGGCATCTTTGGAGTTTCCTCGGGCTTGCTAGTTATTGCAGAAGATTCATGGAGAACTTCTCTCAAATTGCTAAGCCTCTATCCAATCTCCTCCAGAAGAGTGTCAAGTATGTTTGGTCTCCTGAGTGTGATGTGGTGTTCAATACGCTCAAGCAGAGACTGACTTCAGCTCCAGTTCTTGTTCCTCCTGAGCAGTCCAAGCCTTTCCAAGTTTTCTGTGATGCTTCTCTCCATGGTATTGGTGGTGTTCTCATGCAAGATAAGAAGATTGTTGCTTATACCTCGCGTCAGTTGAAACCTGCCGAGAAGAACTACCCCACTCATGATCTCGAGTTGGCGGCAGTTGTGCATGCTCTAATGACTTGGAGGCATCTGTTGTTGGGTAGACCAGTTGAGGTGTACGCCGATCACAAGAGCGTGAAGTAAATTTTCACTCAACCCAATCTCAATCTTCGGTAGTCTCGTTGGGTGGAAATTCTTGAGGACTTCAATCCAAGCATTGAGTATACTCCTGGGAAAGCAAATGTCATTGCACACGTGCTCAGCCGTAAGGCGTACTGCAATAGTCTCTTCTTGAAGCCTCTTCAACCCAAGCTTTGTGTAGACTTCTGCAAGCTCAACCTTCAGATGATTCTGCAAGGATTTCTTGCCAATCTTCAAGTCTCTCCGACTCTGGAAGATCAGGTTCGCCAAGCGCAGCTTCTTGATGCTATGGTGAAGAAACTGAAGAAAGGTGTGGCCAAGAGCATTCCGAAGTATAAGTGCTTTTGCGTTGATGACAAAGATACCTTGTTCTTTGAGGACCGTCTTGTGGTTCCAAAAGGTGATCTCAAAAAGGTTATCATGGATGAAGCACACAATTCTCTTCTATCCATCCATCCAGGCAGTTCCAAGATGTATCAGGATCTCAAGCAAACCTTCTGGTGGACTCGCATGAAACGTGAGATTGCTCAGTTCGTGAACGAGTGTGATGTTTGTCGCAGAGTGAAGGCGGAGCATCAACATCCAGCAGGTCTTCTTCGGACTTTGCCTATCCTAGAGTGGAAATTCGATCATGTGGCAACGATGCCATCTTTGTGGTTATCGACAAGTTGTCAAAAGTTGCTCATTTCCTGCCAGTAAAAGAATCTATCTTGGCAGCTCAGCTTGCAAAGTTGTATACGTCAAGGATAGTATCTTTGCATGGCATTCATCAGCTCATCTCATGTGATCGGGGAAGCCTCTTTACTTCCATGTTATGGGAGTCCTTCCAGACTGCTATGGGTACCAAGATCCGTTTCAGCACTACGTTCCATCCGTAGACAAGTGGTCAAGTTGAGAGAGTCAATCAGATCCTTGAGGATATGCTCAGATCCTGTGTGATTTCGTTCACCATGAAATGGGAAGAATGCCTTCCATATGCTGAATTTTCATACAACAATAGCTTTCAAGCTAGCTCAGGCAAGGCCCCATTCGAGATTCTCTGCGGCAAAAAGTGTCATACCCCACTTAACTGGTCTGAAACCGGTGAGCGTGAGATATTGGGAAATGACATGATCACTGAATCAGAAGAAATGTGCCGTGTCATTCGTGAGAACCTCAAAGCAGCTTAGTCCCGACAGAAGAGTTATTATGAGAACAAATATCAGGATGTTTCCTTTCAAGTGGATGATCTAGTCTATCTCAGAGTCTCTCCTATGAAGGCCACTCAGCGGTTTGGAATTAAAGGGAAGCTAGCTCCTCGTTTTGTTGGTACTTTCAAAGTTGTTGGCAAGAGAGGTGGATTGCTTATCAACTAGAGCTTCCTCCAAATTTTGCAAATGTGCATGATGTCTTCCATGTTTCTCAGCTCCAAAGATGCTTCTAGACTCCAGAACACACCATTGATCTCCAAGACATTGATCTCCAAGAAGACCTCTCTTATCGTGAGCATCCAATTGCAATTCTCAAAGAAACTGAGTGTAAGACTCGCAACAAGTCTATCAAGTTCCTCAAGGTGAAGTGGTCTCATCATTCTGACAAACAAGCTACTTGGGAACGCGAGGACCTTCTCCGTTCCGAATTTCCAGACTTCTTTCGTTCCTAGATCTCAGGTCGAGATCCTCTTGTAGTGTGGGAGAGTTGTGATAGCCCAAGTGTTGTCCCTACCTTTTTTGGCATGTAATCTCTTGTATAAACCTTGTGTCATGAGCTTTATGAATGATTTGCACCTTGTCATACCATGTCTTGTCTTGCATTCATGCATCATAGCATTCATCTTGCCATGCTTGATTCTTATGTGACCTTATTTGTGAGTGTGGCTTGTGTTGTGTGATGTGGTTGGATCATGTTTGGTGCACCTCCTTCTCTTCCCCTCTATCTTGCTTTTCAACAAAACCCAACCTAATACCTTTATTTCCCATATTACTTTAGAAACAGATTTAACTTGCTTTTCAAATTGTTTAAAAATGTTTAAGTGTTAGGCTAAATTGTTTTGAGCATGTGAGTGTTGGTATTTTGTTATTTTGAAATTTCATGCATTTGGGGTATTTAAATAACAGGGGCTGCTATTTTAAAAATATTTAAATTAATTGTCCTAAAAATCATTTTCATATTTTTAGCGAGATAGTGTCATATGCATCTGTTTTATCTTTTGATTTTGTCCGTAGTCGAACCCTTTCTTCATCTTGATGATTTGAACTCTATATGGAATTGTAATTTAGTATGTGGCGAGTGTAAGCCAACTTGTATTCTCATCTCTTCTGTAACGTATGATGCAATGATACTATACTTGCGAATGGCAAGATGCGCCTCTATCCCTTGCGAGGCCCTCGTGCCTTAAAATGGATAGGCGCGCATCTTGGGCGTGACATTATTACCCCTGGGTAGGCCAAATCAACGGGGTCCTCCCCCTTATGCTTCGAAGAAAAAACAACAAGACCGGCTAGAGGACGCCCGGCTCAAGCTGGCGCCGGCTGGCGCCCCGGACGGCCGGGAGCTGGCCCGACTCTCAGCCGGTTGGGCGTGGCCGGCTGCTTCTGCGCTGCCTCTTTCGTTGACCTTGGGATGGACGTGTGACGTCCCGTCCTTCTGCGTGCGGGTAGGTGACACGACGCGACCGACATGACGAGCGACCATGTGGCTATAGTGGCTGCTGACGCACTGCAGAGCATGGCTACAGTCCGGCCGTCTAGGCCGTTGACCTCGACGAGTGCGACCAGATGAGGGAATAGTGCCGGCACGCCCTTGCCCACGCGATTACCTGTCCCCGCATGGCTACATTGCCGCCAGCCATACCAGCAACTCCGGCCAGTTGGCGCTAGGCGACGCCATCCCGGCGGCCCATGCCGGGGCAGGTGGGCGAGGGCCAATCACCGGACCCGCTGGTGGGCCCCAGTAGGAGATGGGACCGCTCAGCCGGTGGCCCCTACAAGTGACGAGACGATGCAAACCGTGGGACCCCCTGGGCAGCCCGAGAGGCTGCCCCCCACCTTTGTACTTAGAACATATTATAAGAGCCAGGGGGTTGGCCTATAAAACCCCCCGAGCCCCCCATGCAACGGGGACGGACGATCACCCGCACACACACACACACGGAGGTCTCACGCCCGCTCTAGCAGTGGAGGAAGACTAGCCGACTGCTCCTTCTTCCTCCTCCAAACGCAGCTCCAGGAGCACCCTTGTATACATACTCACCCATCTAACTAAAGCTAGCAGGACTAGGGGTGTTACCTCCCTCAGAGTGCCCTGAACCTGGATACATCGTGTGTCTCCATCGCTTGTGCCCAATCTCGTACCCGGAGCCCGTCGGCGTCCTCCGGCCCCAACACCCACGATAAGCCACCCTATGACATCTGTCGTGAGAAAACGACGACACTAGTACACTGAGGCATTGGATCGCCCTGTGTCGGGGATATACCTCGCGGTATGACCCAGCCAGAAGCATGACCCGGCCTGGTGACTTACAGGAGACCCGGTCAAGACATGGCATTTTATTGACGACCCGACAGGCGAGTCACAAGACGACAAGGCCCAAGACTCGGCGTGTGAGCCGGTGGCAGGCGGATCACTAGAGAAGGCCCAAAGAGAGAAAGACTCCCTGCCAAAGGAAACGAGACCCGAAATAGGATTCCAAAGAGACTAGTCCTAATCCTACTCCTAGTAGGACTCTATTTGTAAACCTACCCTCTCCACCTATATAAGGAGGAGTAGAGCACCCCAAGAGGGACAAGATTCACAAGTTCACAAGTTTAGACAACACAAGAGATTAGAGATAGACAGATTAGAGGCTCTCGTGATTAGAGGTAGCAATTAGCACCCTTGTAACCGAGAGATCTTCATCATCACCAATATCAGACAAGCAGGACGTAGGCTTTTACCTCCATCGGAGGGGCCGAACCTGGGTAAACTCCGTGTCTCTCGATTCCGATCAACCCCTTCAAGCCGCCACATAGTTGCGTCTTTGCCCCAAACCTATATCCATTCACCCGGACATCTGCCGTGATAAATCCATGACAGTTGGCACCCACCATGGGGCTACGCACGGTGGTGTTGTGTTCTTGGAAGGATAACTTTAGGGGTCGAGAAGCTCGTGATGTGTCAGATGAAGAAGAGCTAGCGTAGGAGTCAAAATAGTGTGTTCTATTTTGAGACGTTCGTGATGTGTCCTTAGAGATTTTGGGGTTGCGTATGGTGCGCGCCGGGATGACCCGCCGAGTCCGAGACAATAGTAATTTTGATGGTAGCCTTGGACGATCCATCATCAAAAATCAATCGTCCATTGGATAATGTGATCACTTGCTAATGTTGCCGCTTCACGCAATGTGCTCTGCTGCGATTCCACCATATTCGCTATTAGCAATTACATGACCAAGATCCCAAAAAGAAGAAGAAAAAGCCACCTGCCATGGCCACTCCTCCACGTATGAAGGAGAAAACCCGAAAAATCAAACCACCCCACGTCCAGGCAAAAGAAGCACCATGAATTAGTATTCAATCAAGTAAAATACTATCTGGTGGAGTAGCACACGCATGGATTCCCAAAGAGAACAACTGCACGTATTGGGCAGAGCTACGCCGAGCAATTCTAGTGGCGCTGCGATCAGCTGTAGACACGACCTGGAGATAGAAATTGACACGAACTAGAGCTGGAGCCGGACGCGGATCCGCCCTGCCGCATCTACACCTGATAGCTGTCCGTGGCTAGGAAGTGGATATGACCACGACTCGGTATCTACCGCGAGCCGCCGTCATGGCCAGTGGAAGCGCCTCCTCCAAGCGGTTTCACCACGCGCTGCCGCCACGAGCCGCCACTGCACCTCGCCGTGTTGTCGGACTATCGTTCATCCGCGCTTGCTGACGATCTGCCTCGTGCTGCCATGTTTTCTGCTCCAGTCGGCAAGCTACCCCGCGCTACCGGACTGTCGCTCCTGCAAACCGCCACCTCACTTCGTCTCGGCCTTACCACGCCCCTGCAGGTCAGCTTGGCTTCACCTCATCCACTATGGCGTCGGTTTCCACCATGCTCTCGCTGCGCTTTCGAGCCGCCTTGGCCACACACCCTCTCACCTGTTTCATCCCAGCCCCCTGCACCGCGTTGCTGGTCCTCTTGCACCTGCAGGCTTGCATGATCCTCTTGCGCCGCCGGTGGCTCCGCGCCGAGCCGTTGTGCCTTCCATCCGCCATGGACGCCCTTCGCCCGCGCACACGCATGTCCCCCGTGTTTCCAAGCTGCCCTGTTTGAGCTACCGCCGCTAGCTCCACCTCTACTGCGGGCCGATGTCGCCAGAGCCGCTATTGCTCAATACGAGCTGCAAATCGCGGATTGTGTTGACGTCGCGCACAAGATCAAGACCCAAGGCTGCGGCCGTTGTCGTCGGATTAGTCAAGTGTATTCCTGCTGGTCGTTTTAAGTCCTGAGGTAAAACAGCAATCAGCTGCCGCTAAACTCACATGAAGATCGAAGGAATGGTCAAGTGCTTCTCTAGTACTACACTTCTCACGTGGAGGTTTAGATTTGTGCGCTCCTCTTCGCTTGTTGCATCCACTACCAGTGCTACCAGGTGCTATTGTTTCAGTTCTTTGTTCGACGTAAATGAAATACTACCAAGAATTTTTCTACCATTTGCACTACTTTGTGTATGCAGATTTATTGACTCATGACCTCTATGAAGTACGAGATGTCGACAGTTGTAAGGACACCGAGCAATGCACCCAATCTAAGGAAATATATCTTGCTGAGAACAAAAATATCAACCATCGACGACAGCAGTGACAACTGCATCGCAGGGGCCTTTACCCGACGTGCGCCGGCTCTAGCTTCGCTGCGCTTTGCCGGTTCTGCCTCTACAATACGTGCATACTAAATCATCCTAAGCAAACAGGCAGGGAGTTTCATGCTTTGAATGGAGGCTATCTCACAACAATTATTTAAGTGGCATTATACCATGGAGATGGAGGTGCGCCAACGTCAGTCTACACCGCTGTTCGTCCATGTCGCGCTACACCAGCATCCAACACTGTGGTGTCTCATGCAGCCGCCCCGGACTACAACGTCGTGGCCGTCTCTCGCAATCGCACCGGCTTACAACGCCGTGGCCGTCTTTGGCCACCACGCCGGCTTACAATGTTGTGACCGTCTCTCACCATCCGCGACGGCTTACAACGATGTGGTCGTATCTCGCCATCTGTGCTGGCTTAACAACGCCACACCAACTTACCGTCCGTGCTAGTTTTCACTACCACGGGCAACTCACCGATCGCACCGGCCTACAACGCAGTGACCGTCTCTCGCGACCGCACCGGCTTACAACGCCGTGACCGTCTCTTGCCATCCACGCCGGTTTACAATGCCGTGGCGTCTTGACAACAACACCGGCTTACAATGTCCACGGGTGTTTGCTATGTCTACATCAACCCAACTGTGGTTGCATATACCGGTGCGAGCCGCCCAACGGACACGCGTAAGATGCCGCCCATAGTCTGATCTACATCAACATATTAGTGTGATGCTCATCGATATGAGCCGCCCGACAGACAGGCGCACAAGTCGCCGACAGTACAATTTGGTTCACGTCAACAAACAGCCGGAATGAACCATCAACCAGATCATTGAAGCTATTCATACGAGATCCTCTATAACCCGCCACGGCCAATCTCAATTTTCTGTGGATATTCTCAAGCCGCGTCTTCAAGTCAACTTAAGACTCGGGGCTACAAACATGGTGAGACACATTTGGTTGTTTTCAACAAGAACCCCGGGTCCTTGCAAGAGAAAGTCCAATCATGGGGGCTATTACATTACTGATAGAAGATTAAAAGTTGCCCAAGAGGACGAACCGTCTTGATGCACCATTCAAACATAGGTGCCCGGATTTATTGGATCATCACTTGGAGCTTCTGCCGTTTCTTTATACAAGATGGCGGTTTACAAGATAGCGACTTACAAGAAGAGTTCAAAAATATTCCGGTTGATATATCAACTGAGATTGGCAAACGGCGGCTTCCTACCTTCGGGTATAGCTTATAATGCATATTAGCCAGGCTTTATGCCACAATAATCCGGCTCAGGAAAATGAGCCACGGCGAGGGCGGCTTCCTACCTTTAGCCGATACAGCTTCTAACACCTATCCGCCGGCGCTTTGCGTTGTATTGCTGAAAAGGGGGCTTCTTACTGACGGGTACCACTTCTAACACCCAATCGGTTGGCTTTATGCCAAATCTCCGGTTAACATGTTTAATCATGGTTGTGAAGGGTTTTTACCGACGGGTATCTAACATCTAACAACCGGCAAACGGCGGCTTCCTACCTTCGGGTATAGCTGATAACGCCTATTAGTCAGGCGTTATGCCACAAAAATCTGGCTCAGGAAAATGAGTCGCGGCGAGGGCGGCTTCCTACCTTCGGGTACAACTTCTAACGCCTATCCGTCGGTGTTTTACGCCATATTGGCAAACAGCGGCTTCTTACCTTTGGGTATAGCTTATAATGCCTATTAGCCAGGCTTTATGCCACAAAAATCCGGCTCAGGAAAATGAGCCGTGGCAAGGGCGGCTTCCTACCTTCGGGTACAGCTTCTAACGCCTATCCGCCGGCTTTATGCCAAAAAATGTTGGCAAGTTAACATTGCATCATACATTGCATCTTGCATCATACATGGCATCATACATTGCATCATATATTTCATCATATTCACAGGTCATGCCGGTTTATCAAGCCGGATCAGAGCAAAATAATGAAAGAAGGATCAATGTTATAACATCTCCGGGTTGTGCTTTTTCAAGCCACCCTCACAACAATGCAGAAGATATTCTGTCTTGTTTATTTTTGCAGGTTTTATCTCTTAAGATGAGACACCGTTCTGCAAAAGAAAATGTATCTTTAATAGCCAACTTGGCTGGACCTTAATGGTTTATGATAACCAGTACTAAATGATTGGGATTTTCAAGCCAGCTCGGAGAATTTATTATTTCAAGAGCCGCCCTGTCAAATATAATGCCGTAATCTAATTGGCCGGTTCTCGGATTTTTACAGTTGTGCTCTGTAGTAATCTACAACACTCATGGATTTCTCAAAATATATATTTGTTAGGCTGCATCGCAACCACGAGCAGGGAGTTCATGTCAAAAGACAAAGGAATTATTCCAGAAGATTCATTCTGGGTTATTTTACAACCACGGTCAAAGATTCATTCAACAAATTGTGGTGAGTCATATCATTCTTACATAGTCCCGAGTCGCCGCAGGCAGACAACTCGGCACTTGGGGGTTATATTATTCAAAGCCAGTTTATATCAATTATGCAAGTCCCTTGTCGCTGCAAGCACGCACCACAGCACTTGGGGGCTAATGCAAGCCAGCTTTTCAAATCACTATTGTCAGCAAGACCCTATTACCTCAAAGCAGATGACCCAGCCTTTCTATATTGTTCTAAGTCCCAGCCCAGTAATTCTTACTGACCCGACACTTGGGGGCTACACCGCTCAGATCAAATTTTCTAAAGTCCCAAGTCGCCACAGGCGTGCGACCCGGCACTTGGGGGCTACAATATTCAGCTGTTTAAAACATAATATGAGGTTCAAATTGAAGACCCGGCACATCACATTCTGATGAGCCGGCCCTTGGGGGCTACACCCGCCGAAGCTTTATAAGGTATAAGGCAATTATAAGTCCCAGGCTGCTGCAGGCAGGACAACCCGGCGCTTGGGGGCTACACAGTCCAAAATATTATTTGCAAAACACCAAGTTATCATGGATAATCTTGGAGCTTGGGGGCTACAGGTAATATGGACATATCAAAAACTTTGAAGAGAATTTTCAAGATGTTAAGTATGGAGTTCAGTTGTTAGACCCGGCGTCACCAACACTTATGACCCGGTGTTATCAAAAGATCATAACCCGCCATATTTTATAAGCCGCCCTACTTCAGAACAATGGAAGTCCAATTTACATCAGATGGATTTTCATCCCAATATTTTTATCAAGTCAGCTGGATTCTAGTTATTTGACCCGACGTCACCAACGATAATGACCCGGCATCATCAATGATTATGACCCGGTAGAGATGACCCGCCAAGAGTATTGGAAGCCGACTCAATGGCATATGGGTGTTCTATTCTCAATATTTTTCAAAAGACATTGACAAGCAAGACGATTATCAAGATGACTCATTCATATACAGGAAAGACCCAGATTTCTGAGGATCCATTTTATAAGCCGGCCAAAGGCCCAAGCTGGCCACTTAACATATTTGTTACTCTTATTTCAAGAGCTCACCATGAATAAATTCAAGCTAACCTGGGGGCTAATGTCGGGGATATACCCCGCGGTATGACCCGGCCAGAAGCATGACCCGTCCTGGCGACTTACAGGAGACCCGGTCAAGACATGGCATTTTATTGACGACCCGGCAGGTGAGTCACATGATAACAAGGCCCAAGACCCGGCATGTGAGCCAGTGGCAGGCGGATCACTAGAGAAGGCCCAAAGAGAGAAAGACTCCCTACCGAAGGAAAGAAGACCCGGAATAGGATTCCAAAGAGACTAGTCCTAATCCTACTCCTATTAGGACTCTATTTGTAAACCTACCCTCTCCACCTATATAAGGAGGATTAGACCACCCCTAGAGGGACAAGATTCACAAGTCCACAAGTTTAGACAACACAAGAGATTAGAGATAGACAGATTAGAGGCTCTCGTGATTAGAGGTAGCAATTAGCACCCTTGTAACCGAGAGATCTTCATCATCATCAATATCAGACAAGCAGGATGTAGGCTTTTACCTCCATTGGAGGGGCCGAACCTGGGTAAACTTCGTGTCTCTCGATTCTGATCAACCCCTTCAAGCCACCACATAGTTGCGTCTTTGCCCCGAACCTAAGTCCGTTCACCCGGATATCTGCCGTGATAAATCCATGACACACTGTCAGTGCTCTCAATGTCAAGCTGTACGCCACCCGTGCTCGTCTTTATCGGGCTATGGAGCGTTTGTCGCTAGCAGTCACCGCAGGGATACATCCGGATTACATGCTTTACCCGCCTTGGACTGAGTTTCCTCCAGGTCTTGAGTGGCCTGCTGTTGGGGGTCGTACCCCGGCACGTGCACCTGCGCTCCTGCTTAATATGCAGGTACTGCATCAAGTTGTGCACGGGATGTAGGACCCTGCCACCAGGTTCCACATTTATGGTCATCTGCAGCTCCATGAGTTCTTTCGTTGTTCCCGATGTTGATGTAGCTTTTCACTATGTCCGTTGTTGTATCCCTCTATCATGTGCCTGCGTGCTGCCTAGTTGTCTAGACTAATTTCATGCCGGACCTATTGTCTATGTTGTAACAGACTTATGGTTTGTAATAGACCTATGTATGGATCTGTATGTTGAATTCGAACTACTATGTCATATCTATTGCACTTCCTTCATTGAGCAATTTACTTAATAAATGACTCATTGTCTTTGCAATACCCAATGCTAAAATACCACTATTAATTGTTTCGACAGAATGGTTAGGACAGTTGGTCGTGGTCGTGGTGTAGCTGACCACCCACCGCCACCTGAATAAATGGCTAGTATGATGGAATGGTTAGGACAGTTTGAACTGAACCGCTAGTTTATGAAAGGGCTTACGGACCAGTTCCCAAGGCTAAATATGAATCAACAACCAGCCCCAATGACTCTGCAAGACTTCATGCGCCTCAACCCTGCAATCTACCGCAGCTCAACTCAGCCGGTTGATGCAGATGACTGGCTCCATGACATCACTTATGAGCTGGAATCTTCAGGTGCCCGAGTGACTAGCTATGTCACCTTTGCCTCCTCCTTTCTGAAGGGTCCTGCCGCTCAATGGTGGGACAGTCACATGCACTCACAGCCTTTTGGGATAATCATCACCTGGCCGGAGTTCCAAGCTGCATTCCGTGCTCGCCATATTCCTCAAGGAATGATGGACAAGAAGAAGCGTGAGTTCCGCAATCTCGTCCAGGGCAACAAGACTATGGATGTTATCAGCATCAATTTCTGGACTTATCTCGCTATGCTGAAGAAGATGTTGCAACTGATGCTCATAGGAAGGAGAAGTTCTGTGAAGGCCTCGACCCCGATATGAAACTAGCACTCCTTGTTTAGGGCTTTGACAACTTTGCCACCTTGGTGAACAAGTCCATTATAGTGGAAACAGGTCTGCAGGACTACAAGGATAGGAGCAAGCGCAACTGTGACATGGGCTCATCTTCGGGCTCAGCAAGTTAGAAGCGCAAGATCTGGATTCCCCACAACATGTACCATGCACCTACTCCTGCTCCAAGGCCATCCTATGCTACACCTCGTCTGCCTCCACCCCCACCTAGGCAGCCGAGGCTCCCAGCTCCGCCGCCACGAGCTCCTATTCCCCCTTCTAGTCCTAAGGATGGGTTGTGCTTCAAGTGTGGTCATTCAGGACACTATGCTAGAGAATGCAGGAAGAATCAGAATCAACTTGCATTGCCTTCCAACCAACCCCGCAACAACAATGCCAGGACTGCTCAGGTCCGTGTTCAAGCTAACAACGTTGATCTGAATGAAGTTCAACACTAGCCTGCTACTGTGATGGGTACTCTTCTCGTCAACTCAGTACCAACTTCTGTATTGTTTGATACAGGAGCATTGCATTCTTTTATGTCTAAAGATTTCGCATACATCCATGACATTAAGTGTGAAGAGATGAACGTCCCAAAGTGGTAAACACCCCCGCGGGCCAATGTTGGACCTCCATTATTAGTCACAACATTCCCATTGAAATTGAATGATTGGAGTTCCATACCTCCCCCATAATGCTGAAGTCTTTCAATATCGACCTCATCCTCGGAATGGATTGGTTGAAAGCACATACTGCTTCCATCATTTGTGCCACCAAAACTGTCCACCTTCTGCATCCTTCGAATGAGATAGTCAACTACCATGCTCATCTTGTTCGAGATGTTGAAGCCCAGCTATATGCCATGAATGCTTTAAATGAGTCACCTCTTGAGGGGATTGAAAACATTATAGTTGTCCAGGATTTCCAAGATGTTTTTCCGAAAGAACTTCCAGGGATTCCCCCTGCTAGAGCTGTCGAGTTTGTCATCGATTTGGTACCTGGTACCACTCCTATAGCCAAGCGTCTGTATAAGATGCCACCACATGAACTCCTTGAACTTAAGCAAAAAATTGACAATTCACTACGACTAGGTTTCATTCGTTCAAGTTCCTCTACTTGGGGAGCACCTTCTCTCTTTGTTAAGAAGAAGGATGCGACAAACCGTCTAGTCCAGGATTACCAACCAATCAACCAAGCTACCATTCAGAACAAATATCCACTTCCTCGGATTAATGATTTGGATGATCAACTTGCTGGTGCCTCAATTTTCTCTAAGGTCGACTTGAGGTTGGGATACCATCAGATCCGTGTTCATGAAGAGGATATTCCGAAGACCGCATTTGTTGCTCGTTATGGTTCATACGAGTACACCATCATGTCCTTCGGTCTAACCAATGCTCCAACAACCTTCTCCCGTTTAATGAATTATATCTTCATGGACTACCTCGACAAATTTGTCGTTGTTTATCTGGATGATATTCTGGTAGTTTCCAAGAATAAAGAAGAGCATGATGAACATCTTCGTTTTGTACTAGAAAGACTTCGGGAACACCAGCTATATGCCAAGTATTCCATGTGTGAGTTCTGGATGGACGAAGTGACCTACCTTGGTCATATGATCTCCAAGGATGGTATTGCGGTCAACCTTGAACGAGTTTAGGCTATTCTTGATTGGAGTCCCCCGAAGAATGTCAGACAAGTCAGAATTTTTCCTGGACTCGCCAGCTATTGCCGTCAGTTCGTCGAGAACTTCTCCAAGATTGCAAATCCCTTAACCAATCTGCTTCACAAAGGTGTCACATATGAGTGGATAGAAAAATGTCACGAGAGCTTTCAGGCACTTAAAGATAAACTGGCGTCTGCTCCAGTCCTTGCTCCTCTGAATACCCATAAGGACTTTGTCATTTATTGTGACGCTTCGCGTTAGGGAATAGGCTATGTCCTAATGCAAGAACGCAAATTGGTTGCTTATGCCTCCCGTCAGTTGCGTCCTAATGAAGATAACTACCCAGTTCATGACCTTGAACTTGCTGCAGTAATACATGCACTGAAAGAGTGGCGGCAATACATTGTTCATAATCAATGCGAGATCTACACCGATCACCAAAGTTTGAAGTACCTGTTTACTTAACCAGATTTGAATCTCCGTCAACAAAGATGGATGGAGCGCATAGTAGATTACAACGTGGGAATTTCTTATACACTTGGTAAGGCTAATGTAATGGCTAATGCTTTGAGCCGCAAGTCATTACTGCAACCACCTTCAGGTTCACAAGGTTCACCCCTTTCTTCAAGAGGAATTCCGCAGGCTGAACCTCCATATTGTTCCTCGGGGTTATCTCGTTCCCCCTCCACCGTAGTTTCGCAAGATGAACCTTCGTGTTGTTAACCAGGGTTTTTTGAGTAACCTGGTTGTTGTGCCAGATCTCGTGGACCACATCAAAGCTATGCAACCCTATTGCAGTGAAGTCAAAAAGATTAAACGATATCCTGCGGAAGGTAAACCCTCATTCTTCACCATGGCTGAAGATGGCGCCGTGTACTTCAGGGGTCACTTATTCGTCCCCACAAAGCAGGAAAACCTGAATGTAACTAGGAAAATGACGAAGGAAGCTCATGATATGCCTCTGTCTATTCATACGGGTAGTACTAAGATGTACGAAGACATCCGTCAAAGGTTCTGGTGGCCAAACATGAAACAAGACATTGCACGCTATGTTTTAGAATGTGACATTTGCCGTAGGATCAAGGCAGAACATCAAAAGCCTGCTGGAACTCTTCCACCTATTTTGTATCCCTGAATGGAGATGGGATCATGTTGAAATGGACTTCGTCACTGGGTTTCCCAGGTCACAGAAGGGTAATGATGCTATTCTTGTCGTCATTGACCGTCTGTCCAAAGTTGCACATTTTCTGGGTGTCAAGGAAACTATTACTGCTAGTCAGCTAGCAGATCTTTACATGTCTAGAGTTGTTTCCCTCCATGGTATTCCATTGGTGATTAGTTCAAACTGTGGCAGTTTATTCACTTCAAGATTTTGGGCAAGTTTCCAAGAAGCTATGGGAACTCATTTGTCCTTCAGCATCGCTTTTCACCCTCAATCCCAGGGACAAGTTGAAAATGTCAATCAGAATCTCGAAGACATGCTTCGAGCTTGTGTCATTTCTTTTGGCAAGAAATGGGAGGAATCTCTCCTGTATGCTGAGTTCTTCTACAACAATAGCTATCAAGCTAGTCTGAAGATGGTTCCTTTTAAATTATATGGACGTAAGTGTCTGACTCCTCTGAATTGGTCAGAAACTAGGGAACGTACACTTATCGGTCCCGATATTATCCAACATACCGAAGATCAGGTCTGCATTATTCATCAAAATCTAAAGGCTGCCCAGTCTCGTCAAAAGAGTTAGTATGACCCTCATCACAAGGATATGGTCTACCAACCTGGCAAAAAGGCTTATCTTTGAGTCACGCCAATGAGAGGTACACACCGTTTTGGGATCAAGGGAAAGCTGGCTCCTCGATATATTGGTCCTTTCACAGTTCTCGAAAGGCATGGTAAAGTGGCATATCAACTAGAACTACCGTCAAACCTTTCTCAGGTTCATGATGTGTTCCATGTGTCGCAGCTTCGTCGCTGTTTCAAGGATCCTATCTGAGCAGTGGATCATGATATGCTTGAACTACAACAAGATCTTCCCTACAAAGAGCAACCAATCCGCATTCTTGATGAAATTGAACGTCGGACTTGTCAGAAGGTTACCAAGTTCTTCAAAGTGCAGTGGGAAAATCATTCTGAAGATGAGGCCACTTGGGAACGCGAAGATCATCTTCGTGCCGAATACCCTGGGCTCTTTCCATCTACTTCTTAGTTCTCAGGACGAGAATTCTTGTTAGTAGGGGAGAATTGTGACACCCTGGATTTCTGCTACAGTGATCATTGTAATTAAGCTACATTGATGGCCAGGATTATGCTAATGCTTTTGCTAATCCATGTGTGATCACTATTGAATAAAACGTCAATTCAAATTCCACTTCAAAAGCCCATGGAATTTTTATGTGATAAAATAAAATTTGCAAAGTGCAAAAATAAAATATTGCACACTTGTGGTAAATCACAAGTCAATTATTGTTGAGGAAAACAACATGAGCAAAACTTTGATGTGGACCCCACCATCAATAACAGCAGCTTAAGGCAATTTAAAGTGCTATTAAATTCAAATGAAAAATGCAAACAAATTTGAAAATTCCTCAAAATTGGTGAGGTATTGTAGAATATTGCAAGACATTATTTGGAGCAAGTCACCTATTTTGCAGTAGAGGATTATTGCAGAAAATAATTGAAACAGAAATTACAAATAACAAAAACAGAAATAAAACTAAAAGGGAAAAGGAAGAAAATAGTTTCCCCCCTCCCACTGGGCCTCGGCCCAGCCGGGCAAGCCCAACTGGCCAGCCAGCCCCCCCCCCCCCCCCCCCCGCGCATCATCTTCCTCCTGTTGTAGCGACTGCCCGGTCGCTACAGGGCGCCGTCGATGCTGCACCCGCTCGTCGCTGTCGGTGGGGAGGATAAGGCCGCCACCGAGGCACCTCACCTACCCCCCAAACCCTAGATCACCACTCTCCCCTCGCTCTCTCCTCGTGATGTGCTCTCCCTTGTTCCCCACCTCACCCGAGAGCCGCCATGGCCTCGCCGCCGTAGAACCCGTGGCCACCGCCACCCATTCGCCTCGCCGACATGCCCACACGCCTCCTCGTCGTCGACTACCCCTCCTTTGCCTCTCAACCGCAGCCGGGAGGCCTCACCGATGAGGCCATCCTCTTCTTCCTCCTTGGATCGCCGCCGCACGCCGTCGCTGATTTCGTCGCCGTTGAGCGTCCCACGCGCATGCTTTGCACGTCTACAGGGCCGCTGTAAGCCCCGCATCGTTCCCCCTCTCCTCTCGCTGTTGTACTCGGACCCTAGCATCGATCCCCAACATGGCCGAGCCCATCACCTCGGGAGCTCATCGCCGGCGAGCATCCGATGAACTTTTGGTCACGCATTGCTGTCCGTTGAGCTCGCGCATGCTCGTAGATCCCCCTGGCCCCTTTTTCTTGTCTGCAAACATGCCGTGCAACCGTCCCCGCCGAGCACCCGTAGCCGCCACCTACGCTCATCACTGACGACCTTTTCGGCCTCCCTAGCTCTGGCTGTGCCCACCACCTGACGCGGCTTGGAGTGGCCGTTTAAATGGGCCCGGCCGCACGCAAAATGGTTAACTGTAGCACGAATCCGGGCTCGTCGGAGTTCATCGCCGCACTCGGGCTCGCCATAGCACTCCGGTCACCGATGCTGACTCAACGCCGATGTGGCGCCGTGGGCCGCACCGCTCAGCAACTCCTCAATTAATCTGTAATTAGTTTAGTTAATCCCTAGTTAACTATTGTGACACTGCATGTGGGACCTACTGGCTAGTTTGACCTGGTCAGCCGTCGTGTTGACTGCTGATGCAATGATGACCTCATGTTGACGTCACTCTACACTGTTCTGGATAATGTTGATTTAATAAATAGAATTAATTCTAGAAAATGATTAAATCTTTGAAAAATCATATTAAATAATTTGTAGCTTAAATAAAAAAACTTTATACATGAAAGTTGATTAGAAAAATTCCATGAATCCGAATATGCCATCCATTCATCTTTCACATGCTCCAAGCATGATGAACATGGAACTTTCCCCTTCAGATCAGCTGTCCGATAAATCCAAAGACCGGGAAAATATCGTCAGATATTCTTCCGACCCGTCCGCGACTTATAATACCGCGTTAGAGCATGCCTAGCCCTTCATATTGCCATGTCATGCATCGTGTTGCATCTGTGCATTATATTGATTGTTTCTCCCCCCTCTTCTTACCGGTAGACCCCAATACCGACGTTGTTGTCGGGTACGACTACGCCGTTGACGACTAGCCTTTTGTCGTAGAGTAGCAAGGCAAGCAACCCCCCTTGAGCATTCCGATATCACCTATTCCTTTCCCTCTTATTCTAGTATTAGATTTTTTTCTACTGTATTAGTTAGCTCCTATTCCGATGCATAGCCTATTTTTGACGAACTGCTACTATACCTGCAATCATACCAACTGCTTAGTATAGGTTGGTTCCTGAATCCCGAGTAACCCCCTTAGTCCCAGTTGCCCCTGCTTTTTCATTGACGACCCGATGACTCGACGACTCGAAGACTCGGTCAACCAACCGACAAGCCAGGCCCCTCACATCACCGCACTCCCCCTTAGTTGTACGACTCTACAGTGCTACTATTGAGTACTTCCGCAGTGCTACTATCGTGTACTGAGGGTGACACCTCGTGAAGTACTCATGATGATAGCCCTATAGTGTAGCTAGTCGGTCCACCTTGATGGTTACATCGAGCGGGGACCATTGAGGGTGATGCCTCAGTTACCGTCTTGATGTTTCATACACATAGTTACTATGACCTGGTTACAAAAACATTTTGGTGATGGGTCGGCCCTGAGGGGTAGCAACGGTTTGATGATGATGAGGTGTGGACTGGCGAGAGAGGCCCTTGCCACACATCCTCGAGATGGGGTGACGAGACCGCACTTCATGGGCCGCGCTTGCCCCGCATTAATAAAATGCTAATGGGTTGGGTATTTGATCTGAGTTGGTCGTTTGACCTTTTGCGCACCAAATCTTCACGTGGGAGAAGTTATGGGTACTCAGCGTTGTTGTATCAGCCGAAGCTCTTCGGACGTCAGCAATGGAGAAGCGCGCGCTGGATAGGGCTAGAAGGTACAACTCCCGGACTGAGTGTACTAGGTCTACTGCTGGCCACCTACGCATCATGCAGGAGTGCAAGAGCAAGTGGGCCCATGAACCTGCGCTTAGGATTTAGACCGGCGGGCTAGCCTCTTCGTTGAGCCTAGGTGGGGCAACAACGTTTTGGATCTCGAGGCCGGGCATTACCCAGGAAAGTGTGTCCGGCTGGAGGTGATCAAGCGTGTTGGAAATGCGGTGCGCCCATGCAAGGATGAATTCATCTATTCGAATAGCCATGTCCATGGTAACAGGACGACTTGGAGTTGTACTTTGACATACTACAACTAAAACCGTGAGTTTAAATTGAATGGAATGTTGGCTTTAGGATTGCTTCCTCGCAGGGAGTCGAGGAAGAATCTCTGGGCATGGTTACTTAATAAAATTTCTACTATAAAATATTTCTATATGTGAGTTACCAGGCTACTCTCTTCTAATGCTGCAAGATGCTAAAGATGCTAGTCTTCGATAGTACTAGGGCTCCCCCTATTCTTGCTTCCTGCACTCAGCCCAGATATAACCTCACCCCTTGATAATGATGCATACTTAGCATAGTTCTGATGTCAGTCTTGTGAGTACTTTGGATGAGTACTCATCGCTGCGTTGCTTCCTCTTTCACCCTCGATATGATTCTGCATTCAGACGATGGAGCCCAGGAGATGGAGTACGCCGGAGACGACTACTACACCACCGCAGGAGCGTACTACTACGTGGAGGCGGCCCCCGACCAGCAGTAGGATAGGAGGTTCCCAGGCAGGAGGCCTTGCCTCTTTCGATCTGTTGTTATGTTTGTACTAGCCTTCTTAAGGAAAAACTTGTTTAACTTATGTCTGT
Organism: Hordeum marinum; assembly: GCA_022496015.1. Lineage (NCBI taxonomy): Eukaryota > Viridiplantae > Streptophyta > Magnoliopsida > Poales > Poaceae > Hordeum > Hordeum marinum. The sequence goes on along the minus strand of CM039673.1, from coordinate 539,484,377 downwards.
ACTCAGATATTATTTGCTTCCGCTGACTCTTGCTTGTCGAGCTTTATATTCGAGCCCTCGAGGCCCCTGGCTTGTAATATGAAGCTGTATGACTTTAATTTGTGTCTCGAGTTCTATTGCTATATTGATTAGTGAGTCCCTAATCTTGATCGTATGCATTGCGTGTATGTTTAGCGTACGGTTGAAATTGGGGGCGTCAACACTAGAATTGTGGGAAGCCTGGACACTACTCCAATTAGTGCACGACTCCCTACAAACGAAGAGAAGAGTCATCAAGAAGACGAAGCTCATGAGATGAATCACCTCGAAGAGAGAGAAGGAGTAGAGATGATCGTTATGAACGAAGACCCTCAAGGATAAGTAGGGACTCGGAGAAGAAGGACAAGTACACCAGGAGCTACTCAAGAAGGAACCATCAAGCTCATGTTGGTGAATGGGTTTCTGGCTCCGACTCCGACAACCACTCTGAGAGAAGCTATCACTCCAACTCCAACTATAGTCAAGATGATGGTGTTGCCGGAATTGCACTAGTGATGACCAACTCCTATGATCTATTTGATTCGCCAAATGAAGGGAGTGGAAGTTGCTTCATGGCTAAAGTCCCCAAGTTATCACACCTCGAATATCTTGATTTCGATAGTGATGAAGATGATTTTCTTTGTGATGATGACTTGCTATGTGATAAAACTAGTGATGTTGATCATAATAAACTTGATATTTCTCATGCTAGTCAAGATAGGTCAATTGACAATGATAAGATGAAAATAGAAGAACTAACTAAAGAACTTAACACTCTTAAGTTAGCCCATGAATCTACTCTTGAAGATCATAGAGAGCTTGTAAGAACTCATGAGAAGCTATGCTTTGAGAAGTTCAATTTGGAGCAAGAACATGAATTTCTTAAAGCTATCAATGACGATCTTCGAAAGAATACTTCATCTTATCTTGCCAAACGACTACTCTTGTCTACATTCATGCCACAAGTCAAATCTAAGCAAACTAGTAACAAAGGCAAGAACGGTTCTTCATCTAGTAGCAACAATAAAAATGCTAAACCCAATGTTGTTGCTCCTAGTAGTTCTATTGATTCCACTAATCATGATTCTCTTAGCCAAGTTACACTTGAGCACGAAAATGCTTTATTGAAAGGAATTATAGAGAAAGGTATCTACAAGAGTCTTGCCAGGTGTAAACAATTTGAGGAGATTGTACGCAAGCTCGGAGGATACCGGAAGAATCGTGGTGTTGGCTACTTCAACACTAATGGATTTGAATGGGAAGAAGGTCAATATCCCGAGCCGAAGTTTGTTCGCCCAAAGGGGAAGTATGAAAATACTCTTCCCAAGGGGACAAACACTCAAGATGACCTTCCACCACAACACCACAAGCTCAAGGGAAAGAACAAGCTCCAAGAGGACTTTGACTCTTATGAAGTTGAATCCCAAGCTTTGGTGAAGTGGGTTCCCAAGGGTACTACAAGCTCAACTTCTACAAGTTCTACTTCAACACCAAGGATCCCCATCAACTTGATGTGGGTCCCCAGGAAGAAGAACTAGAAAGTTCTTGAGGTGTGACTCCGCCAATGAAATTCACTCACATTCATTATTGGCAAGATCTATTTGTAATCAACATCAACCCTATGCAATAGTTCAAGGAGTCACACATTCGCTCAAAGGTAAGCAAGGGACAAGGTAATCAACAAATCAATGGACATCATCACACATGCTTTGCACTCCATGTCCATAGATATCCTTGTATTTGTCTCTTCTGTGTTGGGACTAACCCATGTAGGTGAGAAGAGTAAGGAAACAACAAGAATGCTCCCAACTCTTGGTGATCTTAATCAACTTTGAGCATCCACCACTACCTCACCAACATGAAGTCTTCATCGACAAAACCCAAGGTTAGTTTATCCCTCTTCTGGGGGGATGTCACATCAAGGGGGAGCTTTACTCTAAGACTTGAGTTAAAGCATCTCTTAGTATGTGACAACATTAAATGCTTTATGTAAAAGTGGTGACCCCACTTGTGCTTAAACGATGAGTATGACTTATGATCAAGTACTCTTACTTGGAGTCTAAGTCAAATACTATTATATAGATGACTTCGTCATCGCCCAAGTGCTTGTTAGTTGCTAGAGTGTTTGTGCATCTTTGCCATGATTTCACTTGACATCTTATTGCATGAGCATGTTGGTTTGCATTTATTTACTCATTCAAGGATATCCAATTGTTGCTATTTGGTTTTTGATTTATCTTTTGCCAATTGGATATACAAGAATGCCTAGGACCACTCTTTAGCTATCTATGCTTTCTCACCTCATACTCTATTCATGTTGCATCACAAAATTTGAACAAGTGCTTTTCGATCCCTCTGTGTGTGGAGCACTCGAAGTTCCATATCGACAAGGGTTGACCATTAAAACCTCCCAAGTGCATCTTGGTGGAACCAACCACAAAATCTCGGTCTCACTGAATGCCTAGGGTTGATCTAGTTTTCAATCTCGGTACCACCGATTCCATCTTCTCGGTTACATCGAGTTTCCCTGTCAATTAACAATTGAGGAACTCGGTGACACCGAAAAGTTAGAATCGATGACACCGATAGTGGTGCGTATAAATACTATGGACCCCGATGCTTTGAATTTCACCCTCAAACCGTTGAACCTCCGAACCCTAAGCTTCCGCCTTCGAGATCCCTGGTCGCCCCCTTGTCTCCCTATGCTACTCCACCGTTGGGAATCGTCGTCGTCGATGAAATCCTCTCCATCGTTGCCGCTGTAGCGGATTCGCGCCAAGTTAGGGTACAGATTTGACCCGCTTGGCTCTTCTCGTCAGATTCTTGCGCATTGGATTTGATTTTATCTATAAGCCACTGATTGCATGTATTCCTATCCACAAAAAAATCCAATAGTCTAGCGAACGTTAGATTTTCTAGGGTTTTGCTGTCCGCCCGATGGAACTCGGTGGAACTGAAGCAAACAAATCGATCTCACCGATTTATCTTTTTGTGTTGCTGAGAATGGTCTTAGTGGAACCGAGTACTTATTTTCGGTCTCACCGAAAAGAGTGCCAAGGTTCTATTAAGAGAGACAGTTAGTCTCGGTAGCATCGAAAATTTTGCTTCGGCTGTATCGATATCCATTTGACAGAATGCAAAACTTTGAAAATCTATTTTTCGAACTTTCAAAAACCAGCCTCATTTTGTGATGACTCGTCTACTTCTACTCGTCTATACTCTATTCACAGGGTCAGTATGTCAGATGCTGAGGACAGTCGGAATTTGCCAGAGCAGGGTGTTGACATGAGTTCAGGCACAAGCCTAGAGTCCAGTTCTTTTTCAGATCCAGGCACCCCCAAGTCCCATTGGGTTGCCCAAAGCTGCTACAAGGACCAGAAACAAACTGAATTCAGATGACGAGGATTCAGACCTTTTTCTTGAGGAGATTCTTGCCAAGAAGCAAGAAAAGGTTGCTAAGAAGTCTGCTACTGAAGCCACACTTCTTCCAAGAGAGTTGTCAGCAAAGTCTATGCTAGCTCTAAAGCTATGAGAGCACCTGAGAGTGCTAGGGACACAATGACTATTGATCCCCCAAGGAAGTCTTTACCTAAGAAGGCAGGGGAGAAGAAAGCCAGAAAGAGGATTATTCATGTGACTGGCAGGCCTACATCCATGTATGAAGATCCAAAGGAGGCTGCGGGTGCTGCTGCTGAGGAAGAGGAGGATGAGCCAGCTACAAAGGCTCCTCCCAAGAAGAAGGCCAGGAAGGGCTGATGCTATGCCAAAGACTAGCACATCCAAGGGCACCAAGTCCAAATCCAAGAAGGCTGCTGCTGAAAAGCAAAAGAGGACATCCAGGCATAATCCAGCTTCTGAGAAGAACAAGGGAACTCCTTCCAGAGTTGAAGATGATGATGACTTGACAACTTTGATGAAGCTCAAATGATATCTTCCAGTACATGATGTCATCCACTTAGTTGTTCAAGATATGAAGAAGAGGAAAGACCCGGGATTGAGGGCATGGGGAGCTATAGATCCATATGTCCAGAGGAAGAAAACTGTTGTTGACTATAGGTTCTACACCAGAGAGCAACAAGACTTTTATGAGACAGTGCTTCTAGACAAGAGCCCAACAGTTAGTGATATGAGATATGTTGATTGGAAATTCATTAAGGAGAATCAGGACTACTTTCCAAGTGTCCAAGATAATTTCCACTGCATTGGTCTAGATGAGTTTGTTGGAAGAGAGCTTACTGCATGGAACGATGAGATGATCATGCAATTCTACTCCAATGCACATTTGTACGGAGATGGTAGGATTCTATGGATGACGGAAGGAGCAAGGAATGAATCTACTGTTGATGAGTGGGCTGCACTTCTAGGAATTCCGAAGGTCCAGGATGGTGATTTGGATGTATACTCAGAATCCAAGGCAAGCCACAATGCCATGAAGAATATGTATACTCCTATCCCTATAGACAAAGTGCAATCACACAAGCTAGGATCCATCTACTATCTGCAAGCTGGCATCCGTACCATGAACACTATTCTGAGGCATACATTGATGCCCAAGTCAGGAGATGACAAGATGATCTGTGGCTAATCCATTAACATGTTGATCCATCTTGACAGGAACACCATGATTAGAGTTATGGACTTAATTGTTGAGACAATTAAGAGGGTTGCTGCTGATCAAAAGCGCTCTTGCTGCTATGCACCCTACATCCCCATGCTTATCAACTCTCAGTTGGAAAAGCACATATTTGCTCTACATCGTCCACACTTGCCCGTACAGCCAGAATTCGAGGATAATGTTGTGGTGATGGACCCAGATCATCCCACATCTACTACAACACAGGCAGAGGCAGAGGCAGTTCGAGCCGCTAGTGCTCAAGTCCCTAGATCCAGAAATGAGCAAATGGATCTTTTGATCTCAGCAGTTCAGGGCATGTAGAAGGATATTAAGGGGATTCTGGATAACCAGAACAATCTTGTGAGGATCTTTGAAACAAGGATCAACACTCTTTGTGATAAGGTGGACAAGGTGACTAAGACAGTCATAGAGCTACAGAAGGAAGTTGACTCAGTGCACATCCCTCGGGTCTCTTCTACGTCTTCAGATGATGATGATGAGGATGGATGACCTCTCAGACTGAGCACCCAGTTCACTACTCCGGCTAGATCAGTCACAGTGCCTGCACCAGACTTGAGGCCCTCTTCATCAGCTCCTGTTACTGTCAACATAGCTCCTGCTCCATCAGCTCTAGTTCCTCCAGTGTCCACTCCAGCTCCATCCATGACATCTGCAGAGATCTTAACCGACGCTGTTCTCTCGACTCCTTCATCAACAACTGGAGGAGATCAGCGCAGGAACACTTACACAACTGGAAACAACCAATTTGCCGTCTGCGAGTTCTTTGCCGTTAGTTGGCGGACGACAAAGAAGCTCTTTGCCATCCGTTTCCAGAAAACAGACGACAAAGAACTAGCTGATGGCAAAGAAGCTCTTTGCCATCAGCCATTTCTTTGCCATCTGCTGGCAGATGGCAAAGAAGCTTTGCCGTCGGCTAGTAGACGGCAAAGAGGACGGGTGGCCCACTATCGGGTATCATCTAACACACACTTTCTTTGCCCTCTGCTAGCAGACGACAAAGAAGTAACGTACGTTCCCCCCGGCCCACCCCACTAGCTAGTCTCTTTGCTGTCTGCTAGTAGACGACAAAGAGGTTTAACCTACCTACCCCCCGCGCCCCACCCCTCTCTCTCTCCCTCTCTCTCCCCTCACCTCACCCGCGTCGTCCCCCGTGCCCGAGTCGCTGCCTTCCCGTGCTACCCCCCGGAGCCGCCGCCGCCGCCGGCCAGCCCCGCCCCTTGGAGTCTGCCCCGTCGCCCCACCCCCTCTCTCTCCCATCACCTCACCCGCACGCACCGCCTCGTGCCCGAGCCTTCACCGCCCGCGCCACCCCCGGCGTCACCCCCGAGAGCCCCTGCCGCCACTAGCCAGCCTTGCCCACCGGAGCCTGCCCCGTCGCTGGCCGCTCGCCCGCCCCTCCCCGGCCTCCCTCGCAGCGGACGCAGGCCGCGGTGGCTGTGCTGCCCCGCCCAACCGTCGGCGCCGCGCCGCCCCGCCCCACCGTCGGAGCCGCACCGTGCCGCCCCGCCGCGCCACCGGAGCCGCCCGCCCTGCCGCCGGAGCCAAACCGTCTCCTAAACCCTAAGGTGAGTTTTTCTGTTTTTTCCTTTTTTTTAGATTTAGTTTAGGTTTATTTAGATTGTCGGGGATCGAGGATCGAGGGTAAAAGGAGTCGAGAGTCGAGCCTGACACGACACTACCGACACCCCGACCCCCGACACGACACCCTAACACGGCACCCCCAACCCCGACAGAACACCCCGTACCCCAACACGACACCCCCGACACCCCGACCCCGACACTCCGACCCTAACACGATACCCCGACACCCCGACACTGCACCCCCGACCACGACACAGCACCCCTACCCCGACACGACACCCCCGACACCCCGACCCCGACATGACACCCCCGACACCGCCGACACCGCCGACACCGCCGACACCCCCGACACCCCAACACCCCTAGATTTAGTTTGGTTTAGTATAGGTTTTTTTATGTTTTTAAGAATAAACAAGAAAGATGAAAAAACTAAGTAAAAGAAGAAGAGGAAGAAGAAGAAGAAGAAGAGGAAGACGAGGAAGAAGAAGAAGATGAAAAATAAAGAACAATAAGTAGAAGAAGAAGAAGAAGAAGAAGTAGAAGAAGAAGATGAAAAAAACAAGTAGAAGTAGAAGATGAAAATAAGAAGTGGGAAAAGTAGAAAAAGAGGGTCGCTGATTGTAGAGGGTCGCCGAGGGAAAAGAGGGTCGTCGCCAAGTGGTCAGGGGGTCGAGGATCGAGCGGAAAAGGAGTCGAGCGTCGACCCCGACATGACACCCCCGACACCGCCGACACCGCCGACACCGCCGACACCCCCGACACCCCAACACCCCTAGATTTAGTTTGGTTTAGTATAGGTTTTTTTATGTTTTTAAGAATAAACAAGAAAGATGAAAAAACTAAGTAAAAGAAGAAGAGGAAGAAGAAGAAGAAGAAGAGGAAGACGAGGAAGAAGAAGAAGATGAAAAATAAAGAACAATAAGTAGAAGAAGAAGAAGAAGAAGAAGAAGTAGAAGAAGAAGATGAAAAAAACAAGTAGAAGTAGAAGATGAAAATAAGAAGTGGGAAAAGTAGAAAAAGAGGGTCGCTGATTGTAGAGGGTCGCCGAGGGAAAAGAGGGTCGTCGCCAAGTGGTCAGGGGGTCGAGGATCGAGCGGAAAAGGAGTCGAGCGTCGACCCCGACACGACACCACTGACATCTCGACCCCTGACACGACACCCCGACACGGCACCCCCGACCCCGACACAACACCCCTACCCCGACACGATACCCCCGACACCACGACCCCGACACAACATCCCCGACTCCCCGACCCGACACGACACCCCCTACACCCCGACCCCGACATGAGATGGGTCATATATTTGTGAATTATGAGTTAGGTCATATATTTTTGGATTTTTTATACAAAACATCATATTTATGTTGATCAGGTGGATTTAAATGTGCAGTTGGTTCGTCAATGCGAGGGTCTGGTGTTCGATGACCTCCCCGTGCGTTCGACGAGCTCCGCCCCTGCGTTCGTGGGTGAGCACAAATGACATCTTCTTTGTTCCCCCCTTCATTTCCTCTGTTCCGATCTTCGTGCCGATGAAACTTGCTAGCTATAGCTGTCTTCAATCATCAGTATGCGTGACCACTATGTGTATCCCGTTCCAAAGGGTTACATCTATAAATATGCATTCACTAGCATATTTATAGCCGCGATTCTTTCGAATTGTCCAACGTTATCCATGGAAAGCTCGAGTATGTGTAGATTGGGTTCGTTTTCCCATACTCTCTGCTCCAGATCCGATGCAGAATTTTGTCAGTGCCTCCCTGTTGTTCTCTGGGTACACATCCTCTCTGCTTATTGCCGAGACGTGTATCAGGAGAACAGCGGAGAGGTGCTACCGAAATTGTGCTTCAGATCCGGAGCAGAGCATGGGAAAACAAACCCAATCTATACATATTCATGTGGGATAAGGACCTATCTTTATCTACTAGCGTCTAGGTTGCATCGACGTAATAAATCTAACAAACTCTTTAACTGATGAATATGGTTTGCTGAAGTATGTATTTTTTTGTGTGTGTCCAGTAGTTAGGCAAGATGAGTGATCGTGGGTGGATGTACACCGGTCACACTAGTAAGAAAGACATGACCCGTGAATGGATAACAAAAACCAAGGAGTTTTTGAGAGTCACATTTGCAAATGGATAGAAAATAACATGGTGCCCTTGTGTCGATTGCAACAACTTTAAGAAGAACTCAGAGTTTGAAATGATCAAACACCCGCAGAAGTGGGGTTTTACGCCTAATTATATGGTCTAGAGATTTCATGGTGAGTCTGCCCAACGTGCTAGAGCTGAGGTGGTTCGTCGTTGCACTGACGAGCATGGTACCAGGATCGAAGACATGGTGCAAGACTTTGATGATGCTCGGGATTCGGACGATGAGATGGAGGAATCTGCAAAGGCCTTCTATGAAATGTTGGAGTCTTCAAAACGTCCTCTCCATGAGCACACTGAGCTTTGTCAGCTGGATGCCATCATGCAAGTAATGGCTCTGAAGGCTCAGTTTAACCTGGGCAGAGAATGCTACGACGCGATGATAACGATATTTGGACGCTTTCTACCCAAAGGCCATGTATTTCCAACAAACATGTACCGGTCGGACAAAATCTTACGTGCGCTTAAGATGCCCTATGAGAAGATAGATGCCTATGAGAATGGATGTCCCTTATTTAGGCTTGAGTATGCGGGATTCAACTATTGTCCCATTTGCAATACTTCCAGGTATGTTCTGGTAGACAACGGTATGAGTGAGAAGAGTCAGACCAACATCCTAGTCAATGTTCTTCGGTATCTGCCAATCATATCTTGACTTCAACGCATTTTCATGGTCGAAGAGACGGCCAGATAGATGACGTGGCATAAATTGGGAAAAAGAACAGAACTAGATACAGATGGGAATCCGATGTTGGGACACACTTCAGACGCTTTATCCCTGAGGATGAATGGCTAGTACTGGCAGAGCTAAGCTATTTCTTCCATGCTCTTTGTGCGAAAGAACTATCGCCTGACGTGCTAGACGAACTAGAAGAGTTGGTGCCGGAGTTGATCTGCAAGTTAGAAAAGATCTTTCCACCGGGCTTGTTTAATCTAATGCAGCATTTGATTTTGCATCTCCCGACCGAGGCAAGATTGGGGGGCCTGTGAAAAATCGTTGGTGCTTCACAACTGAGAGGATGCAGAAGACGCTTCGAGCAAAATGTAAAAATAAACATAGAGTTGAAGCATCGATGGCAGAGGCATTCATTACTAAGGAGGTGACAAACTTTGTGACAGCATACATAGCCAAGAATCGTCATTTGCATAATCCTAAGCCTCGATACAATGATGGCGACCGTGAAAAAATTCGATCCAACCTCAGCCTATTCAAAGGGAAGCTCGCATCAGCCGGTGCTTCGAAAGCAATAGCGTTGGATGTCGAAGAATGGCGGACCATTTCATTGTATATCTTCAACAACCTAACAGAAGTGCGGCCGTACATCGAGTAAGTTATCGGTACATTATTTCGCAAGTTCTAATTACTTTGAATTGCTCTTATTCCCGGATATGTGATACAGTTGATACGTCGCCAAATTCTCGCGTGGAGCGGTGATCCAAAATGATTCCAACGACGAGTATGAGCTTCTGGCAAAGCATGGAGGCGGCTATCCCGGTTTCATCTCTTGGTTCAAGCAAACAGTAATTTCCATTAGACGATTTCATTTCTTCATCTAGTTTGCGGCTAATGCAACAATCCTTTCGTATTAAACTTGTAGGCTAATGCAGAGTCTATGGACTCCGAATTGAGACAAGTCGCTAATGGTTTTGACTATAAAGGTCCGTTCATTTGACAAATACGACATCAACGGGTATCGCTTCCATAATTTTTGCAAAGAGCTATCTATGGCCAACAGAAAGTCTACAAATAGTTGTATCTCCATTGTCGGCGAAGGAGGGGTCGAGTATTATGGAAGAGTTGAAGCAATTTATGAACTTACATTCTTTGGTGAAAACCCACCAAACGTCGTAGTCTTGAAATGTTATTGGTTCCAGCCGAAGGAGACTAGAAGGACTCATGAACATATAGGGCTAGTCGAAATCAAACAAAGCACCCATTTAGATGTTCCCGATGTCTATATTATGGCTCAACAAGCGACCCAAGTTTTCTATCTACCGTGGGCCTGCCAAACGGATCCAAATCTGAATGGTTGGGATGTCATTTATGATATGCCGCCATATTTTAGACCACCTCCCCTCAATGAAGATGATTATGAACCTCACATTAACCCAGACACATATGAAGGAGAATTCTTCCAAGAAACATGTGTTTCCAAAAAACGTTTCAAGAACTGCTCTACTTCACCCCAGAACATTGAGGTAGACAACAACAGTGAATCCGACTTCACCCCTGAGCCGGAACAAGAAGAGACGGAAGAAGAAGAAGTTACTGCTGTGGATGACGTGTCAATGCTTGACTGATTACATAAAGGAGGCCTTCCACATGTTGATGCATTTATTGATGATGCTGATCAGCACATCATTACTGAGAGTGATGATGATTATGCATTTATTGATCCGGAGCATATATAGACGATGAAGATTAATATTAGTAATGTTTGGTATTCAATTATTATTATGTACATATATATTTTTAATTAGTTCATGTTATTAGGTATTTCATTTTTTATGTTGAACTAATTTCGTTCACTCTTTGTCATTGCAGGTGTTGATAGATGGTGGGCGCGGGTCGAGAGCATTCTGAGCCTCCTTCCTCGGCGCGTGCTGGGAGGGGTGCTATTATTCCACCCCAGCAACTCCGAAAAGCGCTGGTACACAGTATGCAGACACCGGCGGGTGCTTGTTCTTCGACCGGGAGAGGTCGGGGGAAGAGGAAAGAGAGGTGCTAGAGGTAGGAAGGCTGTTGCGCCTTCCTCGCCACCACCCCCAGCTGATTCTCCCGACCACAGGAGTGCTCCGTCTTAGGTGGACCCATCTGAATTGGACCCATTTCGGACTTCGATCACCGAGCCTCGAGCCGACAAGCCTCGGGTCACCGAGCCTTCGTCCCAGGAGACTCCGGTCCCAGGGTCTTCGTCCCAGGAGACTCCGGTCCCAGAGTCTTCGTCCCACTTGACTCCGGAGGCTAGTGGCCATGCTGATGGTGGCGAGGACAACTTTTCCGAGGATAGCTATAGCGAGGGCGAGCTGGTTGAGCAGATAAACAAGGTCTACCAGCTTGGTTATACAAAGCTCCCGCCCATGTCGACGACCCGCGATCAGAGGTGGTTGATTGTGCCTAATGCGGAGAAGTAAGTGCATTTACTCTTTTTTAACCTTTTGCCTTCATGTTTCTTCAAATTAATATCTAATGTGTTGGCCTTGTCATACTGCAGGGGTTGGGAACACGACCCTGGTGTACGCGGGCCCAACCAGGTCCTTGGTGTGCTTCTTCGTGACCACTTCCCGGGGAAGGTCCAGTTGCCCAGTGAGGGTGACGTTCCACAGGTAGCACTGACCTAGGAGCTATACATGGCTGCCCCAGCCCCACCGGAGGAGAGGATTGATGATGTCTTGTGTGAGACAGTGGCCGACATTGTGATCCGTCAGTTTTGGATAATTTCTCCTTTACAGAATTAAAAATCAACAACACCTAGTAATTGTACTAATTAGTGTTGTCTTGTTTGATTGCAGACCTTCTACATGTGTCTTGAGGAACACGAGGCAGACACGTCTATTGTTCTCGTAGCAGAGTGCAAGCGCCTACTTTAGAACTTACGGCACGAGGCTCGGGTGTAGGCTATTCGAGACTACTACGCCTCGACTAACATTAAGAGCGCCAAGAAGAAGTGCCGTAAAAAATTCAGAGTAAGGAGAAGTACATGAAGGTAATTACCTATTCTTAAGGCCTTGTACTTAGTTTCCTTGATTTGATTCGTAGGCGTAGCGCTGAATTTTCTCTTGTCTAACTTAGGTGCCCCCGAGATGGTGTGCGGATAGGATGGACTGTTGGGAGGCATTGGTGGATGAGTGGTACTCTCCCAAATGGCTAGCCGACCACAACAAGGCCAAGGATAAGCTTGCCCAAATGAAAGGTGTGCCACACCATCAAGGGAGCTCCAACCTGTTTGAGTACGGAGATCACTGGGTATGTGGTTTGCTTCATGATTCATGCAATTTCATTCTTCATGCTAGCTTGAGCCCTTAACTAATATTTTGTTCCTCTCTTTTAGGCACGACAAAACAAGAAGGAGGTGCCACCGCTGTTCGGCCTCTATGCCATGGCCCATACTGCCTCTAACAAGAAGGCCAAGGCATTCTCTAAGGATGACCTCGATCATCAAGAGAGCTTTAGCAACATCTCCTCCCACAACAAGCTCGTGAGGTACAAAGATGAGGGGAAGGCGAGGAAAGGGGGGGACTTCAACCCAAGCCAGAGTCCTTTTGAACCAGAGCTCGTGATGATATCTGGTGGCGGGAGGCCCCATGGCTCAGTAGCCATTGGGGATGGACTGATACGTTGTCCTAGAACTCTCCCGGAGATCAAGAAGCGCCAGACGAGCTCCGATCCTGAGATAAGGCCTCGACCACGGCCAATGGAGCTCGCCATCGAGGCTAGGGCCTAGGAGCTTCTGGCGGAGCCAAACATGCAGGCGAAACAGAGGGAGAGTGACATAGAGGAGAGGATGGCTAGGCTGTTGGAGGAGGAGAGGAACCGGAACGACGCATCTCACCGGGCCCTATACGAGCTCCTCGTGGTAAGTTTCTCCTACATATTAGCCAAATCATGCACGTAATGTTCGTTTCATCACTAACTAATATGACTGACTCGCGAAAACAAAATGTGCAGATCGTGTGCCAGAACAATGGTTAGACCCCTCCGTCGATGCCCTAGATTGCTATAACGCCCACGGTGAGTTTCATTTGAATGGTCATTAGTTACTAGTATTCACATTTGAGTTGCATCATGCTAAGAAGACATTGCAAATGATCTTTGGTGCAGCGTGCCTCTCGACAAGCATCGACCGGTCCTTCTGCGTCTGCCGCAACCCCAACCGGTCTTTCTCCATCTCACCCTGGGGCAAACCCGGCCGGTCCTTCACCTCCATGATGATGGTAAGTTTTCCCAAGTGTTTTGCTTAACAAATGCATACTTAGCTTAAGAAATGACCAATTTAGCTCCAAAATGACCTATACATAGCTTCTTTAGTTCATTTATGACATACTAAGCATACTTAGGTAAAAAATGGCATGATAACCTTGGTTTAGCTCCAAAATGACATAGACTTAGCTTATTTTCCTCCAAAATGACAAAATAACCTTACCTACCTCCAAAATGACCTATTATAACTAGGATAGATCTAACATTACCTACACTTGCCATTTTGTCCTCCAAAATGAGTAAATATGATTAGTTAGCTCAAAAATGGCATAACTACCTAGGTTAGCTCAAAACTGACCTATACTTAGCTTCTTAAGTTCATTTGTGACATACTTAGCATACTTCAGTAAAAAAATGGCATGATAACCTTGGTTTAGCTCCAAAATGACATAGACTTAGCTTTTTTCCTCGAAAATGACATAATAACCTTACGAAGCTCCAAAATGACCTATTTACCTAACTTAGCTCTAAAATGACCTAGACTTAGCATTTTTACCTAGCTTGGCTAAAAAATGGCATTTTTACCTACCTTAGTTAGAAGAAAAAGAAGAAGAAGATAAAGAAGAGGAGAGGAGAAAAAGAAAGATAAGAAAAATTATTCCTCTTCTTCTTCTTCTTCTTCTTCTTTTTCTTCTTCTTCTAGCTAGTCTTCTTCTTCTTCTTCTAACTTTCTTCTTTACCAATTTGCAGATTTGCTTTAGATGAGGAAGCTTGCGTTGATGGAGTCTACTCTTCTCATTGTTCTTCCTTTTTGTTTTGATTGTGTACGATGAACTTTGTTGTTGGATATCTTGTTGGAAACTTATTATATATGTTTTTGGAAACTTGTAGTTGGACATGTGTTGGTAACTTGTTGGATATGTGTTGGTATGCTTGTTGAAAGTATTTTGAAATGTGTATATATATATATGTATGAAATTCCGTGAAATTGAATGAATTTAAGAAAAAAACAGAAAAAACTGGGCTATACAGGTTCTTTGCCGTCAGCTAGGAGATGGCAAAGCTGCCATGTGGCAGCTACCTGTGCAACCTAGGGTGGCACTAGGGTGGCCTATGTGGTTTTTTCCGTCTGCTGGCAGACGGCAAGGAACTTTGCATCTTTGTCGTCTGCCAGCTGACGGTAAAGAAGCCACATAGGCCAGCAAAGAAACCGTTGCTTTGTCGTTTCTTTGCCGTCAGCTGGCAGACAGCAAAGAACTTTGCATCTTTGCCGTCTGTCAGCAGATGGCAAAGCACGCCATTGACCACTTAACGGACATAAGCTGCCACGTGTGCCATCCACGGTCTTTGCCATCTACCAGCAGATGGCAAAGCGCCACTACTAGGGAAAACCTTATAGACAAGAGCCTACTAGTAGTGCTGGAAAAATAAAACCGCTGCTGCTAATTACCAGTAGTGTTGTGTTCCTACAGCGCTACAACTAAGGGCTTAGCAGTAGCGTTGGGCGCTAAGAAATCGCTACTGATAAGGTGGCCCCGTGGACCCTGCCGACACTATTTATACTAACAGCGCTGGGTGGAAGGAAGCGCTACTGCTAAGGCTACTTCCAGTAGCGCTTTATGACATGCAAGCGCTACTGCTAATGTGCCACACGTAGTACCAGCGCTTTTTTGTAAGCAACGCTACTCCTAGTTATGGCTGCTGCCACCTTTTCATCCCCTCCCTCTCTCCCCCACTTTGCCTTCTCTCCCCTCTTTTCCCCTCTCCACTCTTCACCATTGTTGCTCTTCTTCTCTCTTCCTCCTACCTCTCTAATTCTCTCCTCATTAATGTCCCCCTCCATCATAACTCTCCTCCATAAATGGCCTCTCTCACATTATCTCTCTTTCTCCTACCTCTCTTCCTCTCCCCCCATTAATGTCCCCCTCCAACATAACTCCCTCTCCATTAGTTAGTGTTGGGGATATAACCCCACGGTGAGACCCGCCCTGGAGGGCTCCGGGTTAAACCGGATGGCTCGTAGCCAGCCCAAGGATGAGCCGTGAGGACCGGAGGGCCCAGCGAGCGTAGCGGCTCACAGGATGGCCGGCAGGGTGGCCCGGATGAGAAGACCCGGGCGTGTAAGCCACTCGGGGACAACTTGGTCAGGATAGGCAAGAGAAGATAGAGGTAGACTCGGACATGTAATGAGAGTCGGCCACAACTTGTATGACCTGTGGTCTTGACCTCAGTATATAAAGGCAAGACTCGGGGCGACTTAGAGGTCAAGTGATCGAGGGTTACGTCAAGCTTTAGTTCCCTTGTAATCGATACAACAAGCAATACAAGCACAAGCAGGACGTAGGCTATTACCTCACCTTGAGGGGCCGAACCTGGGTAAACTTGTGTCCTTCGTCCCTGTTAACCCCTTTGAGTCCATCACGTTAGCGATGGCCTCGAATCCAAGTCCGTTAACCCGGACATCTGCCGTGATAAATCCACGACAGTTGGCGCCCACCATGGGGCACACGCTTGGTGGTGTTGTGTTCTCGAAGGGCTCTCTCCCGAGGCTCGAAGGATATGTGGTCGGAAGGATCAGCAAGAGTCATCGTGGCCGGTTCTACATCGATGATGCCGGTTGGGGGCTTGATGCTGAGTCTGTGGAGTATGGATTCTGGGTTCCATTCGGTAGGATGCTCGTCTTCATCGGATGGGTTGATGGATCTACACCCGGGCCGGACGTCTGCACCGACATCATCGAGCCGGCTTGGCGTCTATGACCTACATGTAACATGCATCCTGCCCGTGCTAATCCGGGTCAGAAGCATGTCTTCGTAGGCTTCACTCAAGGTACGGATCTGGAAGCATTCGGATCAGAGGAAACTCTCGTCTATTCGTAGGACGAATCTTCAAGTGGAGAAACGGAGTCGGTGTACTAGCTTCGCAACAGCGGACTGGGGGGCTGTGACGACGTCTGCCTTGAGTCAGATTGCTCAGAGTCGGATAATCTTGAGTTTCTGGTTCACGCTGCCATGTTCATGGCGGGCTCAGCCCCGGGTATGAGTAGTACAACCGCAGGAGCCGCCACCTAGGGTGATAACCCACCGCTGCCGGCTCAAGTTCTTGTGGAGCTGATGGACGAGCTCGCGGCTTTAATAGCCACTGAGGTCACACCAGATAATCAAGCAGCTCAAAATTTAGAGATCGCAAGGATCAAGGGCCGGATGACAAAGGAACAACAAATGCTGGATGAGCTAAAGATCCAGATGGAGGAAGAGGCAGAACGTATCAAGGTAGACGCTTTCCGTCTAGGGCTGGAGTAGATATCAGCAGCAGCGGTACATTGAAGAAGGCATGATTCGCATCTACCAGAGTGCTATGAATCAAGGAACCTCTTCAATACTCCTGGCGCGAGGCGAGTAACGGACGCGCCCGAAAGCCGCCCGACGGGGCGACCAGCGACTCATCCGGCCCGGCATAACCAAGCTTCACCCGATGGCTTTCCGATGCCGGCGGGTCATTATTCTAACCCAGCCGAGAATATGGTGGCAGCGGCCACCCGGCTTGAGACAATTTCTATCCTAGATGAAGCAACCTTTGCAGAGGATGTGCGGAACGCCATCGGGTACCTGCAGACGGTAGTGGCCCAGCAGGAGAAATATACACACAACTGGAGTCGTGTTCATTCAACTGCTCTTCCTAGCCGCAGCTTTAGCCGGCGCTACGAGTCACCAGCAGGCTCCAGCAGCAACCAGCACAGAGAAATTCCGATGGGTCACCGGCCGGGTAGAGACACGTCAGCATTTGTAAACCATGCGGGAAGCCCGCAAGAGACGCCAGCTAGGCCGGCTCACCAGGAGCCTGTACCTTCCATTTTGGTAGGGGCAGGAGTAAACTCCAGGATGGGAGGGCTGCTGTGTTTGTCGTCGGCCCTGTGGAGCGAACGGCTGCCAAGAGACTTCAAAGGGCCACGCAAGGTCCCAAATTATACCGCTGATCTACCCCCGGAGCCCTGGGTGGAGAGTTATGAACTGGCCATGGAGATGCTGGAGGTCAGTGAGGCGGTTTACGCCAAGTATTTCGTCATGATGCTTGAAGGCCCGGCTCGCACGTGGCTAAAGGGGTTACCGCCAAATACCATCAATTCATGGGCGGAGCTCCGGGCCCGGTTCATTAAAAACTTTCAAGGGACGTGCAAGCAACCGATGACCATTGTGGATTTTGATCACTGTGTCCGATAGGAGAATGAGTCGGCCCATCATTGGGTACAGCAGGTCTCGACAATCATCCACTCCTCGGAGTAGATCATAGCGGCCCAGGCGGTACTGATCTTGGAGAAGAACTGCCATTTTATTCCTCTGAAGTAGAAACTCGGCCGGCTCAAACGTACGTGACAGGACATGGGAGAGCTCATGACGGCTCTCACGAAATATGCCGACTGTGACAGTACGAAAGATCCGGGTTCTAATGATGAGAAAGCTGGCCAAGGTAAGAAAGGCAATCAAGGCAAGGGCGCGGCAAACAATGGTAGCCAGAGAAAACGTAAGAATCCAAAGGCCGGGTCAGAGTTGGTGGCTAATACAAACACCCAGCAGAATTACCCCAAAGGCAATAGGAGGTTTAGACCGCCCTTTGGCAGGGATAGCTCTGTTGGAAATATGCCCTAGAGGCAATAATAAATTAGTTATTATCATATTTCCTTGTTCATGATAATCGTTTATTATCCATGCTATAATTGTATTGATTGGAGACTTAAATGCATGTGTGGATACATAGACAAAACCATGTCCCTAGTATGCCTGTAATGGACTAGCTCGTTGATCAAAGGATGGTTAAGGTTGCCTAGCCATGGACATGAGATGTCATTTGATAACGGGATCACATCATTAGGAGAATGATGTGATGGATAAGACCCAAACTACAAACATAGCATATGATCGTGTCAGTTTATTGCTACTGTTTTCTGCATGTCAAGTATATGTTCCTATGACCATGAGATCATGCAACTCACGGATATCAGAGGAGTGCCTTGTGTGTATCAAACGTCGCAACGTAACTGGGTGACTATAAAGGTGCTCTACAGGTATCTCCGATGGTGTTTGTTGAGTTGGCATGGATCGAGACTGGGATTTGTTACTCCGTGTGACGGAGAGGTATCTCAGGGCCCACTCGGTAATACAACATCACAACAAGCCTTGCAAGCAATGTGGCTAAGTGTTAGTCATGGGATCTTGTATTACGGAACGAGTAAAGAGACTTGCCAGTAATGAGGTTGAACTAGGTATGGAGATACCGACGATCGAATCTCGGGCAAGTAACATACCGAAGAACAAAGGGAACGTTATACGGGATTAACTGAATCCTTGACATAGAGGTTCAACCGATAAAGATCTTCGTAGAATATGTAGGAACCAATGTGGACGTCCAGGCCCCGCCATTGGTTATTGACCATAGAGGTGTCTCGGTCATGTCTACATAGTTCTCGAACCCGCAGGGTCTGCACACTTAAGGTTCGGTGACGTTTCGGTAGTGTAGAGTTATGTATGGTGGTGACCGAAGGTTGTTCGGAGTCCCGGATGAGATCCCGGACATCACGAGGAGCTCCGGAATGGTCCGGAGGTAAAGATTCATATATAGGATGTCCCAGCTTGGTCGTCGAAAAAGTTTCGGGCTCATCGGTAGTGTACCGGGAGTATCGGTAGTGTACCGGGAGTGCCGGTAGTGTACCGGGGGACCTCCGGGAGGGGTATTTCGACCCCAAGAGGTCCATGGGCTGTGGGAGAATAATAACCAGCCCTTAGTGGGCTGGGAAAACAGCCACAAAGGCCCATGGCGCAGGAGAGAAAGTCCTAAAGCAAAAAGTGGAAAATCAGCCAATAGGAGGCAATCCTACTCCAACTAGGATTGGAGGTGAAGTAGGATTGCTCCCACCTCCTATTTCGGCCGACCCAAAGGCCTTGGCTCCCTCTCCTCTCCTCTCCTCCTATATATACTAGTGGATTGGGTGGTTTTTGGACAGAATTTCCGGCCACGTGCTACCCGTTCCACCGGTGCATAGTTTCTCCTCTAGATCGTAGTTCCGCAGCGCTTAGGCGAAGCCCTGCCGGAATCACTCCACCTCATCACCGGAGCGCCGTCACGCTGCCGGTGAACTCTCTCTCCTCTCCACCTCCTCTTGCTGGATCAAGACGTGGAGATCGTCATCGAGCTGCACGTGTGCTGAACGCGGAGGTGCCGTCCGTTCGGCGCTAGATCGGAAGGACCGTGATCGAGATCGCGAGGCGGTTCGTGATGAGATCGCGGAACGGATCGTGATGAGTTCGCGGGACAGATCGTGATCAAGATCGTGAGACGGATCATGATGAGATCGCGGGATGGATCGTGATGGGATCGCGGGACGGATCATGATGAGATCGCGGGACGCTCGGCGATTTGGATCGCGAAGAAGTTCGACTACACCAACCGCGTTTCTTAACGCTTCCCGCTTAGCGATCTACAAGGGTACGTAGATCCACTGTCCCTCTCGTAGATGCTCATCACCATGGATAGGTTTGCGTGTTGGTAGGAAAATTTTGTTTCCCATGCGACGTTCCCCAACAGTGGCATCATGAGCTAGGTTGATGGTTCGATGAGATCTCGAGTAGAACACAAAAGGTTTGTGGGCCTTGATGCTTAGATTGCTTCCTCCCTTGGTCGGATTTTGGTTCAGCGGGATTGTGAGATGAAGCGGCGCGGACCAACATTACTCGTACGCTTACGAGAGACCGGTTCCCTCGATGCAACTTGTTGCTTAGATGGCTTGCGGGTGATAGTTTCTCTCACTTTAGTTGGATCGGATCCGAAAAAGTCGGTCCTTGAGAAGGTTGAAAACCAATCTATGTATCACCGTTGTGGTTTATGCATAGGTGAGAATCGTTCTTGCTAGATACCCGTAGCATCCACGTAAAACATGCAACAACAATTAGAGGACGTCTAACTTGTTTTTGCAGGGTATGTTGTGATGTGATATGGCCAATTACATGATGAGATATATGTGATGTATGAGATGATCATGTGATGTATAGAATTTCACGACTTGCATGTCGTTGAGTACGGCAACCGGCAGGAGCCATAGGGTTGTCTTTAATTATTGTATGACCTGCGTGTCAATCATTAAGCGCTATATAATACTTTACTTTATCGCTAAGCGGTAGCAATAGAAGTAGAAGCAGGGCTGGCGCCACAACCCCAATGGAAACACATTGATGGAGATCAAGATGATGGAGATCATGGTGTTGTGCCGGTGACGATGGAGATCATGCCGGTGTTTCGAAGATGGAGATCTTAAACACAAGTTCATGGCCATATCATGTCACTTATGAATTGCATGAGATGTTAATCCTTTTATGCACCTTGTTTTGCTTAGTACGGCGGTAGCATTATAAGGTGATCCCTCACTTGAATTTCAAGATGAACTGTGTTCTCCCCGAGTGTGCACCATTGTGAAAGTTCGTCGTGTTGAGACACCACGTGATGATCGGGTGTGATAGACTCTACGTTCACATACAACGGGTGCAAGCCAGATTTGCACGCGCAGAACACTCGGGTTAAACTTGACGAGCCTAGCATGTACAGACATGGCCTCGGAACACGAGAGACCGAAAGGTCGAACATGAGTCATATAGTAGATATGATCAACATAATGATGTTCACCATTGCAGCCACCTCAACTCACGTGATGATCGGACTTGAGTTGGTGAATTTGGATCATGTATCACTCGAATGATCGGAGGGATGTCAATTTGAGTGGGAGTTCTTAAGTAATATGATTAATTGAACTCATTATCATGAACATAGTCAAAGTGTCTTTGCAAATTATGTTGTAGATTACTAGCTCGCGATGTAGCTCCCTTAAATTTGTATATGTTCCTAGAGAAATAGAGTTGAAAGATGTTGGTAGCAATATTGCGGACTGGGTCCGTGATCTGAGGATTGTCCTCATTGCTGCACAGAAGGCTTATGTCCTTAATGCACCGCTCGGTGCGCCACCCCCTCTAGCGTCGTCTATAGATGTTGTGAACATCTGACACGCACGTTTCGATGACTACTTGATAGTTTAGTGCGTCATGCATTACGGCTTAGAATTGAGGCTCCGAAACGTTTTGAACGTCACGGAACATATGAGATGTTCTAGGGGCAGAGATTGTGATCTCAGGCTCGTGCCTGTGTTGTGAGATATGAGATCTCCAACAAGATTCTTTGCCTGTAAGATGAAGGAGAATAGCTCAATCGTTGAGCATGTACTCAGATTGTCTGGGTACTACAATCGCTTGAATCCAATGGGAGTTGTTCTTCCAGATAAGATTGTGATTGATATAGTTCTCCAAGTCACTGTCACTAAAGCTACTAGAACTTAGTGATGAACTATAATACACCATGGATAGAAGTATTGATCCCTGAGCTGTTCGCGATGTTTGACACCGCGAAGGTAGAAATCAAGAAGGAGCGTCAAGTGTTGATGGTTAATCAAACCACTAGTTTCGAAAAGGGCAACAGCAAGGAGGGAAACTTCATGGATAGCAAGTCAGTTGCTGCTCCAGTGAAGCAACCCAAAGTTGAAGTCAAACTAGAGACTAAGTGCTTCTATTATGAGGTGAGAGGTCGCTGAAGCGGAACAACCCTAGATACTTGGTAGATAAGAAGGCTGGCAACATCGACAGAAGTATATTTGATATATGAGTTATTGATGTGTACCTTGCTAGTACTCCTAGTAGCACCTGGGTATTGGATACCGGTTCGGTTGCTAAATGTTAGTAACTCGAAATAAAAGCTACGGAATAAATGGAGAACTAGCTAAGGGTGAGGTGACGATGTGTGTTGGAAATGTTTCCAAGGTTGATGTGATCAACATCGCACGCTCTCTCTACCTTCAGGATTAGTGACGAACCTAAATAAATGTTATTTGGTGTTTTGCGTTGAGCATGAACATGATTAGATCATGTTTGTTGCAATATGGTTATTTATTTAAGTCAGAGAATAATAGTTATTCTGTTTACATGAATAATACCTTCAATGGTCATGCACCCAGTGAGAATGGTTTGTTGAAATCTTGATTGTAGTAATACACATGTTCATAACATTGATGTCAAAAGATACAAAGTTAAATAATGATAGTACCACATACTTGTGGCACTGCCGCAAAATGTCATATTGGTATAAAGTGCATGAAGAAACTCCATGGTGATGGATATTTGGACTCATTCGATTTCGAATCGGTTGAGACATGCGAACCATGCCTCTTGGGCAAGATGACTAAAGGACCCCGTTGGATGGAGCGGGCAAGTGATTCATTGGAAATGATACATGTTGATGTATGCAATCTAGTGAGTCTTGTAGCGTGAAGTGGATATCGTTATTTTCTTACCTTCACTGATGATTTGAGTAGATATAGTGTATATTTACTTAATGAGGAGGTGCCGTCCGTTCGGCGCTAGATCGGAAGGACCGTGATCGAGATCGCGAGGCGGTTCATGATGAGATCACGGAACGGATCGTGATGAGTTCGCGGGACAGATCGTGATCAAGATCGTGAGACGGATCATGATGAGATCGCGGGACGGATCGTGATGGGATCGCGGGACGGATCGTGATGAGATCGCGGGACGCTCGGCGATTTGGATCGCGAAGAAGTTCGACTACACCAACCGCATTTCTTAACGCTTCCTGCTTAGCGATCTACAAGGGTATGTAGATCCACTCTCCCTCTCGTAGATGCTCATCACCATGGATAGGTTTGCGTGTGCGTAGGAAAATTTTGTTTCCCATGCGACGTTCCCTAACAAGCTCTTCCTCGAACATGGAGGAGTTACTTAAGCGACCTTGTCCAAATCACAGTCTGCCTGATTAGCCGGCAAACCACAAATGGGGGAATGGCAATTTTATGTAGAAGTACAAGCGATATTTCACACAACCTAACAATCGAGATGGTGGTCCGCCAGGCGGCTCAGGACATGATGGGTCAGGAGCTGTTTTTGGTTCTGGCGGCTCAGGGTCCAGTCATCCGGGTAAGGATAATCAAGGGGGACACCAACCGCATTCTGGTAACAATAATCAGCAACAATAGCGTAAACAGTCTAGTTTTCAGAGTAATCCGAAGCAGCTCAGCTCTAGGCAGTACCACGTTTTCACAACCGGTCTCAACAAACGGGACCAGAAGTTGCGAAAGCGGGTAGTTAATGCAATTACACCGGCTCTTCCGCAGTACTTAAAGTGGTCTGAATATGACATAACATGGAGCTGAGAAGATCACCCGCCACGTGTCGATGACCCGGGGCGGCTCGCTTTGATTGTAGCCCCCCAGGTGGGCGGATATATGGTGAACAAGGTGCTCATGGATGGCGGCAGCAGCATAAACATCCTTTACTATGACACTTTTGGCGGACGAAGTTGCTTGACAAGGATTTAAAACCTTCATCCACCGTCTTTCATGGTGTGGTTCCGGGTAAGTCGGTGCGTCCGGTGGGTAGGATTTCGTTGGAAGTGGCTTTTGGCGATGAGTACAATTACAGGGCGGAATCCTTGTGGTTCGAAGTGGTCAAGATCAAGAGTCCTTATCATACGATATTTGGATGGACGGCTTATGCTAAGTTCATGGCTAGGCCCTGCTATGTTTACTTGCAGATCAAGATGCCCAGCTTAAATGGTACCATTATCGTTCATGGTAATCGAAATACGGCTATTGAGTGTGAAGAAGGAGATGTGGCTTAAGCGGAGTCCAGTTGCGCCCAGGAGGAACTTAAGTTCTATAAGGAGAATGTTGATCTGGAGGATATGACCCCGCTGAAAAAGCCCACGACGGAGGTTGAGCCTCCCCTCAAGTTTTCGGCGAATGATACCAAGACAGTAGATTTCATCCCGGGCGACTCATCTAAGCAGTTCATCATCGAATCTCACATGGATCCCAAATAGGAAAGTGCGCTCATCGAATTCATCCATGAGAATCAGGACATCTTCGCATGGAAACCTTCTGACATGTCGGGTGTACCAAGAGAGTTCGCTGAGCACAACCTTAATGTGGATCCAAAGTTTAAGCCGATCAAACAGTTTTTGCGGCGGTTCAATGAGGAGAGGCGCAAGGCTATTGGGGAAGAAGTTGTCCGGCTCTTGGCAGCAGGTTTTATCATTGAAGTTTGTCATCCGGAATGCTTGGCTAACCCGGTGCTCGTGCTCAAAAAGAATGGCACATGGCGTATGTGTGTGGATTACACGGACCTTAACAATGCTTGTCCGTCTAATCCATTCACTCTCCCGCGTATTGATCAGATCATTGATGCTACGGCGGGGTGTGAAAGTTTGTGCTTCCTGGATGCGTACTCAGGTTATCATCAAATCAAGATGGCGGTTAAAGACCAGGAGAAAACAACTTTTATTACACCCTTTGGGGCATTCTGCGATGTCTCTATGCCTTTCGGGCTCAAAAGTGCCCAAGCGACTTACCAGCAATGCGTGCAAAACTGCCTTCACAGTCAGATTGGCCGTAATGTTCATGCTTATGTAGATGACATCGTGATCAAATCTAGAAAGAAGGAGACTCTCTTGGAGGATTTAAAAGAAACTTTTGACAATCTCCGGATCTACAAGATGATGCTTAACCCGACCAAGTGTGTCTTTGGTGTTCCGGCGGGCAAGCTTTTGGGTTTCCTGGTCTCTGAGCATGGTATCGAGGCTAACCCAGACAAAATCAAGGCTGTTACCTCTTTGGGAGAGCCGGCTTGCATTAATGATGTTCAGCGCTTGGCAGGGAGGATTGCTGCGTTGAGCCGGTTCATAAGCCATCTTGGAGAGAAGGCTATTCCTTTATATCAAATGATGAAGAAGACACACACATTTGTTTGGAGTAAAGCGGCGGGTGAAGCACTTGAGGCGCTTAAAAAACAGTTCACTGAGCCGCCAGTGTTGGCTGCTCCTGCTGAAAAAGAACCGTTACTCCTTTATGTGGCGGCTAATAACCGGGCTGTGAGTGCTGCAATCGTGGTTGAGCACAAGGAGGCTGGAAAGGAGTATCCAGTGCAAAGGCCGGTTTATTATATCAGTGAGGTCCTGACAGAGTCTAAGCAAAGGTATCCACATTGGCAAAAGCTGGTATATGGGGTCTTCATGGCCAACCGCAAGTTAAAACTCTATTTCTTAGGGCACCAAATAACTGTGGTCAGTTCTGCTCCTGGGGGATATTATCCAGAACAAAGAAGCCATGGGAAGGATTGCTAAGTGGGCATTGGAGCTACGACCTCTCAATGTAAAATATGTGCCTCGCATAGCTATCAAGTCCCAAGCCCTTGTGGATTTCATAAATGATTGGACGGAGTATCAAGCTCCCGAGGAAAAGCCGGATAACACATACTGGACTATACACTTCGATGGATCCAAGGAATTAGAGGGGTCAGGGGCAGGAGTTGTTCTGACATCCCCCAAGGGTGATAAATTTTATTATGTGCTCCGGCTGATGTTCCCCTGCAATAACAATGCGGCTGAATATGAAGCTTTGCTTCATGGTCTTCGGTTAGCCAAGGAGGTGAATTTGAGCCGAGTCAGGTGTTTGGGCGACTCAGATCTGGTGGCTCAGCAAGTTTCTGGCACTTGGGATTCCAAGGACCTGCGGATGGCGGCTTACCGTCAGGCGGTTGATGTTATTGCAGGGCACTTCAAAGGATATCAGGTAGATCACATTGATCATCGCAGAAATGAGGTGGCTGATGCCTTATCACGATTAGGCTCTCAACGAAAGCCGGTGCCACCCAATGTCTTTTTGGACCTCTTACACCATCAGACTATCAAGATACATTCAGAAGAAGATTTGGTTGTTCCTGACCCGGAGGCAGAATTAGTGGCGGCTCTGCATGCTATCCCAGATTGTACTATTCTCTATTTGGCCTATTTGACCCGGGGCGAGTTACCTGAGGATGAAGACCTGGCCAGAAAGATCACCCGGCATTCTGAGTCCATGACAATAGTCAATGGTGAGTTGCATAAATGCAGTGTGACGGGAGTCTTTCAACATTGTGTTTCACTAGAGGAGGGCCGACAGATCTTGAATGAAATCCATATTGGTGATTGTGGACACCACGCCAGCTCGAAATCTTTGGTGGCCAAGGCTTTCCGGCACGGGTTTTTCTGGTTGACGGCTCATAAAGATGCGGAGGACCTAGTCCATAAGTGTGACAGCTGTCAGAAGTTTGGTCGGCGTGCTCATATCCCGGCTCAGGAGTGAAGGATGATACCAATTACTTGGCCGTTTGCGGTTTGGGGCTTTACATGGTGGGACCTTTCAAGATATCCAAGGATAAGAAAACACACCTCCTAGTGGTGGTGGACAAGTTTACCAATTGGATAGATGCAGAGCCGGTCAGCAAATGTGACGCGGCTACGGTAGTTTTATTTATCAAAAAGTTGATCTACCGTTTTTCTTACCCACACAGCATCATCACTAATAATGGTACAAATTTGTCCAAGGGGGCTATGAAAAAATTCTATGACGAAGAGCATATCCGGCTTGATGTTTCAGCAGTGGCGCATCCACAGTCCAACGGTCAGGCGGAGCGTGCCAATCAGGAAATTTTAAGAGGGATTAAACCGTGACTTATGGTTCCTTTGCAGTGAACACCCGGGTGTTGGGTGGAAGAATTACCCTCCGTCTTATGGAGCATCAGGACCACCCCTAACAGATCTACGGGTTTCACGCCTTTCTTTGTGGTGTACGGGGCCGAGGCAATTTTGCCCAGTGACATCCGACATGACTCGCCAAGGGTAACGGCTTACGGTTAGGCGGACAATGAGAGGACACGTCAAGACGCATTGGATGCTCTGGAAGAGGCGCGAGAGTTAGCAGTGGCCCGGTCGGCAATTTATCAACAAGACTTGTGTCGCTATCACAGCCGTAGGGTCAAGACCCGGACGTTCCAGGAGGGCAACTTAGTGCTCCGGTTGATTCAGGACCAGACAAATATGCATAAGCTCTATCCTCCATGGGAAGGACCTTTTGTAGTCGGCAGAAATCTCAACAATGGGTCATATTACCTCATCGATATCCGAGATGACTCAGATACGGCGGGTCAGGAGACCCGCCGGCCGTGGAATATCGCGCATCTCCGGCCTTATTTCACTTAAGGGTGTAGATACCCCTCATCGTACACTATCATTGTACATGTCATAGTTATATCAAATAGTGTCACTACCAAAGCAAAATCCTGGCTCAGGAATATGAGTCGTGGCACCAGGCGTTATGCCACAAAATCCCAGCTCAGGAAAATGAGTCGCGGCACCAGGCGTTATGCCACAAAATCCCGGCACAGGAAAATGAGTCGCGGCACCAGGCGTTATGCCACAAAATCCCGGCTCAGAAAAATGAGTCGCGGCACCAGGCGTTATGCCACAAAATCCCGGCTCAGGAAAATGAGCCGCGGCACCAGGCTTTATGCCACAAAACAAAAATCCGGGTCAGGAAAATGAGTCATGGCGAGGGCGGCTTCTTACCTTTGGGTACAACTTCTAAGGCCTATCCGCCGGCGGGTTACGCCGTACTGCTGAGGGGGGCTTCTTACCGACGGGTATCGCTTCTACCACCCTATCGGCTGGATTTATGCCAAATTTCCGGCTAACACGTTTAGCCGCGGTTATGAGAGGTTTTTACCGACGGGTAGCTAACGTCTTATGACCCGCGAACGGCGGCTTCTTACCTTCGGGCATAGCTTATAATACCTATTAGCTGGCTTTAGGCCACGTAAAACGGCTAAGGTAAATTAGTTGCGGCGAACGGCGGCTTCTTACCTTCGGGTATAGCTTATAACGCCTATTACCAGCCTTATGGCACAAAAATCCGGCTCTGGAAAATGAGTCACGGCAAGAGCATACAAATCTGTATAAAAGGTTCAAGAGCATACAAAGACAATTTCAGCTAAAAAGCCGGATCATCTTATAAAGCATAATGACATAAGGTTCAGGAGAAGCAAAATTAAACATCTAGTCTATTACATACACTCTAGAGGAGCTCAAAATTTCAAACAAGTCTTTTCAAACGCCACCCGGCAGGTTCAGGAGAGTCGGTGGTTACAAGTTTTTTCAAGAAGGGACTAACTAGCTACCGGGTCATCCTGCTCTGGCTCTTTGGTGGCCCTGATCTAGAGGTTGTCCAAATCCCAGTTGCAGTTCGTTAGAGCCGCAAAAGAACCTTCGTCAAAATAACAAGACGGGTCAAGGTCAGGAGCAAAGAAGTCCTTACTGCGGGCAGGCGTCAAGTCTTTGCACTCGTAAAGTGGGCCACGGATTCTTTTTTGATCCAGGCCATAAGCCGCCTGGTAGGTCGTCAGATTAGCTTCTTCCGCTAAGACGGAAGCTAGTACTTGGGATTCCTTCACGCACCGGCTGTAGTCAGCATCAATGAACTCTGAGCCGTCGTCTTTCTTTGAAGGGAATCCATCCATCATCTCGGCTGATGTTAGACCCGAAGAAAAGGCCAAAGCCCGGCTGATGCCCGCAATGGCCCCTTGGCGGGTGACTGACTTCTTGAGTTAGGCAATCTGTTTAGGCATGGTGGAAAAGAGCTCCAAGACACCCTTGAGAGTCTTCGGAATCTTATCTTTGTATTGCATGGCTTTAATAGTGCACACCGCGCTGCAGTACAGTTGCTCAGTCAAAGTGCATATGGCCTTCAATGGCAGCAGACTATCACAAGCCAGTTGCCATCTCCTAGGGCCTACATAAGACGGACATTTCAAGATGAGTCGCCAGTACAAGTGTTATCTAGCCATTGAAGCACAAGTTGTCAGAAGCTTAACAAAGAGGGTGGCTATCATCTTGGTATTTTGGCACTTCGGGGCTTGGAGTTCATCGGATACAGCTATCAACCGTTGATCGACATCACTCGCCCGCTTGGTCAAAGAGATCTTCTCAGACTCAGCTGACTCTTTAAAAGCAGCAAAGTCGGCCTTGATTATGGCGAACTCCTTACAGAGGAGCCGGCACTTTTCATCGGTGGCACTTCGAGCCGTTTGTTGAGCCGCCAGGTTGGTCTTCAGATCCGTCAACTACGACCCGACCTCGTTTAAAGCTTCCTATGGCATATCAAAATGCAGAATAAGTCGCCAGGATGGAATTTTATCTGATGATGAAGATTAAGACAAAATTATGCAAGTTTCAAGCAGATTGCAAGCAATATGTTTGACACTTGGGGGTTAATGTATATTTGATCTCCAAGATTACAGTGCAGTTCCGGCTCATCTTCATCAAATTAATCCGGAACTTGGGGTCTACAATTGGCTCTTAAAACTATCCACATTAAAGCTCCGACTCAACTTTATCAAAATTGATTCGGCCCTTGGGGTCTACAATTGGCTGTTCAAAATATCTACAATGAAGCTCCGACTCAACTTTATCAAAGCTGAGCCGGCCCTTGGGGACTATGGATTTATATTTTCTATAGAGGAAAGACCCGGTTCAACTTTTAACTAGATTGAGCCGGCCCTTGGGGGCTAAATAAGGTTATAGCAAGAAGCGGAGTACCTCATATTTTTTCTTCATCAAGCTGACCAGCCGAAGCTCCAGATCTCGGCTGGTGGAAAGCCGATTCACATAACTGGTGTGAAGTTCTTCGGTCGTCAACTTCTCAAAGGAAGAAGAGTCAAAATCCAGTTTCTTTGAAGCCTCGGTCGGCTCTTTATGCCTGGTCAGCACGTGAGCTGGGGCAGACTGAAAGGCAGACCTGGTGATCACGATGTCCGGGGTTGCAGTGGTCTTGGTCATCGGGGCAGGACTCAGTGGTTTCGAAGGACCCCTTGGAGGGCTCTCCGGGATGTTATGTTCAACAGCCGGCCCATTGGATGCGGCTGGCGGATCTACATCCGGTCGTGACACTTCCGGTTGTACATGCTCTGGCTCTTGGGCTGCAGGGCTAGGGGAGGACTTGTTCGTCTTGTGACGCTTCACTTGAGCACTGTAAATGTGAGGATCAGAATCCAAAGGATACTACTGCCGCATAGAGAGCCAGATGTTATAATGGGAAATACTTACAGCGGGTTGATCTTGGGAGGCGGCATAGCGGTCGCCGAAGAGTCGCCAGAAGAGGGTGATTTCTGAGAGACGTACAATTTAAGAAAGATGAGACAGTGTCGAGGTCGCAAAGTGAAATTAATTAAAACGGAGATGCATACCTCTGCGGGGCGTTTCTTCGGAGCTGGCGAGTTTGGTAAGCCAGACATAAGTTCAGTAGAACTAGGGCTCCAGGTCTGGCGACGCTCAACCTGTTGTTGCTTTTTCAAAAGAAAATCGGGAACCAGATAAGCAAGAGGATGAGACAGAGGAACTTTTCCAATAACCCGCCGCAGCCTCTAGGGGATAAAGTATTCTGAGCCGGAAGAAATATAGATTACCTCAGGGGCGTTGGCGCGGCTTGTTTCGACATCATCCTGTGAGTAAAACAAGTGTAAGTAGAATAAGGTAATAAAATGGTAGAAAGCAGCCAAGGTTTACCTCTGAGTCGGACGATTGCGGTGGGTCAAACCATCCTTCTTGTGGGGCAGTCTGCTTGGGCTTCTTAGTCGGGATTTTCTTCTTGGGCTTCTTCAAAGGTGGGACATACTCCTTCTTCTAGAAATCAAAGTTGGCCTGGAAAGGTTAAAACGGTTAAACAGTAATGCATCAAAAAGGCATAAGTGATAAGGAGAAAAGTGGTGAAGAGTCGCCTTACATCTGGAGCCAGATTTTTGGCGTTAAAAGGCGCCAGGCCAATAGAGTTGCATGATCCGGATCTTTCACGGACAAGGCTCTGGATGACGGTGGTGATGTCATCCTCCGTCAGGGTTGATTGGCTGAAGCATAGTGAACTATCATACTTGCCTTCGTATTCACACATGAGACAGCTTCTATGATGTAAGGGCATATTCCACCAAGAAATCCAGCAACGGATTAGATCCAGCCCGGTTAAACCATTGGCCATGAGGGCCTTGATCTTGGCGTGAGCCGGCTCGTACCTTGCACGTTCCGAAGCTGACAGCTGGCGCGGAAGCTCTGAAGTTGTCTTGAGCCGGGAGGGACGATAACCCGGCAGTGGACGCTCATTCTCAAGAGAGGTATCCTTGCAGTAGAACCAAGTCTTGTTCCAGTCCTTTGGATGACTCGGCATCTGCATGGCTGGAAAAGTGATATCCCTACGCCGTTGAATGGAGATCCCGCCAAGCTCTAGACTCGGACCGGCTTTCACCTCAGTTTGCCGATTGGCGTAGAACAACTTTCAAAATAACCCCACAGACGGCTTGGCTTGCAGATAGACTTCACAGAGCACTTGAAAAATTTCATATATTGGAGATGGAGTTGGGGGCCAAGTCTTGGGGGTGAAGCTTGTAAAAGTGAAGGACGTCATGAAAGAACATCGAGCTGGGGGCACGAATCCTTGCTCGATATGATCGGAGAAGACCACTACTTCGCCCTCTTCAGGGGTGGGTCGCGTTTCATCACCCGGGGCCCGCCAATTAAGGACCTCCTTGGAAGGAAGGGTACCCGCGTGAACAAAATCCAATAAGTATTCCTCCGTGATGCAAGACCCGACCCAGTTGCATGAGTTGGAGGCGCGAGACATGCTGGCAGCTTAAGGACTGTGCAAATTAAAAAGTATGGCGAGTCAAGAGCAAAACAAATATCTATGACGGCTTACAATTTTAAGGGTTCTACAAATAATATGCCGGTTGATGAGAGCCGGAGGGGCTTGAGAAGTAAACAAAGAAAAGAGGAGGAGCGAAAAACGGCTAACTCCCATGAAACAGATTTCGTGAAGTTCAGCTAAAATAACACATCTACAAAAGCAGGAAAAATGCCTCTATTTTTAGACCTGAGGACGAACGGGCGAGGCGGACGAAAACCTAAAATGGCAGGCTGAGTAGGGACCGATCTATGTGTTATTACTCACTACCTATTATACAGCAGTGCCGCAAGGTCAGGCAATGGGCCGGAGTTCATACGCTAGGCGCGGCCGGCGGCAATGGAGTTCGTGTTCTAAGCAATGAAGGCGGCGGAGCTTATAGGAACCCTATCGGAGATGGTTATGGATCTAAGGGAAGAAGACTTACCAGCGACAGGAGCGCGAGATGGGCTCTAGTTTGCGACAGGTTGATGCAGCGCCCAGCCGATGGTGAGACGGAGACGACTCCGGAGCAAGAGCGGAGGTATCGGAGAGGAGGGAGATGACAGCGCGAGCGGGAGAAAGGAAATGTCGCCCACAGTAGTCCTATTTAAAAGGAAAATGGGGCAGGCGTGAAAATCCAGGCAACACAAATTGTCCGACCGAGGCGGACACCTCGATTTTCGGGCTAACCATTTAATGGAAGGATTTGGCGATGCATCAGCGAATCTTTTTTGCAGAGTCCACGTGACGTCACGGCGGGTCACTACCGGGTGACTCACCGAGGAACAGAAGAGAAGGATGAAATGAGCAAGCTCAAATCAACCTGGGGCCTAATGTTGGGGATATAACCCCACGGTGAGACCCGCCCTAGAGGGTTCCGGGTTAAACCGGACGGCTCATAGCCAGCCCAAGGATGAGCCGTGAGGACCGGAGGGCCTAGCGAGTGTAGCGGCTCACATGATAGGCCGGCAAGGTGGCCTGGATGAGAAGACCTGGGCATGTAAGATGCCCGGGGACAACTTGGTCAGGATAGGCAAGAGAAGATAGAGGCAGACTCAGACGTGTAATGAGAGTCGGCCACAACTTGTATGACCTGTGGTCTTGACCTCGGTATATAAAGGCAACACCCGGGGCGACTTAGAGGTCCGGTGATCGAGGGTTAGGTCAAGCTTTAGCTCCCTTGTAATCGATACAACAAGCAATACAAGCACAAGCAGGACATAGTCTATTACCTCACCTTGAGGGGCCGAACCTGGGTAAACTCATGTCCTTCATCCCTGTTAACCCCTTTGAGTCCATCACGTTAGCGATGGCCTCGAATACAAGTCCGTTAACCCGGACATATGCCGTGATAAATCCATGACAGTTAGCTAGCTAGATTCACCTCTCCTCCCCAAGAACTAGATCTAGCTAGCTATTTAGGCATCCACACGTCTCGATCGGTCTCTCTCATCATCTAATTAACGGCATGCTCTCTCGATCGGTGTCGCTCTCGGGAGATATATAGGTGAGTAAAAAGTTGTTCATTTCAAGAATGGGAATATGTGTGTGAATGCGAATATGTGTGTTTGGGATATATGGAGAGATTTGTGCGAGTGACATGCCCTCGAGTTGCTTATGTTTCGCCGAGATGTCGATTTATTTCCGTTCCGGTGAATTTCGAGCAAAATCAATATGTCCTATTTTTAGGCAAGGTCATGCCAAAATTTTATATGACTTTGAAGCATGCATGCATTATTTATTTTATAACCTATTTGCTTGTTATACCGTGCAATCGGTCATGAAGGTGAGTGAATGGAAGGTGGAGGGGTACATGCAATCTGCGTTGATGGACATGTACGCAAATAATCGGACTAGGATTAGATGTCCGTGTGCAAGATGCAAGGAAGGAGTCCTTTTGGACCCTTTTGATCGTGGCACTTTGAAGGCGCACCTGCTGAAGAATGGTTTCATGGATATCTATACTCAGTGGATAAGTGAAGAAGCTGATGATGATGAGGACGTCCACATGGCAGGGAATAACAACATGGGGATCGATGAAGAGATGACCGATCGACACGACGATGGCGTCGGCGAAGAGTCTGGAAATGACAGCACCGGAGAAGATTCCGGACATGGCAAAGAAGAGTGCAGAAATGGCGGAGAAGAGGGCACGCCGCAGTCTTTGACGCTACTAAGTGCAGTCGTGCAGGACCCTCATGTTCAAGACCTCCTTCGCAAGAGTACGACTAGCAAGAGAGCTGCTTCTAGAGAGGAGGCCAAGCTGGCGCAACTTGAAGTAGACTCGAAGACTCCATTGTATGATGGTTGCGATCCCGAGGTGACACTCTTGGGTTTCACGCTTGAAGTTTTGAAGACGAAGGCCAAAAACAAATGGACAAACAAAACCCTCGATGAGCATTTGAAATATCTACATAAAAAAGTTCTTCCCGCAGGGAACCTGTGTCCTACTAGTGTCGAGGAGGCCAAGAAAATCGTTTGCCCTTTTGATTTGCCGCTCATTAGGTACCACGCATGCATCAACGATTGCATCATTTATCGGGGGGAGCACGCGGAAAAAACCAGTTGTCCAGTGTGCAATGCTTCTCGATACAAGAAGGCGGGAAAGAAAGCTCCTCAGAAAGTTGTATGGTACTTTCCGATCACTCCCCGTCTACAGCGGTATTTCGTAGATCCTAAGGAAGCAAAGCTCATGCGCTGGCACGCGGAGAGGAAAAAGCCCAACGATGGAGATGATCTGAAGCTGAGACACCTCGTAGATGGTAGCCAGTGGAGAGCATTCAATGCCGTATATGGATTTGCTGTAGAAGATCCAAGGAACATGAGCATGAAGACAAAGTATGGCATGAATCCGTTCGGTGCGAGTAACGATGGCATGAATCAGTTTGGAAACCAGAATACCAACCAGAGCACAAGGCCTGTGTTTGTATGTATGTACAACCTCCCCCCATGGAAGTGCATGAAGACAAAGTACGTACACATGAGCATGCTGATTCAAGGGCAAAAACAACCGGGAAATTGTATTAACCTGTATATGGGGCTTCTGCAAGAGGAGCTCGACACGTTATGGAAAACACCGGCATGGACATGGGACGCCAACAAAGGAGAGTATTTCGATATGAGAGCCGCGCTGATGATGACGGTGCACGACTATCTTGGTTACGGGTACACCTCAGGCCAGGTGTGCCACGGATGCTATGGATGCATGAGGTGCATGGATGATACAACGTCTCAGCAGCTTACGTCAACGAAAGATGGCGGGTCCGGGAAAATCGTGTACATGGGACATCGTAGATGGCTCGAGAAGGATGACCCATGGAGAAAGCATGGAGATCTATTCAATGGGTTGGATGAGCTTCGAGTACCTCCACGTAAGAGGAGCGGCACAAAAATCGACAAGCTGTTGAGAAACTGGGAACAATGCCCCTTGCCGAGAAAGATCAAAAATGCACCAGAGCTGCTGCTGATGGTATGGAAAACGAGGTATGTTTTCTGGGACATGGACTACTGGCCCAATCATGAGACGCCTCATTGCCTTGATCAAATGCATATCACGAAGAATGTTCTCAAGAGCTTGCTTGGCACACTGATCAACATGCCGGAGAAGACCAAGGATGGGCTGAAGGCAAGGAAAGACTTGGAATATTTGAAGATCAGGAAAGATCTCCACCGTAAAAAGTCAATGGAGGAGACAAAGATAGAGACGGAGGAGGGGGAAAGGGGCAGAAAAGTCAGTAAGAAGGAGGAGAATTATTGCCACCCCCCTTCTTGCTTCACCTTAAGTGTGAAGGAGATCGATCAATTCATCAAGTGACTTATGGCAATAAAAGTCAGTTCCGGTTACTGTGGGAAGATAAGCTGATTTCTAGACTCCAAGAAGAAAAGGTTCAGCAGGATGAAGTCTCATGACTGTCACGTGATGATGACGCAGATACTCCCGGTTGCCATTAGAGGGATAATGGAGAGGCACGTCCGTGACACGCTTACTGGTCTCTGCAACTTCTTCGACCTTATCTTCCGAAAGTCCATAAGTGTGAAGCAGCTCCGAAGGCTATAAGAAGAGATCGCTGTCATACTATGTGATCTTGAGATGTACTTCCTGCCTGCATTCTTCGACATCATGGTGCATCTGTGTGTCCACATTGTGGACGACATCATCGACCTCGGGCCGACATTCCTTCACAGCATGATGTCGTTCGAGAGGATGAATGGGGTCATCAAAGGATTCGTTCACAACATGTCCCGTCCCGAAGGGAGCATAGTCTAGGGGTATCTGACACATGAGTGTGTCTCCTTTTGCGATAATTATATAGGCGTCGGAGACCCTGTTGTTGGGTTTCCCGTGAAGAAGCACGATGGGAAGCACGAAGGAGATGCTCATAACAATGGCTGGAGGGAATTGCACGTGGACTACTCAGATCGACCGAACGACTTTGACATGGCTAACTTAGTAGTGCTACAACACCTAGATGTGGTAGATGATTATGTGGCACAGCACAAAGAAAGCATCACAAAGAAGTACCATGATAAGGGGATGCTCAAGACGGACGAGGAAGTTACTGTAGAGCACAACGCCACTTTCTTGTGTTGGTTCAAAGAGCAAGTTCTTGAAAATCCTGCGGAAGAGGGTAGTTCGAATGGATTGCTAATACACGCCTTAGCACATGGCCCCGCTCCCAAGCTCGCGACCTATCAGTCCTACGATATCAATGGGACACGTTCTACATGGAGGCCAAAGACATGGACAGTGATTACTAGAACTCCGGGGTCACAATTCAATGCGTGACCGACGCCAACGGCAGAACTGAAAGATTCTACGGAAGGGTCTAAGAGATCTGGGAGCTTGACTATGCTAGAATGCACGATGCGACGATGTTCCGTGTCAGATGGGCCAAGGACATCGTAAGAGAAAACAAGTATTTCACCACCATGTCTATACCCAATGGGAAGAGCACTCCCCTGATGTTAATGTTATTGCCAAAATGAGCCATGGGTACACGCTAAGCACGTGACACAATGCTTCTTCATAATCGACCGGGCCAATCCCAGCCGTGTTGTCATGAGGAGATCCAAAAGGAGCATCATCGGGATGGATGGAGTCGCCAACGAGGAAGACGACGACCAATACGGCAACCAATGAGGGAAGATGACGATGACGATGAAGCATACGTGAAAAGAAGAATAAATACTACATTACCTAAGAAAGATCGTACTCCATGGCTTCGAAAAGTCACAAGGAGGGGCTCAATTACTTGGCAACGAACAAGAAAGGGAAGAAGCTCAATGTGAAACGTCGTCGACGTAGCTGATCAGAAACCATCATTTATATATATGTATCTACTTTGTGTATGCGCTTAAGTAACCGTTATCTGTCAACTGATATGTTACCACCACATGCATGGTTCCGGTGATAATATTCGCGCAGTGTGCATGCGAGAGGGTGACACCGTCGTCGGGAGAAAAACAAAAAACAAAAGAACAAAAACAAAAGGGAGAAAGCAATACAAAAGAAAAGTAAAGTAAACAGAATAGAAAACAAAAATAATAAAAGAAAAGAAAACTAAAAACTAGAAAAGGAAAGATAATTAAAAAAATAAAATTGAAATATTTAGCAGTAGCGCTGGTTTAGAAACAAGCGCTATAGCTAAAGCTATAGCGCTGATTCCTAAATAGGCGCTACTGCTATTTGGGGTTAACCCCCACGCGGGCTCCCCCGTAGCTATAGCGTTGGTTTAGGAACAAGCGCTATAGCTACCTTAGCTATTGCGCTGGTTCCTAAACCAGCGCTATTGCTAGTTGGGGTTAACCTCCTGCCGCCCCGGCTCAAAATTTCGCCAACTTCTTCCCCCCTGCCCCTCTCCACTCTCTCCCCCTCTCATTTGTCGCCGCCGCCCTCTCCCCTGCCCGCCCTCGACCTCGCCGCTGGCCGTCGTCGCCACCCTCTCCCTTGCTCGCCGCTATAGCTTCCCCGCCAATGCTCCCGACGCCTGTCGTGCTTCCATTCTGATTTCTCTGACCGCTTGAGGGCGAGGCGTAGGGTTCCTCTTCCCGCCTCTGCGATGGCGGATGGATGATGTCTTGGCTCTGGCGGCTGTTCCCATCCTGCCCAGTCTTGTCCAATCTCAGGTAGCGGATTCCCCTTCCTCCTCCCTTTGTTTAGCAGCATGTATGTACTCCTACTTTTGGATCGAACATAGCCCACTAGTGCCACATTTTAAACTTGGCCGGACAGCCCGGATTCCTCCGGTTCATATCCCATGGAATTTGTGCTCAGAATCTGTAAAAAAAAGAAAAGAAAGAGAAAATACCTGATGGAATCTGTGCTCGGACTGAGTGTGCGATATTGCCATGTTGTGCTACTAGATAACGTGTTCTTTGATTGAGACAGCGAGGCGGTGCTCGGATTCGGTAGCTACTTGGTGGGGAACCTATGGTGATAATCTCAGTCAACTAACACATCCAAAGTTTTATGAAAGTGCGCTAGGAGTTAATTGTTCGTTTATTGATGTTTATTGATGTTCATTGTTATATGATATATGTCGTCGATTTTCATTGTTGCTATATGTTCATTTGCATATTCCACATTTAAAGAATGTAGTATGATATATGTTCATTGTTGCTATATGATATATGATATATGTCATTTTGTATCTGATATATGATATTGATGTTTTGCCGGAATGTCTGAATGGCCTATGTTTTGCTGGAATGTTGATTCATTTCCGTTCTAGCAAATTTCAAGTGCTCCATATGTCCACTTTTTAGCAAAGATCATGCCGAAAATTTCCGTGATTTTCGGCATGACTTGTGCTAGAAACTAGGACATATGGAGTGTCCAGGATTTGCCGGAAGGGGAATTAATCAACATTCCGACCAAATATGTATAGGCCCCCTTTTCCTCTTCATTATATCTTTTATTTACAATTGTTGAATAGGAAACATGTCTAACGACGCCGAAGCCGGGGGTTCTGCTCACCTCGTATTAGACCCCACGAGGCAGCAAATGCATATTTTGATTTTTTACCTGGATGAACACCAGATGGGGTTGCATGGTGGAGGCAGTGGCACCAACCCTGACACCGACACTGGTACCGGCACCGGCACCGAGACCATCCCCGAGACCGGCAACGGTGTTGTCATAGCCGGTAAAGCACCGAAGAAGAAGAGGTCACGATAACCAGACGAGCTCGACATCGGAGAAATCATGGTCACAGAGATGCACCCCAAGAAGTTAGAGCCAACGACACCAGAGGAAGCACGCTCGTGCTGGGGCAATCAACTAGGATGCATCCTTAGGGAAACTACGAACATCAATGACGTTCTGTTGAAGAAGATACCACATATGGAGCACATGCTCCTAAAGAAGTTGCACAATAGGTTCTTGTTCCCCGGCCGGGATGAAAAAACATTTAAAGACCCGTGGGACGACGTCGCCATGACAAAGATAAATGCCAAGGCGATGGTGACGTTCAGCAATGACTTGTCCTCCTGGAAAGTTCGTGGTCCAAGATTCATGCTGACAATCCATCAATAACGGAAGTTGACTTTGAAAAATTCAAGGAGAATTGCGGTAAAGAAGAAGTCAAGGCAAGGTCGGAGGAAATGAAAGCACTCCAAGCCAGGAACATGCCTCCCCACCACCTCAAAAGTCATGGTTACGAGGGGAAGAGGCACGTATGGGCCAAGCAGGACGCCGAACGTGGAAGTCATGGAATCCCAGACCCCTTGGCGGAGTTCACCGACCCGCTGGAGCATGACTGGATCAGGGCCTGGTACAAGTGGGACAAAGTCAACAAGAACTTTTACACGGACCCGAACACGAGGGAGTTCATGAGACTTCTGGTAATTGTTATATGAACACATTATCATATTAGCTTCCAATCAGTTCGACTATAAGTTTTGTCACATTAGTAAACCATCCATGCCCCTTTTGCAGAAAGAGCAGCACCAAAAGGCAGTCGAAAGCGATGAGTCGTCACAGTCGTCGGCGAGGCCCAAGTGGGACACCCCATTCAACCGGGCCCTAAACATACTGAAAAAGGTCCCGGTGGACAAGTCGCCGTCCTATGGACGTGTGCACGGCATCGGAGATGGCGCCTCGTGGAAGACGTGCTACAGCGAGGAGCCAGAGGAAAGAAGGAAGAGATGGACGGTTGTCAGTCAGCAGACCATCGACGAGAATATCGCGATTGCGGTCAATAAGACCAAAGCTGAGACCAAAGAAGAGTTGTGCGGCGCTGTCAATGTAGCGGTCACTGACGCGGTGGCCAGCTTGATTCCGGCAAATTTTGATTTCACGAAGAACTATCCAAATGCACGACCAGAGGACTTTCCCCTTCCCAGCTTTGTCCGAAGCAATTCGGCGAACACCACAACACCGACACCTGCTCAAGCAACCGCAAAAGGTCCCGCTCCTGTTCATAGCAGCCCGACCTCCGTCTATTGCTTGCTCGGCAGGCCTTCATCGCTGGCTGAGCTCGACGGCCTCATGGTAATTACACGTCATACCCGTTTCACCAACATGTCTGTAGTCTTCCGTTTCAGTTGCCTTTCAGATGTTTGACGTCGTAGACATGTCTTCTTCATAGGCCGACGATACCCCATGAACCCTACTATACGACATCAAGGGCCAGAAGGTGGTCGTGGGAAAGGCAACGATCGTGAAGCCGAAGGACGTCTTCAAGGTTAATGTGGCCAGTGTCTTAGCAGGCATCGAGGATTTGCCTCCTCCAGTACCAGCCGATGACGACGAGATCCCCCAGAGGATTGGCGCATGCAAGAGCTGGTTCTTGCCTTGGCCGAAGTCTCTTCTTCGTCTCGAGGCGCCCAGTATCATGCCAACGCCACCTTCTCAAGAAGGTATGAACACCGCCCCAGCTACCACATTACCAGCACCTGTCGTGGCGGGTGGTAGCAGACTACGCGAGGGAGAGCCTCCATTAGTGCGAGATCATGTTGCCCCCGTTGTCGAAGAAGCAAATGTTGATGACATGGAGGAGAGGAGGATGACCCAGACAAGTATTTCAATACTGCCTACGATGATGGAAGGTTGATGGCTCAGGACGATGATGACTCAGGGTATGAGCGTGGAGATGATGACTTGATGCTGCCTGATTTGCCGGAGCCAGAACATCCTAAGGCGGAATGCAAAAAGTCTCTCTTCAAGCAATCCTTGCAGGAGACGTCTCCAGATGCCGCCTGTATCGACCAAACCTCGAAGGATTTGAGTCTCTGTGCTTACTGTGCTAGTACCTGGATCGATTCGCTAGCACACATAGTAGAGATGAATACCAGAATAACAAGTGCATAATTTATTACATCGTATGATCCAGAATTCATAAAGTAAAACAATCTGCATAGCACTTGGCTAGCTTTATTCGATCAAACAGCGGAAAGTAGCAGAAAATAACAATGAGTTCCATCATAGCCCACTGGCGATGCTGAGTGCAGACTCGTGACCCTAACGGTACCTTACTCTTCGTCTGAAAATCTTGCAACATGAGATGTTGCAGCCGTATAGGTCAATACTTTGAATGTATTGGCAAGTTACACAGGAGAAACAATAAAGCAGACCTACATGTACATGCATAGTATAACAAAGGAAGGATCGATGGTTATTTTGTAGAAAGCAAATTTTATCCTCACAACTACATAATAGTTAAATTTTAATTTATTTGCTACAATTAAATACACATGGTTGAATTGGCATCTCCAACTCCAACCTAAACCATTATTAAGTTTCCCACCAAGTTTTATTAAGGGTAACATCTGTCAAGATCATCCAACAACTATAATGGCCTAGCTGCTCAAAGTTGTCCATAACCGGGGACACGGCTAATCATGATTAGTTTTAATACTCTGCAGAGTTTTGCGCACTGTACCCACTAGACCCAACCCAAAGATTGAGACGAAATCTTTCAGAAGCGGTCACCTCCACCCAACGGCAGCCGGTACACCTACTCATATCTACATCTGCTAGCTTTGCCAAGGCGAGGTTCCCACAACCTACTCAACTAAGCCAGAGCCCATATTAGCTAGTGGTTGTGCATGGAAGCTACTAGTCATTAAGTCTATCTGAACTTTTTGAACCTGGGCGGAATTCCACTTACATTCAGAGGGTCGAAACCATGATGTTCTTGAAACCACCCAGCAATACCAATTCCGCCCAGAGGTAAATTTCGTCCCTATTTACTACTCAATTTTTTTTAACAATCCTCACATAATCTCAATGAATACTTGAACCAACCCCGTCTACATAGCATAGCAGAACTAACTACCACGATCTTCATTGACGAGGGAAAAGCTCAATAGCATAACATAAGACAATAATATTCCTACACATGCATAATTTGATAGTGTGACCTATACTACATGCATAGAAAAACAATAGGTAAAGGATGATCAACACGTAACTTGCCTTGATTCTGGTTCAGAAAATCACACTCCTGACAATAGTTTGTGTCGCACTCCGGGCAATCTACACGTTTCAAACAATCACCACAAATCAATCACCACATTCAAATATCACCAAACAAAACCAACAACAAGAAATCATTTGTAAAACCACAAAACAGTAGCATAACACAGGTCTAAATCATCTACAATTCAATGCAAACATAACACAAAAAGAATTAACAAATTTTAATAAACGGTTTACAAAATATGGCCTCCGAAAGGTTTAAATTAAATTTGAACAAATTCAAATTTAGACGTTGCAAACATGCAAAACTTTGGGTCTGTCGTATTCTACTGCTCAATAAGAGTTCATAGGAAAAAGAATTATCTAATTTGAGCATACCAATTAAAAGTTAGAGCAATTTGAAATTTCAGTGTGAATCTGTCCAAAATAAACATATCAAACTAAACTGCTGCGGTTCCTGTAGCTAGTCGCCACGTGGCATCGCGCGATTGGGATGAGGAGGTCCCTGTTCGTGCGTGTGTGCTCACCAGAACAGAGAACCGGTGGCGGCTCGGGCTTCAACGGCGGCGCTCGTCCGGCAATCGTCTGGTGAAGGGGAGGTGGGGAACGGATGCGGCGGACGTAGGTGGCGGCTAGGGTGGCGAGAACGGCGACGGAGGTCCTCTCTATGGGCGACAGCAGCGGTGCAGAAATCCGGCGAGGTGGAGCTTCGGTGATCTCTCTCCGGCGGACTGTGGTTCACGGGGCGGGTCAGTCGGATGCGGGGAGACGAGCGGATCCGAAGGGGACGAGCGGCGCGGCTCGGTTGCTCTTACGGCGACGTACACGTCCGGCGGCGACGGCGGTCCGTGCTCCCGGCGAGATCAAATTCGCCCTAACCAGGGGGTCGCGGCGACGGAACAAATCGGGAGCGGGGGTGCGGTGTCCTCGGGGGTCCTCACGTCCAGGGAGTCCAAGCAGCGCACGGGAGGAATCGAACCGGCTCGAGCGCCTGATTCGCGTGCGTGCGACGGGACCGAGTCCAGCTCGGGGAGGAAGAAGGTGAGGTGCGGGC
Source organism: Hordeum marinum (assembly GCA_022496015.1). NCBI lineage: Eukaryota > Viridiplantae > Streptophyta > Magnoliopsida > Poales > Poaceae > Hordeum > Hordeum marinum. The sequence continues at coordinate 539,440,973 of CM039673.1, read as the reverse complement.
CCCGCGTGTCAGCGGTTGGAGGCGCGGTGGGGATCGTGGGCCGGCCTGCTACGGTGTGCTGCGCGACCGAAGTCCCTTTTGGGCCACTGTGCGGCCCAGCTGCAGAGTGTTTTTTTTTGTAACAGCTAAAAAAACAATTTTGTGGCTGAATGTAAACTACCAAATAAATATTAAAAAAACATAGTAAAAATATATACTTATAATATAGACTATAGTAACTCTAATGCCAAACCTAATGCAATGTAAATAAAATATCTAAGCAAAAGGGCACACAAAGAGCATTTTCCAATAAATTCACGAGAATTTGAAGTTTATAAAATTACAAAGACATGTCAGATGAACCACAAATATAACTCTGGACATTATGAACTTTTTATTTGATAGGGGAGAAGTCATATTATCTCCACTCCAATTACTTGCCTTTAGTTGCATAATGAAGAGAATCTTCAGAAAATTAAATAATGCATAGGAAAATATGAGATGCATATGAATGATCTACTAACATCCCAATTTAGGAAAATTGGGATGTTACACCGCCTCTACCCCCCGAGGCCCATCCAATGTTTAGCCCGACGACACTTGGGGGTGGTTAGGGAAGGTATGTTGGGCTCACTACCACTGTGACCTAAGAAGAAGGCAAGGATGAGAGCAGAAAAGAAAGGCCCTAAAGGCGCCAGAGCTGCTTCAACCAGCCAACCGCCTCTGAAGCCCCGGGTGGTAGACAAAATACCTGTCGAAGGTAAGAATCGTTTCCATGTCGCCGGCGAGCCGATCCTACCCCCCAACGCGCTAGATAACATACTGAACAATGATCTAAGGAGACTCAATGAAGATGTGCTGGCCAGACAAAAAAGCCCCCTGATCGCGGAAAAACCAGGATACCCGCTTTACGCGGCTCAGGTGTCGGGTGGGAAGTTGTACGTTGACACCTGGCGCGCAAATCAGTTCATCCTGCGATTCGACTACATCTGCAACATGTTCCACATGACCAAGCTGGATTTCTAGTTCATCTGCATTTATGCGATGTATCTCAACTACTTCATCAAGATAGAGAAGATACGATACATCTGTGTTGTAGACCCATTCTATATGCACAAGAGCCACTTGACAGTTTGCAAAGAGCACCATTACTATGCGAGCAAGTACCTCGATAGATTCATGATCGCTAATAAGGACAAGGAAGTGATTCTCCTGCCTTATCATCCCACGTAAGTCATGTGTGCATATCCTTTCGTAAGTGTCATTAATCATTCCTTTGCAAGCATGGAGGCTAATTAGAGGTGTGTACTTCATTTGCGCGGCGGGGGCGGTGCCGTGCTCATCGTTCTGTACCCGGAATACTCCCATGCTATATACTTGGACTCATCGAAGAACATCAAGAAAAAGGACTACATGCACGTAATGAGAGTTCTCAATACATCCCTGTTTACCTTCAGCATGTCTGGTGGATATATAAAGGTGAAAAGGAACGGGAAGGACGGGCTGGTTTTCCACCATAAGACTAACTTCTGCTGCATCCAACAATCGCACACCAGTCAGGCTGATGGATTCTACCTCATGCATCACCTGCTCGAGTACAGAAGGGATAATCAATGCCTTCACATGTCACCTAGTACCAAAGATGCCGAGATTGTCAGCTGGGCCACAAGCATAGGACAGACACCGGATTATCGACTCCGAGCTGAGTTTTATCACGTATAGTGTGAACTTGCCCAAGTGATGATGAAGCAGGTCCTTGGACCAACAGGGATGTTCTACCATGGGCCAACAATGACGCGGGATGATGTCCGAGCACTGCTACTCGCTGAGCGTCTGGACCTTAAGCATTTCACGAAGATCGGGTGCTTCATCCCTGACTATGAAGATTGGACCGCCGACATGGAGGACTGATCGCTCTTGCTAGTTAATTAGTTTGGGTATATATGAGGAACTTCGTCACTTATGTTTACTATAAGTTTCCTGTATTTTGCTAAGTACATTATGTTCCATATTATCTTTCAATTGCTCAACAATCGATGCAGGTACATAGATCAGAGATGGCGAAGGACTAGCACATCGTGTTTGTTGGGAGGGTTCCAAGAGTCTACAACAACTGGCCACATGCTCAGGCCCAGGTGTACAGGTATCCGGGTGCTAGCCACATAGGGTTTGATAGCAAAGCTGAAGCAGAAAGTAGTTACTTGAGGTGGACACTCCAACATGAGCCAGGGCGGGACCACCGGTGCCTCAAGTACTACATAGTCACGCTCTTGCTCATGCTGATCGCTCTTCTCCTCTACATCATGGTTTAGATAGAGATGATGGAAACTTGTGTTTGTGCCATGACCATGCATTTGCACTTATTCCAGACATGACATGATCACTCATGTGTATTGCTATTTTTGAGATGTGATGATATTTGTGTTGAATCATGATGATGGTATGACGAGAGTACTGTATGTCTATGATATGATGATAATAGTGTATGTTTAGTATGATCTGATGAAACTACTGTATAGATCATGTATAAATACATCACAAATATGTAGAGGGTGTAAATCCGTGAAAGCAGGAATACTAGCAGTAGCACTGGAAATCATCTAATAGCAGCACTGGTTTAGCAGCATCGCTTCGTTTGCCCAAGCGCTACAGATAGTTAGCAGTACCGCTGGCCTGGCAAGCGCTACTGTTAACAGCACATAGTAGTAGCGCTTGCCAGTCTAGCGCTACTTCTCAAACTTAGTTGTAGCACGATAGCAGTAGCGCTAGACCCAACGCTACTAATATGCATATATCGAGCGCTACTACTAGGGTTTTCCCTAGTAGTGCGCCCTTTACCGTAGCTTATTCAGCCGAACGGTTGGCCTCTGCTGGCAGACGGCAAAGCCTTTGCCATCCGCCATGCATGCCTTTGTCATCCACTATGGCAGATGGCAAAGTTGATGATTCCTGTAGTGTTAGATATATGCCATTGAACTTTTTGGTAACTTGTTGCCAAAGGGGGAGAAGTGTATATAGATCTTTAGGCTTCAAGTGAGAGAGCGTTCGGTGTTTGTTGCTTTTTCAAAAACAATTTCTTTTTGTTGCCGTGATACTATTTTGCTTTGCTTGTGATACACGTTTGATGATGTTTGATCATACGCTTTAATGTGTGATGCTACTATTTCCTATCATCTTAATGCTTATGTGATGATCATTCATCTTTGCTTGATTAAGTTGTGCTATGATGTTCATTCCAATTATTCTCGCACACCACCAAGTGGTATGTGACATGTAACAAGTGACCCATGTACATAATCGATTGTGCATTTGCATTCAAACAAAAAATTTAAATAATGCACAAATTTAGGGGGAGCTCTTGCTTATCACATACTTCTCAAAACGATGATTATATTCATTGATTATATCTTTGTCGAAGCTTTGATCTATATGTAGTCATCAATTACCAAAAAGGGGAAGATTGAAAGCACATTTTGTCCCTTGGTGGTTTTGGTAATTAATAACAACATATAAGTCATTGAACTAACGTTTCCACCAAGTATATTTCAGGAAAAGTTCAATGGTAGGAATGGCAAAAAGGATTGTGGAGATTGTGGAATTACCCCAAGATGCAAGGAATTAGGTTGGCCAAGAGCTTCAAGCAGGACGACTCTACATTTTACATTTGTGAGAAATCACTTTGAGTCCATAGGAAAGCCAATACTATTAAAAGGGGGTAAGGTTTTTGTTGGTGAACAAAATGCTCATACGTGCACAAGTGTTAGTCACCAAAAACATCCACAAGCTCTCCCACCAAAGTCTGTCTTTAGCCAAACATTCAAAATCGGTGCAACCAACATTCCTATCCCGGTGCCACCGATTCCAAACCCTAGACGGACTCAACCAAACCCTAACACTTCGGTGTAGCCAACACTGCTTTTGGTGCCACCGAGCTTGGTTGTCAACTTTCTGTTATGCAAGTTCACACTTTTGGTCCGTCCGAGAATGTTGAATTGGCGTCACTGAGTTTGGCTATTCTGACCGTTGGTCACCTTGTCGGTGCAACTGAGATTCCTATATCAGTCTCACCGAGATTCAAAAGTTGTCACCTTGTGGTCACTTCGGTATCACCGAGATTAACACATCGGTGTCACCGAGTTGGTCATTTTGTGTGTAACGGTTGTATTTTTGGGGATGCCTATATATACCCCTCCACCACCACCTACTCCAAAGAGAAGCACACAGAACTATTCCATACCTATCCTACTCAGTTTCTAAGAGAGAACCACCTACCCTTGTGTTGAGGTCAAGATCTTCCACTCCAACCATATGGATCTTGTTTTCTAGCCTCCCCAAGTTGCTTTCCACCAATCCCATCTCTTCTACCAAGCCAAATCTATGAGAGAGTGATTGTGTGTTGAGGAGTCTATCATCTTGAAGGATAGGAGCAAGGAGTTCATCATCATTATCGAGCCTATTACCTTTTGGAGGGTGGTGCCTCCTAGATTGGTTAGGTGTCACTTGGGAGCCTCCTACTTCGTGTTGTGGAATGAACCAGAAGTTTGTAAGGGAAAGGAGATCGCCTACTTTGTGAAGATCCACCCATAGTGAGGCTAGTCCTTCGTGGATGGAAGCCGTATGGAATAGTCAAGGTTGCTACTTCGTGGACCCTTATGGGTGGAGCCCTCCGTGGACTCTCGCTAGCGTTACCCTCCGTGGGTTGAAGACTCCATAAACGTGGATGTACGATAGCACCACCTATCGGAACCATGGGAAAAATCATCGTGTCTACAATTGTGTTTGATCTTCCTACCCTATCCCTTTACTCATGCTTGTTGTTACTTTCCGCTTCTATACTCTTAGACATGTATGTGTAGGGTGTACTTGATATGCTATGAATGCTAAAACTTGCCAAGAATTAAAATTGGGAAAAAACATAGTTTTAATTGGTCAAGTAGTCTAACACCCCCCCTCTAGACCTACTTTCGATCCTACAAGATCTTGATCACGGTGCGGAGCTTAGAGGAGTCAAGGGATTTGACCTTGACATGTACATCCTCCTCCTTGCGTAGAGAGAGATAGTTCACCACGACCACCACACCAAGAAACCTGGACATGTTGCGGATCATGCGCTCCTCCAAGCGATATCAGGCAGTCCTGAGAGGAGGATCCATGCCGTGTCAAGAACCGCAACCGCCATGGCATCATGGGTGGGCTCCGGGATGTCCACCGCGAGCTTGTTCAGGGCGAGACTGACGTTGCCGCTTCGGGTGGCGTAGCCGTAGCTGGCCGCATCAGGGAAGACCATAGTGAACTGGTTGGTCACAGTCGGAGTCACCCTCCAGTCCCACTTACAATAGTAGAGCTGGTTGAGCTTGGACTCCACCATCTCCGGAGTGGCCACGCCCTCACAAATCACTGACACGATCGCCTGAAGGGACAGTACCTGAGTCAGGGTGACTGGGATCTCGATGTGAAACAAGCCAAGGCCCTCGATGCCATGACCATTCATCAAAAGCTCGCCCATCACTCGCCGATCCCGGCAAAGGAGCGAGGGTGGCCAGGATCTTTGCATATGTAGCAGCACGCCGGGTTGGTGCAAGTAACTTGGGAGTGATAAAAGAGCCCACAGTTGAAGCACTAGACGCGATCCGTCACGAGGCATTTTGGCCTGGAGTTGAACCACGTAGGGCAGGGAAACAAGAGCCTGGCGTGGTGCCGTTGGTGGCTGCGCGGCCCTGGCCCCGATGCTTCTTGTTCTTAGCCTTTCCTAGCCCTGACGCTCGTGGGGAGCACCCGCGCCACCGGCCTGGGCCGCCGGAAGCAGAAGCTGAGGATTGGTGCAGGGCGGTTGGTAGTGGTCCGCCGTAGCCGGGAGGGAAGGAGGGTGCTGCGCGCGGGGGAGAGGGGTCCGATCGGTCTAGCCCGGAGAGGGGCTTCGCCCTTGCCGGCCAGCCGGGGATGCGGGCGTAGCCTCAGTTGTCTGACGAAAGGGGAGATCAAGGCCGGTCCCGGTCAGGGCGGGACGATGAGCGGCGTTCCGGGGAGAGGCGGAAGTTGCTCCGCGCCGAGGAGTGTCTGCCGTCACGGGAGGAAAGGTGTCGGCGGAGGTCCTCCTCCCAGTGGACGGCCTCGGGGGAGGGGTGGGGAGGCTCTCGCATGTCAGAGCTACGGCGCTTGTGGCGGTCACCCCCATCGTCCCACTCGCGGGGCAGAGTGGTCACCAGCGGTGGCCACAGACTGGTGCAGGGGCCGGAGGACGAGGTGGATTGGGCGGCGGCACGATAGGGAGGGATGAGGCGGGAGGGAGGGAGGATCGGGGTGACCGAAAACCCTCATGGGAGCCAAATGGGGCTCCCCGGGCGTAGTTGGTCCGCAGCCCGTAATGGGCCCAACATCGGGGTTGGCTGGTCTGGTGGGATGCCTAGCAGTCCCCGGCCTAGCTAAGGGGGTGGAGGCACACAAGGGTTTCGTCCACCCCGAGCAAGGGCAGGTAGGGGTGCCGCCGTCGGTGCTAGCATAGGCCGAAGGGGATAGGGACGCGGCTCAGGGAGGAGCGAGGCCATTTCTGGAGCGTGGAGGAGCTGAAGGAGGCAATGAATGGGCAGTAGGGTGGGAGGCCCGACGTAGCCTCCGGGAAGGCCACGCGAGGGCAGGCGGCCGACTGCCCTGGCGGCGCACCGGAGTAAAGTCGCGGCATGGGACGACGCCAAGATGAGCGGGCATGTCCCGTGTCCGATAGGCCGACCATGCCCCACGACCGTAATCGGCGAGATTCCTACTTGTGCAAGGCGGTTCCTTGTATCATGGGAGGCCAAGCACCCCTGCGGGTCCACGAGACAACAGTTGCGCCGCCATCCGCGCTGGACTTCACCAAGAGGCTACAGGAAGAGAGGAGAGGGGGGAAGCCTGCTTGTCGAATGATTGGGCCACTGGCCGCCGTGTCATCTACCTTGGCGATGTCGGCCCAACGGGGGATGTCGTGGGAACGAGTCTGACAGTAGAAGATAGGGGTACGAAAGGAGAGGGCAGAGTCCTGGCTACGGCGAGGATGTACACACGAATGTCTGAGTTCAGGCCCCTCTCGTGGAGGTAAGAGCCCTATGTCTCAGTGCTCGGGAACTCTTGTCGTGTGAAAGGATAAGTTACAGTAGGTGAGAACCCTTGTGCCAGAGGGGAGGGGTGGCTCATATAGCGTACACTGCCCCTCATAAGTGCCAGGCATCCAAGGGTCCGATCGTGGGTATAAAGACGAGCGTTACTGGTAACGTACATCATAATTGCTATTAATGATGACTAGCCTAACGCATGCATGTTGGCCTCCCTGGAGTGGCTTCTGGTCTTCTGGCATCGACTGGAAGCGAGGTCTTCCGAGTGACAGGTGAGTGTCGAGTGGAGGGAAAAGATACCGAGTGGATTAAATGTCGAGTGACTTGAGCACCATGGTGAATCCAGTCGGAACCTCTCTTGTAATCTTTAAGTCCTCCAATATAGTTTCCTTAGATAGGGTATGTAGGTCAGGCCTAGGACCCTACCCTAGGTACATATGCTCTTCATTAGCCCCCGAATGGATCGGGGTTCGAGTGAGAAAGGGGATCGATGTCAGTTTTGATAAGGCACCAAACTTCCGAATGTACTTTGGGGCTTCAATGAAATTTGTGTCAATTGAAATCTTTGTCATTTGCCCGGATCGATTCTGCCTTGAAAGTGTCCGAATGAATTCTAAGCATCAATTATATTACGAGTGACTTGAAGGGATCCTTCAACGTGACGGGTCGCTCTGTCATACCCGGATTTCACGGGATTCAAAAATTTGGGAAGCGCGCGTGTCCGCGATGATGACGCATTGACTGGGGCAAGTGGGAGCATGACACCTTGATTCACATGCCACCCATTTTGCCATGTACCGCACGACATCCACGGTCGAGATACGCAGGGATTTAGTGGGCCCACCAGTTAGCAAGACACTCGATAGAGCATAAAATCCTGTCGCACCGTGGTCTGCATAGTCTTCTTCCCCCAAATCTCCTCTCTTCCTCCATCTCCCCCGCTCTCAGCGCACTGCTCTGCTCCGCCTCTATTACCACCGCCACCATGATGATGAAGGGGAAGACTAAGAAGCTGGAGCGCGCCAAGAAGGGGGTCGCGAAGGGCAAGACCAAGAAGCCGTCGAGCGCGCGGTTCACCGCGCCAGTGGGGTGGATCTAGGGGGTTTTTCTCCCATCGACGGTCACCGCCGGGGACGTCGAGAACCTCGTCGTCGATAGGCTTGTGGAGGAAGGCTCATGGAGGCTGTTGGAATGGGAAATCGAGCCGGAGCCGCGTGAGGGGGAGCGAGTCCTTGTCCTCACCCAGGTCGAGAGAGGTTTCTCCATGCCCCCATCCTTTCTTACGAGGGTTTCTGAATTTCTTTGGAGCCCAACTCCCTCATTTTCCTCCGAATGCAATCTCTTATCTGGCTACTTTCATCACAATGTGTGAATGTTTCATGGGTTGCCCCGATTGGGGCTTGTTCAAACACATCTTCACCATCATATCCCAGTTGGTCAAAAGGGCCAATCCTGAGGATGATAAAACCCATCTCATCCAATTATGTGGTGGCTTGGGGATCGAAAAGAGGGCTAGGAGTTCCATTCCTTACATGACCTTCCCTAAATCTGTGAGGAGTTGGCAGTCGACCTGGTTCTACTGAAAGATGTAGCATCTCCCAACATGTTGACTGCTCTTTCCCCTTTCACATTAGATCGACCCACTGTTCCCAAATCCTTGACTGTGTTAAAGGGGGGGAAAGTCCAAGTGGGGATCTTAGTGGATGCCGTAGTGGCCATTGTCTGTGGTGGAGTGACTAGCATGGACCTTCTGGAGACATTTCTCAGTCAACGGATCCAGCCCCTCTAGGCAAGGGACCATGCTATGTGGCATTACTTAGGCCTAGAAGACACGACTCGAATGCACCAAGAGGAAGTCCCACAGAAAACTGTCGAGCAATGGCTTCGTAGCATCACTGGAGCCTACGACAATCCCCTGGGAGCCAAGAGGATCAAGCCTTACTCTGCTGATCATCCACCAAAGAATCTGGTAAATAATATCTTTGTCGATTGTCGTACTATTCTGTCGAGTGGTTGAATCGTTGGTCGACTGACTTTGATGTTTGAATCTTGTAGGAATGGACGAACATGTACTTGCCCGTGCTTAACGGGAATCAGCCCGAAGACAGAGGGGATAGCGAGGGTGGTAGCATGGACTTCGATTATGCTGACGACAGTGAGGATGACTATGAGTTCTCATGCGAGGAAGAAGGAGAAGTCAAGTCTCCTCTTTGCACTGACCATCGCTCCAAGCTGCGTCAGGATCCCACGGCTTCCCTAGGCAAGGCTATGGCATCGAGTGAGAGAAGCCTGAAGCGGGACCAAACCTCGACAGTTGATTCGAGTGAACGAGCCGCAAAGCAACCCAAGCCCGACGCGCTGAAGCCTCGGATTGCTTTGCCCCGCATAAAAATCACTATGCCCATTGTCTCAACGTAAGTGTTTGCTTTGTTCTTTCGCTGTTGCATTGGATTTCAAATTCTTGATGACCAAGTGGAATTTGGTCTACTAGGGCCGCTACCTCAGTGACGTTGCCTCCACGGGATGGAGAGGAGCAAATGGACGTGGATACAGCTGATGAGGCCACTTCCCAACAAGGTAAAACGAATCTTCACTCGGTTCTGTTTCTTGAAAATGATTTGCCGCCGATTGAATAAGCTAATGATGTCGATTGATGTTTGCAGAGATCATTCAACTAGAGGACGATGAAGAGCCACCTTGCGGTACGGGGGGTGAAGGTGTGACCTCAGGCACCCCGCGCGTATGCGCCCGAAGAACGCCATCAGCGCAAACACATCAAAGGTCGACTACTGCATCGTCCTAGGGGATAGGCGACTCGTCCCGAGCCAGAACCGAACTCGCGGCTCTGTTGTCGAGTGTGCCAGCCCTTTGCCGTCTGCTGACTCATGGCAAAGATGCTCTTTGCTGTCCGTTATCCCCAAGCAGACGGCAAAGAACTAGCACATGGCAAACAGTGTCTTTGCCATGAGCCAGTTCTTTGCCGTCTGCCCACTCATGGCAAAGAAGGCCAGGGCATACGGCAAAGGGCTAAGGTGGGCCCCACCGGGGCTTGGCCCTTGCCAGGTACAAGTGGGGAGGTCTTTGCCGTGAGGGGCCCCTTTGCCGTCTACCCTCTCCCTCTTTGCCGCCGGGGGGTAGACGGCAAAGGGGATGCCCTACAAACGGCGTCCCCCACCCCCACTCCTCTCTTTCTCACTCTCTCCCGCCTCCTGTACGACCGCCGCCGCTAGCCCCGCGCCGCCCCTCCCCCGGCCGCCCCTTCCTCTCACCACCGCCAGCCCCCGCGCCGCCCCTCCCCCGGCTGCCCTCCCCCGCGCCGCCGCCAGCCCCGCACCGCCGCCAGCCCCACGCCGTCTCCATCCCCCGGCCACCCCCTCCCCCGGCCGGCCCCGCCCTCGGCCGCCCCTCCCTCGGCCGGTCCCACCCCCGGTCGGCCCTCCCCTAGCAGCCCGCGCCCCCGTGGACCTTCGTAAGGTGAGTTTTTTTGTTTTTTGTTTTGTTTTTTAGGTTAGTTCAGATTTAGGTTAGTTTAAGTTTAAGTTAGTTTAGTTTTTTTAGGTTAGTTAAGTTTTAGTTTTAGGTTAGTTTAAGTTTAGGTTATTTTAGTTTTTGTTTTAGGTTAGTTTAGTTTTAGTTTTAGGTTAGTTTATGTTTAGGTTAGTTTAGTTATAGTTTTAGGTTAGTTTAGGTTAGTTTAGGTTTAGGTTTAGGTTGGTTTATTAGGTTTGTTTAGGTTTAGGTTAGTTGGTTTATTTATTAGTAAAGAAAAAATGCCCAGACATGACACCCCAACACCCCGACACGATGCCCAGGCATGACACCTCGACACCCTGACATGATGCCACTGACCCCCGACGTCACTGATCCCCGACCCCCGACGCCACTGACCCTCGACCACCGACGCCACTAACCCCCGACCACCGATGCCACTAACCCCCGAAGCCACTGACCCTTGACCCCGGACGCCACCGACCCCTGACGCCACCGACCCTCGATGACATTGACTACGGACGCCACCGACCCTCGATGACATTGACTACCGACGCCACTGACCCGCAACCCCTGACACCGAGGCCAAGGAGGTCGTAGTTTTGTAAATTATGAGTTAGTTCACATATTTTCCGATTATGTTTTGCACACCGACCCCGACACCCCGACACCCCGACCCCGACACGACACCCCAGACACCCCGACCCCAACACAACATGGGTTATATATTTGTGAATTATGAGTTAGGTCATATATTTTTTGATTTTGTTATACAAAACATCATTTACTCTGTTTCGGTCTTTGTGCCGATTAAACTTGCCAGCTATAGGTGTCTTCAATCATCAGTCTTTTGTGTGTGTCCAGTAGCTAGGCAAGATGAGTGATCGTGGGTCGATATACACCGGTATAATGCGTGTGTGACTTTCGGTCCATCGAGGCTTTCCTTAAATAACTTTCATGTGTGTTCTTGATGGAGGAATCCCGACTGTTGTCGTGGGGGCGCCTCTTCTTTTTTCTCTTCTGTGCGATATACTCGTCGATATATTGCGCAAGAAGAGGAGAGAAGAGGCGTCCATCACCGCCGATCGAACCTATTACTGCGAGAGAGTGTCCACCAACATATATACACCACCATATCAGTGTGAGAGAGAGCGCACCAACACACCATGAGATATGAGAGTTACTTAAGGAAAGCCTCGACGAACCGAAAGTCACACACGCATTATACCGATGTACACTGACCCAGAACTATAGCTGCGCGCGGGACACCCTAACCCGACACCACGACATGACACCCCCGACCCCCGACCCCGACACCCCGACATGACACCCCTGACCCCCGACACCTCTTCGGCCTCCATTTGACCGAAAGGGTGCTCTTCGGCCTTCCAGAGGCCGACGGGGTCATATGTGTGTGAATTATGAGTTAGGTCATATAATTTCCGATTTTGTTATGAAAAACATCATATATATATATATATGTGTGTGTGTGTGTTCATTGGGTGGATTTAAATGTGCAGTTGTTTCGTCGCTGCGAGGGTTTGGTTTTCGACGACCTCCCCGTGCGTTCGACGAGTTCCGCCCTTGCGTTCGTGGCTGAGCACAGAAGACATCTCCTCTTGCCCCTTCATTTGCTCTATTCGGTCTTCGTGCTGACAAAACTTGCTAGCTGTAGGTAGATTGAATCATCAGTATGCATGAACACTATGCGTCTCCCGTTTGAAAGGGTTACATCTATAAATATGCATACATTTGCATATTTATAACCGTGATTCTTTCGAATTGTCCAACGTTATCCATGGACAGCCCGAGTATGTGTAGATTGGGTTTGTTTTCCCGTATGCTGTGCTCCGGATGCGATGCGGAATTTCGTCAGTGCCTCCCTGTTGTTCTCCGGGTACACATCCTCTCTGCTTATTGCCGAGATGTGTATCAGGAGAACAGTGGGGAGGTGCTGCCAAAATTCTGCATCGCATCTGGAGCAGAGCATGGGAAAACGAACCCAATCTACACATACTTGGGTGGGATTAGGACCTATCTTTACCTATTAGCGTGAAGGTTGCATGGACGTAATAAAACTAACAAACTTGATTAGTGGATGAATATAGGTGATGAATTATATATTAATTTATTTCTTCTGCGCCCATAGGTAGCTAGGCAACATGAGTGACCGTGCTTGGATGTACACTGGTCACCCTAGTCAGAAAGACATGACCAATGAATGGTTAACAAAAACCGGGGGGTTTGTGAGAGCTACATTTTCAAATGGCCAACAAAAAACATGGTGCTCCTATCCCAACTGCGACAACTGGAAAAAGCAGACAGAGTTTGAAATGGGTAAACACCTGCAGAAGTGGGGTTTTACGCCTAATTATACGGTTTGGACTTTTCATGGTGAGTCTGACAAATGTGCCAGAGCTGAGGTGATTCGTCGTCGCACCGACGAGCATGGTACGGGGATCGAAGACATGGTGCAAGACTTTGATGATGCTCGAGATTCAGACGATGAGGTGGAGGACTCTGCAAAGGCCTTCTATGAAATGTTGGAGTCTTCAAAACGTCCTCTCCACGAGCAGATTGAGCTTTGTCGGCTGGATGCCATCGCGCAAGTAATGGCTCTGAAGGCTCAATTCAACCTAGGCAGAGAATGCTACGACGCGATGATGATGATATTTGGACGCTTTCTACCCGAAGGCCATGTACTGCCTGCAAACCTGTACCAGTCAGAGAAAATCCTCCGTGTACTAAAGATGCCCTATGGGAAGATACATGCCTGTGAGAATGGATGTGCCTTATTTAGGCTTGATTATGCGGCCTTGAAGTATTGACCCATTTGCAATTCTTCCAGGTATATTGTGGTAGACAACGGTATGGGTGAGAAGAATCAGACCAAAATCCCCATTAGTGTTCTTCGGTATCTACCAATCGTACCAAGACTTCAACGTCTTTTCATGGTCGAAGAGACGGCCAGACAGATGACATGGCACAAATTGGGCAAAAGAACCGAACTAGATGCGGATGGGAACAAGATGCTGGTACACACTTCAGATGGTTTTGCGTGGAAGCACTTCGATGCATTACATAAGGATAAATCGAAAGATCCAAGGCATGAGTTGCCATCAGCACGGATGGGTTCAATGTGTACGGTATGACGGCAACACAATACAGTTGTTCGCCTGTATTTGTCATTCCACTCAATTTCCCACCCGGAGAGATTATGAAAAGAAAGAACATTTTCCTGATGTTGATAATTTCAGGACCCAACTATCCGGGGAAGAATATGAATGTGTACATGCAGCCACTTAAGGATGAGTTGCAAGAAGCCTGGGATAATGGGTTCAAGACCTACGACGCTGCTACCAAAACAAATTTCAAAATGCATGTGTGGTACATGTACTCGACGCATGATTATCCAGCGTATGCGCTATTCTCTGGCTGGTGTGTGCATGGAAGGTTCCCGTGCATCACATGCAAGGAAGCTCTTCAGTTCCGTTGGCTGCAGGCTGGTCGCAAGTATTCTTGCTTCGACATGCATAGACAATTCCTGGATCCTGACCATAAGTTAAGAAAAGACAAGAAGAATTTCATCAAAGGTAGAGTTGTCAAAGACACTGCACCAGCTGCGTTGACAGGCCAACAGATCCTGGATCAGATAAACGCTCTCGAGCTGGATCCTAAACGTCCAGGGTATTTCAAAGGGTATAATACGGAACACGCCTCGACTCACAAGTCATGTTTGTGGGATCTGCCTTACTTTAAAGACCTCCTTTGCCCACATAACATCGACATGATGCACACTGAAAAGAATATTGCGGAGGCCATTTTTGGTACATTGTTCGGCATAGAGGGGAAGTCAAAAGATAATCCTAAGGCTAGAATCGACCTGGAGGCTCTATGTGATAGACCATTACAGAACTTGCGACAACGGAAAGGAAAGCAAAGCATAGCGAAGCCAAAGGCATGGTTCAATCTTCAAAGGCCAGCTATGAGGGAAATGCTATTGTGGGTGAAAATGCGGTTGATGTTCCCCGATGGGTATGCTGCGAATCTAAAGAGGGGAGCGAGTCTTGAGAAATTGAAAATATTTGGTCTCAAGAGTCATCATTGGCACATATGGATTGAGCGGGTAATGCCGGTGATGTTACGTGGCTTTATCCGTGAGGATGAATGGCTAGTACTGGCAGATCTGAGCTATTTCTTCCGTTCTCTTTGTGCGAAAGAACTATCGCCTGGCGTGCTAGATGAAATGGAAGAGTTGGCGCCGGAGTTGATCTGCAAATTAGAAAAGATCTTTCCACCGGGTTTCTTTAATCCAATGCAGCATTTGATTTTGCATCTCCCGACCGAGGCAAGATTGGGGGGGGGGCCCGTTCAAAATCGATGGTGCTTCTCAACTGAGAGGATGCAGAAGACGCTTCGAGCTAAGTGTAAAAATAAACATAGAATTGAAGCATCGATGTCCGAGGCATTCATTACCGAGGAGGCGGCAAACTTCGTGAGAGCACACTACGAAGCTAAAAATCATCATTTGCATAACCCGAAGCCTCGGTACAATGATGACAATCCAAAAAAAGGTCGATCCAACCTCAGCCTATTCGAAAGGAAGCTCGCACCATCCGGTGCTTCGAAAGGGAAATCGTTGGATGTTGAAGAATGGCGGACCATTTCATTGTATATCTTCACAAACCTAACAGAAGTGCGGCCGTACATCGAGTAAGTTCTCGGTAAATTATTGTTCCGCAACTTCTTGTTCCTTTCAAGTACTCTTATTCCCGGATATTTGATATAGTCGATACGTTGCTGAATTCTCGGATGGAGCGGTCATTGAAAAGGATTCCGTCGAAGAGTATGAGCTTCTCGCAAAGCATGGAGGCGACTATCCCGGTTTCATCTCTTGGTTCAAACAAAGGGTAATTAATTACCAATAATGGTCCATTTGATTTCTTGGTCTAATTTGCGGCTAATGCATCCATTCTTTCGTATAAAACTTGTAGGCTGATGCAGAGTCTATGGACGCCGAGTTGAGACAAGTCGCTAATGGTTTTGACTATAAGGTCCGTTCATTTCACAAATACAACATCAACGGGTATCACTTTCGTACCTTTGGCAAAGAGCTATCTATGCCTGACCTAAAGACTACAAATTGTTGTGTCTCTGCTATCGGCGAAGGAGGCACCGAGTATAATGGAAGAGTTGAAGCAATTTATGAACTTCTATTCTATGGTGAAAACCCACCGACTGTCGTAGTCTTCAAATGTCATTGGTTTGAGCCGAGGGAGACTAGAAGGACTCATGAATATATAGGACTAGTCGAAATCAACCAAAACACCCACTTAGATGTTCCAGATGTCTATATTACGGCTCAACAGGCGACACAAGTTTTCTATCTACCGTGGGCCTACCAAACTAATCCAAATCTGAAAGGTTGGGATGTCGTTTATGAAGTGCCACCACATTTTAGACCACCTACCCTCAATGAAGAGGATTACGAACCTCACATTAACCCAGACACATATGAAGGAGAATTCTTCCAAGAAACACGTATGTCCAAGAAACGTTTCAAGAACCGCTCTACTTCACCCCAGAACATTGAAGTAGACAGCGACAGTGAATCCATCTTAACACCTGAGCACGAATAGGAAGAGCAGGAAGAAGAAGAGGTTACTGCTGCGGATGACCTGTCACTTCTTGACCGATTACATAATGGTGGCCTTCCACATGTTCTTCCTGATAGTGATGATGATGATGCATTTATCGATGATAGTGATGTTCATGATGCATTTATAGACCCCGAAGCATATATAGACGAGCACGATTAGTTCATGTCAGGTATTCAACTATTACTATATATAAATTTTGAGTTCATGTTAGGTATTCAATTTTTATTAGTCATGTTGGTATTTATGACGATGATACACTTAAATTATATACATTTAATTACTCATGTTGGTATTTATGTTGTACTAATTTCATTTACTCTTTGTCATGACAGGTGTTGAAAGATGGTGGGAAAGGGTCGAAAGCACTCCGCGGCTCCTTCTTCGTCGGCGGGTCGTGGGATGGGTACTTCCATTCCTGAGTCGGCTCTTCGGAGAGCGTTGCTCTCTACGCTGCATGGAGTGGCCGCTTCTTCGACTCTCGTGGCCCCCGTGAGAGGAGGTCGACTCCCCGCGAAGGCGAGAGGTACTAAAGGTATTACTCATGTTGGTATTTATGTTGTACTCATGTTGGTATTTATGTTGTAGTCATGTTGGTATTTAATTACATTTTTTACTCATGTTGGTATTTATGTTGTACTAAAGGTACACGTGCCCGTGGGAGAGGTAGGGCGGTGGCTGCCACGCCTTCCTCGCCGCCAACCCAAGCTTATTCACCTGAGCACAGGACTTCTAGGGTGGACGAGCCTCAGGTCGACGAGCCTCAGGTCGACGAGCCTCACGTCGACGCGCCTCAGGTCGATGTGCCTTCGACCCACGAGACTTGTGTCCCAGAGGCTTCATTCCAGGCGACTCCAGAGCAAAGCAGGGATGAGGGTATGGCCCCAGAGACCAAGTGGGATACCTGGGCTGATCAGGGTCAGCCTGAGCCAAGTGGCCATGCTGATAGCGACAAGGAGCTGGGTGAGGGGGCTACCGTCTACCAGCGTGGTAGTTCGGGGCTCCCGCTCATGCCGGCGACCCGCGAGCAGAGGTGGTCGATTAAGCCCAATGGGGAGAAGTAAGTTAATTTACTCTTATTTAATCTTTTGCCTTCATGTTTTCTCAAATATTTATTGTTTTGGCTTTAATTTGTCATACTGCAGGGGTTGGATTCTTGCCAAGGGTGTCCGCAAGCCCAACAGCGTCCTTGGTGTGCTTTGCCGTAAGAACTTCCCGGGGTTTGTTACATTTCCCGGTCAGGAGCGAGAGGTAGGAATGACCTGGGAGCACTACTTGGGTGCCCCGGCCCCGCCGGAGTTGGAGATCGACGGTGTTTTGTGCCACACGAGGGCCGACATGGTGACCTGACAGTTCTGGGTAATTTCTCCTTTACACAGTTATAAATCAACCGTAGCTAGTTATTGTACTAATCGGTGTTGTCTCGTTTGCAGACCTACTACAGGTGTGAGGAGGGATACGAGGAGGACGCGGCAAAGGTTATCGATACCCAATGTCGCCGCCTACTTCAAAACTTTCGACACGAGGCTCGGGTGCAGGCTGTTCGAGATTACTATGCCTCGCGGCATATTAGGAAGGACAAGGCGAAGTGCCGCGATTCTAAGATGGAGAAGGAGCATTACATGAAGGTAATTACATATTATTAAGGCTTTGTAGTTAGTTTCCTTGATTTGGTTCTTACGCGCTCAAATTTCTCTTTATTAACTTAGGTGCCCCCAAGATGGTGTGTGGATAAGTTGGATTGTCGGGAGGCCTTGGTGGATCAGTGGTGCTCCGAAACGTGGGAGGCCAGCCACAACAACGCCAAGGAGAGGCATGGAAAAATGGTTGGTGTGCCACACCATCAAGGGAGCGTCAACTTAAACCAATTTGGCGAGAACTGGGTATGTGGTTTGCTTCATGCCTCATGCAATTCATTCTTAATGCTATCTTGAGCCCGTTACTAATACAATTTTCCTCTCTCTCTCTCTCTTTTAGGCGCGTCTAAATAAGACGGAGGTGCCACAAATGTACAACCTGTATGCGATGGCCCATATTGCCTCGTACAAGAAGGTCAAGGCATTCTCTGAGTCTGACCTCGAGCATCTAGAAAAGTTCACCAACATCTTCTCCCACCACAAGCTCGTGAAGTACAGAGATCACGGGAAGGCGAGGAAGGGGGAGGACTTTAACCAGAGCGAGGGGCCTATTGATCCAGAGCTGGTGATGATAGCTGGCAACGGGAGGCCCCATGGCTCGATCGCCATTGGAGACGGCCTTATACGTTGTCCTAGCACTCTTCGGCAGATAAAGGCATGCCAAACGAGCTCCTGTCCTAAGATAACACCTCGTCCACGGCCAGTCGAGCTCGCCATCGAGGTTAGTTTAATGGACTCAACTATCTTTCCGCATTATGTTGTGCGTGGTAACCAATATGATTACAATGCTAACAATGAGTTCTGTTGCAGGCTGCTATTCTGAAGGAGAGAGAAGCAATGAAGGCGGCTTTGGTGGATAAGGATAAGGAGATGAAGGAGCTGGAGGAGAGGACGACTGGATTGCTGGAGGCGGAGAGGGCACGGAATGATGCGTCTAACAGGGCCATGTACGAGCTCTTCGTGGTGAGTTTCTTCTTCATATTATTTAAAATAGAGCATTTTAATGTCCATTTCATTCATAACTAAAAAGTTTGACTTGTCGAAACCAAATGTACAGTCTATGTGCGAGAAGACCGGCCAAGTCCCTCCGGCGATGCCAGTCATTAACATGGCGGGGACGGTGAGTTTCATTTCAATGCAGTGATCTTAAGAGTGTCATCATGATAACGACACATTGCAAACGATGTTTGGTGCAGAATATCTCCCGAAACGCATCGCACGACCCTTCTACAGTGGAGCGTTCTCTAGGGCAGCCTTCACCAGGTGAAACAAGCCAGAGCCACCGTGCTTCACCGTCGTGATGACGATAATGGTATGTTTGGCTTCCACGTAGCTCCAAAATGACATAATAAGGTCAAAATGGATTTAATAATCATAGTTGGCTCCAAAATGACATATTTTACCCAAGTTAGCTCTAGAGTAGCCTATACTTAGCTTGGCTTCCACCTAAATGACAGAATTAGCTTAGTTAGCTCCAAAATGGCCTATTTAATAATAAATGACCTATACTTAGCTATTTATCCTCCAAAATGAAATAATTAGCTCCAAAAAGGCATAATTAGCTAATTTAGCCCGAAGAAGATCACAAGAGGAGAAGAAAGAGGAGAAATGAAAAAAAGGAAGAAGAAGAAGAAGAGAAGAAGAAGGAGAAGGAGAAGGCGGAAGAAGAAGGATAAGAAGTAGAAGGAGGAGGAGAGAAGCTTCTTCTCCTTCTTCTTGTACTTCTTCTTCTCATCTTCCTTCTCCTTATCCTTCTCCTTCTCCTCCTCCTCCTCCTTTTTCTTTTACTTCTCCTTCTTATCTTCTTGCTTCTTCTCTTTCTCTACTTCCACGTAGCTTAGAGTTATCCAAAAAAGACTAAATTGGCTAATTATCCAACAAAATGACATAATTAGCTTAGTTAGCTCCAAAATGGGATATTTAATAAAAAAATGACCTATACTTAGCTATTTATCCTCCAAAATGAAATAATTAGCTCCAAAATGGCATAATTACCTCATTTAGCCCGAAGAAGAGGACAAGAGGAGAAGAAAGAGGAGAAATGAAAAAAAGGAAGAAGAAGAAGAAGAGAAGAAGGAGAAGGAGAAGAAGGAGAAGGAGGAGGAGATAAGCTTCTTATCCTTCTTCTTGTCCTTCTTCTTTTCTTCTTCTTCTCCTTCTCCTTCTCCTTCTCCTTCTCCTCCTCCTTCTTCTTCTTCTTTTACTTCTTCTTCTCTTCCTGCTTCTTCTCTTTCTCTACTTCTACGTAGCTTAGAGTTATCCAAAAAAGACTAAATTGGCTAATTATCCAACAAAATGACATAATTAGCTTAGTTAGCTCCGAAATGGGCTATTTAATAAAAAATGACCTATACTTAGCTAATTATCCTCCAAAATGACATAATTAGCATAGTTAGGTAAAAACATCATAAGAACCTTGGTTAGCTCATTCCAATGACATAATAAGGTCAAAATGGATTTAATAATCATAGTTGGCTCCAAAATGACATATTTTACCCAAGTCAGCTCTAGAATGGCCTATACTTAGCTTGGCTTCCACCTAAATGACATAATTAGCTTAGTTAGCTCCGAAATGGGCTATTTAATAAAAAATGACCTATACTTAGCTATTTATCCTCCAAAATGAAATAATTAGCTCCAAAATGGCATAATTAGCTCATTTAGCCCGAAGAAGAGGACAAGAGGAGAAGAAAGAGGAGAAATGAAAAAAAGGAAGAAGAAGAAGAAGAGAAGAAGAAGGAGAAGGAGAAGGAGGAAGAAGAAGGAGAAGAAGGAGAAGGAGGAGGAGAGAAGCTTCTTCTCCTTCTTCTTGTCCTTCTTCTTTTCTTCTTCTTCTCCTTCTCCTTCTCCTTCTCCTTCTCCTCCTCCTCATCCTTCTTCTTTTACTTCTCCTTCTCCTTCTCCTTCTCCTCCTCCTCCTCCTCCTTCTCCTCCTCCTTCTTCTTCTCCTTCTTCTTCTCCTTCTTCTCCTTATTCTTGACCTTCTTCTTTTCTTCTTCTTCTCCTCCTCTTCCTTCTTCTTCTCTTCTTTCTTCTTCTCTTCTTGCTTCTTCTCTTTCTTCTTCTACGTAGGTTATTTTCCCCAACAAAGACATACTTAGCTAATTATCCTCCAAAATGACATAATTAGCATAGTTAGGTAAAAACATCATAAGAACCTTGGTTAGCTCATTAAAATGACTAATTTAGCTCCAAAATGACATAATAAGGTCAAAATGGATTTAATAATCATAGTTGGCTCCAAAATGACATATTTTACCCAAGTTAGCTCTAGAATGGCCTATACCTAGCTAAGTTCTCTCCTAAAAGTCATCAGAAGGCTATGTAGCTCCAAGATGACCTATTCCACCTAACTTAGCTATTAAATGGCCTATACTTAGCTAAGTTCTCTCCGAAATAACCTATATATACTTCTCTTCTTCATCTAGTATTCTTCTTCTAACTTTCTTATTTGTCATTTTGCAGATTACATTCACTTCACGGGAAGCTTGGATTACATTGATGGAATGCTTGCATATGATTGCTTGTACCATGGCTTCACAGAAGCTTGTATTGAAACTATTGTAGTATATGGATATATATGAAACTTTGTATGCATATGGATTAAACTGGTGTAATATATGGTTTGGTACGGAAGCAACTTGAATAATATGTATGTACTATGGATGAAAGTTATTTTAATATGGTTATGAGTACGGAAACAAATTTATTCCTGTCAAATATATATATATATATATATATCCTGATTATTGTGAAATTTTTTGGATATAATAGAAAATAAAAGAGGTGAGGTTGCTGTTTTGAGCCTTTGCCATGAGGTGGCAGACGACAAAGGGCTGTTTTGAGCCTTTGTTGTCTGCCCCCTCATGGCAAAGGGGCTAAAGGCAGACGGCAAAGAAGGGGTAAGAGAGGGGCTGGGATGCCCCTTTGCCATGAGGGGGCAGACGGCAAAGGGGTAGATGGCAGACGGCAAAGGGGGGGGAAAGAGAGGGACTGGGTTCCCCCCTTTGTCGTGAGTGGCAGACAGCAAAGGGGCCCATGGCAGACGGCAAAGGGGGGAAAAGAGAGGGACTGGGTTCCCCCCTTTGCCGTGAGTGGCAGACGGCAAAGGGGCCCATGGCAGACGGCAAAGGGGGGGAAAGAGAGGGGCTGGGTCCCCCCTTTGCCATGAGGGGTCTGACGGCAAAGGGGCCTAAGAGCAGACGGCAAAGGGGGGCAGCCTGCCATTAGCACTTAACGGGACGGTCTGTTGATCTGCCATCCCGTTTTATTTGCCGTCTGCTCCCTCATGGCAAAGATTCTTTGCCGTCCGCCGTACAAAAAGCAGATGGCAAATCACCTCTGTACCGGATATTTTTTTTGCCGTCTATTTTGCCGTCAGCTCACTGACGGCAAAGCCTTTGCCGTCCGTGTTTCCCCCCTTTGCCGTCTGCCATGGCGGACGGCAAAATCTCAGATTCCTGTAGTGGTACCTGAGTCAGGGTGACTGGGATCTCGATGTGAAACAAGCCAAGGTCCTCGATGCCATGACCATTCATCAAAAGCTCGCCCATCACTCGTCGATCCCGACAAAGGAGCGAGGGTGGCCAGGATCTTTGCATATGTAGCAGCACGCCGGGTTGGTGCAAGTAACTTGGGAGTGATAAAAGAGCCCACAGTTGAAGCACTTGACACGATCCGTCCCGGGGCATTTTGGCCTGGAGTTGAACCACGTAGGGCAGGGAAACAAGAGCCTGGCGTGGTGCCGTTGGTGGCTGCGCGGCCTTGGCCCCGATGCTTCTTCTTCTTAGCCTTTCCTAGCCCTGACGCTCATGGGGAGCACCCGCGCCACCGGCCTGGGCCGCCAGAAGCAGAAGCTGAGGATTGGTGCAGGGCGGTTGGTAGTGGTCCGCCGTAGCCGGGAGGGAAGGAGGGTGCTGCGCGCGGGGGAGAGGGGTCCGACCGGTCTAGCCCGGAGAGGGGCTTCGCCCTTGCCGGCCAGCCGGGGATGCGGGCGTAGCCTCAGTTGTCTGACGAAAGGGGAGACCAAGGCCGGTCCCGGTCAGGGCGGGACGATGAGCGGCGTTCCGGGGAGAGGCGGAAGTTGCTCCGCGCCGAGGAGTGTCTGCCGTCACGGGAGGAAAGGTGCCGGCGGAGGTCCTCCTCCCAGTGGACGGCCTCGGGGGAGGGGTGGGGAGGCTCTCGCATGTCAGAGCTACGGCGCTTGTGGCGGCCGCCCCCATCGTCCCACTCGCGGGGCAGAGTGGTCACCAGCGGTGGCCACAGACTGGTGTAGGGGCCGGAGGACGAGGTGGATTGGGCGGCGGCACGATAGGGAGGGATGAGGCGGGAGGGAGGGAGGATCGGGGTGACCGAAAACCCTCGTGGGAGCCAAATGGGGCTCCCCGGGCGTAGTTGGTCCGCAACCCGTAATGGTCCCAACTTCGGGGTTGGCTGGTCTGGTGGGATGCCTAGCAGGCCCCGGCCTAGCTAAGGGGGTGGAGGCACACAAGGGTTTCGTCCACCCCGAGCAAGGGCAGGTAGGGGTGCCGCCGTCGGTGCCAGCGTAGGCCGAAGGGGATAGGGACGCGGCTCAGGGAGGAGCGAGGCCATTTCTGGAGCGTGGAGGAGCCGAAGGAGGCAATGAATGGGTAGTAGGGTGGGAGGCCCGACGTAGCCTCCGGGAAGGCCACGCGAGGGCGGGCGGCCGGCTGCCGTGGCGGCGCACCGGAGTAAACTCGCGGCATGGGACGACGCCAAGATGAGCGGGCATGTCCCGTGTCCGATAGGCCGACCATGCCCCACGACCGTAATCGGCGAGATTCCTACTTGTGCAAGGCGGTTCCTTGTATCATGGGAGGCCAAGCACCCCTGCGGGTCCACGAGACAACAGTTGCGCCGCCGTCCGTGCTGGACTTCGCCAAGAGGCTACAGGAAGAGAGGAGAGGGGGGAAGCCTGCTTGTCGAATGATTGGGCCACTGGCCGCCGTGTCATCTACCTTGGCGATGTCGGCCCAACGAGGGATGTCATGGGAACGAGTCTGACAGTAGAAGATAGGGGTACGAAAGGAGAGGGCAGAGTCCTGGCTACGGCGAGGATGTACACACGAATGTCTGAGTTCAGGCCCCTCACGTGGAGGTAAGAGCCCTATGTCTCAGTGCTCGGGAGCTCTTGTCGTGTGAAAGGATAATTTACAGTAGGTGCAAACCCTTGTGCTAGAGGGGAGGGGTGGCTCATATAGCGTACACTACCCCTCATAAGTGCCAGGCATCCAAGGGTCCGATCGTGGGTATAAAGACGAGCGTTACTGGTAACGTACATCATAATTTCTATTAATGATGACTAGCCTAACGCCTGCATGTTGGCCTCCCTGGAGTGGCTTCTGGTCTTCTGGCATCGACTGGAAGCGAGGTCTTTCGAGTGACAGGTGAGTGTCAAGTGGAGGGAAAAGCTATCGAGTGGATTAAATGTCGAGTGACTTGAGCACCATGGTGAATCCAGTCGGAACCTCTCTTGTAATCTTTAAGTCCTCCAATATAGTGTCCTTAGATAGGGTATGTAGGTCAGGCCTAGGACCCTACCCAAGGTACATATCCTCTTCATTAGCCCCCGAATGGATCGGGGTTCGAGTGAGAAAGGGGATCGATGCCAGTTTTGATAAGGCACAAAACTTCCGAATGTACTTCGGGACTTCAATGAAATTTGTGTCAATTGAAATCTTTGTCATTCGCCCAGATCGATTCTGCATCGAAATTGTCCGAATGAATTCTAAGCATCAATTATATTACGAGTGACTTGAAGGGATCCTTCGACGTGACGGGTCGCTCTGTCAGACCCGGATTTCACGGGATTCGAAAATTTGGGAAGCGCGCGTGTCCGCAATGATGACGCATTGACTGGGGCAAGTGGGAGCATGACACCTTGATTCACATGCCACCCATTTTGCCACGTACCGCACGACGTCCACGGTCGAGATACGCGGGGATTTAGCGGGCCCACCAGTTAGCAAGACACTCGATAGAGCATAAAATCCTGTCGCACCATGGTCTGCATAGTCTTCTTCCCCCAAATCTCCTCTCTTCCTCCATCTCCCCCGCTCTCAGTGCACTGCTCTGCTCCACCTCTATGACCACCGCCACCGCGATGATGAAGGGGAAGACTAAGAAGTTGGAGCGTACCAAGAAGGGGGTCGCGAAGGGCAAGGCCAGGAAGCCGTCAAGCGCGCGGTTCACCGCGCAAGTGGGGTGGATCTAGGGGGATTTTCTCCCATCGACGGTCACCGCCGGGGACGTCGAGAACCTCGTCGTCGACAGGCTTGTGGCGGAAGGCTCATGGAGGATGTTGGAATGGGAAATCGAGCCGGAGCCGCGTGAGGGGGAGCGAGTCCTTGTCCTCACCCAGGTCGAGAGAGGTTTCTGCATGCCCCCATCCTTTCTTACGAGGGTTTCTGAATTTCTTTGGAGCCCAACTCTCTCATTTTCCTCCGAATGCAATCTCTTATCTGGCTACTTTCATCACAATGTGTGAGTGTTTCATGGGTTTCCCCCATTGGGGCTTGTTCAAACACATCTTCACCATCATATCTCAGTTGGTCAAAAGGGCCAATCCCGAGGATGATAAAACCCATGTCATCCAATTATGTGGTGGCTTGGGGATCTAAAAGAGGGCTAGGAGTTCCATTCCTTACATGACCTTCCCTAAATCTATGAGGAGTTGGCAGTCGACCTGGTTCTACTGAAAGATGTAGCATCTCCCAACATGTTGACTGCTCTTTCCCCTTTCACATTAGATCGACCCACTGTTCCCAAATCCTTGACTGTGTTAAAGGGGGAAAAAGTCCAAGTGGGGATCTTAGTGGATGTCGTAGTGGCCATTGTCTGTGGTGGAGTGACTGGCATGGACCTTCTGGAGACATTTCTCAGTCAACGGATCCAGCCCCTCCAGGCAAGGGACCATGCTATGTGGCATTACTTAGGCCCGGAAGACACGACTCGAATGCACCTAGAGGAAGTCTCACAGAAAACTGTTGAGCAATGGCTTCGTAGCATCAATGGAGCCTATGACAATCCCCTGGGAGCCAAGAGGATCAAGCCTTACTCTGCTGATCATCCACCAAAGAATCTGGTAAATAATATCTTTGTTGACTGTCGTACTATTCTGTCGAGTGGTTGAATCGTTGGTCGACTGACTTTGATGTTTGAATCTTGTAGGAATGACGAACATGTACTCGCCCGTGCTTAACGGGAATCAGCCCGAAGACGGAGGGGATAGCGAGGGTGGTAGCATGGACTTCGATTATGCTGATGACAGTGAGGATGACTACGAGTTCTCATACGAGGAAAAAGGAGAAGTCAAGTCTCCTCTGCGCACTGACCATCACTCCAAGCTGCATCAGGATCCCACGGCTTCCCTAGGCAAGGCTATGGCATCGAGTGAGAGAAGCCTGAAGCGCGACCAAACCTCGACAGTTGAGTCGAGTGAACGAGCCGCGAAGCAACCCAAGCCCGACGCGTTGAAGCCTCAGAATGCTTTGCCCCGCATAAAAATCACTGTGCCCATTGTCTCAATGTAAGTGCTTGCTTTGTTCTTTCGCTGTTGCATTGGATTTCAAATTCTTGATGACCAAGTGGAATTTGGTCTACCAGGGCCGCTACCTAAGTGACGTTGCCTCCACGGGATGGAGAGGAGCAAATAGACGTGGATATTGCTGATGAGGCCACTTCCCAACAAAGTAAAATGAATCTTCACTCAGTTCTGTTTCTTGAAAATGATTTGCTACCGATTGAATAAGCTAATGATGTCGATTGATGTTTGCAGAGATCATTCAACTAGAGGACGATGAAGAGCCACCTCGCGGTATGGGGGGTGAAGGTGTGACCTCAGGCACCCCGCGCGTATGCGCCCGAAGAACGCCATCAGCGCAAACACATCAAAGGTCGACTACTGCATTGTCCTAGGGGATAGGCGACTCGTCCCGAGCCAGAACCGAACTCGCGGCTCTGTTGTTGAGTGCTCGACCAGCTGCTTCAACCATTGTGGCCTCGACACCAATCGGACAACCCAAACCACCTCATCTACTCTAGCCGCAGCATCAATTTAGTAGGTGACTGCCTTTCCTCTACACCACGTCCTGGAAGACCAAACCGAAGCTGCTAAGGAAGCCATGATCTAGGCGGAGTAGCTAATGCTGCACACAAAGGAGGCGCTCGAGGCCAGCAAGCTGGCTTATGATGCCAGCACGGTGCTTCGCACCAACATCCGAGTAAGTGCGATCGTAAATGTGTTTCCAATTGAATTCCTATCTTTCCTGATTGTACACCCACTGGGTGTCTTCCTTTTGTAAAATGCTTGTATGTTTTCCACTCGAATAGATCAGGTCTTTGTCAAGTAGATTTCGGTCCAGTGGGGGCATGCTAAGAGCATCCACTAGGTGTAGTCCCCAAGGCCGCTGTCGAATGGTGATGGCTGTTGGGAGACGTAGTAGTAAATCAAAACTTTCCTATGTGTTCACCAAGATCTATCTATGGAGAAACCAGCAACGAGTAAGGGGAGAGTGCATCTTCATACCTTTGAAGATCGCTAAGTGGAAGCGTTACAAGAACGCGGTTGGTGGAGTCGTACTCGCAGCGATTCCGATGGCGGTGGACTCCGATCTTAGCGCCGAACAACGGCGCCTCCGCGTTCAACACACGTGCAGCCCGGTGACATCTATTACGCCTTGATCCAGCAAGGAGGAAGTGTTGGGGAACGTCGCATGGGAAACAAAAAATTTCCTACGCACACGCAAACCTATCCATGGTGATGAGCATCTATGAGAGGGAGAGTGGATCTACATACCCTTGTAGATCGCTAAGCAGGAAGCGTTAAGAAACGCGGTTGGTGTAGTCAAACATCTTCGCGATCCAAATCGCCGAGCGTTCCGCGATCTCATCACAATCCATCCCGCGATCCAATCACGATCCGTCCCGTGAACTCGTCACGATCCATCCCACGATCTCATCACGATCCGTCTCACAATCTTGATCACGATCTGTCCCGCGAACTCATCACGATCCGTTCCGCAATCTCATCACGAATTGTCTCGCGATCTCGATCACGGTCCTTCCGATCTAGCGCCGAACGGACGGCACCTCCGCGTTAAGCACACGTGCAGCTTGATGACGATCTCCACCGTCTTGATCCAGCAAGAAGATATGGAGAGGAGAGAGACTTCACTGGCAGCGTGACGGCGCTCCAGTGATGGTGGTGGAGCAATTCCGGCAGGGCTTCGCCTAAGCACTGCAGAAAACCGATCTAGAGGAGCACCGGTGGAACGGGTAGCACGTGGCCGTAATTTCTGTGCAAAAACCCTCTATTCCACTAGTATATATAGGAGGAGAGGAGAGTAAGAGGGGCTGGCGGACAAGGCAGCCAACCAGCCTTCTGCGCCAAGGAGGAGAGGAATCCTACTCTTCCTCCAATCCTAGTTGGACTAGGATTGCTCCCTATTGGCTGATTTTTGGCCTTTTACCTTTAGCCTTTTTCCTCCTGCGCCATGGGCCTTCTTGTGGCTGATTTACCAGCCCACTAAGGGCTGGTTATTATTCTCCCACAGACCATGGACCCTCTGGGGTCGAAATACCCCTCTCGGAGGTCTCCCGGTACACTACCGGCACTCCCGGTACACTACCGATGAGCCCGAAACTTTTTTGGTGACCAAACTGGGACTTCCTATATATGAATCTTTACCTCCGGACCATTCCGGAGCTCCTCGTGATGTCCAGGATCTCATCCGGGACTCCAAACAACCTTCGGTCACCACCATACATAACTCTACACTACCGAAACGTCACCAAACCTTAAGTGTGCAGACCTTGCGGGTTCGAGAACTATGTAGACATGACCGGGACACCTCTACGGTCAATAACCAATGGCGGGACCTGGACATCCACATTAGTTCCTATATATTCTACGAAGATCTTTATCGGTCGAACCTCTATGTCAAGGATTCAGTTAATCCCGTATAACGTTCCCTTTGTTCTTCGGTATGTTACTTACCCGAGATTCAACCGTCGGTATCTCCATACCTAGTTCAACCTCGTTACCGGAAAGTCTTTACTCGTACCGTAATACAAGATCCCGCAACTAAGAATTAGTCACATTGCTTGCAAGGCTTATTGTGATGTTGTATTACCGAGTGGGCCCTGAGATACCTCTCCGTCATACGGAGTAACAAATCCCAGTCTCGATCCATGCCAACTCAACAAACACCATCGGAGATACCTATAGAGCACCTTTATAGTCACCCAGTTACGTTGCGACGTTTGATACACACAAGGCACTCCTCCGATATCCATGAGTTGCATGATCTCATGGTCATAGGAACATATACTTGACATGCAGAAAATAGTAGCAATAAACTGACACGATCATATCCTATGTTTGTAGTTTGGGTCTTGTCCATCACATCATTCTCCTAATGATGTGATCCCGTTATCAATTGACATCTCATGTCCATGGCTAGGACACCTTAACCATCTTTTGATCAATGAGCTAGTCCATCAGAGGCATACTAGGCACATGGTTTTGTCTATGTATCCACACATGCATTGAAGTCTCCGATCAATACAATTATAGCATGGATAATAAATGATTATCATGAACAAGGAAATATGATAATAACTCATTTAATATTGCCTCTAGGGCATATTTCCTACAGTCTCCCACTTGCACTAGAGTCTATAATCTAGTTCACATCACCATGTGATTCGCATTGTTAACATCACCATGTGAATATAACACCCAATGAATTCTGGGGCTCGATCATGCTTTGCATGTGAGAGAGGTCTTATAGTCAACGGGTCTGTAACATTCAGATCCGTGTGTACTTTGCAAATCTCTATGTCAAACCGTAAACACTGCTACCACACTCCACTTGGTACTTTCCCAAATGGCTACTCCACTATACGTATCCAGATTGCTACTACGAGTCATCCGGATTAGTGTTAAAGCTTGCATCAACGTAACTCCTTACGACGAACCCTTTATCACCTCCATAATCGAGAAACAATTCCTTTAGTCTTTTAGTCCCTAAGGATAATGTTGACCGCTGTCCAGTGATCCACTCCTGGATCACTCTTGTACCCCTTGACGGACTCATGGCAAGGCACACATAAGTGCGGTACATAGCATGGCATACTATACAAAGCCTATGGCTAAGGCATAGGGGACGACGTTCGTCCTTTCTCCTATTTTTCTGCCGTGGTCGAGCTTTGAGTCTCACTCAACTTCACACCTTACAAATCAGGCGAGAACTCTTTCTCTGACTGATCAATTTTGAACTCTTTCAAAATCTTTGTCAAGGTATGTACTCATTGAAAGTCTCATCAAGTCATCTTTGATCTATCTCTATAGATCTTGGTGCTCAACAATTAGGTAGTTTTATCCAGGTTTTACTTTGAAAATCACTTTCCAAATAACTGTTTATGCTTTCCAGAAACTCTACATTATTTCCGATCAACAATATGTCATCCACATATACTTATCAGAAATTCTATAGTGCTCCCACTCACTTTATTGTAAATACAAGTTTCTCGTAAACTTTGTATAAACATCAAAAATTTGATCACCTCATCAAAGCATACATTCCTATTCCGAGATGCTTGCTTCAGTCCATAGAAGGACCACTAAAGCTTGCACACCTTTTAGCATCCTTAGGACTGACAAAACCTTCTGGTTGTATCACATACAACCTTTCCTCAATTAAACCGTTAAGGAAACAATGTTTTGACATCCATCTGCCAGATTTCATAATTGAAAAATGCAGCACCTGCTAACATAATTCCAACAGACTTTAGCACCGCTACGAGTGAGAAAGTCTCATCGTAGTCAACTCCTTTGAACTTGTCACAAACATCTTTGCAACAAGTCGAGCTTTACAAACGGTGACATTCACCATCAGCGTCTATCTTCATTTTAAAGATCCATTTGTACTCAACGACCTGCTGTCCAACGAGCAAGTCTACCAAAGTCTATACTTTGTTTTCATACATGGATCCTATCTCGGATTTCATGGTCTCCAACCATTTGTCGGAATCCAGGCCCATCATCGCTTCTCCATAGCTCGTAGGTTCATCATTGTCCAATAGCATGACCTCCAAGACAGGGTTGCCGTACCGCTCAGGAGTAGTACACATCCTTGTCGACCTACGAAGTTCGATAGTAACTTGATCCTGAAGCTTCATGATCATCATCATTAACTTCCTCTTCAACTAACGTAGGCTTCACAGAAACATCTTTCTGCGCTGCGCTACTCTCTGGTCGAACAAAGGTTTAACAACCTCATCAAGTTCTATCTTCCTCCCACTCAATTCTTTCGAGAGAAACATTTCCTCGAGAAAGGATCCGTTTAAGCAACAAACACTTTGCACTAGGATCTGAAGTAGAAGGTTCACCCAACTGCTCTTAGGGTATTCTATGAAGATGTATTTTTCCGCCTTGGGTTCGACCTCATTAGGTGAAAACATTTTCCACACATGTGTCGCAGCCCCAAACATTAAGAAATGACAGCTTAGGTTTCTATCAAACCATAATTCACACGGTGTCATCTCAACGGATTTAGATGGTGCCCTATTTAAAGTGAATGTAGTTGTCTCTAATGCATAACCCCAAAATTATAGTAGTAAAACGATAAGAGACATCACAGCACGCACCATATCCAATAGAGCATGACTATGATGTTCAGACACACCATCACACTATGGTGCTCTAGGGGGCATTAGTTGTGAAACAAATTTCACATTGTCTTAAGTTGTATGCCAAACTCGTAACTCAGATATTCACCTCCACGATCATATCGCAGTCATTTTTATCTTCTTGTCACGATGATCTTAAACTTCACTCTGAATTTGCTTGAACCTTTCAAACAATTCAGACTTGTGTTTCATTAAGTAAATATACACTATATCTACTCAAATCATCAGTGAAGGTAAGAAAATAACGATATCCACTACACACTACAAGACTCACTGGATTGCATACATCAACATGTATTATTTCCAATGAATCACTTGCACGCTCCGTCCAACGGGGTCCTTTAATCATCTTGCCCAAGAGGCATGGTTCGCATGTCTCAACCGATTCGAAATCGAATGAGTCCAAAGATCCATCTGCATGGAGTCTCTTCATGCACTTTATACCAATATGACATTTAGCAGCAGTGCCACAAGTATGTGGTACTATCATTATTAACTTTGTATCTTTTCACATCAATGTTATGAACATGTGTATTACTACGATCAAGATTTCAACAAACCATTCTCACTGGATGCATGACCATTGAAGGTATTATTCATGTAAACAGAATAACCATTATTCTCTAACTTAAATGAATAACTGTATTGCAATAAACATGATCTAATCATGTTCATGCTCAACGCAAAACACCAAATAACATTTATTTAGGTTCGTCACTAATCCTGAAGGTAGAGAGAGCGTGCGATGTTGATCACATCAACTTTGGAAACATTTCCAACACATATCGTCACCTCACCCTTAGGTAGTTCTCTGTTTTATTCCGTAGCTATTATTTCGAGTTACTAACATTTTGGCAACTGAACCGGTATCCAATACCCAGGTGCTACTAGGAGTACTAGCAAGGTACACATCAATAACTCGTATATCAAATATACTTCTGTCGATGTAGCCAGCCTTCTTATCTACCACGTATCTAGGGTTGTTCCACTTCAGTGACCGCTCACCTCATAACAGAAGCACTCAGTCTCGGGTTTGAGTTCAACTTTGGGTTGCTTCACTGGAGCAGCAACTGACTTGCTATGCATGAAGTTTCCCTCCTTGCACTTGCCCTTCTCGAAACTAGTGGTTTGGTTAACCATCAGCACTTGACGCTCCTTCTTGATTTCTACCTTCGCGGTGTCAAACATCGCGAACAGCTCAGGAATCATTATTTCTATCCCTGGCAATTTATAGTTCATCACCAAGTTCTAGTAGCTTTAGTGACAGTGACTTGGAGAACTATATCAATCACTTTCTTATCTGGAAGATCAACTCCCACTCGATTCAAGCGATTGTAGCACTCAGACAATCTGAGTACATGCTCAACGATTGAGCTATTCTCTTTCATCTTATAGGCAAAGAATCTTGTTGGAGATCTCATATCTCGCAACACGGGCACGAGCCTTAGATCCTAATTTCAGCTCTTAGAAACATCTCATATGTTCCATGATGTTCGAAACGTTTTGGAGCCTCAATTCTAAGACGTAATGCATGACGCACTAAACTATCAAGTAGTCATCAGACCGTGCCTATCAGATGTTCACAACATCTACAGACGACGCTAGAGGGGTTGGCGCACCGACCGGTGCATTAAGGACATCAGCCTTCTGTGCAGCAATGAGGACAATCCTTAGATCACGGACCCAGTCTGCAATATTGCTACCATCATCTTTCAATTATATTTCTCTAGGAACATATAAAAATACAAGGGAGCTACAGCGCGAGCTAGTAATCTACAACATTACTTGCAAAGTCACTACTGACTATGTTCATGATAATAAGTTCAATTAATCATATTACTTAAGAACTCCCACTCAAATTGACATCCCTCCGGTCATTCGAGTGATACATGATCCAAAATTCACCAACTCAAGTCTGATCATCACGTGAGTTGAGGTGGCTGCAATGGTGAACATCATCATGTTGATCATATCTACTATATGACTCATGTTCGATCTTTCGGTCTCTTGTGTTCCGAGGCCATGTCTGTACATGCTAGGATCGTCAAGTTTAACATGAGTGTTCTCCGTGTGCAACACTGGCTTGCACCCGTTGTATGTGAACGTAGAGTCTATCACACCCGATCATCACGTGGTGTCTCAACACGACGAACTTTCGCAACGATGCACACTCGGGGAGAACACAATTAATCTTGAAATTAAGTGAGGGATCACCTTATAATGCTACCGTCGTCCTAAGAGAAACAAGGTGCATAAAAGGATTAACATCACATGCAAATCATAAGTGACATGATATGGCCATGAACTTGTGCTTTTGATCTCCATCTATAAAGCACCGGCATGATCTCCATCGTCACCGGCATGACACCATGATCTCCATCATCTTGATCTCCATCAACGTGTCGCCATCGGGGTTGTCACGCCTTGCAGGCTTCTACTACTATTGCTACCGTTTAGCGATAAAGTAAAGCATTACATAGCGCTTAATGATTGACACGCAGGTCATACAATAATTAAAGACAACCCTATGGCTCCTGCCGGTTGTCGTACTCATTGACATGCAAGTCGTGATAATCTATACATCACATGATCATGTCATACATCACATATATCACATCATGTAATTGGCCATATCATATCACAACATACCCTACAAAAACAAGTTAGACGTCCTCTAATTGTTGTTGCATGTTTTACGTGGCTGCTACTGGTATCTAGCAAGAACAATTCTCACCTATGCAAAAACCACAACGGTGATACACTAGTTGCTTTTCAACCTTCTCAAGGACCGCCTTTGTCGGATCCGATCCAACTAAAGTGAGAGAAACTGTCACCCGCAAGCCATCTAGGCAACAAGTTGCGTCGAGGGAACCGGTCTCTCGTAAGCGTACGAGTAATGTTGGTCCGGGACGCTTCATCTCACAATCCCGCTGAACCAAAATACGACCAAGGGAGGAAGCAATCTAAGCATCAACGCCCACAAACCTTTTGTGTTCTACTCGAGATCTCATCGAACCATCAACCTAGCTCATGATGCCACTGTTGGGGAACGTCGCATGGGAAACAAAAAATTTCCTACGCACACGCAAACCTATCCATGGTGATGAGCATCTATGAGAGGGAGAGTGGATCTACATACCCTTGTAGATCTCTAAGCGGGAAGCGTTAAGAAATGCGGTTGGTGTAGTCGAACATCTTCGTGATCCAAATCACCGAGCGTCCCGCGATCTCATCACGATCCATCCCGCGATCCAATCACGATCCATCCCGTGAACTCGTCACGATCCGTCCCACGATCTCATCACGATCCGTCTCACAATCTTGATCACGATCTGTCCTGCGAACTCATCACGATCCATTCCGCAATCTCATCACGAACCGTCTCACGATCTCGATCACGGTCCTTCCGATCTAGCGCCGAACGGACGACACCTCCGCGTTCAGCACACGTGCAGCTTGATGACGATCTCCACCGTCTTGATCCAGCAAGAGGAGATGGAGAGGAGAGAGAGTTCACTGGCAGCGTGACGGCGCTCCAGTGATGGTGGTGGAGCAATTCCGGCAGGGCTTCGCCTAAGCACTGCAGAAAACCAATCTA
Organism: Hordeum marinum; assembly: GCA_022496015.1. Taxonomy (NCBI): domain Eukaryota; kingdom Viridiplantae; phylum Streptophyta; class Magnoliopsida; order Poales; family Poaceae; genus Hordeum; species Hordeum marinum. The sequence goes on along the minus strand of CM039673.1, from coordinate 539,405,812 downwards.
GAGGAGCACCGGTGGAACGGGTAGCACATGGCCGTAATTTCTGTGCAAAAACCCTCTATTCCACTAGTATATATAGGAGGAGAGGAGAGTAAGAGGGTCTGGCGGACAAGGCAGCCAACCAGCCTTCTGCGCCAAGGAGGAGACGAATCCTACTCTTCCTCCACTCCTAGTTGGACTAGGATTGCTCCCTATTGGCTGATTTTTGGCCTTTTTCCTTTAGCCTTTTTCCTCCTGCGCCATGGTCCTTCTTGTGGCTGATTTACCATCCCACTAAGGGATGGTTATTATTCTCCCACATCCCATGGACCCTCTGGGGTCGAAATACCCCTCCCGGAGGTCTCCTGGTACACTACCGGCACTCCCGGTACACTACCGATGAGCCCGAAACTTTTCCGGCGACCAAACTGGGACTTCCTATATATGAATCTTTACCTCTGGACCACTCCGGAGCTCCTCGTGACGTCCAGGATCTCATCCGGGACTCCGAACAAGCTTCGGTCACCACCATACATAACTCTACACTACCGAAACATCACCAAACCTTAAGTGTGCAGACCCTGCGGGTTCGAGAACTATGTAGACATGACCGGGATACCTCTACGTTCAATAACCAATGGCGGGACCTGGACGTCCACATTAGTTCCTACATATTCTACGAAGATCTTTATCGGTCGAACCTCTATGTCAAGGATTCAGTTAATCCCGTATAACGTTCCCTTTGTTCTTCGGTATGTTACTTGCCCGAGATTCGATCGTCAGTATCTCCATACCTAGTTGAACCTCGTTACTGGAAAGTCTCTTTACTCGTTTCGTAATACAAGATCCCTCAACTAACAATTAGTCACATTGCTTGCAAGGCTTATTGTGATGTTGTATTACCGAGTGGGCCTTGAGATACCTCTCCGTCATACGGAGTAACAAATCCCAGTCTCGATCCATGCCAACTCAACAGACACCATCAGAGATACCTGTAGAGCACCTTTATAGTCACCCAGTTACGTTGCGACGTTTGATACACACAAGGCACTCCTCCGATATCCGTGAGTTGCATGATCTCATGGTCATAGGAACATATACATTGACATGCAGAAAACAGTAGCAATAAACTGACACGATCATATGCTACGTTTGTAGTTTGGGTCTTGTCCATCACATCATTCTCCCAATGATGTGATCCCGTTATCAATTGACATCTCATGTCCATGGCTAGGAAACCTTAACCATCTTTTGATCAACGAGCTAGTCTATTAGAGGCATAATAGGGACATGGTTTTGTCTATGTATCCACACATGCATTTAAGTCTCTGATCAATACAATTATAGCATGGATAATAAACGATTATCATGAACAAGGAAATATGATAATAACTAATTTATTATTGCCTCTAGGGCATATTTCCAACAGGAAGGAGAGGTTGAGAGAGAGCTTCGAAAGCACGACGGCATGGTGACGATGGAGCTGCACGGTCTCCGGCAGGGCTTCGCCAAGCACTATGGAGAACGAGGAGTAGGAGAAGTTGGACTGCGCCGAGAGGGAGAGAGAGTCGTGTCCCAAATAGCCCCAAGGGCTCCACTATGTATAGGAGGAGAGGGAGGAGGGTGACCACCCCTAGGGTTCCCACCCTAGGTGGTGCGGCAGCCCCTAGATGGGATCTGGCCGGCGGCCAAGAGGGAGGGGAGAAGGGTGTGACTGCCCTAGCCGCCCTAGGGTGGGCCTAGGGCCATTCTAGGCTAGGGTTTGCCTCCCCTCTCTCCTTTGCTGCGCCTTGGGCCAGGTGGGAGGGGCGCACCAGCCCACCTAGGGGCTAGTTCCCTCCACCTTCGGCCCATGCAGCCCTCCGAGGCCCGTGGCCCCTCCGGATGGACCCCCGGAACCCTTCCGGTGGTCCCGGTACGTTACCGGTAATTCCCGAAACACTTCGGGTGGCCAAATCCTCACTTCCCATATATCAATATTTGTCTCCGGACCATTCCGTAACTCCTCGTGACGTCCGGGATCTCATCCTAGACTCTGAACAACCTTCGGTAACCATGTACACTATTTCCCTTGAACCCTAGCATCATCGAAAGTGTGTGGACCCTATGGGTTCGAGAGACACGTAGACATGACCAAGACACCTCTCCGTTCAATAACCAATAGTGGGATCTGGATACCCATGTTGGCTCCCACATGCTCCATGATGATCTTATCGGATGAACCACGATGTCGGGGATTCAATCAATCTCGTATACAATTCCCTTTGTCTACCGGTATGATACTTGCCCGCGATTCGATCGTTGGTATCCCCATACCTTGTTCAATCTCGTTACCAGCAAGTCTCTTTACTCGTTCTGTAACACATCATCCCATGGCTAAATCCTTAGTCATATTGAGCTCATTATGATGATGTCTTACCGAGTGGGCCCAAAGATACCTCTCCATCACATGGAGTGACAAATCCCAGTCTCAATTCGTGCCAACCCAATAGACACTTTCGGAGATACCCGTAGTGCACCTTTATAGCCACCCAGTTATGTTGTGACATTTGGCACACCCAAGGCATTCCTACGGTATCCGGGAGTTGCACAATCTCATGGTCTAAGGAAACTATACTTGACATTGGAAAAGCTTTAGTAGGCGAACTACAAGATCTTGTGCTATGCTTAGGATTGGGTCTTGTCCATCACATCATTCTCCTAATGATTTGATCTCATTATCAATGACATCCAATGTCCATGGTCATGAAACCGTGACCATCTATTGATCAACGAGCTAGCCAACTAGAGGCTCACTAGGGACATGTTGTGGTCTATGTATTCACACATGTATTACGGTTTCCGGTTAACACAATTATAGCATGAACAATAGACAATTATCATGAACAAGGAAATACAATAATAACCATTTTATTATTGCACTAGAGTCAATAATCTAGTTACATTTTGATGAATTGAACACCCACAGCATTCTGGTGTTGATCATGTTTTGCTCGTGAGAGAGGTTTAGTCAACGGATCTGCGACATTCACATATGTATGTACTTTACAAATATCTATATCTCCCTCCTGAATGAAATCACAGATGGAGTTGAAGCGGCGCTTGATGTGTCTTGTCTTCTTGTTAAACCTGGGCTCCTTCGCAAGGGCAATAGCTCCAGTGTTGCCATAGAATAGAGTCATCGGGCCCGACGCATTGGGAATCACTCCTAGCTCGGTGATGAACTTCTTCATCCAGAATCCTTCCTTTGCTGCTTCCGAAGCAGCTATGTACTCTGCTTCACATGTAGATGCTGCCACGATGCTTTGCTTGCTACTACACCAGTTGACTGCCCCTCCATTCAAAATATACATGTATCCGGTTTGCGACTTGGAGTCGTCCGGATCTGTGTCAAAGCTAGCATCGACGTAACCCTTTACGACGAGCTCTTCGGCACCTCCATATACGAGAAACATGTCCTTTTTCCTTTTCAGGTACTTCGGGATATTCTTGACTGTTGTCCAGTGTTCCGCTCTCGGATCACTTTGGTACCTCCCTACCAAACTTATGGCAAGATTCACATCAAGTCTGGTACACAACATGGCATAAATAATAGAGCCTATGGCTGAAGCATAGGGTATGACACTCATCTCTTCTCTATCCTTTGTCGTGGTCGGGCATTGAGTCGTACTCAATCTCACACCCGGTAACACAGGCAAGAACCCCTTCTTGGACTGATCCATATTGAACTTCTTCAATATCTTGTCAAGGTATGTGCTTTGTGAAAGACCTATGAGGCGTCTCGATCTATCTCTATAGATATTGATGCATAATATGTAAGCAGCTTCTCCAAGGTCCTTCACTGAAAAACATTTATTCAAGTAGGCCTTTACACTTTCCAAAGGTTCTATATCATTTCCCATTATCAGTATGTCATCCACATATAATATGAGAAATGCTACAAAGCTCCCACTCACTTTCTTGTAAATACAGGGTTCTCCATAAACCTGTGCAAACCCAAACACTTTAATCACCTCATTAAAGCGAATGTTCCAACTCCGAGATGCTTGCACCAGCCCATAGATGGAGCGCTGGAGCTTGCATACTTTGTTAGCATCTTTAGGATCGACAAAACCTTCCGGCTGCATCATATACAGTTCTTCCTTAAGGAAGCCATTAAGGAATGTCGTTTTGACGTCCATTTGCCAGATCTCACAATCATAAAATGCAGCAATTGCTAACATGATTCGGACAGACTTCAGCATCGCTACGGGTAAGAAAGTCTCATCATAGTCAACTCCTTGAACTTGTCAATAACCCTTAGCGACAAGCCGAGCCTTATAGATGGTCACATTACCATCCGTGTCAGTCTTCTTCTTAAAGATCCATTTATTTTCAATGGCTCGCTTATCATCAGGCAAGTCCACCAAAGTCCACACTTTGTTCTCATACATGGATCCTATCTCGGATTTCATGGCTTCAAGCCATTCGTTGGAATCCGGGCCCACCATCGCTTCTTCATAGTTTGAAGGTTCATTGTTGTCCAACAACATGATCTCCAGAACATGGTTGCCGTACCACTCTGGTGCGGAACGTGTCTTAGTGGACCTTCGACGTTCAATAGTAAATTGATCTGAAGTTTCATGATCATCATCATTAACTTCCTCTCCAGCCGGTGTAGGCTCCCTAGAAACAACTTCCTGTGTTGCGCTACTCTCCAGTTCGAGTGGAGGTACAGTTACCTCATCAAGTTCTATTTTCCTCCCACTTACTTCTTTCGAGAGAAACTCTTTCTTGAGAAAGGATCCATTCTTGGCAACAAAGACTTTGCCTTCGGATCTAAGGTAGAAGGTATACCCAATAGTCTCTTTGGGATATCCTATGAAGACACACTTTTCCGCTTTGGGTTCGAGCTTCTCAGGTTGAAGTTTCTTCACATAAGCATCACATCCCCAAACTTTTAGACACGACAGCTTAGGTTTCTTTCCAAACCATAATTCATACGGTGTCATCTCAACGGACTTTGACGGTGCCCTATTTAAAGTGAATGCGGCAGTCTCTAATGCATATCCCTAAAATGATAGCGGTAAGTTGGTAAGAGACATCATAGATCGCACCATATCCAATAGAGTGCGATTATGACATTCAGACACGCCATTTTGCTGAGGTGTGCCAGGCGGCGTGAGTTGTGAAACAATTCCACATTTCCTTAGGTGCGTGCCAAACTCGTGACTGAAATATTCTCCGCCACAATCAGATCGTAGGCACTTTATTTCCCTATCACGTTAATTCTCTACCTCACTCTAAAATTCCATGAACCTTTCAAAGGTTTTAGACTTGTGTTTCACACTGGTAGAAAACCACCCTTTTGTCCCGGTTTTTAAGGGGCCTTTTGTCCCGGTTGCCCAACCGGGATGGGGCAGCCGGGACGAATGCCCAACCCATTCGTCCCGGTTGTACCAGGACCCGAGATGGATGGGGTGTCCACGTGGGGGGCGTGGGCTGGTCCCTGGCTAGGACTATTCGTCCCGGTTCGTAATACGAACCGGGATGAATGCCCTCTGCCAGGGCAGAATTTTTTCTTCTTCTTTTTCTTGTTTTCCTTTTAGGGTTTGGTTTGTTGTATTTTTTTCCTATTTGTTCCCCATAAGTATTCTGCATCTAATACACGACCACGTTTTTTTATTGTATTCCATTTTATTAGAATATACAAGTTTGCTGATCGCATTAGAATATACAACTATATGGTGATCGCATTAGAATATAGTTGAAGAATATACAAGTAAGTACGCACCATGAATTGAATATACAAGTAAGTAGTGAAGAATATACAAGTTTGTACTCTTTCTCATAATTATTCTAATACACCACCATGCACCATGACTCGAATATACATGTAAGTACTATGCATCTAAGAATTCGAACATCAAGTTCGTCGAGCATAGTTGGCGCTGACATAGTATTCCCCTCCTGGTGTTAGGACCTCTGCGTCTAAGAATCCGCAAATTTCCTCTTGAATTGCTCGTAGGCGATCCCTTGGTAGAAGACCGTCCCGCAGCCGCTCGATCTAATATAAAGAAGAGTGGTCAATATCTAATTAAAGACAATAGATGGTAATAAGATAAAAGTGATGGTTGACGTACACGAAGTTTTTCGAAACCTCTGCCCAGCTTGGCGCATGTCGTCTGACGCATGAACTCGCAGACATAGTATCCACATAAGTTATTCCCATCTCCCTGGTTCAAGCACTTTACAAGAACATGGTTTCAATCAAAATTATAATATAACATTATAATGGTATCGAAACTATAATCAAGGAGATGCGTGGATATAGCTAGTACCACTTACTTTCAGATGTTGAAATTTAAGCTTCTCCTTCCATTCACCCCTAGCCTTTGCTGTGAACCGTTTCCAAGCGCTGCCCGGCAAAGAAAATGAATTAAGTGAGTTATCAGAAAATAAACGAAACTTGTCGATATAGTGTCATAAAGATTGAAATTACCGTTGGATCAGTTCCTGCATGTCCTCCCAGTCCTTAAGGGGTTTATGTTTTGAGTCCATTACCAGTACTTTTCCTTTGTCAGTTTCAAATATTAGAAGAATATAGTGGAAGCTGCGCAAACATAACTCATCAGTTATACACTTATCATCGAGTAAGCAAAAAAAAATGTTTACCGAACAAATAACACTCACTTGAAGTTGTAAGGAAAAAGTATTTCCCTCTTGGTTTCGTGAAACCTTAACGCCTTCACAATTGAATCTTCTGTTTCCTTGGGATTTTTGAGAAGAGTTGCTTCATTAACCCAATATGGGTCAATGAACCCAATGTCATAGATGTGTCCTCTTTTGCATTCGAGAATCTTCATTCTGCAATTATAATATAGTGAGTATTATTATAAAAATGTAATGAACGAGGTGAGCTAGCTAGAGACTTAACTACAGCAAAATAAATACTTACAGACAATACGCACTGACGATAGATTTGTCGAGGGCCTTTAGCTGGAATAACTGATATAGTTCGTCAAACTCAATCAGAATTAACCTTTCTCCATAACTGTGATGCTCGTTTCTAACTTCCATCGTTATCCATCCCTTAGAGTGCTCTGAGGCTTCCATGTACCAATTATGCACTCTTCGCATTTTTGTTGGTAGATCATTTTCCTCCCCAGGTTTGACTAGAGGATGCCCGTGCCGATATGGGTGCTCGAAATCAGAAGAGGGGAAGACATCTAAGGTTTGGAGATACTGCGCAATGGACATACCCGCAGCAGCGGCCACTTCTCCGTACAGTGCAATAAACTCCGGGTCAAGTTCCTCGCCTGCGCCTGTGCTCGGCCCCACCTCGGTACTAGAATGCACTATGAGCGGGGGGATGGATTGATTTTTCTGTTGTCCGAGCTGGTCAACTTTTTTCCCGCATTTCCCGCTTCCGGTACTACTCTTCTTCGACCGCTTCTTTTCATCGTGTGCCTTAAGAATAGAGCGGTCATAGTTAGGAATGAGACTCGGCTCGGGCTGATGAAGGGTCTTCACCATTTTCAACGCTTGGGCTTTGTCTTCTTCGGTGTTTGGGAAATCTGGCTCTTTCGGCGACTTCTCCTTAGATTTCCACGCCTCATATTCAGCCTTTGCGATCTCCTGGGTTTCCTTTGGAGTATAGTGGTAAGGTAACTTGGGTAGATTCGGATGTGGTACTCTTGGGAGGGGCGACAATCGACGCTTCGGTGATGCGGTGGTTCTCCTCCGCTTTGAGCTACTCTGATCAGACTTCATGGGCGGAGACGGCTGCCGCCGCGGCGTAGACTCACGCGCTGGAGACGGCTGACGTGGTGGCGTAGACGCACGCGCTGGAGACGCCGAGCGTGGCGGAGAGTACGAAGACGACCGTTCCGCTGGAGACTGGTCTTGAGCCGGTGGCGAAGGAGGATGGCTACTCCGATCAGTCGTTGGCCTTGGCGTCCAATTAGGAAACACGATGTGTTCCTTTAGCCATAGAATGCTCAAGTTCTTGGCGTCTCCAAGTTCAGTCACCTCCCCGTCTTCACCTTCAGGATAGTCAAGCTGCACCTGCTCGAATCCGGTCATAACTTCATCCACCCCGACAACAGCGTAGCCCGGTTGAACTGGCCGACAATGGTGTGTTGGTTCAGGGCCAGCTGGTTTCACATAGCCAACCGCCGCCTTAATGGTTATATTGTTGACGACTTTCACATGCACCTCACACGATGTCATCTCCGTTATATGATCCACCGGGTGCATCATCAGCGGAGCATCTTCACCATCATCACCCTGGAGCTGCGTGGAAGCAACACTACTCTTCCGATTAGATGGTGCGGCTTCCATTTCCTGCTGAGATTGGGTGTTACCTTGCTGCTGGCTAAGTCTGTCAATTTGCTCCTGCTGCCGCTCTGATTGCTCCCGCTGCTGCTTTAATTCTGCTTCAATGCTAGTCCACCGCTCTACCCGATTACGTGCTTCAGCTGCCTCCAAATCCTTTCTCCTCTGACGGCTTCTATCCGGATATTTCTTCTTCTCCTGGGGAAACCCATGTTTCCACGGAACAGAGCCTTTTGTGGCTCGTGTCTGTCCATAGTGTTCCTTATTCCCAAGGGCGCGGGTGAGCTTGTCGTTCTCTCTATCTGGATGGAACTTCCCCTCTTTAGCAGCCTTTGTTGCTTCTCTGATAGCATCGATGGGTAGAGGATCTTCTTCATGTCTTACATTATAGATGCATTTCCCTTCTGAGTCCAACGTGCCCCCATGGCCGAAAAACCAAGACCTTGTCCGTTGGTCCTAGTAGAACATCTCTGGAACGATGTCCTTAGCAAGCAAGTCGTCCTCAAGTTTATTCCACTTAGGCATGTTACCCTTTTAGCCAGCTTGCCCCATAGTATGGTGATAGATCTTTTTAGCGGCATTTATCTTATTTTTTTTAGACTTTTCCAGAGCTTCCTCCGACTTCTTGTACTCAACAAATTCTTCCCAGTACGGTTTTATCTTCTCATACGTTCCAGTGAAATCCGGAGTCTTGTTTTTCTGGATAAAGTCAAGGTTCAATCTTTTCTTCCAGCTCTTGAATTGCTCGGCCATCTTCCTAAAAGTGAACTCCTTGACCAAATTCTCTAAGGCTTTGGTCTTTCACTCTAAGATCAATTCAGGATCCTCCTCATTCTCATCCAACTCATCTTGAGTAACCTTCAGCGTCGGTAGGGTGAAATTAGCCAACATCTTTTCAAAAAGTTTTTCTTTGGCTTTGTCGCCGACATATGAAATTCCGAGAGCCTCCTTTGGCTTATGCCAGTCCCGAACGGTGATCGGGATGTGGTCCCTAACAAGCACTCCGCATTGCTTCACATATTTTTGGGCAACAACTTCGGGAAGCTCTGGCGCGCCGTCTACAGCGATCTGTTCGATCCTGTACCTTTCATGCTCTTTCAACTTCTGGGCTCCACCTCGTTTAGTCTTCTTTCCGGTGGATTTGCTAGATCCGGATGGCTAAAATATATAAGAAAGAGTGTTAATACATGTATATAGAAAACAAATGCTTCATTTAATTAACATATATATATATGCACCTCGCCGGAGTTTCTAATTTGTAAGGTTCGACCGAAACCGTCGGCTTCTCTCTCATGGGAGCCCTCGGCTTCTCCCCCGACGATGTCGTAGGCTTCTCCCTCACCGGAGCCGTCTCTTTGGGCGAGCTCCAGATCTACCTCACCAGAGCCGTCTCTTCGGGCGAGCTCCGGATCTCCCTCACCGGAGTTTTTCATCCACTCGGAGACATCTGGGTCTCCCCCGGGCCCGCGGATAACATCCGCGACCATTTCTTCCGCATCTTCGTCTCTGAAGTTTGGGTCCATAATTTCTGCAAATTAAAAATTGCAAGTTAGTGTCAACGCACAAGAATTCATAATTCGACATTCATAATTGCAAGTTTGGGTCCATAACCTAAACAACTAACTAAGATAACAACTAAACTAACAACTAAACCTAAACTAAACTAACAACTAACAACTAATTAAACTAAACTAACCTAAACTAACAACTAAACTAAACTAAATCTAAACAACTAACCTAAACCTAAACTAAACTAACAACTAACACAACTAAACTAAAAACTAAATTGAACTAAAAACTGAATTAAACTAAATCTAAACTAAACTAAAAACTAAGAACTAAACTAAACTAAAATAAAAACTAACACAACTAAACCTAAACCTAAACTAAAAACTAAACTAAACTAAAAACTAAATTAAACTAAATCTAAACAAGGATGGATATATATGGAGTGGGGGAGGGAGGGGGAGGGAGGGGGAGGCCTTTACCTGCGGGAGGAGGCGGCCGCGGGGGAGAGGTGGCCGCTGGCGAGGTGGCCGCCGGCGACGTGGGCGAGCACGGTGGCGCGGCGCCGCGACGACATACGTGCGGGCGACGCGGGGGCAGAGGCGCTGCAGGGGGGCGACGGCGCGACGGAGAGAGAAAGGGGGGCGGCCGCGGAGCGCGCGAGGGGGCGGCGACGACGGCGACGGCGAGGAAGAGGCGGCGCGCGGGAGTTGGGCAGCCTGCCGGCATCGAGTCATCCTCCTCGCGCTGATCCTTGCGACAGAAGGGGAGGGGGCCGCTTAAGTACGTGGGGAGGGGCATCCGTCCTGGTTGTTGCCAATAACCGAGATGAATGACCCATTCGTCCCGGTTGTTGGCAATAACCGGGATGAATGCCCCACCCATTAATCTCGGTTGTTGCCGACAACCGGGACGAATGACCTAGATCTGGAATGGCGCGAAGAGGGGCATTCATCCCGATTGTTAGCAATAACCGGGATGAATGCCCTGTTTTTTTAAAAAGTTTCATATTTTCAAAAATTCCCGCCAGATTATCTGCTAGTTCAATAATCAGAAAAATATGAAAAAACTACCAAAACATTTAAAAAATTATAAACTAACTAAGTATGTTACTTCCAAACATATTTATTGAAATTCAAAATTCAAAATTATTTGAATTTGAATTAATTCATTTAAGAAATGGAGAAAATATCAAATAATTCAATAAATTCTGAAAATTGCAAGTTTTATATCAAAATGATCAGAAAGATAAATTAAACTCACTTATGATGTTTTGGTACTTCCTAGGGCTTCACCGGAGAGGGGTTGTTCTCTCCAGCGGGGCTAGGGTTTCACCGGAGAGGGGCTGCGGAGCGTCGGGATGGCACCAGAAGCAAGGATTTGGCATACCAATGTGTTTACAAGTGTTCTTAGGGTTGTACATGCCAAATATTCACTCACTCTTGTTGTTGGGTCTTCACCGGCATCGATTTCTCTCTCCGAGTCTGAGTACTTATAGGCTGAAGGTCCCCGAACCGACGAACGAGAGAGGATCTTGTGTACAGGTGGTTCATGCCATTGTTTTGGGACTTCATGGCATTGTTTTGGAGCGTCGGGATGGAACCAGAAGCAAGGATTTGGCATATCATGTGTTTACAAGTGTTCTTAGGGTTGTACATGCCAAATATTCACTCGAAGGTTCAATACCCTAACACAACTAATAACATTACATAGATTTACATTAGAGGTTCAATACATTATTATACATCACTCTGTTAAGTCCATGAACCCTTGCTTACGATCGCTTAGGACGTAACCATGGAGAATCTTCTTTATCTAACGGGATGGTTGGGTCAGCTTTCACTGTGAAGGGCGAAATTTCAGCAAACTTATTATAATCTTCAGACATGTCTGTCTTGTCCTCGACTCCCACGATGGTTCTTTTCCCTGAAAGAACTATGTGACGCTTCGGCTCATCATATGATTTATCTGGTTTCTTATTTTTTCTTTTCTTCGGTCTGGAGGACATGTCCTTCACATAGAAGATCTGAGCCACATCATTGGCTAGGACAAATGGTTCGTCATTGTAACCAATTTTGTTGAGATCCACTGTTGTCATTCCGTACAGCGGGTCTACCTTTACCCCTTCTCCATTCAGGTTGACCCATTTGCACTTAAACAAAGGGATCTTAAAAGAAGGTCCATAGTCAAGTTCCCATATCTCCTCTATGTAACCATAATATGTGTCCTTTTTCCCATTCTCGTTTGTTGCATCAAAGCGGACACCACTGTTTTGGTTGGTGCTCTTCTTATCTTGGGTGACCGTATAAAATGTATTCCCATTTATCTCGTACCCTTGAAAAGTCCCAATAGTCGAAGATGGTGACCCGGCCAACATGTAGAGCTGATCTTCAATAGTGATGTCATTTATAAGATGTGCTTGCAACCAACTTCCGAAAGTCTCCATGTGTTTGACTTTAATCCATGTGTCATCCTTCCCCGGGTTTGTGGAGCGTACAATATTCTTGTGTTCCTCGATATACGGAGCCACGAAGGTGGAATTTTGTAGAACCGTGTAGTGTGCTTTAGTGAAAGAATGCCCGTCCCTGGGTATCATTGTTTTCTTTCCTAGCATTCCTTTTCCCCTCAGTCTCCCCTCATGCCGCGATTCAGGAACACCAATCGTCTTAAGGTCAGGAATAAAGTCAACACAGAACCCAATGACCTCCTCTGTTCCATAGCCCTTGGAGATGCTTCCTTCTAGCCTAGCAAGGTTATGAACATATTTCTTCAAGACTCCCATGAACCTCTCAAAGGGGAACATATTGTGTAGAAATACCGGACCGAGAATATGAATCTCTTCTACTAGGTGAACCAGGAGATGCGTCATAATGTTGAAGAAGGATGGTGGGAACACCAACTCAAAACTAACAAGACATTGGACCACATCCCTCTGTAACCTTGCCAGACTATCTGGATCGATTACCTTCTGAGATATTTCATTGAGGAATGCACATAGCTTCGCAATGGGTACTCGAACATTTTCCGGTAGAAGCCCCCTCAGTGCAATCGGAAGCAACTGCGTCATAATCACGTGGCAGTCATGAGACTTCAGGTTTTGGAATTTTTTCTCTGCTATATTTATTATCCCCTTAATATTCAACGAGAAGCCAGACGGCACCTTGATACTGTAAAGGACTTCAAAAAAGATTTCCTTCTCTGCTTTGGTAAGAGCGTAGCTGCTTAAGAAATGACGCCCTGTATACATGTGCTTGTTTTTTGGGTCTTTCATACGTTGTTGGTCCTCTCGTGCTTCTGGTGTATCTTTTGACTTCCCATACACGCCCAGGAAGCATAGCAGGTTGATGCAGAGATTCTTCGTCACGTGCATCACGTCGATTGAAAAGCGGACATGTAGGACTTTCCAATATGGTAGCTCCCAAAAGATAGATTTCTTCTTCCACATGGGTGCGCGCTTATTAGGGCCGTTCGGAACAGGTTGGCTGCCATCACCCTTCCCAAAGATTACTTCTAGGTCCTTGACCATACCGAATACATCATTACCACTATGGAGGTCAGGCTTCTTCCGGGTATCTGCCTCACCTCTGAAATGTTTGCCTCCTTTCTTTCTTACGAGAAGATTCATCGGAAGAAATCTACGATGCCCCAGGTATACAACCTTCTTACATTTATCCAAATATACACTATCAGTCTTATCTAAATAGTGTGTGCATGCATTGTATCCCTTGTTTGTATGTCCAGAAATGTTACTAAGAGCAGGCCAATCATTGATGGTTACGAAAAGCAACGCCCGTAGGTCAAATGGCTTTTGTTCGTTCTCATCCCACACACGTACACCTGGTTTGCCCCACAACTGTAATAGTTCTTCCACTAATGGTCTTAGGTACACATCAATGTCGTTGCCGGGTTGCCTTGGGCCTTGGATGAGCACTGGCATCATAATGAACTTGCGCTTCATGCACAACCAAGGAGGAAGGTTGTAGATACATACAGTCACAGGCCAGGTGTTGTGACTGGAGCTCTGGTCTCCGAAAGGATTAAAGCCATCTGTACTTAGACCAAACCATAAGTTTCTTGCTTCGCGTGCAAAGTCTGGGAAGTCTCTCTCGATTTTTCTCCACTGTGACCCATCAACGGTGTGTCTCAACTTTCCGTCTTTCTTACGGTCTTCTTTATGCCATCGCAACAACCTGGCATGCTCTTTATTTCTAAACAGACGTTTCAACCGTGGTATTATAGGAGCATACCACATCACCTTGGCAAGAACCCTCTTACGGGGGGGCTCGCCGTCAACATCGCCAGGGTCATCTGCTCTGATCTTATACCGCCGTGCATTTTATACCGGACATTTATCCAAATTCTCGTACTTCTCACCGCGGTAGAGGATGCAGTCATTAATGCATGCATGTATCTTCTCCACATCTAGTCCTAGAGGGCAGAGAGCCTTCTTTGCTTCGTACGTGCTGTCAGGCAATTCGTTATCCTTTGGAAGCTTCGGCTTCATTATTTTAAGTAAACTCTCAAATGCTTTGTTAGTCACACCGTTCTGTGCCTTCCATTTCAGCAACTCTAGTGTGGTACCGAGCTTTGTGCTGCCATCTTCGCAATTTGGGTACAACAACTTTTTGTGATCCTGTAACATGTCGTCCAACTTCAACCTCTCCAATTAACTTTCACAGTCTTCCCTTGCATCAGCAATAACTTGACCAAGATCATCATCGGGCTCATCTGATGCCCGTTCTTGATCATCATCGGGCTCATCTGATGCCCGTTCTTGATCATCATCGGGCTTATCTGATGCCCGTTCTTGATCACCTCCTTCTTCTGCATTGTCTTCCATTGCAGTATCACCGTATTCGGGAAACCTCTCCGAAGCAGGTGGCTGTGAAGGACTCTCAAGGAAGAGTGCTCCCTGACGTTCCCACAGTCAACACATGGGCAACACATAAATCCATTCTCTTTGTGAGCCTGAGCTACAACGAGAAATTCATCCAGGCCAGCCCTGTACTCGGAAGTGCGTCGGTCACCGTACATCCATCGCTGCCGTGCATCCATCTACATCATATAATTAAGTTTATCAAAAACGTACCATTACAACAATAACATCTTCAATAGCGAAATGACCACAGTACATCGACAAATATAACATTTTTGTATCAATTATAGATGAAATGGATAAGTTTTCGAACCTCGATCGAAGATACCATTTTTTGTGAAGTTAAGTGTCGCTCGGGTATTTCGTTGAACACCTCGTGTGCATAGCAAAAAGAACACACACTAGCACCCACCTCTCTCACACCTCCTAGAAAAAAAACGAGAGGAGGGAGGGGTCTAGATGCAGTATTTATAGGCAAGGGGGCATTCATCCCGGTTCCTGGAATGAACCGGGACCAATGCCCCTGCGCACGCCACGTGGCAGACATCGAGGCATTGCTCCCGGTTGATGCCAGGAACCGGGACGAATGCCGACTAAACACCCGGGACGAATGCCCCAGGGGGATCGACGCTGCACTGGCCTAAAGAACCGGGATGAATGCGTAGCATTCGTCCCGGTTCTTTAGTCAGCCGGGACAAATGCGAATTCCTACCCTGGACGAAAGGAGGGGTTTTCTACTAGTGTCATTAAGCAGACATACCCATATCTGCTCAAGTCATCAGTGAGGTTGAGAACATAACGGTAGCCACCGCGAGCCTTGACGCTCATTGGACCCCATACATCGGTATGTACTATCTCCAATAAGTCAGTTGCTCGCTCCATTGTTCCCGAGAACGGAGTCTTGGTCATCTTGCCCATTAAGCATGGTTCGCACATGTCAAATGATTCGAAATCAAGAGACACCAAAAGTCCATCAGCACGGAGCTTCTTCATGCGTTTGACACCAATATGACCAAGGCGGCAGTGCCACATGTAAGTGGGACAATCGTTATCAACCTTACACTTTTTGGTACTCACACTATGGACATGTGTAACATCACGTTCGAGATTCATCAAAAATAAACCATTGACCAACGGGGCATGACCATGAAACATTCATCTCATATAAATAGAACAACCATTATTCTAAGATTTAAATGAGTAGCCATTTCGCATCAAGCGAGATCCAGATACAATGTTCATGCTCAAAGCTGGTACTAACTAACAATTATTGAGGTTTAAAACTAATCCCGAAGGTAGGTGTAGATTTAGCGTGCCGACGGCGATCACATCGACCTTGGAACCATTCCCGACGCGCATCGTCACCTCGTGCTTTGCTAGCCTCCGTTTATTTCGCAGCTCCTGCTTGGAGTTACAAATCTGAGCAACTGCACCAGTATCAAATACACAGGAGCTACTATGAGCGCTGGTTAGGTACACATCAATAACAAGTATATCACATATACCTTTAACGTTGTCGGCCTTCATATCGGCTAAGTACATGGGGCAGTTCCGCTTCCAGTGACCGGTACCCTTGCAATAAAAGCACTTAGTCTCAGGCTTGGGTCCATTCTTGTTCTTCTTCCCAGCAACTTGCTTACCGGGCACGACAACACCTTTGTCATCCTTCTTGAAGTTCTTCTTACCCTTGCCTTTCTTGAAACTAGTGGTCTTATTCACCATCAACACTTGATGCTCCTTTTTGATCTCGACCTCTGCTGATTTCAGCATCGAGCACAACTCAGGAATGGACTTCTCCATCCCCTGCATGTTGTAGTTCATCACAAAGATCTTGTAGCTAGGTGGAAGCGGCTGGAGGATTCTTTCAATTACCGAGTCATCCGGGAGATTAACTCCTAGCTGAGTCAAGCGGTTGTGCAACCCAGACATTTTGAGTATGTGCTCACTAACAGAACTATTCTCCTCCATCTTACAGATGAAGAACTTGTCGGAGACTTCATATCTCTCGACCCCGGCACGAGCTTGGAAAACCAGTTTCAGCTCTTGGAACATCTCATATGCTCCGTGTTGCTCAAAACGCTTTTGGAGCCCTGGTTCTAAACTGTAAAGCATGCCACACTGAACAAGGGAGTAATCATCGCAGTGTGACTGCCAAGCATTCGTAACGTCTTGGTCCGCTAGGAAAATGGGTGGGTCACCTAGCAGAGCATCAAGTACATACAATCTTTGGGAATCTATGAGGATGATCCTCAAGCCACGGATCCAGTCCGCATAGTTACTTCCATCATCTTTTAGCTCCGTTTTCTCTAGGAACGCGTTGAAATTGGGGGTGACATTAGTGTTGGACATTGGATCTACAGTATAGATTGTAAAGTCAATTTTAGACTAAGTTCATGATAATTAAGTTCACATAATCAAATTATTTAATGAACTCCCACTTAGATAGAAATCTCTCTAGTCATCCAAGTGACACATGATCCATGTCAACTAGCCCGTGTCCGATCATTACGTGAGACGGACTAGTCATCCATGGTGAAAATCTCCATGTTGATCATATCTTCTATACGACTCATGTTCGACCTTTCGGTCTTCCGTGTTCCAAGGCCATGTCTGTACATGCTAGGATCGTCAAGTCAACCTAAGTGTTTCGCGTGTGTAAATCTGGCTTACACTTATTGTATGCGAATGTTAGAACCTATCACACCCGATCATCACGTGGTGCTTCGGAACAACGATCCTTAGCAATGGTGCACAGTTAGGGTGAACACCTTTCTTGAAATTTTACTGAGAGATCATCTTATTTACTACCGTCATTCTAAGAAAATAAGTTGTAAACATGATAAAAATCACATGCAATCAATATAGTGACATGATATGGCCAATATCATCTTGCTCCTTTGATCTCCATCTTCGGGGCACCATGATCATCACTGTCACCGGCACGACACCATGATCTCCATCATCATGTCTTCATGAAGTTGTCTCGCCAACTATTACTTCTACTACTATGGCTAACGTTTATTAATAAAGTAAAGTAATTACATGGCGTTTATGATCGACACACAGGTCATACAATAAAATAAGACAACTCCTATGGCTCCTGCCGGTTGTCATACTCATCGACATGCAAGTCATGAATCCTATTACAAGAACATGATCAATCTCATAAATCACAATGCATCACATCACATCATTTTGGCCATATCACATCACAAGGCATATGCTGCAAAAACAAGTTAGACGTCCTCTAATTTGTAGTTGCAAGTTTTTACGTGGCTGCTATAGGTTTCTAGCAAGAACGTTCTTACCTACGCCAAAACCACAACGTGATATGCCAATTGCTATTTACCCTTCATAAGGACCCTTTTGATCGAATCCAATCCGACTAAGGTGGGAGAGACAGACACCCGCTAGCCACCTTATGCAACAAGTGCATGTCAGGCGGTGGAACCGGTCTCACTTAAGCGTACGTGTAAAGTTGGTCCGGGCTGCTTCATCCCACAATACCGCTGAATCAAGATAAGACTAGTAGTGGTAAGCAAATTAAAAAGATCAACACCCACAAAAACTTTGTGTTCTACTCGTGCATAGATTCTAGGCATAGAACTAGCTCTGATACCACTGTTGGGAGACGTAGTAGTAAATCATAAAATTTCCTACGATCACCAAGATCTATCTATGGAGAAACCAACAATGAGTTGGGGAGAGATTGAATCTTCATACCTTCGAAGATCGCTAAGCGAAAGCGTTACAAGAACACGGTTGGTGGAGTCGTACTCGTAGCGATTCACATCGCGGTGGACTTCGATCTTAGCGCCGAACAATGTCGCCTCCGCGTTCAACACACGTGCAGCCCGGTGACGTCTCCTACGCCTTGATCCAGCAAGGAGGAAGGAGAGGTTGAGGGAGAGCTCCGGCAGCACGATGGGGTGGTGACGGTGGAGCTGCGTGGTCTCCGGAAGGGCTTCGCCAAGCACTACGGAGAACGAGGAGAGGGAGGAGTAGGGCAGCACCGAGAGAGGAAGAAACAAGTGTTCTTGGCAGCCCAAAAACCACCACTTTATATAGGAGGGGAGGGAGGAGGGTGCCCACCCCTAGAGTTCCCACCCTAGGGTGGTGAGGCAGCCCTAGATGGGTTCTGGCCGGCCGCCAGAGAGGGGAGAGGGGGAGGGCGCAACCATAGTGGGCCTTAGGCCCATCTGGGTCTAGGGTTTCCCCTCCCTCCCACCTTTCCTGCGCCTTGGGCCAGGGTGGAAGGCGCACCAGCCCACTCTGGGGCTGGTCCCTTCCACTCTCGGCCCACGCAGCCCTCTGGGGCTGGTGGCCCCACTTGGTGGAACCCCGGAACCCTTCCGGTGGTCCTGGTATGTTACTGGTAATTCCCGAAACACTTCCGGTGGCCAAATCCTCACTTCCTATATATCAATCTTTGTCTCCGGACCATTCTGGAACTTCTCGTGACATCCGGGACCTCATCCGGGACTCTGAACAACCTTCGGTAACCACGTACACTATTTCCCTGTAACCCTAGCGTCATCAAACCTTAAGTTTGTAGACCCTACGGGTTTGGGAGACACGTAGACATGACCGAGACACCTCTCCGGTTAATAACCAATAGCGGGATCTGGATACCCATTTTGGCTTACACATGCTCCATGATGATCTTATCGGATGAACCACGATGTCGGGGATTCAATCAATCCGGTATACAATTCCCTTTGTCTACCGGTATGATACTTGCCCGCGATTCGATCGTCGGTATCCCCATACCTTGTTCATTCTCGTTACCGGCAAGTCTTTTTACTCGTTCCGTAACACATCACCCTTTGGCTAAACCCTTAGTCACATTGAGCTCATTATGATGATGTCTTACCGAGTGGGCCCAGAGATACCTCTCCGTCACACGGAGTGACAAATCCCAGTCTCGATTCATGCAAACCCAACAGACAATTTCGGAGATACCCGTAGTGCACCTTTATAGCCACCCAGTTACGTTGTGACATTTGGCACACCGAAAGCATTGCTACGGCATCCAGGAGTTGCACAATCTCATGGTCTAAGGAAACAATACTTGACATTGGAAAAGCTTTAGCAGACGAACTACACGATCTTGTGCTATGCTTAGGATTGGGTCTTGTCCATCACATCATTCTCCTAATGATGTGATCCCGTTATCAATGTCATCCAATGTCCATGGTCATGAAACCGTGACCATCTATTGATCAACGAGCTATCCAACTAGAGGCTCACTAGGGACATGTTGTCGTCTATGTATTCACACATGCATTACGATTTTCGGTTAACGCAATTATAGCATGAACAATAGACAATTATCATGAACAAGGAAATACAATAATAACCATTTTATTATTGCCTTTAGAGCATATTGCCAACAGGAGAGTGCCCACCCCTAGGGTTGCCACCCTAGGTGGTGCGGTAGACCCTAGATGGGATCTGGCCGGTGGCCAAGAGGGAGGGGAGAGGGGCGCGGCCGCCCTAGCCGCCCTAGGGTGGGCCTAGGGCCCATCTAGGCTAGGTTTTGCCCCTCTCTCTCCTTTGCTGCGCCTTGGGTCAGGTGGGAGGGGCGCACCAGCCCGCCTAGGTGCTGGTTCCCTCCACCTTCAGCCCATGCAGCCCTCCGGGGCCCGGGGCCCCTCCCGGTGGTCCTGGTACGTTATCGGTGACGCCCGAAACATTTCTGGTAACCAAAACCTCACTTCATATATATCAATCTTTGTCTCTGGACCATTTCGGAACTGCTCGTGACGTCCAGGATCTCATCTGGGAATCCGAACAACCTTTGGTAACCACATACACTATTTCCCTATAACCCTAGCGTCATCAAACCTTAAGTGTGTAGACCCTACGGGGTTAGGAGACATGTAGACATGACCGAGTCACCTCTCCGGTCAATAACCAACAGCGGGATCTGGATACCCATGTTGGCTCCCACATGCTCCACGATGATCTCATCGGATGAACCACGATGTCGAGGATTCAATCAATCCCGTATGCAATTCCCTTTGTCTACCGGTATGATACTTGCCCAAGATTCGATTGTCGGTATCCCTATACCTTGTTCAATCTCGTTACCAGCAAGTCTCTTTACTTGTTCTATAACACATCATCCCGTGGTGAACTCCTTAGTCACTTTGAGCTCATTATGATGATGTCTTACCGAGTGGGCCCAAAGATACCTCTCCGTCACACGGATTGACAAATCCCAGTCTCGATTTGTGCCAACCCAACAGACACTTTCGGAGATACCCGTAGTGCACCTTTATAGCCACCCAGTTATGTTGTGACGTTTGGCACACCCAAAGCATTCCTACGGTATCCGGGAGTTGCACAATATCATGGTCTAAGGAAATGATACTTGACATTAGAAAAGCTTTAGCAGACGAACTACACGATCTTGTGCTATGCTTAGGATTGGGTCTTGTCCATCACATCATACTCCTAATGATGTGATCTTGTTATCAATGACATTCAATGTCCATGGTCATGAAATCGTGACCATCTATTGATCAACGAGCTAGCCAACTAGAGGCTCACTAGGGACATGTTGTGGTCCATGTATTCACACATGCATTACGGTTTCCGGTTAACACAATTATAACATGAACAATAGACAATTATCATGAACAAGGAAATACAATAATAACCATTTTATTATTGCCTCTAGGGCATAATTCCAACAATGGCATCGGCAGGGGTCTTAGAGTTGTTTTGGTAACGGCTCAACAGATCGAGTGATAGAAGGTCCAGCGGGGGCACGCTGAGTGCACCCACTGGGTGTAGTCCCCGAGACCACTGTTGACTGCTTGCACTGGCGGGGGTCTTAATAGAGACCATATTCACATGCTTGCGCACATTTTTTTATTTTCTCGCCACTCGAAAGATCGAGTGTTAGCAAGTCTAGTGGGGGCACTCTAAGTGCACCCACTAGGTGTAGTCCCCGAGACTGCCGCCGAGTGCTTGCATCGGTGGGGGTCTGATAGAGACCATCTCATGATCAGACAAGGCAGACCTCGTCGGGTGATTTGAGACCGTTTCATGGTCGGACAGGGCGGACCTTGTCGAGTGATTTCGGAACCAGTGGGGGCACGCAGAGTGCACCCACTAGGTGTAGTCCCCGAGACTACTGTTGATCGTTGACGATGAGCAGTAGTCTTAAGAACTTGAACTCAGGGTTCTTTGTCGTACGCGGAGTACACTTGCCACTTGACATGTCGAGCGAACTCTTTGCCTTAGCGTTACCACTCCGAAGCTACCTTGCAAGTTTCATGGATATCATTGCCATCAACCATGATATGATGCAGGTTTCATGGACATCATTTCCATCAACCATGATATGACGCTATTTCAGGAGTGTGGGGTGGGGCGGTAGGCCGCCATCCAGTCGACTATTCTTGACCATTTGCATGTTGACTGAACTGTTTTTTGTTGATTTCAGAGAGCTTGCAAACTTGGCACCCAGTACAAGGACTTGGAGAAGGAAAAGAACCAGCTGCAATTGGATCTGGAGATCTCCAAGAACAACCTAGATCGCACGTAGACTGAGTTCAAAACCCTGGGAGGTAATCTTCTTCGCCCCAATGCACTCTTACTTTCACCTTCCATCCTTTGAATCGAGTGCTCTCACTCGAACAGACGTGTGTGATGAAAATCGTCGACTCCAAGCGCGACTCAACAATTCTATTTCTTTAGATACCATGAAGAAAGCACTGGAGGACAAGGACAAGGCGCTTGTTGATGCTCAGAAGGTGGCGAGGGACAAATCTAAAGCCATTGAGAAGAAGTTTGCCACTGCCAAGAAGATAGAAGAGGAAAACTCTAAGATGAAAATGGAACGGAGTGAGATGATCAAGAAGACTGAACAACTGACCAGGAGGAGCAATGGACTGGAGAAGCACTTGGGAGATTTTGCGAAGAAGATGTTCACCATGCTCGACGGTAACTTCCCTTGTCGAGTGAATTTCCTAAATTCCCATAGGCTAGTAATGTGACCATCTTTTCATTCCTCCCTCCATACAAAATTCTGCTAGGACTTCGAGAAAGAGACTGAAGAGATCGAGCCCAATCTGGATCCCACTAAGTCACCCGTTGGAGATGTTGTGGCCATGAACATGTTCCGCCTCAACATACGTCTCCAGGGTGTTCAAGCATACATTGTTCGGCTGAAGGTTGTGCTAGAGAAGATTGACAAGGACCTATGTCCTGAAGACACCCTCTAGACTGACCTTGCATCAATGATGACTCATCTCAATGAGATCCCCAGTCAAGTGCAAGCTTGGAAAAAGTCGAATGCCCGTTGCGGAGCCGATGTGGCGCTCTCGCTTGTCAGAGTCCATTGCAAGGACGTGATAGAGGAGAAATTGAAGGACCTCTGAGTGATTAACACGAAGAAACTTCAGTTCGAAGACTTCATGGAGACCTTCATCGACGCAGCCACTCAGATCGTGGACAGGATCGACTTGGACACCTTCGTCGAGCCAGCTAGTCCGTCTGGTGCTTGAAAAACTTTATTCGTAGTAAAACTTTATTTGCCTCGGAATGCCCAGTGGAACTGTAATGGTCGTAAAACTTCATTCAGGCCTTAAGCCTGAGCTCCATTGCTTGTGCGCAAAACCTTTATTCGCGCCGAAACCTTTGGATTTATCTGCATTTCGCTTTCAATCATTTGTTTGACTGAATTTTTTTTTCTGAACCCCAGGATGACAAATAGATTCATCACTCATGCTAAGTTTTTAACTTAGGTGAATGGTGGTTCACGGCTAAGCCCCCGAGTGTGAGGATCGCTCGACACTCGGAGAAATTTGGAACTTAGACGAAGACTGATTCATAGCTAAGTTTCTGAGTGAATGGAAAGTTATCCACTCGGAAAAGTTGTTTAACTTAAGAGAAAGCTGGTTCGTAGCTAAGCCACCGAGTGTGAGGATCGCTCAACACTCGGAGAACTTTTCAACTTAGACAAAGACTGATTCGTAGTTAAGTTTCCGAGTGAATGGACTGCTATCCACTCGGAAGGGTTTTTAACTTAGGCAAAAGCATGATCGTGGCTAAGCCCCCGAGTGTGAGGATCGCTCAACACTCGGAGAAGTTTTGAACTTAGAAGAAGACTGATTCATAGCTAAGTTTCCGAGTGAATGGAATGTTATCCACTCAGAAAACTTGTTTAACTTAGGCGAAAGCTGGTTCGCAGCTAAGCCCCCGAGTGTGAGGATTGCTCGACACTCGGAGAAGTTTGAACTTAGATGAAAACAGGTTCGTAGGTAAGTCTCCGAGTGAAAGGACTGCTATCCACTTGGAAGGTTTTTTAACTTAGGCAAAAGCATGTTCGCAGCTAAGCCCCTGAGTGTGAGGATCGCTCGACACTCGGAGAAGTTTGAACTTAGACGGAAGTTGGTTCGTAGCTAAGTCTCCGAGTGAATGGACTGCTATCCACTCTGATGGGTTTTTAACTTAGGCGAAAGCATGTTCGCAGCTAAGTCTCCGAGTGAATGGACTGCTAAGCACTCGGAAGGGTTTTCAACTTAGGTGCAAGCGTGTTCGCAGCTAAGCCCCCGAATGTGAGGATCGCTCGTCACTCGGACAGTTCCCAAATGTGAAATTGCGCGATCGGAATCGACGAAAAACTGCGGAATTCATATTTGCATAAACGGCATTGTCTGAAGTACTTTTATTACATCAACACAATTCTATTTTCAGGTATAAAAATGACGGAGCATATCCGCATTCCAGGCTCGCGGCTCGTCGATCTTCTTCTTGAGGTTGTAGAGGTGATAAGCTTCGTTGTTCAACACCCTAGTGACGATGAAAGGTCCTTCCCACACCGGAGCGAGCTTGTGAGGGCGCTATTGATCCACTCAGAGCACCAAATCACCTTCATGAAATGACAGACTCTTAACATGCTTCGCGTGGAAACGTCACAGATCTTGCTGGTATGTAGTCATCCAAATCAAAGCCATCTCCCGTTCTTCTTCTAGGAGATCTACACCATCCTGTCTTGCCTGCTCAGCTTCAACTTCGGAATAAAGATCCACTCGAGGGGAATTATGAAACATGTCACTCGGCAGGACAACTTCGGCTCCATAGACCAAGAAAAATGGAGTTCTTCCAGTCGACCGATTAGGAGTTGTTCTCAAGCCCCATAAAACAGACGGCAACTCAGACACCCAGGCTCCGGCTGCATGATCCAAATCTCGCATGAGACGAGGCTTCGGACCTTGTAGGATGAGGCCATTGGCTCGCTCAGCTTGTCCATTGGTTTGGGTGTGTGCAACTGATGCGTAATCCACCCGAGTGCCTTCATAGAAGCAGAAGTATCTGAACTCTTCTGAGTCAAAGTTTGAGCCATTATCTGTGAATAATACTGTCAGGAACTCCATACCAGTAGATTATCTCTCTTATGAACTTGATCGCGGTGCAGGAGTTCAGTTTCTTTATAGGCTTGGCCTCAATCCACTTTGGAAACTTGTCGACTGCAATAAGCAAATGAGTAAATCCACTTTGTCCTATCCGAAAGGGACCAACCATATCTAAACCCCAGATAGCAAATATCCAGGCTAGTGGAATAGTCTTCAGGGAAGCTACAGGTTTGTGAGACAAGTTTGCGTAGAACTGGGACCCTTCGCAATGATCAACAATGTCCTTGGCCATCTCATTGGCACGCGGCTAGAAGAAACAACTCGATACGCTTTAGCGACAATTGTTCGAGAGGACGCATGATGGCCGCAAGTTCTCGAGTGGATTTATTCCAGGATCATTTGACCTTCTTCAGGGGAAATACATCACTGCGTCACACCAGTTACACTTTCTCCATATAGTTGATGATCCATCACAGTAAAAGCTTTAGATCTGCGCACAATCTGTCGGGCTTCAACTTCATCCTCAAGGAGTTCTTGCCTCAAAATATATGCAATATAGGGCACTATCCGGTCGGGAATGATGATCAAAACCTCCATAACCAGATCAATAACCGCAGGGACATCAACCAGTCAGATCAGAGGCACTCATAGCTTGTGGGGGCTCTTCGGTGAAAGGATCTTCCTGCACCGAAGGAGTATGAAGATGCTCTAAAAATACATTGCTGGGGCCAGGTCTCCGAGTGGATCCAATCTTTGCTAGCTCATCAGCTGCTTGATTTTTCACTCGGGGAACATGATGGAGTTCCAAACCTTCAAATCTCTTCTCAAGTTTTCTAACGGCATTACAATATCCAGTCATAGCGGGGTTCCTAACATCCCACTCTTTCATCACTTGATTCACCACCAAATCCAAGTCACCGTAAACCATCAAGCGCTTGATGCCGAGTGAGATGGTTATACGCAACCCATACAAAAGTGCTTCATATTATGCTTCGTTGTTCAAGGAATCAAAGTGAATCTATAGGATATAATTGAGTTTGTCGCCTTTGGGGGATACCAAAACCACGCCAGCACTAGATCCATTCTGCAGTTTCAATCCATCAAAGAACATGGTCTAGTGTGCCGAGTGAATCTAGATTGGTTGCTGCTATTCAACCCACTCGGCCAAGAAATCAGCCAGTGCTTGAGACTTGATCACCTTCTTGGCTTTGAATTTGATGTCGAAGTACAATAGCTCAATCGCCCATTTAGCCACTCGACCAGTCGCATCTCGATTGTTGAGGATCTCAGACAATGGAGTGTCACTGACAACTGAAATTGAGTGATCCTCAAAGTAGTGTGCCAACTGAAATAGATAGATACCATAGACAAGCTTCTAGTAATACGGGTACCTTTGCTTCGAAGGAGTCAACACTTCACATATGTAGTAGACTGGACGTTGAACCTTGTAGGCCTTGCCTTCCTCTTCTCGCTCGACAGTCAAAACTGTACTGACGACCTGATTAGTGGCCACGATGCACAGGAGCAAAGGCGCTTCGCTGTGTGGAGCAGCAAGCACCGGCTAGGTGGAAAGCAGGGCTTTGAGCTGGACAAACGCTGCTTCAGCCTCTAGGGTCCACTCGAACGTGTTAGACTTCTTCATCAGTCGGTACAAAGGTAATGCCTTCTCACCGAGACGAGAAATAAACTGACTGAATGTTGCCAAGCAACCTGTGAGCTTCTGAACTTCGTGCACTCGCACGGGACTTTTCATTCGGGTAATGGCACTGATTTTCTCAGGATTGACTTTGATTCCTCGTTTGGAAATGAGAAAACCGAGTAACATGCCACCAGGAACACTGAAAGTACACTTAGCCGGATTCAACTTGATATGATACTTCCTCAGATTGGCGAATGTCTCAGCCAAGTCAGTCGGCAGGTCGAAACCTTTGCGGGACTTGACGACAATATCGTCCATGTAAGCTTCAACATTCCGAGGGATCTGGTCGAGTAAACAGTTATGAATCATGCGCATGAAAGTAGCGACGGCATTCTTCAAACCAAAAGGCATGGTGATATAGCAAAAACAACAAAACGGGGTGATGAAGGCTGTTTTTATTTCGCCCGGACCAAACAGACTGATCTGATGGTAACTGGAGTATGCATCTAGAAACGATAAACGCTCACACCCCGCAGTCGAGTCAGCAATTTGATCGATGCGAGGGAGCGGGAAATCATCTTTCGGGCAGACCCAATTGATATCCTTCAAGTCAATACACATGCAGAGTGACTTGACCTTCTTGGGGCCATAACGACATTCGAGAGCCACTCGGAGTGGTAAATCTCTCGAGTGAACTTAGCCACCAAAATACGAGCCACCTCTTTACCAATTGCTTTTCGCTTTTCCACGGGCGGCCGACGCAAATGTTCTTTCACCGGCTTGGCCTTCGGATCAACTCTCAGTTGGTGCTCAGCAAGTTCCCTGGGAACTCCCGGCATGTGTAACAGGCCGGGACTGACGCTCTAGAAGATTCCCTTTTTATTTCCATTCTCGACTGTGTTTTGTTTGGTTGTTGCGTTCATCATCACATCATTCGCATCATCTGCATAGCATCATCACTTGTTTTCAAAAACTTGCATCCGTTCGTAGTTGTCGATTCTCTCTGTTCTCGTCGCTGACCATATTGAGACCAAGCACACACACGCACGCGCCCGCAGCATCGTTAAAAAACCGTTTTTTAGGCGCGCTAAAAATATTCTCGGATGGGGTTGAAACTTGGCGTGCGGTCTTATTATTGTGTAGGTAGGCCGCCTGCCAAATTTCGTCACGTTCCAAGTTCGTTTGATACCCCGTCGGTCAACGTAGCAGTGCGGTCATCGGTTATTCATCGAATGTTTTCGGTGTTTTAAAACTTCATGTCAAGGGCCGCAAACCTCCCTCTCATATCCCCCTAGCCTATCTACACAGCCCACCTAGCCCACCTAACCCAACCTCGTGACCGGAGCCGTCCGATCGCGATCGGAGGGTCCGAAAACGGGCTAAAAATCCCTAACCTAGCGCCCATTTCCCTTTTAAGCACCTCTAGCCTGCCCTAAACGGAAACCCTAGCCCTCCCCTCGATTTCTGCACCCCTAATCATCAGCCGCCACCTCCTCCCACCTCCAGTGCCGCCGGCCCGCGCAGGCCCATCTGGAGGCCCGCCCCCGGCCGGGATCACCGCCGCCGCTCGCCTCCGAAGCGTTCGCTCCCGAGTCCTGTAGCCCTCGATCCAGCGCGCAGCAACTTTTCCCGTCGGCTCGCCGATCGCCACAGCCCGGAGGCCGCCACCTCTCTGCCCCTCTCCTCCTTTCCCTTCTTCCCCTGCACCTCACCTCTGCCTCTCTTCCCTGCAGGTTAGCCCCGCTGCCATGGATGCCCAGCTCCGCCACCGTCCCTTGCTCGTCGTCGGCCACCTCCAGTCACCGGATCCGATGGCCCTCGGCCGGATCTGCCGGTCCCCAGGCTCGCCGCGCCTCTTCCCTCACCGGTGCTGAGCCAACCGCCGGTGCCACCCCAGCTTCCCTCAATCTATGCGGGATCGGGGAAGGATGACGCCCGCTCGCGTTGACCCTCTGCCTGGGCCGCCTTCTCTGTGCCTCGCGTGGGCCGTGCCTCCTCCCAACCCAGTTCCCTGTCCGGCCCAGTTGGCCTTAGGTGAGCCCCCCCCCATGTTCGCCTATCCAGCGCCTGGAGCGCCATATTCTATCTTGCGCCCACCAGATTCGGCCTGTTTGTGGGGTTTTTTCTGCTAACGAATTTGCTAATAACCAGTGAAAAACAGATTTGCAGAAAAACCCCTAGATTCATGCATCTAATAACATTTTACCCGTGCATCACATGTAAAAACTTTATATATGAAAATTGACTAGTATTTTATGTAGATTCACAATACCCTACTTTCACATGTGATAAAAATATTTAAACTTTCTGTTTGCATTGATTTGCGTAAATGCCATGTTAAAATGATTTATGTCATAACTACTAAACCGTAGCTCCAATAAAAATGTTCCACATATGTAACTTGGCTACAAAAATGTGTAGAATCACATGGTGACATTTATTTTACTGTTTAACAACTCTAAAATTGTGTTAGGACAGATCTGGACCTAATTCATAATTTGCATATGGGGATGTTTTGGAAATGATATATATTGCTTGCGACCTCATTTAAAATGCCTAGATGTTGTAGTTATTTGTGCTTCACCATTTGCCATGTTAAACAACATTTAATATTGATGAGTACCTAAATGGGAGTGAACTAAATAATTCGAACATGGAATTTTGTCAATATGCAACTCGTTGCATATCGAGCTTCACTTTAATGTGTAGTAGTTGTTTGATGTGAGTTGTCATGCCTTGCATATTTAAACCGGACATTCATCATATTTGTCTGTGCATCATATCATGCATATGTTGTGGTGTATCTTGTGTTGATTGTTTGTTTTGGATTGCTTCTTCTTGATAGAGTTTCGAAAGCGTTCGGAGTGTGAGGATTCGTTCGACTATGTTGGCCAGTCTTCTTCATGGACTCGTTCTTCTTCCGAGCGGGATCTCAGGCAAGATGACACATTTCCTTGGATACCACTACTATCATTGCTATGCTAGTTGTCCCGCTTTTATCGTTATGTCTCACTACCTACCACTTGTTTTCCAGCCTCCCAACATTGCCATGATAAGCCTCTAACCCTCCACCTTCCCAGCAAACCTTTGTTTGGCTATGTTACCGCTTTCTCAGCCCTTCTTATAGAGTTTCTATCTGTAGGTGCAATTGCTTCCATGTGACAACATGGACATTCTTTTGTTATCACAATATTATTGCTATTTAATTTAATGCACTTATACATTTGCTAAAGGGTAGAAGGCTTGGACTTTTGCTCGGTGTTTTGTTCTACTCTTGCCGCCCAAGCTACTTGTGAACCGGTGTTATGTTCCATAATTGAGCGTTCCTAACATGTTCAGGGTTGTTATGGAGACCCCCTTGATTTTTGTTTTAGGATAAAGCTTGTCTGGCAAGGCCCAACATTGGTACTACATTTGCTAATAACTAATAAACCTACATAAGGCGTAATTAACCTGAGGATTTTAATCAACAACCCGGGCCATGCTCCTCATGAGTTTTGGTCCAAATGGGGCGATGTCCGGCACCCCCTGGTCACCTGGGGTCTCAGCCAACCCGATGTCTTACCCATCTGGTCGTACCCTGAGAACGAGAGACGCGGCTCCTATCGGGTTTTGTCAGTACACCGGGCGGCCTTGCTAGATTTGTTTTACCTTTCTCAAACGTCTTGAGTGAGCAATTCCGGTTTTTCTTTGGGCTATCTCGAGGTGGCGGATTTCCTATGGAATTACCTAGGAAGATCACAAGATCCGTGGTCGAGGTTATTCTCGCTGCGTGTGGTTAATTTATGATGGATGAGTTGGAGCACCCCTGCAGGGTTAAATCTTTCAGAAAGCCGTGCCCGCAGTTATGTGGAAAACTTGGATACTTTGTTTAACACCCGGTCATAGAAAACTTGAAGTAAACTCAAATAAAATACACCAACTATGTGTGTAACCGTGACTGTCTCTTCTCGTGAGTCCTTATCTGAGAGGGAACATGGTGGGGTTATGTTTGACGTAAGTAGGTGTTCAGGATTAGTTAGTGATCATTACTAGTTTACGTCTGTTATGCATAGACCATCATACTTTATTTTCTATATTCGTAGGTTAGCCACTCAAATAAATGCTTAGTCGCTTGCGGTAGCCTCACCACTTAACCATACCTCACCTTTTAAGCTTTAATAGTCTTGATACCCTTGGAAATGAGATTGCTGAGTCCATGTGGCTCACAGATTACTACAACAACAGTTGCAGGTACAAGTAACGCGATGATTTGACGTGAGCAAAATGCTTTTTTTATTTGGAGTTATTCTTCTTCTTCATCATCGATCTAGGATGGGTTCCACGCGGCAGCTTGGGATAGAAAGGATGGATGTCATTTTGTCGTTTGTTTTCATCAGTAGTCGTACTCTGCTCTTCTATATGATGTTTGCATATGTTATTGTATTGATGTGACTCTGATGTAGCTTGTGGTGAGTGTAAGCCAATTCCATATACTCATCTCTTCTGTACATGTACTTGTAATGATATCCGTTCTTTTAACACGACGAGATGCGCTTCTATCCCTGTCGAGGCCCTCGTGCCGAAATAAGGATAGGACCGCATCTTGGGCATGACAAGTTGGTATCAGAGCCTGTACTGACCTAGGAGCCCCCTTGACTGATCAAACTTGGCCGAGTCGAGTCTGGTAAAAACTATTTTGAGTCTAGTTATATCGGAGAGTGGGATTTTTTTACTCCTCTTCTATGCTCTGGTGAGGTATTCGACTTAGGAATTTTGATTCTACTCCTCTTCTTGCTCAAAAAAAATTTAGGATCACATGGGTATTTTGGAAACTATATGATACCGATGTGACGGAGTTCTTTCTTGGTGCCTCCTGTCTGACTTGATTTCTTCCGGGGAGTTGAGCTCCAGGGAATTCTTGGCACATCATTGGCATTCAGCTTCCTTAGTATCTCAGGACATAGGGTGTTTGGAATTGCTTCAATACTTGTTGTGGTCAGACAAGGTCGGAGTCACCTAGTACTGGGGAGGCATCCGGGGTACCACCATGGTTAGTATCGTTGTGCTTTCGAGGATCTGAGTTAGATGGACTTGTGAAAGCCTCTGGTTATGTGTTGAAGGATGGATACAGTTTGGGTGTAGGTTTGTTAGTTGTGCGAGATATTTCCTCCTTGTATCCCCAACACCAGATTGCATAACCAGAAAGTTTTTGAAAGTTCTTAGGTGCGAATTCTAGTAGGTACCTAGGATTATCTTTCCAACAAGTGCATAGTGGGTATGTTATTTTTCTGGCTTGTTTGTAAGCCCCATCCTTTGTTTTGTTTTGAATATGGTAATTCGAGTAGCTTCGATGTCAAGTGGTGAATTCAGATTTTTTCTAAGTAGTGTTCTCATATTTCTGTGGGATTACTAATTCTTGTGCTCAATCAAGTTATCATATCAACTATTTTCCTACTGGTGTGCTTCTCTTCAAGATAATTATATCCTCGTCAATATTGCAAGATCAATCCTCTTATTCTTCTCCGTAGTTCGTCTCATTTGTCTCAAGTTGTCTTTGTTCTTCCCACCCTCCTTCCCTTTTTCTTCAATGATTAAATTCTCTTCCAAGTGCCTTTCTCTTCATCAATGCTTCCGCTATCATTTCTTCATATTGTATCCGATGATTCTCATGGAGATTCTCAAGAGTTTCAATTTCAAGGTCTATCCTCATTTTCTTTGTTCTCGTTGTTATTCTTCCCCGGTGGATTCAATTCAAGCTTCGGTGCTCATCATATCCTTTCTCATTCGTTCAATGGTTTCCATGTGGGAATTTCTTTTCCAAGCCTCTCTTGTTTATTAATCCCTCTCTATTCTATCCGGAGTGTTGAAGATATCTTAGAAGACATTCGTTTTCGATCTTATCCTCTTAAATTATTTCAAGGGTCTCATATCATCAAGTTCTTAATGTGTACTGGTGCAATCTCTCTTTTAATCAATTGTTTCAACGGTGGTTTCTTTTGAGTGGGCCCATAACCCACAAGTGTTTTCCCTAGGATCCTACCTGACTCTTCTAATCTTTCTAGAGATGTCATCAAGTTCTTTTCAAATATGATGCAAGAATGATTTTCATCGGTCATATTCCCCTTCCATGATCGCTTCTAAATCATTTTAATTGTTGGCTCAACCTTTTTTTATTCATTGTTCCGGCGTGTCTCAGTAATTCGTGGTGTTGTTTCTCATTATCATTCACTGCATTGAAGACCGAAGGAGAGTTTCTCTTAAATCGTTGTTCGTTCTTCCAAAGATTCTTGGTTTCAGGTTGTTGCTATCATCTCAAATTGTTTTGATCATGAGTTATTCCTCCCATATCTATCCGGTGCATTTCATAATTGCTTTCATTTTTCAATCCTCTGAAGTTCATCGTTTCATAAGATTTCTTTGTTCTCAGCTTTCAGCTTTCGTGCTCAAATTCTTCTCAATTGTTGTTCCTTCGTTCATATCAATTATTACGATGCTTCGTTCAAGTTTTCCATTAGGTGGATCGTGATCTCTTCGTTCCCATATATCTTTGTTCAATCGTTGTATCCTCATTTGTTTGTGAATTCTAACCGGTGTTCTCGTTCAAGACCTCTTCAAGTTTGTGCTCTATCTATCTTTCCTATCTTTTCCAAAAGGATAAGTGGTATGCCAAATCTGTTGTTTGTCATCAATTTAACTTGATGAAGGATAGGCATATCACAATTCTTATTCTTGTTTCATCCAAGTGATTTCAATCCTTATTCTGGAGTTGTTCATGATATCAAATTCCTTATCCCAAGTGGTCATCTTTCTTTTCCGGAGTTCCTAGTTTTTCTCAAGTATCTTGTCGCTAAGCTTCATCTAGTTCATAGCAAGTCCTCAATCTTGTCCTTTCTGCATCCTTCAATTCTTTCTATAATCCTTTCGTTTCAGAGTTCTTCTAGAGGTTCTTCATGGTGGTTCATCAAGGTTTCTTTCATTTTGAAGTGTTCTTCAATATTCTTGTTGGAGGTGCTCATGTGTTCTTATCTTCGATTTCTAAGTTCAATTCCTTCTCCATTGTCTTTTGAGATGGTGTTATTAAATTCTTGATTATGAGGAGTCTCGAAGAAAAAATTGTCAAGAATAAGATAAGAAAACACATCATTCCTTTCTCGGAGTTATCTTGGGTTGGATTTCACCTAACGCATTTCCTAAGGATTGTTGCTATCATGGTGTTATAAATGATTCAATTGTCTCCTCCACCTTTTGGTGAAAGAAGTTTTGCATATCTTGTTGCTCTCAAGCAATCAATTGTTTCTGCTGTGGTAGGTTGTCACCTAATAATTTTGACATGTTTTCCATAAGCCCATAACAAGCTATTCTTTCATTGTTGATTCTTCATCAACTCCATTCAACCTATGCTTTCAAAATTCATTTGTGCTGGAGATTGCCATTTTATTATCCGTTCTTTTCCTTCCATCAATCCAGTTTCTATTCTCTTGTTACGGAGGCCTTGTGATGTCGCTTTCTTGAATCTATCATCTTGCCTTGTTAAGATCATGCTCTTCCATTGCTTTTTCCTTTACCGGAGTGTTGTGTTCTATGTTCAAGTTCTTCTCCTTCTTATTAAATTTTGCCCCTCGATCCTACCGAAGTGCTGCCAAAAATTCTTGTGAATTCTTGTTTCTTCCTCGTGTCATTCTTCGTCTCTTTCCAATGTCATGTTTCTTTATTTTCACTCGTTTGGCAAAGAAGCAACTAAGTTTTACCTCTTGCTCTTTCTCTTCCCCTTCTCATTCTAGATCTCAGGACGAGATCCTCGTGTAGTGCAAGAGAGTTGTAACAACCCGGGACCGACGCTCCAGAAGATTCCCCTTTTATTTCCATTCTCGGCTGTGCTTCGTTTGGTTGTTGCATTCATCATCGCATCATTCGCATCATCTGCATAGCATCGTCACTCGTTTTCGAAAACTTGCATCCGTTGGTAGTTGCCGGTTCTCTCCATTCTCATCGCTGACCATGTTGAGACCAACCACACACACGCACGCGCTCGCGGCATCGTTAAAAACCCGTTTTTTTAGGAGCAAGAAAAATATTCTTAGATGGGGTCGAAACTTGGCATGCGGTCTTATTATAGTGTAGGTAGGCCGCCTGCCAAATTTTGTCGCGTTCCAAGTTTGTTTGATACCCCGTCGGTCAACGTAGCAATGCGGTCATCGGTTATTCATCGGATGTTTTCGGTGTTTTAAAACTTCGTCTCACGGGCCGCAAACCTCCCTCTCATCTCCCCTAGCCTATCTACACAGCCCACATATCCCACCTAACCCAACCCCGTGATCGGAGCCGTCCGATCACGATCGGAGGGTCTGAAAATGGGCTACAATCCCTAACCTAGCCCCTATTTCTTATTTAAGCACCCCTGGCCTTCCCTAAACGGAAACCCTAGCCCTCCCTCGATTTCTGCGCCCCAATCATCAGCTGCCGCCTCCTCCCACCTCCAGCGCCGTCGGCCCACCCAGGCCCATCTAGAGGCCCGCCCCGGGCCCGGATCACCACTGTCGTTCGCCCCTGAAGCGCTCGCTCCCGAGTCCTGCAGCCATCGATCCAGCGCGCTGCAACTCCTCCCGTCAACTCGCCGGTCGCTGAGCCCCGAGGCCGCCGCCTCGCCGGAACGCTTGCCGCCCCTCTCCTCCTTTCCCTTCTCCTTCCCCCGTGCCTCACCTCTGCCTCTCTTCCCTGCAAGTTAGCCCCGTTGCCATGGATGCCCAGCTCCGCCGCCATCCTTTGCTCGCCGTCAGCCACCTCCGGTCGTCGGATCCGGTGGCCCTCGGCCGGATCTGCCGGTCCCCAGGCTCACCGCGCCTCTTCCCTCGCCGGTGCACAGCCAACCGCCGGCGCCGCCCTGGCTTCCCTCAGTCCAGGCAGGATTGGGGAAGGACGACGCCCGCTCGCGTTGACCCTCTGCCTGGGCCGCCTCCTCTGCGCCTCGCATGGGTCGCGCCTCCTCCCAGCACAGTTCCCTGTCTAGCCCAGTTGGCCTTTGGTGAGCCCCCCCCCCCCCCCCATGTTCGACTATCCAGCGCCTGGGGCGCCATATTCTATCTTGTGCCCATCAGATTCGGCCCGTTTGTGTTTTTTTCCTGCTAACGAATTTGCTAGTAACGAGTGAAAAACAGATCTGCAGAAAATCCTCTAGATTCATGCATCTAATAACTTTTTACCCGTGCGTCACATGTAAAAACTTTATATATGAAACTTGACTAGAATTTTATGTAGATTCACAATACCTTACTTTCACATGTGATAAAAAAAATTAAACTTGCTGTTTGCATTGATTTGCGTAAATGCCATGTTAAAATGATTTATGTCATAACTACTAAACCGTAGCTCCGATAAAAACGTTCCACATATGTAACTTGGCTAAATTTTTTTGTAGAATCACATCGTGACATTTATTTTACTATTTAACAACTCTAAAATTTTGTTAGGACAGATCTGGAACTAATTCATAATTTGCATATGGGGATGTTTCGGAAATGATATATATTGCTTCCGGCCTCATTTAAAATGCCTAGATGTTGTAGTTATTTGTGCTTCACCATTTGCCATGTTAAACAACATTAATATTGACGAGTACGTAAACGCGAGTGGACTAAATAATTCGAATGTGGAGTTTCGTCAATATGCAACTCGTTGCATATTGAGCTTCACTTTAATGTGTAGTAGTTGTTTGATTTGAATTGTCATGCCTTGCATATTTAAACCGGACATGCATCATATTTGTCTGTGCATCATATCATGCATATGTTGTGGTGTATCTTGTGTTGATTGTTTGTTTCAGATTGCTTCTTCTCGATAGAGTTCCGAAAGCGTTCGGAGTGTGAGGATTCATTCGACTATGTTGGCCCGTCTCCTTCATGGACTCGTTCTTCCTCCAAGCGGGATCTCAGGCAAGATGACACATTTCCCTGGATACCACTACTATCATTGCTATGCTAGTTGTCCCACTTTTATCGTTATGTCTTGCTACCTACCACTTGTTGTCCAGCCTCCCAACATTGCCATGATAAGCCTCTAACCCTCCACCTTCCTAGCAAACCTTTGTTTGGCTATGTTACCGCTTGCTCAGCCCTTCTTATAGCATTTCGAGCTGCAGGTGCAATTGCTTCCATGTGACAACATGGACATTCTTTTGTTATCACAATATTATTGCTATTTATTTTAATGCACTTATACACTTGGTAAAGGGTGGAAGGCTTGGCCTTTTGCTCGTTGTTTCGTTCCACTCTTGCCGTCCTAGCTACTTGTGAACCGGTGTTATGTTCCATAATTGAGCGCTCCTAACATGTTCGGGGTTGTTATGGGGACCCCCTTGCTTTTGTTTTAGAATAAAGCTTGTTTGGCAAGGCCCAACATTGGTACTACATTTGCCTAATAACTAATAAACCTGCATAGGGAGTAATTAACCCAAGGATTTTAATCAACAACCCGGGCCAGTGCTCCTCATGAGTGTTGGTCCAAACTGGGCGATGTCCAGCGCCCCCTGGTCACCCGGGTCTCAGCCAACCCGACGCCGTGCCCATCCGGTCGTAACCTGAGAACGAGAGACGCAACTCCTATCGGGTTTTGTCGGTACGCCGGGCAGCCTTGCTGGATTTGTTTTACCTTTCTCAAATGTCTTGAGTGAGGAATTCCAGTTTTTCTTCGAGCTATCTTGAGGTGGCGGATTTCCTATGGAATTGCCTAGGAAGATCATGAGATCCGTGGTCGAGGTTATTCCCGTTGCATGTGGTTAATTTATGATGGATGAGTTGGAGCACCCCTGTAGGGTTAAATCTTTTGGAAAGTCGTGCCCGCGGTTATGTGGCAAACTTGGATACTTTGTTTAACACCCGGTCATAGCAAACTTGAAGTAAACTCAAATAAAATACACCAACTATGTGCGTAACCGTGACTGTCTCTTCTCGTGAGTCCTTATCCCAGAGAGAACATGGTGGGGTTAGGTTTGACGTAAGTAGGTGTTCAGGATCAGTT
This sequence comes from Hordeum marinum, assembly GCA_022496015.1. Classification (NCBI taxonomy): domain Eukaryota; kingdom Viridiplantae; phylum Streptophyta; class Magnoliopsida; order Poales; family Poaceae; genus Hordeum; species Hordeum marinum. The sequence goes on along the minus strand of CM039673.1, from coordinate 539,368,134 downwards.
AGTGATCATTCCTAGTTCACGTCCGTTATGCGTAGACCACAATACTTTATTTTCTGTATTCGTAAGTTAGCCACTCAAATAAATGCTTAGTCGCTTGCTGCAGCCTCACCACTTAAGCATACCTCACCTATTAAGCTTTAATAGTCTTGATACCCTTGGAAATGAGATTGTTGAGTCCCTATGGCTCACAGATTACCACAACAATAGTTGCAGGTACAGGTAATGCAATGATTTGACGTGAGTGCGATGCTTGTTTGATTTGGAGTTATTCTTCTTCTTCTTCATTGATCTAGGATGGGTTCCAGGCGGCAGCCTGGGATAGCAAGGATGGATGTCATTTTGTTGTTTGTTTCCGTCCGTAGTCGGACCCTGCTCTTCTGTATGATGTTTGCATATGTTATTGTATTGATGTGACTCTGATGTAGCTTGTGGTGAGTGTAAGACAATTACATATACTCATCTCTTCTATACATGTACTTGTAATGATATCCATTCTTGCAACACGACGAGATGCGCTTCTATCCCTGTCGAGGCCCTCGTGCCGAAATAAGGATAGGACCTCATCTTGGGCGTGATAGCTGGCTTCCATGAGAAGATGTCCCAGTTCTCACAGAGGAACTGGATGAGCTCGACTTCCTATTTGTCGTCGAGTGTCGAAGATATGTTGGTCGGGGCAGCGGTAGGATCTGTCGAGTGAATGTGCACCTTTTTCACTTCCCCTGCCGACTGAAAATCTGAATCTGAAGTAGGCTTCTTAGCACGCAGCAACTCAGTAGGGTCAGCGCTCTTCTTGTACTCTTCTAGTTGGAGTTCTGCTGGAGGCACTCCTCAGCCCTCTCTCGATTGCCAGTGACTGTGATCACACCCTTGGGACCAGGCATCTTTAGTTTGAGATACACGTAACATGGACGAACCATGAAACGGGCATAAGCTGGTCGACCAAGGATGGCGTGGTACGCGCTCTGAAAGTCCGCGACTTCAAACTTCAATTTTTCTTTGTGAAAATTCTTATCTGTCCTGAACACCACATCCAATGCAATATGTCCGAGTGACTTTACCTCCTTCCTTGGGATTACTCCATGGAACTGCATGTTGCTCTCACTGAGTCGGGAAATAGGAATGCCCATCCCCTTAAGGGTATCTTCATATAGAATATTCAGTCCACTCCCTCCGTCCATGAGGACCTTTCAGAGTCGAGTGCCTCCCACTACTAGGATGATCTGACTGATCAAATGTGATGGTAGTCTGAGACCACTTGAGGTACATAGGCACAACTATGTTGACTTCTCTATTTATAACCCTCAATCGACTCTTGCTCTCAACATCAGCAAAAATCATCAGAGTGGCATTGACATCGGGAAAAGTTTATTTGTCTTCATCATCATCTTTTTCGGGGGTTTTCTCACTCGACTAACCCTCCTTGAACTGCTGGATCAGTAGATGACACTGTCAAGTGGTATGTTTGGGTAATATCAAATTATTGTCCCGATCTTTCCTCGTGTGGATTGCACATGGTAAATCCATAATGTTAGTTCCCGACTGATTCTTTCCTTTCTTGGGGGTGAACTGTCCCTTGGACTTTCCCTTGTTTTTTCATTGTGCCGCCAGGGCACCTGCCTCTGCCTGAACAGGGCCATCAGCGTTCCGCTTCTTCTTCCAACTGGAATTGCCGCCGGCATCATTGTCAACTAGTTTTCCTTTGCCTCTACGGAGGCGGTCTTCTTCTTTGCCATTGGCGTACCGAGTGGCGATTTCCATCATATTACTCAACAAAATATCAACCGTTCGCCCAAACTTCAGGTAAAGCTCTTTGTACTTCACTCCGGCCTTGAAAGCACAAACGGCCTGATGTTCGGAAACATTCTCCACTGTATGATGCAAAGTTGACCATCGCTGAATGTAATCCCTCAATGACTTATTGGGCTTCTGAACACAATGTTGCAAATCAATCAAACCAGCAGGATGCTTGCAAGTGCCCTCGAACGTTCTGATGAACACTCGGGTAAGATCCTCCCAGCAGTGGATGCTAGAAGGAGCCAAATGATTCAGCCATGCACGGGCCGAACCATCCAACATCAACGACAAATTCTTCATTGCAATGTTATCATTGCCACCACCCATCTGAACAGCCACTCGGTAGTCATCCAACCATGTCTCTGGCTTTGACTCGCCAGAAAACTTGCCTATCCAAGCTACCAACCTAAAGTTGGGGGGAATCTCTACAGAACAAATGGCTCTGCTAAAGCACTCGGGACCAGAAATAACAACATTGCTGCCACTCGGGTAATCTCTGTCGAGACCATCTCTGTGGGATCTACCCCTATCAATTCGCCTTGGAGTGAGGACATCTCTTGCATCAAACCCTATATTCCGTTCCTCACCAAACGGGTGTCTATCGTCCTGGAGCCGGGGCACGTACGCACCACTCCACAAAGGAGTGGGCACTCGACGGTGGTTATCACGGTGAAACTGATCTAGACCTTGATCCCTGTACTCATCCTCACGGAAACCTCCGCCCTTGTGACACAGAGGTGAACCAGGACTGTGTGCCGACTGAACAGTCTCTTCTCCTGGTGAATTACTGTGTATTCTATTGCACGACTATGAAACAACAGAATTTTGTTGGTGCGCTGCGTCAAGCAACGCTCTGATCTGCGGCAAACCTCTGCTAGCCTCCGAATGTGACGGCTGAATTGAATCTGCTATCCTAGATGCTGCAACATTTAAAACTGGAGTATGGTATACCTCAACATTGTTCTGTGAACCACTCGGAAACAACTGTCATTGACGTCATATGGGGGATGGTGGATGCTGGCGAGCACGCTCGTCGAGTTCCCTCATAAGCTCTTCAAGCCGAATGTGCGTGGCCTCCAAGGCTTGGGCCTTAGTGGTCGCACCAACGATGGTTGTATGGAGGACCCCCTCATCCCAGTGTGGCTGCTCATTCGACTTCTCACCAGCCTCCCGCCTGTTGTGGCCAAAACCAGGCGACGGGCTCTAATGTGAACCAGCCATAAGAACCTCCACTGCAGGATCGCAACTCCCGCACTCAGAAGGAACATCATACTAATCCGACTTCGAGTCGATCACCACCGTGAAGGGACTCGGCGGGCTCGATCTCCGCAATCTACGAAGATGAAACTTGGCGAGCAACCACAAGCCTCACCCAACGCTGGAGCCATGATCGACCGGATCGCTTGCGACGGCGTACGTCGGGGAGGGTCGTAGAATACGGATTCGACGGCTGCCGCAGTAGAACTCCACAGGAGCTCGTGCAGAAGTGTGTTGCCCCGCGGATCGGGAGCGCCTCAACGTCGAGAGGTGCTTCCTGGATCCATGTCGAATCGTCGGCGATGAAGAACATCGCTCCGAAACGGATATCGTGGCCCAAGAACAAACCACTACCGGAAGACATGACAAAGGGAAAAAATGAAACCTCGTCGGTAGTCACTTAGACGCCTGCCCCATGGTGGGCGCCAACTGTCGTGGGAACGAGTCTGACAGTAGAAGATAGGGTACGAAAGGAGAGGGCAGAGTCCTAGCTACAGTGAGGATGTAGACACGAATGTATGAGTTCAGGCCCCTCTCGTGGAGGTAACAGCCCTACGTTTGAGTGCTCGGGAGCTCTTGTCAGGTGGAAAGTATAAGTTATAGTAGGTGCGAAGCCTTTTCCAAAGGGGAGGGGCGGCTTATATAGAATACGCTGCCCCTCATAAGTGTCGGGCATCCAAGGGTCCGATCATGTGTATAAAGACGAGCGTTACTAGTAACGTACATCATAATGGCTACTAATGACGACAGGCCTAACGCCTGCTTGTTGGCCTCCCTGGAGTGGCTTTTGGTCTTCTGGCATCGACTGGAAGCGAGGTCTTTTGAGTGACGAGTGACTGACGAGTGGAGGGAAAAGATATCGAGTGGATTAAATGTCGAGTGATTTGAGCACCATGGTGAATCCAGTCGGAACCTCTCTTGTAATATTTAAGTCCTCCAATACAGTTTCCTTAGGTAGGGTATGTAGGTCAGGCCTAGGACCCTACCCTAGGTACATATCCTCGTCAGGGGCGGTAGGGCTCAGGGGAGCACACCGGGGGTGGGGGCAAGCAGCCGACGACGCAGGAGGCGGGGGCGGAGGGGCGATGGACACCACACGATGCTCCGGGGGAGGGGAGGCGGGCAGCACGGCAAGCAACATGGGGAGGGCTCGGTCGCCATCGGGATCGTAGGAGCCCGACGTCCTCCAAACCTCCGGTTTCGATTCCCCAAAGTGTCCTTACGAATCAAAGTCTTTATGTTGTTTGTCCACAAAGAAGTGATCTTAACTAAGGACAACTTGACACAGCATAGTTAGATGGGCATTCAACAATGTTGTTTTTGTGATCGTGATGAAACGATTAAACGCCTCTTTCTCGAGTGCCCGACGGCTACATTATTATGGCGTTCAATTCATATAGATTTTAACATCACCACTTCAAATAGTATCCAAATGTTATTTGAGACGTGGCAAAATTGGGCTGATGCAATTATAGCTACACATATTGGGATAGGAGTATGTGATCTTCCTTGGGCTACATGGAATTGCGGGAATGATATGTGTTTTAACAGACAATCTCAGATTAATTTTTTGCAGGTAATATACAGGGTCACTACTTGAATCCGTACGTGGTCGCTACTCACTCCTGTGAGGGCCAGGGAGCTTTTGGTTAATGGGTCTACCCGATGGGAGATCGTAGCTCAGGATTTCTGCAACCGATTTGGATGGCGATCCAACGATAGATTAGTTGTCTGGTCATCTTACCCTATTGTTGCCAGTTGTGGCGCTTTGCACTTTTTTTGTTTGTATTCATTTTCATTTTAGCTCGGAATGAGCTTGTACTCGCACTAAGAGATTGCTTGCTATTTTGATTAATAATATGCCTGATCATACTAAATCTCTTGAAGTTCCTTTGCTGCATAATTTATATCTATGTATGTGTTCTGATCTATGAGTGTTCTCTCACCAAGATAGATAATTGTTTCTTCACAGGGGTGGTGCAGAGTAGTGGGTTCAACCTTGTAGTGATCTTATCCGTGACAAAAAGGACGAAGGAATGCATTGTATTGTTTCTACTAAGAATAAAATGATGGGGATTAATCTTGTTGTTAGGCTACTTTTTGGCCACATTATTTCATCTTGTTTATTGCGTAACTCTATTTCTGGCAACCTTAATACCTTGAGATGCATGCTACATAGCGGTCTTGGGGTGACGTAATAGGTGTTGAAGTTAGTAAGTTTAATGGTTTCAGTATCACAGAAGTAATGCCTATGTAAAATTATGCCATGAATGATCATACTTATGAATTCCTCTTTTCTCGAATACACACGAGTGTGCATATCATTCATTAGAGAAAGAGGGGAAAGACTCCCAAAAGATCCACAATTTTACAAGTTATTTACATGCGGATTTTATCTGACACCACCTCACTACCTAAACGGACTACTCGTTACACTACAAGGAACCTTCTTATCCATGAAACGTATAAACCGTCATGGCAGAGGACAAAACCGTCACACATTTCTCTTGGTGACAGATTCAAAATCTCTCATGTATCATCAAGTACTTGCAGCCTATCATAGTGAATAGCAGGTGGTAGTATCATAAGCCTACTTAAAACAGAAGATGAATGAAGTGCACAGCTAGATGGCAGTTCCTTACCTCCCCCTGTCTTAGAGGGTATGATCTTAGTCTTAGCGTCTTTCAGGTTCTTCATAGTGAAAAATGGAAATCTCAAGTGAACTCAATAAATAGAGCTATGCTCCCCGGCAACGGCATAAAAATATAGGGGATCACAACAGTCTTCGAGGGCAGTATTTCACCCAAATTTATTGATTCGACATGTGGGGAGCCAAAGAATATTTATTGGTCTTAGCAGTTGAGTTGTCAATTCAACCACGCCTGGAATTTCTCTCTGCAACAAAGTTTTTTGTAGCACGGTGCACTAGTAACAAGAATAGTACTAGTAGTGACTGTGATGGTTGTTACAAGTGTAGCAATAATAGTAACTTAGCAAAGATCAATATGCCAAAAGCGTAGGCATCAGATCGGTGATGGATAAGTATATTGAATGACATTCATCATGCCACTGTTACATACTAGAGCTATACAGAACTAGCTCCAATTCATCAATGTAATGTAGGCATGTATTCAGTATATAGTCATATGTGTTTATAGTACGAACTTGCATGGCATCTTTTGCCATACCCTCCCACGGAAGCGGGGCCCATAAGGAATCTAAGCGATATTAAGTCCTCCTTTTAATAAAGAACCGAAACAAAGCATTAACACATGGTGAAGACATGAACTCCTCATATTATGATCATCACCGGAGATGATCCCAACTATTGTCACTTTGGAGTCTAAGGATCATAGCACATAACAGGTGCTTACAACTTGCAATATAGGATCCAAAACACTCTTGTATTCATGAAAACATAATAGGTTCATATCTGAAATCATGGTACTCGACCCCGAATGACAAGCATTAAGCGTAGCAAAGTCATATCAACATCAATCTCAGAACATAGTGGATAGTAGGGATCAAGCCCTATCAAAATAACACAATTACATGACAAATATCATATAATCCCATCACCGTCAAACAAGCCTACAAAGAAATTACTCACTCCTGATGGTGAGCATCATGGGATTGTTGATGGAGAAGGGTTTGTGATGACGATGGCGACGAAACCCCCTCTCTGGAGTCGCAAACGGACTCCAGATCAGCCCTCCCGGGGAAGAATAGGAGGTGGCGGCGGCTCAGTCTCGTAAAACGGGATGAAAGTTTCTCTCTGATTTTTTCTCTGTGAGACGGTACTTACAGCGTTGGAATTAGGCCAGTTGGAGTCTTGAGGGACCCACAAGCTCAGTGGGCATGCCCTAGGGGGCGCCCACTAGGCTTGTGGCTCCTGGGTGGACCCCCTTCGGTACATCTTGATGCTAATATTTTTTTATTAATTTCAAAAATATTCTTCGTAAAATTTCAGCTCAATCCAAGAACTTTTATTGCTGCACAAAAACAACACCATGGTTATGTCGAATACAATGTCAGTCCGGGTTGGTTTCATTCAAATCATGCAAATTAGAGTCCAAAATAAGAGCAAATGTGTTTGAAAAAATATATATGTTTGGGACATATCAAGTGCTCACCAAGAAAGGTGGGGCGCCCTCCCACCTAGTGTTTCCCCTTTGGCCCAGCCAGATGGGACTCCTAAGGGCAGGTGCGCCTGTCCCAACTAGGCCAAGGTGCCCCCCTAAAGCCTGCATGGTCCCTGGGGGAAGGTGGCCCCCCGGAACCCTTTCGGGGATCCCGACGCACTGCTGGTAAAACCCAAATATTTCTGGCGACCAAAATATGACTTCTCGTGTATAAATATTTACCTCCAGACCATTCCAGAGCTCCTCGTGACATCCGGGATGTCATCCGGGATTCCGAACAACATTCGGCCATGATACGTCCATTTTGCATCATGATTTGATACTGTTATTTATAATGTTTTTATGCATAATAATGCTTTATGAAGTAATTCTATTGCCTTTTCTCTCATAATATGCAAGGTTTGCACAAAGACGGAGAATACCGGTAGTTGGAATTTTGAACCTGAAAAAGCATATTAGAGATACCTATTCTGCACATCTTCAAAGGAGCTAAAACTTTCATGGATATTTATTTTGGAATATATAATAAATATTGGAGAAAATAACTAGCGGGGGGGGGGGGCGGGATGATAACCCACAAGTATAAGGGATCGCAATAGCTTTTGAGGGTAGAGTATTCAACCCAAATTTATTGATTTGACACAAGGGGAGCCAAAGAATATTCTCGAGTACTAGCAGCTAAGTTGTCAATTCAACCACACCTAAAAGACTTAATATCTCCAGCAAAATATTTAGTAGCAAAGTAGTATGAAAGTAACATAACGATGGCAAAACTGACAGTAGTAGTTTTGTAGTGATTGTAATAGTAGCAACGGAAAAGTAACTTAGCTAGGATCAATATGTTAAAAGCTCGTAGGCAATGGATTAGTGATGGATAATTATGTCGGATGTCATTCATCATGCAACGGTTATAACATAGGGTGACACAGAACTAGCTCCAATTCATCAATGTAATGTAGGCATGTATTCCATATATAGTCATACGTGCTTATGGAAAAGAACGTGCATGACATCATTTGTCCTATCCTCCCGTGGCAGTGGGGTCCTAATGGAAACTAAGGGATATTAAGGCGCCCTTTTAATAGAGAACCGGACCAAATCATTAGCATTTAGTGAATACATGAACTCCTCAAACTACGGTAATCACCGGAAATAATCCCAGTTATTGTCACCCTGGGGGATGCGGATCATAACTCGTAATAGGTGTCTACAACTTGCAATATAGGATCAAGAGCACATATATATTCATCAAAAAATAATAGGTTCAGATCTGAAATCATGGCACTCGAGCCCTAGTGACAAGCATTAAGCATAGCAAAGTCTTAGCAACATCAATCTCAGAATATAGTGGGTACTAGGGATCAAACCCTAACAAAACTAACTCGATTACATGTTAAATCTCATCCAACCCATCACCGTCCAGCAGGCCTATGATGGAATTACTCGCGAATGGCGCAGAGCATCATGAAATTGGTGATGAAGGATGGTTGGTGATGACGACGGCGTCGATTTCCCCTCTCCAGAGCCCAAAACGGACTCCAGATCTGCCCTCCTAAGGAAGAGCAGGAGGTGCCAGCGGCTCCGTATCGTGAAACGCGATGAACTTTTCTATCTAATTTTTTTCTCCCAGAATAGGGTTATATGGAGTTGGAGTTGAGGTCGGAGGAGTTGCAGGGGGCCCACAAGCCACCTGGGCGCGCCCTAGGGGGGCGCCCCTGGCTTGTGGCCAATTGGTGGACCCCCTCTGGTTGATTTTTTTGCCAACATTTTTTATTAATTCCAAAAATATTCTCCGTAAATTTTCAAGTCAATCCGAGAACTTTTATTTCTACACAAAAATAACACCAAGGCAATCCTGCTGAAAACAGTGTTAGTCCGGGTTAGTTCCATTCAAATCATGCAAATTAGAGTCCAAAACAAGGGCAAAAGAGTTTGGAAAAGTAGATACGATCGAGAGGTATCAACTGCCCCAAGCTTAACCCATTGCTTGTCCTTAAGCAATTTAGTTGACAAACTAAAAGTGACAAAGAAAAACTTTTGCAAACTCTATTTGATCTCATTTGTGTAAACATATCTAACTGATGTTCAAATTTTCAGCAAAGATTATAGACTAACCACGTTCACAATAACATTTAGGTCTCACATTTACTCATATCAATTGCATAATCAACTAGCGAGCAATAATAATAAATCTCGGATGACACCAATTTTACCAAAACAACCATGATACAATATGATATAATGGCATATCACTATCCCTTTCTGAGACCATAAAACATAAATGCAGAACAACCCCAAAAACAAGGACTAAGTGGAAATTCTAGTTCATGGCAAAAGAGATCCAATCACAGTCATACTCAATACGAATTAATAACAAAGCATACAAATGATGGTAGTGCTCTCTAGCTGGTGCTTTTTATAAGAGGAGGATGACTCATCAGTAAGGTAAAATAGATAAGCCCTTCGCAGAGGAAAGCATTGATTTACAGAAGTGCCAGAGCTCGAGCTTTTAAAACAGGGATGAATAATAATTTTGAGCGGTATGCTTTCATTGTCAACATAACAACCAAGATATTTCACCACCTTGCATGCTAGATACATTATAGGCGGTTCCCAAACAGAATGATAAATTTTTACTCCCCCTCCACCAATCGAACACATTCCACGGTTGGCCGAATCCACGGGTACCATCCATACAAACAACAATCCTGGGGGAGTTTTGTTTCATTATATTTTCAATTTGATTTTTTAGCATGGAACTGGGCATCCCGAATAATAGCCACTTTCTCGTGAATGATAGTGAATCAACACATATCATGAGCATAACCCACCTAGCATGGAAGATATTGACCGCCCCCAGTCTCTACATGAGAGACTCGAGCATACAAAACAGAATATTATTTGAAGGTTTAGAGTTTGGCACATGCAAATTTACTTGGAACGGCAGGTAAACACCGCATATAGGTAGGAATGGTGGACTCAGATGGAACAACTTTGGGTTTAAGGAAGTGGATGCACAAGCAGTATTCCCGCTTAGTACAAGTGAAGGCTAGCAAGAGACTGGGAAGTGACCAACTAGAGAGAAACAACAGTCATAAACATGCATTGAGATTAACCAACATTCAATGCAAGCATGAGTAGTTTATAAATTACCATGAACATAAATATCATGGAGGCTATGTTGATTATGTTTCAACTACATGCGTGAACATGTGCCAAGTCAAGTCACTTGAATCACACAAAGGAGGATACCATCCTATTGTCACATCCCTAGCTTTAGCATGCATTAGGATCCATGCTTTTGATTGCATCATGTTTACTTTACTTTTAAACTTGAAATGGGGATGATCAAAACCCTAGCACAATTAGAATTCAAATACGCTCAACCAGAATATTTTTCAATGATCCAAAGTGGCTCCGAAAAATGTTCATCTTCTCTGGAATAATGTGGCAACATAAACCAGGGGTGGTGCACATTTTACAAATGTCATTTTGGATATCGAATTAAATCAATAATTATTCAAATTGGGGCTTTTAATTGCTATAACTAATTTTATAGCTCCAATAAATTTGAAACTTGGCCAGGGCCTTTGGAATATTTCCTTTAGTGCCCAGAAAAAGTTTCATATTTTTATTAAATATTTTAGTGCCTAAACTAAAACAAATGCAATAACAGAAAATAGAAAACGGGAAATGAAAAAGAAAAAAAGAGGCCCAGGAGAGGCTGGCCCAGCGGCCCAGCTGCCAGTCACTCCCAACCTCCCGCCACGAGGATTGGGGCGTGTGGCTGGGGCGCGCCGGCACGCACCGGCCACCTCCTCTCTAGCTGCTTGCCTCTGGAGGCCAGAGAGAGCGCTAGCGCGAACCCTCCCCGCCATGGCCTTCTTCCCCTCTCCTCATGCCGCTCTCTCTCTCTCTCGCTCTCCCCCCTCTCCTCTGCTCTCTCCCGTCGCTGGACCGAAGCCGACGTCGATTCGCCGCCCCTGGTGCCTCCCCGAGCCCGTTGAGCCGTCGTCCGATGCGCCGTGAGCTTCTCCATCCATCGCCCCTCTTTTCCTTGTTGTCTAGCCGCCATAGCTGCCGTTTCCCCATAGTGGTCGAGCACCTCGCCACCGGCGTCATGGCCACCGCGGCCAGAGCACACGCCATGCTCAGTTGAGCACTCCGGCGTGTTTGCACGGACCAGTAGATGCCGCCCCAACCACCGGCTCCTACTCCCACAGCCTATAGCGCCACTGACACCCTCGCCCGAGCTCCGGCCGCCACGAGCAAGATTGCCGCCATCAGCTTCGGCCGCCCCTTGCTTCCTCACGTGTCCCACGCGATGCGGGCGAGCTCAAGCTATGCCCTAGTGGCCTCAGCCCGCCCGGAGACCCCCTACAACGTGATTCCGGCAAGCCTCCACTATCGGTTTGGTCGCCGCTGGCCAAACTTCGGCGGGGCCGACGTGACAGCCATTAGCACTAACCTTGCGCCTAATCTCCCCTGTAGTCGCTGACAGTGGGCCCCACAAGCGGGTCAAACCCCAGTCAGCGTGGAATTTGACCCTGCTTAGTGGTGGGTCACTGACCAGTGGGTCCCGCTGGTCAGTTTTGAACTGGACCGGTCAGTTGACGAGGCGGACGTCACAGTGACGTCAGCCTGACGCAATAATTGCATTTCTAGATTTAAATAAATTCTAGAAAATAGTTTAAAAAAACTTAGAAAATTTATATAAATTAATCTGTAAATCCGTTGAAAATAATTTATATATGAAAATTGATCAAAAAATTCAATGAATCCATTTGTACCATTTTCATGCATGTTAGAGCAACCTAAATAGGTAAACTTGGACATTTTGGTTCAAATGCATTATGGAACTCCATATATGAAGTTGAATTTGAACCTTGAGTTCAAACCTACTTCATTTAGATCTGCTGCTAGATGCATTAGCTCAAACACATCATATTGCCATGTCATATTCATGCATCATATTGTTGCATTTGAGGTGTATTGATTTGTTCCCCCTTCGATGGTTGTTCTTCGTGTTAGGCATTGTTCCGGAGGATACGGTCGAGTATCCATCTGAGGAGCAGTAACGTGTGATCATCTTATCAGGCAAGCAACCCCCTTGAACATATCCGATACAATCCCACTCTCTTGCTCTTGCTCTCACTTATTGCATTAGGACAAAACGTTTCAACGTTTACATGTTTCGATAGCTGAACCCATTCCTCTGCATGACCTGTCATTGTCACAGTAAATAGCTGAACCATGCAACCTAGCATACCTAGTAGATGCTTGAGCCTTGTTATGTCTTTAACTTTCTATGCTTGCTATGCTTAGAGTTGTGTCAGGTCTGATTCATCTGGGTGATGAACCGGAGTGAATTGAACTTGTTTTGATGATGAGAGTTAAGTTGTGAACCCGATTTGGTAAAGGTAGTGATGAGAGGCCATGTATGAGTACATGGCGGGTTGTCTCATTGGGACCGTCCTTAAGAACTGAGTCATTTGTATGTTGTCCAACACTAGCTACTACCGCACATTAGGATCCTTAATTGACTCTCTTGACTTATTAATCGACTTGATCTCTGTCTAGGAGTTGCAACTAGTTTCTGGTGTTTGTAGGACATGCTAGTAGTCTACCGAGTGGCACCTCGTACAGGTGGTCTTGGGATAGACTAGGCATTGTGGCCCGGTCTACCAAGCGTAGTACCATCCGTCGAGGTCAGCTTGGGAACCCTGTACACATTGTTTGGGGCCATTGAGGAAACTTCGGCCGGACTTCCTTGCGGGTTCAGTCTCAAATAGGCGATAAACCTGGACTAGAGTCTTGTGTGGTTAGTCAGGTCGTGGCCGATTCCCTCGCTGGGCTTCCACTTGAAGGTTGCCAAGGTGCCTTTTACAAGCACATGGCGGTAAGTGGCGGGAGCATGTGTGACGAAGTACACCCCTACAGGGTAATCAATCTATTCGAATAGCCATGTCCGCGGATATGGACTACTTGGATACTTATATGGTTCATAGACAATTTAAAGGGTTACTCATAAAAGCTTGAAGACAAGTGTGAGTACCGTGGATGGCACTCTCGTAGGAAGACGGGAGAGGATCCATGGTGGTGTATTGTTGTGGTGTTAGTGGACTCGTGTACGCTTCACAAAACTTTTCAAAGTTATGAAAGTCGTAGTACATGATAGCCACCGAGTCAAAGCTGGCTTGCTGCATTGAACCCTACAACCTCCTTGTTGATACCGATGCATATGTAATTAGTTCTGATGTAAGTCTTGCTGAGTACTCAGTACTCATTGTTGCTTAATTATGTTTTTAGGAGACTTGAGTCTCGCTAGTGGTTGCTACGATAAGATCGATGAGGGCCATTTAGCTTGGGAATCCCAGCCAGAGGTTTGGTTCCTATGGAGGGCCTTGTAGATAGACAGGCTTCCTCAACCTTCTCCTTTTCTAGATGACTGTACCTAGACATGTTAAGCTTCCGCTTGTTGTTTGTATGATTTGTGTGTTGGGTCTTGTGACCCCTGTTTGTAATATCACACTATGTTGGCTCTTATGAGCCCCTAAATAAATGTTGTGTTGTTGTATGGTTATGTTGTGAAGCCATAGTTGTATCTATGCATATCGGGCATGTCGTGCGTACGTGTGACGTGCAATGATATGTATGGGATTCGACACCTAGTTGTGTGCCTTTAGTAGTACTCTTTACAGGTAACTGCCTCTTTGTGCTTCCAGCGAGCCTTGGTAGCTTGCTACTACTTCGGACACATTGATTGACCGGCATGTATCCTTCTTTGTTGCTATGTCTGTCCCTTCGGGGAAATGTCTTGCTGTGTAATGGAGTCCCTGTATCCTGCTACGACTCGTATACGTGAAGTGATGACATCTATGTCCCATGGCGTAATGGAGTCCTTGTAGCTTGCTATGACTCGTCTACACACGCTAGAGGCCAACACTTGCATTGTTGGGTTAAGTATGCCTGTTCCTGTACAAATGTGCCACTTGGGTTCTTTGACGTTTGAATGCTAGCAACATATTACATAGGTGAGCCAAAAGACGCAAACGGTCCCGGCCCAGGTAAGGTGGCAGCCATGGATTCAACCGTGCGTGAGGCCACAAAGTGATGTGATGTGTTACATGTTGGATTCTTATGGCTTAGGATCGGGGTCCCGACGGTGTTGGTATCAGAGCTGACTGACTATAGGATTACCAAGCCAAACTGGTTGATGTTGAGTCTAGCAACTCTTTAGTTATATAAGGGAATTGATTGTGGAAGGGAACGTCAGGCTCTTTTTATTCCTTTCCCCATGTTATTCTAATTCTGAGTCACCCTCTCCTGTTCTACGGGGATTAAGAACTAGGCTTCTTACCTATCTACTAGGATCCCGTGTTACTTCCGTAGACTTATAGGAATGGTTGATCTGAGTTGCATTCCAGTCCTCGAGTGTTATCTGTGTAGCTTGTTAGCTCATCAGAATCTTGAGATTGTTATGTTAAGGTGTCGTGGCACCTAAATCTTTTGCAGGATGTCTCATTTCTGAGCATTCGCAGCCGTTATGCTATCCAATTTCCCCTAGGATTTCTTTGAAGATCAATGCTTTTGCATTCCATCCTATCTACGTGGTATGCGGCCATGTCTAATCCTAGTTTCTCATTATCAGGATGTTCCGCGGTACCCAAGCTATCATTGGTTGCAAGAAGGGCCAAAGACGTGGAACCAGAGATGCTGATGTGTTGTCGGATTCACCTTCGTTGGCACAGTTCATGCTAGACATTGAGAAAGACAAGTGTGAGTCAAATCGCTTGCTGGCACGTATTCAGGAAAACATCGCACGTCAATGTGCTGGAACAGTGACCATTCGTGAGTTTATCAAGTTGTACCCACCCACCTTCCATCACTCCATTGAGCCACTTGATGCAGATGACTAGCTCCATAGCATCACAAACAAGCTGTGTTTCATGAACGTGGCCGAGGCTGACAAGGTCACCTATGCTACATATTTCTTGGAGGGTCCTGGTAGTATATGGTAGGAGAACTATGAGACTATAATTCCAGCTGGCCAGATTCCTACCTGGAAAGAATTCACAAAGGTTTTCTGTGAGCATCATATTCCTCAGGGTCTCATGGACCGGAAGAGGGAAGAGTTTTGTAACCTTATCCAGGGTAAGACGGTTGTAGATGTTTACAGTCGAGAGTTTGAGAATCTTGCACGTTATGCCATAGAAGAAGTATCCACGGATGCCAAGAAGCAAGCTAGGTTCAGGAAGGTTCTCAACCTGAAGTTGCGTCGTGATCTTCACCTGCATCATTGTGACACCTTCCAAGCTCTTGTGAACAAGGCCATTACTACAGAGACAACTCAGTTCACCTATGAATAATCTCATCAGCACAACCGTGATTTGGCTTCTACCTCCGATTCTGGATCTCAGAAGCGCTGGATTTGGGTTCCAAACTCATCGCTTCCTCCTAGATATGCATCAAGGCCATCCTGTGTGGCACCTCGTCCAACTCAGCCAAATACTCCACCCAGACTTGTTGGTGGACCGCTTGTCAATGCGGTTCCACGTCATACTTCTGTGATTTGCTACAAGTGCGGAGAACCAGGCCACGTCGCTCGCAATTGCACTTAGTCCAATGGTGTTTCACCTTAGTCTGGAAAGTCTGTTGGCCGTAATAAGTCACCAGTCAAGGTGATTCATGCCAAGCCAACCATCGCTGAACAGGGATATGTGAATCACGTCTCAGCCAAAGAAGCTAATGATGATCCAAAAGTTCTCCTTGGAACACTCCTTGTCAATTGCAATTCAGCGTCAGTTCTATTTGATACTGGAGCATCGCATTCCTTCATCTCGGAAAGCTATGCCCAGTTGCATGACATGTCATTTTGCGATATGCCAACTGCTCTTGAAATTCAGACTCCAAGGTCCAGATGGCAAACAATAAGAATACGCCATGGAAATGAAATCCGTGTTGATTGACTTGTATTCCTTGCTTCGTTGATAGCTCTCAAGTCTTCAGATATTAATATCATCTTGGGTATGGACTGGATGATAGCTCACCATGCCAAGTTTGATTACTCCACCAGGTCTGTTCAGCTTACCATCCATCTGGCAAGATAGTCCATGTTTCAACATGAGATGCAAAGCATCAGCTCTATTCACTCAATGCCAACCCTCTTCCCGAGCTTGAAGATATACCGGTAGTAAGAGATTTTCTGGATGTCTTCCCAGAAGAATTGCCAGGCATTCCGCCTGACAGGGATGTAGAGTTCATGATAGACCTCATCCCAGGAACTGTTCCAATTTCCAGAAGACCTTATAAGATGGCACCCTTGGAGTTAGCTGAGCTCAAGAAGCAACTTGATGAGTCCTTGCAGAAGGGTTTCATTCGACCTAGCTCTTCTCCTTGGGCTTGTCCCGTCCTCTTTGTGAAGAAGGAGGATGGAACGGATCAAATGGTTGTGGATTACCGACCCGTCAACTTGGTCACAATAAAGAATAAGTATCCGCTCCCCAGGATCAATGATTTGTATGATCAACTTGTTGGATCTTCAGTGTTCTCCAAGATGGATTTGAGGTTAGGCTACCATCAAATCAAGATTAAGAATGGAGACATTCCCAATACGGCGTTTGTCACTAGTTATGGCCAGTACGAGTACACAGTCATGTCCTTTGGACTAGCCAATGCTCCAGCAACATTTTCCCGTTTGATGAACTGAATCTTCATGGAGTATTTAGATAAGTTCGTTGTGGTTTACCTCGATGATATTTTGATTTACTCGAAGAATGAAGGTGAACATGCTGAGCACCTCGGACTTGTGCTAGAAAAACTCATAGAGCACCATCTTTATGCCAAGTTCTCCGAGCGTGAATTTTGGTTACCTGAAGTGACCTATCTAGGTCATGTGATCTCCGGAAAGGGCATTGCAGTCAATCTTGAAAGAGTTCAGGCCATTCTCAACAGGACTCCACCTGAAACAGTTAAGCAAGTTAGAAGTTTCCTTGGTTTAGCGAGCTATTGTCGCTGCTTCATGGAGAACTTCTCCAAAGTTGCCAAGCCTCTGATGGAACTCCTCAAGAAAGATAAGAAGTTTGAGTGGACCCCACAATGTGAGCACAGTTTCCAGGAACCGAAGAGACGTTTGACCTCTGCTCCCGTGCTTGTGCCACCTGACTTCTCCAAGGACTTTGTCATTTATTGTGATGCTTCCAAACAAGGACTTGGATGTGTTCTTATGCAAGACCGACAGGCGATCGCCTATGCATCCCGATAGTTGCACCCACATGAGGAAAATTATCCAACACATGATTTGGAGCTTGCAGCAGTAGTCCATGCACTCAAGGTATGGCGACATTACCTTCTTGCTAATCGTTGCAAGATTTACATAGATCACCAAAGCTTGAAGTATATATTCACTCAACCAGATCTGAATCTTAGACAAAGATGATGGTTGGAGCTGATTAAGGATTACGACTTAGGAATTACTTACACCCCAGGCAAGGCAAAAGTCATGGCGGACGCGTTAAGTCATAAATCCTACTGCAACAATCTTATGCTGCAACAAGGTCAACCCCTTCTTCATGAGGAATTTTGCAAGCTTAACCTCCACATTGTTCCTCGCAAATCCCTTATAACCTTGGTTGCAAAATCTACTCTGGTGGATCAGATTATAACAAGCCAACGGTATGATGCGGGTATTATCCGGATAAGGGATAATGTTGAAAAAGGAATTGCTGGTAGTTGTTGGAAATATGCCCTAGAGGCAATAATAAATTAGTTATTATCATATTTCCTTGTTCATGATAATCGTTTATTATCCATGCTATAATTGTATTGATCGGAAACTCACATACATGTGTGGATACATAGACAACACCATGTCCCTAGTATGCCTCTAGTAGACTAGCTCATTGATCAAAAGATGGTTAAGGTTTCCTAGCCATGGACATGAGATGTCGTTTGATAACGGGATCACATCATTAGGAGAATGATGTGATGGATAAGACCTAAACTACAAACATAGCATATGATCGTGTTAGTTTATTGCTACTGTTTTCTGCATGTCAAGTATATGTTCCTATGACCATGAGATCATGCAACTCACGGATATCGGAGGAGTGCCTTGTGTGTATCAAACGTCGCAACGTAACTGGGTGACTATAAAGGTGCTCTACAGGTATCTCCGATGGTGTCTGTTGAGTTGGCATGGATCGAGACTGGGATTTGTTACTCCGTGTGACGGAGAGGTATCTCAGGGCCCACTCGGTAATACAACATCACAACAAGCCTTGCAAGCAATGTGGCTAAGTGTTAGTCACGGGATCTTGTATTACGGAACGAGTAAAGAGACTTGCCAGTAACGAGGTTGAACTAGGTATGGAGATAACGACGATCGAATCTCGGGCAAGTAACATACCGAAGAACAAAGGGAACGTTATACGGGATTAACTGAATCCTTGACATAGAGGTTCGACCGATAAAGATCTTCGTAGAATATGTAGGAACCAATGTGGACGTCCAGGTCCCGCCATTGGTTATTGACCATAGAGGTGTCTCTGTCATGTCTACATAGTTCTCGAACCCGCAGGGTCTGCACACTTAAGGTTCGGTGACGTTTCGATAGTGTAGAGTTATGTATGGTGGTGACCGAAGGTTGTTCAGAGTCCCGGATGAGATCCCGGACATCACAAGGAGCTCCGGAATGGTCTGGAGGTAAAGATTCATATATAGGATGTCCCAGTTTGGTCACCGGAAAAGTTTCGGGCTCATCGGTAGTGTACCGGGAGTATCGGTAGTGTACCGGGAGTGCCGGTAGTGTACCGGGGGACCTCCGGGAGGGGTATTTCGACCCCAAGAGGTCCATGGGCTGTGGGAGAATAATAACCAGCCCTTAGTGGGTTGGGAAAACAGCCACAAAGGCCCATGGCACAGGAGAGAAAGTCCTAAAGCAAAAAGTGGAAAATCAGCCAATAGGAGGCAATCCTACTCCAACTAGGATTGGAGGTGAAGTAGGATTGCTCCCACCTCCTATTTCGGCCGACCCAAAGGCCTTGGATGCCTCTCCTCTCCTCTCCTCCTATATATACTAGTGGATTGGGTGGTTTTTGGACAGAATTTTCGGCCACGTGCTACCCGTTTCACCGGTGCACAGTTTCTCCTCTAGATCGATTTTCCGCAGCGCTTAGGCGAAGCCCTGCCGGAATCACTCCACCACCATCACTGGAGCGCCGTCACGCTGCCGATGAACTCTCTCTCCTCTCCACCTCCTCTTGCTGGATCAAGACGGTGGAGATCGTCATCAAGCTGCACGTGTGCTAAACGCGGAGGTGTCGTCCGTTCGGCGCTAGATCGGAAGGACCGTGATCGAGATCGCGAGACGGTTCGTGATGTGATCACGGAACGGATCGTGATGAGTTCGCGGGATAGATCGTAATCAAGATCGTGATACGGATCGTGATGAGTTCGCGGGACGGATCATGATGTGTTCGCGGGACGGTTCGTGATTGGATCGCGGGACGCTCGGCGATTTGGATCGCGAAGATGTTCGACTACACCAACCGCATTTCTTAACGCTTCCCACTTAGCGATCTACAAGGGTATGTAGATCCACTCTCCCTCTCGTAG
This sequence comes from Hordeum marinum, assembly GCA_022496015.1. NCBI lineage: Eukaryota > Viridiplantae > Streptophyta > Magnoliopsida > Poales > Poaceae > Hordeum > Hordeum marinum. The sequence goes on along the minus strand of CM039673.1, from coordinate 539,348,326 downwards.
ATGCTCATCACCATGGATAGGTTTGCGTGTGCGTAGGAAATTTTTTGTTTCCCATGCGACGTTCCCCAACAGTAGTTTCTCCATTGATGATAGAGATGCAGTATACTTTGGGAATCGGTTGGTAGTTCCTAAAAAGCAACAACATTGAGAGTTGATCCTTAAGGAGGCTCATGAATCTCCTCTCACCATTCACCCCGGCAGCACTAAGATGTATTAGGACCTATGCCAAAGGTTCTGGTGGACCAGAATGAAGAGGGAAATCGCTCAATTCATTGCAAATTGCGATGTTTGTCGTCGCGTGAAGGCAGAGCATCAGAGACCTGCTGGCACCCTTCAACCTTTAGCTATTCCTGAATGGAAATGGGATAAAGTTGAAATGGATTTCATCAGTGGATTTCCCAAGACCAAGAAAGGAAATAATGCAATCTTCATGGTTATTGATCGCCTTTACAAAGTGGCTCATTTCCTCCCTGTCTGAGAGAGTATCACAGCTAGCCAGTTGGCGAACTTGTATATCTCTCGAATAGTGTCCCTGCATGGTGTTCCATTGGAAATCAATTCGGACCGTGGAAGTCTTTTCACCTCTCGATTTTGGGAAAGTTTCTAGAATGCTATGGGAACCCATCTCTCCTTTAGCACTGCTTTTCACCCTCAGTCAAGTGGACAGGTTGAAAGAGTCAATCAGATTCTCGAAGACATGCTCAGAGCTTGTGTCATCTCATTCGGAATGAATTGGGAGAAGTGTCTTCCATTTGCAGAGTTTGCATACAACAACAGCTACCAATCCAGTCTGGGCAAAGCAACTTTTGAAGTTCTTTATGGACGAAGATGCCGAACACCTTTGAACTGGTCAGAGACCGGGGAAAGATAATCCTTTGGCCCAGATATGATCCGGGAAGCAGAAGAGCAAGTTCGCATAATTCATGAGAATCTCAAGACAGCGTAGTCCCGTCAGAAGAGCCAGTATGATTGCCATCATAAGGAAGTAACTTATGAGGTTGACGAAAAGGCTTACCTTCGGGTTACTCCTCTGAAGGGTACCCATCATTTCAGTATCAAGGGCAAATTGGCTCCTCATTATATTGGTCCTTTTCGCATTCTTTCTAAACGAGGAGAGGTTGCCTACCAATTGGAACTTCCCCAGCATCTTTCTCGAGTTCATGATGTCTTCCACGTTTCTCAACTCAGGCATTGCTTCAAGGATCCTATCCGTGAAGTGGACCACGAAATGCTTGATCTTCAAGATGATCTTTCATATCGAGAATATCCTGTTTGTATTCTCGATCAAGCTGAGCGTGTAACCCGGCGTCGGAATATCAAGTTTCTGAAGGTTCAGTGGTCGCATCATTCTGAGAATGAAGCTACCTAGGAGCGTGAAGATCGTCTTCGATTTGAGTATCCGGCTCTTTTCCCGTCGACTCCAGAATCTCGGGACGCGATTCTTTTAAGTGGGGGTGAGTTGTCACATCCCTAGCTTTAGCATGCACTAGCATCCATGCTTGTGATTGCATCATGTTTAATTTCCTTTTAAACTTGAAATGGGGATGATCAAAACCCTAGCACAATTTTAATTCAAATAGGCTCAATCAAAATATTTTTCAATGATCCAAAGTGGCTCTAAAAAATGTTCATCTTGTCTGGAATAATGTGGCAACATAAACTAGGTGGTGCACATTTTACAAATGTCATTTTGGATATTGAATTAAATCAATAATTATTCAGATTGGGGCTTTTAATTGCTATAAATAATTTTATATCTCCAGTAAACTTGAAACTTGGCCAGGGCCTTTGGAATATTTCCTTTAGTGCCCAGAAAAAGTTTCATATTTTTATTAACTATTTTTGTGCCTAAACTAAAACAAATGCAATAAAAAATAGAAAACAGGAAATGAAAAAGAAAAAACATAATAAATATAAAAAGAGGCCCAGGAGAGGCTGGCCCAGCGGCCCAGCTGCCAGTCACCCCCAACCTCCCGCCAGGAGGATTGGGGCATGTGGCTGGGGCGCGCCAACACGCGTCGGCTACCTCCTGCCTGGCTGCTTGCCTCTGGAGGACAGAGAGAGCGCGAGTGCGACCCTTCCTCGTTGTGACCTTCTTCCCCTCTCCTCATGCCGCTCTCTCTCTCTCGCTCGCTCTCCCCCCTCTCCTCTGCTCTCTCCCATCGCCGGACCAAAGCCGTCGTCGATTCGCCGCCCCTGGTGCCTCCCCGAGCCCGTCGAGCTGTCATCCTAGGCGCCGTGAGCTTCTCTGTCCATCCCCCCTCTTTTCATTGTTGTCTAGCTATCGTAGCCGCCGTTTCCCCGTAGTGGCCGAGCACCTCGCCCCTGACGTCATGGCCATCGCGGCCAGAGCACATGCCATGCTCAATTGAGCACTCCGGCGTGTCTGCGCGAACCTGTAGATGCGCCCTGACCATCGCTCCTTCTCCCACAACCTGTAGCACCGCTGCCGCCCTCGCCCGAGCTCCGGCCGTCGCGAGTGAACTCTCCGCCGTCAGCTCCGGCCGCCCCTGCCTCCCCACGTGTCCCACGCGATGCGAGCGAGCTCAGGCCACGCCCTAGTGGCCTCAGCCCACCCGAAGACCCCCTGCAGTGCGATTCCGGCAAGCCTCCACCGTTGGTTTGGTCGCCGCCGGCCTAACTCCGGCGGGGCCGACAAGGCAGCCATTAGCGCTAACCTCGCGCCTAATTTCCCCCATAGTCGCTGAAAGTGGGCCCCACAAGTGGGTCAAACCCCAGTCAGCGCGGGATTTGACCCTGCTTAGCGGTGGGTCACTGACCAGTGGGTCCCATTGGTCAGTTTTGAACTGGACCGGTCAGTTGACCAGGCGGACGTCACAGTGACGTCAGCCTGACACAATAATTGCATTTCTAGATTTAAATAAATTCTAGAAAATAGTTTAAAAATCTTAGAAAAATTATATAAATTAATCTGTAAATCCGTTGAAAATAATTTATATATGAAAATTGATCAAAAAATCTAATGAATCCATTTGTACCACTTTCATGCATGTTAGAGCAACCTAAATAGGTAAACTTGGACATTTTGGTTCAAATGCATTATGGAACTCCATATATGAAGTTGAATTTGAACCTTGGGTTCAAACCTACTTCATTTAGATCTGCTGCTAGATGCATTAGCTCAAACACATCATATTGCCATGTCATATTCATGCATCATATTGTTGCATTTGAGGTGTATTGATTTGTTCCCCCTTCGATGGTTGTTCTTCGTGTTAGGCATTGTTCCAGAGGATACGGTCGAGTATCCATCTGAGGAGCAGTAACGTGTGATCGTCTTATCAGGCAAGCAACCCCCTTGAACATATCCGATACAATCCCACTCTCTTGCTCTTGCTCTCACATATTGCATTAGGACAAAATGTTTCAACGTTTACATGTTTCGGTAGCTGAACCCATTCCTATGCATGACCTGTCATTGTCACAGTAAATAGCTGAACCATGCAACCTAGCATACCTGGTAGATGCTTGAGCCATGTTGTGCCTTTAATCTGCTATGCTTAGAGTTGTGTCAGGTCTGATTCATCTGGGTGATGAACCGGAGTGAATTGAACTTGTTCATATGATGAGAGTTAAGTTGTGAACCCGGTTGGTAAAGGTAGTGATGAGAGGCCATGTATGAGTACATAGCGGGTTGTCTCAGTGGGACCATCCTTAAGAACTGAGTCCTTTGTATGTTGTCCAAGACTAGCTACTACCGCACATTGGGATCCTTAATTGACTCTCTTGACCTATTAATTGACTTGATCTCTGTCCAAGAGTTGCAACTAGTTTCTGGTGTTTGTAGGACATGCTAGTAGTCTACTGAGTGGCATCGCATACAGGTGGGCTTGGGATAGACTAGGCATTGTGGCCCGGTGTACCAAGCATAGTACCATCCGTTGAAGTATTTGAACCATAAAACCAAGGGGGTTATTTGAAAATCATTTGCAAAAGGAATTAAAAGCCATTTAGGCATTTTCTGAAAATATTTTTTTAGAGTATTTATTTTGGCTGTGGAAAAATGTCCATATTTTTGCATTTATTCTCCTGATCATTTTGATACATAGGACTTTAATTTTTGGATTTTATTTGATCCTCCAAATCATTATTTTCTTTCTCTATTTCTATTAAATAGGAAGATATTCTTTTATTAGGAAACCCCGAAGCCCATTAGGAAAGACCCGGCCCGTGTCTCCCTCTCGCCAGATCCGAAAAGATTCTGATCGGCCGCCTGATCCTCTCGCTCCTCCTTCTCTCTCTCTGTCACGTGGACCCACCCAACCGATCGAGCCCATGCCGCAGCCACCTTCCTCATTTGCTCCCTCCTTTCCAACCTCGCCGGAGCCGATCGGATCCGCGGCGGATCCATTGATTCCCTTCCTCCCCGAGCCCCTGACTCCTCCTATAAGTATGGAGCATCTCCTCTGCTCATTTTTTTCAAACCCCCTCGAGCCCCGCACCAGAGATGCTGCCCCGACCTCACCGGAGTAGAGCCGAGCCGCCCCGCCATTGCTAAGCTCCTGCTCACCTCCGACCGCCCCAAGCTCTCCTGAGCCCACCAACCGCTCTGCCACCCTCGCCCGCACCTCACCGCGCACCCGCGCGAGCTCCAAGGCCATTGGACTGACCTCCCCGTCGACACCCGAGTGCTGCCGCCGCCTCTGAGCTCGCCGCCGACGCGTACGACCACCTCCGTCGACGACAATACCACCATCTTCGTCGTCGTGCTCGTCAGCATCACCTGGTGCTGACGCCGTCACCGGAGGACCATCGGAGCGATGTCCCCGTCAACCTCGCCACCTCGGCCTAGCCGGAATCTCGCCGGAGTTGACCTCCACCATAGTAAGTCACCCGCATCGCCCACATCCGTCCGATCCTAGTTGAACGGAGTAGATTAGATCTACTTACCCCTTCAGTTTGGATCCGGTTTACTTTAAGTGGACCGCCCGGTTTTTCTTTTCTATTTTAGACCGAACCGTTTTATTTTAAGTTATGGCCGTTCGCTCGTTTAACACACGCACACACACCCATCAGCCAATAAGAAACTGCCACGTCACCCCCTATTCGTTAGAGTAGTTTTTTCTTTTTTCTATTTTAGTTTCTTCTAGAGAATTAGTTCTATTTTTGTTTTATTCATATCTTTTATGTTTTTAATTATTTTAATTTGATTCTTTTTGCATCATGCCACAAATTTTATGTAGCTTCTGTAGATATAAAGTTTGACCATATTTGAATAATTTCAATTTTTATTCAAAAAGATTTGATTTAAATATTATTTTCTAAATATCTTGAGTTTAAAAATTGATTTTTGGTTGATTCTTTTTGCTACTGGTCATTAGTGATCTTAGTTATCATTAGGTAGAATTTGGAAATTTTTAGAGTAATTTAAATTAGCATTGTTAACAAAACAGATTCTATTTTAGTTCTTTTTAGGTTTATTTCTATTTCTTTTGTTTCAAATTGTTTTCATTTATTTTCTTTTATATTAGTTGGAAAATTTTACTTTGTTTTATGTTAGTTAGCAGAAGTACTTCCACCAAAATTATTTTTATGTTATTTATTATATTTTGATAGCATGAAATCAATCCTAGTTTCATAGTAACTTGCAAATTGATTTCATTGCTAGTTTGACTTCTTATTTGAAAATATTTTTATAAATTGTTTTATAAGTTTTACTTTCTGTTAACTTAGTTGTTTTATAAAAAAAAATTCTCTTATTTTATTATTTAATTTGTTTTTCTTGTTGTTAAGTTTGTTAGGCAAAAACTTATGTTGTTTAGAGTATTGTTCTCTTAGTTCTTAGTTGTTCTTTACAAGTAATCCTTTTGCTAGTAAAATATTTACAAAAATACTTTTGTTATATTTTACTTTGTTTTTGTGTTTTTACTTTTGAAAATAGGATTTATTTGTAGAGAAAACCAACCTTAATTGTGTTGATGAAACTTTGTTGTTTTGAGTTTTGTCTTAAGTATTTCCTTCATCACAACCTTGTTGCTTTTGGTTTTGTGTTACTTTTTGATTGTTAGAATTGATTGCTAGTATGATTGCTTATATGAATGCAATGTTTGATTATTATATATTTTTATCGGAGAGTGACGAATAGTCTATCAAGTTATTTCTGAGAGCGATATTATTCTTCATCAACAGTCCAGGCAAGTTCACTTTGACCATCTATTTCATACCTATGTTTTATTGCATGTAGTGATATCATTCAATAACTCCCTCCAGTACTGTTATTGAAAATTCTTGTAGTCAAGTAGAAGGCATGAGGTAGGAACCCACCACTTGTTACTAAAGCCCCGAGAATGTTAGTTATTTTAATGCTATGCTAAAGTAGACGGGGTCTGGTATGAGTGTTCGTGAGTGGTGTGAGAAGGAGGACTCTACTTCAAGACAACAACTTCATGAAGGCATCTTCAAGTCCTACATCTTCAAGACCTTAAGACTTCGAGACTCGAGAAACAAGTTTTCAATACACACTATAGGGTGAAGGATGGAATTGATGGGCATCCCTGGAGTAACCAGTGGATGGTCGTGATGCATGGAGAAGCACCATGACATCTTGCGGAAAGCTTCACCCAGACTCAAAGAGACGGATGAATACTTCATGCCCGGAATCTTACCTATGTAGCCACAAGTCATTATGGGCTCTGGCTTGGTTGATCTTTGTTGTGACTCTGGCTGGGCAGTGCTACGAGATGTAGTCGACGTTAGGATTGGATGGGCACTGACAGTAGCCAAGGAAACACTTTGAAAGACCATGTTTCGTTCGTCCTGTTCTCAAACACCCGGCAGTGCGAGGACTTACCAGGAGGGAACGAATCTTGTGGGTAAAGTACACAACACTCTGTAGAGTTAAACCTAATCGATTAGCCGTGTCCCCGGTTACGGACAATTTGAGCCTTTGGACTTGGATCTATCTTTGAACTCTCAACACTGGACTGATAATTAATTGTGGGCAACTTATGATACTTGTGGGCATTAAGACATCGGTTGGCGGAACCATGTCATGTTAGGTAACTCTGTAGTGAAAACTCCTGATAATCCTTTGTTGTAGGAAAAGAAAATAAAATCAGCTTTTATGCAGAAACTCAGACACAGAGCCACAAAGCCTTACTGCATATAGAATAGTTTTTATCTTCTGTTCTACTATGGTGATCTTGCCGGTACACTCAATGTACTGACCTACACGGCTACAACATCTTATGTTGCAGATAAGCTCTACGACGGGTAAGAGTACGATTCAGGGTTACGGTCTGCACTCAACCTGCCGTTGGTGTTATTGGGACTCCACTCCCGTTGACTGTTTCCGCTGAGATTTTAAGGTATACATCAACTTTACGTTAATTACATGTGATTGCACTTTGATATATACATTGATGTACTGTGTGTGCCAGCATACTAATCCAGGGATGGCATAGAACACACAGAGGCTTGACTCGTTTTGAGTCAGGTTGCTACAGAAATGGTATCAGAGCATATGTTGACTATAGGACGTGACCCTAGGAAATGGATTAGAAATAGGAAGACCTTGATAGGAACAACTTTTGTTTTCACTACTCTCATAACTTCTAAATTCTATTGCTGAACCCTCCTTGTTTCAAACCATAGATGGAGAACTACACCCTAAATAAAAGAGAGGACTATGAGGATGTTCTCGGAGGCTCATTCCTCATGGAGCTAGTGCAGATGGTGAAGCTGCTGATACCTGAGATCAAGGTGACTAAGAGGAAGTCTGGATTTTGGGGCATCAAAACTAAAGTTTTTGAACGTACAGAAGACCCCAAGACTGAAGACATCAACTATGGCACATTAAGCCATGAATGTGAGATGGGCATGAACACCGCCGTCCATGATGCCATCGCACGTTTGAGATATCGTCATCGTGCTGAGTTGTGCAACCACTACTTTGGAAGGCTTAAATGGCAGAAGCCTGATGGAGCACTCATCGACCTGACCGACGAACAGAAGATGAAGTTTTCACCCGTACTTGTGGACAATCAAGAACTGGAGCACTACATCAAGAACCTTAAAATGGACCTTCTCTCAGAGTTATTTGAGAACGAAACACTTTGTGAGAACCTCAAGGTTGAGAAGCTGAAGGTAGCCAATCTGAAGAAACATGATCCCGAGATTCAGAAGCTTCGTCAAGACTTGAAGAACAGTCAGGCCATGGCACATGCTGGAGATGTTGAAATTCAGAAGCTCAAGAACCAACTCCTCGAACTACAGGGACGACACCGAAAACTCCGCATCAACAGGGAAAATCTGGTAGAAGAACTTGAGAATATCAAGCATGACCAGAAGAAGCGCACTGAAGACGAAGACATGATATAGACTAGCTTAGTAGTAGCCCCACCATGAGAGAATAAAAGATAAAGTTTTTACGATTTGAGTGATCGACCACACCAACCTTATGTGGGTGGCGATACTATAGTTTGATTGAACTTTATGAATGTGTGGACTTGAGTTTGATGTTTTGTGTCTTTGAGTTGTTTGTATCCCTTCTCTCTCTATCTCTCTCTCACGCATCCCATCCCAAAACCTTGCACCCAATAGATGATGAATGAAGCAGGACTTAAATTCTCTGGACCAATGACCCAGCTGGAGGTAGAAGTATGGATTCAAAACATGGATGAAAATGGGTTGTTAATGCATAAACTGGGATTTTTCCTGAAGTACAAGGATATAATAGAATATGGTAAATGGATAACCCATTTTGTTTTAAGGATGACAATACTCTCTACGATGTTGGGAAGTGAATTATAAGCTTGGTTTGGATGATAAGGATTCTTACCCAAGAAGAAACATATATTAATTTTGAGTACCCCTTTTCTGACACCTGCAGATGACCACCCTTTATGAGTCTTTCCTCAAGGGCCCGGAGACGATCATGACCCTGACTAGTGATCATGATTACCCAAGGATCCTGAAGGATATGATGAAGCACATCCATCTTGAAGGAGATGCAGTCTACAAAGGCTACCCATTCATGGAAAATGGGGTGGAACTTTGGTATGTGGAGGTACACCTCCACCGTGTGAAAGGAGTTTTCCCAAAGACTATGGGACAATACTTTTTCATATCTCGTGTACCACGAGCAACTTTCTTTGATGCCGTTTGTGAAGCTGACATGGAAGCCATACGTCAGATTGGAGAAATACTTGAAGCAAGACTCTGTCATACTCAGGAATACCTGCATGAGGTGCATACGAAGATGATGGAGATGAAGCTCATGTCCACCCTGATCAAGCAAAAGATGGATGATTTCAAGGAGCACATCGCAAAGTTCCAGTGGTACTAAAATATCTCCAAGGGGGGATAAATGAATAAAGTTGGGAGTGATGCTGGACCATACCAAACTATGTGGATGGCAGCATTTGTAATAAAGTACTTTTTAGGACTTTTAAGAAGTGTTTGAGGATGTAACAAAGGATTGAATATGAGAAGAAAGCTAGAATGGAGTAGTTAAGTTTTGAAGATGGCAATAACTGTATCATGAAGCACTCTTGTTTTCATGAGACTATTTTGTAACGGAAGCCTCGGAGTTTGTAATAACTTCATGAGGGAATGGAATTTATGGTGTCATGATTCTCCTATGTTGAATTATATGAGTTGTTACTCTATGAACAAAGCTCTCCGACCATTTTCGAGGATATGAGAAAGTATGGTCTATGCAGGCATGTGTACATCCCATTTTAAGTGTGGTAGTAACCATAGGGACCAATAAATAAATAAAGTACCATTCCTGTTAAGGAGTTTGGATAACTGAATACAGGTGAAGAGGATGTGGAACCACATCAAACTATGTGGATGATAACCTTTGTGAAAAAGTACTTTTGAAGTTGGAATATTGGGAAAAGGAATGATTGCAATGAAACCATACCCAAGGTTAAACAGGCCAATGGAAAGGAAAATGAATTTTGCAGAGTGGAAACTAGACAAGAATAAGTCTGTGAATTGTTACCTCAAGGGTATGGTGGAGTGAACTGAAGGTAATGTTGGAATATGAAACGATAGTAACCCCAAGAGTGAGTTAAAGCTGTTCAAGTATTCAAGTGAACCCACAACTCACTGACCTTAGGATTGATAAGGATCAAGCCCTACCTTTGTGAAGGAAGAAACTTGGAAGAAAGCTATGACTCATCAGCAAACGTTTTCTTAGGAGTATACGATAACCTGAGAGTTGTGAAGGAACGCTAGATGTTTTTGCTTAGCTTGCAGAATCAATGGATTTATCCGAACTTCGTTCGTTGACAAGAGGAATTTCTGCAATGCTTGTGAGGAAGCCCAAGTGTTAGAAAACAAGATTCACCGAAACTTATACCAGGTAATGATTTTAGTGCAGCATGGATTGATCACCATGACGACTTACTCTTATCATTTCTCTTGCAATTCGGAACAGTAAACCTGAGTGACTTACCCATAGTAAAGAGACGGCGTTCTTTGAAGCTTTTGTTTAAGACTTAGAATGGTATGAAGAAAACCCCTTGTACATGGCAGTTGCTGTCACACATAGGAATTTTGCGGTGAGGAATGAAGCCATGCCCCATTTCACTGCAGGATAATCACTAATGGTAGACCCCCATGAGATCTTCGATAGGTTACTTAGAATGAATGCAAGACTTATCAGCTAAGAAGACCCAGTATCGGAGGAAATACATTTTCGAGAACATGAGTTTTTTCTTTAAAACAGAAGAGCATCACCGAAGGAGCTATCGTGAAGTATGTGAAGAGACAACTGCACCCAGAGGGTCATGAATTTGAGGGACAAGTAACTCTCGTTTTAAGCGTGGTAGACCCCACACTTTCTTGGTCAATGGATTTGTTAGAAGATCCCCAAACCCTAACCTATTCTTTCTAGCCTCTTCGAATCTCGAGGACGAGATTCATTTTAAGTGTGGTAGGTTTGTAACATCCCAAATCTTGGAATGTCATAATAAATATTAGAATGATTGTTTGATTGAGTGAGTGATTGAAATTGAGTGAAAATTGGAACTTTCAAAAAAAACTTTTGAATGAGAGGGAATGACATGACTTTCCCATATGCTTTTGGAATTCAAATTCCTACATTTCAAATCAGTGAGAGAAGATAACATGACTTCTGCATAAACAAGGAATTTGAAAAGTGGATTTGAAAATCTCTGAATTATTCTTTTTGGAATTCATTTCATATTTGGTTCCATTTTAAATTTTGAAAGAATTCAAATACCCTTAACAAGATTTTCAGAGGAGTAACATGACACTCCACACCAGAGTTATTTTTTTTTTGAAGTATTTGAACCATAAAACCTAGGGGGTTATTTGAAAATCATTTGCAAAAGGAATTAAAAGCCATTTAGGCATTTTCTGAAAATGATTTTTTTAGAGTATTTATTTTGGCCGTGGAAAAATGTCCACCTTTCTGCATTTATTATCCTGATCATTTTGATATATATGACTTTAATTTTTTGGATTTTATTTGATCCTCCAAATCATTATTTTCCTTCTCTGTTTCTATTAAATAGGAAAATCTTCTTTTATTAGGAAACCCTGAAGCCCATTAGGAAAGACCCGGCCCGTGTCTCCCTCTCGCCAGATCCAAAATGATTCAGATCGGCCACCCGATCCTCTCGCTCCTCCTCCTCTCTCTCTCTATCACATGGACCCACCCGACCGATCGAGCCCACGCCGCGGTCACCTTCCTCCTTTGCTCCCTCCTTTCCAACCTCATCGGAGCCGATTGGATCCGTGGCGGATCCATTGATTCCCTTCCTCCCCGAGCCCGTGACTCCTCCTATAAGTAGCGGAGCATCTCCGCTGCTCATTTTTTTTCAAACCCCCTAAGGCCCCGCACCAGGGATGCCGCCCCGACCTCACTGGAGTAGAGTCGCCCCGCCCCGCCATTGCTAAGCTCCTGCTCACCTCCGACCGCCCCAAGCTCTCCTGAGCCCACCAACCGTTCTGCCACCCTCGCCCGCACCTCACTGCGCACCCGCCCGAGCTCCAGAGCCATTGGACCGACCTCCCCGTCGACACCCAAGCGCCGCTGCCGCCTCTGAGTTCGCTGCCGACGCGTACGACCACCTCCGTCGACGCCAAGACCACCATCTTCGTCGCCGTGCTCGTCCGCGTCACCTAGTGCTGACACCGTCGCCGGAGGACCACCGGAGCAACATCCCCGTCAACCTTGCCGCCTCGGCCTAGCCGGAATCTCGCCAGAGTTGACCTCCACCGCAGTAAGTCACCCGCATCGCCCACATCCGTCCGATCCTTGCTCAACGGAGTAGATTAGATCTACTTACCCCTTTAGTTTAGATTCGGTTTAGTTCAAGTGGACCGCCTGGTTTTTCTTTTCTGTTTTAGACCGAACTGTTTTCTTTTAATTTATGGCCGTTCGCTCGTTTAACACACGCACACACACCCATCAGCCAATAAGAAACCTATCTGTTAGAGTAGTTTTTCTTTTTTCTATTTTAGTTTCTTTTACAGAATTAGTTCTGTTTTTGTTTTATTCATATCTTTTATGTTTTTAATTATTTTAATTTGATTCTTTTTTCATAATGTCACAAATATTATGTAGTTTCTGCAGATATAAATTTTGACCATATTTGTATAATTTAAATTTGAATTCGAACAGATTTGATTTACATCTTATTTTCTAAATATCTTGAGTTCAAAAATTGATTTTTGGTTGATTCTTTTTGCTAATGGTCATTAGTGATCTTAGTTATCAGTAGGTAGAATTTGGAAATTTTTAGAATATTTTAAATTAGCATTGTTGACAAAATAGATTCTGTTTTAGTTCTTTTTAGGTTTACTTCTATTTCTTTTCTTTCAAATTGTTTTCATTTATTTTCTTTTATATTAGTTGGAAAGTTTTACGTTGTTTTATGTTAGTTAGTAGAAGTACTTCAACCAAATTTATTTTTATGTTATTTATTATATTTTGATAGCATGAAATCAATCATAGTTTCATAGTAACTTGCAAATTGATTTCATTGCTAGTTTGACTTCTTATTTGAAAATATTTTTATAAATTGTTTTATAAGTTTTACTTTCTATTAACTTAGTTGTTTTATAATTTTTTTTTCTCTTATTTTATTATTTCATTTGTTTTTCTTGTTGTTAAGTTTGTTAGGCAAAAACTTTTGTTGTTTAGAGTATTGTTCTCTTAGTTCTTAGTTGTTCTTTACAAGTAATCCTTTTGCTAGTAAAATATTTATAAAAATACTTTCATTATATTTTACTTTGTTTTTGTGTTTTTACTTTTGAAAATAGGATTTATTTGTAGAGAAAACCAACCTTAGTTGTGTTGATGAAACTTTGTTGTTTTGAGTTTTGTCTTAAGTATTTCCTTCATCACAACCTTGTTGCTTTTAGTTTTGTGTTACTTTTTGATTCTTAGAATTGACTGCTTGTATGATTGCTTATATGAATGCAATGTTTGATTATTATAGATTTTTATTAGAGAGTGACGAATAGTCTATCAAGTTATTTCTGAGAGCAATAGTATTCTTCATCAACAGTCCCGGCAAGTTCACTTTGACCATCTATTTCATACCTATGTTTTATTGCATGTAGTGATATCAATCAACAAATCCCTCCAGTAGTGTTATTAAAAATTCTTGTAGTCAAGTATAATGCATGAGGTAGGAACCCACCACTTGTTACTAAAGCCCCGGGAACATTAGTTATTTTAATGCTATGCTAAAGTAGACGGGGTCTGGTATGAGTGTTCGTGAGTGGTGTGAGAAGGAGGACTCTACGTCAAGACGACAGCTTCATGAAGGCATCTTCAAGTCCTGCATCTTAAAGACCTATAGACTTCGAGACTCGAGAAACAAGTTTTCAATACACACTACTGGGTGAAGGATGGAATTGATGGGCGTCCCTGGAGTAACTAGTGGATGGCCGGGATGCATGGAGAAGCGCCATGTCATCTGGTGGAAAGCTTCACCCAGACTCAAAGAGATGGATGAATACTTCATTCCCGGAAGCTTACTTGTGTAGACACAAGTCATTATGGGCTCAGCCTTGGTTGTTCTTTGTTGTGACTCTGGCTGGGCAGTGCTACAAGATGTAGTCAACGTTAGGATTGGATGGGCACTGAAAGTAGCCAGGGGAACACTCTGAAAGACCATGTTTCGTTCGTCCTGTTCTCAGACACCCAGCAGTGCGAGGACTTACCATGAGGGAATCAATCTTGTGGGTAAAGTACACAACACTCTGTAGAGTTAAACCTAATCGATTAGCCGTGTCCCCGGTTACGGACAATTTGAGCCTCTAGACTTGGATCTATCTCTGAACTCTCAACACTGGACTGATAATTAATTGTGGGCAACTTATGATACTTGTGGACATTAAGACATCAGTTGGCGGAACCATGTCCTGTTAGGTAACTCTGTAGTGAAAACTCCTGATGTTCCTTTGTTGTAGGAAAAGAAAATAAAATCAACTTTGTTATGCAAAAACTCAGACACAAAGCCACAAGCCTTACTACATATAGAATAGGTTTTATCTTATGTTCTACTATGGTGATCTTGTCGGTACATTCAATGTACTGACCTACATGGCTGCAACGTCTTATGTTGCAGATAAGCTCTACGACGGGTAAGAGTATGATTTAGGGTTACGGTCTACACTCAACCTGCCGTTGGTGTTACTGGGACTCCACTCCCGTTGACTGTTTCCGCTGAGATTTTAAGGTATACATCAACTTTACGTTAATTACATGTGATTGCACTTTGATATATACATTGATGTCCTGTGTGTCCCAGCATACTGATCTAGGGATGGCACAGAACACACAAAGGCTTGACTCGTTTTGAGTCGAGTCGCTACACCGACTCCCTCGTTGGGCTTCCGCTTGAAGGTTGCCGAGGTGCCTTTTTACGAGCACATGGAGGTAAGTGGCGAGAGTATGTGCGATGAGCTACACCCCTACAGGGTAATCAATCTATTCGAATAGCCACGTCCGTGGATATGGACTACTTGGACACTTATATGGTTAATAGACAATTTAAAGGGTTACTCATAAAAGCTTCAAGACAAGTGTGAGTATCGTGGACTGCACTCTCATAGGAAGACGGGAGCGGATCCATGGTGGTGAACTGTTGTGGCGTTAGTGGACTCATGTATGCTTCACAAAACTTCTCAAAGTTATGAAAATCGTAGTATAGGATAGCCACTGAGTCAAAGCTAGCTTGCTGCATTGAACCCTACAACCTCCTTGTTGATACCGATGCATATGTAGTTAGTTCTGATGTAAGTCTTGCTGAGTACTTAGTACTCACTGTTGCTTAATTATGTTTTTGCAGAGAAGACTTCAGTCTCGCTAGTGGTTGCTATGATAAGATCGATGTTGGCCATTTAGCTTGGGAATCCCAGTCAGACGTCTGGTTCCTATGGAGGGCCTTGTAGATAGACAGGCTTCCTTAGCCTTCTTCTTTTTTCTAGATGTCTGTACCCAGACATGTTAAGCTTCTGCTTGTTGTTTGTATGATTTGTGTGTTGGGTCTTGTGACCCCTGTTTGTAATATCACACTATGTTGGCTCTTATGAGCCCCTAAATAAATGTTGTGTTGTTGTATGGTTATGTTGTGATGCCATAGTTGTATCTATGCATATTGGGCATGTTGGGCGTACGTGTGACATGCAACGATATGTATGGGATTCGACACCTAGTTGTGTGCCTTTAGTAGTACTCTTTACAGGGAACTGCCTCTTTGTGCTTCCACCGAGCCTTGGTAGCATGCTACTGCTCCGGACACATTGATTGACTGGCATGTATCCTTCTTGGCTGTTGTGTCTGTCCCTTCGAGGAAATGTCTCGTAGTGTAATGGAGTCCCTATAGCCTGCTACAACTCGTCTATGTGCAGTGATGACATTTATGTCCCACGGCGTAATGGAGTCCTTGTAGCTTGCTATGACTCGTCTACACATGCTAGAGGCCGACACCTGCATTACTGGGTTACGTATGCATGTTCCTGTACGGATGTGCCACTTGGGTTCTACGACTAGTCATGTTGACCCGGGTTCTTTGACATTTGAATGCTAGCGACATATTACATACGTGAGCCAAAAGACTCAAACGATCCCGGCCTAGGTAAGGTGGCAGCCGTGGAGTCAACCGTGCGTGAGGCCGCAAAGTGATGTGATGTGTTACATGTTGGATTCTTATGGCTTA
This sequence comes from Hordeum marinum, assembly GCA_022496015.1. Classification (NCBI taxonomy): domain Eukaryota; kingdom Viridiplantae; phylum Streptophyta; class Magnoliopsida; order Poales; family Poaceae; genus Hordeum; species Hordeum marinum. Next base: position 539,332,154 of record CM039673.1, on the reverse strand, counting down.
GGATCGGGGTCCCGACACCTATCATACTACATCACAACCATTTTAAAATGCATGTTGGCACTCAAGGAAAACCATTATACACTCTTAGCTAATTAAGCAAGGCATGAGTAACTATAATCTCTAATTGTCATTGCAAACATGTTTCATCCATAATGAGCTAAATCCAGAACGATGAGCTAATCATATTTACAAAAACAAAATAGGTTGAGTTCGTACCATATTTTCTCCATCTCAATCACTTCATCATATATCGTCATTATTGCCTTTCACTTGCACGACCAAATGGCATGAATAATAATAAGAGTGCACGTGCATTGGACTAAGCTAGAATCTGCAAACAATAACTCAAGGGAGAAGGAAAGGTAATATGGGCTCTCTGATAGATAAACAGTAATGCATATGAGAGCCACTCAAAATTTTCATTGTGGTCTTCTCCTTACGACCCAAAGAAAGAAATTTCAAATCAAGAACAAGAAAAACTATGTACACGGGAAATCTACCAACAAGCAGAAGAAGAACGAGAAAGCTTTTGGGGTTTTGTTTTAATACTAGAACTAAACAGACTGGAAGGTAAGGCTAGAACTATTTTTTTTGGATTTTCTCAAGGTTAATTAAGCACACAAGAAAAAATGGGAAGAAGAAATAAACTACCATGGATGGTACAATGAAAAAGTATGAGCACCGACTATTAAGATGAGTGTGTGAATATGAATGTAATGTCAGTGAGAAATACATACTCCCCCAAGCTTAGGCCTTCGACCTAAGTTGGTCTAGGGCCATGGCTGGCCCAGCTAATATCCAAAGTCATAGTTGGGGTTGTACTAGGCTGCGGCGGCTACCGCCTGAACGGCTTCAGCGTGGAGGCGAGCGGCTAGGGCCTTTCTCTCATACTCGTTTGCCTCCTCTCTGGTTATAAAGTGTCTCTTTTTCCTCCGCACGAAATAATCGGTGAGTTGATAATATTGATTGCATTGGTCTGAAATGAAATCTTCAAGGCCAACATTTCGTGTGTACGTGTAAAATTATTCCTTGAAACCGGCATGAACCGTGAATTGATCCGATGGCCATTCACAAGGCCGCACTTGAGCTTCCCTCGGTGGTTCAAGGTCGGGCTCACGTATCGCGAGTCTCGGGGCCTTCTTGCTCGAGGAACCCCCCTTGGTATATTCGCCTCAACATTTTTCTTTCTGTGAAAAATTTCTGAAATTTTTAGCGACTCAAAATAAAGGTGAACAAAACCCAACAAAACTTATAGCAACTACTCCCACAAGTGCCTAGAGGCTATATCATGCATCAAAACTACTTGGGACCATACAAATTTGACATGCAAGCTCAAGAACAAGGTCACCACAACAGAAAAAAATTGCAATATATAAAGTACTAAAACAAAAACTAATTGGACCATTGGAGGAGTCACATACTGAAGATCAGTCCCCCAAAATAGTTTTGCAAATGGAGCTTTGCACAAGGAGATCAAAAATGGCAGCAAAATGAGCTGGAACATGGGCTAGAGCAATGGTAGGATTTTTTCTGGAGGAAGACAAAGTGGATGGTTGCTGGAATAAGTGAGGCAGGCCTACGTGGGACCCACAAGACAGGGGGTACCTAGGGGGTGGGCGCTGAGGGAGTCCTGGTTTAAGGGGTCCTCGGATAGCCAACCTGTTTCTCATGGGTTGGACTATGTGTGCTATTGGATGAGCATTGGATGATCAAAGGCCCCGTCGCCAGGTGGAAGTTTCAAGGAGACGTGGCGTGTCCTCCAAGTTTTTGATAGTAGATAGTCATGTTTTTCCTTCAATGTGTAACCGACCATGTGTAAACCCTAGGTACCCTTGGCTTCTATATAATCCAGAGGTTCTTAGGTTGTAGGATAGAGAACAACACATCTAGGGTTTAGCTATTCGATCTCAAGGCAGATCAACTCTGTAACCCACATATTATCAATACAATCAAGCAAGACGTAGGGTATTACCTCCATAGGAGGGCCCGAACCTGGGTAAACATCGTCCCATCGTCTCCTGTTACCATCGATCATAGTCTCACAGCTCGGGACTCCCTACTCGAGATCCGCCGGTTTTGACACCAACATTGGTGCTTTCATTGAGAGTTCTGCTGTGATCGCCAAAGGAACCGATGGCTCGCCTTGTCACAAGCAACGAGATCTGTAGCCAGGGTATCCTCATCCCTGGTCAGATTCTCTCAACCGGAGACACCTCGTCGCACGCTGACCCGATTGGCCACCTCGGTCAGATCGGAAACTTTCCCCCCAATCAAGGAATCAAGTTCAAAACCCTAGAGTTTGTTGTTGATTCATGTGGAGAACTTGTCTTGATAAGACCCTCGACTCTTATGAAGGAGCCCGTAGATCCCGACGCCTTGACACTGAAGTCATCGGGCCCCGCTTCTGATGAAGTCGTCACCCCCGGGCAGTCTAGAATGCCCATTCCGTCCGTTATGACCGGATTGTTGGAAATATGCCCTAGAGGCAATATATAAAGTGTTTATTATTATATTTCCTTGTTCATGATAATCGTTTATTATCCATGCTATAATTGTAGTGATTGGAAACACATTGCATGTGTGGGTAAATAGACAACACAATGTCCCTAGTATGCCTCTAGTGAACTAGCTCGTTGATCAAAGGATGGTTAAGGTTTCCTAGCCATGGACATGAGATGTCATTTGATAACGGGATCACATCATTGGGAGAATGATGTGATGGACAAGACCCAAACTACAAACGTAGCATATGATCGTGTCAGTTTATTGCTACTGTTTTCTGCATGTCAATGTATATGTTCCTATCACCATGAGATCATGCAAATCACGGATATCGGAGGAGTGCCTTGTGTGTATCAAACGTCGCAACATAATTGGGTGACTATAAAGGTGCTCTACAGGTATCTCCGATGGTGTCTGTTGAGTTGGCATGGATCGAGACTAGGATTTGTTACTCCGTGTGACGGAGAGGTATCTCGGGGGCCACTCGGTAATGCAACATCACAATAAGCCTTGCAAGCAATGTGACTAATTGTTAGTTGAGGGATCTTGTATTATGGAACGAGTAAAGATACTTGCCGGTAACGAGGTTGAACTAGGTATGGAGATACGGACGATCGAATCTCGGGCAAGTAACATACCGAAGAACAAAGGGAACGTTATACGGGATTAACTGAATCCTTGACATAGAGGTTCGACCGATAAAGATCTTAGTAGAATATGTAGGAACCAATGTGGACATCCAGGTCCTGCCATTGGTTATTGACCATAGAGGTGTCTCGGTCATGTCTACATAGTTCTCGAACCCGCAGGGTCTGCACACTTAAGGTTCGGTGACGTTTCGGTAGTGTAGAGTTATGTATGGTGGTGACCGAAGTTTGTTCAGAGTCCCGGATGAGATCCCGGACATCACGAGGTGCTCCGGAATGGTCCGGAGGTAAAGATTCATATATAGGAAGTCCCAGTTTGGTTTCCGGAAAAGTTTCGGGCTCATCGGTAGTGTACCGGGAGTGCCGGTAGTGTACCGGGAGGCCTCCGGGAGGGGTATTTCGACCCCAAGAGGTCCATGGGCTGTGGGATGATAATAACCAGCCCTTAGTGGGCTGGGAAAACAGCCACAAAGGCCCATGGCGCAGGAGAGAAAGTCCTAAAGCAAAAAGTGGAAAAATCAGCCAATAGGAGGCAATCCTACTCCAACTAGGATTGGAGGTGAAGTAGGATTGCTTCCCACCTCCTATTTCGGCTGACCAAAAGGCCTTGGCTGCCTCTCCTCTCCTCTCCTCCTATATATACTAGTGGATTGGGTGGTTTTTAGACAGAATTTCCGGCCACGTGCTACCCGTTCCACCGGTGCATAGTTTCTCCTCTAGATCGTAGTTCCGAAGTGCTTAGGCGAAGCCCTGCCGGAATTGCTCCACCACCATCACCGGAGCGCCGTTACACTGCCGGTGAACTCTCTCTCCTCTCCACCTTCTCTTGCTGGATCAAGACGGTGGAGATCGTCATCAAGCTGCACGTGTGCTGAACACGGAGGTGTCGTCCGTTCGGTACTAGATCGGAATGATCGTGATCAAGGCCACGAGACGTTCGTGATTGGATCGCGGGACGGATCGGGACGAGATCGCGGGACGGTTCGTGATTGGTTCGCGGGACGGTTCGTGATTGGATCGCAGGAAGCTCGGCGATTTGGATTGCGAAGAAGTTCGACTACACCAACCGCGTTTCTTAATGCTTCCCGCTTAGCGATCTACAAGGTTACGTAGATCCACTCCCCCTCTCGTAGATGCTCATCACCATGGATAGGTTTGTGTGTGCGTAGGAAAATTTTTGTTTCCCATGCGACGTTCCCCAACACGGATCCACCATGGCTAAACAGGACCCAAATCCGCTTTCGTACGGCTTCAGAACTGCGACGCCACATATCGACTCCACTCACTTTAGCGACACGCATCCTACCATCGCCTCGTTCTTAAATAAGCTATTCGATCAGATTAAGACCATGCGTATGTGCGATGACAAGGTTTTGGTCTATGATCAACTCAGGCTTAAACCCGATGATAGGGAGATTCACATCCCCACAGTCACCCACCTAGTCTCCACCGTCGAGTGTCCAACTGGGGGCTCATCCCTCCAGCAACTGGAATTAAAAATGGTTTATAGCCCGGTCTCCAATCATCGAGACCTCACTTGCAACCTAGACACCGGAGTTCACTTTGAAGACACATCAGTATCGGTCCTTGATCTAGCGCACAGTTCAGAGCTCGCGATTCCGAACTCACACCGTGGCATGGAGTCAAAAAATTCCCACCCACCACCCAAATCAATCACTCAAGCATCATAGCAAAGCCCAAGTCTTCGGACTTACAGGATGTAAAGCAGTTACCAGGAGAGTCAGTTCATCATTATTGGGCTAGACTTCTCCTCGCTAGAAACAAAGTATGGGGCCTCAATGATCAAGAGATAATGGCAACCTTGAATCGCAAATGCCATAACCAAGGGATTCTCAACAACCTAGCTCGTCGGCACATTCGTGACTTTACCGAGCTGTCAGACTTGGTACAAAAATATTGTGCCATGGAAAGTGCTTGGCAAGCCAAATGACTATTCTCGGAACCAACCTTCACCGCGTTCCCGAGAGGAGATCGGAAAAAGAGGATACCTCCATAGCAGCCAGCCAGACTCGAACCCTCCGAAAAGAGAAATAGGCCCCTTACAGGGGTCAGTGCTGTCCTTGATGGACTATTGGACAAACCATGCCCTATACAAGCTCGACTCACAGCCATAGAGCTTGCTGGGTCATCAGGTAGGTCGCAAAAATGGTGAAACCATTCTTGAGGCACTACCGCCGAATAGGCACTCCACATCGCCACCGGAATACAACAATGAAGTTCTGACGATCTATGAAACGTTCCCCTCAGGGAACAGGAGGAAAAGAGCTCTTAAAGAGCTTGAACAAGTCTATAATGTGGCAGCAACAAGTGCATGGGTAGACATACACATCACCTTCGGAGATACTTACCGACCAGCCATTCTTCCCGGTCATTCATCGGCCGCACTAGTCCTGAACCCCATCATCGATGGCCTCAGGTTACTCAAGCTGCTAATGGATGATGACAGTGGTTTAAACCTGATCCACAAAGATACCCTAGAAAAAATGCAGCTCGACCAATCTCGCATTAAGCATAGCAACACGACTTTCGAGGGAATCATTGCGGGGAAAGAGGCGCATTGTTCAGGACGTATCGTCCTGGACGTAGTGCTCGGCATGACCGAGAACTATTGATTTGAAGAACTTCTCTTCCATATCGCGCCTTTCCCCAGCGGCTACCATGCCCTATTGCGACGTGACACCTTCACAAAATTCCAGGCTATACCACATTACGGGTATATGAAACTCAAGATGCAAGGACCAAAGGGGGTAATCACAATAGCCAGCGTTCCGAATATAGCCCTTCTGGCCTACAACAAAACAGTAGTGCTCACCCTCGAGGCACTAGCTGAGACCTTCGTTGTAGAAGAACTGACCGCACTTCGGTCAACAGTTGATAAGAACGATGTGATCCTTAGCAAAAGGCCCAAACCCACATACTTTAAACCTGCAGAGGAAATCATTAAATTTCATGTGCACCCGACGGACCCCAACAAGACAGCGTCCATTGGAGCTCATCTTGATCCCATAATGGATGAAGCACTGCGGACATTTTTACGTGAAAACTGGGATATCTTTGCCTGGCATCCTTCCGATATGCCCAGAATCCCACGACGGCTAGCAGAACATAGCTTGAACATCATTGTAGGCTTCAAAACCGTTAAGCAGACTATGCGCCGCTTTCCCGAGCCCAAACGACAAGCTATGGGGGAAGAATTAGCTAAACTACTAGAGGCCGGATTCATTCGAGAGATTGAGCACCCCCAATGGTTGGCAAGCTAGGTGATGGTAACAAAGAAATACAAATCCTGGCGGTTGTGCGTCGACTTCAAAGACCTTAACAAGGCCTACATACCAGCGCATGATCTAGACATGTCTCACAAAACAAGTTGGATGACATGGTAATCAAAACCAAACATGTCAGCCAGTTGATCGATGAACTATGACAAACCTTTGCCAGCCTACGCGAGTATCCCATACGACTCAATCCGGAGAAATGTGTATTCGGAGTCCCCGCTGGTAAACTGCTCGGATTCATCGTCTCCCATAGAGGAATAGAAGCGAATCCAGCTAGGATCCGTGCTCTATCACAACTTGCAATTCCCACAACGCTAAAGCATGTCCAAAGGTTGGCCAGTTGCGTAGCGGCACTAAGCCGCTTTATCTCCCGCCTCGGGGAAAAGTCTGTACCGCTCTATAGACTGCTGAAATGAACCAACAATTTCGAGTAGACCGATGAAGCAGCGGCTGCTTTAGAAGAGATTAAAACATTGCTGGCAAGCAATCCCATATTCACAGCACCAGGCGCTGGTGAACCCATGTTGTTATACATATGGGCTACCAACCAAGTCATTAGCGCAGTGCTCATCGTCGAACGAGAGGAGGAGGGACACAAATTCCGGACACAAAAAATGGTCTATTACGTGTCAGAAGTACTAACGCAATGCAAGTCCAGATACCCGCACTACAAGAAGATAGCATATACAGTATTTATGGCATCACGGAAACTCAGACACTAGTTCCAAGAGTGTTCGGTTGCGGTGGCATCTGAAGTACCCCTAAACGATATAATCAACAACAGGGACGCCACCGGCCGCATAGCCAAGTGGGCTATTGAGCTCCTTCCCTTTGAAATTACCTACAAGCCACGACGAGCTATAAAATCTCACGTACTGGCAGATTTCTTCGTCGAATGGATAGAGGCCGAACTCCCCAAGGAATATAGTACATACTCCCATTGGATGATGCACTTCGATGGATCTAAAACTTTGGCCAGACTGGGGGCTGGAGTTATCCTCACATCCCCCACAGACGACAACGTTCGATACGTGTTGCAGATCATGTATGCCGATTCCAACGATGGAGCCGAATACGAAGCACTCTTGCATGGTCTTCGGATGACAGTATCAATGAGCATACGACGACTAGAGATACAGAGAGACTCCAACCTGTCCATCTCTCAAAGCAGTGGCGAATTCGATGCCAAAAACCCGAAGATGGCAGCATACAGAAATGTTGTCCTCAAGATTTCCGCACAGTTAGAGGGGCTGGAATTTCACCACGTCGCTAAAGACAACAACCAAGCTGCCAACATACTGGCCCGCATGGGGGATAAACGTGACCCTGTCCCAAAAAACACTTTCCTGGAATGGCTCTTTAAGCCATCTGTGGTTTGGCATGACGATCATAGGGGCACCGGTCTAAATACTGCAGAAGAGGTTGTTCCTCCTATAAATGAACTAGACGACCAAATCATCACGGCTCCGTGATTGATGAAATGCCTTTGGCTCATGAGGTCATGGTAGTAATCGTGCCATGGACCGAGCCCTTCCTCACCTACCTTCTTCGCAAAGAACTCCCGGACGAGCGAACGGAGGCGCGGCGCATAATTTGGCGATCCAAAGCCTACAAAGTACATGAGGGTGAGTTATACAAGAAAAGCACCACCAGAATATTACAGCGGTGCATATCTGAGGAAGAAGGATGGTAACTCTTAGCTGAGGTCCACGCAGGGATGGGCGGCCACCATGCCGCAGCAGGAGCCTTAGTTAGCAAGGCCTTCTGAGCTGGTTTCTTTTGGCCCACTCCTCGGGCGGACGCCCAATAACTTGTCAAACACTGCGTGGGGTGTCAAATTTTTGCAAATCAAAGTCACATGCCCCCAATAGCTCTTTGGACAATTTTGATTACCTGGCCTTTCGCAGTCTCGGGTCTGGATATGGTCGGACCACTTAAAGGGGGGACCAAGAAGAATAAATACCTACTGGTCATGGTTGACAAGTTCACCAAATGGATAGAGGCAAAACCTATCAAATTAGCCAAGTCCGAACCAATAATCAACTTTATATCTGGCGTGGTACACCATTATAGCATCCTGCACAGTATAATAATAGACAATGGATCGAACTTCATGGCCCAAGAGGTCAAAGACTGGTGCGCAAAAATGGGCATCAAGCTTGATTATGTATCGGTGTATCATCCATAGACCAATGGACAAGTCGAACGAGCAAATGGCCTCATCATGAGCGGCATTAAGCCACGTTTGGTCCGATCTCTTCATGAGTCCGACTGTCATTGGGTGGAGAAGCTCGACTCTATTCTATGGGGCCTGCGCACCACCCCGAACAGATCAACGGGATACATACTGTTCTTCATGGTCTATGGACAGAAGCAGTCCTCCCCTGTGATATTATTCACGACGCACCAAGGATGTGCATGTACGAGGAAAAGGAAGTCGAGTTAGATCAGTAGAATGACATGGACGCCTTAGAAGGAGAGCGCGATATAGCTCGGGCTAACTCTACTTTTTATCAATAACAGACCCGACGTTACCAGAGTAGGGAGGTCAGGCCAGAAGCGTATAACATAGGTGAACTCGTCTTACGGCTCCCGAAGAAGCAGAAGCACAAACTCAACCCCAAATGGGAGGGCCCTTTCCTAATCGACGAAGTACTCGCGGGAGGGGCTTACCGTCTTCGGAACACGTCGGACAACCACCTTGAACCAAACCCATGGAACGTAGCTCGTCTTCGGCTCTTCTATGGATAAATCGATGTCATCACATTCTTTACCCTTTACCTCCTTTTCCTTTCCTTTTTTACTTTTTCCTTCCCCTCCCACCTTGTTGTTTGGTAGATTTGAATTTTTTTCCTTCTCTTCTCAAATCTATGTTCGGTTCAACCGATCTTGTACTAAGATTTTTGGTTTACACCCATAACTGATAAATTCGAACACAACACCTGGGGGCTTCTTTCCGAAGCCAATGCTATAAGCATTTATTCACATTTATTGTGTACGCATGTTTCCCTTGTCGCGTATAAGACATCATATGCATCAATTCTAACTAAGACTTTGCCAAGGTGGGTTGCCTCGCTCCTGTGCTTACCCTCTGCAATTGTTACGACCGGGTTATCTGGATACGTACCTCAGACGGGTGAAGGTAAAAGCTAGCTATCTTCAGCAGACAATTGATCGGCTACGATGGAAGCAACGAATGAGACTATGGTCGTTAGCACCATTACTCAGGTTTCTTTTCTTACAAAGATCCATTGGTCGCATATTAGCAGTATACGACCTTACTACCTACGATTTACGTAGGACCCTGAAGAAAGGTATCGATAGAGGTACTATTTTCTTCGAAAGATGTTTCTTATGCTAAGCTATAATATAACATATCTCCCTGTGTGCTTTTCTGTTCGTTCGCACCAAATGACCGGATTGCCTGGTTCCCCAAACATAATTCTCTCCTCTCGAGTGATATTTTATAAGGAACACTCCCAAGCTCTTAGCGCGAGAGGTCGAAGCCGATGGCCGGTTAAGACAAAGTTTATAACACAGACAGAGTAATTCCTCGGTTATCGGTACATAGTTACAAATAATCATACATCTGGTTGCTGCTCGAGATTATCTATTAAGGTGTCCAGGGAGTAATCTTCCTGCAGGAGACGGGCGGCGGGCATCACCTGGTCGTATACCAAGTGAAGTGGCACTTCCTTCCCATACGATCCTACCGGCCCAACCCGGGCCATACGCTCGGGGTTAAGGCTGGAATAACGGGTCTTGATCACCGCCCACGCCTCTCGTGCTCCCTCTCGGCAAGCTGATGTATTCCATAGCTCGAACCTATTTCAGGCTCCCTTGAATCGATCAACCAGTTCAGTCATCTCCTCCGGAGTTTGCTCGGTAGGCCACAGCCTTTCACCATGCTCTGCATGGCCTTCCGAGCCTTCTCATGAAGGGCGGACAACTCCTTCAGAAGGTTTCCGCGGTAAGATCCGATCTCTTCTTCGGGCCGCCTGGATAGGAGACCTGTACATGAGTCAAGGCATGATCATTATACTTCATACATAAGAAGTACTGACTAGTGTTAGAATTAGACTTACCAAAGATGCCCCTCTGTAGTTTCTCGTTCTCTTCTTGGGCCTCGGCTAATTGAGCCTTTAAGCTCTCAATTTCTTCGGCCTGCTGTTTTTTCCGCCTAAAAGCGGTTCTTCTCCTCAATATTTCGTTGTAAAATACGATAGCCGGCCTCATGCTGAGATTCGACGTACCGTTGAGATTCTCGAGCTGCTTCTAAATATCTCTCCAATTGCCCTATCGATTCAGCTGCTATAAAGTACCCTTGCGTCAACAAGGGAATATGCACTAAGGACAACAGAATAGGCATACTCACCATGTGCCTCCCGGGTAAAGCTCCTCACTTGCTCCAATTCGGCCTTCACGGTTTCCACCTGTGTTCGGCTTGTCTCTAGTTCCTTGGCCAGTTGTTTGCTCTGCTACCTCAAGGCATGCGTTAGCAAGTAAAACATTACGATGACCCTTAATTCAGTCGTTTCGACCAATTTAAGGTTCGGGGGATACTAGGTTTAGACGGGTGATCAGACTCTTATAGCCGATTACTCACCTGTAGGCTTGATGATATCGGTTTCATTGCCTTCACGAATCCAGCTTGGGCAGCTTCGATCTATGCATCCGCTGAGCATAGAGCATTAAACTCTTGTTCGGAGAGCGCTGGGTGGCGTAGGGCTTCTCATCGCCGCCGATGATTCATAGTGCTCTCTACCTCGGACTTGGTAACTGACATCGCCTCCCCAGAGTCTTCAGGGGCCGGATTGATCGTAGGGACCTCCGCAGCAGATTTGGCATGAGCCAAAGCTCGGGAATCTTGAGCGCCATCGGACACCCTGGCAACCTCCTTGGCAAAAGAAGGTTGAACACTTTTCCTAAGTGTTTTGACATGAGGTCTCTTGTTAGGCTCTATTAGCCATGATAATAAAATACAACAGTCGAGCATAGTACCTTTGAGTTGAGCGGATGGGTGGGCTTGTCCCCATGACCGGCTCGTTCGACGGATCCCTATTACACTCTGGCTCGGGCATTGCCGCCGTAGCCGATGCATGTCTCGCAGACCAATGATGCTTGGGAGGAGGAGCTGGTACATTTGGATCGATGGAGGATACCTGTCTTTTGCGGGACGAGTTTTTCTTCTTCTTGCTTATTGCAGAGGAAGGTAATGATCCGTGATAATCTATTATAATGGCTACCTTGGAGTGATCAAGGCTCTCCTGGTAGAAAACCCCGTATTCAAGCTCAATTGTCACATCCGGGTCATCATGAAATCCCGGATCATCATCACGCGAATAGTCCTCGGGTTGGGGAGCCGGGCAATTAACTGTCTCGATGAAACCCCTCCATTCCTGTTCACATAAGGTAAAGGCTTCGATCAGGAAGGGATAAAATTAAAATCCCGAATTGTAGTCACTAAATTGAAAGGCTCGCCCATTCGATGGGATTATGACTGGAATAGCCCTCCTTGGTCGACAGCTGAACAAAATCTTCTTGCTCCCCTTTGTATAGGTAGGCATGTGCGGCGACCAATGCTGTTTGATCGACAAGGCCAAGTCATCAGGAGCGAGTGGTGTCGCTTGTCCCGTTGTAACACCAAAAAGGGTGTATTCTCTGCTGGAGAGGTTGGACACACCGGGTGATGGCGGCAGCCATGATGTCACCATGGTCAACATGTGATGGGCTAGTACCCTCACGTGGGCTGCCAAGCGTTGTACTTTGACGCTGTCTTCTTGGGACAAGCTCTTCGGTCGCTATTTATAACTCTTCTTCAAGGGGCGTTGGAGTATTCGGGTAAACCCCTCCGAGTTGGGTCAAATAGGGGGACGTCCTGGATATAAAACCATTCTGAAGACCATTCTTTGAACTCCTTCGGTGTTCCCACTGGATACCCCGTCCCTGCTATGCGGCATACTGCGGCTCCTCCGACCTCCAAGATTGTCTTCTCCCGAGTTCGAGGGACGAGGCGGAAGTACTTCCTCCATAGTTCAAAATGTGCCTCGCAGCCCAGGAACATCTCGCAAAGGGCGATGGAGCCCTAGATATGCAGGATAGACCCTGGGGTGAGGTGATGAAGCTGGATCCCATAGAACTCCAATAATCCCCTCAATAATGGATGCATGGGGAACTTGAGACCCCGCAAAAGGAAAGGCACGAAACATACACGCTCCCCCTTTTGTGGATTGGGGAAATTTTCCGTGAAGGCTTCGCCATTAAATGAAGATAAGCCAGCACGAACAACTGCCAGATCCGAGGAGGGAAGGTACCCTTGGGTCTCAAGGTTGCATAGTCGAAAAAGGGAGAAGGAACAGCTTGTCCAATCCCCGGGACGGGAGCCGTAAAGGCGCAAAGAAGAGCTGGGGGCGCTCGCCAAGTTTTTGTGGTGAACTTTTGCTAGAAGCTTTTTCCGATGGGGAGGAAGAAGAGGATGTGGCCTAGACCATGATTCTATTTATTTAAATGGGTGGTGCCTCCATTGTGGAGGGGTAGTCTTGTGAAAAGTCGCTGAACCACTCGTCTCCCCACGATGCGCAAAAATCAAGAAACGATGACGGTTGTTGCAATGGACCTGACAAGCTCGTGATGCTTAGGATTTCATGAGTGACTGGTCGGTTGCCAAACATGAAGGGATAGAGGGACTCGCCTCGCAGTTCGAAGACTTCAACATAGAAATATTGTTTGGATATACCTCGATGTTGGAGGCTAGTCCGGGGGCTACTGAGGGAGTCCTAGTTTAAGGGGTCCTCGGATAGCCGACCTGTTTCTCATGGGCCGGACTATGTGGGCTACTGGATGAGCATTGGATGACCAAAGGCCCCGTTGCCAGGTGGAAGTTTCAAGGAGCCGTGGCATGTCCTCCAAGTTTTCGATAGTAGATAGGCATGTTTTTCCTTCGATGTGTAACCGACCATGTGTAAGCCCTAGGTACCCTCGGCGTCTATATAAGCCAGAGGATTCTAGGTTGTAGGCAAGAGAACAACTCATCTAGGGTTTAGCTATTCAATCTCGAGGTAGATCAACTCTATAACCCACATAACATCAATACAATCAAGTAGGACGTAGGGTATTACCTCCATAGGAGGGCCCAAACCTGGGTAAACATCACCCCCTTTGTCTCCTATTACCATCAATCCTAGTCTCACAGCTCGGGACCCGCTACCCGAGATCCGTCGGTTTCGACACCGACAGGCGTGCCTTGTGGGCTTGTGTCCCACTGGTGCAGCCCCCTGATATGTTCTCAGTGCCAAAAATTCTTAAATATTCCAGAAAAATCATACTACATTTTCAGGGCATTTGGAGAAATTTTATTTTTAGGTCATCTTTTTTTGCACGGATGATTCAGAAAATAGAAAAATAATAGCATTTTACTTTGTTTAATATAAATAACAGAAAGTAAAATTTGGATATACAAGGTTGTGCCTCCTAAATTCATCCATCTCATGCTCATCAAAAAGAATCCATCAATAAGGTTGATCAAGTCTTATTGACAAACTTTTTCCGAATGACACGGAACCGAAGAATTTTCGGATAACACTAGGTTACCGTAGCAATAAGTATATCATATTTCTTTTTCGCAGTGGGTAGAGGGAATTCACAATCTCCAATAATAATCGTTGAAAATTTTCCAATGGAGTTGATACTATGAACTTGAGGTTGTTTCTTCGGAAAGTGTATCGTATGCTCATTACCATTAACATGAAAGTGACATTGCCCTTGTTGCAATCAATAACAGCTCCTGCAGTATTCAAAAAAGGTCTACCAAGGATGATCGACATACTATCATCCTCAGGAATATCAAGAATAACAAAGTCCATTAGGATAGTAACATTTGCAACTATGACAGGCACATCCTCACAAATACCGATGGGTAAAGCAGTTGATTTATCAGCCATTTGTAGAGAGATTTCAGTAGGTGTCAATGTATTCAAATCAATTCTATGATAAAAAGAGAAAGGCATAACACTAAAACCATCTCCAAGGTCACATAAAGCAGTTTTAATAGAGCATGGTATAGTAGGTACTCCAGGATCTCCTAGTTTCTTTGGTATTCCACCCTTAAAGGTATAATTAGCAAGCATGGTGGAAATCGCAGCCTTGGGTATCTTTATTTTATTTGTCACAATATCTTTTATATACTTAGCATAAGGAGACATATTCAGAATATCAGTCAAGCGCATACGCAAAAAGACAAGTCTAAACATTTCAAAAAAATGCTCAAAGTCCTCATCATCCTTTTTCTTGGATGGTTTAAGAGGAAAGGGCATGCGTTTCTTAACCCATGGTTCTCTTTCTTTACCATGCTTCCTAGCAACAAAGTCTCTTTTGTCATATCTTTTATTCTTAGGTTTTGGGTTATCAAGATCAACAACAGGTTCAATCTCCACATCATTATCATTACTAGGTTGAGCATAAACATGAACATCATCATTAATATTATCACTAGGCTCATGTTCATTACCGAATTGTGTCTCAACATCAGAAATAGAAATATCATTTGGGTTTTCAGGTGTATCTATAACTGGTTCACTAGTAGAATGCAAAGTCCTATCATCATTTTTTTCCTTTTATTACTATGACGACTAGGTGCATCGGTATTAATTCTCAGAGAATCTTTCTCAATTCTCTTAGGATGGCCCTCAGGATACGAAGGATCCTGAGTCATTTTACCACCTCTAGTCACAACTCTAGCAGAATGATCATTATTCTTACCATTCATCTCATTAAGCAAATCATTCTGTGCCTTAAGTACTTGTTCTACTTGAGTAGTTACGATGGAAACATGTTTACTAATAAGCTTAAGATCATTAATAGTTATACTCATATAATCACCTAAGTGATCAAGCATGTAAGCGTTTTGTTTAAATTTTCTACTAACATAAGCATAGGAATTTTCTTTCTTAACAATAAAGTTATCAAACTCATCCAAGCATTGGCTAGCAGACTTAATATAAGGAATATCACCTTCATCAAATCTACGGAGAGAATTTACCTCTACTACTTGTGTCGGGTTATTAAGACCATGTATTTCTTCAATAGGGGGTAAATTCCTAATATATTCATCTTTAATACCTTTTTCTTTCATAGATTTCTTTACATCTTGCATATCTTCAGGACTGAGAAATAGAATACCTATTTTCTTAGGAGTGGGATTTGGAGGTGGTTAGGGAATAGTCCAATCATTATCATTGCTCAATATATTATTCAATAGTAGTTCACCATGTTCAACAGTTTGTTCCCTGAAAACACAACCAGCACAACTATCTAGGTGGTACCTAGAAGCATCGGTTAGTACATTATAAAAGATATCAAGTATTTCGTTTTTCTTGAGAGGATGATCAGGCAAAGCATTTAAGTAATTCGATAAGCCTCCCCCAAGCTTGTGGGAGACTCTCTTCTTTAATTTGCACAAAGTTAAATATTTCCTGCAAGGCAGCTTGTTTCTTATGGGCAGGAAAATATTTTTCAGAGAAGTAATATATCATATCCTGAGGACTACGCACACAACCTGGAGCAAGAGAAGTAAACCATATCTTAGCATCACCCTTTAATGAGAAAGGAAACAACTTAAGAATATAGTAATAACAAAAAATTTCCTCATGAGTAAATAGGGTGGCTGTATCGTTAAATTTAGTAAGGTGTGCCACAACAGTTTCATATTCATAACCATGGAAAGGATCAGATTCAACCAAAGTAATTAACTCAGGATCAATAGAGAATTCATAATCCTTATCAGTAACAAATATAGGTGAAGTAGCAAACGTAGTATCATATTGCATTCTAGCATTCAAAGATTTTTCCTTCCACTTGCATAGCAATTCTTAAGATCATCTCTATCCTTATAAGAAAGAAAGTCCCTAGCTACCTCTCCCTCCATAACATAACCATTAGGTATATTAGGCAATTCATATCTAGGAGAGCTAGGTCTAATAGGTGTCTCATAGTTTTCAGTTTCAATAATTTCATCAGTTTCAGAAATATCATCAGTTTCAACATTGACTCTAGCAATTTGTTCATCAAGAAACTCACCTAGTGGCATAGTATTATCAAACAAAGTATCATCATAAGCATCATGCATAGCAGAAGTGGCATCATAAATTACTGGCAACATATCAGAATCCATGCAAGTGGTGGTGTCGCAAATTTACTCATAACAGAAGGTGAATCAAGTGCAGAGCTAGATGGCAGTTCCTTACCTCCCCTCGTAGTAGAGGGATAGATATTGGTTTTTGGATCTTTCAGATTCTTCATTGTGATCAACAAATATAAATCCCAAGTGACTCAGAGAATAGAGCTATGTTCCCCGACAACGGCGCCAGAAAAAGTTCTTGATAACCCACAAGTATAGGGGATTGCAACAATTTTTAAGGGTAGAGTATTCAACCCAAATTTATTGATTCGACACAAGGGGAGCCAAAGAATATTCTCGAGTATTAGCAACTGAGTTTTCAATTCAACTACACCTTAAAGACTTAATATCTACAGCAAAGTATTTAGTAGCAAAGTAGTATGAAAGTAATGGTAATGATGACAAAAGTGACAGTAGTAGTTTTGTCGTGATTGTAACAGTAGCAACGGAAAACTAACTTAGCAAGGATCAATATGTGAAAATCTCGTAGGAAATGGATCAGTAATGGATAATTATATCGGATGGCATTCATCATGCAACGCTTATAACATAGGGTGACACAGAACTAGCTCCAATTCGTCAATGTAATGTAGGCATGTATTCCATATATAGTCATACATGCTTATGGAAAAGAACTTGCATGACATCCTTTATCCTACCCTCCTGTGGCAACGGGGTCCTAATGGAAACTAAGGGATATTAGGGCCTCCTTTTAATAGAGAACCAGGCCAAAGCATTAGCACTTAGTGAATACATGAACTCCTCAAACTACGGTAATCACCGGAAAGAATCCCAGTTATTGTCACCCTGGGGGGATGTAGATTATAACTCGTAATAGGTGTCTACAACTTGCAAGATAGGATCAAGAACACATAAATTTTCATGAAAACATAAAAGGCTCAGATCTGAAATCATGGCACTCGGGCCCTAGTGACAAGCATTAAGCATAGCAAAGTCATAGCAACATCAATCTCAGAACATAGTGGATACTAGGGATCAAACCCTAACAAAACTAACTCGATTACATGGTAAATCTCATTCAACCCATCACTGTTCAGCAAGCCTACGATGGAATTACTCACGAACGGCGGAGAGCATCATGAAATTGGTGATGAAGGATGGTTGGTGATGACGACGGTGACGAGGATATGTACCTAGGGTAGGGTCCTAGGCCCGACATATATACCCTACCTAAGGAAATTACATTAGAGGACTTAAAGATCACAAGAAAGATTCCAACTGGATTCAGTATGGCTCTCAAGTCACTCGGTAGTCAATCCATTTGGAGGCTTCTTCCTCCACTCGACAGTCACCTGTTACTCGGAAGACCTCGCTTCTAGTCGATGCCAGAAGACCAGAAGCCACCCCCAGGAGGACAACAGGCAGGCATTAGGTCAGTCGTCATTAGTAGCAATTATGATGTACGTTACCAGTAACGCTCGTCTTTATACCCACGATCGGACCCTTGGATGCCTCGCACTTATGAGGGGCAGCAAACTCTATATAAGCCACCCCTCCCCTCTGGCACAAGGGTTTGCAACCTTTGTAACTCATACTCTCCACACGACAAAAGCTCCAGAGCACTGAGACGTAGGGCTGTTACCTCCACGAGAGGGGCCTGAACTCATACATCCTTGTGTACATCCTCGTCGTAGCTAGGACTCTGCCCTCTCCTTTCGTACCCCTAACTTCTACTATCAGACTCGTTCCCACGATAGTTGGTGCCCACCGTGGGGCAGGCGTCTAAGTGACTTCCGGTGAGGTTGCATTTTCCTCCCTTCGTCATGTCTACCGGCAGTGTCTTCTCCCTAGGCCACGAGATCCATTTCGGAGCGCTCACCTTCATCACCAATGATTTGGCATGGCTCCAAGAATTGCTTCTTGACGTCGAGGCGCTCCCAGTTCGTGGGGCCGCGCACTTCTGTGCGAGTTCCTGTGGTGTGCTTTCACGGCATCCGTCGACTCCATACTCGTCGGCTCTCCCCGCTATCCATCGTCGCAAGCGATTCGGTCGCTCACGACTCTAGCGTTGGGTCAGACATGCAGCGGCCTGCCAAATTTCATCTCTGCAGATTGTGGCGATCGAGCCCGCTGAGTCCCTTCACGGTGTGTTCGAGTCGGAATCCGATCAGTCAGACGTTCCCTCTGAGTGCGAGAGCTACGATCCTGCAGCGGAGGTCCTTATGGCTAGTTCCCATCAAAGCCCACCGCCGGGCTTCGGCCGCGGCAAGCGAGAGGCTGGTGGACTATCGAGTGAACAGTCGCGCCACGATGAGGAGGTCCTCCGTACTCCCATCGTTGGTGCGACTGCTGAGGCCTAGGCCTTGGAGGCCACACGCATTTGGCTTGAAGAACTCCATAGTGAACTCGACGAGCGCGCTCGCTAGCGCCCACCAGCTCCCAGTCGACGTCAGCGACAGCTGTTTCCAACTGGATCGCATAACAATGTTGAGGTATACCGTACTCCTGTGCTAACCGTTGCAGCTGCAGCTAGGATAGCAGATTCCATTCAGCCGTCATGGTCAGAGGCTGGTAGAGGTTTGTTACAGATTAGAGCATTACTGGATGCAGCGCAATGTCAGAATTCTGTGGTCTCGCAGTCGTGCAATAGGATTCACAGTAATTCCCCAAGAGCAGAGACCGTTCAGTCGACTCATAGTCTTGGATCGCCCTTGCGCCGAAGGGGTGGAGGTTTTCCTGAAGATCAGCACAGAGATCAGTTTCACCGTGATGACCACCGTCGAGTGCCCACTCCTCCGCGGGGTGGTCCTTTCGTGCCCCGGCACTAGGACGAAAGGGGCTCGTTCGGTGATGAGCGGAACATAGGGTTTGATGCTCGAGATCTCCTCACTCAAAGGCGGGTCGACAGGGGCAGAGCCGACAGGGATGGGTATGACAAAGATGTTCCGAGTGGAAGCCCTACTGTTATTTCTGGTCAAGAGTGTTTTAGCAGGGCTATTCGTTCTGCAGAGATTCCCCCCAACTTCAGGTTGGCGACTGGGATCGACAAGTTTTCTGGCGAGTCAAAGCCAGAGACATGGTTGGATGATTATCAAGTGGCAGTTCAGATTGGTGGTGGTAACGATAACATTGCAATGAAGCATCTGTCTTCGATGTTGGATGGCTTGGCTCATGTGTGGCTCAATCGTTTGGCCCCTTCTAGCATTCACTACTACGAGGATCTCGCCCGAGTGTTCATCAGAACGTTCGAGGTCACTTGCAAGCGTCCTACCGGGTTGATTGATTTACAACATTGTGTTCATAAGACCAATGAGACTTTGAGAGATTACATTCAGTGTTGGTCCACTCTGCATTATACTGTGGAAAATGTTTCCTAGCATCAGGTTGTTTGTGCTTTCAAGGCTGGAGTGAAATACCGAGAGCTCTATCTAAAGTTTGGGCGTACGAGTGACATCTCGCTGAGCAAAATGATGGAAACCACCACTCGGTACACAAATGGTGAATCAGAAGACCACCTCCGCAGCGGCAAAGGAAAGGCAATCGACAACGATGCCGATGGCAATGCCAGTCGAAAGCAGAAGGGGAAGGCTGATGGCCCTGTCTAGGCAGAGGCAGCCACTCTGACGGCTCAAGGAAAGGACAAGGGGAAGTCCAAGGGACAATTTAACCCCAAGAAAGGAACGAACCAGTCATGGACTGATGTGATGGATCTACATGTGCAATCCACACGAGGAAAGATGAAGAAGGCAACTTGAATTGCCCAAGCATACCACTCGGCAGTGTCGACTGCTGATTCAGCAGTTCAAAGAGACTCTGTTGAGTGAGAAAACTCCTGGGAAGGATGATGAAGACAAAGAAACGTTTCCTGATGTCACTGCTACACGGGTGATTTTTGCTGATGTTGAAATCAAGACTCGATTGAAGGTCATCAACAGGGAGCTCAACATGGCTATACCTGTAACCCCCACCTACCTCAAGTGGTCTCAGACTACCATCACATTTGATGAGTTGGATCATCCTGCTCAAGTGGCCACTCCCGATCGACAGGCTTTGGTAGTTGATCCGGTTGTGGGAGGCACTCGACTTCGCAAGGTCCTCATGGACGGTGGCAGCGGCTTGAACATCCTTTACGTATATACCCTTAAAGGGATGGACATTCCGATGTCCCGACTCAGTGAGAGCAACATGCAATTTCATGGAGTCATCCCAGGGAGGAAGGCCAAGTCACTCGGCCATATCGCATTGGATGTGACATTCGGAACAGATAGAAATTTTCGAAAGGAAGAGTTGACGTTTGAAGTCGTGGATTTCCAGAGCGCAAATCATGCCATTCTGGGTCGGCCTGCATATGCTCGTTTCATGCCCCGTCCATGTTACGTGTATCTCAAGTTAAAGATGCCAGGGCCCAAAGGTGTGATCACGATCACCGGCAATCGACATCGGGCTGAGGAGTGCCTCCAGCAGGGCTCCAAGATTGTCGATCATCAGATGGCTATGGTTGATCTGGAAGAATACAAGAAGAGAGCTGATCCTGCTGATTTGTTGTGCGCTAAGAAGCATGCTTCTGAGTCAGCTTTTCAGTCGGCAGGGGAAGTGAAGAAAGTACACATTCACCCGACAGATTCAACTGCTGCACCGAGAACATATCGTCAACACTCGACAGCAAATAGGAAGTCGAGCTCATCCAGTTCCTCTGTGAGAACTGGGATGTCTTCGCATGGAAGCCTGCTGACATGTTGGGGGTTCCCAGGGAGCTGACTAAGCACCGACTGAGAGTTGATCCGAAGGCCAAGCCTGTTAAGGAGCATTTGCGTCAATCGGCGGCAAAGAAGCATAAAGCAATCGGCGAAGAGGTGGCTCGTCTCTTGCAAGCCAAGTTCATTCGGGAGATTTACCACTCCGAGTGGCTCTCGAATGTTGTCATGCTTCCCAAGAAGGACAAGTTGTTACGCATGTGTATTGACTTCAAGCATATCAATCGGGCCAGTCCAAAAGATCATTTTCCGCTCCCTCACATAGATCAGATTGTTGACTCGACTCCGGGATGCGAGCATTTGTCGTTTCTGGATGCTTACTCTGGTTACCATCAGATCCGTCTGTTTGGTCCGGATGAAATAATAACAGCCTTCATCACCCCATTCGGGTGTTTTTGCTACATCACCATGCCATTTGGTTTGAAAAATGCTGGCGCTACTTTCATGCGCATGCTTCAGAAGTGTTTACTCGACCAGATCCCTCGGAATGTCGAGGCGTACATGCGCGATATAGTTGTTAAGTCCCGCAAAGGTTCCGACCTGCTGGCTGACTTGGCCAAAACTTTTGCCAATCTGAGGAGGTACGATATAAAGATGAATCTGACTAAGTGTACTTTCGGCGTCCCTGGCGGCAAGTTACTCGGTTTTCTCATTTCTGAACGAGGGATCAACGACAACCCTGAGAAAATCAGTGCCATTACTCGAATGAAGACTCCCATGCGAGTGCACGATGTTCGGAAGCTCACAGGTTGCTTGGCAGCATTGAGTTGATTCATTTCTCGTCTCGGTGAGAAGGCATTGCCTTTGTACCGACTGATGAAGAAGTCTGACACGTTCGAGTGGACTCCAGAGGCCAAAGCAGCATTTGTCGAGCTCAAATCCCTGCTCTCCACCCAGTCGGTGCTTGCTGCTCCTCGCAGCAAAGAGCCTTTGCTTCTATACATCGCGGCCACTAATCAGGTCATTAGTACAGTGCTAACTGTCGAGCGGGAAGAGAAGGGCAAGGCCTACAAACTCCAACGTCCTGTCTATTACATTTCTGAAGTGTTGAATCCTTCGAAGCAAAGATATCCGCACTACCAGAAGTTGGTTTATGGTATTTATCTATCAGCAAAGAAGGTGGCACACTATTTTCAGGACCACTCGATTTCAGTCGCCAGTGATGCTTTGTTATCTGAGATTCTCAACAATCGGAATGCAACTGGTCGCGTGGCTAAGTGGGCGATCAAACTCCTATACTTTGACATCAAGTTTGAAGCCAAGAAAGCGATCATGTCTCAGGCACTTGGAGATTTTATGGCCGAGTGGATTGAACGGCAACAGCCAATCAAGTTCACTCGGTGCACTGGACCATGTTCTTTGATGGTTCTAAAATGTTGAATGGGTCCAGTGCTGGTGTTGTCTTGGTATCTCCGAAAGGCGACAAACTCGGTTATGTCTTGCAGATCCACTTTGATTCCTCCAACAACGAGGCAGAATATGAAGCACTTTTATATGGGTTGCGCATGGCTATCTCACTCGGCATCAAGCGCCTGGTGGTTTATGGCGACTCAGATTTGGTGGTCAATCAAGTGATGAAAGAGTGGGACGTTCGAAACCCCGCTGTGACTAGATAATGCAATGCGGTTAGAAAGCTCGAGAAGAAATTCAAAGGTCTGGAACTTCATCATGTTACCCGAGTGAAGAATCAAGTGGCCAATCAGCTGGCAAAGATTGGATCCACTCAACGACCTGTCCCCAGCAATGTATTCTTACAACATCTCCACACTCCTTCGGTGTAGGAAGATCCTTTCACCAAAGAGCCCCCACAAGCTATGAGCTCCTCCGATCCGACTAAAGTTGATGTCCCTGCAGTTATTGATTTAGTCATGGAGGTTCTGGTTGTCATTCCCGACTGGACAGTGTCCTATATTGCATATATCCTTAGACAAGAACTCCCTAAAGACAAGACAGAAGCACGACAGATCGTGCGCAGGTTGAAAGCTTTTATTTTGATCGGATATTAGCTATTCAGAGAAAGCGTGACCGGCGTGATGCAGCGATGCATTTCCCCTGAAGAAGGTCAAATGATCCTGGATGAAATCCACTCAAGAACTTGCGGCCATCATGCATTGCTAAAGCATACCCAGCTGGTTTCTTTTGGCCACGTGCCAATGAGATGGCCAAAGACATTGTTGATCACTGTGAAGGGTGCCAGTTCTATGCAAACTTATCTCACAAGCCTGTGTCTGCTCTGAAGATGATCCCTCTTGCCTGGCCATTTTCTGTCTAGGGTATAGATATGGTTGGTGCCTTCCGGACTGGAAAGAGCGGATTCACTCATTTGCTTGTTGAAGTCGACAAGTTTACAAAGTGGATTGAGGCCAAGCCGATAAAGAAATTGAACTCTCGTACTGCAGTCACATTCATGAGGGAAATAATCTTCCGGTATGGGGTTCCCCACAACATCATCACATATAATGGCACCAACTTTGACACGGAAGACTTCAGATGTTTCTGCTCCTCCCAGGGCACTCAAGTGGATTATGCTTCCGTTGCGCATCCTCAAACCAATGGTCAAGTCGATCGAGCCAACGGCCTCATCCTGCAAGGTCTAAAGCCTCGTCTCATGCGCGACCTAGAACATGTTGCCGGGGCCTAGGTGTCGGAGTTGCCATCTGTTTTATGGGGATTGAGAACAACACTTAATCGGTCGACTGGATGAACTCCCTTTTTCCTGGTCTATGGATTCGAAGCTGCCCTGCCGAGTGATTTGTTTCACAATTCTCCCCGAGTGGAACTTTAATCTGAAGTTGAAGCTAAGCAAGCAAGACAAGATGGCGTAGACCTCATGGAGGAAGAGAGAGAGATGGCTTTGATCCGGACCGCAACTTATCAGCAAGATCTGTGACGCTTCCATGAGAAACATGTTAAGAGTCGATCGTTTCATGAAGGTGATTTGGTGCTCCTAGTGGATCAACAGTGACCCCACAAACTTGCTCTGGCGTGGGAAGGTCCTTTTGTGATCACCAAGGTGTTAAACAACAGAGCCTATCACGTCTACAACCTCAAGAAGAATATTGACGAGCCACGAGCCTGGAATGCGGATTTGCTCTGGCGTTTCTATACTTCAAAACCAAGTGGTTTTGATGTAATAAAAATATTTCAGACCATATCATTTATGCAAGTTTGACTTCCTCGGTCTGTTCATTGATTTTGATCATACAATTTCTCATTTGGGAACACTCCGAGTGTTGAGCAATCCACACACTCGGGGGCTTAGCCGCGAACATGCTTTCGCCTAAGTTAAAAACCCTGCCGAGTGGATAGCAGTCCATTCACTTGGTGAGTTAGCTACGAACCAGTCTTTGCCTAAGTTTAGAACTTCTCAGAGTGTTGAGCAATCCTCACACTCGGCGACTTAGCTGCGAACCAGTCTTCGCCTAAGTTCAAAACTTCTCCGAGTGTTGAGCAATCCTCACACTCGAGGGCTTAGCTGTGAACCAGCTTTCGCCTAAGTTAAAACCCCTGTCGAGTGGATAGCAGTCCATTCACTCAGTGACTTAGCTATGAACCAGTCTTTGCCTAAGTTCAAAACTTCTCCGGGTGTTGAGCAATCCTCACACTCGGGGGCTTAGCTGCGAACCAGCTTTCGCCTAAGACAAAAATAAATTCCGAGTGGATTACTATATATTCACTCGAAAACTTAGATGCAAACTAGTATTCGCTTAAGTTCAATACTTCTCCAAGTGTTGAGCAATCCTCACACTCGGGGGCTTAGCTGCGAACTGGCTTTCGCCTAAGTCAAAAACAAATTCAGTCGAACAAGCGATTGAAAGCCAAATGCAAATAAATTCAAAGGTTTTGTCACGGATAAGTTTTTCGCGCACAAGCAAATGTGCTCAGGCCTAAGGCCAGAAGGAAGTTTTACGATTGATATTCACTCGGCATACCAAGGTAAATAAAGTTTTCTCCATGAATCAAGTTTTTCAAGCGCCGGATGGGCTTGCTGGCTCAACGAAGGTGTCCAAGTAGATCCCATCTGCGATCCTAGTGGCCGTGTTAATGAAGGTTTCCATGAAATCTTCAAACTAAAGCTTCTTCGTGTTCACCACTCGGAGTTCCTTCAACTTGTCCTCCCTTGCCTCCTTGCAATGGACTCTAACAAGGGAGAGCGCCACATCGACTCCGCAGCGGGCGGCTGACTTCTTCCTACCTGCACTCGACTGGGAAGATCATTAAGGAGTGCCATCATGGATGAAAGATCAAGCTGAAGGGTGTCTTCGGGCCACAGTTCCTTGTCAATCTTCTCCATCGTAGCTTTCAGTCAGAGGATATATGCTTGAACACCCTCGAGTCTAACATTGAGTCGGAACATGTTCATGGCCACTCCGTCATCAACGGGCGACTTGGTGGGATCCAGATTGGGCTCAATTTCCTCGGTTTCCTTTTCAAAGTCTTGGCAGAATTCTGTTGGGAAGAAGGAATGGGAAGAGGTTTAATGAAGTACAATCGACAAGGATTTTATGAAATTTAGTTAACGATGCTGGTTACCGTCGAGCATGATGTACATCTTCCTCGTGAACTCCCCCAAGTGCTTCTCCAAGCCATTGATCCTCTTGGTCAGTTTTTCGGTCTTCTTGATGAGCTCTACCCATTCTAGCTTCAGCTTGGAGTTTCTCCCCTCCATCTTCTTAGCGGCAGCCAGTTTCTGCTCGGCAGCTTCATTATTCTCCCTTGCCACTCGTTGAGCATCAGCAAGCGCCTTGTCTTTGTCCTCTAGTGCCTTCTTCATGGTATCTAAAGAAATAGCATTGTTGAGTCGTGCTTGGAGTCGATGATTTTCATCGCATATGTCTGTTCAAGCGAAAGCACTCGGTTCAAAGCATGGAAAGTGAGGATAAGGATGCATTAGGTCGACAGATGTTACCTCCCAGAGTCTTCAGTTCATTACGCACTCGCTCCAAACTGCCGTTGGAGACCTCCAAGTCCACTTGCAGCTGGTTCCTTTGCTCCTCGAGGTCCTTGTATTGCGTGCCAAGTTCACAAGCTCTATGAAATCAACAAAGGAAAAAATTCAGTCGACAGGAAACCCCACCACTCCCGAGTACAGAAGGTCAAGAATAGTCGACTGGATGGTGGACCCGGCCCCACCCCATTCCCCTGAAATAGCGTCATATCATGGTTGATGGAAATAATATCCATGAAACCTCCATTCAAGAGAGGAAGAATTCAAGCAAAAAAGTCCACCCGACATGTCGTGTGGCAAACGTACTCCGCGTACCATAAAGAACCCTGTGTTCCAAATGGTCTCTTTTAGACCCCCGCCAGTGCAAGCACTCGACGACGGTCTCGGGGACTACACCCAGTGGGTGCACTCAGCATGCCCCCACTGGACCTGTTAACACTCGATCTGTCGAGTGGCAGCCACCCCACTTTACACCTTTGAAGTAGCGTCATATCATGGTTCATGAAATGAGTCCATGAAACCTACAAGGTAGCTGCAAAGTGGTACAGCTAAGGCAAAAAAGTCCACTCGACATGTCGAGTGGTGAGCATACTCCGCGTATGACAAAAAATACTGAATTCAAAGTTCTTAAGACTACTGCTCATCATCAACGATCAACAGTAGCGAGCGTGCCCTCACTGGTTCCTAACTAACTCGACAAGGTCTGCCCTGTCCGAGCATACGACGGTCTCTATCAGACCCCCGCCAGTGCAAGCACTCGACGGTGGTCTCGGGGACTACACCCAGTGGATGCACTCAGTGTGTCCCCACTGGATCTGCTAACTCTCGATTTGTCGAGTGGCAGAAAATGAAAATAAAAACATGCACAAGCATATGAATATCGTCTCTCCTAAGACCTCTACCAGTGCAAGCACTCGATGATAGTCTTGGGGACTACACCCAGTGGGTGCACTCAACGTGCCCCCACTGGACCATCTATCACTCGATCTATCGAGTGGCTCGTCACCCCACTCCGCACCCTTGAAGTAGCGTCATATGAAGGTTGATGGAAATAATTTCCATGAAACCTGAAACCTACAAGGAAGCTTTGGAGTGGCGCGGTCAGGGCAAGAAGTCCACTCGACATGTCGAGTGGCAAGCGTATTCTGCATATGACAAACTCTAAGACCACTAACAGTGCAAGCACTTGACAACGGTCTCGGGGACTACACCTAGTGGGTGCACTTAGTGTGCCCCCACTGGACCGAAATCTACTCGATTGCGACCTGATCTATTCGAGTGGAGAACTTACAAATATTCTACAAGCAGAAAACACCCAATGGGTGTATAATCAAAGAAGACAGGAATTCAATCAGAAATGCACTTACAATCGAACTTACTCGGACATTGGTGCGAAGCACTGTGCTAGCATCGTAAGCCAACTTGCTGGCCTCGAACGCCTCCGTGGTGCGCAACATCATTTGTTCCACCTGGATCATGGCGTCCTTTGCGGCCCCGGTCTGGTCTTCTGGAATGCGATGCGGAGGAAAGGCAGTCACCGGTGGGATCGATGCTACGGCAGGGATAGTTGGGGTAGTCTGAGGTGGTCCGGTTGAAGTCGATGTCATGATGGTTGAAACGGATGGTGGAGCACTCGACAGTGTTACCGCAGGATCGGTTCTAGCTCGTGTCGAGTCGCTTATTCCCTAGGAAGACCCAGCAGTCGACCGTTGAGGCGTTTGTGCTGACAGAGTTCTTCAGGCATGTACGCGCGGGGCGCTAAGGTCTCACCTTCACCCCACGTACCCCAAGGTTGTTCTTCATCATCTTCCAGTTGAATGATTTCTACAGATACCAATCGGCAATGTTAACTCTTGCAATCGACGAACATCATTCGAGAAACAGAGCTGAGTAAGGATTTGTTTACCTCTATGAGAAGTGGCCGCATTAGCAGTATCCACATCCATTTGCTCCTCTCCGTCTCGTGGAGGCGACGTCACTAAGGTAGCAGTACTGGTAAATCAAATTCCACTCGGTCAACAAGAATTCGAAGTCACAATCGACAGGGAAAGATGAAAGCAAACACTTATGTTGAGACGACAGGCACAACCATCTTCATGTGGGGCAGAGCTTTGCGAGATTTTATTGTGTTGGGCTTGGGCTGCTTTGCTGATCGTTCACTCGACTCGACGGTCGAGGGCCAGTCCCGCTTTGGGTTCCTTTCACTCGGAGCCGGGGCCTTGTCCGCGGTAGTGGCAGGGTCTTGACATGACTTGGAGCCACATTCGGTGCATGGAGGAGACTCTACTTCCTCCTTGTTCTCGCTCAAGTCCTCATAATCCTCTTCACTATCATAAACACGGTCGACGTCCATGCTGCCACCCTCGCTTTCCCCACCGTCTTCAGGCTGGCTCCCGTTAGGTACGGGTGAGTGCATGTGCGTCCACTCCTGCATGATTCAAACAATGAAGTCAGTCAACAAATCAATCAATCACTCAATAGAATAGTGCGACAGTCGACAAGGTAAAATTTACCAGATTGTTCGGCGGATTCTCAGCAGAGTAGGGTTGGATCCTCTTGGCACCCAGGGGATTGTTACAAGCTTCGGTGATACTGCGAAGCCACTGCTCGACAGTTTTCTGTGAAACCTCCTCTGGGTGTGTCCTGGTCGAGTCCTCAGGGTCGGCGTAGTGCCACATAGTGTGGTCCCTTGCTTGAAGCAGTTGGATCCGTCGACTGAGGAATGTCTCCAAGAGATCCATACCAGTGAATCCACCACGGATAATGACCCCTACAGCATCCACCAGGATCCCAACCTGGACTTTATCCCCCTCCAACACCTTCAAGGATTTGGGAATGGCTGGACGATCTAATGTGAAGGGAGAAAGGCTAGTCGACATATTGGGAGAAGCTACGTCCTTGCAATAAAACCAGGTCGGCTGCCAACCTCTAACCGATTCAGGGAAAGTCATGGAAAGAAAAGAACTACGAGCTCTCTTCTGGATTCCTAAACCTCCACACAGCTAGACTACATGATTTTTTCCATCCACAGGGTGGGCCTTTTTCACCGTCTGAGATCTGACGGTGAAAATGTGCTTGAACAGACCCTAGTGGGGAGAGCAGCCCAAGAAACACTCGCACAAAGTGATGAAGATAGACAAGTAGGAAAGTGCATTTGGAGGAAAGTGATGGAGCTGGGCTCCGAAGAAGTTCAAAAATCCTCTAAAGAATGGATGGGGAGGCATGGAGAAACCTCTTTAGACATGGGAGAGGAGAAGAACCCGCTCCCCCTTGCGCGGCTCTGGCTCGCGCTCTCCCTCCGACAACCTCCAAGAGTCGTCCATCATGAGCCCTTCGATTACAAGGTTCTCGACGTCCGTGGTGGTGACTGTCGATGGGAGAAAGTCCCCCTGGATCCACCCCGCCGGCGCGGTGAACTGGGCGGTCGAGGGCTTCTTGGCTTGCCCTTCATGGCCCCCTTCTTGGCGCGCTCCAGCTTCTCCATTGCTCCCTTCGTCATTACGGCGGCGGAGCTCGTCCGAGCAGAGTAGAGTGGGGCGCTGGAGACAGGGGAGGCGGAGGAAGAGAGGAGATTTGAGCAAAATGAGTGGCGTGCGAATTGAGGCATCATGCTCCCACTTGCTCCGGTCGTGGCGTCATCATCGCAGACGCACGCGCTTCCCAAATTTTCGTATCCCCCAAGATCCAGGCCTGACAGAGCGACCCGTCACGTCCAAAGATCCCTTCAGGCCACTCGGAACAAAATTGGCATTGAACATTCACTCAGACACTTTCAAGACAGAATCGATCCAGGCGAATGACGAAGAGTTCAGTCGACGCAAGTTTCGTTGAAGCCCCAAAAATCATTCGGAAGATTTTGTGCCTTGTTCTGAACTGGCATCGATACCCCTATTCACCACTTGAACCATGATCCATTCGGGGGATAATGGCGAGGATATGTACCTAGGGTAGGGTCCTAGGCCTGACCTATATATCCTACCTAAGGACATTACATTGGAGGACTTAAAGATCACAAGACAGATTCCGACTGGATTCAGTATGGATCTCAAGTCACTCGACAATCAATCCATTCGGAGGCTTCTTCCTCCACTCGACAGTCGCCTGTCACTCGGAAGACCTCACTTCCAGTCGACGCCAGAAGACCAGAAGCCACCCTAGGAGGCCAATAGGCAGGCATTAGACCAGTCGTCATTAGTAGCAATTATGATGTACGTTACCAGTAACACTCGTCTTTATACCCATGATCGGACCCTTGGGGGCCTTGCACTTATGAGGGGCAACAAACTCTATATAAGTCGCCCCTCTCCTCTGGCACAAGGGTTTGCAACCTTTGTAACTCATACTCTTCACACGACAAAAGCTCCAGAGCATTGAGACGTAGGGCTATTACCTCCACGAGAGGGGCCTGAACTCATACATCAGTGTGTACATCCTCGTTGTAGCTAGGACTCTGCCCTCTCCTTTCGTACCCCTAACTTCTACTATCAGACTCGTTCCCATGACAGATGGCGTTGATTTCCCCTCATCGGAGCCCTAAATGGACTCCAGATCTGCCCTCCCGAGGAAGTACAGGAGGTGGCGGCGGCTCCGTATCGTGAAACGCAATGAACTTTTCTCTCTGATTTTTTCTCCTCGAATAGGGTTATATGGAGTTGGAGTTGAGGTCGGAGGAATTGCAAGGGGCCCACAAGCCACCTGGGCGCGTCCAAGGGGGGCCGCCCCTGGCTTGTGGCTAATGGGTGGACTCCCTCTAGTTGATTCTTTCACCGGTATTTTTTATTAATTCCAAAAGTATTCTTCGTAAATTTTCAGGTCAATCCGAGAACTTTTATTTCTGCACAAAAATAACACCAAGATGATTTTGCTGAAAACAGCGTCAGTCCGGGTTAGTTCCATTCAAATCATGCAAATTAGAGTCCAAAACAAGGGCAAAAGAGTTTGGAAAAGTAGATACGATGGAGACGTATCACGGCACCCTCGTGAGCACAAGACACCAGGGCGTGACAAGCCCCCCAGGCGTGCCCTCATGGGTTGTGCCCATCACGGCGCACCTCCGGTGCGCATCTTCTGGTGTATAAGGTATTTTGACTTAGAAAAAATAAGGAGAGGTCTTTCGAGACGAAGCACCGCCGTCTCGAGGCAAAACTTGGGCAGGAGCACCTTTGCCCTCCGGCGGAGCGATTCCACCAGGGGAACTTCCCTCCCGGAGGGGGAAATCGAAGCCATCGTCATCACCAACAACCCTCTCATCCTTGGGAGGCCATTCTTCATCAACATCTTCAACAGCACCATCTCCTCTCAAACCCTACTTCATCTCTTGTGTTCAATCTTTTTACCAAAACCTTAAATTGATACCTGTGGGTGACTAGTAGTGTTGATGACCTTGCGTAGTTGATTACTATATGATTTATTTAGTGGAATATTATATGTTCAGATCCATTTTGCTATGTAATACCCCTCTGATGTTGAGCATGAGTATTATTTGTGAGTAGTTACCTTTGTTCTTGAGGTCAGGAGAAGTCATGTTGCAAGTAATCATGTGAATTTGATATGTGTTCGTTATTTTGATGATATGTATGTTGTGATTCCCTGAGTGGTGTCATGTGAACATCGACTACATAACACTTCAACATCCTTGGGCCTAAGGGAATGCATTGTGGAGTAGTTATTAGATGATGGGTTGCTAGAGTGACAGAAGCTTAAACCCTAGTTTATGCGCTACTTCGTAAGGGGCTGATTTGGATCCACATTTTAATGCTATGATTAGACTTTGTCTTAATACTTTTCTCGTAGTTCCGGATGCTTGCAATGGGGTTAATCATAAGTAGTTTGTTAGTTCAAGTAAGAATAACACCTTAGCACCGGTCCTCCCACATATCAAATTATCAAAGTAGCGAATACGAATCAAACCAACATGATGAAAATGGCTAGATGAAATTCCCTTGGACCCTCAAGAACACTTTGCTTATTATAAGAGATCGTTTTGGCATGTCCTTTGCCACAAAAGGATTGGGCTACCTTGCTGCACTTTATTTGCCGTTATCGTTTCTTGCTCGTTACCAATTATCTTGCTATCAAACTATCTGTTACCTACAATTTCAGTGCTTGCCGAAACTATCTTGCTGAAAACCGCTTGCCATTTCCTTCTGCTTCTCGTTGGGTTCGACGCTCTTACTTATCGAAAGGACTACGATTGCCCCCCTACACTTGTGGGTCATCAGGCCACCAATGCAAATATCCCAATACTACTCTAATGTCATTGAATGTTAAGCATGCGACCCTACGGGTTCGAGAATCACGTAGACATGACCGAGACTCCTGCCTGGTCAATAGCCAATAGCAAGACCTGGATGCCCATATTGGTTCCTACAAATTCCATGAAGATCTTTATTGGTTGAACCTAGATGTCACGGCTTCAGTTAATCCTGTATGCAATTCCCTTTGTCCGGCGATATGTTACTTGCCCGAGATTCGATCGTCGTTATCTCTATACCTAGTTCAATCTCGTTACCCACAAGTTTTTTCACTTATTCCGTAATACAATATCCCCGTGACTAAACTCTTTAGTCACACGCTTGCAAGCTACTTTGGATATCATGTTACCGAGAGGGCCCAGAGATATTTCTTCGTCACACAGAGTGGCAAATCCCAGCCTCGATCCATGCAACCCAACAAACACCTTCGGAGATACCTGAATAGCACATTTATGAGAACACAATTATAAAGTGAAATTTGATAGCTCTCAAGGTATTCCTTCGGTATCCAGGATTGGCATGATCTCATGGTCAAAGGAACAAAATACTTGACATTACGAAAGGCACGACAAAGTAAACTTAGTGACCCGATCATATGCTAAGCTTATGGTTGGGTCTTGTCCATCACAACATTTTCCAAATTATGTGATCCCGTTATTAAATGACAAATCATGTCTACGGTTAGGAAACCTTAACCATCTTTGATCAACGAGCTAGTCTAGTAAAGGCTCAATAGGGACACAATATTGTCTATGTACCCACACATGTATTTAAATTTCTAGTCAATACAATTATAGCATGAATAATAAACACTTGTCATGAACAATAAAATATGATAATCACAAATTTATTATTGCCTCTAAGGCATATTCCCAACAGTTTTAATCTAATGGTGAATTTTTCAAGGACAACAGATATAGCAGTGATCACTTCGCCTTCAAACCAGACACGGCTCCTCCAAGAACCTAGATTATTGCTTGGAAATGGTCCACTTCTTTAGCAGCGTACGCCACAACTTTTATGAAACCTTCACAAATTTTGAACACAGCCTTCACGTGTCATATGAGGGCACCATGCCAAGTCTCGTGTTTTCCAAAATTGTTTGCATTTTTAAATTTTTTAAAAATCAATAAACTTCATGTTTAGGGTCCACTCCTGGCACCAATATGTTTGTAATTGCTTTCCTCTTATTGGATAAAACATATACATAAACTAAATAACACGAATAAATAATTTCAACCCAATGTGACCATTTTCTATCATGCAATTGTAGTTCAAATTTTAATTAAACATAATAAATACCTTAAAATGCTAAAAGGAAAACAAATAATGCACTCCCTCCGTTCCATATTAAGTATAGCTGATTTAGTAAATGCGAAATATCAAATAATGTGAAAAGAAATGAAACAAAAGAAGGGAGCAAAAAATAGAAAACAATAAAAAAGTTTTTGATGAGTGTCATGTGGCAGGAACTCGGCATAGATGCGATTTACCGAGTGTCGTCCCTTTGTCTAGTGTTTTCTTCGTGTAACTTGGCAAAGGTTATGTCTGCTTAGTACCCGATGAAATGCACTCGACAGAAAATTTGAGACTCGGCAAAGTCCAGATTCCAATAGTGCCTGGTGCAGATTTGGCTGAATGCCCTGACACAAGTGAGTCTACGTCTGGGTTCTATAGATTCCTTGACAACAATTTAATCTCATGGCCCTCCAAGCGTCCAGCGACCATGTCACGCTCTGCTACGAAGCAGAATATTGAGTGGTCGCCGGTGTCGTTGCCGAGTAATGCTATGTTCTGCAACTTCTTTGGAAGATTGAGCGCCAACATGAACGAGCTACCAATGTCTATTGCGACAATGTATTGGCTATGTACCCCTCCTTCGATCCGGTAAAACATCAATGCACGAAACACATGTGGATTAATCTCCACTTTGATCGTGAGCGCGTCGCTCTCGGTCATGCCGCGATCTTCGTGTGCCTACGACGTCGTAGTTTGCTGATATCTTCACCAAAGGTCTTCGCTCAGCCGCCTACATCCACTTCCAGAACAACCTCAAAGTCGTTGAGCACCCCGTTGCGGCTGCGTCACACATCGAACACTTTTGCATAGCAGATGGCCTGGGTCACACATCGAACACGCGGTGGTGCGCGTTTTTATCATGCCCGTGCATATATTGTGTCCTGCTGTATAGGCTCTCGTAGGATTAATATTCAATTCCTTAACATGTCATACATTCAAAGACAGGTGTAGTAAGTCACCGAAGCTGCGTCCGCTCTCGTATAACTCTCACCTGTACATGGACTTGTATAGTGGCATGGCACTGCAATACAAGCGTTTGGCTCAGTGTTGCCGGTGTGCACAGTTTTATTATAATAATGATGTCGTGCGTGCCGATTGCGACGCCGCGCGTACTTGGGCGTTGCTGCTACGGTTTGCGAGGAGCGACGTACATACCACAGTGTTTTTTTTGTGGATACAGTATATTCGTTTCAAACGACTCGACATGCCATTCGATTAGTGACCGATCACAAAAACACGGTTCAACCAGACATTCCAAACCCGCCTCAAACATTCGGATTAAGCCGTATCCCTTGTATCCAACCCAAATCTAGAATGTATATGGGGCGTCCCGGTCATGCCCGAGCGCTTCCGCCACATTCTAGCCGATAGGCCTAGCCCACCATCGGCCCCACAAAAAACCCACTTCAGGCGCCTCGCTCCAAACCCTAACTCACTCTCTCTTGCTCTGTCCTCTTCCTTCTCGATTCCGATTCAATCCACTACAATGTCGAGCTCCGGCTCTGAGGTCGACTACGACGAGGGGCTTGTTCTACGCATCACCTTGGAGCGGTCGAAGGTGGACACCACTGGCAGCTCCGGATCTGGAGCGTTGTTGCAGCTCCCGTGTCGGCGCAACACGGATGCCGGAGTTGGACCCTCCCGGCCCGCGCGCAGCTCCGTCAGGACTGCACAGTCCGCATTGGCCCCATGTCGCCTTCTTCCCCCGTCGTCCACTTCTCCACGCGGGCAGCAATGGGTGCAAGTGCCCGCGCCGCCGGCCCGCATGCGCACTCCGAAATCAGAGGCGTGCACCGCCTGCTGTGAGAGGCAGCGGGCAAGGGAGAGGGAAGCGACAGAGTAGTCTGCCTGCGGGATGCTAGCGGAGACCGACGAGGACGAACGCCGCCTTGCTTGGGTTTACCATCGGTCCCTCACGGCGACTGAGACGGACACTCGGCGCCTTCGGTGGAAGAATTCCAAGGCGCTCCGGCTTGCTATCGAGCAGTCGGAGCGCCCGAAGGAGGAAACTCGGATTGCCAAGCTAAAGCGGGAGCAGGACAAGATGTTTTGTCAGATGAAGGGGCTCATCTTCCTCTCCGACTCCGACGACGAAGACGGCGGCGGCTGCACCTCCTCCTCTGACGACTATGACCCTCCCCCCGGTGCAGACGACTACAGTTGCGCTGACGACAGGAAGGGCAAGGGCCCGGCGAGGAAGTGATGATCTCCCCCCATCCTCATTGTTTATATAGTTTTTAGTTGTAGAAATCTATGAATTATGTCGGTGGATCTTTTAGGTGATGTTTAATGTTCGTGTGTAGTCGATTTTGTGTTCGTTTGCTTTTGTTTTTGTTGTTCGATGGTTGCTCACGTAGAGTAGTCCCATGTTACATGTGTAGCATGGATATAAGATGTCCGATATAGGATACATGGATGTGGAGAGATAAATATGAAACATGTTTGGTCAGTGTCTGCGGACACGTCCAGATGCGTTCGCGGACGTTTGAAAGGCCGAATTTGCCCATCGCGAATGTAGATGCTCTTAGCAACCTGTGATGGGATCCACGTTGTCGGTGTCAAAACCGACGGATCTCGGGTAGGGGGTCCCGAACTGTGAGGCTAGAATCGATGATAACAGGAACGAAGGGGACACAGATTTACCCAGGTTCGGGCCCTCCTATGGAGGTAATACCCTACGTCGTGCTTGGTTGTATTGATGGTATGGGGGGTTATAGAGTTGATCTACCTCGAGATCGAATAGCTAACCCTAGATGAGTTGTTTTGTCCCTATAACCTAAAACCCTCCGGCTTATATAGACGCCAAGGGTACCTAGGGTTTACACATGGTCGGTTACACACCGAAGAGATAAACATGCCTATTTGCTACATCAAACGTGCAGCGCAAGCCGTACTTCCCGAAGCTTCCATCTTGGGGATAAGGTCTTCAATGAATCCTATGCTCGATAAGTGGCCCATATAGTCCGGCCCACAGAGATAGGTCGGCCTCTCGAGGACCCCTTAATCCAGGACTCCCCACACGTGTTCAGAAAATTGAAGGGAACATTGGGGATGGGGTCGTTCCCTGTTCCCACAGAGAACTATGTCAAGTTATTCTTTTTGCCACGCGTGCATGTGGTTTGATGCATTTTAGGATGAATATCAAGGCAAATCAATATATGGTTATCTCTATTCCTAAATGTTCAGTTGGTTGAGTAGCATCTACGAGTTTTTTGTCTCCCACTTTCGTATGGTTTTTTTCGTTTTCCCTCCCTCCACCCCACCTGGTCCACTGGTTTATTTTTTCTCCCCACTCTTTATTACAAACCAGGAATTTCCTACCGTTTAACAAATCATGAATCTAACTTTCTTAACTTATCCAAATCATCGATCCCTCTTATTAATGCAATTTGTTTTACGAAACAAATAACAGATTTTCGGGACACAAATAATAGATTTTAATCTAACTTTTCTAACTTATCCAAATCAACCAACCTCTTTCATTAGTGTAATTTATTTTAGGAAACAAATAACGGATTTTTATGGATATTAACATCTAAATTATTACAAACAAATCCTCTTTCTACTGGATTTTCATCAGCGAACACAATCAGCCAAGCAAACAAACAAATATCAATACTTTCCTTCTAATCAATACTCTCCACATACAACTCTACGAATGAACGAGTCTCATCCACTAGCATTTTGGGGAGCTTTTTTTTGGTCGCTGCTATTTATGGACGCGGCATTTGGGTGCCTCGCTGATTTCGTGTGTGGATTTGTTGGTGGTGTGGTAGGGTGGGTGGCCATTTGGATGCCGACGATGTTGTTCACGGAGGGCATGGACCCTGGATCGGGACGCGCTCAAATTGGTGCGGGAGGTGGGCAGGTAGCAGCGGCCTCATGACACTACTTCCTATGCTTCCAAATGGCCCAGACGATGATGATCGTGAGTGAAGCGAAGCCCTTGCGCTGCTGTGGCTGGCCGCGGCGGTGCACTCTAGCCACCAGTCAAAGAAGGTGGCATGGGCGTCCGGGGGTGACAGTGTTGGTCGACACCAAGACAAGACTTCGTGCCAAGTGATCTTTGAGAAGACGCGATCGGTAATGAGGTGGTGTAGGGACTCGTTCTCCTGAGAACAGAGGCAACATATCGGAGGGGGGGGGGTGTTGAAGGTCGCGCCTGGCCAAGCAATCCGCCGTCCAACAACGCTTTTGTGACGCAATCCAAAGGAAGAACTTCACATTCAACGGTACGCCAGATGAGCTCCTAGAATGACGCCGTAGTGGATCCCTCGAACATGACATGATAGTAGCAGCAGCAGCGCGGAATATTACCCATTGGCCGTCCAACGCCAAGTGAGTGTGTTCGAGGCAGTGTATAAAGAGACTCGCCGGATGCGCCGTCAAATGTCTATGCACTACTCCCTTCCTTTTTAAATATAAGTTTTTTAGAGATTCCACTACGAACTGCATACAAATGTATATAGACATATTTTAGAATGTATTCACTCGTTTTGTTTCGTACGTAGTCCCCTATTGATTGAAATCTCTAAAAAAACTTATATTTAGAAACCAAGGTAGTAGATGTTGTCGAGATGACCAAGGCCACCGTTGATGTGACAGATCGAGGTACACTATTCCAGAGCGGCACAAACCAACATGTGGTACAAGAATAATCAGAGTTGGCACGATCTTGGCAATAGAGCTCCCATCTAGCAAGTGGTCAGGCCAGAAACCACAGGTTTGGCCGTTGCCAAAATTCCACATCGTGGAAGCTTGGAGTAGCTGCTTCGCCTCACGCTCATGAGGGAGGTGGAGATGCCGCCAAGGATGGCTAGGATCTATGGCCCGAAGCCACAACCAGCGGGTGCCAAAGGCAATGTCGGTGCGAAGAGGATCGCAGACCCCGAGGCTCCAAACTCAAGGGGGGCGACAAACTTTAGCCCGACTGACCATGCAGCAGCCAGCACGCATGTCCTTGCAATCCCGTTAATTTGAGGGGCCAAAGACCAATGTCTCTCCAGTATCTATCGTACTTTCTTCGTCACAATTTAAAAGACATGTACATGTATCTAGATCATCAGTTTGACTAACTTAACAAGGGACATATATTATAAAAAATATCATTAAAAACTTTAGATGTTTTATTTTCTAATGATATAATTTTTATGTTAAACAATATATTTTTTATAAGTTAAATTGACGATCGAGATATACGTACACGCCTTCTAAACAGCGACAAAGGGAGTACACAAGGTATCCGCTCATTAATACCGCCATCATTTGAACATGAACGGCCAAAAACAAAACAAATAAACAATGCAGTATGAGTGCGAAGGGGGAAAAAGAGCTAAAATGGCCAAATTACTATCTCGTGATATGCATCCATTTACTCATTGCGGCAAATAGTAGAGCAACACTTGAAGCATTTCTTTGATTGTCTGGCCAAATATGTTTTAGATTTATGTTCGTTTTATTTTTTTACATTTATTAATTCCTTTATATTTATATTTTATTATCACATTTTATAATTTAATTTTAATTATTTTCTTGCTCTCATTCCTTTTTAAAATATACCATGTTTTTGGAAATACATATAAACAGTTAAATGCATGGGTATTTTTTTGACATGCATGCATATTACTTATATTATACATGAAAAATACATTTAGTATTTTTTTTACTTAGTTATTATTTACATTAGTATCTTTCTTTTTTAAAATAGATGAATATTGTTTTTTAACACTATATTAATATTGTTTTAGCATGTCACATGCCACGATTGTTTTTCCCAAATATATGGAAATAATTTTTTGTTACACGTGGACATTTGTTTCGTGTATATAGTATGTGGGACACATATTTCTTCCATTATTAAACTTCATTTATAGGAGATACTATTAGAAGTTTAAAAAAAAGGAGATACTATTATACTAATGTAGAAAGTAAAAAGTGTGCCGGTTGATGGGCCGCGCCAAATGCAGCCCATGAGGAACACCTTCAGCGGACGCGGCTTTCCCGTTGCGGCAAACCCCCAAACCGAAACCCTCGGCCGTCTCCGGCGGAAACCCTCGATTCCCCACCCCGCTCCCCCGCTCCGAAATGAGTTCGCGGGAGGACGCCCTAGGCGACAGCGCCACGGCGCCGACCATGGCCTCGCGGGTCTCCGCCGTCCGCATCGCCGTCGTCGAGCTCGAGGACGACGACGACGACGACACGGCCGCCTCCACGCCCGCCCCCCGCTCCCGCGCCTCCCGGGGCCTCCTCGACGCGTCCTCCTCCTCCCCGGCCTTCCCCAAGCGGCGCCTGCCGATGTCCCCCATCTGCATCGACGACGACACCCCTCCTCCCCCGCCGAAGCGGCGGGAGCCCGGATCCGTCGCGCCCGGGATTCCCCGGTCGTTCGTCCCGTGCTCGCTCGCCCCCCGCTCACGCGCCGCCGCTCCTGGCCCTTTCTTTCCGAGCCCGTTCCGCGTTGCTGCTGCTGCTTTGCATATCCCTGGGTCTGTCGCCCCCGGATCTATCGACCTCGACATTGTTGTCCTGGAGACGCCGGGCTACACCCCCGTGCGCCGGGTCGGGGCCTCCCCAGGGTTCGTCCCGTGCTCGCTCAGCCCTCGCTCCGCCGGCGATGCTCCCCGCACGCCCGATTCCGTTCTCCGCCGCAATATTGACTTCGACGATGCTGCTGATATGGGGATACCTGGCTCGGCTTCCCCCGGCTCTGCCGACCCTGACATTGTCGTCCTGGAGACCCCGGGCTTCACCACCTCGCCCCCGGCCGGCCCTTCCAGCGTCCCAGTCGGGACTCCCCCGTCGTTCGTTCCGTGCTTCCTCGCCGCCCGATCCGGTGGTGCTGCTGTTCCTAATACGCCTGTTCTACCGCGCTCGTTCGACTTTGATGCTGCTGATTTGGGGATCCCTGGGCCGGATTTCCCCGGATCTGTTGGCCCCAACGCCGACACACGTTT
This sequence comes from Hordeum marinum, assembly GCA_022496015.1. Lineage (NCBI taxonomy): Eukaryota > Viridiplantae > Streptophyta > Magnoliopsida > Poales > Poaceae > Hordeum > Hordeum marinum. The sequence continues at coordinate 539,291,366 of CM039673.1, read as the reverse complement.
CTTCACCAACTCGCGCTTGGATGTGGCAGGCCCCTCCACTTTTCGAGGTTTCTCTTCTGCTGCCCCTGGAAATGCATTCTTTGGTGAAATTCTGAACTAGTAGGCTTGTAGCTGCCTTTTGTTTCAGGCTTGAGAGCTGAGCAATGGTTATCTTGCTGAGAAGTGAGCAATGTGTACACTTGCTTCATTTATGAAATTTGCTCCATGGCAAGAAGATACTCCCTCCATTCCATGTAGTCTGTAGTGGAATCTCTAAAATGACTTATATTTAGGAACAGAGGGAGTAGATGGGAATTGGTTTTGGTCATGCTTAGGTTGCAATGCATTTAGCTCCCCTTATGTTTGTGTCAAGCGAGGTGAATTAGCTGTTGTTTCTAAAAAACATTGACAAGATAAATGCCATTTTTTAGATCATTTGTTACTTGGTATTTGTTTTGGCGTCTGTTGTAGATGCAGGCCAAGTAGGTACAAATTCCTTTGCTGACTTAAATGATCAAGAACATTTGAAATTGCAAACTGCGAAGCAAAATGCAACTTTTATTTATTGAGAACGGTATAGTCTGGATCCTTCAGCTCGTGGAGAACAAATTACTTCTCTACCGCTCAAGTTCATCACAACTACTATTTTGGGTAACACTTTTACTGTATATTGAGCCTGAACTACTATATTGTTTATGTTAGATTTCTTCAGAGATGAGCTTTTATTAACACGAAAATCAAGAACTTCAGCCCTTGCATCCTAGAGAGGTTTAGTTTTACATTCTCCGTTTCTTATGTGGAGGCGTCCTATGCCACCCCATTAATTACTATTTACTAGACGGGGGCATGTTCTGGACTCATTATAACTTGGATTCACTTAGGTAGGAGTAACTGAGTAACTCTAATTTGTGCCTTTTCAGGAGCTTCTTCCCCGATATCTTTGGACAGTGATGATGAGATGGATGACTTTGGATATGAAGAGCCATCGGACAATTTGATTTTACCCCGTGAAGAGTCCATGCAGGAAGAGGAGAAAAACGACAACACAGAAGAAGGAAACACAAAGCAGGTCTGGCTAAGTAGCAAAGCCTGATAATAAACAAACCTCTCATCAATTCAAGTTTCACAATAGATGCAACTTCAGTGATTATCCTCTCTTCCATTATATAGGAAAGGAGGCGACTAATAAAGGAAGGGAAAGCGAAAATGGTTGAAGAAAAGAAAAAAATGGTTGAAGAAAAGAAACGACAGCGGGAGGTCTGTCTCATTAAGCATTTTACAAAAGAAATGTTTACTGTGGTGCATGATAGAGAATAGAGAATACAGAAGATAAGAAGGTGTTCTTTACTTGGCAGGAAAATAAGCTCATGAAAGAAGCTATTAAAGCTCAAAAGGCAGAGCAGAAGAAATATGCAAAAGAAAAAGATGAATGGGAATCAGGAAAACATGCTTTAAAATCTATTGTCGCTGAGATCGACTCAACAATCATTGAAACTGGCTCAGTTGGAGGTATTTTAAAATTTAAACCCCAGCCAGTTAATTAGTTGCGTCAAATTATCAATCTAGTGTCAGTTATTGTGATTTTGTCTCTGTCTTTCTCTATTGTTGAGGTATTTGGACCTTTGCAAACAGGTACTCTTCTAACAAGGTTTGCGGAGAAGGGCCTTAAGTATCGAGTTCAGGCTAACCCAATCAAGGGATCGATTTTGTGGAAGATGGAGGTTCCTCAAATTGGCCAGGTGCTTGTTGGTCATAGCTATAGCTGTCCTGTCATTCATATTAGCGATGAATGCTTCTTCTCTCTTGGTTTAGCCTTTAGAAATTGTTGTCCTCCATTTTTCGTCCGAAATTCTTCTGTTCCAAAGGGGCCCTTACAAGATTGCATTCAACTATATTTTTTTATGTGGGGCAACTTGAACTCCTGAAAACAATGATGATAAAAAGGGAACAATTGATTGAACAACTTCTTTGGAGCAGTCCAAATAGTGTTCAGCAGTCCAAATGCTGATGAGGGAAAACTCTGGCTAGCTTATCAATAGAGGTGCTACACTGTTAGGATTTTCCAATGTTATATAGTACTAGTACCATATCATAATATGAAGGAAACACCTATATACATTCCAAGCCATGGAGAAGTAGGATGTAAGTTAAAGCACTTTCCCGATGTTTCATTTCTGTTAAGCTTCCAGAATCGAAAAAATATCTTTATGATTCAAGGTTACTGTAAAATATAGACCCAAGGTATCATGACGTACAAAATTCAGCACATTTAGTCTAGTACCGTGTCATAAGTATCCTTATGTGGCATATCTTTCTGCATAACCAGCACTATGGCTTTGTCATATATACATTATTGTGTGCAGGACCCAGCTTCAGTGGCAGAAGTGCCATATATTCTATTTGTGCTTCAAGCTGAGGAATTCTGTGATCTTATCAGCAGTGGGCTCTTCTGGAATCATGTCCGCCTTGTTCAAGAGCGCTATCCAACTTTCACTGCTTGCTACATCACTAATAAATTGATGAACTACATAAACAAACGGTTGGTTGTTCAAAGTCCGAATTACCATGTTCTGCCGTTTTCTGTTGATCTTTATGTCTTAAGTTCATTGTCTCCGTCTGAAGCCCCTTTTTTCTTTGCATACTAGTGCTAAGTAGCTGACAACATATTTATAACTTTGGCATGCTATTTTTTTTTTACTCTTCATTGTCGTTCACCTAAACTGTGCCCAGTGCAGAGTTTCTGACTGCTGTTACATGCCACTCACTGCTACATTGTAATGTCATTGTCCTGTCGTGTCTATTGTGTAAGCCATAACCAACACACAAACACACTCAATCGTGGGAACATTATGCGAGAAAATTTGACTTGCATGGTAGTTCTGCATAATATTTTTAAAATTTCCTGTAATGTTACAACTTTTAAGTAATAGGAAATGTTTCATCTTTTGCTATTGAAGTATGCTAATGTCCTTCTCTTTTTCTGGCGTGTTAGCGAGCGAGCTCAGTATAGGAATCCATCCAATTTTAAAAGCTGGAAACGCCCAGCAGTGGAAGAGGTCTGTTTTTAACTTAAAAAAAAAAAGAAATCTGAACTTCCCATTTCTAGAATGTGTAACGTATTTTTTTCTTCAGGTTTTATGCAAATTAGCAACACACTATGTTAAAGTTCACTCAAGGCAATGCGCAGATGAAGCTGAAGTAGCTGAGCATGTTGTTGGCTTGACATCTAGTCTTGCAAATTGCAGATTCAGGTAAATTGGATTTGTTTGATCAGAATAACTCCACCAATGCTCTGTACTTTCTTTTTGTCAGTTTTTTTTCTGGTTCTACTCCCCTGTACGTCAATTTCTTTGTGCAGTCAGTGCTATTCAGACATTTTTACTGAATTCTGACTGAAGTGGAACAGTAGCCTATAGCATTGGTCAATGATATAGGAAGCAAAAGTACTCCCTCAGTTCACATATAAAAGGCCTCATAGAAATCTGAGCTCAACTTTGACCATGAATTTGACTTATAAAATATGAGTCACATACTACAAAATTATATCATTTTGCTTTTGAATACAAATCCGGCGATATAAATTTTATGTCATATGACCTCCATTTTATTGCTCAAAGTTAGGCAAATTTCAATGTGGCCTTTCATATGTGGACGCAGGGTGTATGAATTTGATATAAGCTATTTTCTTATATAAAACTGATTTGCATGATTATGCTAGATGGGTATACTTGATTTGACTTCAGCACATCAAGTTCAGTTCATGTATTACTTTTCTAGGGGACACCTATTAGTCTTGCACTTGTCTTTCACACTCACCAAACCAAGGGGAAATGTGCCAAGGTTCCTATATACGCTGAAATCACAGCTCTAATACTGTAAGCTTAGTGTAGAAAAACAAAAAAATCAACAGTACCACGAACCTCTGTTACTCTTCCATTATGGCGCATTGGCCCTGATGTTTTATTTACCCGCAAGTTTGTACTCGATGCTGGTTTACCCATAGGTAAAATTATGGTGTTTCTACCTGCTAATGCCTGATATGGTATAAAGTAATTATCATGTAGTGTCACTGGGGGGATATTTTCCTACTGAATATGAGCACATCGTGGAGGCAAGCTTCAACCGGAGGTGGGCTTGTTGGTCGCAATGCCAACTTGCCAGCCGAGCCAGGCTTGCGCATATTCAATGATGTTATTTTCTATTTTGATGCTCATCTGCTGTACATATGTAGTTTTTTGAATTTGGAAGCAGCTCCATATTTCATTAACACTTTCTTCATGGACTGCCGTGCAGGAAACCACTGTCATGGCTATCCGTGCATGCTAACGGCGCAGTGATTCCTAAAAATTTCATTGACAAAGATCTGGCTAAGAAAGATACTTGGTAAGTTGTGCTTAGAACGTATACAAAATTAGATTTCTTATTTTTTTGCATGTATTGTAATCTGCACATTTCCAGTATTTGCCTTGTGTGGAACTGAATTTTCATGAGTGGTTGTACTAAAGAGTTTTGCTTGTTCCTACACCACCGAGATTCCTTCTCTGCTATCTAGCCTAATCTGTTTTCGTACCTTAGTTCTAAACTCTATCAGTATTATGCTGTAGTTCTTCCCATCAACATTAGCAAGTTGAATTCTATGAAATAATGGAAAACCAAATTCTGTATCTGGGTTAGTTTGGCTTCAACTTGTACATTTAAAGGCAGTCTTGAACTTCTTCGCCGGACTGGATTGCAATATCACAGCTGCTATTTACATAGACATGTTGGCCATAGTGATGGTAATTCTATATTATATTGTTTCTAGTCAAGCCATTCAATTTTAGCATCCAACTAGGCATCCATGCATAGAACACTGTTTTTTAAATTCCAGCGTTGAGATCAGAGTTATATGTCCTTTATCCCATCTAACTGCACAAATAAATTATTTGTGGCAGGATGAAGGCTCTAATAGCTATCCCAAAGGTCCAGCCAAGGTTTGCCCTCGCGATTTGGAAGAAGTACAGTACCATGAAATCTCTTCTGAATGTGTATATGGATTCCACCAAAACTGTGAGTGCTGCCCTTTGTACCACTCTTGAAAGTAGTAGAATACAATAATAGCCTGACGAACGGGTTCATCCTCGTATGCTCTCAAGTCTTAACCTGTGCATGTAACAGGTTCGTGAGAAGGAGCTTCTGCTCCAGGACCTGAAGTGTGAGGACCGCGTAGGCGAGGAAAGCCGGAGGCTGGGACCAGTATGCTCAAGAAGGGTTTACAGGACTCTCATGGCAGAAGACGGAGCAGTGGAAGCGGAAGCTGGTGCCGAGTAGTAACCCTAACGGTAGTTGCGCATGCTGGTGATCCTTTGGGGCCTGCTAGGTACTTAGTGCATATGTATTGGGTGTTGCACCACCAAGCTAAAACTAAAACTCGACGCAGCTATTGTAATGAAGCCATTACGTGCTGTGTTGCACGGTGGCGCTTAGTATACGAAAGCGGAACCAGAAGGATCATATCCTTAGGGGATTGACGTGTGGAGGGAATGCTATGCTAATATAGACTGTATGTAGGTTGTGTTGTATATTGTGTGATGGAACGACATTGTTGACTGCAATCAGGATCTCTTGCAATACTTTTTAACCAAACGCTTAGGCCTCTTTGATTTGCAGGTACAGAAAAAAACGCACGATTGAAATATCATGCTCGTTTTGAGTTTGTTTGTCTGCATCGTAGGAGGAATAGGGAGGTGGGAAAGAGCAGGGGACCATTGTTGGATGGGAAGTCCTCCACGGGCACGCGAAAGAGATGCAAGTGTATCAAAGTGTCGCGACAGGGAACACGTCCAATGATGTAGCGAAACATCTCATGGTCTAAGGCTCTAAGCCACGTACGTGCCGGCTAGTCCAGCAGCTCCGACGTCACTCTCGGCGCCCGGCCGGCCTGATCGCGGAGAGCGAGCGACAGAGGACGGAACGGGCGAACGTCATGGCACGGAAGAGGTCTGGTTTCCTCGCTTGCTGTTGACAAATCGCGATTGGGGCAGTAAGTGGTGAGCAGTGCTACTTTGGTGCGCCCAGCTCATGGTACATCCCGTACGCGACCTTCTCGTGGACGGAGCGTGCCGCGGTGGAGCGGAGCAGTGCGTCCGTATGTGGCTTCCTTTAAGCCAAAGGTTGGAGCGTGTGCTAATAAATGTGCTGCGAGTTGGGGCTGCCATGCACGTTGCGCCATAGAGATCCATCCAAGTTGAAAGACATTGTTGGGCCTCACACGATCCGACATCGCCCCTTTATAACAAAATAATTTAGTAAAAGCTGAGTTATTTTTGAGTCACTTATATTCGCACGGAGAAAGTACATATCAAGAATTCCTTTGATTATAATGGGAATTTTGGCAATGGTGACACTTTTTTTTTCAATTTGTAGATGACATTCACAGGAGGAGCGTTGCCCACAATATTGATACCCCACCGCCTGTTTTACCTTGTTTAGGTTGGGTGGTGGCACACGATGGAACTATCAAGATTAAATTAAAGTTGATTCTAGCTATGTGACAGACTCGACGCGTCGGTCGAAATTTTCGGTTGGCCACATGCGGGTCATCCGATCTGTTAGATTGGATCTGGTTTGACCTTTAGATCTGTCCATGCAGCAAAAATTCTCGATGCAACAATTTCGACTACGATGCAGTAAATTTTGACCACGGATGCAACAAAAAATATAGTTGTAGCAGAAAAATATCAACGTGGTCGTAGCAAAAAACAATGCTGATGATGCGAAGTAGCAAAATAAAATGTGGGTTGTAGCAAAACAATTCGATGAACTTGGGGTGCAACTCTGACAAACGTATATGTAGCTTTTTTAGTGAACGGTTGTAGCAAAAATTGATACCGGTTGTAGCAAAAATCAACATCGGTTGTAGCAAAAATCAAAAACAGCGGTTGTAGCGAAAAATCCGACGAACTAGGCTTGCAACCAAACGTATATGCAACTTTTTTTAATGAACACATGTAGCAAATAAAAAACACTTGTAGCAAATTTGAACGCTAGTTGCAGCAAATTTAAATGAGAAAAAACTGCATGCCTAATTAGCTACATGCGCGGGTCGCGCACGACCGGCCGAACGGTTCGGCCGGCGCGCCGGCCACAAGTGTTTCCCCAAGAGATAACCATGAATACCTTCTGTTATCGTTATTTATGGGAATTCCATCCCATTTGTTTAGTTCATGCAGATTAAAGATCAATGGCAACTACTAAATCAGTTTTAAGATCAGGTCAAGCCATGATGGATGCATCTGCGTTGCAGGACAGTGGATTAACTAGCTAGCTAGCTCAATGGAGAAGCATGCGGCGAGATCAAACGGCGTCTCATCAAAAGGACACATCGACGAACATGGATGTTGTGGCGCTGTGTCTCGGCCTGTGCGGCCTGTGATCGCTTGTCGAGGTCGAGGACCATGTGGAAGCGGTGTCGGCGGTTCTTGACAGGCGTGCCGACGGCCTCACGTCACCGGTGTTACGCGTCCTCCGACGGGTACTTCACCGGTACCTCAAAGGTCTTGAGGAAATCTAAGCATTTTTCGTGCAGGTAAGACATGATTGATGATGATCAATCTAATTGATTGATCAATTCTTTGCCCGTCTCTTCCTCCTACTTCTCTATCCCATTCCGAGTCGAGCCTACCATATGTTTTAACGGAGTCATCTTTCTGTGTTATTCTATAGCCTGTATGCAAGCCTCAACCGACTCGCTTCGCATGCCGATTAATTGTCGCCCATGCAGATCGAAGATTAATTTAGATTAATTAAAACTAATTAATCTAATTAACCAGTTTCAAGATCACGCCAAGCCATGGTGTATGCATCTGCGTTGCAGGACAGCAGATTAACTAGCTAGCTAGCTCAATGGAGAATCATGCGGCGAGATCAAAGGGCATGTCATCAGGAGGACACATCGATGAACATGGATGTCGTGACGGTGTGTCTCGGCCTGAGATCACTTGTCGAGGTCGAGGACCATGCGGAAGAGGTGCCGACGGTTCTTGGCAAGCATGCCGACGGCCTCACACCACGGGTGTTATGCGTCCTCCGATGGATACTTCGCCGTCACCTTAAAGGTCATGAGGAAATCTATGGATTTTCGCGCATGTAAGACATGATTGATGATGATCAATCTAATTGAATGATCAACTCTTTGCCGTCTCATCCTTTTACTTCTCTATCCCGGTTCGAGTCGATCCTAGCAAGCGTTTTAATAGAGTCCTCTTTCTGTATAATTCTGCAGCCTATATGCAAGCCTGGACTGACTCGCTTCGATTAACTGTCGTCCATGTAGATTGACTATTAATTACAACTAATTAATCCGATTAATCGATTTCAAGATCACATCGAGTCGTGGTGCATGCATGTGCGTTGCAGGACAGTGGATTAACTAGCTAGCTAGTTCAATGGAGAATCAAGTGGCGAGATCAAATGGCATCTCATCAGAAGGACACATCGACGAACATGGATGTTGTGGCGCTCCTTCTCGGCCTGAGATCGCTTGTCGAAGTCGAGGACAATGCGGAAGTGGTGCCGGACGTTCTTGACAAGCGTGTCCACGGCCTCACGCCACCGGTGTTACGCGTCCTCCGATGGATACTTCGCCGGCACCTCGAAGGTCTTGGGAAAATCTATGAATTTTTCACGCAGGTAAGACATGATTGATGATTATCAGTCTAATTGATTGATCAACTCTTTGTCCGTATCTTCCTCTTACTTCTCTATCCCGTTCCGAGTCGAGCCTAGCAAGCATTCTAATGGAGTCCTCTTTCCGTGTTATTCTGTAGCATGCATGCAAACCTCAACCGACTCGCTTCGCATGCCGATTAACTATCGTCCATGCAGATCGAATATTAAATAGATTAATTACAACTAATTAATACAATTAATCGGTTTCAAGATCAAGTCGAGCCACGATGCATGCATCTGCATTACAGGATAGTGGATTAACTAGCTAGCTAGCTCAATAGAGAATCATGCGGTGAGATCAATGGGCATCTCATGAGAAGGACACGTCGATGAACGTGGATGTTGTGGCGCTCCTTCTCGGCATGAGATCGCTTGTCGAGGTCGAGGACCAAGCGGAAGCGGCGTCAGAGGTTCTTGAAAAGCGTGCCGACGGCCTCACGACACCGGTGTTATGCGTCCTCCAACAAATACTTCGCCAACACCTCGAAGGTCTTGAGGAAATCTATGGATTTTTTCACGCACGTAAGGCATGATTGATGATGGTCAATCTAATTGATTGATCATCTCTTCCTCCTACTTCTCTATCCCGTTCCGAGTCGAGCCTAGCAAGCCTTTCAACGAAGTCTACTTTTCGTGTTATTCTGTAGTATGTATGCAAGCCTCAACCGACTCGCTTCGCATTTCGATTAACTGTCGTCCATACCGATCAAATATTAAATAGATTAATTACAACTAATTAATCCGATTAATCGGTTTCATGTTCATGTCGAGCCATGGTGCATGCATCTGCGTTGCAGGACAGTGGATTAACCATATAGCTAGCTCAATGGAGAATAATGTGGGAAGATCAAAGGGCATCTCATCAGAAGGACGCATCAACAAACATGGATGTTGTAGCGTTGTTTCTCGGCCTGAGATCGCTTGTCGAGGTCGAGGACCATGTGGAAGCAGTGCCGACTATTCTTGACGAGCGTGCTGACGGCCTCACGCCACCGGTGTTACGCGTCCTCTGACGGATACTTCGCCGGCACCACGAAGGTCTTGAGGAAATCTATGGATTTTTCGTGCGGGGAAGACATGATTGATGATGATCAATCTAATTGATTGATCAACTCTTGGTCCGTCTCTTCCTCCTACTTCTCTATTCCGTTCCGAGTCTAGCCTTGCAAGCATTTGAACGAACTCCTCTTTCCACGTTATTCTATAGCCTATATGCAAGCCTCAACCAACTCGATTTGCATGCCAATAAACCATCGGATCAAATATTAATTAGATTAATAACAAATAATTAATCTGATTAATCAGTTTGAAGATCGTGCCAAGCCATGGTGCATGCATCTGCGTTGCATGACAATGGATTAACTAGCTAGCTAGCTGATGGAGAATCATGCGACGAGATCAAAGGGCATCTCATAAAAGGACACACCGACAAATGTGGATGTTGTGGCGCTCCTTCTCGGCATGAGATTGGTTGTCGAGGTTGAGACCATGCAGAAGAGGTGCCGGTGGTTCTTGACAAGCATGCCGACGGCCTCACGGCACCAGTGTTACGCGTCCTCCGACGTATACTTCACCCACACCTCAAAGGTCCTGAGGAAATCTATGGATTTTGCACGCAGGTAAGACATGGTTGATGATGATCAATATAATTGATTGATAAAATCTTTGTCCGTATTTTTCTCCTAGTTCTATAACCCGTTCCGAGTCAAGCCTAGCAAGCGTTTCAACGGAGTCCTCTTTCTGTGTTATTCTGTAGCATGTATGCAAGCCTCAACCGACTCGCTTCGCATGCCGATTAACTGCTGTCCATGCAGATCAAATATTAAATAGATTAATTACAAATAATTAATCCAATTAATCCATTTCAAGATCACATCGAGCCATGGTGCATGCATCTGCGTTGTAGGACAATGGATTAACTAGCTATCTAGCTCAATGGAGAATCATGCAACGAGATCAAAGGGCATCTCATCAGAAGGACACATCGATGAACGTGGATGTTGTGGCACTCCTACTCGGCCTAAGATCGTTTGTCGAGGTCGAGGACCATGCGGAAGCAGTGCCAAAGGTTCTTGACAAGCGTGCCAACGGCCTCCCGCCATCGGTGTTATGCGTCCTCCGATGAATACTTTGTCGGCACCTCGAAGGTCCTTAAGAAAACTATGGATTTTTCGCGCAAGTAATACGTGACTGATGATGACCAATCTAATTGATTGACCAACTCTTTGTCCGTCTCTTCCTCCTACTTTTCTATCCCATTCCGATTCGAGCCTTGCAAGTGTTTGAACAGAGTCCTCTTTCCGTGTTATTCTGTAACCTGTATGTAAGCCTCAACCGACTGGCTTCGCATGTCGAAAAACTGTCTCCAATGCAAATCGAAGATTAATTTGAGTAATTACAACTAATTAATTCGATTAATCGGTTTCAAGATCACGATGAGCCATGATGCTTGCATCTGCGTTGCAGGACAGTGGATTACCTAACTAGCTAGCTCAATGGAGAACCATGAAGCAATATCAAAGGGCATCTCATCAGAAGGACACATCAATGAACATGGATGTTGTGGCGCTCCTATTCGGCATGAGATCGCTTGTCGAGGTCGAGGACCATGCGGAAGCGGTGCCGGAGGTTCTTGACAAGCATGCCGACGGACTCACGCCACTGGTGTTATACGTCCTCCGACGAATACTTCACCGGCACCTCGAAGGTCTTGAAGAAATCTATGGATTTCTCGCGTAGGTAAGACATGATTGATGATGATCAATCTAATTGATTGATCAACTCTTTGTCCGTCTCTTCCTCCTACTTAAATACCCCGTTCCGAGTCAAGCCTACCAAGCCTTTGAACGGAGTCCACTTTCTGTGTTATTCTGTAGGATGCATGCAAGCCTCAACTGACTCGCTTCGCATGTCGATTAACTGTCGTCCATGCAGATTGAAGATTAAATAGATTAATTACATCTAATTAATCGGTTTCAAGATCACGTAGAGCTAGGGTGCTTGCTAGCTCAACGGAGAATCATGCGACGAGATCAAATGACATCTCATCAGAAGGATACATCGATGTACATGGATTTTGTGGCATTGTTTCTCGGCTTGAGATCGCTTGTCGAGGTCGAGGACCATGCAAAAGCAGTGCCTGCGGTTCTTGATGAGCATGCCGACATCCTTACGCCACCGGGGTTACGCGTCCTCCGACGGATACTTCGCCGGCACCTCGAAGGTCTTGACTAAAAGCCATGGATTTTTTGCACAGGTAAGACATGATTGATGATGATAAATCTATTTGATTGATCAACTCTTTGTAATTTTGTTCCTCCCACTTATTTATCCCGTCCCAAATTGGGCCTAGGAAGCGTTTGAATAGAGTCCTCTTTCCGCCTTATTGTGTAACCTGTATGCAAGCCTCAGCCGACTTGCTTCGCATGCCGATTAACCGTCGTCCATGAAGATTGAAGATTAATTAGATTAATTACAACTAATTAATCCGATTAATTGGTTTGAAGATCATGTCGAGCCATGGTGCATGTATGTGCATTGCAAGACAGTAGATTAACTAGCTACTAGCTCAATGGAGAATCATGCGGCGAGATCAAAGGGCATCTCGTCAGAAAGACACATAGACAAACAAGGATGTTGTGGCATTGCTTCCTGGCCTAAGATCGCTTGTCGAGGTTGAGGACCATCTGGAAGCGGTGCCAGCGATTCTTGAAAAGCACCTAGCCGGCCTCACGCCACCAGTGTTACACGTCCTCTGACGGATACTTCATCGGCACCTCGAAGGTCTTGAGGAAATCTATGGATATTTCACGTAGGTAAGACATGATTGATGATGATCAATCTAATTGATTGATCAACTCTTTGTCCATCTCTTCCTCCTACTTCTCTATCCTGTTTTGAGTCGAGCCTCACAAGCGTTTGAACAGAGTCCTCTTTCCGTGTTATTCTGTAGTCTGTATGCAAGCGTCAACCAACTCGCTTCGCATACCAATTCACTATCATCCATGCAAATTGAAGATTAGTTACAACTAATTAATCCGATTAACCGGTCTCAACATCAGGACGAGCCATGATGCATGCATCTGCGTTGCAGGACAATGGATTAACTAGCTAGCTATCTCAATGGAGAATCATGCGGCGAGATCAAAGGGCATCTCATCAGAAGGACATATCGACGAACCTGGATGTTGTGGCGCTGCTTCTCGTCCTGAGATTGCTTGTCGAGGTCAAGGACCATGAGGAATCTATGCCGGCGATTCTTGACAAGCATGCCGACGGCATCACGCCATCGGTGTTATTCATCATCCGAGGGATACTTCGCCGGCACCTCAAAGGTCTTGAGAAAATATATGTATTTTTCGAGCAGGTATGACATGATTGATGATGGTCAATCTAATTCATTGATCAACTCTTTGTCCGTCTCTTCCTAGTACTTCTCTATCCCGTCTCGAGTCGAGTCTCGCAAGTGTTTGAACAGAGTCCTCTTTCCATGTTATTCTGTAGCCTGTATGCAAGCCTCAACCGACTCACTTGGCATATCGATTCACTTTCATCCATGCAAATTGAAGATTAATTACAACTAATTAATCTGATTAACCGGTCTCAAGATCAGGACGAGCCATGATGCATGCATCTGCGTTGCAGAAGAGTGGATTAACTATCTAGCTATCTCAATGGAGAATCATGCGGCGAGATCAAAGGGCATCTCATCAGAAGGACACATCAACGAACGTGGATGTTGTGGCGCTGCTTCTCGGCCTGAGATTGCTTGTCGAGGTCAAGGACCATGAGGAAGCTATGCCGGCTGTTCTTGACAAGCGTGCCGACGGCCTCATGCCACAGGTGTTATTCGTCATCCGAGGGATACTTCGCTGGCACCTCGAAGGTCTTGAGGAAATATATGTATTTTTCGCCCAGGTATGACATGATTGATGATGATCAATCTAATTCATTGATCAACTCTTTGTCCGTCTCTTCCTCGTACTTCTCTATCCCGTCCCGAGTCGAGTCTCGCAAGCGTTTGAACGGAGTCCTCTTTCCGTCTTATTCTGTAGCATGTATGCAAGCCTCAACCGACTCGCTTCACATGCAGATTAAATGTCGTCCTTATAGATCAAATATTAATTAGATTAATTAGAATTCATTAATACGGTTAGTTGGTTTCAAGATCACGTCTAGCCATGATGCATGCATCTGCATTGCAGGACAATGTATTAACTAGCTAGCTAGCTCAATAGAGAATCAAGCGTCCTGTGTCGGTGTCAAAACCGGCGGATCTCGGGTAGGGGGTCCCGAACTGTAAGACTAGAACTGATGGTAACAGGAGACGAAGGGGACAAGGTTTTACCCATGTTCGGGCCCTTCTATGGTGGATATACCCTACGTCCTGCTTGATTGTATGATGATATGGGGGTTATAGAGTTGATCTACCTCGAGATCGAATAACTAACCCTAGATGAGTTGTTCTCCGGCTACAGCCTAAAAACCTCCGGCTTATATAGACGCTGAGGGTATCTAGGGTTTACACATGGTCGGTTACATGCCAAAGATATAAACATGCCTATTCGCTACATTAAATGTGGAGGACAAGCCACGATTGCCTAAGCTTCCTTCCTGGAGACAGTGCCTTTGATCGATCCAATGTTCGGTAAGCGGTCCATACAGTCCGGACCATAAGAGATAGGTCAGCCTCCCGAGGACCCCTTAATCCAGGACTCCCTCAGTAGCCCCCGAACTTGCCTCCAACACCAAGGGTCTTAGCTTTAGTCGCTTCATGTAATCAGAGTCTTCGGCTTGCTAGGTGAGTTCTTCCCACCGAATTTAGTTCGGCCCATGATGACATGTAGTTTTCCGAATAGTGGCGTGTCGGGACATCGTGAATAGGTCGGCCCTGAAGGCCAAACGTCAAGGCCTAAAATAACGTCGCCTGGCAACCTTTCTGACGAAAGGTCACGGCCCACCACGACCGCTAGGCCAGTTACAAAAACTCGATTAGCGGTTTGAGGTTGTTTTAATCAACAAGATCTATCAATGCATAGATCGTGCCCCGTTTTATACGGGATACATTTAATCATGCGCGTGCAACGGCACACACTCTCGGGAAGCGGAGGGATTCACGGCGCAGCAGAGGGAGGCCAAATAGCGATGAGCCCCATAAAAGGGAAAGAAAACTCCAAGGCTTAATCACGGTCCCCATTCGCACCCTTCGATCCCCCATCCTTATAAGCTTCCACAACACAGATCTAGGTCTTCCACCGCACCTTATCCGAGCCAATCCATGGCGGGCTCCGCCTCCAATGGCAAGTGGGAGGCCTCCACGGTCACCGACCAAGACATCCGGGACCTTAAGGCCGCCGGATACCTCCCCACCAACATCTTCCACCGCACGCCGGAGAAGGACCAGGTGATCCCCACCCCAAGCCAGGCGAAAGGGTGGTCTTTATTCCCCATTTCATCTGGGGATTGAGCTTCCAACTCCCCCCATTCGCCAGGGGGCTCATGTTCTTCTACAACCTTGACTTCCATGACCTCCGGCCGACCTCCTTCATGCACATATCATCCTTCATCCTTGTCCACGAGGCTTTTCTAGGGGTCGAGACACACTTTGGTCTTTGGCTCAAGGTGTTTAACATCAAGCCAAAGTGTGTCGCAGGCGAACACGCAGACTACAGCGGGGCTGTCATCGGCAAGATCACCCGCGTCGTATGACCCTCTAGCACCTGCATCGACTGCCCAGTGCCTCAGATCGAAGACAATAGGTCCGGGCTTTTGGCGGATATGCTCGTCGAGGCGCCTTACGAGGCGCCTGTGAAGAAAGAGAAGAAGAAGAAACCAGGCCAAGAAGGCATGCACATTAGGGACCAGCCATAGGTTGTGTCCGAAGAAACCCATGCCTCCTCGAATCAAGAGGAGCATGAGGACGAGCACGAAGGCGAGGTGGAGGGCGGCACCCCCTCGCAAGAAAGAGAGCGGCGTCGCTGGACGCTGCAGAGGAGGTATCCCCTCCCACCCGAAGAAAGCGCGTCGGACACAGGTTATCTTGTCTGACAACAGTTCGGACTCTGAAAGCACATTTGCTCCCTTGGTGGTTTTGGTAATTAATAACAACATATAAGTGATTGAACTAATGTTTCCACCGAGTATATTTCAGGAAATGTTCAATGATAGGATTGGCAAAAGAAAATTGTGGACATACCCCAAGATGCAAGGAAATAGATTGGCCAAGCTTCAAGCAAGAGGACTCTACATTTTACATTTGTGAGAAATCACTTTGAGTCCATAGGAAAGCCAATACTATTAAAAGGGGGCAAGGTTTTGTTGGTGAACAATATGCTCAAACATGCACAAGTGATAGTCGCCAAAAACATCCACAAACTCTCCCACCAAAGTCTGTTCTATACATAACACTCAAAATCGGTGCAACCAACTTTCCCATACCGGTGCCACCGATTCCAGAACCTAGACAGACTCAGCCAAACACTAGTCACTTCGGTGCAACCGATTCCATACCGGTGCCGCCGAGTTTAGGTTGCCAACTTTTTGTTACGTAAATTCACATTTTCGATCCCACCGAGAATGTTGGATCGGCGTCACCGAGATTGGAAATCCGACCATTGGTCACCTTATCGGTGCAATCGAGTTTCATATATCGGTCTCACCGAGATTCAAAAGTTGCCACCTTTTGGTAACTTCGGTACCACTGAGATTAACACATTGGTGTACCAAGTTGGTCATTTTGTGTGTAACGGTTGGATTTTTGGGGATGCCTATATATACCCCTTCACCACCACCTACTCTAGAGAGAAGCACTCAGAACTATTCCATACCTATCCTATCAGATTTTCTGAGAGAGAACCACCTACCCTTGTGTTGAGGTCAAGATCTTCCACTCCAATCATATGGATCTTGATCTCTAGACTCCCCAAGTAGCTTTCCACCAATCCCATCTCTTCCACCATGCAAAATCTGTGAGAGAGTGATTGGGTGCTGAGGAGTCTACCATCTTGAAGCACAAGAGCAAGGAGTTCATCGTCATTACCGCGCCTATTACCTTTTTGAGGGTGGTGCCTCCTAGATTGGTTAGGTGTCGCTTGGGAGCCTCCTACTTCATGTTGTGGAGTGAACCAAGAAGTTTGTAAGGGCAAGGAGATCACCTACTTCGTGAAGATCTACCCATAGTGAGGCTAGTCCTTCGTGGACAGAAGCCGTTATGGAATAGTCAAGGTTGCTACTTCGTGGACCCTTTTGGGTGGAGCCCTCTGTGGACTCTTGCGACCGTTACCCTCCGTGGGTTGAAGACTCCATAAACGTGGATGTACGATAGCGCGACCTATCGGAACCACGAGAAAAATCATCGTGTCTACAACTATGTTTGATCTTCCTACCCTATCCCTTCTATACATGCTTGTTGTTGCTTTCCGTTGCTATATACTCTTAGACTTGCATGTGTAGGGTGTACTTCACTCATGAAATGCTAAAAACTGTCAACCCTAAAAATTGGTATAGGAAAACTTTTATTTGGTCAAGTAGTCTAATCACCCCCCTCTAGACATACTTTCGGTCCTACAAGTGGTATCAGAGCTTTGGTCTCCATTGCTTAGGTCTCACAACCTAGGAGAGTATGGCGTCTAGTGAGGGAAGTTATCACAGTAGATGTCCGTACTTTGATGGCACTAATTTTGCTAGTTGGAAGCACAAAATGAAAATGCATATTCTTGGTCATAACCCCACCGTTTGGGCTGTTGTTCGTGTTGGCTTGCAAGGTGAGTTCTTTGCGGATGGACGAGAACTGGATCGTGAAGCGACCGCAAATGATTTGAAGATGTTGCAACTCAATGATCAAGCACGCGACATTCTCTTCAACTGCTTATGCCCCGAAGAATTCAACAAAATCATCCATCTTGAGAATGCAAAAGAGATTTGGGATACTTTGGTTGATATGCACAAAGGAACCGAGTCTGTGAGAGAATCCAAGTTAGATGTTCTTCTAGGTCAGCTTAACAAGTTCAAGATGAAGGATGGTGAAGGAGTCGTATAGATGTACTCTAGGCTATATCTCATCACAAATGAGATTGCCGGCTTAGGAAGCGAAGAAATGACCGACAAATTCATCATCAAGAAGATACTTAGAGATTTGGATGAGAGATACGACACCGTGTGCACATTGATCCAAATGATGCCAAACTACAAAGATCTCAAGCCTACGGAAGTCATTGGAAGGATTGTTCCTCATGAGATGACACTCAAAGATAAGGAAGAACTTCATCACAAGTCTAGCAGCGCTTACAAAGCCACAAGTGATGCTACCGCACCTTCAAGCAACAACCTTGTCACCAATGAAGAGATAAGCCTCATGGTCAAGAAATTCAACAAGTTCTACAAGAATAGAGGCAAAGAAAGAAACTCCAACTCAAGGTATGAAGAGAAGCGTTTGTCAAGTCGTGACCGCAATTGCTACAATTGTGGGAAGCCCGGACACTACTCAAATGAGTGCACGGCTCCCTACAGAAGAAGAGAAGAGTCACCTCGAAGACGAAGCTCAAGGAATGAATCACCACAAAGAGAGAGAAGTAGTAGAGATGATCATTATGAACGAAGACACTCAAGGAGAAGTAGATATTCGGAGAAGAAGGACAAGTACACCAAGAGCTACACAAGAAGAAAACATCAAGCTCATGTTGGTGAATGGGTTTCCGGCTCCGACTCCGACAACAACTCTGAGAGAAGCTATCACTCCGACTCTGACTATAGTCAAGATGATGGTGTTGTCGGAATTGCTCTAGTGACTACCAACTCCTACGATCTATTTGATTCACCAAACGAAGGGGGTGGAAGTTGCTTCATGGCTAAAGGCCCCAAGGTATCACACCCCGAGTATCTTGATTTTGATAGTGATGAAGATGATTTGCTTTGTGAAGATGATTTGCCTTGTGATGATAACTTGCTTTGTGATAAAACTAGTGATGTTGATCAAAATGAACTTGATAATTCTCATTCTAGTCAAGATGAGTCATTTGATGATTATAAGATGAAAGTAGAACAACTAACTAAATAACTAAACACTCTTAAGTTAGCTCATGGATCTACTCTTGAAGATCATATAGAGCTTGTGAGAACTCATGAGAAGCTACGCTTCGAGAAGCTCAACTTGGAGAAAGAGCATGAGTTTCTCAAAGCTATCAATGACGATCTCCGAAAGAAGACTTCATCTTATCTAGCCAAACGACTACTCTTGTCTACTTTCATGCCTCAAGTTAACACTAAGCAATCTAGTAACAAAGGCAAGAAAGGTTCTTCATCTAGTAGCAACAATAAAAATGCTAAACCCAATGATGTTGCTTCTAGTAGTTCTATTGATTCCACTAATGATGATTCTCTTAGCCAAGTTACACTTGAGCAATAAAATGATTTATTGAAAGGAATTATATAAAAAGGTATCTACAAGAGTCTTGCCGGATGTAAGAAATTTGAGGAAATTGTACGCAAGGACGGAGGATACCGGAAGAATTGTGGTGTTGGCTACTTCAATGCTAATGGAGTTGAGTGGGAAGAAGGTCAATATACTAAGGCCAAGTTTGTTCCTCAAAAGGAGAAGTATGAAAATACTCTTCCCAAGGGGACAAACACTCAAGATGACCTTCCACCACAAGACCACAAGCTCAAGGGCAAGAACAAGCTTCAAGAGGACATTGACTCATATGAAGATGAACCCCTAGATTTTGTGGAGTGGGTTCCCAAGGCTACTTCAAGCTCAAATACTACAAAGGCTACTTCAACACCAAGGACCCCCATCAACTTGATGTGGGTCCCCAAGAAGAAGAACTAGTAAGTTCTTGAGGGGTGACCCCGCCAATGAAATTCACTCACATTCATTATTGGCAAGAACTTTTTGCAATCAACATCAACTCAATGCAATAGTTCAAGGAGTCACACATTCCCTCAAAGGTAAGCAAGAGACAAGGTAATCAACTAATCAATGGAAATCATAACATATGCTTTGCACTCCATGTCCATAGATATCCTTGTATTTGTCTCTTGTGTGTTGGGACTAACCCATGTAGGAGAGAGGAGTAAGGAAACAACAAGGATGCTCCCAACTCTTGGTGATCTTCATCAACATTGAGCATCCACAACTACCTCACCAACATGAAGTCTTCATCGACAAAACCCAAGGTTAGTTTATCCCTCTTACGGGGGGTGTCACATTAAGGGGGAGCTTTAATATAAGACTTGAGTCAAAGCATCTCTTAGTATGTGACAACATTAAATGCTTTATGTAAAAGTGGTAACCCCACTTGTGCTTAAATGTTGAGTGTGACCTATGATCAAGTACTCTTACTTGGCTCCTAAGTCAAATACTCATATATAGATGACTTCATCATCTCCCAAGTGCTTGTTAGATGCTAGTGTGTTTGTGCATGTTTGTCATGATTTATTTTGACATCTTATTGTGTGAGCATGTTGGTCTACATTTATTTTCTCATTCAAGGACATCCAAGTGTTGCTATTTGGTTATTGATTTTCTCTTTTGCCAATTGGATGGACAAGAATGCCTAGGACCACTCTTTAGCTATCTATGCTTTCTCACCTCATATTCCATTCATGCTGCATCACAAAATTTGAACAAGTGCTTTTCGATCCCTCTGTGTGTGGAGCACTCGGAGTTCCATATCGACAATTAAAACTTCCCAAGTGCATCTCGATGGAACCAATCCCAAAATCTCGGTCTCACCGAATGCCTAGGGTTGATCTGGTTTTCAATCTCGGTACTGCCAATTTCATATTCTCGGTTACACCGAGTTTCCCTTTCAGCTGACAGTTGTGGAACTCGGTGACACCGAAAACATAAAATCGATATAACCGACAGTGGAGGGTATATATGCCGTGGACCCCGACACTTTGAATTTCTATCTTCAAATGTCGTGCCTCAGAACCCTAAGCTGCCGCCTCGAGACCCCTGGTCATCGCCCTTGTCTTCCTGTGCTCCTTCGTTGCTGGGAATCGCCGTCGTCAACGAAATCTGCTCCCTCGTCGCCACCGTAGAGGATCCGCGCCAAGCTAGGCTACAGATTCGATCTCTACTGCCCTACCCATCCGATTCTTGCACATTAGATACTTGTTAATCATCTTTGCACCCTTTGCTCATATATCCATCCACTCAAAACTCCAAAATCTCGATTTAGATGGATTTTCTAGGGTTTTGCCGTCCGCCCGATAAATCTCGGTGGAACCAAAACAAAAATATCGGTCTGACCGATATGATTTTCAGTGAGGTTGAGAACTGACTCGGTGGAACCGAGTAGCTCTTTTCGGTCCGACCGAAAAGGCTGCCAAGTTCCTGTTAAAGAGTTAGTTTGTCTCAGCCCCACCAAAAATTTCTTTTCGGCTGCACCGATATCTATTTGACACATTGCAAAACTTTTTGAAAATTCATTGCTCAAATTTCAAAAACCAGCCTCATTTTGTGATGACTCATCTTCTTCTGCTCTCCTATACTCTATTCACAGGGTCAGTATGTCAGACTCAGAAGACAGTTATAATTTGCTGGAGTAGGGAGTTGATATGAGTTCTGGAACAAGCCCAGAAGCCAGTTCTTTCTCAGATCCAGGCACCCCTAGCTCTCATGGGTTGGCCAAGGCTGCCACCAGAACCAAGAAAAAGCTCAACTCAGATGAAGAAGACTCATATTTCATTCCTGAGGAGATTCTTGCTAAGAAGCAAGAGAAGGCTGCTAAGAAGTCTGCTACTGAAACCACTTCTTCCAGGAGAGTTATCAGCAAGATCTATGCACCTGCTTCAACCTTCAAGGCTCATGAGACTGCCAGAGCAACTATTTCAGTCGAGGTCCCCAAGAAAGCTATGCCTAAGAAGGCAGGGGAGAAAAAGTCTAGGAAGAGGATTATTCATGTGACTGGCAGGCCTACTTCCATGTATGAAGATCTAGAGGAAGCAACTGGTGTTGTTGCTGAGGAAGAGGAGGATGAGAGAGCTACAAAGGCTCCTCCCAAAGAAGAAGGCCAAGAAGCTTATGGCTGATTCTATGCCAAAGACTGGCACATCCAAGAAGCCTACTGCTCAGAAGCCTAAGAGGACATCCAGGTAGATTCTAGCTTCTGAGAAGAACAAAGGAACTGCTTCCAGAGTTGAAGTTGATGATGACTTGATAACTTTGATGAAGCTCAGATCACACCTTCCGGTACACAATGCCAGCTACCCACTAGCTGAATATAGCAAGAAGAGGAGGGATTCAGGATTGAGAGCTTGGAGAGCTATAGATCCATATGCCCAAAGGAAGAAGACAGTTGTGGACTACAGATTTTATACCAAAGAGCAACAAGATTTCCATGAGACTATGCTTTTTGACAAGAGTCCAGCTGTCAGTAATATGAGGTATGTTGATTGGAAATTCATTAAGGAGAATGAGGACTACTTTCCAAGTATCCAAGACAATTTCCACTGAATAGGTTTGGATGAGTTTGTTGGAAGATAATTCACTGATTGGAATGATGAGATGATCATGCAATTCTACTCCACTACACATTTCTATGGAGATGGTAGAATTGTATGGATGACTGAAGGTGCAAGGTATGAATCAACTGTTGAAGAATGGGCTGCTATCTTAGGAGTTCCTGAAGCACAGGATGATGACTTGGATGTATACTCAGAATCCAAGGCGAGCCACAATGCTATGGCAAATATGTACAAGGAGATCCCTCCTGCCAATGTGAAGTCTCACAGGCTAGGATCTCTCTACTTTCTTCAGGCTGGCCTCCGCACAATGAACACCATTCTGAGGCATACTTTGATGCCCAAGCCAGGAGATGACAAGATGATCTGAGGCCACTCCATCAATATGTTGATCCACCTTGACAGACACACCAGAATCAGAGTCATGGATTTGATTGTTGAGACAATCAAGAGGGTTGCTGCTGACCAGAAGTGCTCTTACTGTTATGAACCCTGCATCCAGATGCTTATCAATTCAAGGTTGGAGAAGCACATTTTTGCTCTAGATCATCCACATTTACCCCTATAGTCAGATCTCGAGTACAATGTTGTGGTGATGGATGCTGATCATCCCACTTCAGCTGCAACTCAGGCAGAAGCAGAGGTAGTTAGAGCCACTAGTGCTCAAGTCCCTAGATCCAAGAATGAGCAAATGGATTTGTTGATATCATCAGTTCAGGGTATGCAGAAGGACATTAAGGGGTTTCTGGACAACCAGAACAGTCTTGTCAGGATCTTTGAAACTAGGATCAAGACCCTTAATGATAAGGTGGACAGGCTGACTAAGATAGTCACAGAGCTCCAGAAGGAAGTTGACTCAGTGCCACTTCCTCACACCACTTCTTGAGATGATGATGATGATGATGATGAGGAGGAGGAGGATGAATCACCTCTCAAGACAGGCACACAGTTTCATACCCAGGCCAGGTCAGCCACTATGCCAGCTCCAGACTTGAGGCCCTCTTTATTAGCTCCTGCTGCTGTCACCTCAGCTCCTACTCCATCTGTTCTAGTTCCTCCAGCTGGCACTCCAACTCCATCCATGACATATGCTGAGATCTTTGCCGAAGCTGTTCTCTCGACTCCTTCATCAACAACCGGAGGAGATCAACCCAAGAACGTTTAGATGTATGCCTTTGAACTTTTTGGTAACTTGTTGCCAAAGGAGAAGTGTATATAGATCTTTAGGCTTCGAGTGAGAGAGCATTTTGGTGCTTTTTTCTTTTCAAAACATTTGGTTCTTTTGGTTTGACGTGAGATACTTTTGTGTTTATGTGTGATCATACGTTGTTATGTGTGATGCTACTATTTCCTATCATCTTAATGCTTATGAGATGATCATTCACCTTTGCTTGATTGTGTTGTGCGTTGTTATTCATTCTAATTATTCTCGCACACCACCAAGTTGTATGTGACATGGAAGAAGTGCACCATATACCTAATCGATTGTGCATTTACATTCAAATGCAAATTCAAAATAATGCACAAATTTAGGGGGAGCTCTTGCTTATCACATACCTCTCAAAGCGACGATTATATTCATTCATTTTATCATATGTCGAAGCTTTGATCTATATGTTGTCATCAATTACCAAAAAGGGGGAGATTGAAAGCACATTTGCTCCCTTGGTGGTTTTGGTAATTAATAACAACATATAAGTCATTGAACTAATGTTTGCACCAAGTATATTTCAGGAAATGTTCAATGATAGGATTGGCAAAAGGAGATTGTGGACATACCCCAAGATGCAAGGAAATAGATTGGCCAAGCTTCAAGCAAGAGGACTCTACATTTTACATTTGTGAGAAATCACTTTGAGTCCATAGGAAAGCCAATACTATTAAAAGGGGGTAAGGTTTTGTTGGTGAACAATATGCTCAAACGTGCACAAGTGATAGTCGCCAAAAACGTCCACAAACTCTCCCACCAAAGTCTGTTCTATACCTAACACTTAAAATTGGTGCAACCAACTTTCCCATACCGGTGCCACCGATTCCAGAACCTAGACAGACTCAGCCAAACCCTAGCCACTTCGGTGCAACCGATTCCATACTGGTGCCACCGAGTTTAGGTTGCCAACTTTCTGTTACGCAAATTCACATTTTCGGTCCCACCAAGAATGTTGGATCGGCATCATCGAGATTGGAATCTGACTGTTGGTCACCTTATCAGTGCAACCGAGTTTCCTATATCAGTCTCACCGAGATTCAAAAGTTGTCACCTTTTGGTCACTTCGGTACCACCGAGATTAACACATCAGTGTCACCGAGTTGGTCATTTTGTGTGTAACGGTTAGATTTTTGGGGATGCCTGTATATACCCCTTCACCACCACCTACTCGAGAGAGAAGCACTCAGAACTATTCCATACCTATCCTATCAGTTTTTCTGAGAGAGAACCACCTACCCTTGTGTTGAGGTCAAGATCTTCCACTCCAATCATATGGATCTTGATCTCTAGCCTCCCCAAGTAGCTTTCCACCAATCCCATTTCTTCCACCATGCCAAATCTTTGAGAGAGTGATTGGGTGCTGAGGAGTCTATCATCTTGAAGCACAAGAGCAAGGAGTTCATCGTCATTACCGAGCCTATTACGTTTTGGAGGGTGGTGCCTCCTAGATTGGTTAAGTGTCGCTTGGGAGCCTCCTACTTCATGTTGTGGAGTGAACCAAGAAGTTTTTAAGGGCAAGGAGATCGCCTACTTTGTGAAGATCTACCCATAATGAGGCTAGTCCTTCATGGACGGAAGCCTTTATGGAATAGTCAAGGTTGCTACTTCGTGAAGCCTTATGGGTGGAGCCCTTCGTGGACTCTCATGACCGTTACCCTCCGTGGGTTTAAGACTCCATAAATGTGGTTGTACGATAGTGCCACCTATCGGAACCACGGGAAAAATCATCGTGTCTACAACTGCGTTTGATCTTCCTACCCTATCCCTTCTATACATGCTTGTTGTTACTTTCCGCTGCTATATACTCTTAGACTTGCATGTGTAGGGTGTACTTGACTTGCCATGAAATGCTAAAAACTGTCAACCCTAAAAATTGGTATAGGCAAAACTTTTATTTGGTCAAGTAGTCTAATCACCCCCCTCTAGATATACTTTCGGTCCTATAGACTCGGAGACCTAGTCCGATGACTTTGAGAGGGTTCCACGAAGGAGTCTAAGCCTTTCCAAAGGTGAGGATCTGAAGACTCCTTTATTTGTCATTGATAAGTTTATACTTTAACAATATGCGAGCGTTTATTGACTTTGCAGCCCATCGCGCGTGCTTCCCACCGACCAAGTTTGGGACGGGGAGACCCCGCCCGCCGAGCTAGCAGAGAGCGGGAATGCGTCGCATCCCACCCCTCCGGGCGTCGCAAAGGACACCGCGGAGGTGTCTTCCCAGCATGCTCCTATGGAGCCGGGAACTAGCGGCGGGGGAGAAGACATCATGGCCGAGGTTAACACCTCGGTCATCAAAGACCGGGGGCCGGGCGATACCCCACTCGGATACTGAGGAGGCCAGACGAGCGGCCGCTCAATCCCCTTCGAGGGCATCTCCGTAGTGCACAATGCCTTCGGAGGTACCGGTTCAGTCCCCGGTTGGTGATCGGGTTGTCCGATCACCACCAATACCATGGACCAATGGGTGGCCGGTTATGGGGGAGGCTCTATCAAGTGCCTCCATCTCCGAGGAGCACCGCAACCTTATGGGTGCGGTATTGCAGAGCATTCAGTCCGTCGACAATAGACTGAAGGAGGTCTTCAAGGGTCTCCTGACGGGCTTTCAGGTAAGCCACGCGACACTCTTATTTGCAAAAATGTTTATTTATTTTTATGATTGTATACATGGCAGCCCCCGAGCCCTAGGTGAGTTTGAAAAAACTTACCTAGGGGTCAATCATGGATCGTTATGTGAACTATATATGAAACTATATGTTCAGAAAGTTATAACAACCTTTAAGAGGTCCGGACATAAGATCAAATTGACAATAATTCAGAAGTTTTGAACCCATATAACCTGACAAGGATTTCTGTGTTGCAGGCTTTGTCATCGACGGTGGCTTTGAATGACGCCGAGCTGGACGAGCTGAATTGGAAGCTGAAAAGCTTCGAAGACGAGCTTGATGCTCTCAACAAGAGATTCGACGAGGCACAAGGTAAGCCTTACTCAATATCCAAAAAGTGTGGTTATCCTACTATCGATGAAGTATTCTTATTCTTGATGCTTAAACAGCCTCGGCGAAAGAAATGGAGAAGCTCAGGGCCGAGCTGCAAAATGTGAAGTAGGAGGCTTTGGTTGAGAGGGCGGCGGCCACACAAGCGGCTTCCGCGTTGTCAGCCCTAAGGGGCACCTGCAACAAGCACGAGGCTCAAGTGGAGGAGATCCAACAGGAGCTCAAGGACGCCGGCCTCAAGTGCGAGGCTCTTGAGCTGAAAGGCAAGGAGCAGGCTGCTGAACTATCCACCATGAAAACCGAACTCCAAAAGGAGCATGTGGATATGACGTTTTTTGAAGAAAAAGTTCGCCAGGCGAAGCCTATAACCGATGGTAAGCCACACTTATTGTAGTGTGTCTTCGGGGATAGCAAATTCAAGTTGCTTACCCGGGTGTGGCGTTCCTCAGGCGCCTGCTCTGACCTCCAGAAGAGCGTAGCGAACGCGATCAACTATATGCATCGCGGGAAGAAGGAGACAAAGCTTGTCTATTCTGGGTGCATCTCGAAGGCCCCGAGTACTCTCCTCTTCTTGTCAAGCAGCTAAACCAGCTGATGGAGCTGCACCAGATGGCGGAGCCGACCATGAGGGATCTCTGCATCCGCTTATGGCCTGACGAGCCACTGCCATGAAGCTACTTCGGCCTGGTGCAGAAGCTGATCGCCGCTTCACCCTGCCTCGATGCTGTGAAGCGCTCCTCCTACATCGAGGGAGCCCGGATGACCATTTCAATGGACAAGGTGCATTGGCCCGGGATGGATCCAATGAAGATAGCCACTGCCCCATCGCCTCTTGGGAAGGAAAATAGGAGCCCCGAGCTATACTTCGCTGGAATAATGGAAGGTGCTCGGGCGATAGCATCGCAATGTTCAAAAGATAACATGCATGAATAAGTTGTAATGTGTCTGAAGACATTTTAAAGATTTAATGTTATAATTTATCATGCTTTCAATGTTTTGCATTCCTTTATAACCCCTGTGTGGCCATTTGAAACTAAAAGATGCGAGTCGTCGGCTTCAGCCCCCATGTAGATACTACATGGGGTGTCCCTACCAACGCACTATGTCCCTTAGCCGAATTATTGGAACCTGAAGGCGGTAGAGTGCGGTGGACCATGCAATCAAACCATAGTGCTTTATTTCTTTAACTTAGCCATAGGGGCGTGAAAAGGACCGCGGGAGGCTGATGACTAGCCCGCGGAGTGTTGTGATGTTCAGATAAACCGCGGCTAAGGCCAGCGTCACATGGTTTGCATGAATAACAAACCCCTCGTATGACACAGAATATCCTCTCATGAGGTTTTAACTATAACACTTCAAGCTTGGATTCACAGACCGGCTCTCGCATACTATGACAGTCAGTTTTTGGCTTTCTCCCCTAAAGTACTTGACCAGACTATCCGGAAACACAATTGCAGGGGTTCTCCCTTTGCCCTTTTAGCCAAACGAGCGGAACGTAAAGGGGCAAGCATAGGAGCCGGGCAACCCAACTATTAACTGAAGACATAGTTCGAAACCAATGCATATAAAGTGAATTCCAAGATGTCGAACGCATAATAAGTTGTACATAAGGCAATTTGGTTTTAAACTTGATCCCCTGGTCTATTGCCCGGTTGCGGTGTAACATATCGAACTGTTTCACGAGAAGAGGGAGAAAAGGAAAATATGTGCCAAAAAGGACAACAAGACAAACATGTATAATGATGCTATACTTTTCTCAACAACTCTTATTACTTGGATTGCTGAAGCAACTGCTTACAAGTATGTGAAAAAACAAGAAATTTTATAGGAGTGGCTGTACCAGGGGTCTTCGATTGGTGACCTTGAGTCCTCAGTGTACCTCGCCGCTTATGTACTCCTGCGTCTTGGTGCACCTTAATGGGTGGTATTGTTCGGTGAACGGATCTTGCAAACAAGGTCTTGAGAAGTCGCCGAAGTGTAGATGAGCTTTACGCCTTGAGCAGGTCCTTTGATAGTACCTGCATTGTGTCCGAAGACATATTGATGGTAGTAGTTCGGTCCAGCCCAACACCCACCTTTGTTTCCCCATCACCACCCATGGAATTTTAAGTGCGAAGTTGTGCCTCCTTGGCACGTACTTCACTGGTCCTAGGGTTGTGAGATGGGGGCCGAGTCCCTATTTAAGGGGAGAGGAAGGTTCTGAGAGTTCAGACTGAAGCCGTGCTCTCTTCCCAACCTTGCGTGCCTTTACGGCCGATGTCGGAGCTTGCCGATCGTCTTTGTAATTAAATTCGTCCGCCAGGGCCAGCGCATGTTCCTCAGTTCGGAGGGAACACTCTGTGTTGCCGTTAACAGTGATGACCCCCTTGGGGCCGGGCATCTTGAGCTTGATGTACACATAACGCGGGATGATGTTGAAGTGAGCGAACATTGTCCGGCCGAGTAGGGCATGATATCCGCTGCGGAAGGGTACAATGTCGAAGATCAAGTCTTCGCTTCGAAAGTTATCAGGCGAGCCGAATACTACTTCAAGGCTGACGGAGCCTGTGCACCAGGCCTCGACGCCTGGAATCACTCCTTTGAAGGTAGTGTTACTGGGTTTGATCCTTGACGGATCTATGCCCATCTTTTTCACCGTGCCTGAGTAAATCAGGTTGAGGCTACTTCCTCCGTCCATTAGGACTTTTGTGAGGTGGTACCCATCTATAATTGGGTCTAGGACGAGGGCAGCCGAACCCCCATGACGGATACTAGTCGGGTGATCACGCCGATCGAAAGTGATCGGATATGTCGACCATGGACTATACTTCGGGGCCACGGGCTCCACAACGTAGACCTCTTGAAGGGCGCGCTTCCTCTCCTTCTTAGGTATATGGGTGGCATATATCATGTTTACCGTTTTGACTTATGGAGGGAATTTCTTTTGTCCGCCACCAATCGGACCCCAAGGTTCATCCTCATCCTCGCTGCGAGGGCTCTTGCCTTGATCCTCGGGCGGGAGCTTAATGACCTGTTTAAACACCCAACAGTTAAAGTGTGTGTGGTTGGCGGGATTCTCTTGGGTCCCGTGGATTTGGCAAGGCCTTTCCATGATCTTCTCCAGCGGGGTCGGTCCATCGCGATTGCCTTTAGGAGGCTTCTTCCGCTGCCCAGGTCAGGAGTTGCGGAAGCCGGCGTTAACAGCCGTGTCATAGGCATCACTATTATTGCACCGACGTTTGTTCTTGTTGCGCTTGGGTTTCCCGTTGTCGTCCCGAACTTCGGAGGTTCCGGGGTCTTTGGAGTTGTGGTTGCATCTTGCTAGCCAATTATCTTCGCCCGGAAAGAAGCGGGTCATGAGGGATGTAAGGGTGGACATGGTCCGAGGTTTATCTTGGCCTAGATGGTGGACAGTCATTCGTCCCGAATATTGTGCCGGAAGGAGGCTATTGCCTCAGCGTCTGGGCAGTCGACAATCACGTTTTTCTTGGTCAAGAACCGATTCCCGAATTGCCTTGCAGACTCTCCGGGTTTCTGACCGAAGTTTGTTAGGTCGGAGGAACCCGGCGGCCGAACATAGGTGCCCTGGAAGTTAGACCAGAATGCGTCTTCCAGGTCTTCCCAGCATCAAATGGAGCTTTCGAGGAGGCTGTTTAACCAGTGTCGAGCTGGCCCCTTGAGTTTTAGGGGGAGATATTTTATGGCATGGAGATCATATCCTCGTACCATGTGGATATGGAGGAGGAAGTCCTCAATCCATATGGTTGGATCAGTTGTCCCATTGTACCGTTCGATGTTCAGGGGTTTAAACCCCTCTGGGAACTGATGCTGCATCACATCATCCGTGAAGCACAGAGGGTGAGCGGCACCTTGAACCTGAGCTATGTCGCACCTATATTTGGCATCTCTTCTGGCTCAGTTACGTTCCCGGCCTCTGTTATTGCTTGGGTCGAGCCATGGTCTGTACCCATCCCGTCTATCGGGTGAGTAGCCTATGGATCCGTAGATGGATCTTGTGCGACCTGCTCTATAGTCTAGGTCGTCTCGCAGGTCGAACCTGTCACTAGGCTCTAGTGGCTCCTTTCCCCGTCTTCAGGGCAGAGCCGATCTATAACCGGTGTCGTCAACCGCCCTAACACGCCCGCGAGGAGGGCGGTACGGCTTGTCATATGGGGTATGTTTGGGAGATGGGGTATCAGTGAGCTCGTCGTCAAATTGCGGCAGCAGCCTTCTGTGTGGATAACTCTTAGGTTGGTCTGACAGACCGGTACCATATCCCTCCTCAGCTGAGAGGGCTCTCGTCCATCGATGGTTGAGGTCATCTTGTTCGGCTTTAAGTTGCCATTCCTTTGCTTTCAGGCTGTGGGCCATCGCTATGAGCTATTGTCTGAACAGTTCTTGATCTTCAGAGTTATCAGGAATGTCTAGGTCATCAGCTTTCGGGATGTCCTCCTCCTCGACGGGAGGGAGGTAATTGTCATCCTCGAAATCGTTGAAGTCGTCAGGGTTTCTCTCGTCTTCAGGCCTTTCCCGACCCTCTAACAGGTGTTCGGGGATATCGGGATCGCCGCGGTCCTCAGGGGTATCTCCATCCACGGTGCCGATAATAGCTTTCCTTCCCTGTTTGCCTTTTGATCGTTTATGCGGTTTCCAGCGCCTTAACAGTGCGTCGCCCGACTTATCGCCGTCGTTGTTAGGCGTTTTGTCATCATTAGTGGCAGGAGTGTCTACCATGTAGACGTCGTATGTAGAAGTGGCGGCCCATCGCCCGGTGTTAACAGGGGTGGGAACGCAGTCCTCTTCATCCATGTATTATGCCTCCTCGGAGGCATAGTCCAGCATGTCGGTTCAATCTTTGACTGTGGATATTAGGGGGTGGTGGGTGGGTCAAAATATTTGTCCTGACCCGCTCTGTAACCAATCTAAGAACATATTGGGGTTGAATCGTTAGTAATTTTCATCGACGAGATCCGATCTAGGGCCTCATTAAACACCGGGAGCTCGATCGGATCAAACTGCTCGGAGCTTTTGGAGTTGACCTCTGATGTGTCCAGGCGAGAGGAGTGTTTGGCAAGAACGGGTATCCGATCTTCTGGCGCTATGGCCAGATCTGGACTAGGAATCAGACCATCGCCGGGGTTAACCCCGTGGGCGTGACCAAAGAAGTAACCCAAGGTTAAAGCCTCAGAGTCTTCGAGCGTGGCGAGCGAAACTGCGAGCCCGGTTAGTGACAAGTCACCCCGAGAATCTACGGAGAACTCTAGGTTCCTGAATCTTACCTCTCAATCAGGGGCAAAGCTTTTGACACGACCTAGATGCCCGGTCGGGTCTACGTGCGGCACAACGCTACCAAAGGCGAAGATCTGTCCGGGGACGAAAGTGTCCATGTTGCGGACATCTTTGATCATGACAAGGCAAGACATCGATTCCTTGGGTGCTCACAGAGGAACTCTCAATGAAAGCACCAATGTCGGTGTCAAAACCGGCGGATCTCGAGTAGGGGGTCCCGAACTGTGAGACTAGAATTGATGGTAACAGGAGACGAAGGGGACAAGGTTTTACCCAGCTTCGGGCCCTCCTACAGAGGTAATACCCTACATCCTGCTTGATTGTATTGATGATATGGGGGTTACAAAGTTGATCTAACTTGAGATCGAATAGCTAACCCTAGATGAGTTGTTCTCCGGCTACAGCCTAAAACCCTTCAGCTTATATAGACGTCGAGGGTATCTAGGGTTTACACATGGTCGATTACACGCCGAAGAGATAAACATGCATATTCGCTACATTAAACGTGGAGGACAAGCCATGATTCCCGAAGCTTCCTTCTTGGAGACAGGGCCTTCGATCGATCCAATGTTCGATAAGCGGTCCATACAGTCCGGCCCATAAGAGATAGGTCGGCCTCCCGAGGACCCCTTAATACAGGACTCCTTCAGCGAGATCAAAGGACATCTCATAAGAATGACACATCAACGAACATGGATGTTGTGGCACTGGTTCTGGGCCTGAGATCGCTTGTCAAGGTCGAGGACCATGCGGAAGCGGTGCTGGTGCTTCTTGACAAGAATGCCGACGGCCTCAGGCTACCGGTGTTATGAAGCCTCTCACGGATACTTCGCTGGCATCTCGGAGGTCTTGAGGAAATCTATAGATTTTTTGCGCAGGTAAGACATGATTGATGATGATCAATCTAATTGATTGATTAACTCTTAGTCCGTCTCTTCCTCCTACTTCTCTATCCCGTACCCAGTCGAGCCTCGCAACCGTTTTAATGGAGTCCTCTTTCCGTGTTATTCTGTAGCCTATATGCAAACCTGAACTGACTCGCTTCGCATGCAGATTAACTATCATCCATGCAGATTGAAGCTTAATTAGATTAATTACAAGTAATTAATCCAATTAATCCGTTTCAATCTCACGTCGAGCCATGCTGTATGCATCTGCATTGTAGGACAGTGTTTTAACTAGCTAGCTAACTCAATGGAGAATCATGCAGCGAGATCAAAGGGCATCTCATCATAAGGACGCATCGACAAACGTAGTGATACCTCTCTGTCGTAACTATAATTTTTGATTGCTTCATTGCAATATTCTACAACTTTCTTATACTTATGGCAACATTTTATATTATTTTTGGCACTACCTTACTTACCCAATGCCTAGTGTCAGTTCATGTTTTTGTGTGTTTTTTGTTTCGCATAAATTCCATATCAAACAAAGTCCAAACGTGATAAAAATTTACGGAGATTTTTTTGGAACATATGTGAATTTTGGGAGTTGGAATCAATGTGAGACAATGCCTGAGGGCCCAACTGGACAATAGGGCATGCCCTGCACCCTGATGGCTTGTGAAAAGCTCTTAGTTTGGTTGAGGCTCTTTTTTGGGCGCAATATATTTTTGTTGTAAAAATCCCCTCAAAATTTCAGCTCGATCGGAGTTGCGAATCTTCATATATTTAAGAAATGGTGAAGGTGTGAGAAACCAGTCATGAAAATACGAGAGAAATAGAGAGAGATCCAATCTTGGAGGGGCTGCTGCCCTCCAGGAGCCATGGAGGCCATGGACTAGAGGGTAAACCCTCCTCCCACCTAGGTAGGAGGTCAAGGAAGAAGAGGAAGGAGGGGGAATATCCCCCTCTCTCCCGATGGCGCCAGAGCGTTGTGAGGGCAACCATCGCGACAATGATCTACACAAACAACTTCGCCGTCATCACCACCAACTCTCCCCCCCTCTATGCAGCAGTGTAAAACCTCTTTTCCCACTGTAATATGTACTTGAACATGGTTAATGCTATATATTATTATCCAATGATATGTGGCTATCCTATGATGTTTGAGTAGATTTCTTTTGTCCTATGGGTTGATTGATGATCGTGATTGGTTTGAGATGTATGTTCTATTTTGGTGTTGTCCTATGGTGCCCATCATGTCACGCAAGCGTGTGGGAGCCCGATGTAGGGTGTTGCAATATGTTTATGATTTTCTTATAGTAGGTGGCAAGAGTGACAAAAACTTACACCCAAGTAAGGGGATTGTTTACGTATGGGATAAAGGGGACTTGATGTGTTAATGCTATGGTTGGGTTTACCTTAATGAATTTCTAGTAGTTCCGGATGCATGCTAGAATTCCAACATAAGTGCATATGATCCAACTACGGAAAGTATGTTAGCGTATGTCTCTCCCTCATATAAAACTGCAACAATGATACCTAGTTATCGATTGCCTAGGGACAAATCTTTCTCTTGTGATACAAAAAGCCTTTATTAAACAATTTACATTATTTTTTATTTATTTAAAACAGCACCTAACTTTTATTCCCACGATCTTTATTACCTTGCAAACCTATCTATTACACATATTAAGTACTTCTAGTTTCTTTCCCGCAAAGTAGTTTCATACTTGTTCTAGTTTAAGTAAGCATTAGCGTGCGTAGAGTTGTATCGATCGTCGATAGAACTTGAGAGAACATTAATTCTACCTTTAGCTCCTCGTTGGGTTCGAAACTCTTACTTATCAAAAAAGGATCCAAACGATCCCCTACACTTGTGGGTAATCACATGGACATTGTGCCGCTCCTTCTCGGCCTGAGATCGCTTGTCGAGGTCAAGAACCATGCGGAAGCGGTGCTGGCAGTTCTTGACAAGCATGCCGACGGCCTCACGCCACCTGTGTTACGCACCCTCCGACGGATACTTCGTCGGCACCTCGAAGGTCTTGAGGAAATCTATGGATTTTTCGCGCAAGTAAGACATGATTGATGATGATAAATCTAATTGATTGATCAACTCTTTGTCTATGTCTTCCTCCTACTTCTCTATCCCGTTCTGAGTCGAGCCTCGCAAGCGTTTGAACGGAGTCCTCCTTCCATGTTATTATGTAGCCTGTATGCAAGCCTTAACCAACTCGCTTTGCATGCCAATTAACTGTCGTCCATCCAGATCGAAGATTAATTATATTAACTACCAATAATTAATCCGATTAATAGGTTTAAAGATCACGATGAGCCATCATGCATGCATCTACATTGCAATATAGTGTATTAACTAGCTAGCTAGCTCAATGGAGAATCATGTGGCGATATCAAAGGGCATCACATCAGAAGGACACATCGACGAACATGGAGCCTCCAGTTCTTCTTTCCTTTCGGTTGTCGTATGTTTTGTAACGGTCTATCACATAGAGCCTCCTGATCGACTCTAGCCTTAGGATTATCCTTCGACTTCCCCTCTATGCCGAGCAATGTACCAGAAAGGGCCTCCGTGATATTCTTTTCAGTGTGCATCAAGTCGATGTTGTGTGGGCAAAGGAGGTCTTTATAGTAAGGCAGATCCCACAAACATATCTTGTGAGTTGAGGCGTGTTCCGTATTATACCCTTTGAAATACCCTAGACGATTTGGATCCGGCTCGAGAGTATTTATCTGATCCAGGATCCATTGGCCTGTCAACGCAGGTGGTGCAATGTTTTTGAGAACTCTACCTTTGATGAAATTCTTCTTGTCTTTTCTCAACTTATGGTCAGGATCCAAGAACTCTCTATGCATGTCGAAGCAAGAAAACTTGCAACCCGCCCGCAGCCAACGGAACTCAAGAGTTGCCTTGCATATGGGGCATGGGAACCTTCTATGCACACACCAGCCAATGAATAGCGCATACGCCGGCAAGTCATGCGACGAGTACATGTACCACACATGCATTTTGAAGTTCTTTTTGGTAGCGGCGTCGTATGTATTGATCCCATTGTTCCAGGCTTCTTGCAATTCATCCTTAAGCGGCTACATGTACACATTCATATTCTTCCTTGGATATTTGGGCCCTGGAATTATCAACGTCAGGAAAATGTTCTTTTTTTCATAATCTCTTTGGGGGAGAGATTGAGTGGAATGACAAATACAGGCCAACAACTGTATGGTGATGCCGTCATACCATACACATTGAACCCATCCATGCTGATCGCCACTCGAGGATGCCTTGGATCTGCCGCTTTATCCTTATGTAATGCATCGAAGTGCTTTCATGCAAAAGCGTCTGAAGTGTGTCCCAACATTGGATTCCCATCTACATCTAGTTCTGTTCTTGTGCCCAATTTATGCCATGTCATCTGTCTGGCCGTCTCTTCGACCATTAAAAGATGTTGAAGTCTTGGTATGATTGGCAGATACTGAAGAACATTAATGGGGATTGGTCTGAATCTTCTCACCCATACCGTTGTCTACCAGAACATACCTGGAAGAATTGCAAATGGGGCAATAGTTCAAGGCCGCATACTGAAGCCTAAATAAGGCACATCCACTCTCACAGGTATCTATCTTCTCATAGGGCATCTTAAGCGCACGTAGGATTTTGTCCGACAGGTACAGGTTTGCTGGCAATACATGGCCTTTGGGTAGAAAGTGTCCAAATATTGTCATCATCGTGTCGTAGCATTCTCTGTCCAGGTTGAACTAAGCCTTCAGAGCCATTACTTGCCCGATGGCATCCAACTGACAAAGCTCAGTGTAGTCGTGGAGAGGACGTTTTGAAGACTCCAACATTTCATAGAAGTTCTTTGCAGATTCCTCCATCTCATTGTACGAATCCCGAGCATCATCAAAGTCTTGCACCATGTCTTCGATCCCGGTGCCATGCTCGTCGGTGCGACGACGAACCACCTCAGCTCTGGCACGTTGGGCAGACTCACCATGAAATGTCCAGACCATATAATTAGGCATAAAACCCCACTTCTGCAAGTGTTTGATCATTTCAAACTCTGACTTCTTAAAGTTGTCGCAATGGACACAGGGGCACCAGGTTATTTTCTGTCCATTTGCAAATGCGACTCTAACAAACTCCTTGTTTTTTGTTATCCATTCACGGGTCATGTCTTTCTGACTAGTGTGACCGGTGTACATCCACCCACGATTACTCATCTTGCCTAGCTACTGGACACACAAAAAATATATACATAATTCAGCAAACCATATCATCAGTTAATAGAGTTTGTCAGTTTTATTACGTCGATGCAACCTAGATGCTAGTAGGTAAAGATAGGTCCTAATCCCACCCGAGTATGTGTATTTTGGGTTCGTTCTCCCATGCTTTGCTCCGGATCTGACGCACAATTTCGGCAGCACCTCCCCGTTGTTCTCTTGATACACGTCTCGGCAATAAGTAGAGAGGATGTGTACCCGGAGAACAACAGGGAGGCACTGACAAAATTCTGCATCGGATCCAGAGCAGAGCATATGGGAAAACGAACCCAATCTACACATACTCGGGCTGTCCATGGATAACGTTGGACAATTCGAAAGAATCATGGTTATAAATATGCTAATGAATGCATATTTATAGATGTAACCCTTTCGAACGGGAGACGCATAGTGGTCACGCATACTGATGATTGAAGACACCTATAGCTAGCAAGTTTCATCGGCACAAAGACCAGAACAGAGGAAATGAAGGTGGGAGGAGATGTCATTTGTGCTCACCCACGAACGTAGGAGCGGAGCTCGTCGAACGCATGAGGAGGTCATCGAATAGCAGACCCATGTAGCGACGAAACAACTGCACATTTAAATCCACCTGATCAACATAAATATGATGTTTTGTATAACAAAATTGAAAAATATATGACCTAACTCGTAATTCACAAATATATGACCCATGTCGTGTCGGGGTTGGGGTGTCGGAGGTGTCGTGTCGGGGTCGGGGTGTCGGGGGTGTCGTGTCGGGGTCGGGGTGTCGGGGGTGTCGTGTCGGGGTAGGGGTGTTGTGTCGTGGTCGGGGGTGCCGTGTCGGGGTG
The DNA here is from genome assembly GCA_022496015.1 of Hordeum marinum. Taxonomy (NCBI): domain Eukaryota; kingdom Viridiplantae; phylum Streptophyta; class Magnoliopsida; order Poales; family Poaceae; genus Hordeum; species Hordeum marinum. Next base: position 539,253,745 of record CM039673.1, on the reverse strand, counting down.
TTGGGGTGTCATGTCGGCGGTCGGGGTGTCGTGTCGGGGTCGGGGTGTCGGGGGTGTCGTGTCAGGGTCGGGGTGTTGGGGGTGTTGTGTCGGGGTAGGGGTGTTGTGTCAGAGTCGGGGGTGCCGTGTCGGGCTGTGGGGGTGTCGTGTCGGGGGTCGGGATGTCGGGGGTGTCGTGTCGGGGTCGATCCTCAACTCCTTTTTCCCTCGATCCGCGACCACCGACAATATAAATAAACCTAAACTAAATCTAGGGTTGTCGGGGTGTCGAGGGTGTCGACGTTGTCGGGGGTGTTGTGTCGGGGTCGGGGTGTCAGGGGTGTCGGGGTAGGGGTAGGGGTGCTATGTGGTGGTCGGGGGTGCCGTGTCGGGGTGTTCGGGTGTCGTGTCGGGGGTCGGGGTGTCGTGTCGGGATTAGGGGTCGTGGTGTCGGGGTGCCGTGTAGGGGGTCGGGGGTCAGGGTCTCGTGTCGGGGTCAGGGTATCGGGGGTGTCGTCTCGGGGTTGGGGTGTCAGGGGTGTCGTGTCGGGGTAGGGGTGCTGTGTCGGGGTCGGGGTGCCATGTCGGGGTGTCGTGTCGGGGGTCGGGGTGTTGGTGGTGTCGTGTCGGGGTCGACCCTCAACTCCTTTCCCTCTCGATCCTCGACCCCCGACAATCTAAATAAACCTAAACTAAATCTAAAAAAACAAAAAAAACTAAAAAAAAACTCACCTTAGGGTTTAGGCGACGATGCGGCTCCGACGACGGGGCAGGGAGGGGCGGGCTCCGGTGGGCGGGGCTGGACGGTAGCAGCGGGGGCTCCGAGGGTGGCATGGGGGGCGGCGAGGCGGGCTCCGAGGGGCGGGGCTGACCGCCGGCGGCGGGGGCTCCGGGGGGTAGCGCGGGGCGGCGGCGGCTCGGGCATGGGGGACGGCGCGGGTGAGGTGAGGGGAGAGATAGAAGGAAGAGAGAGGGGTGGGGCGTGGGGGGTTAGGTAGGTTAATCTCTTTGTCATGTGCTAGTAGACGGCAAAGAGACTAGCTAGTGTGGTGAGGCTCGGGGGAACATACGTTACTTCTTTGCCGTCTGCTAGCAGACGGCAAAGAAAGTGTCTGTTAGCTGATATCCATTAGTGGGCCACCCTTCCTCTTTGTCGTCTACTAGCTAACGGCAAAGCTCCTTTGCCATCTGCCAGCAGACGGCAAAGAACTGGCTGATGGCAAAGAGCTTCTTTGCCATCAGCCGGTTCTTTGCCATCTGTTTTCTGGAAACGGATGGCAAAGAGCTTCTTTGACGTCCGCCAGCTGACGGCAAAGAACCGGCAGACGGCAAATTTGATGTTTCCAGTAGTGGATACAAGTAATTAATCTGATTAATCAGTTTCTACATCAGGTCGAGCCATGATGCATGCATCTGCGTTGCAGGGCAGTGGATCAACTAGCTACCTAGCTCGATGGAGAATCATCCGGCGAGATCAAGGGCTTCCCATCAGATGGATAGATCGATGAACATAGATGTTACAACACTACATCTCGAGCTGAGAACGCTTGTCGAGGTTAAGGACCATGCCTGTTATGACACTGCATCTCAACCTGAGATCGCTTGTTGAGGTTGAGGACCATGCGGAAGCGGTGCCGGCGGTTCTTGACAAGCGTGCTGACAGCCTCACGCCACTGGGGTTACGCGTCCTCCGACAAATACATGGCCGATTTAAAGGTCTTGAGGAAGTCTGTGGTTTTTTTAGGTAAAACATGGTTTATGATGATCAATCTAATTTATTGATTAACTCTTTGTCCGCCTCTTCCTCCTACTTCTGTATCCTGTTCCGAGTCGAGCATAGCAAGCGTTTGAACCGAGTCTTCTTTCCGTCTTATTTTGTATTTTGTATGCAAGCCTCAACTGACTTGCTTCACATGTCGATTAATTTTCATCCATGCAGATCGAAAATTAATTACATTAATTACAACTAATTAATTTGATTAATCAATTTGTACATCAGGTCAAGCCATGATGCATGCATCTGTGTTGCAGGGCAGTGGATCAACTAGCTAACTAGCTCGGCGGAGTATCATCCGGTGAAATCAAGGCCTTCCCATCAGATGTATACATCGTCGAACATGGATGTTACGGCGCTCCATCTCGACTTGATATTGCTTATTGAGGTCGAGGACCATGCGGAAGCAATGCTGGCGGTTCTTGACAAGCATGCCATGTCGTCATGCCACCAGTTTTACGTGTCCTCCAATGGATACTTCACCGGCACCTCGAAGGTTGATACATCTCCAACGTATCTATAATTTATGAAGTATTCATGCCATGTTTACAATAATTCTATATGATTTTAGTATGATTTTATTAGAACTAACCTGGACTGATGCTGTTTTCAGCAGAACTACCATGGTGTCGTTTTTGTGTAGAAATAAAAGTTCTCGGAATGGGCTGAAAATTTACGGAGAATATTTTCGGAAAATACAAAAAATACTGGAGCAAAAGGATACGGGAGAGGAGTCCCGTGGCAGCCACAAGCCACTAGGGCGTGGCCCCCTGTAGGGCGCGCCCCCTGGCATGTGGGCCCCTCGGGAGTCCCTTGACGTGATTCCAACGCCAAGTACTCCTATAAATCCAGTAACTCCTAGAAAGAAACCTAGATCAGGAGTTCCGCCACCGCAAGCCTCTGTAGCCACGAAAAACCAATCAGGAGCCCGTTCTGGCACCCTGCCGGAGGTGGAAACCATCACCGGAGGCCATCTTCATCATCTCGGCGGTCTCCATGATGAGGAGGGAGTAGTTCACCCTCAGGGCTGAGGGTATGTACCAATAGATATGTGTTTGATCTCTCTCTCTCTCTCTCGTGTTCTTGAGATGACATGATCTTGATGTACTGCAAGCTTTATTAATATAGATGAATCATATGGAGTTTTATTTTCTCTACCTTCTTGTGATGAATTGCGTTTTCCCTTTAAAGTTTTCTTATCAAATTGAGTCTTGCGATGGGATATCCATGGTGACAATGGGATGTTCTATAGATCCACTTGATGTATGTTTTGGTGATCAACTTGTAGGTTCTGTGACATTGGGAATCTATGCATAGGGTATGGCACATGTTTTCGTCTTGACTCTCCGGTAGAAACTTTGGGGCACTCTTTGAAGTTCTTTGTGTTGGATTGAACATGATGAATCTGAAATTGTGTGATGCATATTGTATAATCAAGCCCATGGATACTCGTGGTGACATTGGAGTATCTAGGTGACATTAGGGTTTTGGTTGATATGTATCTTAAGGTGTTATATAAGTATGAACTCTAGGGCTGTTCGTGACACTTATAGGGATAGCTCATACGATTGATCGGAAAATATAACTTTGAGGTGGTTTCTGTTGGGGAACGTTGCATGAGAAACAAAAGTTGTCCTACGCACACGCAAGATCTATCCATGGTGATGAGCATCTAAGAGAGGGAGAGTGGATCTACATACCCTTGTAGATCGCTAAGCGGGAAGCGTTAAGAAACGCGGTTGGTGTAGTCGAACATCTTCGTGATCCAAATCGCTGAGCATCCCGCGATCTCATCACAATCTGTCCTGTGATCCAATCACGATCCGTCCCGCGAACTCATCACGACCTGTCCCGCGATCTCATCACGATCCATCTCGTGATCTTGATCACGGTTCTTCCGATCTAGCGCTGAACGGACGGCACCTCCGCGTTCAGCACACGTATAGCCCGATGACGATCTCCGCCTTCTTGATCCATCAAGAGGGAGCAGAGAGGTAGATGAGTTCTCCAGCAGCGCGACGGCGTTGCGGCGATGGTGGTGGAGCTATTCCAGTAGGGCTTCGCCTAAGCACCGCTGAAAACCGATCTAGAGGAGAAACTACGATCTAGAGGAGAGGTAGCACGTGGCTATTACAGTTATCTTTTTCCTCTAAATCCTCTATTATATATGAGGGAGGAAGGGGAGGAGGAAGCCTCAAACCCTCAAGGTTTGGTCGAAATTGGAGGTGGAGGAGTCCTACTCCAATCCTATTAGGAGTAGGATTCCTCCTTTCTACTTGGAAACTCTTTCCACCTCTCCACCTTTGGATTTTTTTCCTTCTCAAACCACTCCAGCCACATGGGCCCTTAGAGGAGACTTCGTCCAGCCCACTAGGGGCTGGTTTACCTCCTCCCACAGCACATGTAGCCTCTTGGGTCTAAATACCTCTCTCCATGGTCCCTCGGTACACTACCGACACTCCCGGTACACTACCGATGAGCCCGAAACTTTTCCGGCGACCAAAACAGGACTTCCTATATATCAATATTTACCTCCGGACCATTCGAGAGCTCCTCGTGATGTCTCGGATCTCATCCGGGACTCCGAACAACCTTCGGTCACGACCATACATAACTCTATACTACCGAAATGTCACCAAACCTTAAGTGTGCAGACCCTACGGGTTCGAGAACTGTGTAGACATGACCGAGACACCTCTACGGTCAATAACCAATAGCGGGACCTGGATGCCCATAACGGTTCCTACATATTCTACGAAGATCTTTATCGGTCGAACCTCTGTGTCAAGGATTCAGTTAATCCCGTATGATGTTCCCTTTGTTCTTTGGTATGTTACTTGCCCGAGATTCGATCGTCGGTATCTCCATACCTAGTTCAACCTCGTTACCGGCAAGTCTCTTTACTCGTTTCGTAATACAAGATTCCGTGACTAACACTTAGTCACATTTCTTGCAAGGCTTATTGTGCTGTTGTATTACCTAGTGGGACCTAAGATACCTCTTCGTCACACGGAGTAACAAATCCCAGTCTTGATCCATGCCAACCCAACAGACACCCTTGGAGATACCTGTAGAGCACCTTTATAGTCACCCAGTTATGTTGCGACGTTTGATACACATAAGGTACTCCTCCGGTGTCAGTGAGTTGCATGATCTCATGGTCATAGGAACAAATACTTGACATGTAGAAAGCGGTAGCAATAAACTCACACAATCATATGCTACGTTTGTAGTTTGGGTCTTGTCCATCACATCATTCTCCTAATGATGTGATCCCGTTATCAAATGACATCTCATGTCCATGACTAGGAAACCATAGCCATCTTTGATCAACGAGCTAGTCTATTAGAGGCATACTAGGGACATGGTGTTGTCTATGTATCCACACATGTATCTGAGTTTTCGATCAACACAATTATAGCATGGATAATAAACAATTATCATGAACAAGGAAATATCATAATAACCAATTTATTATTGCCTCTAGGGCATATTTCCAACAGTTTCGTACCCTACAATAATTTCTTTGTTTGTTCTCCGCTATTTGTGACTTTGTAGTGATCTCTTTGTCGCACGTGAGGGGTTTACATATGATTCGACCATGTCAATATTGTTGAGAGAACTTGCAATAGTGAAAGTATGAACCCTATGCCTTGTTTCTAAGCATTGCAATACCGTTTTTGCTCACTTTTTTTACTTGCTACCTTGATGTTTTGATATTTTCAGATTACAAAAACCTACATCTACCATCCATATTACACTTGTATCACCATCTCTTCACCAAACTAGTGCACATATACAATTTACCATTGTATTAGGTGTGTTGGGGACACAACAGACTCTATGTTATTTGGTTGCAGGTTTGTTTGAGAGAGACCATCTTCATCCTATTCCTTCCATGGATTGACAAACCTTAGGTCATCCACTTGAGGGAAATTTGCTACTGTTCTACAAAACTCGGCGCTTGGAGGCCCGACACGAGTCTATAAGAAGAAGGTTGCGTAGTAGACATCAAGCTCTTTTCTGGCGCCGTTACCGGGGAGGTGAGTGCTTGAAGGTATATATTTATATCTTAAAATATAATCTTTTAGTTTCTTGGTTTTCACTAGTTTAGTTTTATAAAAGAAAACTACAAAAAAATGGAGTTTAGGTTGCATCAATTGTTTCGTCTCTTTAATGTCTTTCGTGAAAATGATGGTTTGGAAAATTGTGCTCAATTGGTAGAGGAAGAATTTATGAAAATACTTGATGAGAATTCCTTGAATGATGAGCATGATTGCAATATTGCTTGTATGAATTCTCTGAATTTCCATGATGCTAATGAAGATGATATTTTTAGTCCCCCAAGTTTTGATGAGCAAATTTGTTATGATAATGACATGCCTACTATCTATGATGATTATGATGATGACATGTATGTTATAAATAGTGATAGTAACCATGAAACTTTTCATCATGATTCTAATAGTCAAAGTGGTTATGTCAATCAAGTATCTCATGATAGTTATTTTGTTGAGTTTGCTACCACTATTATGAATGAGAAGAAAATTGCTTATGTGGAGAGTGACAAATTTTCTATGCTTGTGGATCATGAAGATGATGCTTTATGTGATATTTATATTTTTGAATTCCTTCATGATGCTACTAAAATTATTATGAGGGAGGAACTTATGCTTGTAGGAATTGCAATAATACCAAGTTTCCTCTCTCTGTGTTGAAATTTTTGAAGATATTCTTGTTTTGCCTTCCTATGCAAGTTGATTCTTGTTCTCATGAATTGTTTGATCATGAAATCCCTATGCATAGGAAGTGGGTTAGACTTAAATGTGCTTTTCATGTGATTCATGATGCTCTTTTGCATGTCTCAAATATTATTTCCTATGCGAGCATCATTGAAATCATTATGCCTAGCTAGGGGCGTTAAACAATAGCGCTTGTTGGGAGGCAACCCAATTTTATTTTTGTTTTTTTTGTTTTGTTTCTGTTCTTGAATAAATTAAACATTGTTACCTATGTATTAATTCTGTTTTAGTGATTTAATTAGTGTTTGTGCCAAGTAAGACCTTTGGGATGGTCTACAATGATAGTTGATTTGATCTTGCTGAAAAACAGAAACTTTGACGCCCAGTCCAGGAATTCTATAAATTCACACAAGCGTCGATTGGATCTGAAATTTTTACACAAGACTTATATAAGAATTTCCCAGATTTTACTAAGTTTACAGAATTTCTAGAGACAGGGAAGTACGGCTATACTACAGATCATCAAAGACTGTTCTGTTTTTGACAGATTCTATTTTGTATGCATTGTTTGCTTGTTTTAGTGTTTCCATAGCTTATATTTAGTGGTATATATTATGTAAATAATATAATACAGTATTTATAATGTGTTAACATCTATTAATCTTGTCTTGAAAGTACCAAAATGAACGGTTTATCTTTATTACACTAACCCTTCTCACGAAGTTCAGTTAAGTTTTGTGTGATCAAAGTTTTCAAGTTTTGGGTGAGACGCCGATATGAGGAGAATAAGGAGTGACAAGAACCTAAGCTTGGGGATTCCCAAGGCACCCCCAAGTTAATATTTAAGGAAGACTCAGGCTTCTAAGCTTGGGGATGCCCCGGAAGGCATCCTCTCTCTTGTCTTCAACATTATCGGTATATCTTACTTAGAGCTATATTTTTATTCATCGCATAATATGTGTTTTGCTTGGAGAGTCATTATATTTTGTTATTTTATGTTAGGTGTTATTTATAATCTTTTTTTTCAATAAAAAAAAGTTCCAAGAATTGCCTTTAGGATGCCTTTATGGTGGTTTCATACCCTACAACAATTTCTTTGTTTGTTCTTCGCTATTTGTGACTTTGGAGTGAAATCTTTGTCGCGCGTGAGGGATTTACATATGATTCAACTACGTAGGTATTGTTGAGAGAACTTGCACTAGTTAAAGTATGAACCGTAAGCCTTGTTTCTAAGCATTGCAATACCGTTTTTGCTCACTTTTGTTACTTGCTACCTTGATGTTTTATATTTTTGGATTACAAAAACCTATATCTACCATCCATATTACACTTGTATCACCATCTCTTTGCCGAACTAGTGCACCTATACAATTTACCGTTGCATTGGGTGTGTTGGGGACACAAGAGACTCTATATTATTTGGTTGCAGGATTGTTTGAGAGGCACCATCTTCATCCTATGCCTCCCACGGATTGATAAACCTTAGGTCATCCACTTGAGGGAAATTTTCTACTATCCTACAAAACTCTGTGCTTAGAGGCCCAACACTAGTCTACAAGAAGAAGGTTGCGTAGTAGACATCAAAGGTCTTAAGGAAATCTATGGATTTTTCATGCAGGAAAGACATAATTAATGATGATCAGTATAATTGATTGATCAAATCTTTTTCCTTCTCTTCCCCCACCTATTTATCCTATTCCAAATCAAGCCTAGAAAGTGTTTGAACGGAGTCATATTTCTATGTTACTCTGTTGTCTGCATGCAAGCCTCAACTGACTCGCTTCGTATCCCGATTAACTTTGTCCATCCAGATTGAAAATTTATTAGATTAATTACAAACAATTAATCTGATTAATCGGTTTCAAGATCTAGTCGAGCCATGGTGTATGCATGTGCGTTGCAGGATGGTGGATTAACTAGCTAGCTTGCTCAATGGGCAATCATGCGACGAGATCAAAGGGCATCTCATCAGAAGGACACATCGACGAATATGGATGTTGTGGTGCTGCTTCTCGGCCTGAGATCGCTTGTCGATGTTGAGGACCATGTGGAAGCGGTGCCGGCGGTTCTTGACAAGCATGACGACGGACTTATGCCACCGGTGTTACGCGTCCTCAGATGGATACTTTGCCAGCACGTCCAAGGTCTTGAGGAAATGTATTGATTTTTCACGCAGGTAAGACATGATTGATTTTGATCAATCTAATTGATTGATCAACTCTTTTGCCATCTCTTCCTCCTACTTCTCTATCCCGTTCCAAGTCGAGCCTCGCAAGCGTTTGAACGGAGTCCTCTTTCCGTGTTATTTCATAGCCTTTATGCAAGTATCAACCCACTAGCTTTGCATGCCGATATTCTATCATCCATGTAGATCGAAGATTAATTACAACTAATTAATCTGATTAATAGGTTTCAAGATCATGTCGAGCCTTGATGCATGCATCTGTGTTGCAGGACAGTGGATTAACTAGCTAGCTAGCTCAATGTACAATCATGCGGCAAGATTAAAGGTCATCTCATTAGAAGGACACATTGATGAACGTGGATGTTGTGGTGATGCTTCTCGGCCTGAGATTGTTTGTCAAGGTCGAGGACGATGCAGAAGCGATGCCGGTGGTTCTTGACAAGTGGGCCGACGGCCTCACGCCACCGGTGTTACGCGTCCTCCGAGGAATACTTTCCGACACCTCGAAGGTCTTTAGAAAATCTATAGATTTTCATGTAGGCAAGACATGATTGATGATGATCAATCTAATTGATTTATAAACTCTTTGTATGTCTCTTCCTCCTACTTATATATCCCGTTCCGAGTCGAGCCTAGAAAGCATTTGAATGGAGTCCTCTTTCCTTGCTATTCCGTAGCCTGTATCCAAGCCTCAACCAACTCGCTTGGCATGCCGAATAACTGTCATCCATCTAGATCGAAGATTAATTAGATTAATTACAACTAATTAATATGATTAATCAGTTTCTACACCAGGTCAAACCATGATGCATGCATCTGCGTTGCAAGGCAGTGGATCAACTAGCTAACTAGCTTGGTGGAGAATCATCCAGCGAGATCAAGGGCTTCCCATCAGATGGATAGATCGATGCACATGGATCATACAACATTGCATCAGATGGATAGATGGCTTGTTGAGGTCAAGGACCACACGGAAGCAGTGCCGACGGTTCTTGACAAGCGTGCCAACGACCTGGCGCCACCAGTGTTATGCGTCCTCCGATAGATACTTCGCCAGCTTCAAGGTCTTGAGGAAATCTAAGGATTATTTATGAAAGACATGATTGTTGATGATAAATCTAATTTATTTATCAACTATTTGTCCGTCTCTTTCTCCTACTTCTCTATCTCGTTCCAAGTCGAGCTTAGCAAGCGTTTGAACGGAGTCCTCTTTCTATGTTATTCTGTAGCCTATATGCAAGCCTACACTGACCCCTTTCCCATGTCGATTAACTATGTCCATGCATATAGAATATTGATTACATTAATTACAACTGATTAATCTGATTAATCAGTTTCTACATCAGGTTGAGCCATGATGCATATATCTGCGTTGCAGGGTAGTTGATTAACTAGCTAACTAGCTCAACGGAGTATCATCTAGAGAGATCATGGGCTTCCCATTAGATGGAGAGATCGTCGAACATGGATGTTACAGTGCTACATCTCAACCTGAGATCACTTGTTGAGGTCAAGTACCATGCGGAAGCAATGCTGGCAGTTCTTGACAAGCATGCCGACGTCCTCATGCTATCGGTGTTACACGTCCTCCGACGGATACTTTGCTGGCACCTCGAAGGTCTTGAGGAAATCTATGGATTTTTAGCAGAGGTAAGACATGATTGATGATGATCAATATAATTGATTGATCAACTCTTTGTCCATGTTTTCCTCCTACATCTCTATCCCGTTTTGAGTCAAACCTTGCAAGCGTTTGAACGGAGTCCTCTCTCCGTGTTATTATGGAGCCTGTATGCAAGCCTCAACTGACTCGCTTCGCATGTCGGTTAACTATCATCCATGCAAATCAAAAACTAATTATATTAATTACAACTAATTAATCCGATTAATCGGTTTCAAGATAAGGACGAGCTATAATGCATGCATCTGCGTTGCAGGACAGTGGATTAACTAACTAGCTAGCTCAATGGAGAATCATGCCGCGAGATCAAAGGGCATCTCATCAGAAGGACACATCGATGAACCAGGATGTTGTGGCACTGCTTCTCAGCCTGAGATCGCTTGTCGAGGTCGAGGACCATGCGGAAGCAATACCGTCGGTTCTTGACAAGTGGGCCAATGGCGTCATGCCACCGCTGTTATGCGTCCTCCGACGGATACTTCGTCGGCACCTCGAAGGTCTTGAGAAAATATATAGCTTTTTCGCGTAGGTAAGACAGGATTGATGGCGATCAATCTAATGGATTGATCAACTCTTGGTCCGTCTCTTCCTCCTACTTCTCTATCCCGTTCTGAGTCGACCCTAGCAAGCATTTGAACGGAGTCCTCTTTCCATGTTATTCTGTAGCCTGTATGCAAGCCTCCACCGACCTGCTTGGCATGCCGAATAATTGTCGTCCATGCAGATCGAAGATTAATTAGATTAATTACAACTAATTAATCTGATTAATCATTTTCTACATCAAGTCGAGCCATGGTGCATGCATCTGCGTTGTAGTACAGTAGATCAACTAGCTAACTAGCTTGACGAAGAAACATCCGACGAGATCAAGGGCTTCCCATCAGATGGATAGATCAATGCACATGGATGTGACAAACCTACATCTCAACCTGAGATCACTTATTGAGGTCGAGGACCATGCGGAAGCGGTGCCGACGGTTCTTGACAAGCGTGCCTACGGCCTCATGCCACCGCTATTGTGCGTCCTCTGATAGATACTTCGCCGGCTTAATGGTCTTGAGGAAATCTACGGATTATTTAGGTAATACATGATTGTTGATGATCAATCTAATTTACTGATCAACTCTTTGTCCATCTCTTCCTCCTACTTCTCAATCCCGTTTCGAGTCAAGCCTGGCAAGCGTTTGAACGGAGTCCTCTTTCTGAGTCATTTTGTAGCATGTATACAAGCCTCAAGGACCCCCTTCACATGTAGATTAATAGTCATCCTTGCATATCGAAGATTATTTATAGTAGTTACAACTAATTAATCTGATTAATCACTTTCTACATCAGGTCGAGCCATGGTGCATGCATCCGCTTTGCAGGACAGTCGATCTACTAGCTAACTAGCTCGACGGAGTATCATCCGGAGAGATAAAGGGCTTCCCATCAGATGGAGAGATCATCGAACATGGATGTTACAATGCTACATATCGACCTGAGATTGCTTGTTGAGGTCAAGGACCATGCGGAAGCAATGTTGCGGTTCTTCACAAGCGTGTCGACGTCCTCACGCTACCGGTGTTACGCATCCTATGACGGATACTTCGCCGGCACCTCGAAGGTCTTGAGGAAATCTATGGATTTTTCGCGGAGGTGAGACATGATTGATGATAATCAATCTAATTGATTGATCAACTCTTTGTCTGTGTATTCCTCCTACATCTCTATCCCATTCTGAGTCGAACCTCGCAAGCGTTTGAACGGAGTCCTTTTTCCGTGTTATTCTGGAGCATGTCTGCAAGCCTCAACCGACTCGCTTCGCATGCCGATAAACTATCGTCCATGCAAACCGAAGATTAATTAGATTAATTACAAGTAATTAATCCGATTAATCAGTTTCAAGATTACGACGAGCCATGATGCATGCATCTGCAACGTCTGCGTTGCAGGACAGTGGATTAACTAACTAGCTAGCTCGATGGAGAATCATGTGGAGAGATCAAAGGGCATCTCATCAGAAGGACACGTCGACAAATGTGGATGTTGTGGCTTTACTTCTCGGTCTGAGATCGCTTGTTGAGGTTGAGGACCATGCGGAAGTGGTGCCGACGGTTATTGACAAGCGTGCCGACGGCCTTTTTAGCCACTCGTGTTACGCGTCCTCCGACGGATACTTCGTCGGCACCTCGAAGGTCTTGAGGAAATCTATAGATTTTTCGCGTAGGTAAGACATGATTGATGATGATCAATCTAATTGATTGATCAAATCTTTGTCTGTATCTTCCTCCTACTTCTCTATCCCGTTCTGAGTCGAGCTTCGCAAGCGTTTGAACAGAGTCCTCTTTTCGTGGTATTTTGTAGTATGTATGCATGCATCAACCAACTCGCTTCGCATGCCGATTAAATATTGTCCATGCAGATAAAAGATTAAATAGATTAATTACAGCGAATTAATCTGATTAATCGGTTTCAAGATCACGTCGATCCATAATGCATGCATTTGCGTTGCGGGATGGCAGATTAACTAGCTAGCTGGCATGAAGAATCATGCGGCGACATCAAAGGGCATCTCATTAGAAGGACACATCGACGAACATGAATGTTGTGGCGCTGCTTCTCGGCCAGAGATCACTTATCAAGGTCGAGGACCATGCAGAAGCGATGTGATCGGTTCTTGACAAGCGGGCTGGTGGTCTCATGCCACCGGTGTTACGCGTCCTCCGACGGATACTTCGCCGGCACCTCGAAGGTCTTGAGGAAATCTATAGATTTTTCGCGTAGGTAAGACATGATTGATGATGATCAATCTAATTGATTGATCAACTCTTTGTCGGTCTCTTCTTCCTACTTCTCTATCCCGTTCCGAGTCAAACCTAGCAAGCATTTGAACGGAGTCATCTTTCCATGTTATTCTGTAGCTTGTATGCAAGCCCCAACTGGCCCGCTTGGCATGCCAAATCACCGTCGTCCATGCAGGTCTAAGATTAATTAGATTAATTACAACTAATTAATCTTACTAAATAGTTTCTACATCAGGTCGAGCCATGATGCATGCATTTGCGTTGCAGGGCAGTGGATCAACTAGCTAATTAGCTCGACAGAGAATCATCCGGCGAGATCAAGGGCTTCCCATCAGATGGATAGATCAATGCATGTGGATGTTACAACACTGCATCTTAACCTGATATCGCTTGTTGAGGTCGAGGACCATGTGGAAGTAGTGTCGACGGTTCTTGACAAGCGTGTCGATGGCCTCACGCCACCGGTGTGATGCTTCCTCCGACAAATACTTCGCCGGCTTAAAGGTCTTGAGGAAATCTACAAATTATTTAGGTGAGACATGATTGTGTATGATCAATCTAATTTATTGATCAACTCTTTGTCCATCTCTTCCTCCTACTTTTCTGTCCCGTTCCGAGTCGAGCCTAGCAAGCGTTTGAACATCCGTGTTATTATGTAGGTTGTATGCAAGCGTCAACCGACCCGCTTCGCATGTCGATTAACTATGTCCATGCATATCGAAGATTAATTACATTAATTACAACTAATTAATCTAATTAATCAGTTTCTACATCAGGTCGAGCCATGCTGCATGCATTTGCATTGCAGGATAGTCGATCAACTAGCTAACTAGCTCGGCGGAGTATCATCCGGAGAGATCTTGGGCTTCCTATGAGATGGATAGACCATTGAACATGGATGTTATGGTGCTGCATCTCGACATGAGATCGCTTGTTGAGGTCAAGGACCATGCGGAAGCAATGCTGGTGGTTCTTCACAAGCGTGTCGACGTCCTCACGCTACCGGCGTTACACGTCCTCCGACAGATACTTCGTCGGCACCTCGAAGGTCTTGAGGAAATCTATGGATTTTCGTGGAGGTAAGACATGATTGGTGATGATCAATCTAATTGATTGATCAACTCTCCATCCGTGTCTTGCTCCTACATCTCTATCCTGTTCTGAGTCGAACCTCACAAGCGTTTGAACGGAGTCCTCTTTCCGTGTTATTCTGGAGTCTATATGCAAGCCTCAACCGACTCGCTTTGCATGCCGATTAACTATCGTCCATGTGAGTCAAATATTAATAAGATTAATTACAACTAATCAATCTGATTAATTGGTTTCAAGATCACGACTACCCCTGATGCATGCATCTATGTTGTAGGACAGTGGATTAACTAACTAGCTAGCTCAATGGAGAATCATGCGGCGAGATCAAAGGGCATCTCACCAGAAGGACACATCGACGTACGTGGATGTTGTGGTGCTGCTTCTTAGCCTGAGATCGCTTGTCGAAGTCGAGGACCATGCGGACACGGTATCGATGGTTATTGATAAGCATGCCGACGGCCTTATGCCACCGGGGTTACGCGTCCTCCGACGGATACTTCGCCGGCATCTCAAAGGTCTTGAGGAAATCCATAGATTTTTCACGCATGTAACACATGATTGATGATGATCAATCTAATTTATTGATGAACTCTTTCTTCGTCTCTTCCTCCTACTTCTCTATCCTGCTCCAAGTCGAGCCTCGCAAGCATTTGAACAGAGTCCTCTTTTGGTGTTATTTTGTAGCCTGTATGCAAGCATCAACTAACTCGCTTTGCATGCCGGTTAACTGTCGCCGATGCACATTGAAGGTTAATTAGATTAATTAAAACTAATTAATTTTATTAATCGGTCTCAAGATCATTGTCGGTGTAGAAACCGGCGGATCTTGGGTAGGGGGGTCTCAAACTGTGAGACTAGGATCAACGGTAATAGGAGACGAAGGGGACACAAGTTTACCCAGGTTCGGGCCCTCCTATGAAGGTAATATCCTACGTATTGGTTGATTGTATTGGTGGTGTAAGAGGTTACAGAGTTGATCTACCTCGAGATCGTATGTCTAACCATAGATGGGTTGTCCTTCCTCTAAACCCTAAAACCCTCCGACTTATATAGATGCCGAGGAGGCCTAGGGTTTACACATGGTCGGTTACATGCCGAAGAGATAAACATGCCTATTTACTATATCAGACGTGGAGCGCAAGTCATGGTCCTCGAAGCTTCCATCCTGGTAACTAGGCCTTCAGGTCATCTGGTGTTCGGCGAGTGGCCCATACAGTCCGGCCCGTACACAACAGGTCGGCTATCCGAGGACCCCCTAATATAGGACTCCCTCAATCATGGCGATCCATGATGCATGCATTTGCATTGCAGGATAGCGGATTAAGTAGGTAGCTAGCTCAATTGAGAATCATGCGGCGAGAACAAAGGGCATCTCATTAGAAGGACAGATCGACGAACGTGGATGTTGTGGCGCTGCTTCTCGGTCAGAGATCGCTTGTCAAGGTCGAGGACCATGTGTAAGTGATGTCGTGCGTTCTTGACAAGTGGGTTAACGGCCTCATTCCACCGGTGTTACGCGTCCTCCGACGGATACTTCGCCGGCACCTCGAAGGTCTTGAGGAAATCTATAGATTTTCACATAGGTAAGACATGATTGATGATGATCAATCTAATTGATTGATCAACTCTTTGTCCGTCTCTTCCTCCTACTTCTCTATCCCGTTCTGAGTCAAGCCTAGCAAGCATTTGGACAAAGTTCTCTTTCCGTGTTATTCTGTAGCCTGTATGCAAGCCTCAACCGACCCGCTTGACATGTTGATTAACTGTCATCCATCCAGATCGAAGATTAATTAGATTAATTACAAATAATTAATCTGATTATTAAGTTTCTACATTAGGTCGACCATGATGCATGCATCTACGTTGTAGGGAAGTGGATCAACTAGCTAACTAGCTCAACGAAGAATCATCCAGCGAGATCAAGGGATTCCCATCAGATGGATAGATCGATGCACATGGATTTTAAGGCACTGCATCTCAACCTGAGATCGCTTGTTGAGGTCGAGGACCATGCGGAAGCGGTGCCGACGGTTCTTGACAAGCGGTGCCGACGGCCTCATGCCACCGGTGTTATGCGTCCTCCGACGGATACTTCCCCGGCTTAAAGGTCTTGAGGAAATCTACGAATTATTTAGGTAAGAAATGATTGTTGATGATCAATCTAATTTATTGATCAACTCTTTGTCCATCTTTTCCTCCTACTTCTCTATCCCGTTCTGAGTCGAGCCTAGCAAGCGTTCGAACGGAGTCCTCTTTCCGTGTTATTCTGTAGCTTGTATGCAAGCCTCAACTGACCCCCTTCGCATGTTGGTTAACTGTCGTCCATTTATATCGAAGATTAATTACATAAATTACAACTAATTATGCTGATTAATCAGTTTCTACATCAGGTCGAGCCATGATGCATGCATTTGCGTTGCAGGGCAGTCGGTCTACTAGCTAACTAGCTCGGCGGAGTATCATCCGGAGAGATCTTGAGCTTCCTATCAGATGGAGAGATCGTCGAACATGGATCTTACGGTGCTGCATATCCACCTGAGATCCCTTGGTTAGGTCAAGGACTATGCGGAAGGAATGCTGGTGGTTCTTCACAAGCGTGTCGACGTCCTCATGCTACTGGTGTTATGCGTCCTCCAATAGATACTTCGCGGGCACCTTGAAGGTCTTGAGGAAATCTATAGATTTTTCGCGGAGGTAAGACATGATTGATGATGATCAATCTAATTGATTGATCAACTCTTTGTTCGTGTCTTCCTCCTACATCTTTATCCCGTTCTGAGTCAAACCTCGCAAGCGTTTGAACGGAGTCCTCTTTCCATGTTATTCTGGAGCCTGTATGCAAGCCTTAACTGACTCGCTTCGCATGCCGATTAACTGGCGTTCATGCAGATCAAAGATTAATTAGATCAATTACAACTGATTAATCGGTTTCAAGATCACGTCGATCCATGATGCATGCATCTGCTTTGCATGACAATGGAATAACAGCTAGCTAGCTCAATGGAGAATCATGCGGCAAGATCAAGTGGCATCTGATCAGAAGGACGCATCGACATACGTGGATGTTGTGGCGCTGCTTTTCAGCCTAAGATCGCTTGTCGGAGTCGAGGACTAGGCGGAAGCGGTGCCAGTGGTTCTTGACAAGCGTGCCGATGGCCTCACGCCACCGGTGTTACGCGTCCTCTGACGGATACTTCGTTGGCACCTCAAAGGTGTTGAGGAAATCTATGGATTTTTCGTGCAGGTAAGACATGATTGATGATGATCAATCTAATTGATTGATCAACTCTTTGTCCGTCTCTTTCTCCTACTTCTCTATCCCTCTCCGAGTCGAGCCTCGCAAGCATTTGAACGGAGTCCTATTTCAGTGTTATTCTGTAGCCTGTATGCAAGCCTCAATTGACTCGCTTCGCATGCTAATTAACTGTCGTCCATGCAGATTGGAGATTAATTAGATTAAATACAACTAATTAATCTGATTAATCAGTTTCAAGATCACGTCGAGCCATGATGCATGCATCTGCATTGTAGGACAGTGGATTAACTAGCTAGCTAGTTCAATGGAGAACCATGCGGCGAGATCAAAGGGCATCTCATTAGAAGAACACATCGACGAACATGGATGTTGTGGCACTGCTTCTCGGCCTGAGATTGCTTGTTAAGGTTGAGGACCATGCGGAAGCGATGCTAGCGGTTCTTGACAAGCGGGCCGACGACGTTAGGCCACCGGTGTTACGCGTCCTCCAACGGATACTTGGGCGGCACCACGGAGGTCTTGAGGAAATCTATGAATTTTTTGCATAGGTAAGACATGATTGATGATGATCAATCAATTAGATTGATCAACTCTTTGTCCGTCTCTTCCTCCTACTTCTCTACCCATTTTCGGGTCGAGTCTAGCAAGCATTTGAACGGAATCCTCTTTTCATGTTTTTCTGTAGCATGTATGCAAGCCTCAACCGACCCGCTTGGCATGCCGATTAATTGTCGTCCATAAAGATCAAAGGTTAATTAGATTAATTACAACTTATTAATTGGATTAATCAGTTTCTACCTCAGGTCGAGCCATGATGCATGGATCTGCATTGCACGACAGTGGATCAACTAGCTAACTAGTTTGGCGGAGAATCATCTGGCGAGATCAAGGGCTTCCCATCGGATGGATAGATCGAAAAACATGGATGTTACGGTGCTACATCTCGACCTGAGATCGCTTGTCGAGGTCGAGGACCATGCGGAAGCAGCTCTCATGGTTCCTGACAAGCGTGCCGACGGCCTCACGCCATCGGTGTTATGTGTCCTCCGACAAATACTTCGTCGGCTTAAAGGTCTTGTGGAAATATATGGATTTTTTAGGTAAGACATGATTGATGATGGTCAATCTAATTTACTGATCAACTCTTTGTCTGTCTCTTCCTCCTACTTCTCTATCTCGTTCTGAGTCGAGCATAGCAAGCGTTTGAACGGAGTCCTCTTTCTGTGTTATTCTGTAGCCCGTATGCAAGCCTTAACCGACTCGCTTCGCATGCCGATTAACTATCATCCATGCAGATCAAATATTATTAAAACTAATTAATTTGATTAATTAGTTTCTACATCAGGTCGAGCCATGCTACATGCATCTGCGTTGCTGGGCAGTGGATCAACTAGCTAACTAGCTTGACGGAGAATCATCCGGCGAGATCAAAGGGCTTCCCATCACATGGATAGATCGTCGAACATGGATATTACGGCGTTGCATCTCGACCTGAGATTGCTTGTTGAGGTCGAGGACCATGTGGAAGAGGTGCTGGCGGTTCTTGACAAGCGTGCCGATGGCCTCACGCCGCCGGTGTTACGCGTCCTTCGACGGATACTTCGCTGACACGGCGAAGGTCTTGAGGAAATCTATGGATTTTTTGCATAGGTAAGACATGATTGATGATGATCAATCTAGTGATTGATCAACTCCTTGTCCTTTTCTTCCTCCTACTTCTCTATCTCGTTCCGAATCGAGCTTAGCAAGCATTTGAACAGAGTCCTCTTTCTATGTTATTCTGCAACCTGTATGCAAGCCTCAACCGACCCACTTCGCATGCCGATTAACTATCGTCCATGCAGATCGAAGATTAATTAGATTAATTACAACTAATTAATCTGATTAATTAGTTTCTACATCAGGTCGAGCCATGATGCATGCATGTGCGTTGCAGGGCAGTAGATCAACTAGCTAACTAGCTCGGCAAAGAATCATCCAGCGAGATCAAGGGCTTCACATCAGATGGATAGATCGATGAACATAGATGTTATGGCACTGCATCTCGACCCAAGATCGCTTGTCGAGGTCGGGGACCATGCGGAAACGAAAGACGGTTCTTGAAAAGCATGCCAACAACCTCCCACCACTGGCGTTGCGCATCCTCCAACGGATACTTCGTGGGCACATCGAATATTTTGAGGAAATCCATGGATTGGATGCGTAGGTAAGACATGATTGATGATGATCTATCTAATCGATTGATCAACTGTTTGTCCGTTCCTTCATACTACTTCTCTATCCTGTTCTGAGTCGAGCCTAGCAAGCGTTTGAATGGAGTCCTTTTTCGTTGTTATTCTGTTACCTGTATGCAAGTCTCAACCAACCCGCTTTGCATGTCAATTAACCATCATCCATAAAGATCGAAGATTAATTACAACTAATTAATCTGATTAATCAGTTTCTTGATCAGGTCGAGCCCTGATGCATGCATCTGCGTTGCAGGGCAGTGGATCAACTAGCTAATTAGCTCGGCGGAGAAGCATCCGGCGAGATTGAAGGCTTCTCATCAAATGGATAGATCGGTGAACATGGAAGTTTCGATGTTGTGTCTTGGCCTGTAATCGCTTGTCGAGGTCGGGGACCATGCGGAAGCGGCGCCGGTGGTTCTTAACAAGCATGCCGACGGCCTCCCACCACTGGTGTTTTTGCGTCCCGCAACACATACTTTGTTGGTACCTCAAAGGTTTTGAGGAAATCCATGGATTTTTTGCGTAGGTAAGACATGACTGATAATGATCTATCTAATTGATTGATCAACTCTTTGTCCGTCCCTTCCTTCTACTTCTCTATTTCATTCCAAGTCAAGCCTAGCAAGCGTTTGAACGGAATCCTCTTTTCATGCTATTCCGTTGCGTGTATGCAAGCCTCAACCTACCCGCTTCGCATGCCGATGGACTGCCGTCTATGCAGATCGAAAATTAATTATAACTAATTAATCTGATTAATCAGTTTCTAGATCAGTTCGAGACATGATGCATGCATCTGCTTTGTAGGGTAGTAGATTAACTAGCTAATTAGCTCTGCGAAGAAGCATCCGACGAAATCAAGGGCTTCTCATGAGATGAATAGATCGACGAACATAGATATTACGGCGCCGCGTCTTGGCATGAGATCACTTGTCAAGGTCGAGAACTGCGCAAGCGGGGCTGGCGGTTCTTGACTGAGTGTGTTTCCCTAAGGTCAACTTTTGTCGGTTGGAAGAGAGAGACTTGGGGTTTTGAGCCTTATTCTCCCATGTGCCATCGCAAAGGTGAATCACGTTGGCAACAGAGTCGGCCATGAGATTGTTGGATTTGGCTTAGTTTGTGAGGATGGTTTGCTTGCCAGGAATGTTCAATCATGTATGACAAAATTTGTAACTAATGATTGTAGGTCACCACTATGTAGCGGCGCCGCACGCATTGCGTTCCCGGCGATGCTAACTACATCCGGTAATCACGCTTCAACGTGCGTCCACCTCGCGATCAGAATAATTCGGCGCTATTAAGGCCCATTAAGATGGGTTTCTATTGGGCCCGTACGTCCACGATGTACCTTTTGACAACGCATAAAAATACCCTCCGGTCCAAAGGCCCCCTCTCTCTTCATGTCGCTTTCACGCCTGAAGATCCTCTCATGCTCTTTTTGACCTTTTGACTTTTCCTTGCATATCTACACATGATGCTTGCAAGCATCAATCAAGCACTTGGATGTTCAATTTAAAAAAATGCTTGGTTGCCAGATTCCAAACACTTAATTGTCAGATTTATAATTGTTTACTTGTGAGATTACAAAACACTTAGTTGCCGGGTTTTAAACAAGCTTAGTTGACATATCACAAGTGCTTAGCTTTCTCTGCAGACTATGAATATTTAGTTTTTTGAGCAAAAAATATGAGTATTCGGTTACTAGGATTTAAATGTACTTTGTCACCAGAATATAAAGTATTTACTTGCTCAAAAGTTTAACATGCTTAGTTGTCCGATTTAGGTGTGTAATTGCCAATTTAGTTACGAAAAGTTTAACATACTTAGTTGTCGGATTTAGGTATATAATTGCCAACTTAGTTATCAGAAAGTTTAACAATTGTCAGATTTAAGAACGTGATTGCCAAATTAGTTACTGAAAAGTTTAACATGCTTAGTTATCGAATTTAGGTACGTGCTTGTCAAATTAGTTACCGAAAAGTTTAACATGCTTAGTTGTTGAATTTAGATATATATAATTGCCAAATTAGTTGCCGGAAAATTTAACATACTTAGGTGTTGGGTTATAGGCATGTGATTGCCGAGAACGGACGTTTGGAGGCCGAGCTCCATGGAGCTTTATATTTTTGTAAAATTCAAATTTTAACGTTTCAGAAAAAACTGAAAAAAAAATATGCAAGCAAAGAAGGATGTTATGTGTATGTGTGTAAATTTTTAGGATGAAATACCTTAAAATACAATCTGCATAAAAAAGACAAATTCATGGCATGGGATGATGAATAGTATCATGTGTTAAAAAGCTCCAAATTTATTTATTTTTGTACATGCCTCATTTTAACGTATTCTTTCTGAAAATTTACACACATGTGTGTTACGTCCTCACATATCTCTGTATTTGTTTTCAAAAAAAATTGAAATGTAAACGTATGAATTTTCATGACTTTTAAATTTTGTATTTGGACTTCATGAAGCTCGGCCTTCAAAAGCAATTTCCGTGTGATTGCCAAATTATATATGTTCGTCACGGTTTTATAGATCTTACCATTTGAAAGTACTACAATACGCGGTACCGCAGTTGTATAGTGCAAGGTACACTATGTCATATTCTTTTAACACGAGCATATAGAAGGCTCGCGCCTGGTGTGAGCCGCGGCACGGCAAAGCCTCGATGCGGCGTGTGTAGATTAGAATTTTCCCATGATTGTAGCATGTTTTCCTAGTCAATATATGGCGATCTTCAAAAGTTCAGCGAGACCTTTTTTTTCATTCAATCATATAGAAGACCGGTTAGAAAATCTTTATTTACAGCGATATTAACAAGTACTAGTCTTAAGCAAACAATCAGAAGACCAGCATCAACCCATATAATGACAAATAGTATATCCACAACATCAGCAGTTCGGTAGCAACCAGCACTGCTTCACGTCGATGACATTGGCATCATCATGGTGGACCATCTCCATCACCATCAGTTCCACCACCACCTCCTCCGTCAGGGCTTCCAGCACTGCAACCGCTAGCTCGGCACCGACGTCCCACCGCCCCAGCCGGGCATCCCCCCTCTCGCCGGGCATGTCCAACGGTACGAGGGCGTGCTCCTTGGCCTCAAACATCTCGTCCAAATGTGCAACGCTGGTAGCATGGTCGGTCCTCGTGGGCGCCGGTGAGGGGTACGCCGTCGTCGTCGTCATTGGAGTCTCCGTGAGGACATCATCGGACTTGCTGCTTTCTTCAACAACTTTCCGCTGGAGCAACGCGGGCTTGCGTGCCGCCTCCAGGAGCTCCCTGAAGACGACGATGGCTTCTGCAATGGTCGCAACTATTGCTGCGTGAGCTCACTGCATGATCGACGAC
Organism: Hordeum marinum; assembly: GCA_022496015.1. Classification (NCBI taxonomy): domain Eukaryota; kingdom Viridiplantae; phylum Streptophyta; class Magnoliopsida; order Poales; family Poaceae; genus Hordeum; species Hordeum marinum. Next base: position 539,230,668 of record CM039673.1, on the reverse strand, counting down.
CAATGGCGCGGAGGAAGAGATATGGGGGCTGCGTGCTTGCTTACTCTCGGCGTACGCCCGCGGAGGCTTTTCGAATGTCCGGCGCTCCAAGACGGACACAGGGCTCAGCTGCTTTGACGAGTCGTCGTCGTCGTAGCTTTCTCCCTCGTCGTCCTCTGCTTCAGGTGTGTGTGCCTCGACGGTGTTCTTTGTTTTGCCCGTCGTCTTCTCGCCTTTGACGGAGCACGGGCCAATGGCGGCCGACCGCAGCCTCTTCTTCTTTCTCGTGGATGCAGGCGTCGCCGTGCCGTGGAGGATCTTGGAGAGGAGGCGGCTCGCGGGAGTTCTCTTGCTGGACGTCACCCGCCTCGGCGCCGGGGAGATGCCTCTGCTCCTCGGCCAGCAGGTTAAGGAGGCGGCGCCGCAGCCTCCGGCCGGGTCCAGGGTGGTGAGGGAGCAGCCCTTCTCGAGGAGGTAGAGGTGAAGGGAGAAAGGCTCTTGCTGCTCCTCCAGGAGCTCCGACAGACGGCGGCTGCTGCCGGACGACGACGGTGAGGGGCCGGCCATGGGCTCGGGCGATCTGGTGGTTTGGTGGAGTGGACAGGGCCGGATGGCAGAGACGTATGGAAGCCAGTGGAGCTTATAAAAAAAGACGCGAGGGAAGGGAAGATGGTGTGTTGACGGTGGGAGAAGAGGCACATCACAACTTACTTTCAAGTAGTTGCACAAAAGAGGCAGACACAGAGGGTGACTCACATGAATCCTAAAATGCAGAAAGAGTTATAATACACTTGCAAACGGCCCGGGCGATTGCAACGGGAGAAAAAAAATCATTCCTTATACACACGTTAGCAAATCCCTTGAAAATTTTGACGATGTAGTACGAGAAACAACATGTTAATTGTTGCGCAAAAACATAAAGATGAGACAGTTTTTTTTAATGTATCCGAAGGTGTGTCCAATTTATTATACAACAAAAATGTCTACCAATGTTTCAGTATCAATTCAATCCTTTGTTGGCGTTTCTTCTAAATGATCCCTAAAAATCAGTGCATTAGGCTAAAAATACCAAACTTCATTTTAGTTCTTGGTGATAGCATGTGTATAAGAGCATATATCAGATATCTCCACCAAAAATAATCAATCCGTAAGGGCATGCATAACGAATGTTTAAGGTTGCATATCAACATTGATATTCTTAAAAAAAATCTTTTCAGATGATACGGAAATCGGTATTAAGCCAATGGTTTACATAAAGCTCGTATTAGTAGTTTAGTGTACCTCATCGTATATGGGTTGGTTATTATGCACTATGCGAAATAGAGGGTGTGTTTGGTAGCATTCCCAACCTAGCATGGTTGTTCTCTTCTGATATATGCTGAGTGTAGACATGCTGAATACATGCAATTCTTGTTGTTTGGTAGCGATGTATCTGTTAAGACATGCTAAGTTAAGACTCTGTTTGGTAGCTTGCATCTATTTAGACATTTCGTCGGTACTGTAGCAACCAGTATTTTGAAATAAGTGAAGACAATATAACAAAAATGAAAAAATGAAAAACATGGAAAAACTAACGTTTTTGAAAACTTAATTGTTTTTTAAAAGTCAGAAGTTTTTTTTGGAAATTTTTATCAAAATGTTAAAGTTTAATCTTTTTAAAAAAAATTGAAAATCTGAATATATGTTTTGAAAATCTATTTTACAAAATTCCAAACATTCTTTGAAAATTGAATTTATGTACACTTTTTAAAAATTTAACATTTTTAGAAAATCTGGACAGTTTTTGAATATTTTAACTAATTTTGAAGATGTGGGAATTTTTTGAAAACATTGAACAATTTTTAGAATTCTGGACATTTTATTAAAATTCAAAAAAAAATTGGGAACTCTGAACATTTTGTGAAACACACTGCCGCTCGCTTTGCTCATGCATACTGACGAGCGAATGTTTTTTGAGGTGTTTTCTTTTCGTGCATCCTAAGAGGGTATTTGGGATGAGGTCGTGCATGCTGAGGAGGCTCCGTGCAGCCTACCGAACACCCATAAGTGGGTCAACGAGGGAACTTTTGAGGTCATGCACCCTCCATGCACTCTACCAAACACGTCTAGAGAGGATGATTATGTGCATGTTGTAACCTTTAACATATACTCACTCTGTTTTAAATTATAAGATGTTTTGGATATTTCAATATGAACTACACACCTACTAAAATGAGTGAACAGAAACAGAAAAACACGTCTATATACATTTGATTTAGAAAAAGTTTGAACATCTTATAATTCAAAACGGAGGGAACACATCGCCTATGGTGCCAATAAAAGCTTTTGTGAGAGATTCAAATTATCATATTTGATCAATTTAAATGGATAGAAAACATATATAATAGACATTTTCAAAACACAACGTTAATTAAGGGTGCATCCTAAACATAATTTTAGAAATAATTAACACGTAGGATAATAGCACATTTGTAATCTACATATTTTTGGGGGCAATTTCCATATACAACATGTTTAATTTGAAGATAGGGTTCAAAAGATACGTTAGAGTCGTGTCGCTCGGCAGATGGGTTGCACAATGTTGCAATTTTGGTGCCACTAAAAACTTTTGTGAGAGTATCAAGCTATCATATCTAGTCAATTTAAATGGTTAGAAAACATATATTATAGGCATTTTCAAAATACATCAGTAATTAAGGGTGCATCCTAAGCATAATTTTAGAAATAATTACTTTTAGGATAATAGTATATTTGGAATCTACATATTTTTATGGGCGGTTTTCATATACAACATGTTTAATTTGAAGTTAAAGTTCAAATGATACAATTTTTTAAAGCACTTGAGTGTGTCAAAAAATATTAAATAGAGTGTAGTTGGGCCAAAATTTACAACATTGTACATCCCATCTGAAAGGGAGAAGCTGGGATTCGAATTTAGGCCCCCACTTAGTGGCCTGTGTGCAGTTGTTTTGTGAAGGGATAGCTACAAATAAACCAAAGTCGACGACCAACGACTGAGGGAAAAATAAATCATTTTTTACTTACTTTTTTTTTAAAACCCCACCCATGTATTAGTTAAGGCAAAAAGTTCATACAATCATTCGTGACATCATAAATGACACTATCTAGAACACTATTAATCAGAACACCGTCTGACCTATTGATAAAACTAAACTTTGCAATTTCGTGAGCCACCCTATTAGCTTCCCTTCCAATCTTGAAGATCTTTACATTCACCATCAACTTTAAAATACTGAAAGCTTCTTTTTTAAGGTCAACAAGGGGTGACCTGTCAAAACAATCTTTTCCAAGAACAGAAGCCACAAAAGAGCAGTCAGTTTCTAAAATAACGGATTTGGGGAGAGTGATACCGATATACCAGCCGGCAAGAGACTCTCTAAGTTTTGCTTCCTCAATACTTTCACAGGTACCAATATAATCCCAGGATGAAATGACAACTTCTCTCGAATGGTTTCTGACAACCACCCTCACACTAGCAGCGTGAATTGCCTCCACAAAACTTGCATCGACATTTATTTTAAAAAATTCCGTGGTCGGAGGTAGCCATCCAACGTGCTTACTTTCCATTTTATTAGAATCCACCATGTCCCCCCTCACTTCTTTGCCTTTGTTAGTCACCTCTACCTGCACTATTGCATGACAGGACGAAAAGGAAGCCCAGTAATTTTGAACAAAATTCACAGATGCTAAGGTGGATTCTTTCCCCTTACCAAATATTAGATCATTCCTCAAATGCCAAGCTCTCCAGAAGAAGATAGTTTGCTCACGCGCTAACAAATTTAATTAACCCAATAAAATCAGAAACCAATCCGGCCCCGTATTTTTGAACATCTCTTCAGTCGGTAAATTCCACACTTCCCTCAATGCCAAACGAAGAGCACGTGCCTTCGGACAACTTACAAATGCATGAAAAGTACATTCATCTTCAACACCACAAATTGTACACATACCTTGGGTAGTTTGATGGTGTTTTACCCTGTTCACTTGAACTGCCAAGCTATTAGAAGCGACCCGCCAAGCAAATATTTGTATCTTCTGAGGAACATTAGCCTTCCAAATAATATTCCAAACCTTTCTTTCTCCATTAACAGCAGTGCTAGAGTTCCCCAGATTTATGTTTGCATCCTTGATATTTTGTGCTAGCCTGTATGCACTCTTCACGGATAACATGCCACTTTTCTCGTAATGCCACGCAACCAGATCCCCCTCGGCCAGATTCATAGTACGAAGCTTTAAAATTTGCTCTGCATCATGAGGGTAAAACATATGCGTAATCAGATTCTCATCCCACCTTCTAGAATCAGTCATGAATAACTCAGACACCCATTTGATCCTAGTTCTGTTTTTCTTAGCAGTAATCTTTAGGCCAAACACTCTAGGAATCCAGTTATCCCTCCATATATTTATACTACCCCCATCAACAACTCTCCATATAACACCTTGTTTCAATAAATCCAGTCCATGCATAATTTCCTTGCTACGGAAGCGATGTAGATTGAGGAAAGACAGTATCAAGGAGATGCCCATGTGGATAATATTTTTCTTTCATCATCTTAGCACATAAAGAGTCCGAAAAAATCAATAGCTGCCACGCTTGTTTTGCCAAAAGAGCTTGATTAAAGAGCCTGAGATCACGAAAGCCCATTCCCCCTTCATTTTTTTGGTCTAGTCATCCTATCCCAACAAAGCCAATGAGTTCTCCTTCTATTCTCCTCATCTCCCCACCAAAAATTCCTGACGGTTTGGGATAAATCTTCACACAGTGACACGGGAAATTTGAATATACCCATGGCATAAACCGGGATGGCCTGGATAACAAACTTGATTTGGATTTCCTTCACCCCGCTAGAAGCATATTTTTCAATCCAGTATGCCACCCACTTAAGTGCTTTATCTTTTGTAGATTGAAATTTCCCCGCCTTCATACGACCTTCTAGCACTGGCAATCCCAGATATTTATCCTCAAATCCTTCACTTGAAATCGTAAGGATAACAAGTATGGACACCTATTCTTCCAGAGAGCATTTTTTTGCCAAATAAAATAGAACATTTTTCTGGACTTAATAATTGACCCGTACCCTCCTCATAAGCTGTCAAAATTTTCTTTAATTTCCAGTACTTGCTCCACGAAACCCATAAAGAATAGGAGACTATCATCAGCGAATAACAAATGAGAGATACCTGGTGCATATCTGTTCACACGGAATTCTTCGATCACCCCTCTTGTGGAAGCATCATCAAGCAATAACGAGATAGCTTTGGCCACAAAGAGGAATAAATAAGGCGATAATGGATCCCCTTGCCTCAGTCCACGCGACGGATGAAATGAGTCCAGCAATTGACCATTAAATCGCACGGAAATTTTTACTGGAGTAACACATGTCATAATCCAATTAATCCAGGTTGGCGCAAATCCATATGCTCTAAGCATACTTTCCAAAAACTTCCAATCCACACGGTCATAAGCTTTAGCAAGATCCAATTTGTATGCACAAAATTCACCACGAATATCTTTCAGCGTATTCAAAGAGTGCATGCATTCAAAGGCAATGAGAGCATTATCTGAAATTAACCTTCCAGGAATAAAGACACTTTGGGTAGGAGAAATCATACCATCCAGAAGAGGCCGCATTCTGTTAACAAGGTAGGAGAAATCATTTTTTACTTGGATGTCATTTGTGGCAACTTTCGGGGCAACTTCATGATGGACGGGCATAAATGATTCTCTCTTTATTAGTGGGTATAAGATGGGTGTGTAATCATCAGTCAATTAGTCCCATTTGGGTTTCAACCAAAATTTTGCAAAACGATTAGAGTGTAACAAGTGTAAATGGTGGCTAATTGCTTCTTCATTATTCTGTATATATTTTTTCCAAGGAAATTGCACAAATACGCAACATTTGAGGCCGAGGTAACATAAAACTACAACTCTAGAGGTTTTTAATAAGAAACCACAACTCCAGGACTAATCAATAACAAAAAGACATAAATTGTTTTGATCAGTAACTTAACGATAATATGAAGTATGGGCCCTATGTGTTAATTAACTAGAAGGATGACTTGGCTTGAGTCGAGCCAAGCCGAACCGAGCTCAACTCTCTGAAAAAATACTATAATATTCAAATGTTAAAAACAATATTTTCTAAAAACTAGGAAAGTATGAAAAACTTAAAAAAAAAACTTGGAAATTCAATGATGTAATCCATCTTCATTGATTAAACTCGGAAATATTTAGCCTATTTTGCTTACGTGAGTGTGATTGTTTGGTCGCAATCCATGGATTTTTTGTCAGCCGCTTCCTAGAGCGCTCATGAGATTCAAGATACAAGTGTATGACCGGCAGCAAACCGTAAGTGTTCAAATGATTGTAGCCGACTTTTTTACGCCTATTGGATGAAGTTTTCACAACATGGGGTAAGTTCAAGGGTCACAACTAGATGGAAGGTTCTGTCGAAAACACATATGTTGCAAGCGGGGTGGGGGGATGTGGGTGTTAGCTGCATAGCTAAGCGGGACAATAAGTTTGATGCGGTAATTGAGTCACACCATAAAGCAGAGATATTTATCGGGTCTTGTCCTCAAATATCAATAAGACAAACCAACCATATCCAGAAATAAGATTCATGGGAGAACCCCTTTCTCCTCCGCGATTTGGGATTTGTGGCCGTTGGATCGTTCCCATGATGCGATTTCGGTCGTCCGATCTTGCCCCCGATCGATCTTGGTTGTCGGATGAAGGACCCATGAGCAGTGCCCTCTCGTTCGTGCCACCGTGGGTAATTCCTACGCCCCACCGGGGGTATTTTCATCTTTTCACACACGGGTGTATAAAAGGTTATGGCGCCCGTGGAGATGACCTAGCCGCCTCTTCTCCTCTTCCTCTCGCATCACCTTTCTCCTCACTCCAAACCCTAGACATGCACGCGCGCCTCCCTGCCCACGCCGCCATCCAAATCTGCTGCTCTGGGTCGCGGGCCGCCTCCGCCGCCGGCTGGAGGGAGCGGCAGCCTCCGCCGCATAGCACGGCGACTAGTTGCACGCCACCGTCTAGATCCGCTGCTCTGGGTCATGGGCCACCTCCTCCGCCGGCTGGAGGGAGCTGCGGTGGCCGCCGCGCAGCCCGGCGGCGGCGGAGGACGTGGATGTGTTCCTAGCGACGTAGGACGTGGAGGTGTTCCTGGCGACTTCGAGGGACGTGATGTACGACACCACCAAGGTCATGCTCGAGCGGCTCCTCGGTGTCGGGCGACGAGCCAACGGCTGAGGGATCACTAGAAGAGTGTCTAGAGGGGGGTGAATAGACTACTAGCAGAAAATTTAAAACCTAACTTTTTCCAAAGTTATTTAGTTGGAAGATTTTAACAATTTTAGCAAGACTAGCAAGTCTATATACCCTACACATGCATGTCAACAAATATAGCAGCGGAAAGTGATGACATTGCACATGAAGTAAAGAGTTGAGATATGGAGATCAAACGCAATTTGAGACGCAAGGATTTTTCCCGTGGTTCCGATAGGTGGTGCTATCATACGTCCACGTTTATGAAGTCTTCAACCCACGAAGAGTAACGGTCGCGAGAGTCCACGGAGGGCTCAACTCATAAGGGTCCACGAAGTAGCAACCTTGACTACTCCATAACGGCTTCCGTCCACGAAGGAGTAGCCTCACTATGGGTAGATCTTCACAAAGTAGGCGATCTCCTTGCCCTTACAAACTTCTTGGTTCACTCCACAACACGAAGTAGGAGGCTCCCAAGCGACACCTAACCAATCTAGGAGGCACCACCCTCCAAAAGGTAATAGGCTCGGTAATGTCGATGAACTCCTTGCTCTTGTGCTTCAAGATGATAGACTCCTCAACACACAATCACTCTCTCACGGATATGGCTTGGTAGAAGAGATGGGATTGGTGGAAAGCAACTTGGGGAGGCTAGAAATCAAGATCCATATGGTTAGAGTGGAAGATCTTGACCTCAACACAAGGGTAGGCGGTTCTCTCTCAGAAAACTGATAGGATAGGTATGGAATAGTCTTGAGTGCTTCTCCTTTCGAGTAGGAGGTGGTGGAGGGGTATATATAGGCATCCCCAAAAATCCAACCGTTACACACAATAAGTCAGACTCGATGACACCGATGTGTTAATATCGGTGGTACCGAAGTGACCAAAAGGTGGGAACTTTTGAATCTTGGTGAGACCGATATAGGAATCTCGGTTGCACCGATAAGGTGACAAACGATCAGAATGCTCAATATCGGTGACACCGATTCGGCAATCTTGGAGGGACCGAAACTGTGAACTTGCGTAACAGAAAGTTGGCATCCCAACTCGATGGCACCGAATGTGGTATCGGCTGTACCGAAAGGCTAGGGTTTGGCTGAGTCTGTCTAGGGTTTGGAATCGGTGGCACCGAATGTAGAATGTTGGTGGCACCAATTTTGAGTATTTGGCTTGGGACAGACTTTGGTGGGAGAGTTTGTGGGTGTCTTTGGTGGCTATCACTTGTGCACGTATGAACATTTTGTTCACCAACAAAACCTATCCAATGTATATCCTTACTCTTGGAGGTTATTTGTTAGTCTTCTCTCATATTAATTTTAAAATGCATATTTTCATCATTGAGTGATAGTTTAATACTAAATTGAAACATCTATTCGTGAATGATATCTATGAGTTGTAACTTCCTACCCTTTATTTCTTTTCTACTCCCAGTTTATAGAAAGTTGCTGAAATCAAAGAGGAGTAGTGAATGATCGATCAAGGTGCTGAAATCATGCTGGAAGTTGTTGTAAGTTTGCACACGCACAGATTATAGCGCCAGCTCTCATGTATCGAATGCTGAGTCATTTATGTTGCTATCTGGTATAGGAATGTATTATCATCCATGCTTAATTTAATGATTGTTTATGGATCAATACCAGAATAACAAGATAATGCTAAACCATGCATGGTCATACTTATAGCGACAATCAGTGCATTGTGCATTCATGAATTTTTCTGCCAGGTAATTCCAAGATATGCTTATTGTTGAGGAACGTGCATGGGAAACAAAAAAATTCCTACGCACACGCAGATCTGTCCATGGTGATGAGCATCTACGAGAGGGAGAGTGGGTGTAGATCGCTAAGCAGGAAGCATTAAGAGTCTCTTAGTTTTCATGCATTTAGCAAGAATGATACTTTGTTACTTGGGTTGATAAAATAGCAACAACACACTAAGGCAAAAGGCAAAATGTACATGCTCCTTATACTATCAGAAACATTTTCCAGGGAGTTTTTTTAACATTTCTCATCTGAAATTGGATTCATAATAATGTCATTCTTACATCTCAAATGAAATGATCCATGCTATAGAAATAAATTGCTTTAATTCATATTCTTTAGATATATATGCAATCCTGGACTAGATGAAAAATTTGTGTTGTATGCCATCCTTTAACTGACTTTAAATCAGGGTTTTTTTATACCAATGCTTTCTAGTATGAGACCTTGATAAGAAGTATTGGATTTGAGTGCATTACAGTTGACCTGATATCGAATCCAGGTACTATTAGTGATATATATGGAATGGGGATCTCTTGGTAGTGAACACAAAAAGGTCATGCCTAAAAATCATGTACATAACTCGTAGGCATATATACAAAATAGATAATGGTCGTACACTCGGGCAAAAATATTGTTTTGATAGGTGAGGGTAGGGTCAAAAGGATTTTATGCATCAAAGAAAAAAAATTAAATATATTAGATAATGGCACGTGTGGAAGTGAAACATACCCTTTCTTTTTAACTGCAAGAATTTATTTTGGTATGCCTAGATTGCTGTAATCACCAACTACAGAGGGGTATGCATTATTTTGAGTGTATATAACTAAAACTATAGTTGTCTTTTTGCTTCACGTTACAAGCTTTTATGTAAACGAAACATTGCATAGTTTTCTTGGTTATCCCTAAGTCATCTTAGTTACCTCTCTCTATCATTTACAACACAATATCTAGGTCAATGCTTACTATTTATTAGATATTTAGACTTTTAGCACATGTGCAACATTAAATGTTCATGAAATCAGGTTTTTGTGATGCATGATACAAGCTTTACGAGTTGTTTATATAGCAATGTTGTTTTATAATTTATAGTTAGTTGGCCATCCTTTCTAAGAGAATCTATGTGTTGTAGGTAGTGATCCAAAATTTTCTGTAACTGTTCATAGTTCTGGCGAGACATTTATGAACTCAGGGTTGAAAAGCGAGGAGCTGCCTTCTGAAGATTTAGCAACCTTAACAGGTTGGTTATGAGCAAATCTGCAAGTATTATCACTTTGGTAGTATATTTTTGTGCCCAAAGTTGCCACTTGATGCTAGAATTCTTTCATTTTAATAATTATGCATTTGGAGTATCGTCCCAATAACCTCTAAGGTGAATTAAGTTAAAAATGGCTATGAAGTAATGCCGCGCTAAGATAACTTTTTTAGACTGGAAATGCTTTTTGTGGTATTTGTTGCATTAAGAAAATTAGAAGACCTTAATAGGATACCGCTATAAAATCACCAGTTCATCCAAAAAGTGCAATTTCTCCATGTTCATTTAGTGTTAGGTATAGCAGGAAACTAGCATTGATGTGATTAAATTGACTATAACCATTAATTTTGCATGTTTTTACTAATTTTGAAGATCCGGTTCACTTAATAATGTCACGGTGTGATATTTACTAATTTTTATCTATAGACTACATATTAGAATTATAATAAAATGTGTTCTCTATTCAATCGGTGCATGTTTCTTAGGAAATGAGCTTTTGGTTGGATCAAGGACTTGTACGCACCTGTTTCTAGGTGAATCTCTCTAGGTCAACTGCCCATTTTGTAACCAAGAACTTGTATGTGCTTGTTTTGATTACTTGATAGTAACCATGCTAAATAAGCGGTGTGTCTGGATTACTAGAGCCAAATAATACTTTCTACATACTTATAACCTTATTTTTTTTGTTTTCCCATGAGCATGATACAATTTGTACCAGGCCAAACCGAGTACTTGCATATTGGAGAAACTTCATGGATTTTGTTCTACGCCGATACCTAACGATTGGTCCAACATGTGTGTTAGTAGGCTAAGAAGTATGTACTTCCTCTGTAAACTAATATAAGAGTGTTTAGAACACCATTTTAGTAATCTAAACACTCTTATATTAGTTTGCAAAGGGAGTACATCACTTCATGCTGGTCTCTTTAGAACATTGGCATCATTTCATGGTTCTATTAATCATGTGCTACTAAACTAAACACATTGGTGCCATCATTTTAGCTCTAGTGGTATCTTTTATAATGAAGCACTAAACAATCGGTGTCATCCTTTTTAATCACGGGTAGTTTAACTAATTGTTTTTTCCAAGGTTTATATGGATTTAACCTTCAGTAGAGAAAAAGAAGTGAATGGGAAGAAATGAACCAAAAATAAATTAATTGAATCCCGGGCACTGCAAGCAACCTTTTTGTTTACATAAATGGTAGAGATTCCGATCGAAAGGTATTATCAGTTACTAAACACATCTAGTTAGTCCAAAAATTATTCTGAAACTTTGCTATTTATCTCTGTGCCATGTGAACTGATAGATGCGGGATGACAAAGTTGTGAACTAAGCGGTAAAATGAGGCCAAGATGGTGAGGAACACTAGATGAAAAATAATAATAGTCATATGTCAGATTTGTTTGGCTACTTCTAGATGCTTCCACACTAGTGTAGTGTTCCTTTTCTTACCTATTGTTTTCTTGATTCCTCTAGTTGTGAGTAGCTATGAGTAGAATGGTGAATCTTAGGTAATGTTTTCTAGAGTGTTCTAGCCATAAGTAGAAGTATGTGAAGGCTTCCCAAAGCCCTATAAATAGAGGTCCTCACCTCTAGTTTGTAACCAGACTATGTACCACTACCTATAATAGAACTTGTTGTTCCTATTTAAGATCTTGGACTAGATCTTGTACTCTAGGAGTTTTCGATTGAACTCCTATTGGCGTATCAGCTCTACCTCCTCCTCTAGAGCGATATCTAGCGCAACACGCTGAAGTAGTTCCTTTGACACTTGTGTTGTACACATTGTAGCAGCAATGTGGAGTTGGATTGAACTCCTATTGGCATATCGTCCCTACCTACGCCTCTAGAGCGATATCTAGCGCAGCACGTTGAAGTAGTTCGTTCGACACTTGTGTTGTACACATTGTAGCGGCAAGGTGGAGTTGCTCCTCCACAACATTGTGCTGCTTTAGGTGGTACTAGAGCCCTGTTGATTCATACAACTTCTTGTTGTACTCTTTGAGAGCAAGCTGCAGCAAGCAATGGAGCAATTGGAGAAGAGGATGGATGTTGCAGAACAAAAAATCACAGAGCTACGTGAAGATCTTAATCGGAGATTTGACCAGCTAGTTGAGATGTTAAGAAAGGGTGTTCCCCCTGCTAAAAATGAAGGAGATTCATCTAAAGAAGAAGATGTTCAACAAAGACGGAGAGGTCATCTTGGAGGAAGACCACCCTAACAATGTGCTAGTCAACGTACTTCAAGAAGGCCAATTTATGTTGAAGCTTCTGAAGGTGAAGAATATGATGATACCCTTGAAGAATATGATCTCTATGCATATCGGAGAGTACCCAACTCTACATATGCAAGGGATACATACAAGGTGAAGGCTGAGATCCCAACTTTTCATGGAAATGATGATATTGAAGGATGCCTTGATTGGCTATACACTACTAGGAAAAAGCCTAGTAGTAGCACGGGTTAAACTGCTAGTGGTAGCGCATGTGCCCGCGCTACTACTACGGCGCTACATCTAACTGGTAGTAGTAGCGCGGGTGCACCCGCGCTACTAGTACGTGTGTTAGTAGTAGCGCGTGTGCCACCCGTGCTACCACTAACTATCTATAGCACGTACATGTGACCCACGCTAGTACTACTAATTTCAAAAACCAAAAAAAATATCGATCTCATGCGTGCTATCAATGGTGCCAATGGTTCGATGCAGCGACGACAAGGGTCGCCGGAGTCGCGGACACGTAGCGACAGACCAGATCCGACGGCGGTGGCTGGAGAGGGCCTGGATCCAGGGCAGAGCAAGGCGGGGTGGGAATTCTATTCACATCCAAGGCAAAGAGCTCCTGGTCGTCCATGGCAACGACCTGCACGGGCATGGACATGGGAGGGTGAGTCAAACCAGTGGGAGAGAGATAGAAATGAAAACGAGGGAGAAAGGAAGGAGATGGAGGGAGCAGCGGGGTTTTGGTCACCGGTGGTGGGGTGCTCTGGCATGATGGGGAAGACCGACGAGCTCTTGGACGCCGACGGCCGAGGTGGCGGCCTCTTTATGCGCCATGGAGGAGGAGGCGCGCCTGGGCAGGAGGTCCATGTGAGAGCCTATGGAGAGAGGGGCGAGAGGGACGGGAGAGAAGAAGGATTTAGAGGAGGAGAGAGATGGGGTTGTTAAAAAACTCTGTACTTAGTAGTAGCGCGAGTTATAAACTCGCGCTACTACTATGGCCTGTCCCGGGGGGCCATGGTAGATACCATTTACTAGTAGCGAGGGGTATAAACCCGCGCTACTACTATCAACTTAGTAGTAGCGCGGGTTTATAACCCTCGCTACTACTAAGTGGTCTCTACCGTGACCCCCGGGGATAGGCCATAGTAGTAGCGAGGGTTATAAACCTGCGCTACTACTATCAACTTAGTAGTAGCGGGTGGTACAAACCCACGCTACTAGTAAGTACCAGTAGCGAGGGGTAAAAACCCGCGCTACTAGTAAGCTTCTGTCTATAAGCTTTTTCCTAGTAGTGATATGAAGTGGAGACTTTCTTTGAGGCCATGGAGGTTCCGGAAAATCGTAGAGTTCCTTTGGTCGCGTACAAGCTGAAAGGAGGAGTCGGTGCATGGTGGCATAGCGTTCAAGAAGAATGCAGGCTGAGAGGAGAACCTCGTGTGAGAACTTGGCGGCAAATGAAAAGCCTTTTGAAAGGGAGATTTTGACTCGCTGATTATGACCAGATCCTGTTTATCCAATTTCAAAATTGTGCTCAAGGGAATAGGACTGTTTTAGATTACATGAAAGAGTTTCTAAGGCTACAAGTGAGGTGCAACCTTGCCAAAACTAAGGATCAACAAGTTGCAAGGTACATTAATGGTCTCAGTGATGCTATCCAAGATCGATTGATGATGCAACTAATCTGGGTCAAATAAAGGAGTTTTATGGAGACTTTGGCCATGTTTGGGTAAAGCACATTAGGGGCCAGCCATTAGGTGATGACTATTTGGTGCAGGATGACTATCTCTTCAAAAATGATCGTTTGTGCATCCCAAGGAGTTCTTTGCGTGACAAACTAATTAGATAACTACATTCAAGTGATCTTAGTGGCCATGTTGGATGAGACAAGACTATCGCTAACCTAGAAGCTCACTACATTTGGCCACAACTAAAGAGAGATGCTGGAAAGTTTGTTCAGCGATGCCCTATATGTCAAACCTGCAAAGGACAAGTGCAGAACACAGGGTTATACATGCCTTTGCCTGTTCCTGTTGCTCCATGGGAGGACATCTCTATGGACTTAATCTTGGGCTTGCCACGAACAGACAAGGGAGTGATGCTGTGTTTGTGTTTGATACGTCTCCAAGTATCTATAATTTATGAAGTATTCATGCCATGTTTACAATAATTCTATATGATTTTCGTATGATTTTATTAGAACTAACCCGGACTGACGTTGTTTTCAGCAGAACTACCATGGTGTCGCTTTTTGTGCAAAAATAAAAGTTCTCAGAATGGGCTGAAAATTTAGTATGATTTTTTCTCGACCAGAAGAGGCCCCCGAAGCATTGGAGTTGGGCCAGAAGAGCCACGAGGAGGTCACAAGCCTGCCAGGCATGGTCACCCCCATGACCGCGCCTAGCAGGCTTGTCACCGTCTCGTGGCACCCCTTGACGTGATTCCGATGCCAAAAATTCCTATAAATATAGAAAACCTCCGAAAAGAAACCTAGATCGGGAGTTCCGCCGCCGCAAACCTCCAGAGCCACGAAAAACCAATCGGGAGCCCATTCCGGCATCCTGCCGGAGGGGGAAACCATCACCGGAGGCCATCTTCATCATCCTGACGCTCTCCATGATGGGAAGGGAGTACTTCACCCTTGGGGCTGGGGGTATGTTCCAGTAGCTATGTGTTTGATCTCTCTCTCTTGTGTTCTTGAGATGGCACGATCTTGATGTACCGCGAGCATAATTGATATAGATGAATCGTATGGAGTTTTCCCCTCTCTATCTTGTTGTGATGAATTGAGTTTTCCCTTTGAAGTTTTCTTGTCAGATTGAGTCTCTAAGGATTTGAGAACACTTGATGTATGTATTTTGATGGGATATCCGTGGTGACAACGGGATGTTCTATTGATCCACTTGTTGTATCTTTGGGTGATCAACTTGCGGGTTCCGTGACCTTGGGAATGTATGCATAGGGGTTGGCACATGTTTACGTCTTGAATCTCCGGTAGAAAGTTTGGGGCACTCTTTGAAGTTCTTTGTGTTGGATTGAACATGATGAATCTCAAATTATGTGATGCATATCGTATAATCAAGCCCATGGGTACTTGTGGTGACATTGGAGTATCTAGGTGACATTAGGGTTTTGGTTGATGTGTGTCTTAAGGTGTTATTTTAGTATGAACTCTAGGGCAGTTTGTGACCCTTATAGGGATAGCTCATAAGATTGATCGGAAAATATAACTTTGAGGTGGTTTCGTACCCTACAATAGTTTCTTCGTTAGCTCTCCGCTATTTGTGATTTTGGAGTGAACTCCTTGTCACACCAGAGGTATTTACATATGATTCAACTATGTCATTAATGTTGAGAGAAAATGCACTAGTGAAAGTATTGACCCTAGGCCTTGTTTCCAAGCATTTATACAACATTTTGCTCGCTGTTTACTATTTGTTACCTTTCTGTTTTTATATTTTCAGATTACAAAAACCTATATCTACCATCCATATTTCACTTGTATCACCATCTCTTCATCGAACTAGTGCACCTATACAATTTACCATTGTATTGGGTGTGTTGGGGACACAAGAGACTCTTTGTTATTTGGTTGCAAGGTTGTTCGAGAGAGACCATCTTCATCCTATGCCTCCCATGGATTGATAAACCTTAGGTCATCCAATTGAGGGAAAATTGTTACTATCCTACAAAACTCTGCGCTTGGAGGTCCAACACGAGTCTACAAGAAGAAGGTTGTGTAGTAAACATCAAGCTTTTTTCTCGTGTCGTTGCCTGGGAGGTGAGTGCTTGAAGGTATATCTATATCTTGCAATTGAATCTTTTAGTTTATTTTTTCGCTAGTTTGGTTTTAGAAAAGAAAACTACAGAAAAAAATGGAATTGAGGTTGCCTCATATGCTTTATCTTTTTAATGTCTTTCGTGAAAATGATGGAAAGGAAAATTGTGCGCAAGTGGTAGAAGAAGAAGTTATTAAAATGTTTGGCACTAAATCTTTGAGTGATGAGCATGACTAAAATATTGTTAGTATGAATTATATGAATATTCATGATGCTAATGATATGCAAAGCCACATGCTTGGGGATGCTATGTTTGATGAACATGACATTTTTTGTCCCCCAAGTTTTGATGAGGAAAACTATTATGATGATAGCATGCCTCCTATATATGATGATTATTGTGATGAAATGTATGCTATAAATAGTAATAACAACCATGAAACCTATTGTCATGATTTGAATATTCAATATGGTTATGTCAATCAAGTGTCTCATGATAGTTATTTTGTTGAGTTTGCTCCCATTATTATGAATGAGAAGAAAATTGCTTATGCGGAGAGTGAAAAAATTTCTATGCTTGTACATCATGAAAAGAATTATTTATGTGCTGGTTATATTGTGAAATTCCTTCATGATGCTACTAAAAATTATTATGAGGGAGGAACATATGCTTGTAGGAATTGCAATAATATCAAGTTTCCTCTCTATGTGTTCAAAGTTTTGAAGTTATGCTTGTTTTGCCTTCCTATGCCAGATAATTCTTGTTCCCATAACTTGTTTTGTCACAAAATCCCTATTTATAGGAAGTGGGTTAGACTTAAATTTTCTTGTCATGAGATTCATGATGCTCTTTTGCATGTTTCAATTATTATTCCTATACGAGCATCATTGAAATCATCATGCCTAGCTAAAAGGCGTTAAAGAAAAGCGCTTGTTGGGAGACAACCAACACTTTTACCTTCTGTTTTTATGTTCTCACATGATTAAGCTACTGTATTAATCATTTTTTCTGTCTTTTATTTCAATATAGTGCCAAGTAAAGCCTTTGGGATAGTGTGGATACTTGCTTGTTTGATTCTATGCAAAAAAACAAAAAGTTTTGCATATAGTATATGAATTATATGATGTTACTAGAGAGTAAAAAAAATATGAAATTTTTACACAACATTTATATGCACATTCCTCGAGTTATCCTAATTTTTCACAATTTTTAGAGTCAGGTAAGTATGGTGATCATTCAGATCTTTACAAACTATTCTATTTTTGACAGATTCTGTTTTGCATGCATAGTTTGCTTGTTTCAAGTGTTCCTATAGCTTATATTGAGTAATATAAATTGTGGGAATGATGTGATACAGCAGGTATCATGTGGGAATAATTATGAATCTTGTCTTGACGGTACCTAAGTGAATGATCTATCTTTATTACACTAACCCTTCTCACAAAGTTCCGTTAAGTTTTGTGTGATTGAAGTTTTCAAGTTTTGGGTAAGACACCGATATGAGGAGAATAAAGAGTGACAAGAAACTAATCTTGCGGATGCCCAAGGCACCCCAATGTAATATTCAAGGAAGACTCAAGCGTCTAAGCTTGGGGATGCCCCGGAAGGAATCCCCTCTTTCGTCTTCAACACTATCGGTATATCTTACTTGGAGCTATATTTTTATTTGTCACATAATATGAGTTTTGCTTGGAGCGACCTATTTTTTTATGTGTTATTTATAATCCTTTTTTCAATAAAAAAATCCCAAAAATTGCTTTAGGATGTTTGCATTGCATGTTTTGATGTGTGCTGTGTAAAAACAGAAACTTCTGATGTAGTGTTTGAATTATAATATTTTACTGGAATGTGTAAAGTTTTTGAAATTTTTACACAGTATTTTAATACAAATTATTTAGCATGTGATAAATTTTCATAATTTTTTGAGTTACAGAAGTACACTATTTTCATAAATTTCTATAGACTGTTCTGTTTGGACAGGTTGTTGTCATAGTTTTGTTTTCTACTTATCCTATAGTTTCCATAGCCTATATTGGTAGATATAAATTGTGGGAATGATAGTAAACAGTACATAATGTTTGAAAATTATTGTGCAAACTTGTCTTGGCAGTACATAAAGAGTTGATTTATTATTATGTGTACTAACCTATCTCACGAGTTCTTTTCGAGTTTTGTGTGGATGAATTTTTTGAGAATAGGTGAAACCATGATATGAGAGGATTGAATGAGATACAAAAGCTCAAGCTTGGGGATGCCCAAGACACCCCAAGTGAATATTTCAAGAAGTCTCAAGCATCTAAGCTTGGGGATGCTATGCATCCCATCTCTCTTCATCACCAATTATCGATTAGCCTATGTTGAGCCTAAATTTTAATTTGTTCACATGATGCATGCTATTCTTGGAGTGCTATTTTTATTTAATTTCATGTTTGAATAAAATACTCAGGTCTGAAAATCTTTATTGAGAGAGAGAGAGATCAAGTCCTCACATAGCTACATAATTGTTTGACTACTCATTGACCTTCACTTATATGTTTTGGAGTAGTTTTGTCATTTACTATCGTGCTTCACCTATATCCTATGAGTAAATGGTTGAACGAATTGAATATCATAAATCTGAAATTATATATGTTTTATATGCTTATCCCATGGGGAGTAATGACTTCACATATAAGAAGTATAGGTGGTAAAATTTATTGAAAATTAGCAAACACCGCATTGGTCACTTGAACCATTCATGAAAAAATATTGAAGGAAGAGAGATTTCACATATAAATATACTATCTTGGACATCTTACATGATTGTGAATACCCATTTATTATTTTCAAACTTGAGAAAATTAGTTGAAGTTGGACAAGGAAGACAATGTAATGAGTTATGCTTGGGTATATTTGTATAGAAGTTATATTGTTATGGATCCTCCAACATGTAGTGCTTGCTTCCCCCTCATACTAGCCAAAACTTCCGCACCAAGTAGAAATACTACTTGTGCATCCAAACACGCTTAAACCCAAAGTTGTTCCATATGAGTCCACCATACCTACCTATATGCGGTATTTACTTGTCGGTCCAAGTACATTTGCATGTGCCAAACTCTAAACCTTCAAATAATATTCTGTTTTGTATGCCTGAATCGCTCATATAATGACTAGGGGTTGTCAGTATCTTCCATGCTAGGTGGGTTATTCTCACGATATGTATTGATTCACTATCATTCATGAGAAAGTGGCTGGTAATAGGGATTCCCAGTCTTGAAATCAAAGAAAAAAATGCAAATAATTAAACAAAACTCCCCCAGGAATGTTGTTGGTATGGACGGTACCCATGGATTCGCCTCGCCGTGGAGTGTGATTGATTGGTGGAGCGGAAGTAAAAACTTTACCATTTTGTTTGGAAACCGCCTATAATGTATCTAGCATGGAAGATACCGAGATCTCTCGGTTGTTATGGTGACAATGAAAGCATACCGCCCAAAATTATTATTCATCTCTATTTTAAAAGCTCGAGCTCTCGCACCTCTGCAAATCAATGCTTCCTCTGCGAAGGGCCTATCTTTTATTTCTAGTACTTACCTTTACGCAAGAGTCATGTCGATCTTCACCACTTCCTATATTTTGCCTTTTTCTTTAGGTTGCAAACATCATGTGGTGGGGAAGGATCCAAGCATATATGGCCATTCAAATATATTTGCACTACAAGAAATATGCTATCTTGTGACCTTCACTCTTGGTCACTGAATAGTCACTGTTTTCCATTTGTGACCTTTTTGTGACCAAAAACTGATGGTCAAAAGCTGAGGGTCAAGAATGGAAATTAACGACCTTTCTTCCGAAAAGGTCGTAGACGTTTATGACCAAAAAAAAGGTCGTAGGTTCAATGACCAATTTGTTTGGTCACTAGCTATCCACCCACGCCACAGCAGATCCACCGTGGCAAGCTGTCGTGGCAGCATTATGACCAAATGAGAAGGTCGTAAATTAGAATCAGCCCGGTCCATTTCGACCATCTACATGGGCTAAGCCCAATAATTCAGCCCATTTTATGTTTTTTCCTCTTTATTTTGCTTAGCTGCATGGGCCTCGCCCAATAATTTAGCCTTTTATTTTCTGGGATGTTGCCTTTTGCAGTCCACTTTTTTTCCTAGTCAACTATATTTTTGGGCCACAGCCTTTTTAGTCTAGTTCTTGTTTGGGCCTTGGCCTTTTATTTTCTGGGATGCAGCCCTTTATAGACTAGGTTTTTTTATAGTCAACTCTTTTTTTAGGCCCAAGCCATTTTAGTCTAATTCTTGTTTGGGCCTTGGCCTTTTTGCAGTCCAAGGTCAGAGCCCAATTCAATAATTATCCTGTGAACCAGGTGCTCAGCTTCACAAAATGGTCCGAACAAAACTCAAATAATTCACACAAAATGCATAACTTCACAGGTTCACAAACTGCATAACTTCACAATTTCACTAGTTCAGCATCACCAAAATGAGCCATCTATCTAAAACAGGTCCTACGACAGGTTAAACTTCACATGTTCACCAAAATGAGCATAGAGCTTCGACGATGCTTCAGACATCATAATGCTTTAGCTCCAAAGAGAGCCATCAAGTGGGCTAACTTCCCATCCTGTTCTGTAGCCTTCTTGCGTAGCAGCTCAAGTTCCTTGTCGCATGCAGCTTCAGCTTCTTCCTCGTTCATCTTGATTGCCGCCACTTCTTCTTGCATCAATTCTGCTTGAAGCTCTGAGCTCTCCAGCTTCTACTCAAGATCACGAACATGAGCAGCCACAACAACACTTGCTTTGGCCGAGTTTTTCGTAGATGACTGGAGCCCAACATTCCTGAGGAATGTGCTTCGCTTTACTTCAGTCTTGAGCACTTTGTCAACAATTTCAATAGCAGACTTTGGCTCTTCACCATCTGGTGCCGGCACGTCCTTCTTTTTCTCCATCACAAGCTAGAATATGGAGGAAAATGATAGACATTAGTGGCAGATCTATTTCACATTTTACAAACCAAACCAAGCAAGAGAAACCAAACAAGAATGACACCAAACCAACACACAAAATCAATTTTTGAAGTA
This sequence comes from Hordeum marinum, assembly GCA_022496015.1. Taxonomy (NCBI): domain Eukaryota; kingdom Viridiplantae; phylum Streptophyta; class Magnoliopsida; order Poales; family Poaceae; genus Hordeum; species Hordeum marinum. The sequence goes on along the minus strand of CM039673.1, from coordinate 539,209,301 downwards.
ACCAAACCAGCACACAAAATCTATACGTAGATATTTTACCATATCATAAAAAATGCAACAAATAGCTACAGTAAATTCTATTATCTTTGTTTAGAACTATACAACAAATTCTGATATCTTTGTTGAGATACCAAACCTATCTTAGGCAATAGCAAACAACATCAAAGCATGGAACATAGTTTGTGTTCTTGCTGGCTGTGACTCAAACAGTACATGACAGAAGTTTAAACTGGCTGGACAAACCAGTCAAACAGCATCAAACCTATCTTAGGCTCTAGAAGTTTGAACTGGCTGGACAAACCAGTCAAACAGCATCAAACAGGGCATGACAGAAGTTTGAACTGGCTGTGAATCAAAATAGGCATGACAGAATTGTGAATCAAATAGCATCAAACCTGTCTTAGGCTCTAGCAAACAGCCTCAAAACATACCAAATCTAGACAAAAGTTTGAACTGGCTAGACAAAGCAGGGAGTGACTTACTATAGCTTTCTTTACTGGCTCCGAAAACCCGTGCTTCTTGCTGTTGTGGGTGGCATTCAACAAGTCAATCGCAGACAGCTCCTCACCCTTCTGCTCTTCTTTATGAAATGATTTTAAACAAAAATCAAAATGTTATTCGGCAAGACTCAAAAATTTTATTCAACGAGGATCAAACGGTCAGGTCTCTAGACAAAAGTTCTCACAGTGGAAAAAATGTGTGTTGTGTAGTGCCTGGAACCAGTTGTCTGATGGTACACAACTTTTTCTCGATTCATCTTGTTCGACAAACAGGTTTCCTACAAAAAAAAGCATACTGTCAGCATGATCTAGCACTAGCATATCATGTGCAGAACATAAAGAAGCAAACAAAGCAGAGACAAACCTTGTGTGTTGGGGTAGACCACATCTCCACCAGAGCTTGCCATTCACGGTCTGTCAGATCCGGCACCGGAGACTTGATGTTGACTTTGTTTGCTGCTACGGTATCAAAATACTTCTTCTTGATCTGATGGCGCCTGTTCTTTGAATTTTTCTGCAGAATATCTTTGCAAGCGGTCTTGATGGTCTCCGAGTCGGTGTTCATCTCAAAATTTGCCTACCAAGACAGCAAACAAGGTAGGAACAATATTAGTGATCATACATAGGTGTAACAGAAAAAAGATGGCACGTCAACTACAAAACAAGTAGCTTACAACAACTTTCCCAATGTAGTCCGTCATTAGATTAGAGTTTTTTGTATTCCTTGAAGTGAGGAAGAGCTAGCAGGTGGGTTCTTGCAACGAGTCAACACTCAGAAGCAAGCTTTGTCCATATATCACATATATCTCATCATGTAATTGGCCATATCACATCACAACATACCCTGCAAAAACAAGCTAGACGTCCTCTAATTGTTGTTGCATGTTTTACGTGGCTGCTACGGGTATCTAGCAAGAACGATTCTCACCTACGCATAAACCACAACGGTGATACATAGATTGCTTTTCAACCTTCTCAAGGACCGCCTTTGTCGGATCCGATCCAACTAAAGTGAGAGAAACTGTCACCTGCAAGCCATCTCAGCAACAAGTTGCGTCGAGGGAATCGGTCTCTCGTAAGCGTACGAGTAATGTTGGTCCGGGCCGCTTCATCTCACAATCCCGCTGAACCAAAATCCGACCAAGGGAGGAAGCAATCTAAGCATCAACGCCCACAAACCTTTTGTGTTCTACTCGAGATCTCATCGAACCATCAACCTAGCTCATGATGCCACTGTTGGGGAACGTCGCATGGGAAACAAAAAAATTCCTACGCACACGCAAACCTATCCATGGTGATGAGCATCTACGAGAGGGAGAGTGGATCTACGTACCCTTGTAGATCGCTAAGCGGGAAGCGTTAAGAAACGCGGTTGGTGTAGTCGAACTTCTTCGCGATCCATATCGCTCAGCGTCCCGCGATCCAATCACGAACCGTCCCGCGAACACATCATGATCCGTCCCGCGAACTCATCACGATCCGTCTCACGATCTTGATCACGATCTGTCCCGCGAACTCATCACGATCCGTTCCGTGATCACATCACGAACCGTCTCGCGATCTCGATCACGGTCCTTCCGATCTAGCGCCGAACGGACGGCACCTCCGCGTTCAGCACACGTGCAGCTTGATGACGATCTCCACCATCTCGATCCAGCAAGAGGAGGTGGAGAGGAGAGAGAGTTCACCGGAAGCGTGACTGCGCTCCGGTGATGGTGGTGGAGCAATTCCGGCAGGGCTTCGCCTAAGCGCTGCAGAAAACCGATCTAGAGGAGAAACTATGCACCGGTGTAACGGGTAGCACGTGGCCGGAAATTCTTTCCAAAAACCACCCAATCCACTAGTATATATAGGAGGAGAGGAGAGGAGAGGCAGACAAGGCCTTTGGGTCGGCCGAAATAGGAGGTGGGAAGCAATCCTACTTCACCTCCAATCCTAGTTGGAGTAGGATTGCCTCCTATTGGCTGATTTTCCACTTTTTGCTTTAGGACTTTCTCTCCTGCGCCATGGGCCTTTGTGGCTGTTTTACCAGCCCACTAAGGGCTGGTTATTATTATCCCACAGCCCATGGACCTCTTGGGGTCGAAATACCCCTCCCGGAGGCCTCCCGGTACACTACCGGCACTCCCGGTACACTACCGATGAGCCCGAAACTTTTCCGGAAACCAAACTGGGACTTCCTATATATGAATCTTTACCTCCGTACCATTCCGGAGCTCCTCGTGACGTCCGGGATCTCATCTGAGACTCCGAACAAACTTCGGTCACCACCATACATAACTCTACACTACTGAAACGTCACCGAACCTTAAGTGTGCAGACCCTACGGGTTCGAGAACTATGTAGACATGACCGAGACACCTCTACGGTCAATAACCAATGGCGGGACTTGGACGTCCACATTGGTTCCTACATATTCTACGAAGCTCTTTATCGGTCGAACCTCTATGTCAAGGATTCAGTTAATCCCGTATAATGTTCCCTTTGTTCTTCGGTATGTTACTTGCCCGAGATTCGATCGTCGGTATCTCCATACCTAGTTCAACCTCGTTACTGGCAAGTCTCTTTAATCATTCCGTAATACAAGATCTCGCAACTAACAATTAGTCACATTGCTTGCAAGGCTTATTGTGATGTTGCATTACCGAGTGGGCCCTGAGATACCTCTCCGTCACACGGAGTAACAAATCCCAGTCTCGATCCATGCCAACTCAACAGACCCATTGGAGATACCTGTAGAGCACCTTTATAGTCACCCAGTTACATTGCGACGTTTGATACACACAAGGCACTCCTCCGATATCTGTGAGTTCCATGATCTCATGGTCATAGGAACACATACTTGACATGCGGAAAACAGTAGCAATAAACTGACACGATCATATGCTACGTTTGCAGTTTGGGTCTTGTCCATCACATCATTCTCCTAATGATGTGATCCCGTTATCAAACGACATCTCATGTCCATGGCTAGGAAACCTTAACCATCTTTTGATCAACGAGCTAGTCTACTAGAGGCATACTAGGGACATGGTGTTGTCTATGTATCCACACATGTATCTGAGTTTCCGATCAATACAATTATAGCATGGATAATAAACGATTATCATGAACAAGGAAATATGATAATAACTAATTTATTATTGCCTCTAGGGCATATTTCCAACAGTCTCCCACTTGCACTAGAGTCAATAATCTAGTTCACATCACCATGTGATTCGCATTGTTATGAATCTAACACCCAATGAGTTCTGGGGCTCGATCATGCTTTGCATGTGAGAGAGGTCTTATAGTCAACGGGTCTGCGATATTCAGATTCGTGTGTACTTTGCAAATCTCTATGTCAAACCATAAACACTGCTACCACACTCCACTTGGTACTATTTCCAAATGGCTGCTCCACTATACGTATCCAGATTGCTACTACGAGTCATCCGGATTAGTGTTAAAGCTTGTATCGACGTAACTCCTTACGACGAATTCTTTATCACCTCCATAATCAAGAAACATCTCCTCAGTCTCTTAGTTATAGAGGATAATCTTGACTGTTGTCCAGTGATCCACTCCTGGTTCACTCTTGTACCCCTGATGGACTCATGGCAAGGCACACACAGGTGCGGTACACAGCATGGCATAATATAGAGCCTATGGCTAAGGCATAGGGGACGATGTTCGTCCTTTCTCTTTCTTCTGCCGTTGTCGAGCTTTGAGTCTCACTCAACTTTCACACTTTACAAATCAGGCGAGAACTCTTTCTCTAACTGATCCATTTTGAACTCTTTCAAAATCTTGTCAAGGTATGCACTCATTGAAAGTCTCATTGAGCATCTTGATCTATCTCCATAGATTTTGATGCTCAACAATTAGGTAGCTTCATCCAGGTCTTCCATTGAAAAACACTTTCCAAATGACCGTTTTATGCTTTCCAGAAACTCTACATTATTTCTGATCAACAATATGTCATCCACATATACTTATCAGAAATTCTATAGTGCTCCCACTCACTTTATTGCAAATACAAGTTTCTCGTAAACTTTGTATAAACATCAAAAACTTTCATCACCTCATCAAAGTGTATATTCCAACTCCGAGATGCTTGCTTCAGTCCATGGAAGGATCACCGAAGCTTGCACACCTTTTAGCATCCTTAGGACTGACAAAACCTTCTGGTTGTATCACATACAACCTTTCCTCAAGTAAACCGTTAAGGAAATGATGTTTTGACATGCATCTGTCAGATTTCATAATTGAAAACGCAGCAACTGCTAACATAATTCCAACAGACTTTAGCATCGCTATGAGTGAGAAAGTCTCATTGTAGTCAACTCCTTGAACTTGTCACAAACATCTTTGCAACAAGTCGAGCTTTACAAATAGTGACATTCACCATCAGTGTCTGTCTTCATTTTAAAGATCCATTTGTACTCAACGACCTGCCGTCCAACGAGCAAGTCTACCAAAGTCTATACTTGGTTTTTCATACATGGATCCTATCTCGGATTTCATGGCCTCCAACCATTTGTTGGAATCCGGGCCCATCATCGCTTCTCCATAGCTCGTAGGTTCATCGCTGTCCAACAACATGACCTCGAAGACAAGGTTGTCGTACCGCTTAGGAGCAGTACACATCCTTGTCGACCCACGAAGTTCGATAGTAACTTGATCCTGAAGCTTCATGATCATCATCATTAACTTCCTCTTCAACTAACGTAGGCTTCACAGAAACATCTTTCTGTGCTGCGCTACTCTCTGGTTGAACAAAGGTTTAACAACCTCATCAAGTTCTATCTTCCTCCCACTCAATTCTTTCGAGAGAAACCTTTCCTCGAGAAAGGATCCGTTTTAGTAACAAACACTTTGCACTTGGATCTGAGATAGAAGGTTCACCCAACTGATCTTAGGGTATTCTCTGAAGATGCATTTGTCCGCCTTGGGTTCAACCTCATTAGGTGAAAACATTTTTCACACAAGTGCCGCAGCCCCAAGTATTAAGAAATGACAACTTAGGTTTCTATCAAACCATAATTCATATGGTGTCATCTCAACAGATTTAGATGGTGCCCTATTTAAAGTGAATGTAGTTGTCTCTAATGCATAACCCCAAATTATAGTAGTAAAACGACAAGAGACATCATAGCACGCACCATGTCCAATAGAGCATAACTATGATGTTCGGACACACCATCACACTATGGTGTTCCAGGTGGCGTTTAGTTGTGAAACAACTTTCACATTGTCTTAAGTTGTATGCCAAACTCGTGACTCAGATATTCACCTCCACGATCATATCGCAGTCATTTTTATCTTCTTGTCACGATGATCTTTAAACTTCACTCTGAATTTGCTTGAACCTTTCAAACGATTCAGACTTGTGTTTCATTAAGTAAGTATACACTATATCTACTCAAATCATCAGTGAAGGTAAGAAAATAACGATATCCACTACACGCTACAAGACTCACTAGATTGCATACATCAACATGTATCATTTCCAATGAATCACTTGCCCGCTCCATCCAACGGGGTCCTTTAGTCATCTTGCCCAAGAGGCATGGTTCGCATGTCTCAACCGATTCGAAATCGAATGAGTCCAAATATCCATCACCATGGAGTTTCTTCATGCGCTTTATACCAATATGACATTTTGCGGCAGTGCCACAAGTATGTGGTACTATCATTATTTAACTTTGTATCTTTTGACATCAATGTTATGAACATGTGTATTACTACGATCAAGATTACAACAAACCATTCTCACTGGGTGCATGACCATTGAAGGTATTATTCATGTAAACAGAATAACTATTATTCTCTGACTTAAATGAATAACCGTATTGCAACAAACATGATCTAATCATGTTCATGCTCAACGCAAAACACCAAATAACATTTATTTAGGTTCATCACTAATCCTGAAGGTAGAGAGAGCGTGCGATGTTGATCACATCAACCTTGGAAACATTTCCAACACACATCGTCACCTCACCCTTAGCTAGTTCTCCGTTTATTCTGTAGCTTTTATTTCGAGTTACTAACATTTAGCAATCGAACCGGTATCCAATACCCAGGTGCTACTAGGAGTACTAGCAAGGTACACATCAATAACTCGTATATCAAATATACTTCTGTCGATGTTGCCAGCCTTCTTATCTACCAAGTATCTAGGGTTGTTCCGCTTCAACGACCTCTCACCTCAAAATAGAAGCACTTAGTCTCGGGTTTGAGTTCAACTTTGGGTTGCTTCACTGGAGCAGCAACTGACTTGCTATCCATGAAGTTTCCCTCCTTGCTCTTGCCCTTTTCGAAACTAGTGGTTTGATTAACCATCAACACTTGATGCTCCTTCTTGATTTCTACCTTCGCGGTGTCAAACATCACGAACAGCTCAGGGATCAATACTTCTATCCCTGGTGTATTATAGTTCATCAATAAGTTCTAGTAGTTTTAGTGACAGTGACTTGGAGAACTATATCAATCACTATCTTATCTGGAAGATCAACTCCCACTTGATTCAAGCGATTGTAGTACCCAGACAATCTGAGTACATGCTCAACGATTGAGCTATTCTCCTTCATCTTACAGGCAAAGAATCTTGTTGGAGATCTCATATCTCGCAACACAGGCACGAGCCTGAGATCACAATCTCTGTTCCTAGAACATCTCATATGTTCCGTGACGTTCAAAACATTTCAGAGCCTCAATTCTAAGCCGTAATGCATGACACACTAAACTATCAAGGTAGTCATCGAAACGTGCCTGTCATATGTTCACAACATCTATAGACGACGCTAGAGGGGGTGGCGCACCGAGCGGTGCATTAAGGACATAAGCCTTCTGTGCAGCAATGAGGACAATCCTCAGATCACGGACCCAGTCCGCAATATTGCTACCAAGATCTTTCAACTCTATTTCTCTAGTAACATATAAAAATTTAAGGGAGCTACAGCGTGAGCTAGTAATCTACAACATAATTTGCAAAGACACTTTGACTATGTTCATGATAATGAGTTCAATTAATCATATTACTTAAGAACTCCCACTCAAATTGACATCCCTCCGATCATTCGAGTGATACATGATCCAAATTCACCAACTCAAGTCCGATCATCACGTGAGTTGAGGTGGCTGCAATGGTGAACATCATTATGTTGATCATATCTACTATATGACTCATGTTTGACCTTTCGGTCTCTCGTGTTCCGAGGCCATGTCTGTACATGCTAGGCTCGTCAAGTTTAACCCGAGTGTTCTGCGCATGCAAATATGGCTTGCACACTCGGTGAGAACACAGTTCATCTTGAAATTCAAGTGAGGGATCACCTTATAATGCTACCGCCGTACTAAGCAAAACAAGGTGCATAAAAGGATTAACATCTCATGCAATTCATAAGTGACATGATATGGCCATGAACTTGTGTTTAAGATCTCCATCTTCGAAACACCGGCATGATCTCCATCGTCACCGGCACAACAGCATGATCTCCATCATCTTGATCTCCATCAATGTGTTGCCATTGGGGTTGTGGCGCCAGCCCTGCTTCTACTTCTATTGCTACTGCTTAGCGATAAAGTAAAGCATTACATAGCACTTAATGATTGACATGCAGGTCATACAATAATTAAAGACAACCCTATGGCTCCTGCCGGTTGCCGTACTCAACGACATGCAAGTCGTGATATTCTATACATCACATGATCATCTCATACATCACATATATCTCATCATGTAATTGGCCATATCACATCACAACATACCCTGCAAAAACAAGTTAGACGTCCTCTAATTGTTGTTGCATGTTTTACGTGGCTGCTACGGGTATCTAGCAAGAACGATTCTCACCTACGCATAAACCACAGCGGTGATACATAGATTGCTTTTCAACCTTCTCAAGGACCGCCTTTGTCGGATCCGATCCAAATAAAGTGAGAGAAACTGTCACCCGCAAGCCATCTAAGCAACAAGTTGCATCGAGGGAACAAGTCTCTCGTAAGCGTACGAGTAATGTTGGTCTGGGCCGCTTCATCTCACAATCCCGCTGAACCAAAATCTGACCAAGGGAGGAAGCAATCTAAGCATCAACGCCCACAAACCTTTTGTGTTCTACTCGAGATCTCATCGAACCATCAACCTAGCTCATGATGCCACTGTTGGGGAACGTCGCATGGGAAACAAAAAATTTCCTACGCACACTCAAACCTATCCATGGTGATGAGCATCTACGAGAGGGAGAGTGGATCTACGTACCCTTGTAGATCGCTAAGCGGGAAGCGTTAAGAAACGCGGTTGGTGTAGTCGAACTTCTTCGCGATCCAAATCGCCGAGCGTCGCGCGATCCAATCACGAACCGTCCCACGAACACATCATGATCCGTTCCGCGAACTCATCACGATCCGTCTCACGATCTTGATCACGATCTGTCCCGCGAACTCATCACGATTCGTTCCGTGATCACATCACGAACCGTCTCGCGATCTCGATCACGGTCCTTCCGATCTAGCGCCGAACGGACGGCACCTCCGCGTTCAGCACACGTGCAGCTTGATGATGATCTCCACCGTCTCGATCCAGCGAGAGGAGGTGGAGAGGAGAGAGAGTTCACCGGCAGCGTGACGGCGCTCCGGTGATGGTGGTGGAGCAATTCCGGCAGGGCTTTGCCTAAGCGCTGCAGAAAACCGATCTAGAGGAGAAACTATGCACCGGTGTAACGGGTAGCACGTGGCCGGAAATTCTGTCCAAAAACCACCCAATCCACTAGTATATATAGTAGGAGAGGAGAGGATAGGAATCCAAGGCCTTTGGGTCGGCCGAAATAGGAGGTGGGAAGCAATCCTACTTCACCTCCAATCCTAGTTGGAGTAGGATTGCCTCCTATTGGCTGATTTTCCACTTTTTGCTTTAGGACTTTCTCTCCTGTGCCATGGGCCTTTGTGGCTGTTTTCCCAGCCCACTAAGGTCTGGTTATTATTCTCCCACATCCCATGGTCCTCTTGGGGTCGAAATACCCCTCCCGGAGGCCTCCCGGTACACTACCGGCACTCCCGGTACACTACCGGCACTCCCGGTACACTACCGATGAGCCCGAAACTTTTCCGGAAACCAAACTGGGACTTCCTATATATGAATCTTTACCTCTGGACCATTCCGGAGCTCCTCGTGACGTCCGGGATCTCATCCGGGACTCCGAACAAACTTTGGTCACCACCATACATAACTCTACACTATCGAAACGTCACCGAACCTTAAGTGTGTAGACCCTGCGGGTTCGAGAACTATGTAGACATGACCGAGACACCTCTACAGTCAATAACCAATGGCGGGACCTGGACGTCCACATTGGTTCCTACATATTCTACGAAGCTCTTTATCGGTCGAACCTCTATGTCAAGGATTCAGTTAATCCCATATAACGTTCCTTTTGTTCTTCGGTATGTTACTTGCCCAAGATTCGATCGTCGGTATCTCCATACCTAGTTCAACCTCATTACCGGAAAGTCTCTTTAATCGTTCCGTAATACAAGATCTCACAACTAACAATTAGTCACATTGCTTGCAAGGCTTATTGTGATGTTGCATTACCGAGTGGGCCCTGAGATACCTCTCCGTCACACGGAGTAACAAATCCCAGTCTCGATCCATGCCAACTCAACAGACACCATCGGAGATACCTATAGAGCACCTTTATAGTCACCCAGTTATGTTGCAACATTTGATACACACAAGACACTCCTTCGATATCTGTGAGTTGCATGATCTCATGGTCATAGGAACACATACTTGACATGCGGAAAACAGTAGCAATAAACTGACACGATCATATGCTACGTTTGCAGTTTGGGTCTTGTCCATCACATCATTCTCCTAATGATGTTATCCCGTTATCAAACGACATCTCATGTCCATGGCTAGGAAACCTTAACCATCTTTTGATCAACGAGCTAGTCTACTAGAGGCATACTAGGGACATGGTGTTGTCTATGTATCCACACATGTACCTGAGTTTCCGATCAATACAATTATAGCATGGATAATAAACGATTATCATGAACAAGGAAATATAATAATAACTAATTTATTATTGCCTCTAGGGCATATTTCCAACAGATAGTGCCTGCTTCATCCATGCAGATAGCTCCTCCTTCATCTGGGCAGACAGTGCCTCTTTCATCCATGCAGACAGTGGTTTCATCATCCATGGGCGGAAACTCATCACCCATTTGCACCGAGCTCTCATAGTCCATGCGTAGCGTTCTTTCCTAATGGTCCATCACAGCCGGCATGTTTGCTTTCTGCCTCGTGAATCTAGCAGGGGGCGGTTCATCAGGTTCCAGGATCCTCTTTGTATGTCCTGGAGGTGGGGCCATCACCCTTCCTGGAGGCATTGCAACAGATGTTTCTGAGCTCTTCCTCTTCTTGTTGACTATCTTCTTAACAACAGGCCTCTTCTTCAGAGACTTCAGTGCCTCGTATAAATAGCACGCAAAAAGCATTAGATCACAAGACAAATATGTGAGCACAAGGAAACATGGAGCATACAAGAACCACAACCCTCCAAGCAAGACAGAGTTTGCACCTTAACAGTCTTCTGTACTACAACATCATCCACTTCCTCCCCATCAATAACTCCATCCTCCTTAGGATTGTACTCTGGGTCATCATTGATAACTCCACTATGTTCTTGAACCTCTTCAGTTCTACCTTCTTGTACAACATTCGAATTCCTAATCATCGACGCTATTGCACCGATGCCAAGAGACTGGAACATCTGATTGTTCCTCATGATATTTCTAGCCCTAACCTTCTCGTACTCGGTGAGAAGATCCTCTTTGCATGATAAAGGAAACATTATTATTAGGTGAATGGTTGGAATGCATGGACAAACAGCCAAACATATCTTATAAGATTTTATTATCATTTAATCCTAGTTATTCGGGTACGAAAGACTAACAGCAAACATTTAAGACATCTTATTCACAATTAAGATAGCTTATTCAGATTATTCACAATTAAGACACCAAACATTTAATCCTAGTTGCACAATTAAGACAGTTTATTCAGATTATTCACAATTAAGACAACAAACATTTAATCCTAGTTGCACAATTAAGACAGCTTATTCAGATTATTCACAATTAAAACAGCAAACATTTAATCCTAGTTGCACAATTAAGACAGCTTATTCAGATTGCAACAATACATTTCACTTATCATATTAAGACACATATTTTATAAAACTGACAGTATAACCACAAGGAGCAAGTTGCATACCAACGCTTGGCCGATTACTTGACCTTGTCATCCTTGCCATGGATGATCTTGAGGTGGTGCTTGCAAAAAAGAATAAACAACAATCAGATACAACAGGGATAAAGTAAAATGATGCACTTGTATCAACAAAGGAAAGCATTTGGACCAGCATGCACATACATGGAATACATGTGAAGCAAACTTGATGGATCAACAATGTAGTGATGTAGTGTTATTAATTAAGCAAACATGTAAGTGCACTAAACAAGCATGCATGTACACTGGAAAGATATGAAGCATCTCTTAATATCTTCACTACATCAACATGGAAATTTATATGCAACATTTAATTATGATGAAGAACTCAAACAAGGAAACAAATGAAATGGAATGATAGTTGATAACATTGAGTACAAAACAGGCTTACTGAACTATTTTCTAAAACTTCTTATATCATTAGGAAAACAGCATGGCTAACTGACAAGTGATACAGATTTCCAGACTTAGTGAAAAACACAGTTCTTGCAGAAAACAGATTCATGATGCAATGTTTAGAGCTAGCAAACTACATGAAACAGGAGTTGTTCATGGCAAATATGAGCATGGCTGGCTTATACTAGATAACATGAGCAGCCACAACAACTTCTTGTAGTAAACTAACAAGGCATTAACAGATTTGAGTAGGCAATAACAACATGAACAGCCACAACAACTTCTACTCCATCTACAACATGAGCAACAATCTACTCTATCTACAACATGAGCAGCAACAACATGAACCCTAACCCATGGCGTGCAACAAGAACCCTAACCCCATCAATAGTTTAGCCATGCTGCATAAATACACAAAACTAGGAGATCCAGCCATGAGCAGCAACAACAAGAATCACCATCAATCCTTCCCCATGAACAAGAAAAGCAGGAGATCCATCCCCATCTAGAACCCCATGAACCAGAGAGCAACATGTACCAGATGAACCCTAACCCTAACCCCATGGATCTACCGAACCATCCCTATCCCCATCGATCCATCCCCATGAACCCTAGAAGAACCCATGACGGGGATCTACCGAACCCTAGAAAATCTACCCTAACCCTAGAAGATCGAGGGGAGATGGAGCGAGGGGAGAAGTACCTGGTAGATGATGTAGCGGTAGATGTGGCCGTTGTTGTCGATGACGAAGCGGTGGTCGTCGTCGATGTGGCCGCCGTCGTGGTGGCCTAGGGTTACGAGGCGGGCGATGTCGTCGATGGTGCCATTGTTGGGGAGAGGGGAGGAGTGGCAGTGTGGCGAAAATAAGGGGAGGGACGGGGCGGCGCGGAGCAGGGGAAGGGCGGCGGTGCGGCGCGATCGTGGGAAGGAGGAGAGGGGAACAGAATGGGGAAATTTTGGGAGGGAGGAGAGGGGATCCCGCTGGTTAGTGGGAGAGGGGGTGGTGGGTCCCGCCTGTTAGTGGGAGAGGGTTTGGAGGGAAATTTTGGGAGAGGGAGGGAAATTTTGGGAGAGTGGAGGGAAAATTTTGGGGTGGGAGGGAAATTCTTTTGGGTTTTGAGGCAGAAAATTTTATGGTTTTTTTGTAAACTTTATGCAAATAATGGTTAAAATCATATCGAATAGCTCAAGAAAACATCGGTATTCCAAGTTTAATATTTTTACTAGTTGGTAGGCCACATTTTATGATGTGACGCGGAGGTCTCCCATTTTTTTGAATTTTTTGAATTTTTTACGGTGTTTTCAAAAAACCGGTCTAACTTTTCGCGTCGGCCATCCATGGCTAGGGGTTTGATCATGCATATATGTTGGTGATTCTATGATGAAATGCCTACCTATGAATCTAAAAATGATTTTTAGCAAAAATAACGGGCAAGCTATGGAGGACCCACAGTTCAAATTCCAGCCGGCTCCAACAGAATTGGCATATGGTTGTCTAAATGGCCGGGAGTAGCTACGAGGGTCGGAAATGCATGATTTTTGGCAACCGTCCATACAATAAGGTCTACTTTGAGATAGACATGGAATGGCGCCGTTAGGAATGTCCCTCTTTGTAGCCGCTTCACGAAAAACATGTGTTTTTGGCATTCAAAAAAAGAAAAATGGTTTTTTGTGAAACAAGCTGGAATCTCTCTTTGGCAACACTGTTTGCCATCACAAGATGGAGGCATGTGCCAAATTTGGGCATATTATCACAAACTATTCAACGAATGTGGACATATCATTGTTCGTTTGGCTTGAAAGCCATAAATCTTCGTTCATGGTAGGTCGTTTTTAAGAACACTTTTTCAAGAAAACATCGGTATTCCAAGTTAATATTTTTACTAGTTGGTAGGGCACATTTGATGATGTGACGCGGAGGTCTCCCATTTTTTGAATTTTTTACGGTGTTTTCAAAAACCGGTCTAACTTGTCGCGTCGGTCGTCCGTGGCTAGGGGTTTGATCATGCATATCTGTTGGTGATTCTATGATGAAATGCCTACCTGTGAAGCTAAAAATGATTTTTAGCAAAAATAACGGGCAAGCTATGGAGGACCCGCAGTTCAAATTCCAGTTGGTTCCAACAAAAACGGTTGATGATTGTCTGAATGGCCGGGAGTAGCTACGAGGGTCAGAAATGCATGATTTTTGGCAAAAATCCGTAGAATAGGGTCTACTTTGAGATAGACATGGAATGGCGTCGTTAGGAATGTCCCTCTTTGTAGCCGCTTCACGAAAAACATGTGTTTTTTGCATTCAAAAAATGAAAAATGTTTTTTTTTTGTGAAACAAGCTGGAACCTCTCTTTGGCAACATTGTTTGCCATCACAAGATGGAGGCATGTGCCAAATTTGGGCATATTATCACAAACTATTCAACGAATGTGGCCATATCATTGCTCGTTTGGCTTGAAAGTCATGAATCTTCGTTCATGGTAGGTCGTTTTTAAGAACACTTTTTCAAGAAACATCGGTATTACAAGTTTAATATTTTTACTAGTTGGTAGGCCACATTTGATGATGTGACACGGAGGTCTCCCATTTTTTTGAATTTTTTGAATTTTTTACGGTCTTTTCAAAAACCGATCTAACTTGTCACGTCGGCCGGCCCTGGCTAGGGGTTTGATCATGCATATATGTTGGTGATTCTATGATAAAATGACTACCTATGAAGCTAAAAATGATTTTTAGCAAAAATAACGGGCAAGCTATGGAGGACCCGCAGTTCAAATTCCAGCCGGTTCCAACAAAATCGACCGATGGTTGTCTGAATGGCCGGGAGTAGCTACGAGGGTCGGAAATGCATGATTTTTGGCAACCATCCGTAGAATAGGGTCTACTTTGAGATAGACATGGAATGGCGCCGTTAGGAATGTCCCTCTTTGTAGCCGCTTCACGAAAAACATGTGGTTTTGGCATTCAAAAAATGAAAAATTATTTTTTTTGTGAAACAAGCTGGAACCTCTCTTTGGAAACATTGTTTGCCATCACAAGATGGAGGCATGCGCCAAATTTGGGCATATTATCACAAACTATTCAACAAATGTGGCCATATCATTGCTCGTTTGGCTTGAAAGCCATGGATCTTCGTTCATGGTAGGTCGTTTTTGAGAACACTTTTTCAAGAAAACATCGGTATTCCAAGTTTAATATTTTTACTAATTGGTAAGCCACATTTGATGATGTGACGCGTAGGTCACCCATTTTTTTGAATTTTTTTGAATTTTCTATGGTGTTTTCAAAAACCGTCTAACTTGTCGCGTCGGCCGTCCGCGGCTAGGGGTTAGATCATGCATATCTGTTGGTGATTCTATGATGAAATGCCTACCTGTGAAGCTAAAAATGATTTTTAGCAAAAATAACGGGCAAGCTATGGAAGACCCACAGTTCAAATTCTAGCCGGTTCCAACAGAATCGGCCTATGGTTGTCTGAATGGCCGTGAGTACCTACGTGGGTCAGAAGTGCATGATTTTTGGCAAATGTCCGTAGAATAGGGTCTACTTTGAGATAGACATGGAATGGTGCCATTTGGAATGTCCCTCTTTGTAGCCGCTTCACGAAAAACATGTGTTTTTGGCATTCAAAAAATGAAAAATGTTTTTTTTGTGAAACTAGCTGGAACCTCTCTTTGGCAACACTGTTTGCCATCACAAAGATGGAGGCATGTGCCAAATTTGGGCATATTATCACAAACTATTCGATGAATGAGCATCCATGAGCAAGCACAAAAACACACAATTTTATCTTTCATCCATGAGCATCCATGAGCATGCACAAAATTTCGATTCTCATCAATTACCAAAATGAGCTTGGAAGGTAATGGACAGATTAACATGACCACATACTTAACATTGACATGTTCAGATTTACATGACCTGACATACTTAACATTGACTTATTTTCTTAAGATCTCTACTCCTCCTTCTTATCTTTCTCCTTCATCATCTTGATGCGCCTAGAACGGCGAATTGGATGAAGTGGCCTGCGGCCGCCAGGCTGTGGGATGTACTCCTCTACCATAATTGGCATGGTATTGTCGCCCAGCGGTGGGATCGCCAGCGCCATCGCGAGGCCATCGTCAGGCACTGCCACCATCTCGAGGCCATTGTCAGGCACCACCACCGCTAGGTCATCCTCAAGCACCACCACCATCTCGAGGCCATCCTTAGGCACCACCATCGCGAGGCCATCGTCAGCCACCACCATCACGTGGTCATCGCCAACCACCTCCTCATCCCCGCTCTGCTCCTCCTCATCCTTGCTCTGCTCCTCCTCATCCCTTCTCTCCTCCTCCTCATCCCTGCTCTGCTCCTCCTCATCCCCGCTCTGCTCCTCCTCATCCCAGCTCTACTCCTCCTCATCCTCGCTCTGCTCCTCCTCATCCTCATAGCTGCATTTTTTTCTAGCCAGAGTCACTGCTACTGCTCCTATTTCCTGACCAAATGCAACAAGCAGGTTTATTTAACAATCGGTGTGAGACAAAGCCAAATGTAGAGGAAGAAGAGGCAGAGCGTACTGGCAGGATCGTCGTCCTGGTAGCGAATGCGGCACATAGTCATGCTGAACACCTTCACAGTTAGCATGGCGCTGCCGTCGTACCTGAGGACAAGGAAGTACCCATGCCGCAGGTCGTAGGCACGGACGAACTGCTTCCAGCCATGATCTAGGTACATGTGGCCGTCGGTGTCGACCACCACCTCCACGTCCCACAGCCTGCGAAGCCTGCTGCCGTCCTGCCGTAGCTTCACTTTTTGTGGCCGACGGCCGTCCAGCATCTTCATAAAAGTGTCAGGCAGCCTCTACAGCGAGTGTCAAGCAGTGATTTAGCAAACAGCAGAGTTATGACAAAGAGACGGGTGAAGGGGAAATCTCTTCTTTTATTTACCAGCCTGCTGCTAGAGGATATCTCAAGTATGATCGCGAAGAACTCGAAACCTTCCAAGTCAGCCATCTGAAAAGCAGCGATGTAGCAAACATTTACTATAAATGGCAAGAACACCTCTCTAGTACTACAATTTGGAATACTACTATAAATGGCAAGACAATTCATGTTGAACAGAGAACAATTCTGTTAACATGGCTACTACTCTATCTACATCACTACTCTAATTTTGGACCATATCTGCCCATGTGCCCATGTCTACTATAAAAGGCAAACACAGCTAGAACCATATCTACTATAAATGTCTACTATAAAAGGCAAACACAGCTAGAACTATAAATTTCTAAAAGAACCCTAATCTAATCCAATACAATCAACAGCGGGCCGCAAGAACCCTAATCCAACCACCCTAATCAAAACCTAATCCAACCACCCTAATCAAAACCTAATCCAATCCAATAGAAAACAACAGCGATGGCAAGAACCCTAATTCAATGGAATCAAACCCTAATCTAAATAGCAGCAGAAAACCACCGTGGGAGAGAAAGGAGTCAGCGGCGGATTCATACCTCCACGGGAGAGGAAGGAGTCGTCGGTGGCGGTGGCGATGAGTCGGCGGTGGCGGTGGGCTGATCCCCCGGCGGTGGTGGGGATGAGACGGCGGCGGTAGGGAGGAGGAGAGGAGTGGGGGAAATGACTGCGGTGGGAGTGGGGGAAATGACTGCGGTGGGAGTGAGGGAAATGACTGCGGTGGGAGTGGGGGAAATGACTGCGGTGGGGGTGGGGTTGGGGCCAACTTGTCAGCGAGTTGTGTGTTTGATACTTGACTGGTTTGATGCTTTCAAAAGATATGTCATATATTACATACCAGTAGCCTCTTCTTAGCCCAATGGTGGAAACTCCGAGAAGTGAGCGCACGTTCTTGGGTTTGAGTCCCCGCTCGCGCATATTCTTTTGCCATTTCTCTATGTTGCATCAGGAACCACATCAACTTTTTTTGCCTTAGGAATTCATCCATTGTCTGATCAACTTTTTTTGAACATCAAAATTGACAAAAAAAACAACTCTCAAACAATAGCTCCATCAAAATCCCTTTCTCTGTGCAGCCATATTTTGCTCAATCTTCAACTTAACATGATGGATGGATGAACAACAGCTCCATCAGGAACCATATTTTGTAAACTTGTTCAACTTGACATGGATAAACAACAGCTCCATCAGGAACTAGACATGGATAAACAAAATAGCAATCTTCAACTAGACATGGATAAGCATAATAGCAAACTTTTTCAACATAACAAAAGCAAACTTGTTCAACCACATAACTACAAACTGAGACACATAATATCAAACATAACAAAAGCAAATTGCGCGAGTAGTGGCGGCGTTGTTTGGCAAGCACAAGCACAAGCAACTACAGCCCCCAGTAGTCGGGGTCATCCCAATTCTCCTTCGCCTCTTGCCATAGCTCCAAACCTTCCTTGGTGATTTCGATTTTCTTCCATGCCTCATAGGTGATGTACGCATCTTTCGTTGCGTACTCGATGAGGTGCTTTGGCAGTGGGCTGACCCCCCATAGTTTGTGGTCCTCTTGCCTATTGATCTTCTGCTTCATTGCCCTGTAGGATGGGTGGATCAGGCTGTCTACAAACTCAGACAAAGCTTGATACTGCTTTCCATTGTTTGGAACTCCCCATTTGCGCTACAAGTCGATGTACTTGTCGGGGTTGATCTCCAAACCAGACAACTCTAGCTTCTCCTTGTCACCTCCAATGCAGAAGCCGACAAAGGTGTACAGATTCTTCTCTTGCAGGAGCGGGCGGAGTTCCTTGGGCCTGCATCAAGTTCAGAAATTAATCTGGTGCATCTACTTCATAAATTAATCCGGTGCATCAAATTCATCTACTTCAGAACTACAGAAACTTCAGAACTGCTGCATTTACCATTTTGTTGCCGCGGTGATGTGGTATACCAGGACGAGATCCTCAACGCATAACTGCAGAATTGCTGCCATCTGTGGAGGTTCATCTTCCCTGGTATACTCCACATCAACGCTGATGTTCTGCTTCAACATGCCATCGAGCTTCATCCTCATCTCGCGGATCCTCTTGTCGGCGTCTTCTGGATTGCTGGTGCAGATGACATCCAGCGGCTCTTTCAGGTGGATTTCAACCTTGAGCTCCGTGGTGTAGTCCAGCTTCTGCCCGGCGGGGACCGAAACGTCGTCGTCGACCACCAGTGGATCCTTGCCAGACGCCTCAACATGGTGATGCTTGGCAGACGAAGGGGAGTTGCTCCACGATGCCATTCGCTTTCTAGACGAAGGGGAGTTGCTCCACGATGATTCCTCCGCCATTGCCCTCCTAGATAGAGCAGAGGGAGGGGAGGGGAGGGCTTGAGATAGAGAAGAGGGGAGTTGCTTGATGGTGGAGGCAGATGGAGCGACAGAGGAAGGCAGAGGGAGCGTCAATGGAATGAGGAGGGAGGCAGAGGGGAGTTACCTGGAAGAAAAAACCCGGCCTGGCGTCATGGGGAGTTGCTAGTGAAGGGGAGACACGGGGTTGGTTGCCTCGATGTGTGCGTGGTTGCCTCGAAAACCCAACCACCCAAGCGCTAGTGTGCCTTCTCTCGCAAGCGTCGTTTCTCATTTAATGGCCTTCTCGCATGCTCTGGCCGTTTCTGAAACAAAAAAACAATATTTTGCTCCTTCAGCTCTGAAACAAAACAAAATAATATTTTGCTCTAAAATTAATGATCACTACAGCCATATTTTGCTCAATCCAAAATAGTCACTGCAGCCATCCAAAAATGGCACCAAAATGGCACCAGAGTCACCAAAACAATATTATAGCACAAAATGGCACCAAAGTATCAGCCAAAATGGCACCAGAGTCACTACAGCCATCTTCACCATCAGCCAAAATGGCACCAAAATTACATGATTTTGCATTGTATCTTCACCATCTGCCTCTTCATCACCAAAGTCTCGTGCATTTTGCTACCTGAAGAGAATTGTAGTAGAAAAACCACATCAGGATCACATCAACAAAAACTATAGAGAAGGTTGATCACCAATCAAAACAAGGAACATGCAGTAATAGTATTAGGTCACCAATGAGACAAAATTTACCTTCATGTCCCTTCGCTACTCATCGTCGTCGATACCAACCAAAGGAACTCTATGCCTACTCCTGTTTTCCTCATCGTCACTACAATATTGCAGCATGGTATGATCAGTCATGTTTTCCTCATCCTCATCCTCGCTCTCATGCCCATCCGCTACCACCTTTCTTATTTTCTTAATGCCTTCAATTGTTGCAACATCAACGAGCACAAGTTCCCGGTCCCTTCGCACTCTGCTTTGCACCGGAAAATCCATAGAGTCATCATCAGCTTGCATCGGAACTTCCATAGAGTCATCATCCTGGTATGTTAGTCCACTACCACCGGGGCCCTTTTCCATTTTAGTTTCAGTCACACTCCACAAGTGTCTGTGCTGAAAGGTTTGCACAACTCGCCATTTTCCGTGCCAAAGAGTGTCTGGCAGATAAATCACCATTGTTGCTTGTGCTGATAGAATATAGGGATCATTCTTATACCAGCACCTTCAAGTGTTGATGCTTTTGAAGTGGCCATCATATTTGACAAAATAGTTTCTCTTCTTCTTGCCACCAAGCTCAAACCAGTCACAGCGAAATAAGACAACCAAGCGATGGATGCCTCCACTAGAGTTGTACTGCAACTCTATGATGCTTCTCAGCTGACCATAGAAGTCAATGTTCTCACCATCATGTGACCCCTCCGTGATGTTTCCACTATTCTATGTCTTCCTTCTTTCCTCATGGTCAACGGTGTGGTACCGGACACCGTCAGCAATGCATGCTGAATACACTCTCACTCGCTTATCCGGTAAGCATGCCAAAGCAAATAGATCATCACTGACCTTCTTCTACTCATGCAACTTTCCAACCTGCACAAATAAACCATTTAGCAACAATGGTATTTAATAGTTGGTGAATAACACAGAAAACATAAAACATGTGGCTAAAGATCTCACATGGTTCTTAAAACATTTAGCAAATCCCTTGGCAACCCTTTTATCAATATGAATCTGGCTTCCTTCCTGATTTAACTCTTCCTTGCATTTCCTGCAATGCCAACAAAACATGTGAATTAAAATATTAGGCTGGTGCCAACCCAAGCAAAAAAATATAACGAGTGCACAAGATATAACGTACTCAATATATGGTAGAACCTCGGCGCAATTGCTGAGCACATACCAACCATCTTGTCATACTCATCACCAGCCTCCAAGTATTTTGAGGCTCCAAGAAGTGTCACACCATGGTTGAAAACCGAGAAATCACCACTTTGCGAATCGGACCGCTCTATATTTCTGGCCGGACGGTTCATCTCGTTTACACATCTTCAAAGTATCTAGAGCAAAATGTCAAGCACTCGACAACGACATATGCTTCAGCAATCGAACCTTCCGGTCTTGCCGTGTTTCGCACATAACGCTTACAAGTAAGCAGCCTTCTTTTGATTGGGTACATCCAACTGTATTGCACAGGGCCTCTACGCATTGTCTCTTTTGGTAAGTGCACCGCCAAATGCACCATCACGGTGAAGAAAGCTGGAGGGAAAATCTTCTCGAGCTTGCAAAGAATAATTGGTATTTCCTTTTCAAGTCTTTGCAGAACAGTTACCTTTAGTGTTTTGCAGCATAGTTCTCTAAAGAAATTTCCCAGCTTTGCAATCGCTTCATATATATCCTTGTCCATGATTCCTCGGAGGCCCGCCGGTAAAATCCTTTGGAGGAGGATGTGGCAATCATGGGTTTTCAGTGCTGAAAGCTTGAATCCATCAGAAGTAACACACTTTGCTAGGTTAGCAGCATAACCATTTGGAAATCTCACCGCTCTTATGAATTCACAGAATGCAAGCTTTTGTTCTTTAGTCATTGTATACCTTGCTTGTGGCATTTCAAATGAATCTTCATCTTCATTAGGCTGTAGATGCAAATCTTTTCTTATGCCCATGTCCTCCAAATCAATCCTAGAACTAACCGTGTCCTTTGTCTTCCCTTCAATTTTCAGAAACGTCCCTAGCAGATTCTCGCATATGTTGTTCTCAATGTGCATTACATCGAGATTATGCCTTAATTTCAGATCAGCCCGGTATGGCAGGTCCCACAAACAAGACCTCCGGTCCCAACATTGACCTTCCTCACGCTTTCTTTTCTTGGAAAGCTTTCCTGGTCTCACATCTTTCACATTTTCAAGTTGTTGCTCCAGCTCTTCTATAGTGAATTCAGCTGGCTTGTCATGGGTTTCATTCTCACCATTAAAATATTTGCTTCTTCGCTAGCGATGGTCTCAGGGAAGAAAGCAGCGGTGCCCTATATAGCAGATCTTGTTCCTTAGTCTCTTTGAGCAAGGGTCTTTGTCACAATGGACACAGGCCTGATAACCCACTGTGATCCTCCCAGACAGAGTGTGCAACGCCGGGAAATCATGGATGGACCATATGATTGCAGCACGTAGATTGAACTTTTCTTCCGGACTATAGGCATCATATGTAGGTACACCAGTCCAGAGTTGGAGCAGTTCTTCTATGAGGGGCTCCATAAAGACATCAAAATCCTTTCCTGGAGACTCTAGACCCAGGATAAGCAACGACATCATGAAGTTGGACTGATCCATGCATGTCCATGGTGGCAGGTTGTATGGCACCACAAAAACAGGCCACGTGCTATAAGACGTGCTCATGTTCCCAAATGGATTAAAGCCATCTGTGACAATGTCGAGTTTTATGTTCCTTGGATCTGCAACAAAATCCAAATGTTTACTGTCAAATTCTTTCCATGCATCTCCGTCCGCTGGATGGCTCGGCTCATTGTCCACAGGTTGCCGCTTCAGCTTGTGCCATTGTACCTCCAGCGATGATTTCTTTGAGATAAACATCCGTTGCAGCCTTGGTATAAACGGAAAGTGCCTCGGTACCTTCTCTGGTATTGACTTTTTCCCATCAGCATCTTTCCACCTAGAGGCATTGCATTTTGGACGGTTGTCATGCTTCGCTAAATCCTCCCGAAACAAGATAGTTATTTGGGCACACATGTATTGAAACATAACCTAGCCCCAGCCTACGGATTATGCTCAATGCTTCATTGTAAGACCTGGAAATGCAGCTATCAGGGAATTGCAAGGTCAAAAGGCGGAGTATTGCGTTGAATGCAGCATTGCTAATCCGGTAGAAAGACTTGATGTGGAGTAACTTCACGGTGAAGGTGAATCTTGAAAATTTACCCCCTTCGTGAGTTGCGCGCTTCGCCTCCTCTAACACCTTAGCAAACATCGACTTCTGTCCATCGGCACGGCCTTCAGAGTTGTAGAGAACCTTCAACAGGTCAGGAATCCTATCATCTTCATGTCCATCCTCTTCCTCCAAACCAGCATTCTCTCGCAAAACCTTTTCCATAAAATCAATGCCAGCATCACCACCACCCATCATATGAGGGGCCTGTGTATCATCTTCAAAATGTTGAGGTTGTCCATCTAAAGGTTCTCCATGATATATCCATCTATCATATGTGTTGGCCATCCCATGAAGAAGCAGATGATCTTCCACCATTCCTTGTTCTTTTCTTTTACGGTTGAGGCATTCACAGCATGGGCAAAGAATGGCAGCATCCTTGGCAAAAAATTCCCGAACAAATTGCATAAATTCATTAACTCCCTTCATATGTTCTTTGGAAAACCTTCTAACTCCTTTTGTAATCCAGCTTTTGTCCATCTGCCAAAGACAACAAATGGTTGCAACTTAGCAACCAATCTAAGTGCATCAAAATTAATTAATGAAAATGGATGGCAGTAATGGCAGCTAAAAATCCAGAAAATTTTATATGCTAATTTCCTAACCACAACATAGAAACAAACCTATTTGTAAATCAAACCAATATTGAAATTGGCATGAATTTAAATTGCTGACAAGGATAAATCAAATCAAACAAAACCAACATTTTAGAAGAATTTTGTTTTAGGGAAAGACCAAGCTAGCTAGCTCCTAACAATTACTATGCAAACAAACAATCTGCACACAAACAATCTGCAGACAAACAAGCTGATGAACACCTAACTTCTAACAATCTGCAGACCAAACTAGCTAGCTCCTAACAATCTACATCAACAAAATTCATCTATGCAGTTTCTACCAGTGCGCATCTAGCTCCTAACTCCTAACGGTGCGCATCTAGGGTTCTTTAATAGATTTAGATCAAAAGAGAGGGGGAGAGGAGAGGGGGAAAGCATACCGGGAGGCCTGCTTGCGGGGGCGGCGGCGGCAGAGAGTCCCCCATGCTTGGCGAGCCGCTCCTGTCGAGCCAGGCGGCCCCTGCCAGTTGCTTCCGCCGTCGTGGGCGAGGCGCGTGCTGAGGCAACACCAGCGTCGGTGGCCCGTGGCCCTGCCTCCCCGCCGGTTGCTTCCACCGCCGGCCTCGGCCCTGCCACCCCCGCCGGTTGCTTCCGTCGCCGCCTATGCTAGACCTAAGAAACGAGAGGGGGAATTTTTGCTAAGTGTTGGAGACAGCTGCCGCTCTAGTCCCCGCTCGATGCTGTCGTCGGAGTGAATTGGTCCCACTTGTCAATGAGTTAAGACAGCTACTGGATATATAATAGATACCATACTACTACTAGTTGAGCAATAGAGCTTCTCTAGCGTGGCTGGGAGCGTCGTCCCACTACCTCAAGTCGCGGGTTCGAGTCCCCGTTGTGCTTCTTTTTAAAAGAGTGAATAAACGAATTAAGGCGTCTGTCAAATGGGTCCCGCCTGTCAGAGTGTGATCCTGTCAGCAAAAATGACACGTAGACATTGACACATAAGCGAGATTGCAGAGGTGGCTGTCTAATCATCCTAATGCATTCGAACTCAAGTGCAATGACCTTTTATATTGGTCATGATCAGTTAGAAATAAGGCACCGGACCAGTGCCATCTGCTTTATGACCTTCTGGTGCAATGAAATTATGACCTTTCTAACCAAAATGGTCGTTGGTGTTTAGGTTTAGGACCCCTCCGGACAGCTTACGAGCAATTTGCCTCAAAAGGTCATAGATTTACGACCATTTTTTCCAAGGTCACTGACAGAAGGTCACAAGATAGCATATTTCTTGTAGTGTTGATCATGAATTATTATTGTTGACAATTATCTATATGATAAAGAAGTTGGGAGGCAAAACTTTAAGCCCCTATCTTTCTTTATGTTTGAAGGATGCCATTTGCACTAAAAATATGCTTTGAGTGTTAGCAATCATGGAAGACTATATGATAGTTGAGTATGTGGAATTTGCTAAATCAAAGCTCTTGCATAGACCCTTCCTAAAAATAAGATGAGTTGCAATTGTTTGGTGACTAAAAGCATAGTTTGTTAGTCTATGCTTTAACATGTGGATAGCTTGTTATTTCATCATGAGAAGTTTTATGAGATGAGCTATTGTTTATGATATATAATGATGCTAGAAAAAGTGTTTGGAACTATCATTGATCAAATTTATGCACTATGCTAGCATTCACACTTCATAAATTATTTCTTTTATCATTTGCCTACTCGAGGACAAGTAGGAATTAAGCTTGGGGATGCCGATACATCTCCAACGTATATATAATTTATGAAGTATTCATGCCATGTTTACAATATTTTATATGATTTTGGTATGATTTTATTAGAACTAACCTGGACTGACGCTGTTTTCAGCAGAACTACCATGGTGTCGTTTTTTGTGCAGAAATAAAAGTTCTCGAACTGGGCTGAAAATTTAGTATGAATTTTTCTGGACCAACGGAGACCCCCGAAGCATTGGAGTTGGGCCAGAAGAGCCACGAGGAGGTCACAAGCCTGCCAGGCGTGGTCATCCCCCTGGTCGCGCCTAGCAGGCTTGTCACCGCCTCGTGGCACCCCTTAACGTGATTCCAACGCCAAAAATTCCTATAAATATAGAAACCTCCGAAAAGAAACCTAGATCGGGAGTTCCGCCGCCGCAAGCCCCCAAAGCCACGAAAAACCAATCGGGAGCCTGTTCTGGCACCCTCTTAGAGGGGGAAACCATCACCGAAGGCCATCTTCATCATCCCGACGGTCTCCATGATGAGGAGGGAGTAGTTCACCCTCGGGGATGAGGGTATGTACCAGTAGCTATGTGTTTGATCTCTCTCTCTCTCTCGTGTTCTTGAGATGACACGATCTTGACGTACCGCGAGCTTTATTGATATAGATGAATCATATGGAGTTTCCTCTCTCTATCTTCTTATGATGAATTGAGTTTTCCCTTTGAAGTTTTCTTATCGGATTGAGTCTTTAAGGATTTGAGAACACTTGATGTATATCTTGCGATGGGATATCCATGGTGACAATGGGACGTTCTATTGATCCACTTGATGTATGTTTTGGTGATCAACTTGCGGGTTCCGTGACCTTGGGAATCTATGCATAGGGGTTGGCACATGTTTTCGTCTTGAATCTCCGGTAGAAACTTTAGGGCACTCTTTGAAGTTCTTTGTGTTGGATTTTTTTTTGAAGAAAAGGGGTTTCCCCCTGCTCCATATATAGAATGAAGCAACAAACAATTCATAGTATTCGACTCTACCTATCGAGGACAGAGCAGGGAACTAGAAGAGCACAGGTCTACAGTATTACTTTTATTACAAGGCGAGTTCATTGAAAAAAGAGATGAACTACATTCTGCACCTCACAGCTCCCCCTTCGAATCAGTCATCTCCAGGCGATCCTAAGCAACTCCCCTTTGCACTTGTCTAGCAGAAGGATGCAGCGCCGTAGAAGCACAGATTGAGTGGCGTCGCAGAGCACACTCCATTGTTGCAAAAAAACTTTTTAGACGAGCAAACACGCAGCCCATGTTTCTCCAGCTTCTCCCCTGAAAGCAAAAATCGTTTCTCAATGTCCATAAACTCCATAAGGAGGCAACAACAACCAAATTCAATATTTTCTTGGTTTTATGCATTCGCCACAAGGCAATAATATCATCAAGCTGGACAGGTATATCAATATCAAAGCATCTAGCCACATAATTCCATATATGCTTAGCTACAATACAGTCCAAGAACAAGTGTTGAACTGATTCATTTTATTTTCCGCACAAAACAAGCAAGAAAGATCCTCTACATTTCTTCTCTTGTTCAGGTTATCACGAGTAAGCACTTTATTGTAAACAAGCAACCACACGAAAACATGTATTTTCCGGGGGCACAGGATTTTCCAGAGAGTTTCCCCAACCCTCGAGTGCACACCCCCAAAATTAATGGCCAAATAGAAGGATTGAACATGACGAATTTGAAATTGTGTGATGCATATCGTATAATCAAGCCCATGGGTACTCGTGGTAACATTGGAGTATCTAGGTGACATTAGGGTTTTGGTTGATGTGTATCTTAAGGTGTTATTTTAGTACGAACTCTAGGGCTGTTTGTGACACTTATAGGGATAACTCATAAGATTGATCGGAAAAGATAATTTTGAGGTGGTTTCGTACCCTACAATAATTTCTTCGTTAGTTCTCCGCTATTTGTGACTTTGAAGTGAACTCTTTGTCGCACGAGAGGTATTTACATATGATTCAACTATGTCATTAATGTTGAGAGAAATTAGTAAATTACACTAGTGAAAGTATGGACCCTAGGCCTCGTTTCCAAGCATTTATACAACATTTTGCTTGTTGTTTACTATTTGTTACCTTGCTATTTTTATATTTTCAGATTACAAAAGCCTATATCTACCATCCATATTGTACTTGTATCACCATCTCTTCGCCGAACTAGTACACCTATACAATTTACCATTGTATTGGATGTGTTGGGGACACAAGAGACTCTTTGTTATTTGGTTGCAAGGTTGTTTGAGAGAGACCAACTTCATCCTACGCCTCCCACGGACTGATAAACCTTAGGTCATGCACTTGAGGGAAAATTATCACTGACCTACAAAACTCTACGCTTGAAGGCCCAACACAAGTCTACAAGAAGAAGGTTGTGTACTAGACATCCGTTGTCGTGGACAGATTCTCTAAGATGACTCATTTCATCCCATGCCGCAAGACAACGGATGCTCATCATGTAGCAAACCTATTCTTTCGGGAAGTGGTCATACTTCATGGAGTTCCAAGGTTCATCGTCTCACACAGTGATAGCAAGTTTCTTGCTGCATTTTTGCTCATTTTGTGGAAGCAATTCAACACTGAATTGAAATTTTCTAGCACTGCCCATCCACAAACAGATGGACAAACTAAAGTGGTGAACAATTTTTTGGGTAATCTGATCCGATGCATTTGTGGAGAAAGAAAAGGACAATGAGATTTGGCTTTATCTCTTGCAGAGTTCTCCTACAATAACTCCAAGCATAGGTCCACAAGGAGTCTTTTTTTCCATTGTCTACACTAAAGTTTCAACACATGTGGTGGACCTGGTGAAGCTACCATCAAGGGAAAACTCAAAATCAGCACTGTCCTTTGTTGATAATTACACCGAGTTATTTGAAGAAACTAGTAAATTTTCGCGTGCAACGCACGAGTAATTGACATATTATTTCCATAGCCTAAATAAGCTCCTCGGTGACAGCGTTTTCAAGCATGGCTGGACGTCTATTTTTTCTAGTTGCACCTGATATCATGGAGGGAAAACGTTGGTTTGTTTTTGCTGAAACACAAACAACATAATCTTCACTATAGCGTCGAGGAAGGGTTCTAACGCCACAAAAATTGAACTAACAAAAGTAACATGAAAAATTAAGTCTTAGAAGGATACAAAACCAAACTTCACAATATTTCAACGACAACTGAAGGTGAGGAGTAAGAGTCGCTCCTTTAAAACCCAGCCGCACCTTTTTGCTATGTTTAGCTGTAATGGATGCCACAAACATGGACTAAAGGGTTGGTCCAATTAATTCATTGGCCAGACCCAACCAGATGTATAGCGCGGTTATATCCAGGCGTTGGGGCAATGGTGCTTATTCTTTTAGATGATGCACACATTTCCTCATGAAAAGAGAAAAATAGATCAATGTACATGCTTCCATTAATCTTACGTGTTGTACAGATTAGAAACTCCAAAACCTTCAGAAATCCTCATAATGCATCAGCTTCACACAAAAAAGAGCTCATGCATCATAAACAACATTTGACTATTTCTTTATCAAACAATGCCAGCTAACCAAGAAAAACTTATGTCTTGAAGATAACAATGTTCACAACATGATTCTCCTCATGAATTAAGCAAGTAAAAGCATTACAAAAAAATGTTAGGACCTATGAGCATTCAAGTAATACTGAGTTTGCATGTATCCTCATGAATTACTACAATTACATGCTACAATTTACCTTGTCTATCATGTAACAGTTCAATGTAAAGTATTATACAGACTTTTTCACTAACTACGTAAACAATATGAAAGCACAGTCATCAACTATTAGGCAGCTACGAACAGGGACCAAATATACTGATTTTGAAAATAATTGTCGTCTGACTTTTGATATCTAAGAAGAGGGATCAGTGAGACATTTGTAGAAGAGGAGAACATGTGAAACTAACAGTTCATATGCCCCAGTTGAGCCATTGTAGAGGACATACAGAATAGCTATTGCAATTATGGAATGGTCGTAAGTATCTAAAAAGTATCATTTGCGCAAAATACAAAAAAGGTATATGCAGAGCGTTAAACACTTTCAGAAATATCAATGTTTTGCAACGATGAATAGCACTTCGTATGGCAGATGACCATTGAAAGTTGAGTTACAAGTTAGAGAGCTTTTCAAAAGTAAACACTGAATATCAATGTTTTGCAACGATGAATAGCACTTCTTATGGCATAATTCATTTGATCTAGAACTAAGGCAGAATCTGAAGATCCTAATTCAGTTAATGGATTGGAAGTGCCCTCAAATATCCCAAGCTCCTGCAGAGTTGACCTAGTTGCAACACCTCATTTACGTGAAAAAAGATAAGAGAATATCAGGAGAAGTTGTAACTTGACCCCTTGACCACTGTTCGGAATCTTCCTTTCATAGGCTGTGCAAAACAATTGGAGATGATAATTGCAGACAATTTTCTGTAACACCTACATTGGGTATTTCCTGATTATTGCTTGCAGTTCTTCTTGCTTTTTGGTATAAATTTAGAGAAAAATGTGGATCTTGTAATTATTTGAAAATGTTAAAGATTGAGTGTCCATGCTGTGGTAATTATGGTCTGCAAAATTTGGGGGAATCATGATGTCATGTCCTGATTAAACAATTCCAAGCTTAAAATGTGATTCACAAACAAACTTCGCTAAAATACACAGAATCATCTTTTCGGTTTTTTCTTCTCACAATATATATAAGTACATCATGTAAACTGTTGTATATACTAACCTCTATAGTGCACTTCGAGCTGGCTGAAACACGCCTGTTCCAGTCAGTAAAGGAGAATATATCACCATTTCCAATGACACGCGGATCGTCAGGGGCCTTCTGTGCACACTGGTTAGTATAGTCCCAATGGGCAAGTTTACTGTACCGTTGCTGCCCTGATCTACTATGTATTGTTATGGCTGAAGCACCCCGGTCATAAATGTCTGAAACAAAAGAATCAACACGGTTCCAGCATTCAAAGTAAGTTGTTCTTACCTAGGATCAAGAAGCAAAGACAAGGTGAGCACAACAATTCAGGTATTTTATTTAATGTACGTCTCATTGAATTACCTTAGCAGTTAAAAATGTTTTAGCAGCAATTGTTCGTGCTACTGTATCTGGAAAAGATCCACATATTTGCACCCCAAATAAATCCTCTGAATCTCAGATGAATGTCGCTGCAGCGAAACCCACTCTGAAGCTTATCCCTACATGAAGCTTGCCCCTACAGAAAGTCAAAGTATGAGTGACAAACCCACTTTGAAGCAACCAGTTCAACCAGTTCAACCTGCAAAGAACAATATGGGTGACAAACCTTCAGATTGCTCTCGTTCCTACTTCCTATACATGTTGTGAGTTGTTACGTGCGGCTGTAAGTCCGTCCGCGACGGGCGC
The DNA here is from genome assembly GCA_022496015.1 of Hordeum marinum. NCBI lineage: Eukaryota > Viridiplantae > Streptophyta > Magnoliopsida > Poales > Poaceae > Hordeum > Hordeum marinum. The sequence continues at coordinate 539,178,131 of CM039673.1, read as the reverse complement.
CAGGGTTGTCTTGTGCTGGCTGGAAGTGTTTCCGCAAGGATCCAGGCCTCCGCATGGTGCATTGGTGCAGGAGGGCGACTGTAGTCCGTTGGCGAGGGCGATGCGGATGGCGTGCAGGGTGCCGCCTTCAGTGTCGGGGGCGTGTGCAGCCACTGCTCACCGCGGTGTCGCCATTCTGTGCAGAATATCTGCGCCGGGGCGGACATAAAGGCGTCGGGGCGGACGTGAAGGGTCGACCGACATCGGGGGCGGAGCGGCTGGCGGCGGGGATGCGGCGGGAGCAGACGGCAACGTGAAGGGCCGGACGGCGTCGGGGGCAGAGGGTTGGCGACGGGGCTGCATCGGCGGCGGGTCGGGCCGAGCGGCTTGCCGACGTCGGGGACGGAGTGGCGGGTCGGGCCGAGCGCCTGGCCGGCGTTGGGGGCGGAGGGATTGGTGGTGGGGCTGCGTCGGGGGCAGGTCGGGCCGAGCGGCTGGACGGCGTCCGGGGCGGAGGTGTTGGCGCCGTGGTGAGCGGCGAATGCGGGGGCGCTGAGAGGTCAGCATCGTGATGGGGAGGCGGGCGGGGTGGAGATTAGCGTTTCGTAAGTGAGGTTTGTTTCGTCAACCAAGTTTTTATGACCATTGATCGTCTGATTAAACGGTTTAGATTTTAAGTTGGATTAGCCCTTTCTTTCTTTTAGAGGGGTAGTAGATAGATAGTAGATTTGTGGTGTTTTGGAAGCACAAAATCAAAAATATAAACAACTTGCTGAAAACAAAAGAAGGTCAAAATCATTTCAAGTTGATGATAAGATGATGGTCTACCTCCGAAAAGAGAAGCTGCTTTTAGGTGTTAAAGTAAAGCTTAGGCAGCAAAAGTATGGGTCCTTCTTTATCGTGAGGAAGATAAATGATAATGCTTATGTGATAGATCTTCCAAGCGACATGGGTATATCCAACATTTTTAATGTTGCGGACTTGATTCTCTACCATTCAAAAGAAGCGCTCTATGTAGATAACTCGGGGGCGAGTTCCAAATAACAAGGGGAGAATGATGAGGAACACTAGATGAAAAATAATAATAGTCACATGTCAGATATGTTTGGCTCTTTCTAGATGCTTTCATACTAGTGTAGTGTTTCTTTTCTTACCTATTATTTTCTAGAGTCCTCTAGTTGTGAGTAGCTATGAGTAGAGGGTGAATCTTAGGTAATGTTTTCTAGAGTGTTCTAGCCATAAGTAGAAGTATGTGAAGATTTTTTAAAGCCCTATAAATAGAGGTCCTCACCTCTAGTTTGTAACCAGACTATGTATCACTACCTATAATAAAACTTGTTGGTTCTATTTAAGATCTTGGACTAGATCTTATATTTAGGAATTTTGGATTGAACTCCTATTGACATATCAGCTCTACCTTCGCCTTTAGAGCGATATCTAGCACAACATGTTAAAGTAGTTCCTTCGACACTTATGATGTACACACTATATCAACAAGGTGAAGTTGCTCTTCCACAACATTGTGCTGCTTCACAAGAACCCGATGGTGTCTCTATTGCCCCCTCCAGCGTCCAGGAACCAGGCAAAAAACGCCACTGTCAATGTGAGCGGTGACGAGCAAATGGGTGGCAGCATCGCGCACCATGGTGTGACGATCAGATTGGGGACGTGATCGATGCGGTGGACAATGCCAACAATGAGTTCATTTTTTTATTGTTGTGGGATCCTATGTCAAATCTTTTTCTGTTAACTTTTGCTTTGTTGATTCAAACTATTTAAGAAATTGTGAAAATTTGTATCGACGACATCACGCACCATGTGATGATCAGATCAGCGACGTGATTGATCCGACAGACAATGCCAATGATTAGTTTATTTTGGTCGATTGTTGTGTAGGATTCTATGTCACTCTTTTCTGTATACTTTTGTTTTGTACAATTAAATTATGTAAGCATTTGGTTTATTTTTGTCTAGGTGTCTTTGTATATTTCAAGTAATTCTCAAAAGGTTTTTATTACTATGGTGTTGTTCTGATTCTTGAAACTTTTGATGCATTATGCTACATATTATATGAAATGCATCATTGGAATGTACTGAATCATCACGCTTTGGACCTTTGATTTGCTCCAATGACTTTGTTACCGTGTTGGATATGACACCCGACACGGCAAGCCGCACTTCCTATTAACCTAAAGCATGCTTCCTACTAACAGCTCATTATCTGCTTCACCATGTCGTTGGGACCGGCACCTCGCGCTAAGTCTCGGTCCCATTATACAATTAACTTTTAAGGAAGTTGCCATTCTACAAACAGAACGACCGTTTGAGATACCCACAATGTGAAAGCAACAGTAGTCGTAAACCGGTGCACATCATTAACAAGAGAAGTTTATCTATTTATAGATGCGTACCATCCCTGTTGCCTTGACAACAACGCAAATTCTTATAACCATCATGTCTTTTCTGATGCTTGTTTCCCATTTTTTCTGTTATCTAATATTAAGAGAAACAACGTTATACTAAGAGGTAAAAGATTCAGCCCACATGTGATGGACCGTGTCTATGTGACATGACTTTGACACGGGGTAACGAGCTCATATCAAATGCTGCCATGCATGACCACAACTTGGTAGTTTTGACGTTCAAATATGAGCAATGCAAGTGAATTGGACATTTCCCCGTGCGAGATCAAACGACTGGAGCGTTACATTGGTTCGACCGTCCCTCTCATCAAGTACTATGGTTGCAAGATGAACAAGACATTCGTCGCTCCTCGACAGAGGATGGTATGAATCTTAAAAACCCTACTTCTTACGAGTAGCGAATTGTAGTACCAAACTGTGACCAATGCACGTTTCCTTTTCCAATACTTCTCCGATCACTTCACAAAGCCATATCTAAAGGACCATCTAAATGAACCGGATGAGGACATGACGGTCAAACTCAACAGTAGAGGTGGTACAAGACAAGTTCAGATGATAATGGGCACAGACAAGAGGGCCACGATAACAAACAATTGGTCAGGCTTTGTCAAGGCAACATGGCTCAAAGATTTTCAGATATGTGTCTTCACCTTTGAGATTGAAAGGGGAGAACCAACACTCACTGTCTATAGGCTTTAATAAGGGTAAGATACAAAACACAAATGTACTTTCTATGCAGAAATCATGATGTCGTATATCTCACAAGTCGTTTGCATCATGATCGTATGAGGTGGCGCCTGTGAAGTTTATCGACAAGGTAGTTGAATGAAGACACCTATTAGTATGTTTAGTAGCTATGGCTTGGTGTTGTCTTTCCTTTATTATGTTCCTGCTCTTATTTCTCCCTCTCCTATTATAGTGTTTTTGGTATCGAACTTCACGTCAAGTGGTTGCGCTCTTGGTTTCGAACTTCCTGTCGAGTGGCTCTCTTTTGTGGTCTTATGAACGCACTGAAATTGATTCTGCCTTATAGTCTCATGCCGATATTGAGCACCACTATGTCTTGCTCCTATCATGGCTGAATGTTTTTTCACTTTATTATTATCTTATATGAATGCATATTTTAAACCTGAATTCCCACTAACTTAGGATTACCTACTTGACCAAAACGTTGGGACCGGCACCCTCGCGCCAAGGCGCGATCCCGATCTAGTATGTGTGAGGGGAGGGGGGGGGGGCATTGGCCCCGCCCCACCCCATGGCATGCAACATGATTCATTGTTTACGTCTCACATTATATGTTCGCATAGTCATACACTATTTGCATGGTGAACAACTCATGAACCACCACTGTAGATGTAGGTCTGCCACTAATTGTTCGTGTCACATTGTTTGCTTCTTCAGGATAAGTGGAGAAATGTAACGAAATAACTTTATTGCATTTTCAAACTCTTCTATGAGTGTTCAGGTTTGATTATCATGTGTTCCCCCTTTTCAATACAATTGGCATTCATGCTAGGAACCTTCTTTTCCAAATACATATCCATCGCATGAATGAAGATATGCATTATGTAGTACTATGGCCCTAAAGTAGTCTAGATGATAGCCCGCGTGTTGCCATGGGAATTGTTTGCCATATATTTCAGTGAGATTTGGTTATATGTACATGAATATTTGAATTAATAATAAAAGAACATAAACTACAAATATGTATGATTATTGTATAATTATTAATATTTATTGAAGTGTGCATAACATAATATGATGAAAACAATTAGGCCTCCGTTGGAAATGAAAGCACACACATGAATTAGATAGAGATGCATGTGTAAAATAGAGGATTGAAAAACATATGGATTTTGCAAATGTGGACGTTTGGTTCATAGGAATAGGGAAAACACAAGGATCCTTATGAATCGAGTCAAATCAACGTCAAACCACATGGAAAGTTAATTAGCATGTTGTTATGCCACTAGGGGTCACGATCTTATTATTCTCCCATATGAATTTGAAAGAGAGTTCCAGGTGGATTGTAAAATTTCAAAGTTTTTTTTCTATGACGGAGACCAAATGAAAGTACATTCCATTTTTCTTTTGGTACACTCTTTGAATCAAAGGCTCGCATAGTGCTACTATAGAAAAAAATTCATATTTCTATGTGTTTCCTTCACTTTTTTTCGAACAAAAGGATGCCTTAGGCTTTTCGCATGCATGATTGCACTTTGAGTTAAGCCTTTTTTTGATACATAGTTACATTTTTTAGGGACACATAGTTACATGTTGACATGACATGATTGCAAGTTAAGATAAATATGTTAGTGAGGATCCATTTCATTTTAATTATATACTATCCAGTAACAAAGTTTTTTTTCATGAGATAACGGAACAAGATCCACAAACGAAGTTGAAATAGAATACGTGGGACATGTTTAACCAGAGTCAATTTCAACCATGACAATGAGGATAGGTTTATATTAGTGTTGTCATGATAAGATCCACAAACAAATTTGACGGCATATTAGAGTTGACTGAAGTCAAATTTCGTAAAATTTGACCAAGTTTAAAGTAAACAATATAAACATTTACCGTAACAAATTTATATCATGTGAAAGTACATTCAATAATGAATTTAATGTTATTGATTTGTTACTGTATATGTTAATATTTTTGGCGCTGCTACGCGTTTGACGGCCGATCTTTTCAAAAGATCCGTCGGGTTGCTAGCCGCTAGATCTAACATCATGAAGTGGCTGATGGGCATCTTAACTTTTGCAACATAGATTGTGTTGTAGATTTTTTTATAATAAAGATCATGTTGCGAAAATGTATGTAGTTTTTTTTACGACAAAGTTTGTTATAGAATATTTTCTGCAACAAAGTTCGTGTTGCGGAAACACTTGTAGAATATTTGTTTATAACAGAGTTTGTTATAGAATGTTTCCTACAACAAAGATCATGTTGCAGAAACATCTGTAGTTTTTTTTTTCAACAGAGTTTGTTATGAAATATTTTCAGCAACATAGATTATGTTGCAGAAAAATTTTTAGAACTTCTTTTACAATAGATATCATGTTGCAGTTTTTTTTTGTAATAGAGACCTTGTTGTAAAAAATTTATGTAACAAAGATAAGGATCAGTGCACGTATAACGCGAGGAGGTTTCACACATGGCATGGGGTGGAAAGTGATGAAACGCTTGTTTTTGTTTATAAATTTATAAAAAAATTATAAAATTTGACTTTAACCAAAGTTAATACGCGAAGTAAATAAAATCGAAAGGAGTGCATAATATCATTCGTAAACAAGGCAACAAGACAACAATAATTTGCTCGGTCTCAAATAGCCCTGTTTCTTTTTCCTTCCAAAATCCAAATGCCCGCTGCCGTCTCAGAGAAGCCACCGAACCGCGAACCCGCCCAAAATCGAAAAGCCCGCCGTCTCGGCAGAAACCGCCCGCCCCCAAATCCCCAAATCCAACCGCGAGCGCGGAACCCCGGCCGGGAAGCGGCGGCGACGATGGCGCCCCAGGCCCCGGTCGTCGAGATCATCGACGACGACGACGGCGACGAATCCATGCCCGCCTCCCCTCCCGCGCTCCTCTCCGGCAGGCGCCGCCGCGCCACTCCCCCGACCGCGGCAGCCGACGACTCCCCGGACTTCCTCGGGGCCTTCTCCCCCTCCCCGCCGACCCCGAAGCGGCGCGCCGCTCCCTCGACCGCGGCGGCCCTCGACTCTCTGGACTGGCTCGAGGCCTTCTCCCCCTCCCCGCCCGCCCCGAAGCGGCGCGTCACTCCCTCGACCGCGGCGGCCCCGGCCCTCGACTCGCCGGACTGGCTCGCGGCCTTTACCCCCTCCCCGGCCGTCCCAAAGAGGTGCGCGCCCACGTCCGCGACCCCGACCCCGATCGTCCTCGACGACGACACCCCTCCCGCGCCGAAGCGGCGCCCGTCCCCGACGCCGATCCTCCTCCTCGACGACACGCCTCCCTCGCCCTTCGTTCCGGAGATCCCCGACAATGCTGTCGCGGGGACGCCGCCAGCGTACGCCACGCCGCGCTCCTCTGGGCCTTCCAGTGTCCCAGGCTCCTCTTCCACTGGCCGCGCGCATGATTCATCTGGTGAAGTTTCTCGACCTAAGCTTCTATATAGTCGTTTTCCCTTTTAGATCTGAGAACCGAGTGGCGTTCACGATGAGTTAGGAGCACCTGCTTTATTTAATGGAAGTTGCTGTGTGGCAAAAATAGATGGAAATTAGTTCTGCTCATGCTTTAGGATGCAAGTCATCTAGCTCCCCTTATCAAGAGAGGCAGGCATTTAAATGAATCTAATGTGCAGTAGACAACTGAATCCATTGAGTATATCGGACCACGCTGGTGATTTTGTGGAAGTTAATGCTTGTGCTGAGACTGGTAATTTCTGAACCAGATGGAGAAGTTATGTGTTGTTCGCTCTGCCGTGTAGTTTGAGCTGATTTGTTGGTCCATATTTGCTTCAACATCTGTTGTATGCAGGACAAATAGCCGCAAATTCCTTGGATGACTTAACTGACAAAGGAAACTTGAAATTGCTAATCATGTATTGAGTTGATGGAGAATAGATGGCCTTCTTGACCACTCAAGTTCATCTCTATTATATTTGGCTTATGGATAACACATTGGGTCATTGATAACACCTACACCGTATATCCACCTATCCAGGTGCTTACTTATATGCTATTTGTTGTTAGTTACCTGTATCCTATTTACACCAAAACCAAGAATTTCAACACGTGGCTCTTCGAGAGATTTATTATATATTTTTCATTTCTTATGTGGGAAACGCCCTATGCCAACTTGTGAATTACTAGATGAAGCCACGAAGGCACGTTTTGGTGTCTGGACTCATCATAATTTGCGTACAATTCTGTAGGAGTAACCAAGTAACTCTTATTTGTGCCTTACAGGAGCTTCTTGTCCAATATCTCTGGACAGTGATGATGAGTTGGATGACTTTGGGACCATAGATCCATTGGCCAAGTTGATTTTACCCTGTGGAAATTCTTCTCCTCAAGAAGAGGATGACCACAACATGGTAGAGAATGCACGACCGATCAACGAAAGAAAGGTAAAACAGGTCTGGCTGATTGAGCATGTAACTTATTAGTTTGGTTTCACAAAAGATGCAACTTAAATAAGAGGCTTTTGTGCATTATATAGGGACGTAAGAGACTAAGTAAAGAAGAGAAAGACAAAATTATTGAAGAGAGAAAACGACTGCGAGAGGTTTGGCTTCTAAAGTATTTTACAGAGGAACATGTTCGTTGTGGTGCTTGACAGTGAATAGAGAATATTGAGAGGGTGCTATTTATTTGCAGGAAAAAAAGAAGCAAAAAGAAGCTGATAAAATCCAACAAGCAGAACAAAAGAAGTTGGCCAAAGAAAAAGCAGACTGGGGTTCAGAAAAACGCGCTTTAGAATCTATTGTTGCCAAGATCGACCCAAAGGTCATAGAAACTGGCTCAATCGCAGGTATCATCACAAATCAAGCTAGTCATATCAAAATGACATGTCCGTATTACTTATCGTGCATTGTCTTTATCATTCTCGACTGCTGAAATAACGGGACCTTTGCAACCAGGTGCTCTCCTGAAAATGTTTTCAGAAAAGAAGCTCACCTATCAAATTGAGTGTAATCCAATGAGCGGATCAATTTTGTGGAAGATGGTCTCTCAAAGTGATCAGGTGCTTACCAGTCATATGGCAGTTGTTATATTGTGATGCATGCTTCCTTTTGGTCAAGTTTACTTTGTAAGGATTTGTGACCCAGCGCCAGAAGCCCAGAACTCATTATTTCTTATTAGTATTGGCTCAATGACCTAATTTTTTTCTTCTGTGCTATTACTTGGTTGATGCTAAACAACATGCCTTTCTAAAATGGTAAAACTTATTCTTGGGAAAAATACCATTCACTTATTTTGGGTCAAATTTAATGTATGCTTGGTAAGTGATTAGATGTATCCTTAGTTCCTTACAGACCTTTGACATAAACATGCTTATGATTTAAGATGGTGCTAGTCATGTAGCTAAGTAGTCGATTCTGCTAGCTCATGCCCAATTCATACTTCAATTTCTTCAATATTTCAGTACACAAAACATGAAATTGACCGTGTTCTTTATATTTGTGTCCTTCTGGGAGTATTTTCGAAAACTTGTGCTCAATATTGAATTACTAGATTGTGAACCATTCAGCCATAGCTTGTTGTATGAGAAAAAAAACTGAATTCTCACGGATAATATGTTGATAACAGGGGGAAATTGCTTAAGCAATTAATGTAACATCCAATGTAAGGATTATGTTATGGGACCAAACCCTGGAATCAACATAAAACATGCACAAAATATGTAGTTGGCAGGAGAATTCTGGGCTTAGGTAGGCAATTCATTTGCCACGCCAGTTGGATTATCCAATGTTCAAGTTATAAGAGAAGCATGTCATAATAAATGAATGATTTTTACACATCCTGTAATGCCATGTAAAATTATAATATGATTGAAACACTTGCCTTTCATGTCATTGCTGTTAACATTGGAGCCTTGGAGGGATAGGAAAAAGTATCATTTGGCCATATACAATGCAAGGTGCTGAGAGAGGTGGTTGTACAAATAAACCCTTTTTTTGCTTAAGCACCAGTGCTTGTTTCTATAGCATACAGATAAGCACCTGTGCTTAAGAAAAAACTGGTTCGTTTTCACAAGCACCCTGCATTGGACATGGTCTTATGGCGCAAAATTGCAACAAGACATAGAGCCAAGGCAACATAGAATGGAAAAGTCAATATTATTGTGACCACCTCAGGAATGTCCTAAAGTGGTTATACCTCCGTTCATAAATAAGTGATGTGGTTTTAGTTCAAATAAGTGAACGGAGGGAGTATATCTTTGTGCAAATGTCAGCACCATGGCCTCATCATGGTTATATATATCCTAAGAGTGACATGTCTTTTATGCAGGAGCCAGCATTGGAGCCATATATCCTATTTGTGCTCCAAGCTGAGGAATTATGTGATCTTATAAGCAGTGGAAAGTTCTTGGATCATGTTCTCGAAGCTCGAAGTCGCTATCCAACATTCACTATTTGCTACGTCACTCATAAGTTGACAAAATACATATATGATAGGTTGGTTCTTCTAAGTCTGAATTACCATGCCAACTGTTTTTTGTTTTATCTATATGGTCCTTTTCTTTGCCAATGACCTATAGTTCTTAGTGCACAGCAGAAAGTAGCTGACAACATTGTTTGTAGCTTTGGCATGCTATTTTTCTCCCTCATTGGTGTGTGCTCACCTGAACTATACACGAGGGGGTTTCCCCACTGTTACTTCCGTGCCACTGATAGCTTGGTTGTAGTGTCCTTTGTCATGTTTATTGTATAAACCATAAGCAACATCATGCATACATAAAAATGACTAGGAAAGGAAAAGAACTGACTTGCATTGTTGTTCTGCATGATATTATCAATATTTCCTCTAATATTATAACTTTTAGGTACAGACAATATAACAGTTTTCCGTAGCTTAATCTTGCTAAAATGCCCTATCTTTTATTTTGTCATTTCAGAGAGCAAAGCCAGTATAAAAATCCCGACAGTTCTAATAGATGGAAACGTCCACGTGTGGAACAGGTCAGTCTTCAACTGTATTATTTTTTGCCTGAACTTTTCTTTCTAGAGTTTGTAATGGATTTATTTTGTAGGTTTTGTGCAAATTAGTAACACACTACGATAGAGTCCACTCCAAGGATTGCGCAAATGAAGATCAACTTGCAGAGCATGTTGTTGGTTTGACAACTAGTCTTGCAAAATGCAAATTCAGGCAAGCTGCATTTTTAGATAAGGATGTTTAACCAAGGATGGTCTTCGCTCTTTCTTGCAATTTTATCTGTTTTTTACTTCCCTATTCATTGATTGCTTTCTGTGGTTGCTCCTATTCGGGCATTTCTATATCAGACCAATTCAATCATAGTAATGGTATACCTGTATACATAATGTACTAGATTCTGGTATTATTGGTATAGTAAAAAATAGTATTAACTGCTTATAAGGCAGTCATTTTATTTCTATACAGATGGATGTACATGAATTTGAACTAAAACCATGACACTTATTATGGATCAGAGGGAGTACCTATTTTTTTGAACTTCAGCCTCACTAATTTCAGTTCACATGTTACTTTGTGAGTTGCTGGTCCTTGATTTGACAAAATCAGGTTATAAGTATGTCAAGGTTCCTATAGACACTTAAGTCACACCTCTATCACTGTAAACTTTCTGCAGAAAGGCAGTAAAACACATTGCCTCTGTCTCTGCTCTGCTATAGCTCCTCCATCGTGACCTTGATGTTCCATGTAGCAGCCAGTTTGTGTCGACTAATGTTGCTCTCCCTCCAAAGTAAAAAAATATATGAAACATATACCTCCTAATGCCCACAAATGTGTGATGCAATATAAACTGTCAGGTGGTTCAATTCAAATATAACTTTCATTCCCATTAGGTGCAGGTTTGTTTGTAGCAGTTCCATGTTTTTTTAGTAATGTTCCATTTGACTGTTCCACAGGAAACCATTGTCATGGTTATCTGTGCATGCTAATGGTGTGACAATCCCAACGAGTTTTGTGGATAAAGGTCAGCTTAAGAAAGATACTTGGTAAGTTGTGCTTAGAAGTATATACTGAACTACATTTCCATTTAATGTTCTGCGTTATTTTTTCTTTTTCTATTAAGTTGAAAACTGTTCCTGTTTTTTTATCTATTGTAAGTAGCACATTTCCACTGCTCTCACTTTCTGCATTAGCTCACCTGCAGTTTGATTCTTACATCTGTTTTCCTTTTGCGAAAAATGAATTCTGATTGAAGTTTTAAACTAATATGACAAATGAATTAAACTTCTTTACAGTAAAACGGTAACGGACAAGGGTGTAAAATAAATAGATAAACCTTCAGTCATATGGTGGAACTTTTGTACAATAAATGGTACTCCCTCTGTAAACTAATGTAAGACGTTTTTGCAAAAACGTCTTATATTAGTGTACAGAGGTAGTAATGAACAAGTGTTTTGTGCCTGATGTAATTTGCTTAAGTTTAGTTGTGCCCATATTAAGCATGAACAAAACTTGTCTTAGCTTCCAACTATCCATCCAACCATAGTTTGATAGTTGTTAGCTTGTCAGTTTTAACTTCCAACTTTTAGAGCAGAGTAACATGTTTGTAGACTTGTAGTGTATGCTAATTCTTCTCATCTGTGACAGGTTTATGTCCTTACTAGCTATCCCCAAAGTCCAGCCAAGGTTTGCCCTTGCAATCTGGAAGAAGTACAGTACCATGAAGTCTCTTCTGAAAGTATACATGGATCCCAATAAAAGTGTGAGTACCAGCCTCTTACCACGTTCCAAAATACAGTGCAATAGTTTGACTGTAATGCCTTCAGGTGCTCATAACTCGGTTTATGTAACAGAATCGCGAGAAGGAGATTTTGCTTCAGGATCTGAAGTGCGAAGATAGCCTCGGCGAGGAAAGCAGAAAGGTGGGACCAGTGTGTTCTAGGAGGGTGTACAGAATGCTCATGGCAGAAAATGGGGAGATGGAAGCAGAAGAGGCTGTGAAATCTTAAGTTTATGCAGTAGGATCCTTTGGTATTTTGGACTTGTTAACTTAGCGTGTATGTGTTAGGTCCTTTGGTCTTCTGGACTTGTTAACTTAGCGTGTATGTGTTAGGTGTCGCGCTACCGAAGATGAAATCCAGATTTCATGCTTGTGCTTTTGTAATGAAGCCATCAGCTGCTCGTGTTCTGCAAAACCTCTGAAAACGAAACAATCATATGTTAGTGCTAGATATCTGCATGTACCCTAGCCTCTGAGATTACAGGGTTGTACAAGGAACTTCATAAATCCTGCTTCCACGAATGGTCAAGGAGTAGTAGTGATCTAAAACGTTTTATATAGTACTCCTTCCGTTTCCAAATACTTGTCGGAGAAATGAATGTATTTTTAGTTATTTTCTTCCGTCCCCAAATATATGACAAGCTGCGTGTATGGTATTCTGTAAGACAAACAGGATTGATGGTGCAGCTGCACAATAGTCCCCTTGGTATGTGTGTGGCACAGCATTGAGCATAAGAGAGCTCCATTTATTCACAGGAATTCCATCGTTAGGAATTTTTCCTACGGTGATTGTTCAATTTGTGGGATTGAAACTCTCAGAACATCTCCAACATTGATCCTTAAAACAGACGTAGCCCGTGTCCATAGGTATTGATGTCGAGCCGTCCATCCAACGCTTGCCTCAAACTCCGCCTGCTAACAATCCATAAATGAATGAGTAACTTTTTATTGACTTTTTTCTTAAAAGAATTTTTTTATTGACTTGCATGTGTAGAGCGTGGGCATTTTTTTTTCACCCTGTGAAATAGAACCATGGTAGTCGCTCATATCTTACCCGTGGGTTAATAATAATTTTTTGTATGACATGTGGACCCCGAGAGATGTATCGTCGTACTAGTGCTCCAGCAAGGGCGGCAGTCCCCCCAGTTTCGCCGCGCCGCCACCCATCTCTGTCTCTCTCCATTCTCTTCTTTCTTTTCCCCTTCCCCATCGGACGAGCGCCGCCGCAAGGGCCGAAGCCCACGTATTTCCCACCGGGCGTGGAGCAGGGCACACGGCCGGGGGGCACAGTCACACAGGAGGACCACGGACGGCGCGCGGCGGAGCAGCACGACGTCGACGGTCGTCAAGCTGCGAGCACCGGACTGGAGGAGTCCACAGTGAGTTCCTCCTCCCTTCACACCTGCATCGATCTATATTAGTGCCACTAACTGAGGTCTGAGGGCATTTTAACCTAATCTGACGCGATTGATAGAATAAGTATATTTGTGGTACTACCAGTATGATTCATGGTTGTATCCATCTGATTCCTCTGATACGAAGCCAATGTATGACGATTATATTTCGAATTTTTTTTCCGAACTGAACTGGTAACCGAATGTATCAGCCGTAAATAGTTATACGACTTCAGTTTCTTTGGTCATGGGACTGATAACTCATAACGGAGTGTAACAATCGCAAACAATTTTATTTCTATATATGTTGCATGTTTTCTGATCTTCTATCTGTACACTTACTAGTTCCTGCGTTCTTGTAGGGTTGATATCTGAGAGCAAGTTTGCATGGCATCTTCTGAAACTAGCGCCTCACCGGCGGCACGGAGCTCAGATGCGGCCAGGCATTCAACAACCCCAGATGCTACGCCGGGCACCAGTGCCGAGGCATCACAAGGTGCCGCTGATGGGTCTGTCAGAGTTGGCAATAAGAGAAGAAGGCTTCCATCATTCATATGGAGCGATTTCGAGAAACTCTTTGTCGATGGGGAATGGAAAGCCGAGTGCATCTATTGCGCCGAAATTCTTCCTGCAGAAGCTGCCGGCGGCACTTCACACCTGGAGGACCACCTGATGGCGTGTCTGACTGGCATGCACTGGCAGCCCCACAGGAATCAAGGTTGTCAAAGGCCGACGACGGGGAGGCCGATTGGGAGGATGTGCTGTTTGATCAAGATGTTGCCAGGAAAGAGCTTGCGATGATGATCTGTGCTCATGATTACCCTCTATCTATCGTCAATCATGCGGGTTTTCAGAAACTGTGTTATGCATTACAACCAATGTTTCAGATGGTGTCAAGAAATGACATTAGGAAAGATATTTTGGGTATGTATGCAGCCGAGAAGGATAAGATGGTGAAGTATTTTGCAGACTTTAAAGGTCGAGTTGCCATCACTACAGACATGTGGACTGCAGAACATCAGAAGAGAGGTTACATGGTAGTCACTGCACATTTCGTCGATGAATCTTTGCAACTCAAGAGTTTTATGTTGAGGTAAAAACCTTTCTTTTCTAATCCTTATGAATCTGAAATGCTTGTTGAATCATTGCAATCTGAGATGTTGCTTTAATCAGTGTAAAACTATCATACCAATCTGAAATGTTTGCTTTGCTTTTGTCTCAGGTTTGTTTATGTGCCTTGCCCACATAATGCTGCACTCATATCTGAAGCACTGCATGAGTCCCTTGTTGAGTGGCATCTCGAGAAAAAGATATCGACGGTGACTCTGGACAATTGCACACCAAATGATGAAGCTATGGAACATTTTCCAGATAAGTTGGATTTGAAATCTCTTATATTGGAGGGTAAATATCTGCATTTGCGCTGTGGTGCGCATATGCTTAATCTGATTGTGAAAGATGGCATGGATCTCATGGAGAAGGTTATAGAGCGGGTTCGTGACAGTGTTGCATATTGGTCAGCTACTCCTGGGAGACATGAGAAATTTGAGAAAATGGCACAGACTCTGAACATTGAATACAAGGAAAGGTTGTTTCTTGATTGTAAAACCAGATGGAATTCAACCTACAGAATGCTAACCATTGCCTTAGAATACACAGAGATTTTTGAAACACTAAGGGGACGCGAGGAACTATTTAGTTGTTGAAGTTTGCTAAGGAAGTTTGTGATAGGCTTAAAATTTTCTATGATGTCAGCGAGTCATTTTTAGGCACTAAATATGTTACCGCAAATATGTTCTTTCGTAAAATATGTGCCGTTCAGTTGGCGATACGGAAATGGGCTGCTATTGACAATGAGCTTGTACAAACAATGTCTGAGGAAATGAAACTGAAATTTGACAAATATTGGAAAGATGTACTTGATCTTATGTCTGTTGCAACTGTTCTCGATCCAAGGTACAAGCTTCATATGTTGCAAGCTATTTTAGGTTCCCTCTATGGAATGGAATATGCAGCCGTGGAAGTTGCCAGAATAAGGAATTTGATGGCTAATTTGCTGAAACAATATCAAGAAGCTGATGAGGCTGTGGCTACACCAGAGGCTGTTAGCACTGCTGCTGCACAAGCTGGTGGAGTTGATGACATTATGGACATATTTGATCGATATATGTCCTCACGGCCTACTATCTGTGCTTCTCCAGTGCGGACAGAATTGGACTGGTACTTGGAAGAGCAAATTATCCGTAGAATACCAGATGATGACATCATGACTTGGTGGAAGTATGGGGGTGCACAGTATCCTACTTTGCAAAGAATTGCTCGTGATATACTGCCTATCCCTGCGTCAGCGGTGATATCAGAATCAGCCTTCAATATTAATGGCAGACTACTTAGTCCGCATAGTGGCCAACTTGCGCCAAGCATGGTAGAAGCTCTCATGTGTATGAAAGCTTGGTCCCGTGCTGACATGATAGGTAACTGATCCTCTTGAATTTCGATCATTTATTTACATCTCAGAATACTTAGTTGTTACTGATTCTTCCTAAATCACTTGTATCTTTGCATCAGGGGATGGCAATTCGACCCTCTGCGCAGCATTTCAGAGTGTTGTTGATGACGATGAAGAGATGATGGTAACATATTCCGCTCCTCACACTTGTTTTGTATACGCTGCAATCTTTGTTATTTTTACTTGCATGATTTTAATTGTTGTGCTTATGGTATATGTTTCCTTCAAGGATGACTCTGAATCTATGGTAACCGAAGACTAGTCTGCCAAGAGGCGAAGGACCGAAGATGATGCCTTGGAAGTTGCGGCCGTCCTTTATTATTTATAATGAGTGAGAATTGTGATGCACTTATGTTTGTGTCGCGGCTGTACTTGCGCTTATTCGATGGTGTATGATGTCGTTTTGTGAGAAACCGAGACTGGGAACTGAAGTATATTCCGCACTCGTGCTTGTTTGCTATCATCTGCAGTGCTAAATAAGTAGTATTAGAATTGATATGCTTTTTTCTTTCTTCTTTTGTTTCTTGAGCTGTTATGTATGTACTCTATGGACCCAACATGGACATGTGCACAAATTTTCTGCCCATGGAATTTTCTTCAGTGGACGGGCAGAGAACGCCTTGGTGGATTTGGGTAGGAATGCTGTCAGTATCAATGCTGGTATGGCCTTCCACTCCATTAGTCGGAATCTGCAACTGATGGCATGGCTAACTGCATCATCAGGCGGGCGGTTTCGACGCACCAAATGTTTTCCCGCACCCTTCCATCCATCCGTTGGAGATGCCCTGACATAGCCTAGCCTAGCCCCCAACCAATCGGATCAACTCTCAGATCCCATCCACCAAACAGAGGACCGCCACCGCTCGTCGCGATCAATCTGCGATTGAAGATGCAAGTCGATCACCTCTTCTCCTACACCATCATCGGCGACCCAGGTTGGTCGACCGTCGTCCTCCCTCCGCTCCATCCCCCTCCCGCCGTTCCGCATGCATGATCGCTCGTGTTCCACGTCTGGATCGCGGGGTGCTGATAGTGATAGGTGATCCGTCCACTGTTGCAGGCGTCGGGAAGTCGTGCCTGGAGCAGCAGTTCACATCCCGGACGTTCCCGGAGGCGCACGAGCGCACCGTCGGCTTCGAGTTCGGCACGCGCACCATCGCCGTCGACGGCAGGCGCATCAAGCTCTACATCTGGGACACGGTGCGTGCAAACTTGTTTGCCCTTCCTTCCTTCCTTCCTTCATTGCTCTGGCTTCTGTTGCTCGCTTGCCACTAGCACTAGGTAGGCGTCACAATCTGAGAGGAAGGAGCTTCCTGTCCTAGTGTCGCAGTTGACCCCTCCTCCTAATTTGGACGCAATTCACACTACAACAACACGATAAATATGTATTGCTTATTTGAATCGTAATGTATAAAGACTGCTTGTCAAACTATTTTTTAATTAAAACACAATGAAGTGATGCTTTTTCATGGTGTTCTGTAGACACCATACTTGTTGAATTTCATGTTATGAAGCATGCATGTTCATCTCGTGTTGTCATGTCTTGACTTTGCAGGAGGGCGGCGAAACATACGTATCTGCTACTACTCAGCAGTGCTACTACAGAGCTGCTTGTATCATTTTGGTTTATGACATCACAAGGTACCTCAACGGGTTGCCAACATATCTGCTATGGTGTTTGCTTCGTGTATGCGGTGGTGGTTCTTACGCTTAACTAGCCTTTACTTCAGGAGGGTGACTTTTGATCATATTGCTATATGGCTAGGAAGAGCAAGAAAGCTATCGAGAGCCGGCGTGACATTGGTGCTGATCGGAAAGAAATGCGATCTGTCTCACATGCGTGTGGTAAGCTACGAGGAAGGGCAAAAGTTCGCCAAGAGGCACAATCTGGTGTTCATGGAGGCTTCTGCAAAAACCACACAAAATGTTGAGGAGGTAATGGTTTTTATACAATTACACTTTCTTTTCCCTTCGAGATTATTTTACATTGTTATGTAATGTAGTGCAGGCATTCATCATGACCGCTGAAACAATATACACACAAGTTGAAGATGGTGTTATTGATGTGTCTGAAGAGGTTAGTTTAAGTGTTACCTTCGGTTTTCAAGTGTTATGTTGGTGTTGATTAAAGGAAATCTTCCAGCTTCAGTTGGTCACATGCATAACCTTGAGCATGGCCATTAAGCTTTGCTAACAGTAGTAAAACAATGAGAAACCAAAATGATATGCTGCCCCTCATCTGAGAACAGCGACAGAGAAGAGGATATATATATGCAGCCACTGATCTTGTCTGTCTATGGTTTCGTGACTGCTACATGGCTTCAGACTTTCTGCCATGTTCAGCATCTTCAGCATATTCCTAGGACGGATCCATCTTAGAAAACGAGGAAAGATCCATCCTGAGTAGCCTAGTAATCCTTGGCCATATCCACTACCAATCTTCAAACGTGCTCATGAACTATAAGATCATTAGATTGCTTCCACAGCCCCGATAGGAGAGCAGCATTGACTGAATTCATCATCACAACAGGTGTAGAAATTCACATACTTTACTGAAACTATAGATAAACGGCATTCCTAAGCCATCTGCACATACTTTACTGAAACTATAGATAAACGGCATTCCTAAGCCATCTGCACATACTTTACTGAAACTATAGATAAACGGCATTCCTAAGCCATCTATTTCTGTTCTTGACAACGATTTGTGGCCAGGCAGCATCTCTAGAGCGTGATACTGTACTTCTCGTCGTTGACATAACCAACACACACCGAACCATGGTGGGAAAGTGAGGCCCCATCCACCGCTGCAAGGCGCTCTGTGATGGTCTCAACAAAAGAAACCACCACCAGGGTTTTGGTGTTGCTCTTGTCAGTAAACATTGCAAGTAGGTTTTGCGAAAATGTTGGCATCCCTAATATATAATTTTGTCATCCCTAATTACTGCAGTGTATTGGATTTACGCCGAGCAAATCTGGAGGCGCAGCTGGACCATCCTATGGAAGGAGTAATTGCTGCTTGGTTTGGTGCCGAAAATTGGCCTGCCAATACGCAGGCAAGGCAAAAAAATGGATATCAGTTGGTTGGCAACCAGCTTACTTTGGCAACCTCTCGAAACTTGGCAATATTTGGCAAGCTTTGGAGTTGCCAAATGTTGGCATGCCAATATGCTGGCTAGCCAATTTTTGGCTGTCAGCCAAGCATGCTCTGAACTCATGGCGCAAAAATGGGGCAGCGGAAGCTGAGAAATCCTAGTGGTCGGTTTATGCAGTAGGATTCCTTTGAACTTGATGACTTAGTAGTGTGTAGTATGTATTAGGTGTTGCGCCACCATGACGAGATTCCAAGTTCAAGCGGTGCTTTTGCTATGAAGCCATTAGTTGCTCATGTTCCGCTAAACCTCCGAAAACAGAACAATCGTATGGTGAAGGCTGAATGCAGGAATGTTAATGCTGGATCTCTGTATGGCTAGCTGTTTGTGCCGTATCCTGGGAGACCACAGGATTGGTACCGTAATGAACTCCATCAATCCTGCTTCCAGGGACGGTTTCCTGCATCTATGTGACAAACTATGTGTACCGTATTCTATGAGACAGCAGGGTCGTGGAGTACCGTAAGGAACTCCATCAATCCTGCCTCCAGGGACAGTCCCTGCATTTTGTGCGTGTCGACAGTGCAATGTAAGTTCTCCTTAGCTGCAGCCCTGCAATGTACTGCTACTTGCTCACACAAATAAATCCACTGAAATTTCACCCAAAAAAAAAAATCCACTGAAAACTTGGTTGGTCAGAATATAATATGCTAGGCTCGCACTAACTTGGTTCGTCAGAATATATGCACCCGTGATGATACAACACTTTCAATAACTGGAAACTTCGTAAGAAGAGACCAAAATTGTTGGTTTGTGCGCATCATCCGATCAACGCACAAATTCGTAAGAAGAGGAGACCGTCTCTCCCCCCTTTATGTTTCTCTTGGTTTGTTACAAAACTGATGAACGAACCCAGCCCCGAAGCAGTCGGCTCAAGTCGAATCCGCTGCTTCTCCAATCCACCCACCAAACGGCCGTCGCTCGCCGCGATCGTATCCGCGACTGAAGATGCAATCCGCTCACCGCTTCTCGTACACCATCGTCGGCGACCAAGGTCCGCTGCTTCGTCCCCGGCCTCGCTCGTTCCACGTCTGAATTACGGGGTGCTGATGCTGACCTGTTCATTGTTGCAGGCGTCGGGAAGACGTGCTTGCAGCTGCAGTTCACGGCCAGGAGGTTCACGGAGGTGCACGACCTCACCCTCGGCGTCGAGTTCGACAGCCGCACCATCACCGTCGACGACAAGCGCATCAAGCTCGACATCTGGGACACGGTACGCTGTCTGGCTTCCGTTGCTTGCCACTAGGTGCCATAATCTGAGGAGGACGAAGATTAATTGCTGCTGTCCTAGTGTCACAGCTGATCCCACCTCCTAATTTGTACTAGCAATTTACACCACAACACAGTAAATATACTGTTTATTTGAATTTGCAAAGGCTAGTTGTGAAACTGTTTAACTAAAACACAATGCTCTGACGTTCTTATAAGCAGCATGCAAATCCATCTCATATTTTTGTGTCTTGACTTTGCAGGCTGGCGGCGAAGCATTCGTACCGATTACTAAGCAATTCTACAGAAGTGCTGCTTGTATCATTCTGGTTTATTTATGATATCACAAGGTACTACCTCGATGGGTTTATCAAATATATCTGATCTGCCTATGGTGTGTGCTAACTTTGTCCATCGACGGTTCTCACGCTTCAGCACTAACCTTGCTCCAGGAGGGACACTTTTGATCATATTGCCACATTGCTTGAAAGAGCAAGAAATCTGTCAAGGGCCGGCGTAACATTGGTGCTGATCGGAAACAAATGCGATCTGTCTCACATGCGTGCGGTCAGCTACGATGAAGGGCGAAAGTTCGCCAAGACGCACAATCTGGTGTTTATGGAGGCCTCGGCAAAAACCGCACGCAATGTTGATGAGGTAATTTTTATCCCATGTACATTGGGTACAATCACACCTCCTTCAGATAAAAATTACATAATCACTGTGTAATGTAGGCATTCATTCTGACCGCTGAAAGAATATACAAGAAAGTCCAAGATGGTGTCGTTGACTTGTCTGAAAAGGTCAGTTTAAGTGCTTGCCTTTTGGTTTTTCAAGTGTTAGGTTATGCTGATGTTTATCAAATATACTCGGATTGTACTTCGGGAGCCAGATAAGCCACCACCGAGTACGGGACAATGCCCCAACCCCACAATTTCTAATCAAGGCTTAAAAGTTTGTTCATGATCTTGTTTGAACAAAACAATACTTCCTCAAATATAACATCTTTTAGGTCACTATTTTAATGACTAAAAAGTCTTATACTTGTTTACAGAGTACTCCTTCCGTCTCATAATATATGAGCACGTTGGATGTAATAAGATCTTATATTATGAGATGGAGGGAGTACTAGTTTGTTGACAACTGTGGCAAAACTTCCGGCTTCAATTGGCCACACACACACAACATTAAACAGGCCACTACGCTTTGCTGACAGTAATAAGACAATGAGAAAAGAAATCAAAATGATATGTTGCGGCTCATCTGTGAACAAAATGTTTACTGACAAGAACAACCTGTAGAACTTAAGTGGATATGAAGTGTAGCTTTGCAGTAGTTTCAGCAAAATGTGTGTAGCGTGTCACTCTTGAACAAACGTATGCATACTGGGCATCCATTTAACCATCACCTGAAAATGTTTCTGAAAGAGCTTCCAAATTTTTCTTTCCAAGTTATTTTTCTACGTCTTACTAACCGGGTGGCCAAGTATATGCTATATCGTCAGTTCAACGAAACATGGAGTTTCATGAAAATGACTCTTTCTTAAGTTTATGCACTTTATGTTTGTCAATACATAATTTTTGTTATCCGGAGGTGTAGGTGGATCATCCTAGGAAATGAGTAAACGCTGCTTGGTTTTGTGCCGAAAATTGGCTTGCCAATGTGTAGGCAAGGCAAAAAATTGGCTACCAATTGGCTGGCAACAGACTTGCTTTGCCAACCTCTCGAAACTTGGCAACTTATGGCAAGCTTTGGAGTTGTCAAATGTTGGCATGCCAATATACCGGCTAGCCAATTTTTTGCACAAAATGGGGCAATGGAAGTAGATGAAGCTGAGAAATCCAAATGGTGTAGTATGTATATATTAGGTGCTACGCAACCAAGATTAAATTCAAGTTCCACACATCGATTTTGCTATATGAATCCATTAGTTGCTCGTGTTCCGCTAAACCTTCAAAAACGGAACAATCGTATGCTGAAGAGCTGAATGAAGGCAGGAATGTTGATGCTAGATCTCTGGATGGCTAGCTGTTTGTACCGTATACCACGAGACAACATGATTTGAACTGTAAGGAACTCCATCAATCCTGCTTCCAGGGACATATGACAAGCTATGTGTACCGTATTCTATGAGACAGCAGGATTTGTGGAGTACCTTAAGGAACTTCATCAATCCTGCTCCCAGGGACGGTCGCTGCATTTGTGTGCATCAACAGTGCAATATATAAGAAAGTAACCCAAGGCTCACACAAATCAGTCCACTGAAAGAGTACCGCTGGCTAGGCTCGCAGTAACTTTGTTCGAAAGAATATATGCTCCCGTGATGATACCATGAATTCAATATCTGGAATTCCATCGACGGCCACTGTCTCAGAGAGGATCCCCCCTGGATCACATTGTCCACTTCTGAAAGAGCAAGGACTTTTTGATGCCGTGACAACATCCCAATCTGAACATGTGTAAAACACCAACTAACCATATCTAACTCAAAGTGCCTACAAAATGATGTCTACTTCTTGAGATAGCACTCGATATTTTTAAGCCACCCCACAAGCTCTGTGTGCTCCTTGTTTTCCATGTACGTGTGCAGGAATGCTGCTAGCTCGTCATTCACTCCTCTCTGCTCCAGGTAATCACGCACTGCAGTTTGCATCTCCTCATCTAACTCCCTGCTAATTGGCAAGACCAGCATGCGAAAAAGCATATTAACATCTCATAATGCCAAGAAAGAAGCGTAACTCAAAAGAGATCATAATGTTAAATGCTATACTGTATGTAGTGAGTCAAAGAAACAAGTCTGAATTTTAACAAATAAAAATAGCACCAGTAGCAAAGAAGAAATATAAGGTCCTTTCGCAATAATCATTTGTATCAAAATGAACAATGAGGAGCCAGCATTGTCATTCAGCTGCTACTGTATCAGAAATTTGCAACAGCTTACTAGTGCTTGATTGCACCACTTTCTTGACGCAGAAATGCCTACTACTCTCTTGGTTGAATCCAAGGAGCCAGCATTGTCATTCTCCAGGGGTTCCGGAGCAATTCAACTAGTGCACGAGACAAGTATTATTCGTCCAGAAACAAATTTGATCTAATTTCCCTTAACACGGAACTGAAATTGGAGGAAAGTTCCCTCCATACACGCCAAGCCTGAGCATTTCATCTATCACACGATTACTTTTCCAGTCCAATAGTCACCACTAGTGTGGGTAAACAGGGAGCATGTTTCCATATGTTTTTGCACTTAAAAATTCTTTGAAAAGATAACATGTAAAAGGATGCTATGTGCATTGGATTGTGTGTGCAAAGTTGTTTATTTCCATGGCCTGAGCAAAAAGAAGCATGCTTGGTACATAAAAAGTTATATTACCCCTTCATCATTGTGATTGCTGGGCAGGACAATAAATTACAGTTATGGACAAGAGATTCGTGAGCCAGAAATCCTGATCCAATTTCTTTAATCAATCATTGGTGCTAACTGCTAACCATACGAAAGTAGCATCACAACTTATAAGAATTCTAAATAATACTGCCGATATATAATAACCATACTAAAGTAGCATTGCAACTTATAAGCATTCTAAATAATACTGCCGATATATGACCATACTAAAGTAGCATCACAACTTATAAGCATTCTAAATAATAGTGCCGATATATAACCATACTAAAGTAGCTGGGCAGGACATTTCTTTGTTTTCTAACAACTTATAAGCAGTCTAAATTGCTAAATAATAGTGTCAATATTATATGACTACGCTAGGAAATGTATTTCCGTTAAAAAAATCTAGGACGGGGCTCGGCCACCTGAACTGGCGGCCCATGTATTGCTGCTCCGGCGCTGGCCCGGTGCGGCGGACGGGGAAGACCCTCTCCACGTCCATCTCCTCGGGCCAGGCCGAGCACTCGAAGTTGAGCGCAAAGTCAGGCCGCGCGGGCTTGGTGACCTCAACGTGGACGCTGATGTGCATCCTCTCCGGTGGCCCGCCGTCCTCCGGGGCCACGCCCGAGCGGGTGGGCGCCGTGGCGCCGTCGACCATCGAGGCGTCCACCCTGACCTCCTCCTCCTCCCCCTGCTCCCCGAACGCGCGGCGCAGGCGGATATACTGCTGGCCGGTACGGTCGTCGACGGCGAACGGCGCTACGGAGGGCGGCAGCGGCGGGGCGGGCTCGGGGCTGCAGGAGGAGATCTCGGAGCGGAGGGAGCGGAGGAGGCGGTCGAGGAAGACGGAGCGGCGCATGTCGGACATGTACGGCCGCGAGGGGACGAGGCGGGGCGCGAGCGCCTGGAGGCGGGGCCGGAGGTGGAGCAGCCGCCGGGCCATGGCGAAGCTGTGCTCTGCTGCGCGTGGACGGTGGCCGCCGCCGGTGGGTTTCGGGTTTTGAGAAGGGTTTCGGGGAAAGACGGCGCTCTTGGGCTTGGGCAAAGCCGTGCAATGGATGAAAGGAAGAGAAGGGCCTCCTTGCCGTGGGCCGGAGACGTGGCAGATTCTGGGCTTTTGCATTTCATGGCAGCGTGCAGGCCAGCTTATTACCAGGACAGCAAGACGGGCCAGGGACATCTTTTGATGGGCCGGGCACCTGGCCTTCCCTGTGGTGGGTTACTTTCTCAACTTCTTCTCAACAACAACAAAACTTCAACTAAAAAACCCAAAACAAAAGCTTGCATTATTATACCCTTAAAAAAAATCATGGTTCGTACCGTATGCTGCTAGTGCGAGACAAGAGGAGCTGTACAGCGAAGGACGCCATGAATCCTGCTCCCAGGGACGGTCCGGCATCCTGTCTGCGATTCTGCATGACAAGCTGCGTGCACCGTGCTCTGCTTCTACCCTTCCCTTCATTGTACGAGACGAATATATATGATCGTGGGGTACTGTAATATGTAAAGCCTTGTTCGGTTGCATTGGGTTTGAGGGCGATTAAAGAGGATTGTAAGGGATTACATCCCCTGTAAGTTAAATTCGACTTCAAACATCTCCAATCCCCTTGAGAAAGGGATTAAACGAACAAGCCCCAAGGAAGAACTCACATAAATCCTTCTTCGAGGGACGGTCCCTGCATCTCGTGCGTGTCCACAGTGCAATAACAAGCAAGCACGGCTTACGACTAGTCACGTAAATAAATATATATATGTATATAATAAATCCACTGAAAGATGCAACTGCTCTTGCATCGGTTCGTCAGAACACGATTCCGTGACACTCCATCGACGGCGCTGCTTCAGTTCACAGGGAATCGTTCGCAAGATCACATCGTAGGCGCTGCCTGCACACCTGCAGTGACAGGCAAGATCCCATTTGTTCGTGTTAAATGATCCCTGCACGCTGCACCCCTCGCTCGCTCGTCGGTGCAGGGCGTCGTCGTGTTGCGCATCGCATTGATCAGTAGAGGAGACGCTGCAGTGGCAGGGTGAGATGGACTGAGATGGACTGATCAATGGGCACGGGGTGCTGTGGCCGCATCAGCAATTACACGTACACGCGCCGCTGCCGCTGCCGCTGCTTGCAGATGAGGCGGGGTGGCCGGGTCGGGGCGGATGGATGGCACCGGAGACAGACAGGCAGACAGGCGCGCGTGCACGCGACGCCGGCGGGCAGATGCAGCACGCGCGCCGCTCCTCCTCCACCCACGGGACGTCGCGTGCGCGCGTTTATGTTCGACCACACGTCCAGATCCAGACATGTGCGGCTCTCCACTTCGGTCCGGTTCATCTTTCCGAAAAGGAGGCGCGATTCTGATGATGCATGCTAGACCACAAGTTGACGGCCGAAAGCACGGCGGAGATAGGATGGAACTCGATGCAAACCGACCGATCATGCACCGCCACCGCTGACAAGAAAAGAAGGGGGAAAAAAAACCATGATCTCGCACGTCATGATGCCAACGGTAGGCCGATTCGCCTCCATCGTCTGCCCGGCGAGAAACAATCGCGTTGATAATGTGTACATGGATGACTACTGGGCGTCATCTTTATGCCTTTGCCGGTGCCTTGCATTCGAAGCCGACGTGTGCATTTGAAGCCTCTCATCCGAAAGCCTCTGCATGCGGTTCACTTTCAACGTGCTCCCAAGGTCGAAAGCGGCGGCAGATAATTGGCGCACGATCGCCCGGGAATCCAGATATCGTGCGTTATGGTGGTGTCTTCTCCATGGTTTGGTAGAGAAGATATGTATCTATGGCGTTATTGAAGCTGACGGATTTGTGCTTCTTATGCACGATGGCGGGTTTCTGTCCAAGTATCTTCATTTGGCAACAAAATCATCCTTCGTCGTGGACAGGGATGGACGCCGGCGGTCCCCGGCACGAGCGAACGGCCGTTCATTTTCTTTGGCTGCCATGATAACGTCATGAGGCTATTTTTAATGTATTGGTGTTAAGATGAAGTGCTAAGCACATTTAAAAGTTTAACAATCAAAGCCTCCAATGCATAGGTGTTTAACTTGTTGTAGCTAAGCACACTCTATTTAATGATTTAGGTATTAAAGTTCTTCATGTATTGATGGGTTTTCTTTTATTTAAGTATTTTGTCTAGGTTCACGTGTTTGACACTTTTTTTTCTAGGGTCACCATACTCATCTCTCTCTTCTTTAATATCATGTCACATTAAATTTTTTATCTATGTGACAACCTTAGCACCTGTACAAGGTGGAGCATTGAGAGGGACCTGATGCGCTTTACAGGTGCAGGAATTTACTACGTTATCCAGCTGCGTGTAGCTCCACCTATTGTAAGTTCTTGATCGCGTGTTTGTATTTAGTTGGTGGCAGGCTACGTGCTTGGGGATTTCTTAACTAGTTGCACAGTTTTGGATTGTTGTCTGGCCGTATGCGAAGCATTGTAGAGTATTATGAGTAGGTCTGCTTTTCCTTTCCATCGGTCTAGACAAAACATTCAGTGTCACCTCATTGGCAATGCCGTAACACGGACGAAGAAGAAAAACATTGTCTAGAAAAGGAAAATGATTGTTCAGGTAATAAAACTAGCACTTCCTCCGATAAAACATTCATAGTCACCTCATCGATTTTAGTTCAAAATAATGACACTTACTTTACATCGGAGGGAGTAGACCTGATCATTGGCCGGGCCGGGTCGGGTTCGGGCCGGGCTTTGCAAAGACCGAAAAAAAATCCCAAGCCCAAACCCGGTCCGAAGCCCGAAAGCCCGGCCCGAATGCTATTTTTTATTGTTCGCACGTGTAAACCCGGCCCGAAGCCCGACCAGAAATCCTTAAAAAGAGAAGTCCGAGCCCGACCCAAACTGTCTTTCAGGCTGGAAAATGAAGCCCGAGCCCGGCCCTAATGCCAAGCCCGAAGCCCGGGTTTTTCAGGCCGGGTTGTCCATGCCCAGGTTTAGAAGGGAGTATTGCACACAAGATACTTCGCCTCCCCCCTCCCGCAACGCTCCAGCGAGCGCGCGGGGGGGGGGGGGGGCTAGTCGCCGGCCTAGGCCTCCCCATTGCCTCCTCCCTCCTCCCCTCGTCGTCGCCTCGGCGTGCTAACGGGCAAAGCGCGACCAACATCGGCGGCGACGAGGCTCTCTTCCTCCAGCCGCTTGAGGCCGGGTGGCGCGGGACGACGGGATCGACGACTGTGTTGCGCGTGCACATGAAGTGGTGGCGCGGCGACAACAGTTGGCGGCGGATGCACTAGTTGCTAGCGGTGGCACGGAGGGGATGAGGGCGGCGGGACAACGCCCGTGTCCTGTGTTGGGTCGGGATGATCCGATCTGGCCGTCAACACGGTGGCTCGGTTCCATGCGGCGGCTCGAGGGTGGGCCGCGGGTGGTTGCTGAGTCCGAGCTCCCCTCTGCTTGGAGTCCCTGGTGGCGGCATGCCCGCCATCCTCTAGTCAGGGGGGCATGGGTCTGGTCGGCGTGGGCTGGCAGGTTTGGGATGACATGACTGCTTGGCTGGGCGACGGTGTGATTCGGGTGGCTGGTGGCTTCGGCGGCCGACATGGACCTGGATCGTGGTGGCGGACGACGTGTGGCGGTGCGCAAGTAGGGGTTTGACTTGGTCCGCATGGGATGCCTTCGCGTTGTGCCCTTCTTGCATGCGGCCAATTTCTGGCATCGGTCCGAGGTTGCTCTCCAGGTGTTGCCGTGTTGTCATACGGATCGACGCTAATGACCACGGACATGGCGGCGCTCGAGCGTGCTCAGCGGTAGCCAATGGGTTGCCCCCCCGGTTCTACCCATACCGTCTGGGGACACAAGCGTGGGCGCTTCCGACGGTGGAGGTGCCTACCCAAACCTGGTGGCTGATGCGGGCTAGGGGTGAAAGGTGGGCCCTTTCACCCCTAGTAATGTGGCCGGGCGGTCGTGATGTGGATGGAAGGTGGTGCCTAGGGGCATGGATGCCGAGGCGATGGCCTCGGACGGCGGGCTTCACGGTTGGCTTTCCGGCATGCCTTATGGAGTCGGTGGTGGCTCCATCTCTTGGTCGTGTGGGCGACTAGGGATGTAGTGGCGGGAGTGTAACAGTCCGGGACCGACGCTCCAGAATATTCCCCTTTTATTTCCATTCTCGTCATGTGTTTCGTATGGTTGTCGCATTCATCATCGCATCATTCGCATCATCTGCATAGCATCGTCACTCGTTTTCGAAAACTTGCATCCGTTCGTAGTCGCCGGTTCTCTCCGTTCTTGCCGTTGCCCATTTCGAGACCAACCACACACACGCGCCCGCCGCATTGTGAGAATATTGTTTTTAAAAGTGCCTTTAAAATATTCTCAAATTGGGTTGAAAGTTGGCGTGCAGTCTTATTATATGGTAGGTAGACCGCCTGTCGAATTTCGTCGCATTTCGAGTTCGTTTGATACCCCATCGGTCAGTCGTTGTAGTAAGGTCATCGGTTTATTATCAGACGTATTCGGTGTTTTAAAACCCTGGTGTCACGGGCCGCAAACCTCCCTCTCATCTCCCCCTAGCCCATCTACACAGCCACGCAACCCACCTAGCCCCCCTCCGCTTCCGGACCGTCGGATCGAGATCCGAAGGTCCGAAAACGGACAAAACCTGCTAACCCTAGCCCTCTTTTCCTATTTAATCCCCTCCCCTTCCTAATGTGGCTCCTCCTCGAAATCCACGCCGCCGCCAGCCTCCCCCAATCCTGAGCGCCGCTGCCTCCCACCTCCAGCCGCAGGGCCCGCCAAGCCCAGATCGGGGCCCTAGGAAGCCCATTTGGGCCCGACCCGAGCTCCAAGCAGGAGCTCCTCCCATGGCGCCCGAGCCTTCCCGAGCGGCTGCCCCGCCTCCGCGAACCCCGCGCCAGCCCCGCCGCCAGCGCCCCGCCGAAGCAAGCAGCCGCCGCCGCCGAACCAGCCGCCGGACCTCCTCCCTCCCTTCCTCTTCTTCCTTCCTCTCCCTTTTCCTCTCTCTAACCCTGGCCTCTCTCTCCCGCAGGTCCCCGATGTCTTGGATGCCCAACCACCACCGCCGGTCGCCGGTGCCCGCCGGCCCGGATCTACCCGTCCCTGGCCATCCCCGCCTCCGAGCCCGCCCGCCGCCGTGGCTGCTGCCGACGCCGTCATGGCCTTAGCCCCGTGCCCATGCGGTCGGGAATGACGCTGCTGCCGCTCGCGTTGACCAGCTGCGCCCGCGTGGGCCGGCCTCGCCCGCGGCCCAGCTCAACACCAGATCTGCCGCCCATGATGGCCCATGGGTGAGCCGCCCCCGCAGCCATATTCCCCGCTCATGCATCGTTTAGCTATCTTGCGCCATGTCCTATTCAGTCCCGATTGCAGATTCGGCCCATTTGTGTTTTTTTTCATGCTGCGAATTTTGCTAATTAACGAGAGAATTACAGATTTGCAAAAAAAACTAGATCCATGCATCTAATAACTTTTCACCCGTGCATCACATGTAAAAACTTTATATATCAAACTTGACTAGAATTTCGTGTAGATTCATAATATCCAACTTTCACACATGATAAAATGCTTGAAACTTGCTGTTTGCATCGTTTTGCGTAAATGCCATGCTAAAATGATTTATTTCATAACTACTAAACCGTAGCTCCGATAAAAATGTTCCACATATGTAACTTGGCTAGAAAAAAGTGTAGAATCACATGGTGACATTTATTCTACTGTTTAACAACTCTAAAATATGGTTAGTACAGATCTGGACCAAATTCATATTATGCATATGGGGTTGTTTCGAAAATGATATATATTGCTTCCGGCCTCATTTAAAATGCCTAGATGTTGTAGTTGTATGTGCTTCACCGTTTGTCATGTTAAACAACATTTAATATTGATGAGTACCTAAACAGGAGTGAACTAAATAATTCGAACGTGGAGTTTCATCAATATGCAACTCGTTGCATATTGAACTTCACTTAATGTGCAGTAGTTGTCTGTTGTTCTTGCCATGGCATGCCACGCCTTGCATATTAAACCGGACATGCATCATATTTGTTTGCGCATCATGTCTTGCATATGTTGTGGTGTATCTTGTGTTGATTGTTGTTTCTGGATTGCTTCCTCTCGATAGAGTTCCGAAAGCGTTCGGAGTGTGAGGATTCGTTCCACTACGTTGGTTCGTCTTCTTCATGGACTCGATCTTCTTCCAAGCGGGATCTCAGGCAAGATGACACATTTCCCCTGGATACCATTACTATCATTGCCATGCTAGTTTTCCCGCTTTTATCGTTATGTCTCACTACCTACCACTTGTTTGTCAAGCCTCCCAACATTGCCATGAAAAGCCTCTAACCCTCCACCATCCCAGCAAACCTTTGTTTGGCTATGTTACCGCTTGCTCGGCATTTCTTATTGCGTTTCTGATGGGGAACGTTGCATGGGAAACAAAAATTTTCCTACACACACGAAGATCTATCCATGGTGATGAGCATCTACGAGAGGGAGAGTGGATCTACATACCCTTGTAGATCGCTAAGCGGGAAGCATTAAGAAACGCGGTTGGTGTAGTCGAACGTCTTCGCGATCCAAATCGCCGTGCGTCCCGCGATCCAATCACGATCCGTCCCGCGATCCAATCACGACCGTCCCGCGACCCGATCACGATCCGTCCCACGAACTTGATCACGATCCGTCTCACGAACTTGATCACGATCCTTCCAATCTAGCACCGAACGGACGACACCTCCGCGTTCAGCACACGTATAGCTTGATGACGATCTCCACCGTCTTGATCCAGCAAGAAGGAGTGGAGAGGAAGAAGAGTTCTCCGGCAGCCTGACGGTGCTCCGGCAATGGTGGTGGAGCAATTCCGGTAGGGCTTCGCCTAAGCATTGCAGAAAACCGATCTAGAGGAGAAACTATGCACTGGAGGAACGGGTAGCACGTGACTGAAAATCTAGTGCAAAAACCCTCAATACCACCAGTATATATAGAAGGAGAGGAGGAGAGGAGGCAGCTTGGCCTCCAAGCCTCCTAGGCTTCGGCCGAACTAGGAGAGGAGGATTCCACCTCCTCCACTCCTAGTAGAATTAGGATTCATCCTTTTTTTTCCTTTTTGCCTTTTTCCACCTTTTTGGGTTTTCTTCTCCAGCCACATGGGCCTTGTGTGGGAGTTTCCACCAGCCCACTAAGGGCTGATATTCACTCTCCCACAGCCCATGAAGCCTCTTGGGTCGAAATACCCTTCCCGGAGGTGTCCCGGTACACTACCGGCACTCCCGGTACACTACCGATAAGCCCGGAACTTTTCCGGCGACCAAAACAGGACTTCCTATATATGAATCTTTACCTCCGAACCATTACCGAGCTCCTCGTGACGTCCAGGATCTCATCCGGGACTCCGAACAAACTTCGGTCACCACCATACATAACTCTATACTACCGAAACGTCACCAAACCTTAAGTGTGCAGACCCTGCGGGTTCGAGAACTATGTAGACATGACCGAGACACCTCTACGGTTAATAACCAATGGCGGGACCTGGATGTCCACATTGGTTCCTACATATTCTACGAAGATCTTTATCGGTCGAACTTCTATGTCAAGGATTCATTTAATCCCGTATGATGTTCCCTTTGTTTTTCGGTATGTTACTTGACCGAGATTCGATCGTCGGTATCTTCATAACTAGTTCAACCTCGTTACTGGAAAGTCTCTTTACTCGTTCCGTAATACAAGATCCCGTGACCAACACTTAGTCACATTGCTTGCAAGGCTTATTGTGATGTTGTATTACCGAGTGGGCCCTGAGATACCTCTCCGTCACACGGAGTAACAAATCCGAGTCTTGATCCATGCCAACTCAACAGACACCCTCGGAGACACCTGTAGAGCATCTTTATAGTCACCCAGTTACGTTGCGACGTTTGATACACACAAGGTACTCCTCCGATATCTGTGAGTTGCATGATCTCATGGTCATAGGAACATATACTTGACATGCAGAAAACAGTAGCAATAAACTGACACGATCATAAGCTACGTTTGTAGTTTGGGTCTTGTCTATCACATCATTCTCCTAATGATGTGATCCCGTTATCAAATGACATCTCATGTCCATGGCTAGGAAACCTTAACCATCTTTCAATCAACGAGCTAGTTCACTAGAGGCATACTAGGGACATTGTGTTTGTCTATGTATCCACACATGTATCCATGTTTCCAATTAATACAATTATAGCATGGATAATAAACGATTATCATGAACAAGGAAATACAATAATAAACACTTTATTTATTGCCTCTAGGGCATATTTCCAACGGTCTCCCACTTGCACTGGAGTCAATAATCTATGTGATTTACATCACTATGTGCTTTACATTGTAATGAATCGAACACCCATGCAGTTCTGGTGTTGATCATGTTTAGCCCCTGGAAGAGGTTTAGTCAACGGATCTGCAACATTCAAATCTGTGTGCACTTTGCAAATATTTATGTCTTTCTCCAAGATGTAATCGTGGATGGAGTTGAAGCATCGCTTTATGTGTCTGGTCCTCTTGTGAAACCGTGGTTCCTTGGCCAGAGCAATGGCACCAGTGTTGTCACAGAACAGGTTCATTGGATTCAGTGCACTGGACACTACTCCAAGATCTGTCATGAACTGCTTCATCCAGACACCTTCCTTCGCCGCCTCCGAGGCTGCGATGTATTCCGCTTCGCACGTAGAATCAGCTACCACGCTTTGCTTGGAACTGCACCAGCTTACCGCTCCCCCGTTAAGAATAAATACGTATCCGGTTTGCAACTTAGAGTCATCCGGATCAGTGTCAAATCTTGCATCGACATAACCCTTTACGACGAGCTCTTCATCACCTCCATAAACGAGAAACATTTCCTTAGTCCTTTTCAGGTACATAAGGATATTCTTGACCGCTTGCCAGTGCTCCATTCCAGGATCACTTTGAAACCTTCCAGCCATACTTATGGCAAGGCTGACATCGGGTCTTGTGCACAGCATTGCATACATGATAGAGCCTATGGCTGAAGCATAGGGGATGACACTCATCTTTTCTCTATCTTCTGCAGTTACTGGGCATTGAGTCTTACTCAACTTCACACCTTGTAATACAGGCAAGAATCCCTTCTTGGACTGTTCCATTTTGAACTTCTTCAAAACTTTATCAAGGTATGTGATCTGTGAAAGTGCTATTAAACGTCTTGACCTTTCTCTATAGATCTTAATGCCTAATATGAAAGCAGCTTCTCCTAGGTCCTTCATTGAAAAACTCTTGTTCTAATATTCCTTCATGCTTTCCAGCATTTCTATATTGTTTCCAATCAGCAATATGTCATCCACATATAATACTAGAAATGCTATAGAGCTCCCACTCACTTTCTTGTAAATACAAGCTTCTCCGTAAACTTGTATAAACTGAAACGCTTTGATCACCTCATCAAAGCGCTTATTCCAACTCCGAGATGCTTGCACCAGTCCATAAATGGATCGCTGGAGTTTGCAAACTTTGTCAGCATTCTCTGGATCGACAAAACCTTCGGGTTGCATCATATACAACTCTTCCTCAAGGAAACCGTTGAGGAACGCTGTTTTTACATCCATCTGCCAAATTTCATAGTCGAAATAGGCAGCTATTGCTAACATGATTCTGACAGACTTAAGCATCGCTACGGGTGAGAAAGTCTCATCGTAGTCAACTCCTTGAACTTGTGAAAAACCCTTTGCCACAAGTCGAGCTTTATATATGGTGACATTACCGTCCGCGTCTGTTTTCTTCTTAAAGATCCATTTGTTCTGAATGGCCTTTCACCCTTCAGGTAATACTTCCAAAGTCCACACTTTGTTTTCATACATGGATCCCATCTCGGATTTCATGGCCTCTAACCATTTCTCGGAATCCGGGCCCATCACTGCTCCTCCATAGCTCGTAGGTTCATTGTTGTCCAACAACATGACCTCCAAGATAGGGTTGCTGTACCACTCAGGGGTAGTACGCGGCCTTGTCGACCTACAAGGTTCAATAGCTGCTTGATCCGAAGCTTCATGATCATCATCATTAACTTCCTCTTCTACCGTCGTAGGTTCCACATAAACATCTTTATGCGTTGCGCTACTTTCTGGTTGAAGTAAAGGTTCAATAACCTCATCAAGCTCTATTTTCCTCCCACTCAATTCTTTCGAGAAAAACTCTTTCTGAAGAAATGTTCCGTTTTTAGCGACAAACACTTTGCCTTCGGATCTGATATAGAAGGTATACCCGACTGTCTCTTTCGGGTATCCTATGAAGACGCATTTCTCCGCTTTGGGTTCCAGCTTTTCAGGCTGAAGCTTTTTGACATAAGCATCACATCCCAAAACTTTAAGAAACGACAACTTTGGCTTCTTGCCAAACCACAGTTCATATGGCGTCGTCTCAACGGATTTTGATGGTGCCCTATTTAAAGTGAATACAACTGTCTCTAATGCATAACCCCAAAATGATAGTGGCAAATCAGCAAGAGACATCATAGAACGCACCATATCTAATAAGGTTTGATTACGACGTTCGGATACACCATTACACTGCGATGTTCCAGGCGGTGTCAACTGTGAAACAATTCCACACTGTCTTAAGTGACTGCCAAACTCATAACTCAGATATTCACCTCCTCGATAAGATCGCAGGAACTTAATCTTCTTGTTACGATGATTCTCAACTTCACTCTGGAATTGCTTGAACTTTTCAAACGTTTCAGACTTGTGTTTCATTAAGTAAATATACCCATATCTACTTAAGTCATCAGTGAAGGTGAGAAATTAACGATATCCACCACGCGCTGTAACATTCATTGGACCGCACACATCAGTGTGTATGATTTCCAATAAGTCACTCGCCCGTTCCATTGTTCCAGAGAACGGAGTTTTAGTCATCTTGCCCATGAGGCATGGTTCACATGTGTCAAGTGATTCAAAATCAAGTGACTCCAAAAGTCCATCAGCATGGAGCTTCCTCATGCGTTTTACACCAATATGACCTAAACGGCAGTGCCACAAGAAAATGGTACTATCAGTATCAATTCTACATCTTTTGGCATCAATGTTATGAACATGTGTGTCATCACTATCAAGATTCAATATGAATAAACCCCTAACATTGGGTGCATGACCATAAAAGATATTACTCATATAAATAGAACAACCTTTATTCTCTGATTTAAATGAGTAACCGTCTCGCGATAAACAAGATCCAGATATAATGTTCATGCTTAACACAGGCACTAAATAACAATTATTCAGGTTCATCACTAATCCCGATGGTAATCGAAGAGAGAGCGTGCTCACGGCGATCACATCAACCTTGGAACCATTTCCCATGCGCATCGCCACTTCGTCCTTTGCCAGCCTTCGTTTATTCCGTAGTTCCTGCTTTGAGTTGCAAATGTGAGCAACCGAACCGGTATCAAATACCCAGGCACTACTACGAGAGCTAGTAAGGTACAGATTAATAACATGTATATCATATATACCTTGTTTGTCGTTGGCCGCCTTCTTGTCAGCCAGGTACTTGGGGCAGTTCCGTTTCTAGTGACCAGTTCCTTTGCAATGAAAGCACTCAATTTCTAGCTTGGGTCCATGCTTGGGATTCTTTGCAGGAGTAGCAACTGCTTTCCCATCCTTCTTGGTTTTACCCTTCTTGCCCTTGCCCTTGACTTTGCCATTTTTCTTGAAACTAGTGGTTTTATTAACCATCAACACTTGATGTTCTTTCTGGATTTCAGACTCAGCGAGTTTTAGCATCGCAAACAGCTCGGCGACTGACTTGTTCATCCCGTGCATGTTATAGTTCACCACAAAGCTCTTGTAACTAGGTGGCAGTGATTGAAGAACTTTGTCAGTGATCGCCTCTGGCGGAAGGGCAATTCCCAACTCCGCTAGACGAGTTGAATACCCAAACATTCTGAGTATATGTTCACTTATAGACCCGTTCTCCTCCATCTTGCAAGCATAGAACTTATCGGAGGTTTCATACCTCTCGATCCGGGCGTTCTTCTGAAAGATAAACTTCAACTCCTGGAACATCTCATATGCTCCATGACGTTCAAAACGTCTTTGAAGTCCCGGTTCTAAGCCATACAATATTGCACACTGAACTATTGAGTAATCTCCAATACGTGCCTCCCAAGCGTTCTTAACATCTTCGGAGGTCATGTCTTCTGGTTGGTCACCAAGCGGTGCATCAAGGACATATGATTTCTGGGAAGCCATGAGGATAATCCTCAGATTACGGGCCCAGTCAACAAAGTTACTTCCATCATCTTTCAGTTTAGCTTTCTCTAGGAACACATTAAAATTCAGGGGTGCTACTGCGTGAGCCATTGATCTACAACATAAATATGCAAAGTACATTTAGACTATTGTTCAAGATAATGAGTTTAGTTAATCAAATTACTAAAGCTCCCACTCAAATTGACATCCCTCAGGTCATCTGAGTGTCACATGATCCAAATCCACCAACTCAAGTCCGATCATCACGTGAGTTGAGGTGGCTTCAATGGTGAACATCATTATGTTGATCATATCTACTATATGACTCAT
The DNA here is from genome assembly GCA_022496015.1 of Hordeum marinum. NCBI lineage: Eukaryota > Viridiplantae > Streptophyta > Magnoliopsida > Poales > Poaceae > Hordeum > Hordeum marinum. The sequence continues at coordinate 539,141,096 of CM039673.1, read as the reverse complement.
GTTCGACCTTTCGGTCTCTTGTGTTCCGAGGCCATGTTTGTACAAGCTAGGCTCGTCAAGTTTAACCCGAGTGTTCTGCGCGTGCAACACTGGCTTGCACCCATCGTATGTGAACGTAGAGTCTATCACAGCCGATCATCACGTGGTGTCTCAACACGACGAACTTTCGCAACTGTGCACACTCATGGAGAACACAATTTTATCTTGAAATTTAAGTGAGGGATCACCTTATAATGCTACCGCCGTACTAAGCATAACAAGGTGCATAAAAGGATTAACATCACATGCAATTCATAAGTGACATGATATGGCCATGAACTTGTGCTTTAGATCTCCATCTTGAAAGCACCGACATGATCTTCATCGTCACCGGCACGACACCATGATCTCCATCATCTTGATCTCCATCAACGTGTCGCCATCGAGGTTGTCACGCCCTACATGCTTCTACTACTATTGCTACCGTTTAGCGATAAAGTAAAGCATTACATAGCGCTTAATGATTGACACGCAGGTCATACAATAATTAAAGACAACCCTATGGCTCCTGCCGTTGCCGTACTCATCGACATGCAAGTCGTGAAATTCTATACATCACATGATCATCTCATACATCACATATATCACATCATGTAATTGGCCATATCACATCACAACATACCCTGCAAAAACAAGTTACACGTCCTCTAATTGTTGTTGCATGTTTTACGTGGCTGCTACGGGTTTCTAGCAAGAATGGTTCTCACCTACGCATAAACCACAATGGTGATACATAATTTACTTTCAACCTTCTCAAGGACCGCCTTTGTCGAATCCGATCCAACTAAAGTGAGAGAAACTGCCACCCGCAAGCCATCTAGGCAACAAGTTGCATCGAGGGAACCGGTCTCTCGTAAGCGTACGAGTAATGTTGGTCCGGGCTGCTTCATCTCACAATACCACTGAACCAAAATCCGACCAAGGGAGGAAGCAATCTAAGCATCAACGCCCACAAACCTTTTGTGTTCTACTCGAGATCTCATCTACACATAGACCTATCTCATGATGCCACGGATGGGGAACGTTGCATGGGAAACAAAAATTTTCCTACGCACACGAAGATCTATCCATGGTGATGAGCATCTACGAGAGGGAGAGTGGATCTATACCCTTGTAGATCGCTAAGCGGGAAGCGTTAAGAAACGCGGTTGGTGTAGTCGAACGTCTTCGCGATCCAAATCGCCGTGTGTCCCGTGATCCAATCACGATCCGTCCCGCGATCCAATCACGATCCATCCCGCGACCCGATCACGATCCGTCCCACGAACTTGATCACGATCCGTCTCACGAACTTGATCACGATACTTCCGATCTAGCACCGAACGGACGACACCTCCGCGTTCAGCACACGTACAGCTTGATGACGATCTCCACCGTCTTGATCCAGCAAGAAGGAGTGGAGAGGAAGAAGATTTCTCCGGCAGCCTGACGGCGCTTCGGCAATGGTGGTGGAGAAATTCCGGCAGGGCTTCGCCTAAGCACTGCGGAAAACCGATCTAGAGGAGAAACTATGCACTAGAGGAACGGGTAGCACGTGGCTGAAAATCTAGTGCAAAAACTGTTGGAAATATGCCCTAGAGGCAATAATAAATTAGTTATTATCATATTTCCTTGTTCATGATAATCGTTTATTATCCATGCTATAATTGTATTGATCGGAGACTTAAATGCATGTGTGGATACATAGACAAAACCATGTCCCTAGTATGCCTCTAATGGACTAGCTCGTTGATCAAAGGATGGTTAAGGTTTCCTAGCCATGGACATGAGATGTCATTTGATAACGGGATCACATCATTAGGAGAATGATGTGATGGATAAGACCCAAACTACAAACATAGCATATGATCGTGTCAGTTTATTGCTACTGTTTTCTGCATGTCAAGTATATGTTCCTATGACCATGAGATCATGCAACTCACGGATATCGGAGGAGTTCCTTGTGTGTATCAAACATCGCAACGTAACTGGGTGACTATAAAGGTGCTCTACAGGTATCTCCGATGGTGTTTGTTGAGTTGGCATGGATCGAGACTGGGATTTGTTACTCCGTGTGACGGAGAGGTATCTCAGGGCCCACTCGGTAATACAACATCACAACAAGCCTTGCAAGCAATGTGGCTAAGTGTTAGTCACGGGATCTTGTATTACGGAACGAGTAAAGAGACTTGCCAGTAACGAGGTTGAACTAGGTATGGAGATACCGACGATCGAATCTCGGGCAAGTAACATACCGAAGAACAAAGGGGACGTTATACGGGATTAACTAAATCCTTGACATAGAGGTTCGACCGAAAAAGATCTTCGTAGAATATGTAGGAACCAATGTGGATGTCCAGGTCCCTCCATTGGTTATTGACCGTAGAGGTGTCTCGGTCATGTCTACATAGTTCTCGAACCCGCAGGGTCTGCACACTTAAGGTTCGGTGACGTTTCGGTAGTGTAGAGTTATGTATGGTGGTGACCGAAGTTTGTTCGGAGTCCCGGATGAGATCCCGGACATCACGAGGAGCTCCGGAATGGTCCGGAGGTAAAGATTCATATATAGGAAGTCCCAGTTTGGTTTCCGGAAAAGTTTCGGGCTCATCGGTAGTGTACCGGGAGTGCCGGTAGTGTACCGGGAGTGCCGGTAGTGTACCGGGAGGCCTCCGGGAGGGGTATTTCGACCCCAAGAGGTCCATGGGCTGTGGGAGAATAATAACCAGCCCTTAGTGGGCTGGGAAAACAGCCACAAAGGCCCATGGCGCAGGAGAGAAAGTCCTAAAGCAAAAAGTGGAAAATCAGCCAATAGGAGGCAATCCTACTCCAACTAGGATTGGAGGTGAAGTAGGATTTCTTCCCACCTCCTATTTCGGCCGACCCAAAGGCCTTGGCTGCCTCTCCTCTCCTCTCCTCCTATATATACTAGTGGATTGGGTGGTTTTTGGACAGAATTTCCGGCCACGTGCTACCCGTTTCACCGGTGCACAGTTTCTCCTCTAGATCGGTTTTCCGCAGCGCTTAGGCGAAGCCCTGCCGGAATTGCTCCACCACCATCACCGGAGCGCCGTCACGCTGCCGGTGAACTCTCTCTCCTATCCACCTCCTCTTGCTGGATCAAGACGGTGGAGATCGTCATCAAGCTGCACGTGTGCTGAACGCGGAGGTGCCGTCCGTTCGGCGCTAGATCGGAAGGACCGTGATCGAGATCGCGAGACGGTTCGTGATGAGATCGTGGAACGGATCGTGATGAGTTCGCGGGACAGATCGTGATCAAGATCGTGAGACGGATCGTGATGAGATCGCGGGACGGATCGTGATGAGTTCACGGGACGTATCGTGATTGGATCGCGGGACGGATCGTGATGAGATCGCGGGACGCTCGGCGATTTGGATCGCGAAGATGTTCGACTACACCAACCGCGTTTCTTAACGCTTCCCGCTTAGCGATCTACAAGGGTATGTAGATCCACTCTCCCTCTCGTAGATGCTCATCACCATGGATAGGTTTGCGTGTGCGTAGGAAAATTTTTGTTTCCCATGCGACGTTCCCCAACAGTGGCATCATGAGCTAGGTTGATGGTTCGATGAGATCTCGAGTAGAACACAAAAGGTTTGTGGGCGTTGATGCTTAGATTGCTTCCTCCCTTGGTCGTATTTTGGTTCAGCGGGATTGTGAGATGAAGCGGCCCGGACCAACATTACTCGTACGCTTACGAGAGACCGGTTCCCTCGACGCAACTTGTTGCCTAGATGGCTTGCGGGTGACAGTTTCTCTCACTTTAGTTGGATCGGATTCGACAAAGGCGGTCCTTGAGAAGGTTGAAAAGCAAACTAGTGTATCACCGTTGTGGTTTATGCGTAGGTGAGAATCGTTCTTGCTAGATACCCATAGCAGCCACGTAAAACATGCAACAACAATTAGAGGACGTCTAACTTGTTTTTGCAGGGTATGTTGTGATGTGATATGGCCAATTACATGATGAGATATATGTGATGTATGAGATGATCATGTGATGTATAGAATTTCACGACTTGCATGTCGTTGAGTACGGCAACCGGCAGGAGCCATAGGGTTGTCTTTAATTATTGTATGACCTGCGTGTCAATCATTAAGCGCTATGTAATGCTTTACTTTATCGCTAAGCAGTAGCAATAGAAGTAGAAGCAGGGCTGGCGCCACAACCCCAATGGCAACACATTGATGGAGATCAAGATGATGGAGATCATGGTGTTGTGCCGGTGACGATGGAGATCATGCCGGTGTTTCGAAGATGGAGATCTTAAACACAAGTTCATGGCCATATCATGTCACTTATGAATTGCATGAGATGTTAATCCTTTTATGCACCTTGTTTTGCTTAGTACGGCGGTAGCATTATAAGGTGATCCCTCACTTGAATTTCAAGATGAACTGTGTTCTCCCCGAGTGTGCACCGTTGCGAAAGTTCGTCGTGTTGAGACACCACGTGATGATCGGGTGTGATAGACTCTACGTTCACATACAACGGGTGCAAGCCAGATTTGCACGCGCAGAACACTCGGGTTAAACTTGACGAGCCTAGCATGTACAGACATGGCCTCGGAACACGAGAGACCGAAAGGTCGAACATGAGTCATATAGTAGATATGATCAACATAATGATGTTCACCATTGCAGCCACCTCAACTCACGTGATGATCGGACTTGAGTTGGTGAATTTGGATCATGTATCACTCGAATGATCGGAGGGATGTCAATTTGAGTGGGAGTTCTTAAATAATATGATTAATTGAACTCATTATCATGAACATAGTCAAAGTGTCTTTGCAAATTATGTTGTAGATTACTAGCTCGCGTTGTGGCTCCCTTGTATTTTTATATGTTCCTAGAGAAATAGAATTGAAAGATGTTGGTAGCAATATTGCGGACTGGGTCCGTGATCTGAGGATTGTCCTCATTGCTGCACAGAAGGCTTATGTCCTTAATGCACCGCTCGGTGCGCCACCCCCTCTAGCGTCGTCTATAGATGTTGTGAACATCTGACAGGCACGTTTCGATGACTACTTGATAGTTTTGTGCGTCATGCATTACGGCTTAGAATTGAGGCTCCGAAACGTTTTGAACGTCACGGAACATATGAGATGTTCTAGGGGCAGAGATTGTGATCTCAGGCTCGTGCCTGTGTTGCGAGATATGAGATCTCCAACAAGATTCTTTGCCTGTAAGATGAAGGAGAATAGCTCAATCGTTGAGCATGTACTCAGATTGTCTGGGTACTACAATCGCTTGAATCAAGTGGGAGTTGATCTTCCAGATAAGATAGTGATTGATATAGTTCTCCAAGTCACTGTCACTAAAGCTACTAGAACTTAAGTGATGAACTATAATACACCAGGGATAGAAGTATTGATCCCTGAGCTGTTCGCGATGTTTGACACCGCGAAGGTAGAAATCAAGAAGGAGCGTCAAGTGTTGATGGTTAATCAAACCACTAGTTTCGAAAAGGGCAAGATCAAGGAGGGAAACTTCATGGATAGCAAGTCAGTTGCTGCTCCAGTGAAGCAACCCAAAGTTGAACTCAAACCCGAGACTAAGTGCTTCTATTATGAGGTGAGAGGTCGCTGAAGCGGAACAACCCTAGATACTTGGTAGATAAGAAGGCTGGCAACATTGATAGAAGTATATTTGATATACGAGTTACTAATGTGTACCTTGCTAGTACTCTTAGTAGCACCTGGGTATTGGATACCGGTTCGGTTGCTAAATGTTAGTAACTCGAAATAAAAGCTACGGAATAAACGGAGAACTAGCTAAGGGTGAGGTGACGATATGTGTTGGAAGTGTTTCCAAGGTTGATGTTGTCAACATCGCACGCTCTCTCTACCTTCAGGATTAGTGACGAACCTAAATAAATGTTATTTGGTGTTTTGCGTTGAGCATGAACATGATTAGATCATGTTTATTGCAATACGGTTATTCATTTAAGTTAGAGAATAATGGTTATTCTGTTTACATGAATAATACCTTCAATGGTCATGCACCCAGTGAGAATGGTTTGTTGAAATCTTGATCGTAGTATTACACATGTTCATAACATTGATGTCAAAAGATACAAAGTTAATAATGATAGTACCACATACTTGTGGCACTGCCGCTAAATGTCATATTGGTATAAAGCGCATGTAGAAACTCCATGCTGATGGATATTTGGACTCATTCGATTTCGAATCGGTTGAGACATGCGAACCATGCCTCTTGGGCAAGATGACTAAAGGACCCCGTTGGATGGAGCGGGCAAGTGATTCATTGGAAATGATACATGTTGATGTATGCAATCTAGTGAGTCTTGTAGTGTGCAGTGGATATCGTTATTTTCTTACCTTCACTGATGATTTGAGTAGATATAGTGTATATTTACTTAATGAAACACAAGTCTGAATCGTTTGAAAGGTTCAAGCAAATTCAGAGTGAAGTTTAAAGATCATCGTGACAAGAAGATAAAAATGACTGCGATATGATCGTGGAGGTGAATATCTGAGTCACGAGTTTGGCATACAACTTAAGACAATGTGAAAGTTGTTTCACAACTAAACGCCACCTGGAACACCATAGTGTGATGGTGTGTCCGAACATCATAGTTATGCTCTATTGGACATGGTGCGTGCTATGATGTCTCTTGTCGTTTTACTACTATAATTTTGGGGTTATGCATTAGAGACAACTACATTCACTTTAAATAGGGCACCATCTAAATCCGTTGAGATGACACCATATGAATTATGGTTTGATAGAAACCTAAGCTGTCGTTTCTTAATACTTGGGGCTGCGGCACTTGTGTGAAAAATGTTTTCACCTAATGAGGTCGAACCCAAGGCGGACAAATGCATCTTCATAGAATACCCTAAGATCAGTTGGGTGAACCTTCTATCTCAGATCCGAGTGCAAAGTGGTTGTTACTAAAACGGATCCTTTCTCGAGGAAAGGTTTCTCTCGAAAGAATTGAGTGGGAGGAAGATAGAACTTGATGAGGTTGTTAAACCTTTGTTCAACCAGAGAGTAGCGCAGCGCAGAAAGATGTTTCTGTGAAGCCTACGTTAGTTGAAGAGGAAGTTAATGATGATGATCATGAAGCTTCAGGATCAAGTTACTATCGAACTTCGTGGGTCGACAAGGATGTGTACTGCTCCTAAGCGGTACGACAACCCTGTCTTCGAGGTCATGTTGTTGGACAGCGATGAACCTACGAGCTATGGAGAAGCGATGATGGGCCCGGATTCCGACAAATGGTTAGAGACCATGAAATCCGAGATAGGATCCATTTATGAAAACCAAGTATAGACTTTGGTAGACTTGCTCGTTAGACGGCAGGTCGTTGAGTACAAATGGACCTTTAGAATGAAGACAGACACTGATGGTGAATGTCACCATTTGTAAAGCTCGACTTGTTGCAAAGTTGTTTGTGACAAGTTCAAGGAGTTGACTGCGAGGAGGCTTTCTCACTCGTAGCGATGCTAAAAGTCTGTTGGAATTATGTTAGCAGTTGCTGCATTTTCAATTACGAAATCTGGCAGATGGATGTCAAAACGTCGTTTCCTTAACGGTTTACTTAAGGAAAGGTTGTATGTGATACAACCAGAAGGTTTTGTCAGTCCTAAGGATGCTAAAAGATGAGAGAGCTTCAGTGATCCTTCTATGGACTGAAGCAAGCATCTCGGAGTTGGAATATACACTTTGATGAGGTGATCAAAGTTTTTGTAGTTTATACAAAGTTTACGAGAAACTTGTATTTGCAATAAAGTGAATGGGAGCACTATAGAGTTTCTGATAAGTATATGTGGTTGACATATTGTTGATCGGAAATAATGTAGAATTTCTGGAAGGCATAAAAGGTTGTTTGAAAAGTGTTTTTCAAATGAAGACCTGGATAAAGCTACCTAATTGTTGAGCATCAAAATCTATAGAGATAGATCAAGATGCTTGATGAAACTTTCAATGAGTGCATACCTTGACAAGATTTTGAAAGAGTTCAAAATGGATCAGCCAGAGAAATAGTTCTCGTCTGATTTGTAAGGTGTGAAGTTGAGTGAGACTCAAAGCTCGACAACGGCAGAAGAAAGAGAAAGGATGAATGTCGTCCCCTATGCCTTAGCCATAGGCTCTATATTATGCCATGCTGTGTACCGCACCTATGTGTGCCTTGCCACGAGTCTGTCAGGGGGTACAAGAGTGGTCCAGGAGTGGATCACTGGACAGCGGTCGGAATTATCCTTAGTAACCAGAGGACTAAGGAAATGTTTCTTGATTATGGAGGTGATAAAGAGTTCGTCGTAAAGAGTTACGTCGATGCAAGCTTTAACACCTATCCAGATGACTAGTAGTAGCAATCTGGATACGTATAGTGGAGCAGCCATTTGGAAATAGTACCAAGTGGAGTGTGGTAGCAGTGTTTACGGTTTGACATAGAGATTTGCAAAGTACACACGGATCTGAATATCGCAGACCCGTTGACTATAAGACCTCTCTCACATGCAAAGCATGATCGAGCCCCAAAACTCATTGGGTGTTAGATTCATAACAATGCGAATCACATGGTGATGTGAACTAGATTATTGACTCTAGTGCAAGTGGGAGACTGTTGGAAATATGCCCTAGAGGCAATAATAAATTAGTTATTATCATATTTCCTTGTTCATGATAATCGTTTATTATCCATGCTATAATTGTATTGATCGGAGACTTAAATGCATGTGTGGATACATAGACAAAACCATGTCCCTAGTATGCCTCTAATGGACTAGCTCGTTGATCAAAGGATGGTTAAGGTTTCCTAGCCATGGACATGAGATGTCATTTGATAACGGGATCACATCATTAGGAGAATGATGTGATGGATAAGACCCAAACTACAAACATAGCATATGATCGTGTCAGTTTATTGCTACTGTTTTCTGCATGTCAAGTATATGTTCCTATGACCATGAGATCATGCAACTCACGGATATCGGAGGAGTGCCTTGTGTGTATCAAACATCGCAACGTAACTGGGTGACTATAAAGGTGCTCTACAGGTATCTCCGATGGTGTTTGTTGAGTTGGCATGGATCGAGACTGGGATTTGTTACTCCGTGTGACGGAGAGGTATCTCAGGGCCCACTCGGTAATACAACATCACAACAAGCCTTGCAAGCAATGTGGCTAAGTGTTAGTCACGGGATCTTGTATTACGGAACGAGTAAAGAGACTTGCCAGTAACGAGGTTGAACTAGGTATGGAGATACCGACGATCGAATCTCGGGCAAGTAACATACCGAAGAACAAAGGGGACGTTATACGGGATTAACTAAATCCTTGACATAGAGGTTCGACCGAAAAAGATCTTCGTAGAATATGTAGGAACCAATGTGGATGTCCAGGTCCCTCCATTGGTTATTGACCGTAGAGGTGTCTCGGTCATGTCTACATAGTTCTCGAACCCGCAGGGTCTGCACACTTAAGGTTCGGTGACGTTTCGGTAGTGTAGAGTTATGTATGGTGGTGACCGAAGTTTGTTCGGAGTCCCGGATGAGATCCCGGACATCACGAGGAGCTCCGGAATGGTCCGGAGGTAAAGATTCATATATAGGAAGTCCCAGTTTGGTTTCCGGAAAAGTTTCGGGCTCATCGGTAGTGTACCGGGAGTGCCGGTAGTGTACCGGGAGTGCCGGTAGTGTACCGGGAGGCCTCCGGGAGGGGTATTTCGACCCCAAGAGGTCCATGGGCTGTGGGAGAATAATAACCAGCCCTTAGTGGGCTGGGAAAACAGCCACAAAGGCCCATGGCGCAGGAGAGAAAGTCCTAAAGCAAAAAGTGGAAAATCAGCCAATAGGAGGCAATCCTACTCCAACTAGGATTGGAGGTGAAGTAGGATTTCTTCCCACCTCCTATTTCGGCCGACCCAAAGGCCTTGGCTGCCTCTCCTCTCCTCTCCTCCTATATATACTAGTGGATTGGGTGGTTTTTGGACAGAATTTCCGGCCACGTGCTACCCGTTTCACCGGTGCACAGTTTCTCCTCTAGATCGGTTTTCCGCAGCGCTTAGGCGAAGCCCTGCCGGAATTGCTCCACCACCATCACCGGAGCGCCGTCACGCTGCCGGTGAACTCTCTCTCCTATCCACCTCCTCTTGCTGGATCAAGACGGTGGAGATCGTCATCAAGCTGCACGTGTGCTGAACGCGGAGGTGCCGTCCGTTCGGCGCTAGATCGGAAGGACCGTGATCGAGATCGCGAGACGGTTCGTGATGAGATCGTGGAACGGATCGTGATGAGTTCGCGGGACAGATCGTGATCAAGATCGTGAGACGGATCGTGATGAGATCGCGGGACGGATCGTGATGAGTTCACGGGACGTATCGTGATTGGATCGCGGGACGGATCGTGATGAGATCGCGGGACGCTCGGCGATTTGGATCGCGAAGATGTTCGACTACACCAACCGCGTTTCTTAACGCTTCCCGCTTAGCGATCTACAAGGGTATGTAGATCCACTCTCCCTCTCGTAGATGCTCATCACCATGGATAGGTTTGCGTGTGCGTAGGAAAATTTTTGTTTCCCATGCGACGTTCCCCAACAAAAACCCTCAATACCACCAGTATATGTAGGAGGAGAGTAGGAGAGGAGGCAGCTTGGCCTCCAAGCCTCCCAGGCTTCGGCCGAACTAGGAGAGGAGGATTCCACCTCCTCCACTCCTAGTAGGATTAGGATTCATCCTTTTTTTTCCTTTTTTCCTTTTTCCACCTTTTTCCTTTTGGGTTTTCTTGTCCAGCCACATGGGCCTTGTGTGGGAGTTTCCACCAGCCCACTAAGGGCTGATATTCACTCTCCCACAGCCCATGAAGCCTCTTGGGTCGAAATACCCCTCCCGGAGGTCTCCCGGTACACTACCGGCACTCCCGGTACACTACCGATAAGCCCGGAACTTTTCCGGCGACCAAAACAGGACTTCCTATATATGAATCTTTACCTACGGACCATTCCAGAGCTCCTCATGACGTCCAGGATCTCATCCGGGACTCCGAACAAACTTCGGTCACCACCATACATAACTCTATACTACCGAAACGTCACCAAACCTTAAGTGTGCAGACCCTGCGGGTTCGAGAACTATGTAGACATGACCGAGACACCTCTACGGTCAATAACCAATGGCGGGACCTGGATGTCCACATTGGTTCCTACATATTCTACGAAGATCTTTATCGTCGAACCTCTATGTCAAGGATTCATTTAATCCCGTTTGATGTTCCCTTTGTTCTTCGGTATGTTACTTGACCGAGATTCGATCGTCGGTATCTCCATACCTAGTTCAACCTTGTTACTGGCAAGTCTATTTAATCGTTCCGTAATACAAGATCATGACCAACACTTAGTCACATTGCTTGCAAGGCTTATTGTGATGTTGTATTACCGAGTGGGCCCTGAGATACCTCTCCGTCACACGGAGTAACAAATCCGAGTCTTGATCCATGCCAACTCAACAGAAACCCTCGGAGACACCTGTAGAGCATCTTTATAGTCACCCAGTTACGTTGCGATGTTTGATACACACTAGCATCTTTATAGACACCTGTATGATGTTTGGACATGTTGTTGTATGATGTGATATTGATGTAGCTTGTGGCGAGTGTAAGTCAATTCCATATACTCATCTCTTCTGTACATGTACTTGTAATGATATCCATTCTTGCAACACGACGAGATGCGCTTCTATCCCTATCGAGGCCCTCATGCCAAAATGAGGATATGATCGCATCTTGGGCGTGACAAGTTGGTATCAGAGCTTGTACCGGACTAGGAGACCCTTGATTGATCGAACTTGGCCGAGTCGAGTCTAGTAAAACTATTTTGAGTCTAGTTATATCGGAGAGTAGGATTCTTTTTACTCCTCTTCTATGCTCCGGTGAGGAATTACGACTTAGGAATTTTGATTATACTCCTCTTCTCACTCAAATTTTTTTAGGATCACGCAGGTATTTTGGAAACTATATGATGCCGATGTGACGGAGTTCTGTCTTGGTGCCTCCTGTCTGACTTGATTTCTTCCGGGAGGTTGAGCTCCAGGGAATTCTTGGCACATCGTTATTATTCAGCTTCCTTAGTATCTCAGGACGGAGGGTGTTCAGAATTGCTTCAATACTTGTCGTGGTGAGATAAGGTCGAAGTCACCCAGTACTAGGAGGCGTTTGGGGTACCACCATGGTTAGTATCGTTGTGTTTTCGAGGATCTGAGTTAGATGGACTTGCGGAAGCCTCTGGTTATGTGTTGAAGGATGAATACAGTTGGGGTGTAGGTTTGCTAGTTGTGTTAGATATTTCCTCCTTGTATCCCCCACCCGGATTGCATAACCAAAAAGTTTTCGGAAGTTCTTAGGTGGGAATTCAAGTAGTTACCTAGGCTATCTTCCAACAGATCATGACATGAGGTTGGGGTTCGATATCTAGTGGATTCGTTTGTTCACGGTCTTTCTTACAGAGGACAGTCTCGATATATGTCATCAGATATGCTTCGTCAAGCCTTGTAGTTCGCTACGCCTAGGGAGCATATTCGAGCGTCATTTCAATATGACAATCCAATGTACGATTGTGCCCGTGCGAACCTTACCACGAAAATATCGGATGAAATCTCTATCATGTATTTGTTCCGGCTTGTTTCATAAGCCTCATCCTTCGTTTTGTTTTGAATATGGTAAGTCGAGTTTCTTCGATGTCAAGTGGTGATTTCATATCTTGCGAAGTAGTGTTCTCATATTTCTGTGGGATTGCTAATTCTTTTGCTCAACCAATTTATCATATCAATTCTTTTCATCCGGTGCGCTTCTCTTCAAGTGAATTCTATCATCTCCAATATTTGCAAGATCAATCCTCATATTTCGTTCCGGAGTTTGTCTCATCTGTCCCAAGTTGTGTTTGTTTTTCCCACCCTCCCGCCCTTTTTCTTCAATGATTAAATTCTCTTCCAAGTGCCTTTCTCTTCATCAATGCTTCCGCTATCATTTCTTCTTATTGTATCCGATGATTTCTGGTGGAGATTCTCAAGAGTTTCAATTTCAAGATCTATCCTCATATTCCTTGTTCTCGTTGTTATTCTTCTCCGGTGGATTCAATTCAAGCTCTTGGTGTTCATCATATCATTTTCATTCTCTATTTGCTCTCCCATGTTGGAATTCTTTATCAAGCCTCTCTTGCTTATTATTATCTCTATTCTATCCGGAGTGCTGAAGATATCTCAGAGATGATCGTTTTCTTTCATTCCTTCCAAATTATTTTGAGGGTCTCATATCATCAAGTTCTTAATTTGTACCAGCACAATCTCTCTTTTTAAGCAATTGTTTCAACGGTGGTTTCTTTTGAGTGGGCCCATAACCCATAGGTGTTTTCCCCAGGATCCTACCTGACTCTTCTAATCTTTCCGGAGATGTCCTCAAGTTTTTTTCAAATATGGCATAAGTATGAATTTCATCAGTCGTATGCCTTCTCGAAGATCGCTTCTAAATAATTTTCATTGTTGGCTCAACCTTTCTTTCTTCATTATTCTGGAGTATCTCAGTAATTCATGGTGTTGTTTCTCATCATCATTCTCTGCTCAAAGATCGAAGGAGAGTTTCTCTTAAATCATTGTTCGTTCTTCCAAAGATTCATGGTTTCAGTTTGTTGCTATCATCTCAAATTGTTTTGATCATGAGTTATTCCTCCCATATCTATCCGGTGCATTTCATAATTGTTTCATTTCTCGATCCTCCCGAAGGCCATCATTTTAGAAGATTTCTTCATTCTCAGCTTTCAACTTTCATTCTCAAATTCTTCTCAATTGTTGTCCCTTCGTTCGTGTCTCAATTATTCCGGTGCCTTGTGAAGTTTTCTATTCGGTGGATCATGCTCTCTTCGTTCTCATGTTATATCATTCATTTGTATTATCCTCTTTCGTTTCGAATTCTTTCTGGTGTATCGTTCAAGACTTCTTCAAGTTTGTGACCTATCCTCTATTTCTCTTCAATTCTTTGCAAGAAGAATAAGTGGTGTGCAAAATCCGTTGCTTGTCATCAATTTAACTTGATGAAGGATAGGCATATCATAATTCTTATTCTTGTTTCATCCAAGTGATTTCAATCCTTCTTCCGGAGTTGTTCATGAAATCAAATTCTTGATTATAGTTTCCTATCTTTTCTTTTCCGGAGTTCCTAGTTTTTCTCAAGTATCTTATCGCTAAGCTTCATCTAATTCATAGCAAGGTCTCAATCTTGTTCTTTTTGTATCCTTCAATTCTTTCTATCGTCCTTTCGTTGCAGAGTTCTTCCGGAGGTTCTTCATGGTGGTTCATCAAGATTTCTTTCATTTTCAAGTGTTCTTCAAGATTCTTGTTGGAGGTGCTCAAGTGTTCTTTATCTTGAATTTTTAAGTTCAATTCCTTCTCCGTTGTCTTTTGAGATGGTGTTATTAAATTCTTGATTATGTGGAGTCTCGAAGGAATTGTCAAGAATAAGATAAGTAAACCCATCTTGTCTTCTCAGAGTTATCTTGTGTTGGATTTCACCTAAAGCATTTCCTAAGGATTGTTGCTATCATGGTGTCTTAAATCATCTAGTTTTCTCCTCCTCTTCTTGGTGAAAGAAGCTTTGCATATCTTGTTGCTCTCAAGCAATCAATTGTTTCTGCTGTGGCAGGTTGTCATCTCATAATTTTGAGAGATTTTCCATAAGCCCATAACAAGCTATTCTTTCGTTGTTAATTCTCCATCAACTCCATTCAACCATGCTTATCAAGTTCAATGGTGCTAGAAGTTGTTATTTTCTTCTCCGTTCTTTCCTTCCAATGTTTTAGTTTCTATTCTTTTCTTCCGAAGGCCTTGTGATGTTGCTCTCTTCAATCTATCATCTTGCCTTGTTAAGATCATGTTCTTCCCTTGTTATCCATTTGACCCGAGTGTTGTGTTTTATTTTCAAGTTCTCCCATCTTGTTAAATTTCCCCCCTATATCCTACCGAAGTGCTGCCGAAATTTCTTTTGAATTCTTGCTTGTTCCTCATGTCGTTCTTCATCTCTTTCCAACCTTCATGTTTTATTGGTCTCACTCATTTGTCAGGAAGCAACTAAGTTTTACCTTTTTCTCTTTCTCAACCCCTTCTCATTCTAGATCTCAGGACGAGATCCTCGTGTAGTGGAGGAGAGCTGCAATAGCCCGGGACCGATGCTCCAGAAGATTCCCCTTTTATTTCCATTCTCGTCATGTGTTTCGTTTGGTTGTCGCATTCATCATGCATCATTCACATCATCTGCATAGCATCGTCACTCATTTTTGAAAACTTGCATCTGTTCGTAGTCGCCGGTTCTCTTCGTTCTTGCCGTTACCCGTTTTGAGACCAACCACACACACGCGCGCCCACAGCATTGTGAGAATATTGTTTTTAAAAGTGCCTTTAAAATATTCTCGGATTGGGTTGAAAGTTGGTGTGTCGTCATATTATATGGTAGGTAGACCGTCTGTCGAATTTCGTCGCATTTCGAGTTTGTTTGATACCCCATCGGTCAGTCGTTGTAGTGCGGTCATCGGTTTATTATCGGACGTATTCGGTGTTTTAAAACCTTGGTGTCTCGGGCCGCAAACTTCCCTCTCATCTCCCCTAGCCCATCTACACAGCCACGCAGCCCACCTAGCCCCCCTCCGCTTTCGGACCGTCGGATCGAGATCTGAAGGTCCGAAAACGGACAAAAACTGCTAACCCTAGCCCTCTTTTCCTATTTAATCCCCTCCCTTCCTAATCTGGCTCCTACTCGAAATCCGCGCCGCTGCCAGCCTCCCCCAATCCTCAGCGCCGCTGCCTCCCACCTCCAGCCGCAGGGCCCGCCAAGACCAGATCGGGGCCTTGGGAAGCCCATCTAGGCCCGACCCCGAGCTCCAAGCGGGAGCTCCTCCCATGGCGCCCGAGCCTCCCGAGCGGCTGCCCCGCCTCCGCGAACCCCATGCCGGCCCCGCTGCCAGCGCCCCGACGGAGCAAGCAGCCGCCACCGCCGAACCAGCCGCCGAACCTCCTCCCTCCCTTCCTCTTCTTCCTTCCTCTCCCTCTTCCTCTCTCTAACCCTGGCCTCTCTCTCTCCCGCAGGTCCCCGCCGCCTTGAATGCCCAACCGCCGCCGGTCGCCGGTGCCGGCCGGATCCGGTGCCCGCCGGCCCGGATCTGCCCGTCCCTGGACATCCCCGCCTCCGAGCCAGCCGGCCGCCGTGGCTGTTGTCGGTGCCGTCGTGGTCTCAACCCCGTGCCCGTGCGGTCGGGAACGACGCTGCTGCCGGTCGCATTTACCCGCTGCGCCCGCATGGGCCGGCCTCGCCCGCGGCCCAGCTCAGCACCAGATTTGCCGGCCCATGATGGCCCATGGGTGAGCCGCCCCCGCATCCCTATTCCCCGCTCATGCATCGTTTAGCTATCCTGCGCCATGCCCTATTCGGGCCCGATTGCAGATTCGGCCCATTTGTGTTTTTTTCCCTATTGTGAATTTTGCTAATTAACGAGGGAATTATAGATTTGCAGAAAACCCCCTAGATCCATGCATCTAAGAACTTTTCACCCGTGCATCACAATGAAAAACTTTATATATGAAACTTGACTATAATTTCATGTAGATTCATAATATCCAACTTTCACACATGATAAAATGCTTGAAACTTGCTGTTTGCATCATTTTGCATAAATGCCATGCTAAAATGATTTATTCCATAACTACTAAACCGTAGCTCCGATAAAAATGTTCCACATATGTAACTTAGCTAGAAAAATGTGTAGAATCACATGGTGGCGTTTATTCTATTGTTTAACAACTCTAAAATATGGTTAGTACAGATCTGGACCAAATTCATATTATGTATATGGGGTTGTTTCGGAAATGATATATATTGCTTCCGGCCTCATTTAAAATGCTCAGATGTTGTAGTTGTATGGGCTTCACTGTTTGCCATGTTAAACAACATTTAATATTGATGAGTACCTAAACGGGTGTGAACTAAATCATTCGAACGTGGAGTTTCGTCAATATGCAACTCGTTGCATATTGAACTTCACATAATGTGTAGTAGTTGTCTGTTGTTCTTGCCATGCCATGCCACGCCCTGCATATTAAACCAGACATGCATCATATTTGTTTGCGCATCGTGTCTTGCATATGTTGTGGTGTATCTTGTGTTGATTGTTGTTTCCGGATTGCTTCTTCTCGATAGAGTTCCGAAAGCGTTCAAAGTGTGAGGATTCGTTCCACTACATTGGTTCGTCTTCTTCCTGGACTCAATCTTCTTCCAAGCGGGATCTCAGGCAAGATGAAACATTTCCCCTGGATACCATTACTATCATTGCCATGCTAGTTGTCCCGCTTTTATCGTTATGTCTCGCTACCTACCACTTGTTTGTCAAGCCTCCCAATATTGTCATGAAAAGCCTCTAACCCTCCACCATCCCAGCAAACCTTTGTTTGGCTATGTTACTGCTTGCTCAACCCTTCCTATAGCGTTTCTAGCTGTAGGTGCAATTTCTTCCATGTGACAACATGTGTGACAACATGGGCATTCTTTTGTTATCACAATAGTATTGCTATTTAATTTAATGCACTTATACACTTGGTAAGGGTGGAAGGCTTGGCCTTTTGCTCGGTGTTTTGTTCCACTCTTGCCGCCCTAGTTACTTGTGAACCGGTGTTATGTTCCATAATTGAGCGCTCCTTACATGCTCAGGGTTGTTACGGGGACCCCCTTGATCTTCGTTTTAGGATAAAGCTTGTCTGGCAAGGCCCAACATTGGTACTATTTGCTTAATAACAAGTAAAATTTGCATAGGGCATGATCACCCCGTGGATTAATGAACAACCTGGGCCAATGCTCCTCATGAGTGTTGGTCCAAACTAGAGTCATGTGTGGGGCCAACCTGGGGCAACTCGGGAGATTTCTATCAGGCCACTTATGCTGCGCTCATCCGGTTGTGCCCTGAGAACGAGATACGCGGCTCCTATCGGGATTGTCAGCACGTCGGGTGACCTTGCTGGATTTGTTTTACCTTTTTTGAATGTCTTGCGTGAGGAACTCTAATATTCTTCGGGCTTTCTCGAGGTGTCGGAATTCCTTTGGAATTGCCTAGGATGATCACGAGATCCGTGGTCGAGGTTATTCCCGCGGCGTGTGGTTAATTTATGATGGATGAGTTGGAGCACCTCTATAGGGTTAAATCTTTTTGAGAAGCCGTGCCCGCGGTTATGTGGAAAACTTGGATACTTTGTTTAACACCCGGTCATAGCAAACTTGAAGTAAACTCTAACAAAATACACCAACTATGTGCGTAACCGTGACTGTCTCTTCTCGTGAGTTCTTATCCGAAAGAGAACACGATGGAGTTATGATTGACGTATGTAGGTGTTCAGGATCAGTTAGTGATCATTACTAGTTCACGTCCATTATGTGTAGACCATCATACTTTATTTTCTATATTCGTAAGTTAGACACTCAAATAAATGCTTAGTCGCTTGCTGCAGCCTCACCACTTAACCATACCTCACCTATTAAGCTTTAATAGTCTTGATACCCTTGGAAATGAGATTGCTGAGTCCCTGTGGCTCACAGATTAATACAACAGCAGTTGCAGGTATAGGTAATGCGATGATTTGACGTGAGCGCATTGCTTGTTTGATTTGGAGTTCTTCTTCATCATCAATCTAGGATGGGTTCCAGGCAGCAGCCTGGGATAGCAAGGATGGATGTCATTTTTGTCGTTTGTTTTCATCCGTAGTCAGACCTTACTCTTCTGTATGATGTTTGGACATGTTGTATTGATGTGATATTGATGTAGCTTGTGGCGAGTGTAAGCCAATTCCATATACTCATCTCTTCTGTACATGTACTTGTAATGATATCCATTCTTGCAACACGACGAGATGCCCTTCTATCCGTGTCGAGGCCCTCGTGCCAAAATGAGGATAGGGTCGTATCTTGGGCATGACAGGGAGGCCTTGGCCTGCTATTGTAGTGCCCAGATTGGGAGGTGGGCAAGTTGGTCCTCATCGAGGTGGCGGTCAGGAGTCCTCTTGGTGGTGCAGGCGAGTGTCCGAGTGAAAGCTCCATGCTTCTGGCGCCGGCGCCGATGACGCCCATTGGTGCCGCTTGCTTCTTGAAGACGGCGTCGTGGACCTCTATCCTGTACGAGGGCTCATGGTGAAAACCTTTGTGTCTTCTTAGAATCGGAAGTGGCGATGCTTTGCGCTGTCACCCTCCTAGGGTGTTGTCATAGAGCTCACGGGTCTTTGTTTGGGCCTCGTCGAGGTGTTACGCTTGTTCTAGGCTTATGTTGTATTTTTTTGATCTGCTTTGTAAGGGGGCCTCCCGACCATATTTATCGTTCGCCCGTATACTATGGTTCGTTGCTTTATCTACTTAGCAGGGTGAAAGTCTGTTTCGATTGTACACAAGAATGATTCACATTCACATGGGGGGTGTTTGGTTGCCCACAAAATCAGAATCGGGCACGGTGTGTGCAACATCTTTTTTGTGTTGGGATGTTTGGTTACACACAAATACTGTTGGGCATGCATGCCATGTTTCTTAAAGCACCTCACAACATGGCTCACTGGAAACTGCCGACCCGAGCGATGTTGTGGAGCGCACGTGGGTGGCTTGTTGGAAATATGCCCTAGAGGCAATAATAAATTAGTTATTATCATATTTCCTTGTTCATGATAATCGTTTATTATCCATGCTATAATTGTATTGAATGGAAACACATTACATGTGTGGGTAAATAGACAACACTCTGTCCCTAGTATGCCTCTAGTGAACTAGCTCGTTGATCAAAGATGGTCAAGGTTTCCTAGCCATTGGCATGTGATGTCATTTGATAACGGGATCACATCATTAGGAGATTGATGTGATGGACAACACCCAAACTACAAACGTAGCATATGATCGTGTCAGTTTATTGCTACTGTTTTCTGCATGTCAAGTATATGTTTCTATGACCATGAGATCATGCAACTCACAGACATCGGAGGAGTGCCTTGTGTGTATCAAATGTCGCAACGTAACTGGGTGACTATAAAGGTATTCTACAGGTATCTCCGAGGGTGTCTGTTGGGTTGGCATGGATCAAGACTGAGATTTGTTACTCCGTGTGACGAAGAGGTATCTCAGGGCCCACTCGGCAATACAACATCACAACAAAGCCTTGCAAGCAATGTGACTAAGTGTTAGCCATGGGATCTTGTATTATGGAACGAGTAAAGAGACTTGCCGATAACGAGGTTGAACTAGGTATGGAGATACCGATGATCGAATCTCGGGCAAGTAACATACCGAAGAACAAAGGGAACGTTATACGGGATTGACTGAATCCTTGACATAGAGGTTCGACCGATAAAGATCTTCGTAGAATATGTAGGAACCAATATGGTCATCGAGGGCCCGCTATTTGTTATTGACCGTAGAGGTGTCTCGGTCATGTCTACATAGTTCTCGAACCCTCAGGGTCTGCACACTTAAGGTTTGGTGACGTTTCGGTAGTATAGAGTTATGTATGGTGGTGACCAAAGGTTGTTCGGAGCCCTGGATGAGATCCCGGACGTCACGAGGAGCTCCGGAATGATCTGGAGATAAAAATTCGTATATAGGAAGTCATATTTTGGTCGCCGGAAAAGTTTCGGGCTCATCGGTAGTGTACCGGGAGTGCCGGTAGTGTACCGGGGGACCATCTGGAGAGGTATTTCGACCCAAGAGGCTACATGGGCTGTGGGAGGGTGGAAAACAGCCCTTAGTGGGCTGGTGGAAGTCCTCTAAGAGGCCCATGCGGCTGGACTTGAGAAAGAAAGAAAAAACAGCAAAAGGTGGGAATAGACTCTAAGTAGGAAAGGAGCAATCCTAGTCCTACTAGGATTGGAGGAGGACTCCTCCAATCCTCCTTGGGCAAGAGGCAAGGCAGGGCTGCCTTGTGCGCCAGCCCTCCTCCTCCCTCCCTCTTATATATACTGGAGGTATTGGGTGTTTTGCACTTGATTTTACGGCCACGTGCTACCCGTTCCACCGGTGCTCCTCTAGATCGAATTTCCGCAGTGCTTAGGCAAAGCCTTGCCGGAATTGCTCCACCACCATCATCGGAGCGCCATCACGCTGCCGGTGAACTCTTCTCCCTATCCACTTCCTCTTTCTGGATCAATATGGTGGATATCGTCATCAAGCTGCACGTGTGCTGAATGTGGAGGTGCCGTCCGTTCGGCGCTAGATCGGAAGGACCGCGAACAAGATAGAGAGACGGTTCGTGATGAGTTCACGGGACAGATCGTGATGAGATCGCAGGACAGATCATGATGAGATCGCGGGACGGATCGTGATGAGTTTGCGGAACGGATCGTGATTGGATCGCGGGACGGATCATGATGTGATCGCGGGACGCTCGGCGATTTGGATCGCGAAGATGTTCGACTACACCAACCACGTTTCTTAACGCTTCCCGCTTAGCGATCTACAAGGGTATGTAGATCCACTCTCCCTCTCGTAGATGCTCATCACTATGGATAGATCTGCGTGTGCGTAGGAATTTTTTTGTTTCCCATGCGACGTTCCCCAACAGTGGCATCATGAGCTAGGTCTATGTGTAGATGAGATCTCGAGTAGAACACAAAAGGTTTGTGGGTGTTGATGCTTAGATTGCTTCCTCCCTTGGTCGGATTTTGGTTCAGCGGTATTGTGAGATGAAGCGGCCCGGACCAACATTACTCGTACGCTTACGAGAGACCGGTTCCCTCGACCGCAACTTATTGCATAGATGGCTTGTTGGTGCCAGTTTCTCTCACTTTAGTTGGATCGGATTCGACAAAGGCGGTCCTTGAGAAGGTTGAAAAGAAACCAGTGTATCACCGTTGTGGTTTTTGCATAGATGAGAATTGTTCTTGCTAGATACCCGTAGCAGCCACGTAAAACATGCAACAACAATTAGAGGACATCTAACTTGTTTTTGCAGGGTATGTTGTGATGTGATATGTCCAATTACTTGATGTGATATATGTGATGTATGAGATGATCATGTGATGTATAGAATTTCACGACTTGCATGTCGATGAGTACGGCAACCGGCAGGAGCCATAGGGTTGTCTTTAATTATTGTATGACCTGCGTGTCAATCATTAAGTGCTATGTAATGCTTTACTTTATCGCTAAACGGTAGCAATAGTAGTAGAAGCATGCAGGGCGTGACAACCCCGATGGTGACACGTTGATGGAGATCAAGATGATGGAGATCATGGTGTCGTGCCGGTGACGATGGAGATCATGACGGTGCTTTCATGATGGAGATCAAAAGCACAAGTTCATGGCCATATCATGTCACTTATGATTTGCATCTGATGTTAATCATTTTATGCTCCTTGTTTTGCTTAGGACGACGGTAGCATTATAAGGTGATCCCTCACTTAATTTCAAGATAAATTGTGTTCTCCCCGAGTGTGCACCGTTGCGAAAGTTCTTCGTGTCGAGACACCACGTGATGATCGGGTGTGATAGACTCTACGTTCACATACAACGGGTGCAAGCCAGTGTTGCACGCGTAGAACACTCGGGTTAAACTTGACGAGCCTAGCATGTACAGACATGGCCTCGGAACGCAAGAGACCGAAAGGTTGAACATGAGTCATATAGTAGATATGATCAACATGATGATGTTCACCATTGTAACCACCTCAACTCACGTGATGATCGGACTTGAGTTGGTGAATTGGATCATGTATCACTCGAATGACCGGAGGGATGTCAATTTGAGTGGGAGTTCTTAAGTAATATGATTAATTGAACTCATTATCATGAACATAGTTAGTAGTGTCTTTGGAAACTGTGTTGTAGATTACTAGCTCACGCTGTAGCTCCCTTGTATTTTTATATGTTCCTAGAGAAATAGAGATGAAAGATGATGGTAGCAATATTGCGGACTGGCTCCATGATCTGAGGATTGTCCTCGTTGCTGCACAGAAGGCTTATGTCCTTAACGCACCGCTCGGTGCGCCAACCCCTCTAGCATCGTCTGTAGATGTTGTGAACATCTGACAAGCATGTTCTCATGACTACTTGATAGTTTAGTGCGTCATGCATTACGGCTTAGAATTGAGGCTTCGAAACGTTTTGAACATCATGGAACATATGAGATGTTCTAAGAGCTGAAATTAGGATCTCAGGCTCGTGCCCGTGTTGCCAGATATGAGATCTCCAACAAGATTCTTTGCCTGCAAGATGAACGAGAATAGCTCAATCATTGAGCATGTGCTCAGATTGTCTGGGTTCTACAATCGCTTGAATCAAGTGGGAGTTTATCTTTCAGATAAGATAGTGATTGATATAGTTCTCCAAGTCACTTTCCCTAAGCTACTAGAACGTGGTGATAAACTATAAAATGCCAGGGATAGAATTAATGATCCCTGAGCTGTTCGCGATGTTTGACAGTGCGAAGGTAGAAATCAAGAAGGAGCATCAAGTGTTGATGGTTAGTATAACCACTAGTTTCGAGAAGGGCAAGGGCAAGGAGGGAAACTTCATGGATGGCAAGTCAGTTGCTGCTCCAGTGAAGCAACCCAAAGTTGAAACCCAAACCCGAGAATAAGTGCTTCAATTATGAGGAGAGAGGTCGCTGAAGCGGAACAACCCTAGATACTTGGTAGATAAGAAGGCTGGCAACGTCGACAGAAGTATATTTGATATACGTGTTATTGATGTGTACCTTGCTTGTACTCCTAGTAGCACATGGGTATTGGATACCGGTTCGATTGCTAAATGTTAGTAACTCGAAATAAAAGCTACAGAATAAACGGAGAAGTAGCTAAGTGTGAGGTGACGATATGTGTTGGAAATGTTTCCAAGGTTGATGTGATCAACATCGCACGCTCTCTCTACCTTCGAGATTAGTGACGAACCTAAATGTTATTTGGTGTTTTTTGCATTGAGCATGAACATGATTAGATCATGTTCATTGCAACACGGTTATTCATTTAAATTAGAGAATAATGGTTATTCTATTTACATGAATAATACCATCAATGGTCATGCACCCAGTAAGGATGGTTTGTTAAAACTTGATCGTAGTAATACACATGTTCATAACATTGATGCCAAAAGGATACAAAGTTAATAATAATAGTACCACATACTTGTGGCATTGCCGCTAAATGTCATATTGGTATAAAACACATGAAGAAACTCCATGCCGATGGATCTTTGGACTCATTCGATTTCAAATCGGTTGAGACATGCGAACCATGCCTCTTGGGGAAGATGACTAAAAGACCCCGTTTTCTGGTTTGATGGAGCGGGCAAGTGATTTATTGGAAATGATACATGTTGATGTATGCAATCCAATGAGTCTTGTAGCATGCGGTGGATATCATTATTCTCTTACCTTCACTGATGATTTGAGTAGATATAGTGTATATTTACTTAATGAAACACAAGTCTGAATCGTTTGAAAGGTTCAAGCAAATTCAGAGTGAAGTTTAAGATCATCGTGACAAGAAGATAAAAATGTTTGCGATATGATCGTGGAGGTGAATATGTGAGTTACGAGTTTGGCATACAACTTTAGGCAATGTGAAAGGTGTTTCACAACTCACGCCACCTGGAACACCATAGTGTGATGGTGTGTCCGAACGTCATAGTCGTGATCTATTGGATATGGTGCGAATTATGATGTCTCTTATCCTTTTACCACTATCGTTTTGGGGTTATGCATTATAGACAACTACATTCACTTTAGATAGGGCAGCATCTAAATCCATTGAGATGACACCATGTGAATTATGGTTTGATAGAAACCTAAGCTATCATTTCTTAATGCTTGGGGCTACGACGCTTGTGTGGAAAATGTTTTCACCTAATGAGCTCGAACCCAAAGCGGACAAATGCATCTTCATAGAATACCCTAAGAACAGTTGGGTGAACCTTCTATCTCAGATCCAAGCATAAAATGTTTATTGCTGAAACTGGGTCCTTTCTCGAGAAAAGGTTTCTCTTGAAAGAATTGAGTGGGAGGAGGATAGAACTTGATGAGGTTATTGAACCTCTGCTTCAACCAGAAAGTAGCGCATCGCAGAAAGATGTTTCTGTGAAGCCTATGTCAGTTGAAGAGGAAGTTAATGATGATGATAATGAAGCTTCGGATCAAGTTACTATCGACCTACGAGGAAAATAGAACTTGATGAGGTTATTGAACCTTCACTTCAACCAGAAAGTGGTGCAGTGCAGAAAGATGTTTCTGTGAAGCCTACGTCAGTTGAAGAGGAAGTTAATGATGATGATCATGAAGCTTCGGATCAAGTTACTATCGAACTTCGTAGGTCGACAAGGATGTGTACTGCTACTGAGCGGTACGACAACCCTGTCTTGGATGTCATGTTGTTGGACAACGATGAACCTACGATCTATGGAGAAGCGATGATGGGCCCGGAAACCAACAAATGGTTAGAGGCCATGAATTCCGAGAAAGGATCCATGTATGAAAACCAAGTATAGACTTTGGTGGACTTGCTCGTTGGATGGCAGGTCGCTAAGTACAAATGGATTTTTAAAATGAAGACAAATGCTCATGGTAAATGTTACCATTTGTAAAGCTCGACTTGTTGTAAAGTATTTTACGACAAAGTTCAAAGAGTTGACTGCGATGAGACTTTCTCACTCGTAGCGATGCTAAAGTCTGTTGGAATTATGTTAGCGGTTGGTGCATTTTTCAATTATGAAATCTGACAGATGGATGCCAAAACATCGTTTCCTTCCTTACGGAAAGGTTGTATGAGATACAACCAAAAGGTTTTGTCCGTCCTAAGGATGCTAAAAGGTGTGAGAGCTTCAGTGATTTTTCTATGAACTGAAGCAAGCGTCTCGGAGTTGGAATATACACTTTGATGAGGTGATCAAAGTTTTTTAGTCTATACAAAGATTACGAGAAACTTGTATTGGCAATAAAGTGAGTGGGAGCACTATAGAGTTTCCGATAAGTATATGTGGATGACATATTGCTATTCGGAAATGATGTAGAATTTCTGGAGAGCATAAACGGTTGTTTGAAAAGAGTTTTTCAATGGAAGACCTGGATAAATCTACCTAATTGTTGAGCATCAAGATCTATAAAGATAAATCAAGATGTTTGATAAGACTTTGAATGAGTACATACCTTGACAAGATTTTGAAAGAGTTCAAAATGGATTAGTTAGAGAGAAGTGTTCTCGCCTGCTTTGTAAGGTGTGAAGTTGAGCAAGACTCAAAGCTCGACCACGGCAGAAGAAAGAGAAAGGACGAATGTCGTCCCCTATGCCTTAGCCATAGGCTCTGTATAGTATGCCATGCTGTGTACCGCACCTGTGTGTGTGCCTTGCCATGAGTTTGTCAAGGGGTACAAGAGTGATCCAGGAGTGGATCACTGGACAGCGGTCAAGATTATCCTTAGTAACTAAAAGACTAAGGAGATGTTTCTCGATTATGGAGGTGCTAAAGAGTTCGTCGTAAAGAGTCACGTCAATGCAAGCTTTAACACCAATCCGGATGACTCGTAGTAGCAATCTGGATATGTATAGTGGAGCAGCCATTTGGAATAGTACCAAGTGGAGTGTGGTAGCAGTATTTACGGTTTGACATAGAAATTTGCAAAGTACACACGGATCTGAATGTCACAAACCCGTTGACTATAAGACCTCTCTCACATGCAAAGCATGATCGAGCCCCAGAACTCATTGGGTGTTAAATTCATACCAATGCGAATCACATGGTGATGTGAACTAGATTA
Source organism: Hordeum marinum (assembly GCA_022496015.1). NCBI lineage: Eukaryota > Viridiplantae > Streptophyta > Magnoliopsida > Poales > Poaceae > Hordeum > Hordeum marinum. The sequence goes on along the minus strand of CM039673.1, from coordinate 539,114,290 downwards.
TTGACTCTAGTGCAAGTGGGAGACTATTGGAAATATGCCCTAGAGGCAATAATAAATTAGTTATTATCATATTTCCTTGTTCATGATAATTGTTTATTATCCATGCTATAATTGTATTGAATGGAAACACATTACATGTGTGGGTAAATAGACAACACTCTGTCCCTAGTATGCCTCTAGTGAACTAGCTCGTTGATCAAATATGGTCAAGGTTTCCTAGCCATTGGCATGTGATATCATTTGATAACAGGATCACATCATTAGGAGAATGATGAGATCGCATGACAGACCGTGATGAGATCGCGGGACGGATCGTGATGAGTTCGCGGGACGGATCGTGATTGGATCGCGGGACGGATCATGATGTGATCGCGGGACGCTCGGCGATTTGGATCGCGAAGATGTTCGACTAGACCAACCGCGTTTCTTAACGCTTCCCGCTTAGCGATCTACAAGGGTATGTAGATCCACTCTCCCTCTTGTAGATGCTCATCACCATGGATAGATCTGCGTGTGCGTAGGAAATTTTTTGTTTCCCATGCGACGTTCCCCAACATGGCTTTGGTTGTACGTGTTTGCACATAATCACCTATTAATCTCTCTCTCCCCTCCAACCACCTTGCCTTGTCTCCTCTACTCGCTGCCCCAGTGGTGCCACCTTGCCTCCTCCGCTTGCCTCACCTCCTCCGTTGGTCGCTCCGGTGGCATCGCCCGCCGTGGCACCGGCGTCACACCCACCATCACAATCACGCCCACCCCAACATTTTAGATCCAACCGGCGTCAAACTTGGAGGCAACGACCCGACCCGTTGCCGCACCCCACACAGTTGGAGGCGCGTATGGCCTGACTAGGATGACCTTCATGTCGGTGCCGAACATGCATGCAAAGGGGGCAGAAGGACAAAGGCACATTGAGCAATCCAACTCCGCCGTAGCCGTAGTGGCATCCATCGAGTGGTTCTTCCGCGAACGGCGTGACTTTTTTTCCTCGGACCCTTCTTCAGCAGCCACATCAAGGGTCAGGTCCTTGGTGCTAGGCTCCCTACAGATGCGATCGCCGCCAAGGGGGGGGAGGGTCTCTAAGGAGGGCATGCTATTTGTGAGTTGCGTCAGGTTTTTCCCCGAATAGGAAGGATGATGCAGTGTAGTAGCGATACATATTTCCTTCAGTGAGAACCAAGGTTATCGAACCAGTAGCAGAATCAAGGTAAACTCTCATCGCCAGCACCTACACATACAAAACCAAACACTTACACCCAACACGAGCAAGAGGGTTGTCAATCCCCTTGAACTGGTCAGTTGCAAGGGTTAATTTTGATAGAGATAGATATATAAAAATAAAAATCAAATAATTCCAGTAAGGTTTTTAGGTTTTTAGCAATACGATTAAGTAAACCCCGGGGCCATAGTTTTCACTAGAGGCTTCTCTCTGTAACACATGGCATACGATGAGTAAACAAATTACTGTTGGGCAAGCGACATAATAACACATAGTTATGATGTTATTCATGGCAATGCCCATGTATATTGGCAATACATCCATAAAAAATAGATCGAAATGGTCCTCCTCCTTGTCGTGGGCCGAAGATGTGGCAGATTTGGGGCTTTTGCTTTTCATGGAAGCGTGCAACCCAGCTTTCCAGGACAACAAGACGGCCATGGACTATCTTTTGATGGGCCGGGCAACTGGCATTTTCTGTCCTGGGGTACTTTATCAACTAAATCATAGAACACTTTATAGATTTTTCATCTTGCATTTTCTGTTCTGTATAAAATTGCATCCAAAGTCATATAAAACATGCTAAAATTAGTAGTACCAGAAATTATCTCTGAGGAACAGTTTGCTTTCGTCCCAGGTAGACTCATTATCGCCAATATAGTTGCAGCCTATGAGTGCCTTCATTTTATGAAAAGCAATACAACGGCGAAAAACATGCATTGTGCTTTGAAGCTAGACATGATGAAAGCTTATGACATAGTTGAGTGGGATTAATTAAAAGCAATAATGTTGAACCTAAGTTTGAAAAGTGGGTGGATATTGTGATTGGCATGGTGAGTATGGTAACCTTTTCAGTGCTCTTTAATGGTCAGAAACTTCAGGAGTTTCAACCCGTGTGGAATTTGACACGGAGACCCCATCTCACTGTACCTTTTCTTGATAGCAATAAAGGGCCTTTTGTGCCTCCTAAAATCAACATACGAGTTATCCAACCTAAATGGTCTCAAGGTCGCTACTACGACGCCTCCAGTCAACCATTTACTATTCACATGACAGCCTACTATTCTTCAAGGCGAGTGCTACTAGAGCAAATTTGGTAAACCAGGTGTCGTGGGAGTAATGCTGACAGTAGTACGGGGGTATGAATGAGTAGGGCGAAGTCTAGCTATGGAGTAAGTGTCACAATCGGATTTTACGAGTTCGGACCCCACTCGGAAGTGGTAACAGTTCTACGTCTCGAGCCTAGAGGCTAAGTGTTTGCTTTGTGTAGGTATCTGATTAGAAGGAGTTCGCGACCCTTGCTCCGGTGTCAAGGGGTGGCTTATATAGAGTGCGCCACCACTGGCCGAGCGCCATCACTAGGGCCATTAATGCTAGTAACTGCAGGAGTTACTGAAAACTGCTAAGTTAACTATAGGAGTTACAGATAACATAGTCTTTACAATACTTAAGGCGTATTAAGTCCCTCGAACATTGTAGCTCCTACGTCGCTCCTACTTCCTCCCATCCGAGCACTATGGAGGCACCGAGTGGTTGAAGACGTCCGAGTGACTCTCAAGGATCCAAGTGCATCTTGTACATTCATCCGAGTGTCAAGGCAATTCACGGACTTCTATGAACTTGTAGGGCCACAAGAGTGTCCTAGATTAGAGGTCCATGACCCTACCTAGGGTAGGTGACCTCGTCACCAGGTATTGAATTACTATTTCCAGGCATTTGGCCAAAGGATCAACCGTGATAAACCAATTATTTTCTTTAGCAAAGGGTGTGCAGATAACGTGAAACAGGAAGTCAAAGCCTTATGGCAAGTGCCAAATGAAACTCTTAGTGCTAAATATTTGGGAATGCCCACTCAAGTGGGATCCTCCAAAAACGGTGCCTTCAAGTATCTAAAGGACTTTTTGTGGAGTAAGGTGCAAGGATGGATAGAACAAACGATGTAATCTGCAGGAAATAAGTTTTTGTGAAGGCTGTGGCACAAGCAGTCCCGGTTTACTCTATGTCTTGTTTCAAATTACCGAGTGGATTGTGCGAGCACCTAAACGTGTTGATTAGAAAATTTTGGTGGGGCTACAAAGAAGGGAAGCGCAAGCCGAACTGGGTATCTTGGGAAGTAACGACACAATCGAAGAGCATGGGAGGTCTGGTTTTCAAGGATTTTGAATTATTTAACTTGGCTTTATTGGCTAAGCAGGCTTGGCACATCTTGACAACTCCACATTCTTTGAGTGCAAGGTTGCTGAAGAGTATCTATTTCCCAAATGGGTCTATCCTACAAACTGAACTAGGAAGCCATTCAAGTCAAATTTTGAGATCCATCGTTGAAGGGCGGGACATTTTGAAACAAGGCTTGATAAGGCGAATTGGAAATGGTGAGACCACTAACATCTGGGGGGATAATTGGGTCCCTAGAGTTACAATGATGCGGCCTTACGGGTGTCGGATGACCAAACCACCCGAGTTGGTTTCTCAATTGATCGATAGTACGTCTGCCACTTGGGATCTCTCCATGCTTGAGGAGTTGTGCCTACCTATTGACATCACTACCATTATTATCATCCCTCTTTGTACATCGAATATAAATGACAGTTGGGTGTGGCATTTTGAGAAGAATGGATTTTTCACTGTGAGATCGGCATATAGGATGATGACTGATATAAAATTTTGAAGAGAGGCATGGCTTGATGGTTCGACGGGTTCTTCTAGTATGGACCATGATTCTTCATCATGGAAGCTATTATGGAAAACTATGGTCTCTGAAAAAATCAAGATGTTTTTGTGGAGGTTAGCTAAACACTCACTGCACACAAATGATGTTAGAGCTCACCTAATATGTCTACCACATCTTCTTGTGGCCTGTGCAGGGCAAAGGACTCTTGGCAGCACTCATTGCTAGAATGCTCGCTGGGGAGGTGCATATGGGCACTTGTTGATGGAGAACTAGCTGAACACTTGTGTGCAACGACATAACCTAGCACCAAACAATGGATCTTCTCCATGATTGTGTTGGGGAACGTTGCATGGGAAACAAAAAAATTCCTACGCACACGAAGATCTATCCATGGTGATGAGCATCTACGAGAGGGAGAGTGGATCTACATACCCTTGTAGATCGCTAAGCGGGAAGCGTTAAGAAACGCGGTTGGTGTAGTCGAACATTTTCGCGATCCAAATCGCCGAGTGTCCCGCGATCTCATCACGATCCGTCCCGCGATCAAATCACGATCCGTCCCGTGAACTCATCATGATCCATCCCGCGATCTCGTCACGATCCGTCCCGTGATCCAATCACGATCGTCTCGTGGCCTTGATCACGATCCTTCCGATCTAGTACCGAACGGACGACACCTCCGCGTTCAACACACGTGCAGCTTGATGACGATATCCACCGTCTTGATCCAGCAAGAGGAAGTGGAGAGGAGGAAGAGTTCTCCAGCAGCCTAACGGCGCTCCGGTGATGGTGGTGGAGCAATTCTGGCAGGGCTTCGCCTAAGCACTGCAGAAAACCGATCTAGAGGAGAAACTATGCACTAGAGATTAGGGTTTGCACGTGGCTGAAAATTCTGTGCCAAAACCCTAAAATCCTCTAGTATATATAGGAGGAGAGGAGGAGGAGGCTTGGCTGCCAAAAAGCCAGCCCTTGGGTCGACCAAAGTGGGAGGTGGAGGAGGACTCTCCTCCTCCACTCCTAGTAGGACTAGGACTCTTCCTTTTTGCCTTTTTCCACCTTTTTCCTTTGGGTTTCTTTCTTCCAGCCACATGGGCTTTATGTGGAGGTTCCACCAGACCACTAAGGGCTGGTTAATACTTTCCCACATCCCATGAAGCCTCTTGGGTCGAATACCCCTCCCGGAGGTCTCCCGGTACACTACCGGCACTCCCGGTACACTACCGATGAGCCCGAAACTTTTCCGGCGACCAAACTGGGACTTCCTATATATGAATCTTTACCTCTGGACCATTACGGAGCTCCTCGTGACGTCCGGGATCTCATCCGGGACTCCGAACAACCTTCGGTCACCACCATACACAACTCTATACTACCGAAACGTCACCAAACCTTAAGTGTGCAGACCCTGCGGGTTCGAGAACTATGTGGACATGACCGAGACACCTCTACGGTCAATAACCAATGGCGGGACCTGGATGTCCACATTGGTTCCTACATATTCTATGAAGATCTTTATCGGTCGAACCTCTATGTCAAGGATTCAGTTAATCCCGTATAACGTTCCCTTTGTTCTTCGGTATGTTACTTGCCCGAGATTCGATCGTCGGTATCTCCATACCTAGTTCAACCTCGTTACTGGCAAGTCTCTTTACTCGTTCTGTAATACAAGATACCGTGACTAACACTTAGTCACATTGCTTGCAAGGCTTATTGTGATGTTGTATTACCGAGTGGGCCCTGAGATACCTCTCCGTCACACGGAGTAACAAATCCCAGTCTTGATCCATGCCAACTCAACAGACACCCTCAGAGATACCTGTAGAGCACCTTTATAGTCACCGAGTTACGTTGCGACGTTTGATACACACAAGGCACTCCTCCGATGTCCATGAGTTGCATGATCTCATGGTCATAGGAACATATACTTGACATGCAGAAAACAGTAGCAATAAACTGACACGATCATATGCTACGTTTGTAGTTTGGGTCTTGTCCATCACATCATTCTCCTAATGATGTGATCCCGTTATCAAATGACATCTCATGTCCATGGCTAGGAAACCTTAACCATCTTTGATCAATGAGCTAGTCCATTAGAGGCATACTAGGGACATGGTTTTGTCAATGTATCCACACATGCATCTAAGTCTCTGATCAATACAATTTATCGCATGGATAATAAACTATTATCATGAACAAGGAAATATGATAATAACTAATTTATTATTGCCTCTAGGGCATATTTCCAACAGTTTGATACATTATCACATGCTGCCTTCATAAGACTTTCTGTGACGTTGTGGGCAATCTGGTGGTCTAGAAGGAAAGCAATACACGATGAGATATTCTAGAGCCCATCAGCCACTCATCTCTTGATTTGTAGGTTCATCGACAAACTTGACATGATTTGAGGGAAGATGCACAAGGCTCCAGTAACCACAAACAGAACCGAGGTGCATGTCAAAGAACCTCCGATGGGTTACGCCAGAATTCATGTGGATGCAAGTATAGCACGAAATCACATAGGAGGAGCATCAGCTGGTGTTTGCCGCGACGCAGGGGGAATTATGTGGGAAGCTCTTCCCTGGTTATTCATGGAATCAACGACATAGCCACTTTGGAAGCCATAGTGTGCAGGGAGGCGCTATCTCTTCCGGAGAATCTGATGTTGCATAACTTTTTTGTTGCATCGGATTCAAAAGTAATTATCAGAAATATTCAAAAAGGAAGCAACGATGCATATGGTAACATTATTAGTGAGATTAAGAGTAGAGCTTTAATGTTCAATTATACGTTCACTTATGAAGGTAGAGCTGTGAATGTTCATGAAGATAGGTTAGCCAAGTTTTATTATTCCCTCGATGATAATTGGAGAATAATAACTATATTGATTGAGGCCTCAAAGGGTTGTTTATATAGATTACAAAACTTGGACTCCAAGACTAATAGAGATAGATAACAATCCAAAACCAGCCGGCCATAGTATCCGTAACCAACCTATAATCTAATATCCCCTCGCAGTCTCAGCATCAGGAGTAACGATGTTGAGACTGGAGCGTATGTCGGTGAAAGATGCAGTTGGAAGTCCTTTGGTGAAAATGTCAGCAAATTGAACACTGGTAGGTACATGAAGAACACGGACCTCACCAAGAGCCACCTTCTCTCGAACGAAGTGTATGTCAATTTCAATGTTCTTGGTGTGACGATGCTGAACTGGATTGGAAGCCATGTATACTGCAGAGATGTTATCACAATAAACTATGGTTGCACGATCAAGTGGGCGATGAAGTTCCACGAGAAGTTGACGCAGCCATACCGCTTTAGCCACAACATGAGCAACCGACCTATACTCAGCCTCAACAGAAGACCTGAAAACTGTTGCCTGCCTTTTAGAACACCAAGAAACAAGATTATCACCCAAATAAACACAAAATCCGGATGTGGACCGTCGAGTATCTGGACAACCTGCCCAGTCTACATCCGAATAAACTATTAAGCTTGTTGGAGAAGAAGAATTAACGAGAAGACCATGATCAAGCATTCCTTTTAAATAGCTAAGAATGAGGTGGACATGAACAAGATGAGGAGCACGAGGACCATGCATAAAAAGATAGGCTTGCTGAACGGAGTATGAAATGTTGGGCCTAGTAAGAGTGGCATATTGAAGGGCACCAGTGATGCTACGATACAAAGTGGGGTCAAAAACAGGATCACCATCAGCCGACAATTTGGCACCAATGTCGGCCGGTGTACGAGAGGGTTGACAATCAGATATACCAGAACGAGAAAGCAAGTCTAAAACATAGGATTGCTAAGAGAGAAAAAGGGTAGAGTTTGTGCGAGAAAAAGTAACGCCAAGAAAATGATGAAGAGGACCAAGATCATTCATGGACAATTCATGACTAAGAGAAGAGATTATATGTTGGAGAAAAGAGTTAGAGCTAGCCGTGAGAACTATATCATCGACATAAAGCAAGATATAGGTAGTGTGGGAGAAGGAGCGAAAAATAAATAATGAAGAATCATATTTGGATGGAATGAAGCCTACTTTTTGAATAAAGGCAGCAAAGTGTTGAAACCATGCACGGGGAGCTTGTTTAAGACCATAAAGAGATTTGTTAAGAACGCAAACAAAATTGGGAGAAGAGGGATCCTCAAAACCAGATGGTTGCTGACAATAAACTGTTTCATTAAGAGTGTCGTGAAGAAAAGCATTTTTAACGTCTAGCTGATGAATGGGACAAGAGGAGGAAACAACAAGACTAAGAACAACGCGAATAGTAGTTGGTTTAACAACGGGAGAGAAAGTTTTATCAATATCAATGCCATGTTGCTGAGAAAAACCACGACACACCCATCTAGCTTTGTAACGAGCAAGACTGCCATCAGAATGAAATTTATGATGAAAACCCCATTTTCCAGAAACAACATTAACACTAGGAGGTTTGGGAACAAGAGTCCATGTATTTTTTTGCCGAAGAGCGTTAAATTCATCGCGCATAGCTGAGAGCCAAAGAGGATCAAGAAGAGCTCGTTCGGAAGAAGTGGGAATAGGAGAGAGGGTTAGGGTGGCCGTGAGGTTGAGGCGTTTTGTGGGTAGAAGGAATCGACATTTGCCACGGGTGACCATGACGTGATCATTAGTGGGTGGTGGAATGGGTACGGCGTTGGATGGGAGTGGTGGTTGGGATGGTGGAGAAATTCTGGAGGAAGAAGAGGTAGAAGTAGCGGGTGTGGAGATGTCTGCCGTGGTAGGATGGGGTGAGCAAGGTGCCTCGAGTCGCCGGTTGCCGGGCCTGTCGGCTGCCTCAGGCTTGCCGGCCTCCTCACCGGTTGTCGGGCTTACCGGGCATGCCGGTTGCTGGGCTTGCCGGTTGCCGGGCTTGCCGGGATTGCCATTTGTCGGCTGCCTCGGGTGGCCGGTTGTCAGGCTTGTCGGGCTTGCCGGGCCAGCCGGCGGCCTCAGGCTTGCCGGCCTCACCGCGGGAGAGGGAGAGGTCGCGGCAGAGGTGGTGGTGGTTTACAGGTGATTGGGTTATGTGGTGTTAGTGACAAAATAAGGAAAAGTGTTTTCATCGAATGTGACATGGCGAGAGACAAGCACGCGACCATAAGATGGATCAAAACAACGATATCCTTTGTGATTGTCAGATAGACCAAGATGAATGCAAGGTAGTGAACATGGTTCGAGTTTGTTGGAGGTGGTAGAGGCGGTGTTCGGAAAACAAAGATAGCCAAAAACACGCAAAAAGGAATAATCGGGATGGGAGAGAAAAAAAGAGATTGAAGAGGCGAATAAAGAGGACATGTCTTAGTTCGTTGAATATTTAGAAGTAGTGTGACGGTGCGAAGGGCTTCGGCCCAAAAATGAGGGGGAAGAGAAGCTTGTAATACCAAGGTGCAAAGAATATCATTAATGGAGCGAAGAGAGTGTTCAGCTTTACTGTTTTGAGGGGAGGTATAAGGACATGAAAAACAAAGAAGAATGCTTTGAGAGAGAAAGAAGTTACAGTTTTGAGTGTTGTCAAATTCTCGACAATTATAACATTGAATACATCTAATTGGCAAGCCAAAGTGTGTAAGAACATATTGTCAAAAATTGAGAAAGATGGCGTATACTTCAGATTTAGCACGAATAGGAAAAGTCCAAATATAATGAGAACAGTCATCCAAAATCACAAGATAATATTTGTAAGCAGAGACACTAGGGACGGGAGAGGTCCATAAATCACAGTGAATTAATTCAAACAGAAAAGTGCTAAGGGTAGTACGGGTTCCAAAAGGTAATCTAACACGTATGCCGCATTGACAGGCATTACAGAGAGAGGGATTATGTGGAACACTAGAACTAGGAATACAAAATTCTTGAAGCAAAGATGGCAAGGTGGTTTTATTGGGGTATCCTAGACGACGATGCCACAAATCAACTGATGCAAGCATGGATCAGGGAGTGGATGAAGGTGCGCCATGAAGCGGATAAAGATCGCATGTGCTATTGTACCGAGCGAGGACCCGCCCCATTGTCAGATCCTTCATAGACAAACCAAAAGGGTCAAAAGCCAAAATAACTTTATTGTCAATGCAAAATTGGCGAACAAAAATAAGATTTTTTATTAGGGAAGGGAGAACAAGAATATTGCGGAGAAGAAAATTGGCGTAAGAGGAAGAGATGTAAGAATGACCGGTGCAGGAAACAGGTATGGTGGAACCATCACCAATGGTGATCGTAGAAAAAACAGAAGGGAAACAAGCTGACAGCAAATTCATATTTGAAGAGATATGCGAGGATGCACCAGAATCGAAAATCCATCCATACCTTCGTTATTGAGAGTAAAGTTGTTCATGGCGTTGATGAAGGCGGCTTGAGCCCAGGCCGGCTGCGGTGGAGGAGCAGAGGGGCTAGTAGCTTGCATGGGAGCGTAGGGCTGGATCGATGGCTGGTATTAGGCGGTCGGGGCCTGCATGGTGCCGGAGGCAACCGACATGGTGTAGTAAGGTGGCAGGAGTCCTAGCGCGTTGGGAGGTGGCGTAGGGGTGGCGGTGTAGACATGCGCCGGTGGCTTGGGCCCAAGGAGTCCAGGAGAGCCGATGGCCGGGCGGAGACCAGGGATCGACGCACCCGTGTAAGCAGGCGGGGCACCGTACGACGAAGGGGCCGACCAGGGCATCGACCAAGCTTGAACAAGGCCTGTCCAAGTATCGTGCTTGGGCTGCCATGTCGGGGGAGCTGGTGGCAATGGAGCGGCCGGTGGCGAAGCTGGTGCAGCATCGGCAGAGCGAGATGTAGGGGGGTGGTAGATCGGATTCTTGCCCCAGTAGTTTGGGCTCGGGCGCCAGCCTGGGGGCGATGGAGGAGCTGCTGCCGCCGCGGTTGGAGGGGAGGGTGCGGCAGATTGGCGCGGCAGCCCAGGCGCGTGAGGCGCGACTACGGCAGGGGCGGCAGCGTGACACACCTGTGGTGGCCATTGCGCCTTGCGAGGTTGATTCTTCTCTTCTTGCTGAAGGAGGGAACGAACCTCCATGAAGGTGGGGTAGGGCTTGAGCATGAGGATGAAGGACTGCTACTTGTCGAATTGCTCGTCGAGGCCGACGAGGAGGGCGTTGATGAGGGCGCGATCGTCGACGTGATCGCCGAGTTCACAAAGTTCGTCGCCGATAGCCTTGATCTGCTGGCAGAAAACGGTGACCGGGGCATCTCCCTGGACGGTCGTACGGAGCTCGATGTTGAGGGCGTTGATGCGCGCGTCGGAGTTGTCCTGGAACAGTTGTTGGAAGGAGGCCCAAAGATCGGTAGCGGTGGCGTCGTCGGAGGAGACCAGATTGAAGAGCTCCATGAAGATGCGGGTGTAAATCCACTGGATGTTGGCGAGATCGTCTTTCACCCAGCGTGGATCGGCGGGCTACGACGGGTATGACGGGTCGATGTGGTGGCGAAGGCGGCAGCGGCCGAGGTGGATGTTGAAGAGGTGGCGCCAATGGTAATAGTTATGGGCGCCAAGATCGAGAGAGATTGGGATGAAGGGGGAGACATCGGTGATGGTATCGGCTAGGGAGATTGTTGATAGTTGAGGAGGAGCTAGTTGGGTGGTTGTAGAGGAAGAAGAGGTAGGGGCACCGGCGGCACGAAACTCGGCCATGGAGTGGAGGGGCCGAGTCGGATAGGCGGCGATGCCATGCCAGGTGCAGAAAAACCTAGGCGTCTGATACCATGATAATAATTGGAGAATAATAATTGTATTGATTGAGACCTCAAAGGGTTGTTTATATAGATTACAAAACTTGGACTCCAAAACTAATAGAGATAGATTACAATCCAAAACCAGCCGGCCAAGTATCCATAACCGACCTATACTCTAATACTCGACCAGGGACGATACATTTGGTTGGTCCATCCCCATAATCCCATATGTATTCCTTTCCGTGTAGAATTTGAACAAGAAAACTTGGTGATACCCCTAAAAAAATCTTGCATTTTTAGTCATAAGTATAGATCCTCAAATGTTGAGGCTTAGAATCTTGCAAAGGATGCATTAACATTTGGAACCGACCGCCATGTTTAGTTAGGCCATCTGGATGAATTTTCGTTTGTCCCTTTTAATATTGTGACGGTTTGAATAAAGCTTTGCAAGGTTGCCTAGAAAAAGAAAACTTCTTCTCATGGTACACACTATTCTCAGCAACATAAGACTTGTTTTTCTCAAAGAAACAAAAAAACGACAAAAACATCTTTTCCTAAAAGTAAACGTGTACCCCTCAATTTTTTTTCTCATGGTATGCTTCAAACCAAAAATAAATAAATACATGGCATTCCGTACTACACCTGTAAGGCTAGCTGTTTGTACCGTGTGCTGCTGCTAGACAAGAGGACGCGTACAGTAAGGAACGCCATGAATCCTGCTCCGAGGGACGGTCCGGCATCTGCAATTCTGCATGACAAGTTGCGTGCACCGTGTTCTACCCTTGTAGTACGAGACGAATATGATCGTGGAGTACTGTAAGTGTAAGGAGCTCGTATCAATCCTCCTTCCAGGGACGGTCCCTGCATCTTGTGCGCGTCGACAGTGCAATACAACCATGTACCCGAGCTCCAGCCGTGCGACGTGCACACTTACGACTAGTCACATATGAATAAATAAATCCGTCACTCGCAGTAACTCGCATCGGTTCGTCAGAATATGATTCGGTGACACTCCATCGACGGCGCTGTTTCACATCGTAGGCACTGTACACCTGCGTCTTCTGAAGGAGCAAGAGCAGAGCAGAGGCCTGCCGTGACAACATCCCATTTGTTTGTGTTAAATGATCCCTGCACGCTGCACCCCTCCCTCGTTCGTCGGTGCAGGGCGTCGTCGTGTTGCGCGTCGCATTGATCAGGAGACGCTGCGGTGCCAGCCATGGTGAGATAGGCCATGGATGGACTGATGACTGATCAATGGTGCGTGCATGCGCGTGCTGTGGCCGCATCAGCAAATAGACGTACACTGGCCGCTGCCGCCGCTTGCAGACGAGCTGGGGCGGGGGCGGATGGATGGCACCGGAGACAGGCGCGCGTGCACGCGACGCCGGCGGGCAGAGGCAGCTCGGGGGCGGCCACAAGACGTCGCGTGCGCGCGTTTATGTTCGACCACATGTCCAGATTCAGAGATGTGCGCTTCTCCTCTTCGGTCCAAAATTTTCTTTTCCGGAAAGGAGGCGCGATTCTGATGATGCATACTAGACCACAAGTTGACGCCGGAAAGCACGGCGGAGATAGGATGGAACTCGATGCAAACAGTGATGCACCGCCACCGCTGAGAAGAAAGGAGGAAAAAACCATGATCTTCCACTCCATGATGCGAATGGTAGGCCGATTCGTTCCCATCATCTGCCCGGCGACAAATAATCGGGTTCATAATGCGCGCATGGATGCCGCCTTTACGCCGTCGCCGGTGCCTTGCATTCGAAGCCGACGTGTGCATCCCGCTGGGCCTCTCGTCCGGACGCCTCTGCATGCGGTTCAGGTTCAACGTGCTCCAAAGGCCGAAAGCGGGCAGATTATTGACGCAGGATTGCCCGCGAATCCATCGACATGTCATTGCAAGATTTCGTACATTGTGGCAGTATCTTTTCCTTAGTTTGTTTGGGAAGATATATAACCGTGGCGTTATTCAAGCTGACGGATTTGTGCTTCATATGCACGATGGCGGGTTTCTGTCCAAGTATCTTCATTTGGCAACAAAATCATGCTTCGTCGCGGACAGGGATGGATGCCGGCGGTCCCCGGCACGAACGAACGCCCGTTCATTTTCTTCGGCTGCCATGATGATAACGCCATGATGCAGTTCACAGGTGCAGGAATTTACTACGTTATCCAGCTGCGTGTAGCTTTAAGCTTGTGTTGCGATATTATTGTAAGATGGCTCCACCTATTGTAGGTTCTTGATCGCGTGTTGGTATTTTGTTGGCGGCAGGCTACGTGCTTAGGGTTTCTTAACCTGTTGCACAGTTTTGGATTGTTGTGCGGCCGTATGGGAAGCATTGTGGAGTATTATGAGTAGGTATGCTTTTGCTTTCCATTGGTTTAGACAAAACATTCAATGACACCTCATTGGCTATGCCGCAACATGGAACAAGAGGTGATGTTCTCCGGCTATCTCTTGGCCAACGTCGCCCGGAAGCCAATCCTTGTTGGAGAACATCGCCCGGAAGAACCGACGTCGTTGGCAGTGAGAGAGGGAAGCGGTTGTGGCGTCGTAGGGAGCGGATGCGGACATGGACGAGCACTTGTCCCCCATGTCGTGCTCGGAACCTTGCTCCCCATCATCCGTCTGCCAACAAGGATTGCACCGTCGGACCAAGTTGGGACATAGGAGGATCTGACAGACGGTTGGGGCATACCAGAGAGCTTTCCATCCTCACAGATGTCTACAGTGGACGTATGTCACTCGCCGCAGCTCGTTCGGACGTGGATAAACACGTGTACTGACGGCTCCCGGGCTGCCCGCAACCTGTTCGATGAAATGACACAACAAATACGGCGGGTACTACTCACAAGTTACCCGCCGCCCTCAAAGTGGCATGTGAGTGGCAACTCACGCAAGGTACTTCATCTTGTCATCATTTGTGTATGAATGTTGGTATTTTGTTGGCGACATGCTATGTGCTTAGTTTTTTTTAACCAGTTGTACAATTTTGTATTGTTGTTGTCTGGCCGTACGCTAAGCATTGTAGAGTATTATGAGTAGGTCTGATTTTGCTTTCCATCGGTCCGGACAAAACATTTAGGGTCACCTCATTGGCTATGCCACAACATGGAAGAAGAAGAAAAGCATTGTCTTCAAAGGAAAAAGGATCGTGTAGTAAAACTAATACTCCCTCCGATAAAACATTCAATGTCACCTCATCGGTTTTAGGACGTGTTTGGTAGTCTTCTCTTGGCCATGAAGCCTGACTCAAGGAGGCCTGATTGAGATAAAACACACAGAAAACAAGCATTTGCATCTATTTTGGTTACGTGCATATCATCTAGGCCGCATGAGTTGTAATGAAAGGTATGGTGTTTGGCTGCACGTTTGTATACGTGCAAACACAAGACATGGTGTTTCATTGCATCTAACGCCTGTTGTCAGGTAACCTCTTCGATGCGGTGATGAGGTTAACAGTACACAACGACGTCAAGAATAACATACACACAAGAGAAGATAATAGCAAACAGTTGTAAAATATTGTGCTACACTTAAACATATCAGTTATAAGGCAATGCAGTTCGATATGAAACTAAACCAGCTAGAGCATAGAAAGGGATGCCCTAGACGTTCATGGCAAAGGCGGCGTCGTGCCTCTCGCACTTGGTCACTACTTCAATGCCCTTGTCGTTGAAGACGATGACCTTCGGCGTGTCGGGAGTCAGCAACTTGAAGGTCACCATGTAACCGATCTTAATCTAAGGGACATCGGTGAAGTTGGGCCAACCCTGATCAAGGGTGACCCTATCGTTCATCAGTCGGAAAGTGACCCTACATGAGCAGTCGATGTTCGTCTTGAGCTTGAACTCTGTCGTCACAGACGGGAAGTGCTTCGCGAAGTCGAGGGGCATTGGTATGGCCTCGAGCTTCGGTGCCATGATCACATTAGAGAAGTGAGTTGGCCCACCCTCCTCATGGTAGTGGTCTTAGTTCTGACAATTGCCGTTGGGGGCTCGTCCAGCGCCTCCTCGTCGTCTATGGGCGGCACTTGGACTAGCATCTGCTACACCACCTCCGAGGGCGACACCATGAGCTTGCCCTTGTTCTGCTCCCTTGGAAGCACCACCTCCTTGCCCTTGTTGTCTGTGTCGATCTTCATTATGAAGAGCACAAAGTTCAAAGGTTGATTAACATTAACACCCATCGTCCAGAGCCCCTTTATTTGCCAAGCCCGACGGTCACCACTTACCGACCACCTCACTCGGTTAACCCTCTGTATCTCTCACTTTTCTTCCTACCCATCGCCATGAACTCCAACAACAACTAGAGCACAATCCCGAACCCCTTCCCTTGGGGCATTGGATGGAGGGCTTTCTTCCTAGGGTGATCGCTTAATGACCATACCAAGTTCGAGAACAACATGGAAGTCTACTCAAACTTCATCAGCATGGAAGACATGCAACAAGAAACAGACGTTGTGGTGAAGAAGGCAACACCAGAGGAGTTGAAGACGATGATTATTGACCCAACGAAGGGTGCTATGTCAGTCGACATCCTTCTATGGGCCATGAATCAGGCCGACTCCAGTGACGCTTGACGGAGGGAAAAGTGGGCCAAGTACAGAGAGTCCAGTCCTCCTCATAACTATCGTGCTGCAGCGTACTTCATGACAAGGATTGTAGTGGCGCTCGAGGAGGAACAAGAAGCAATGGTGATGGAGGTGGACGAAGAAGATGTGGTGACGATGGTTTTTGTTAAGGCATATATCTCTCTTAATGGTTTTGGTGATTGATGACCATCCGCTTTGCGGACTAACCATGTGCATCTAGCTTTTAGAGATTATCAGATGGCACGCGACGGTTTATTTACCCTCGTTGTTTAAAAGAGATGACGATTATTTTCCAGCAATTTCCTTTTGGTGATTTTGAGTCGTAGGAAATCTGTATATCAAGGAGGGGTCCGCATTTGAAAAGGTTAGGGTGGAATCAACGCGTACATAGTTACTTTGCACCCTGTTTCTTTGCCGGCACCTAGAATTGTATCCTTCTTTCCTTAGGCTTTCTAGAAATAGCTAAGCGGTAGTACCGCTCCAGATGTACTATCACAGTTCAGTGCATCTGGCCTCCGCTAATATTTTTCTCTCTGTTTAGTACAACAGAAGTAGAGTGGTACTCTTGGAAATATGCCCTAGAGGCAATAATAAATTGGTTATTATCATATTTACTTGTTCATGATAATTGTTTATTATCCATGATAGAATTGTATTGATTGGAAAGTCAAATACATGTGTGGGTACATAGACAACATCGTGTCCCTAGTGAGCCTCTAATACACTAGCTCGTTGATCAAAGATGGTCAAGGTTTCCTGGCCATATACATGAGTTGTCATTTGATAACAAGATCACATCATTAGAAGAATGATGTGATGGACAAGACCCAAACTATGAATGTAGCATATGATCGTGTCAGTTTATAGCTATTGTTGTCTGCATGTCAACTATCTGTTCCTATGATCATGAGATCATGCAACTCACTGACACCGAAGGTGTACCTTGTGTGTATCAAACGTCACAACATAATTGGGTGACTATAAAGGTGCACTACAGGTATCTCCGAGGATGTCTCTTTGGTCGGCATGGATCGAGACTGGGATTTGTCACTCCGTATGACGAGAGGTATCTCTAGGCCCACTCGGTAATACAACATCACAAGAAGCTTGCAAACAATGTGACTACGGAGTTAGTCACGGGGTCTTGTGTTACGGAACGAGTAGAGAGACCTGCTGGTAATGAGATTGAACTAGGTATGGAGATACTGATGATCGAATCTCGAGCAAGCAACATATCGATGGACAAAGGGAACTCCATGCGGGATTGTCTGAATCCATGACATCGTGGTTCGACCGATAAAGATCTTCGTAGAATATGTAGGAACCAATATGGGCATCCAGGTCCCACTATTGGTTATTGACCGTGGACTTGTCTCGGTCATGTCTACACAGTTCTCGAACCCGCAGGGTCTACACCCTTAACGCTCGGTGACGATTTGGTATTGTTGAGTTATGTATGTTGGTGACCGAAGGTTGTGCAGAGTCCTAAATGGGATACCGGATGTCATGAGGATCTCTGGAATAGTCCTGAGGTAAATATTTATGTATGGAAAGTCATATTTTGGCTACCGGAAAAGTTTCCGGTTTTTCCGGTATTGTACCGGGAAGGTTCCAGAGGGTTCTGGAGGAGTTCGGAAGGGTCCCTCCATACCCTATGACGTGCATGGGCTGTAAGGGAGTGTACAAGCCTTGTTCGGCCAGCCCCCAAGGGCCCATACGGCTAGGGGGTAGGAAACCCTAAAGGGGAAGGCACCTAGGAGGTGCCTTTGGGAGGGTGGACTCCTCCCTCCTGGCCGCCGCCACCTTCCTTGGATGAAGGGATAGGGATGTGCCCCGTCTACCCCCTCCTCCTACATATAGAGCGGGAGAGGGAGGGCAGAAACACCCTAAAGCATAGGTGCAGCCCTCCCTCTCTCCCTAGATCTGTTTCTCCACCGAAAATGCATATGTGTCAGCGCTTGGCGAAGCCCTGCTGAGATTGCTCCACCACCATTGCCACCACACCGTTGTGCTATCAGAGAACTCATCTACCTCTCCACCCTTGCTTGCTAGATCAAGAAGGCGGAGACGTCATTCTCAGTGTCAAAACCGGCGGATCTCAGGTAGGGGGTCCCGAGCTGTGAGACTAGGATCAATGGTAACAAGGGACAAAGGAG
Organism: Hordeum marinum; assembly: GCA_022496015.1. Taxonomy (NCBI): domain Eukaryota; kingdom Viridiplantae; phylum Streptophyta; class Magnoliopsida; order Poales; family Poaceae; genus Hordeum; species Hordeum marinum. The sequence goes on along the minus strand of CM039673.1, from coordinate 539,095,971 downwards.
GCAATGTTTACCCAGGTTCGGGCCCTCCTATGGAGGTAAAACCCTACGTCCTGCTTGATTATATTGATGGTATGATGGTTACAGAGTTGATCTACCTCGAGATCGAATATCTAAAACCCTAGATGCGTTTCCTTGCCATACGATCTAAAATCCTCCCGGTTTACAAAGACACCAGGGGTACTAGGGTTTACACATGGTAGGTCTCCTGCCGAGGATGGAGATGCCAATTTCCTCATATTGACTTGGAGTGCACGACGCGCCTTCGGGACTTCCTTCTGGAATGTGGGCTCTCAATATATTCGGCCCTTCCTGCAATAATTAGAGAATGGCCAACAAGCCGGCCTATTAAGTGATAGGCCGACGGCCCGAGGACCCCTTAGTCCAAGACTCCCTCAGTAGCCCCCGAACTAGCCCCCAACGCCAAGGGTCTTAGCTTCGGCTTCTCCACGTGACTAGAGTCTTCGGCTGGCGAGGTGAGTTCTTCTTCCCATTTAATGATCAGCTGAGATTAGTTTGGCCTCCGATGACACGTAATGTTTCCGATCATATGATCGGCCGAACACCGTGAATCACTTAGTCCTGAAGGCCAAACGTCAAAGTGTAAATAGTGTGTACTGACAACCTTTTTGACGAAGGGTCACGGCCCACCACGACCACTAAACGAGTTATGAAAACTCGATTCGCGGTTCGAGGCCGTTTTCACCTTAACACGATTCATCAATGCATAAATCATGCTCCGTTTCAAACGGGACATGATTAATCATATCATGTTTCTTTATGCATGTATAACGGCACGCACGTCTTGGGAAGTGGAGGGATTTGCGGTGCAGTAAAGGGAGGCAAAATGTCATCATGCCTCATAAATGGGAAAATAAACCTCAAGGCCTATTCACGCTCCTCATTCGCATCCTCCGCTTCCTCAATCTCCCTGAGCCTTGAGAGGCCAGATCCAATTCTTCCTCGACTTCTCCTCCCAACTGTAGCCATCACGGGTTCGGGCTTCAGCGGCAAGTGGCAGGTGAGGAAGTCCCGGATTAGGGGGTCCTCGGATAGCCGACCTGTTGTTTATGGGCTACTTACCGAACACTGGTGATCTGAAGGCCCAGTTTCCAGGATGGAAGCTTCGAGGAGCACGGCTTGCGCTCTATGTTTGATGTAGTAAATTGGCATGTTTATCTCTTTGGCATGTAACCGACCATGTGCAAACCCTAGGCCTCCTCGGCATCTATATAAGCCGGAGGGTTTTTGGGTATAGGGAGAGAATAACTCATCTAGGGTTAGACATACGATCTCGAGGTAGATCAACTCTGTAACCTCTTCACCATCAATACAATCAAGCAGGACGTAGGGTATTACCTCCATTGGAGGGCCCAAACCTGGATAAACTCGTGTCCCCTTCATCTCCTGTTACCGTTGATCCTAGTCTCACAGTTCGAGACCCCCTACCCATGATCCGCGGGTTTTGACACCAACAAGAGGCCTCCACAGTCACCGACCAAGACATCCGAGACCTAAAGGAAGCCGGCTACCTCCCACCAATGTCTTCCACCGTGCTCCAGAGAAGAACCAGGTGGTCCCCCCAGCCAGACGAGAGGGTGGTATTCATCCCCCACTTCATCCGGGGACTAAGCTTTCCGCTCCATCCCTTCGTTAGGGGTGTTCTATGGACTATACTTCCACGACCTCCCCCCGAACTCCTTTATACAAATATCGTCATTTATCATCGTCTGCGAGGCCTTTTTGTGGATCGAACCACACTTCGGCCTGTTGCTCAAGGTCTTCAACGTCAAGCCGAAGGCCGCCGCGAGCGAGCATGCGGGCTGCGGAGCGGCGGTCATCAGCAAGCTTCCCCGCGTTGGATGTCCGGCCGACACCTTCATCGACACCATCAAGATCTGGCAAAAGGAGTGGTTTTACATCACCGAGCCAAGGGAAGAAGGTCAGGTTGCTCCGGCCGAGTTCAGATCCAGACCCTCACAAGATTTACCACATGGCTCCAAAAGGGCCTTGACTCAGGGTCGCATGCGGAGGTGGAGAGGCTGCAGAAGCACATCACCTCAATGATCAAGGCCAAGATCGAGCTGGTTAACGTGGTCCAGATCATGCTTCGACACCGCATCCTTCCCAGCCAGCGCTAGGACTCCCCCTATTGGAAATATGCCCTAGAGGCAATAATAATTTATTTGTCATCATATTTCCTTGTTCATGATAATTGTTTATTATCCATGCTAGAATTCTATTGATCGGAGACTCAGTTACATGTGTGGATACATAGACAACACCATGTCCCTAGTATGCCTCTGATGGACTAGCTCGTTGATCAAAGATGGTCAAGGTTTCCTAGCCATTGACATGAGATGTCATTTGATAACGGGATCACATCATTAGGAGAATGATGTGATGGACAAGACCCAAACTATAAACATAGCATATGATCGTGTTAGTTTATTGCTATAGTTTTCTACATGTCAAGTATCTATTCCTATGACCATGAGATCATGCAACTCACTAACACCGGAGGAGTACCTTGTGTGTATCAAACGTCGCAACGTAACTGGGTGACTATAAAGGTGCTCTACAGGTATCTCCGAGGGTGTCTGTTGGGTTAGCATGGAACAAGACTGGGATTTGTTACTCCATGTGACGGAGAGGTATCTCAGGGCCCACTCGGTAATACAACATCACTATAATCCTTGCAAGCAATGTGACTAAAGAGTTAGCCACAAGATCTTGTATTACGGAACGAGTAAATAGACTTGTCGGTAACGAGATTGAACTAGGTATAGAGATACCGATGATCGAATCTCTGGCAAGTAACATACCGAAGAACAAAGGGAACAACATACGAGATTAACTAAATCCTTGGCATAGAGGTTCAACCGATAAAGATATTTGTAGAATATGTAGGAACCAATATGGGCATCCAGGTCCCGCTATTTGTTATTAACCGTAGAGGTGTCTCAGTCATGTCTACATAGTTCTCAAACCTGCAGGGTCTGCACACTTAAGGTTCGGTGACATTTCAGTAGTATAGAGTTATGTATGGTGGTGACTGAAGGTTGTTAGGAGTCCCGGATGAGATCATGTACGTCATGAGGAGCTCCGGAATGCTCCAAAGGTAAATATACATATATAGGAAGTCCTTTTTGGTCACCGAAAAAGTTTCGGGCTCATCGGTAGTGTACCAGGAGTGCGGGAGGGGTACCGGGGACCATCGGGAGGGGTGTCTTAACCCAAAGGGCCTCATGGGCTGTGGGATGAGTCAAGCCAGCCTTTAGTGGGCTGGCCAAGCCCCCACTAAGACCCATGTGGCTAGGGGTGGGAAAAACCCAAAGGTGGAGAGGTGGAAAGAGTTTCCAAGTGGAAAGGAGGAATCCTACTCCTAATAGGATTTGAGTAGGACTCCTCCACCTCCAATTTCGGCCAACTCTTGAGCGTTTGAGGATGCCTCCTCCCCTCCCTCCCTCCTATATACACTAGAGGATTTACAGGGAAAGCTAACCCTAATTGCCACGTGCTGCCCTCTTCTTCCCTCGATCAGTTTCTCCTCTAGATTAGTTCTGCGGTGCTTAGGCGAAGCCCTGCAGGATTAGTTCACCACCACCGCCACCACACCGTTGTGCTGCCGAAGAACTCAGCTACCTCTCCACTCCCTCTTGCTAGATCAAGAAGGCAAAGATCGTCATCGAGTTGTACGTGTGCTGAACGCGGATGCGCCGTCCGTTCGGCGCTAGATCGGAAGGACCGTAATCAGGATCGCGAGACGATTCATGATTTGATCGTGGAATGGATCATGATGGGATCGCGGGATGGATCATGATTCGATCGCGAGATGGATCTTGATGGGATCGCAGGACGCTCGGTGATTTGGATCGCGAAGACGTTCGACTACATTAACCACGTTTCTTAACGCTTCCCGCTTTGCGATCTACAAGGGTATGTAGATCCACTCTCCCCCTCGTAGATGCTCATCACCATGGATAGATCTTGCGTGTGCATAGGAAATTTTTTGTTTCCCATGCAACGTTCCCCAACAGTGGCATCATGAGCTAGGTCTACGTGCAGATGAGATCACGAGTAGAACACAAAGGAGGTTGTGGGCGTTGATGCTTAGATTGCTTCCTCCCTTGGTCGTGTTTTGATTCAGCGACATTGTGGGATGAAGCGTCCCTGACCAACCTTACTCGTACGCTTACGAGAGACCGGTTCCATCGCCTGGCGTATAACTTTGTTTCACAAAGATGGTTGGCGGGTGTTTGTTTCTCCTACTTTAGTTGGATCGCATTCGACAAAGGCGGTCCTTCATAGGTTTGAATAGCAATTTCTGTTGTGGTATTTGCGTAGGTGAGAATTGTTCTTGCTTGATACTCGTAGCAGCCACGTAAAACTTGCAACAACAATTATATGACGTGTAACTTGTTTTTGCAGGGTATGCTGTGATGTGATATGGCCAATTACATTATGAGATATATGTGATGTATGAGATGATTATGTATTGTATAGAATATCACGACTTGCATGTCGATGAGTACGACAACCGACATGAGCCATAGGGTTGTCTTTAATTATTGTATGACCTGCGTGTCGATCATTAAGCGCTATGTAATGCTTTACTTTATTGCTAAGCAGTATCAATAGTAGTAGAAGCATGGTGGGCACGACAACCCCGATGGTGACACGTTGATGGAGATCATGGTGTCATGCCGGTGACGACGGAGATCATGCCGGTGTTTTAAGGATGGAGATCAAAAGCGCAAGTCCATGGACATATCATATCACTTGTGATTTGCATGTGATGTTAATCCTTTTATGCACCTTGTTTTCCTTAGGATGATGGGAGCATTATAAGGTGATCCCTCACTAAAGTTCCAAGATAAATTGTGTTCTCCCCGAGTGTGCACCGTTGCGAAAGTTCCTCGTGTCGAGACACCATGTGATGATCGGGTGTGATAGACTCTACGTTCACAAACAACGGGTGCAAGCCAGTGTTGCACGTGCAGGAAACTCGGGTTAATCTTGACGAGCCTAGCGTGTACAGACATGGCCTCGGAACACAAGAGACCGAAAGGTCGAACATGAGTCATATAGTAGATATGATCAACATGATGATGTTCACCATTGAAACCACCTCAACTCACGTGATGATCGGACTTGAGTTGGTGACTTTGGATCATGTATCACTCGAATGATCGGAGGGATGTCAATTTGAGTGGGAGTTCATAGGTAATATGATTAATTGAACTCATTATCATGAACATAGTCAAATTGTCTTTGCAAATTATGTTGTAGATTACTAGCTCACACTGTAGCTCCCTTGAATTTTTTATATGTTCCTAGAGAAATAGAGTTGAAAGATGATGGTAGCAATAGTGCGGACTGGGTCCGTGATCTGAGGATTGTCCTCGTTGCTGCACAGAAGGCTTATGTCCTTAATGCACTGCTCGGTGCGCCACCCCCTCTAGCGCCGTCTGTAGATGTTGTGAACATCTGACAGGTACGTTCCGATGACTACTTGATATTTCAATGCGTCATGCATTATGGCTTAGAATCGATGCTCCAAAACGTTTTCAACGTCACGGAACATATGAGATGTTCTAAGAGCTGAAATTGGGATCTTAGGCTCGTGCCCGTGTTGTGAGATATGAGATCTCCAACAAGATTCTTTGCCTGTAAGATGAAGGAGAATAGCTCAATCGTTGAGCATGTGCTCACATTGTCTGGGTGCTACAATTGCTTGAATCGAGTGGGAGTTGATCTTCCAGATAAGATAGTGATTGATATAGTTCTCCAAGTCACTATCACTAAGCTACTAGAACTTTGTGATGAACTATAATTATGCCAGGGATGGAAATGATGATCCCTGAGCTGTTCATGATGTTTGACACCGCGAAGGTAGAAATTAAGAAGGAGCATCAAGTGTTAATGATTAGTGAAACCACTAGTTTCGACAAGGGCAAGGGCTAGGAGGGAAACTTCATGGATGGCAAGTCAGTTGCTACTCAAGTGAAGCAACCCAAAGTTGAACCCAAACCCAAGACAAAGTGCTTCTATTATGAGGAGAGCGGTCGCTGAAATGGAACAACCCTAGATACTTGGTAGTTAAGAAGGCTGGCAACGTCGACAGAAGTATATTTGATATACGTGTTATTAATGTGTACCTTGCTAGTACTCCTAGTAGCACCTGGGTATTGGATACTGGTTCGATTGCTAAATGTAAGTAACTCAAAATAAAAGCTACGGAATAAATGGAGACTAGCTAAGGGTGAGGTGATGATGTGTGTTGGAAATGTTTCCAAGGTTGATGTGATCAACATCGCACGCTCTCTCTACCTTCGGGATTAGTGACGAACCTAAATAAATGTTATTTGGTGTTTGCGATAAGCATGAACATGATTGGATCGTGTTTATTGCAACACGGTTATTCATTTAAGTTAGAGAATAATGGTTATTGTGTTTACATGAATAGTACCTTCAGTGGTCATGCACCCAATGAGAATGGTTTGTTGAATCTTTATCGTAGTAATACACATGTTAATAACATTGATGCCAAAAGATACAAAGTTAATAATGAGAGTACTACATATGTGTGGCACTGCCGCTAAATGTCATATTGGTATAAATCACATCAAGAAACTCCATGCGGATGGATCTTTGCACTCATTTGATTTCGAATTGGTTGAGACAAGCGGACCATGCCTCTTGGGCAAGATGACTAAAAACCCCGTTTTTGGTATGATGGAGCGGGCTAGTAACTTATTGGAAATAATACATGTTAATGTATGCGGTCCAATGACTATTGTAGCGTGCAGTGGGTATCATTATTTTCTTGCCTTCACTGATGATTTGAGTAGATATAGTGTATATTTACTTAATGAAACACAAGTCTGAATCGTTTGAAAAGTTCAAACAAAATCATAGTGAAGTTTGAGATCACCATGACGAGAAGATAAAATGTCTATGATATGATCATAGTGAAGTTTGGTGTACAACTTAAGACAAAGTGGAAGTTGTTTCATAACTCACGCCACCTGGAACACCATAGTGTGATGGTGTGTATGAACGTCGTAGTCGTGCTCTATTGGATATGGTGCAAACTATGATGTCTCTTATTGATTTGCCACTATCGTTTTAGGGTTATGAATTAGAGACAACTACATTCACTTTAAAAGGGGAACCATCTAAGTCCGTTGAGATGACACCGTATAAATTTTGGTTTGACAGAAACCTAAGCTGTAATTTCATAATGTTTGGGGCTGACACGCTTATCTGAAAAAGGGGTTTTCACCTAATGAGCTCGAACCCAAAGCGGATAAATGCATCTTCATAAAATACCCTAACGTAACAGTTGGGTAAACCTTATATCTTAGACCCAAGCACAAAGTGCTGTTGCTAAAACGGGCCCTTTCTAGAAAGAATTGAGTGGGAGGAAGATAGAACTTGATGATGTTGTTGAACCTTTGTTTCAACCAGAGAGTAGCGCAATGCAGAAAGATAATTCTGTGGAGCCTACGTCAGTTGAAGACGAAGTTAATGATGATGATGATCATGAAGCTTCAGATCAAGTTACTACCAAATCTCGTAGGTCGACAAGGACGCGTACTGCTCCTGAGTGGTACGGAAACCCTGTCTTAGAGGTCATGTTGTTGGATAACGCTGAACCTACAAACTATGGAGAAGCGATGATAGGCCCGGATTCCAACAAATGGTCAGAGGCCATGAAATCCGAGAAAGGATCCATGTATGAAAACCAAGTATGGACTTTGGTAGACTTGCCCGTTGAACGGCAGGTCGTTAAGTACAATTGGACCTTTAAGATGAAGACATACGCTAATGGTGAATGTCACCATTTATGAAGCTCGACTTGTCGCAAAGAAGTTTTCACCAAGTTCAAGGAATTGACTATGACGAGACTTTCTCACCATTAGCGATGCTAAAGTCTGTTGGAATTATGTTAGCATTTGCTGCATTTTTCAATTATGAAATCCAGCAGATGGATGTCAAAACATCGTTTCCTTAATGGTTTACTTGAGGAAAGGTTGTATGTGATGCAACCAGAAAGTTTTTTCAGTCCTAAGGATGCTAAAGGGTGTGCAAGCTCCAGCAATCCTTCTATGGGCTGGAGCAAGCATCTCGTAGTTGGAATATACACTTTGATGAGGTGATCAAAGTTTTTGGGTTTATACAAAGTTTACGAGAAACTTGTATTTACAACAAAGTGAGTGGGAGCACTATGGAATTTTTGATAAGTATATGTGGTTGACATATTATTGATCGGAAATGATGTAGAATTTCTGGAATACGGATACGTATAGTGGAGTAGCCATTTGGAATAACTCCAAGTGGAGCATGGTAGCAGTGTCTATAGTATGACATAGAGATTTGCAAAGTACATACGGATATGAATGTCATAGACCCGTTGACTAAAACCTCTTTCACATGCAAAACATGATCGAACCCCAGAACTCATTGGGTATGAGATTCATAACAAATCACATAGCGATGTGAGCTAGATTATTAACTCTAGTGCAAGAGGGAGACTGCTGGAAATATGCCCTACAGGCAATAATAAATTAGTTATTATCATATTTCCTTGTTCATGATAATCGTTTATTATCCATGCTAGAATTGTATTGATCAGAAACTCAGATACATATGTGATATATAGACAACACCATGTCCCTAGTATGCCTCTAATAGACTAGCTCGTTGATCAAAGATGGTCAAGGTTTCCTATCCATGGACATGAGATGTCATTTGATAATGAGATCACATCATTAGGAGAATTACGTGATGGACAAGACCCAAACTATAAACATAGCATATGATCGTGTCAGTTTATTGCTATAGTTTTCTGCATGTCAAGTATCTGTTCCTATGACCATGAGATCATGCAACTCACTCACACCGGAGGAGTACCTTGTGTGTATCAAACATCGCAACGTAACTGGATGACTATAAAGGTGCTCTACAGGTATCGCCGAGGGTGTCTGTTGGGTTAGCATGGATTAAGACAGGGATTTGTTACGCCATGTGACGGAGAGGTATCTCAGGGCCCACTCGATAATACAACATCACTATAAGCCTTGCAAGCAATATCACTAAAGAGTTAGCCGCGGGATCCTTTATTACGGAATGATTAAAGAGACTTATCGGTAATGACATTGAACTAGGTATAGAGATACCGAGGATCGAATCTCGGGCAAGTAACATACTGAAGAACAAAGGGAACAACATACGGGATTAACTGAATCCTTGACATAGAAGTTCAACCGATAAAGATCTTCGTAGAATATGTAGGAACCAATATGGGCATCCAGGTCCCGCTATTGGTTATTGACCGTAGAGGTGTCTCAATCATGTCTATATAGTTCTCGAACCCGCAGGGACTGCACACTTAAGGTTCGGTGACGTTTCGATAGTATAAAGTTATGTATGGTGGTGACTGAAGGTTGTTCGGAGTCCCGGATGAGATCCCGAAAGCCACGAGGAGGTCCGGAGGTAAAGATTGATATGTAGGAAGTCCTGTTTTGGTCATCGGAAAAGTTTCGGGCTCATCGGTAGTGTATCGGGAGTGCTAGGAGGGGTACCGGGGACCATCGGGAGGGGTGTCTTGACCCAAAGGGCCTCATTGGCTCTGGGAGGAGTCAATTAGCCCTTAGTGGGATGGCCGAGCCCCCCACTAAGGCGCTAGGGGTGGGAAAAAACCCAAAGGTGGAGAGGTGGAAAGAGTTTCCAAGTGGAAAGGAGGAATCCTACTCCTAATAGGATTGGAGTAGGACTCCTCCACCTCCAATTTCGGCCAACTGTTGAGGGTTTGAGGCTGCCTCCTCCCCTCCCTCCCTCCTATATATACTAGAGGATTTAGAGGGGAAAGCTAACCCTAATTGCCACATGCTGCCCTGTTCTTCCCTAGATCAGTTTCTCCTCTAGATTAGTTCCGTGGTGCTTAGGCGAAGCCCTGCAGGATTAATTCACCACCACTGCCACCACGCCGTTGTGCTGCCGGAGAACTCATCTAACTCTCCACTCCCTCTTGCCGGATCAATAAGGTGGAGATCGTCATCGAGCTGTACATGTGCTGAGCGCGGAGGCGCCGTCCGTCCGGCGCTAGATCGGAAGGATCGTGTTCAGGATCGCCAGATGATTCGTGATTTGATCATGGGACGGATCATGATGGGATCGCAGGACAGATCATGATTGGATCACGAGATGGATCATGATGGGATCACGGGATGCTCGGCGATTTGGATCGCGAAGACGTTTGACTACATCAACCGCGTTTCTTAACGCTTCCTGCTTTGCGATCTACAAGGGTATGTAGATCCACTCTCCCTCTCGTAGATGCTCATCACCATGGATAGATCTTGCGTGTGTGTAGGAAATTTTTGTTTCCCATGCAACGTTCCCCAACACCCAGATGTGGGCTTATCAGCTTGATGATGAGCCTACTGCTTGTCAGCTCTTTCGCACCACTCCGGAGAAACTGTGGAAGGCGTTGTTAAAGCCTCGGAAGAGCTGGCCGGCCGAGGAGGAGGATCGGGGCCTACATGCCGATAACCCTCCTACCCAGGTATTATATAATTTCAATTGACCGGATTTGTTTTCCGAATAAATATATAAACACTTTTCCCCTCATCTTTGCAGAAATGGTTGAGCAAAGCCACTGGAATGAACTGCCCGACACCACAACACGAAGACCCCAGGTCGAAGCTGTTGTTGGAGATGCTCGTCATGGCGCCTTACAAAGCACCAGAAAAGAAAGAGAAGACGAGGAAACCCATGCCTAAAGGACCAGCCGGATGCTGCGTCCGAGGAAACCCATGCCCCCCCTGGCCGCGCCTAGCAGGCTTGTTGCCTCCTCGAAGGTCTCCTAACCCTAATTCTTGGCCTATAAATACCCAAATATTCTTGCAACATCAAAAAGAGCATCGCAAATACTTTCCGCCACCGGAAGCCTCCGTTCCCGAGAGATTCAATCTTGGAGCCTTTTCTGGTAATCTGCCGGAGGGGGTTTCGACCACGGAGGGCATCTACATCAACTCCATTGCCCCTCCGATGATGCGTGAGTAGTACACCACAGACCTATGGGTCCATAGCTAGTAGCTAGATGGATTCTTCTCTTTGTTTGATCTTCAATACCATGTTCTTCATGATCTTCATGGAGATCTATCCGATGTAATCCTGTTTTGTGGCGTGTTTGTCAAGATCCGATGAATTGTGAGTTTATGTTCAGATTATCCATGAATCTTATATGAATCTCCTTTGAATTCTTATTTGCATGATTTCATATCCTTGCAAGTCTCTTCGAGTTATTGGTTTGGTTTGTCCAACTAGATTGACAATTCTTGCAATAGGAGAAGTACTTGGTTTTGGGTTCAATCTTGCGGTGTCCTCACCTTGTGACATAGTAGGGGTAGCGAGGCACGTATTGTATTGTTGACATCAAGGGTAACAAGATGGTGTTTTCATCACATTGCTTGAGTTCCCTCTACATCATGTCATCTTTCTTAATGCGTTACTCTGTTCTTCATGAACTTAATACTCTAGATGCAGGCAAGATCGGTCGATGTGTGGAGTAATAGTAGTAGATGCAGAATCGTTTCGGTCTACTTGTCACGGATGTGATGCCTATATGCATGATCATTTCCTTGGATAACTACATGATTATTCGCTTTTCTATCAATTGCTTGACAGTAATTTGTTTACCCACAATGATATTTGCCTTCAAGAGAGAAGCCTCAAGTGAAACATATGGCCCGCGGGTCTATTTTCCATCATATACTTTTAGATATATAAACCAAAAAAGACATAAATATCTTGCTGCAACTTATTTACCTTTTAATTTCCGCACTCGTTTACATCTATCTCTTTCTGATCTAATCCTTGCAAATAACCGTGAAGGGATTGACAACCCCTTTATAGCGTCGGGTGCAAGAGTTTGATTGTTTGTGTAGGTGCATCCATTGATGACTTGCTTTTTCCTCCTACTAGATTGATACCTTGGTTCTCAAAAACTGAGGGAAATACTTATCTACTTTGCTGCATCACCCTTTCCTCTTCAAGGGAAAACCAACGCAAGCTCAAGAGGTAGCAAGAATGATTTCTGGCGCCGTTGCCGCGGAGGATACATATCAAGCCTACCAAGTACTCGTCACAAAATCATCTCTTGCATTTACATTATTTGCCATTTGCCTCTCGTTTTCCTCTCCCCCACTTCTAAAACGATTTTCAGATAATACCAAAAAGATTTGCCTTTTTATTCGCCCTTCTTCGGTTCGCCTTTTCATTTTCTCCTTGTTTGCTTGTGTTGCCATGTGCCTTCTATTTGCTTGCATCTTCACTTGCTAAAAAATTATTGATATGGATCCCCATCCACTTGCTAATATTTTTAAAAGACCAAATCATGATGAACCATTTGCTAGTGAGTTGAGTGCACTTAATTATCTCTATGAAGTTTTCTTTGAAAATCACGAATCTGAAAATTTGGATGAATTGTTGAAACAAGAAATTTATAAGGTGATTCATGATAGTTCCTTGAATGAAAAGCATGATTACCATGTTGTTAGTAGGAATTCTCTTAATATCCATGATGCGAATGATATGCAAAACCACAAGCTTGGGAATGATATGCTTGATGAAGATGATATTTTTTGTTACACAAGTTTTGCTGATTACACGTATGCTATAATTGATCATGAAAAGAATGATTTTTGTGATAGTTACATTGTTGAATTCCTTCATGATGCTACTGAAATTAATTATGAGGGAGTAACATATGCTTGTAGGAATTGCAATAATATCAAGTTTCCTCTCTATGTGTTCAAGGTTTTGAAGTTATGCTTGTTTTGCCTTCCTATGCTAGTTGATTCTTGCTCCCATAGATTGTTTGCTCACAAAATCCCTATGCATGGGAAGTGGGTTTGACTAAAATGTGATTTTCATGAGATTCATGATGGTTTCTTGCATATTTCAATTACTACTTTTTATGTGAGCATCATTGAAATCATTATGCCTAGCTAGGGGCGTTAAACAATAACGCTTGTTGGGAGGCAACCCAATTTTATTTTTATGTCTGTTTTTGCTTATGTTTTTCAGTGTTTCCCACATTATTACTTCTGTATTAATTGTGTTTTGGTGTTTTATTTAGTGTTTTATCCAAGTAAAACCTTTGGGGTGATCTATAGTAGTTGTTGATTTGATCTTGTTGAAAAACAGAAACTTTTGTGCTCAGTCCAGGAATTTTCTAGATTTTTCAGAGAGTAGAATTGATCTGAAATTTTTACACAAGATTTATATTTTTTTTCAGGTTTTCCTAATGTTCAAGAATTGTTTGAGTTACATAAGTATCCGAAGTTTCTAAATTGCTACAGACTATTATGCTTTTGACACATTCTGTTTTCTTTGAGTTGTTTGCCTGTTTTGATGAATCTATGGGTTGTATCATGTGGTATGAGCCATGGAGAAGTTAGATTACAGTAGGTATAACACCAATATAAATAAATAATGAGTTCACGACAGTACCTAAAGTGGTGATTTATTTTCTTATACTAACGGATCGCACGAGTTTTCTATTAAGTTTTGTGTTGTGAAGTTTTCAAGTTTTTGGTAAAGATTTGATGGACTACGGAATAAGGACTCGCAAGAGCATAAGCTTGGGGATGCCCAAGGAACCCCAAGTAATATTCAAGGATGCCAAAAATCCTAAGCTCGAGGCATCCCCTCTTTAGTCTTCAATCCATCGGTAAATTTACTTGAGGCTATCTTTTTATTCACCACATGATATGTGTTTTGCTTGGAGCGTCTTCCATGATATGAGTCTTCGCTTGTTAGTTTGCCACAATCATCCTTGCTGAACACACCTTTTGAGAGATACACGCTGAATCATGAATTTATTAGAATGCTCTATATGCTTCACCACTAGTAGAAAATAGACCTTTTGTCCATAGCATTAGTCCCGGTCAGGTTTTGAACCTGCACTAATGAGACCATTAGTCCCGGTTAGGGACGGGCATCATTAGTCCCGGTTCATTCCGGACCTTTAGTCCTGCTTCGTGGCACGAACCAAGACTAAAGGGGTTGAGGCTTTAGTCCCGGTTGCAGTCTCCAACCGAGACTAAAGGTTAGACCTTTAGTCCCGGTTGGAGAGACCAACCCGGACTAAAGGGGTTGTAAAAGTTTTTGTTTTAATTGCTTATATCTTTTAGGATATTTGATGTTTCTTTGAGTGATTCTTTTTCGCATTAGATTCAAATTTTTGTCTAGTTTCTGTTTGTGCCATTTGTTTTTCAAATTTGACTGGTTTAAATATGAATTTGTTCAAATTTGCTTCAAACCCTAGATTGTGAATAACTTGAGTTTAAAAATAGTTCGTCTAGTTTGAAGGAGATGGTCCAGTTTGTACACGAAGCGCATCCAATTTTTATCGTAACCCTCTCAAAATTTTATCACAAGTAATGTGGGTGAAATGATGATACCATGCCAAGTTTCAACCTTTTCAGAGTTCATTTGTAGTGCTTTTCAATTTCAGGGTCATTTAGCTCAAAAAAAATCATTGAATGCATGAAATTTAGCAAATGAAGTTAGAAAGGGTTGAACTTTGAGGATGTGGCTTTGAATGATGCATATTGAATGCACAAAAAGTCTGGAGTTGAAATACATTTAAAAAAATGAAATGCCTTTGTAACAGATGGGTTTTCGTCCGAAACCTTGATACTTCAAAGCAGATGGTCCAGTTTGTACACAAAGTTCATCCAGCTTTTGCCTTAACCCTCTCAACTTTTTAGAACAAGCTATGTGGGTGAAATTATGATACCATGCCAAGTTTCAAAGTTTTTAGAGTTCCTTTGTAGTGCTTTTCAATTTCGATGTCATTTAGCTCAAAAAATCATTGGATGCATGCAAATTAGCAAATGAAGTTAGAAAAGGGTTGAACTTTGAGGATGTGGCTTTTAATGGTGCATATTGAATGCAGAAAAAGTCTAGATTTGAAATAAGTTAAAAATGAAATGCCTTTGTAATGGATGGGTTTTCGTCCGAAACCTTGATACTTCGAAGGAGATGGTCCAATTTGTACACGAAATGCATCCAGTTTTTGTCGTAACCCTCTCAACTTTTTAGCATAAGCTATGTGGGGAAATGATTATACCATGACAAGTTTCAACCTTTTCAGAGTTCATTTGTAGTGCTTTTCAATTTCAGGGTCATTTAACTCAAAAAAAAATCAATGAATGCATGAAATAAGCAAATGAAGTTAGAAAGGGTTGAACTTTGAGGACGTGGCTTTGAATGGTGCATATTGAATGCACAAAAAGTCTGGAGTTGAAATAAGTGAAAAAAATGAAATTCCTTTGTAACAGATGGGTTTTCGTCTGAAACCTTGATACTTCGAAGGAGATGGTCCAATTTGTACACGAAGTGCATCGAGGTGGTATAGAAATTTTGAAATATGAATTTTAACCGTTTTTGCAAAAAAACGAAAAAATATGAATTTTGACGACGTGGGAGACGTTAGTCTCCAACGCCTCCTCCACCTTCTCGAAGAACCTGGTGAAGTTTTCTCAAATTCTCAAAATTCCAAAAGTAAAAAAAGTTTTTTCAAAAAGAAGTTTTTGCCAAAAAATCAAAAAAATAATTTTAAATTATATATTTATTTAAAAATAAATAAATGATGTCATATTTGGATTCCTCACATTTTTCTGATAATAACGGATATATTAATTGTCAAATTTCGATTTACATATTTAAAGATATTAATTATGCCATACTAAATGAATAAATGGCAAAAAAAGAATAAAATCGTATTATTACTTATTTGATTTTCATTGAAATTCAATATTATTATTACTTATTTTGTTTATTTTAATAATTGTTTGGAATTCAAAAAATTAAGTCATGTGATATCGAGACCTAAGGGTTAATAGGATTGATAGCTTACTATTGTTAGGAAAACAATAAGTGCAGACTTGGAAACTAGGGACGATAGAACATGAAAGTTAAGCGTGCTAGGGCTTGAGCAGTGAGAGGATGGGTGACCGGTCGTGATGTTAGACGATTTCAAATGAGTGTTCCACGCTGGAGCAGTGAGGAAGGATGATTAGAGATTAAATTGTCAAATAATTCAAAGATTTCAAAAAAATCCTTTAGTCCAGGTTGGTAACACCAACCGGGACTAAAGGTCCTCCAGCCCCAGCGCGCCATGTGGAGGGCCTTTAGTCCCGGTCCATGTTGAACCGGGACTAAAGGGGGGATTTAGTCCCCACCCTTTAGTGCCGGTTGTAGAACCGGGACTAAAGGCCCTTACGAACCGAGACTAAAGGCCCTTTTTCTACTAGTGCTCTTATATCTTTTGAGTTGGGCAATTTTGCTCTATGTGCTTCACTTATATCTTTTAGAGCACAGTAGTGTTTGCATTTTATAGAAATACTTGAACTCTCATACCACACTTATATTTTTGAGAGTTTGTAAAACAGCATGGTAATTGGTCTAGGTTATGAATTTAGTCCTAATATGGTAGGCATCCAAGAGGGATATAATAAAAACTTCCATATCAATTGCATTGAGTATTTATGAGAAGTTTGATTCCTTGCATAAAGTTTTGAGATATAAAGATAGTAATTTTAAGAGACATGTTAGGAAGCAAATTGTGATTTGGTAAAAATACTTGTGTAAATGTTTCTGATTCCCGTAGCATGCACGTATGGTGAATCGTTATGTAGGGAAGTCGGAGCATGACTTGTTTATAGATTGTCGGCCTTTGTGTGAGGGTCGGGGGTGCGCGATGGTTAACTCCTACCAACCTCCCCCCTAGGAGCATGCGTTTAATGCTTTGTTTCAATGACTAATAGACTTTTGCAATAAGTATGTGAGTTCTTTATGACTAATGTTGAGTCCATGGATTATACACACTCTCACCCTTCCACTTTTGCTAGACTCTCCATTACCGCACAACTTTTGCTAGTACAACATATACCTTCCTCAAAACAGCCACCATATACCTTCCTCAAAACAGCCACCATATACCTTCATCAAAACAGCCACCCTACCTACCTATTATGGTTTTTCCATAGCCATTCCGAGATATATTGCCATGCAAATTCCAGCGTTTTCTTTTATGACATGCACCATCTCTTCCATATTGCATATAGGGTCATATTTTATCATATGTATCTAGTTATAATTTTCCTTTTGAGTTGTAAGTAAATAAAAGTGTGATGATTTTCATTAATAGAGCATGTCCCATGTGAGGAAAGGATGATGGAAGCTATGATTCCCTTACTAGTAGGGATGAGAGTCCGGAGTTTATGAAAAAATAAAAGAGGCCAGCGAAGACCAAATAAAAAATGAATAAAATAGGCCTCGGATGCCCACAAAAAAAGAGAAAAGAGAGAAGGTACATTGCTACTACCTTTTTCCACACTTATGCTTCAAAGTAGCATCATGATCTTCACGATAGCGAGTCTCCTATTTTGTCACTTTCATATAGCTAGTGGAAATTTTTCTTCATGATGCACATCCACTTAGTTTCTTTTTGAGCTTTCATACACTTATAGCTCTAGTGCATCCATTGCACGACAATCCCTACTCACTCACATTGATATCTATTGATGGGCATCTCCATAGCCCATTGATACGCCTAGTTGATGTGAGACTATCTTCTCCCTTTCCTTGACAACCTCCACCATATTCTATTCCACCTATAGTGCTATATCCATGGCTCGCGCTCATGTATTGCTCGAGAGTTGAAATTTTTTGAGAAAATAAACGTGTGAAAACAATTGCTTGACTTCTCATCGGGGTTGCACATGATATAAATACTATGTGTGGGGAAGATAGAGCATAGCCAGACCATATGATATTATAGAGATAACTTTCGTTTTCCATGCATTATATTTTGAAGAGATACGATTGCTTTGCTAGTATGCTTGAAATGTTATTGTTTCTATATAAATATTAATCCTTTGTTTTGAGTATTATGTATCTGAATATGCATGCCACAATAAATAATATTACATGGATAAATATGATAGGTAGCACTCCACATCAAAAATTCTATTTTTATCACTTACCTACTCGAGGACGAGCAGGAGTTAAGCTTGGGGATGCTAATACGTCTCCAACGTATCTATAATTTTTGATGATGTCATGCTATTGTATTATCTATTTTGGATGTTTTATATGCATTAATATGCTATTTTATATTATTTTTGGGACTAACCTATTAATCTAGAGCCAAGTGCCAGTTTCTGTTTTTTCCTTGTTTTTGAGTTTTGCAGATATGGGATATTAAACGGAGTTCAAACGGAATAAAACCTTCGGAAGGAATTTTTCTGGAAGGAAACAAGTCGATCAAGCTTGGAGTGCACGTCAGGGGAGGTGCCAGGGCGCCACAAGCCTCCTAGGCGCAGGCCCCCCTGGTCGCGCCTAGCAGGCTTGTCACCTCCTGGAAGGTCTCCTAACCCTAATTATTTGCCTATAAATACCCAAATATTCCCACAACATAAAAAATAGCATCAAAAATACTTTTCCACCATCGGAAGCCTCCGTTCCTGAGAGATCCAATCTTGGAGCCTTTTCCGGTAATCTGCCGCAGGGGGTTTCGATCACACACGACATCTACATCAACTCCATTGCCCCTCTGATGATGCGTGAGTAGTCCACCACAGACCTATGGGTCCATATCTAGTAGATAGATGGCTTCTTCTCTCTCTTTGATCTTCAATACTATGTTCTTCATGATCTCATGGAGATATATCCAATGCAATCCTCTTTTGTGGTGTGTTTGTCAAAATCCGATGAATTGTGATTTTATGTTCAGATTATCCATGAATCTTATTTGAATATCCTCTGAATTCTTATTTTCATGATTTCATATTCTTACAAGTCTCTTTGAGTTATTGGTTTGTTTTGGCCAACTAGATTGTTAAGTCTTGCAATAGGAAAATTGCTTAGTTTTGGGTTCAATCTTGCGGTGTCCACACCTAGTGACATAGTAGGGGTAGAGAGGCACGTAATGTATTGTTGCCATCAAGGGTAACAAGATGGGGTTTCATTATATTGCTTGAGTTATCCCTCTACATCATGTCATCTTTCTTAATGCGTTACTCTGTTCTTCATGAACTTAATAATCTAGATGTAGGCAGGAGTTGGTCGATGTGTGGAGTAATAGTTGTAGATGCAGAATTGTTTCGGTCTACTTGTCATGGACGTGATGCCTATATTCATGATCATTGCCTTGGATAACTACATGATTATTCACTTTTCTATCAATTGCTTGACAGTAATTTGTTTACCCACATGATATTTGCCTTCAAGAGAGAAGCCTCTAGTGAAACCTATGGCCCCGGGTCTATTTCCATCATATACTTTCAGATCTATAAACCAAAAAAAACCAAAAATATCTTGCTGCAATTTATTTACCTTTTACTTTCCCCACTCGTTTACATCTATCTCTTTCAGATCTAATCCTTGCAAATAACCGTGAAGGGATTGACAACCCCTTTATAGCGTTGGGTGCAAGAGTTTGATTGTTTGTGTCGGTGCATATATTGGTGACTTGCTTGTTCCTCCTACTGTATTGATACCTTGGTTCTCAATAACTGAGGGAAATACTTATCCAGTTCGATCCATCACCCTTTCCTCTTCAAGGGAAAACCAACGCAAGCTCAAGAGGTAGCAGGGGATTCTCCCCTCACAAGAAAGAGGGCGGTCTCATCGGACACCACGGAGGAGGTATCTCCTCTTACCCCGAAAAGGGCACGTTGGCCGATGTTGGTCCTATCCGATGATAATTTGGAATCGGATACAGAGTCCGAGGACTTCGAAAAGGTTCCTCAAAGGAACCTAATGGTCAAGCCCCCAGCTCGAAGGTAAGAATCCGAAGACCCCCTGAGCTATTTATGCCAAGTTTTTAATGTTATTAACGTGTGAGTGCCTTTTGGTCCGTAGCCCGCCACGTGTTCTCCCCACCGACCAAGTTTTGGATGGGGAGACTCCACCCGCCGAGGTGGAGGAGAGCGGGACCGCGTCGCATCCCACACCTCCAGGGACCGCGAAGGCTGCCATGGAGGTGTCATCCCACCAGGCACCTTTGGAGCCGAACACAGGCGGTGGGGGTGACGATGTCATCGCCGAGGTTAATGCCTCGGCTGCTGAAGACCGGGAGGAGGAGCCCCTCCCAGCCACTAAGGAGACTGGATAGAGGGATGTCCGGTCCCCTCCGGGGTCATCTTCCGGAGCGCACCACGCCTCCGGAGCCACCTGTTCAATCCCCGGTTGGAGATCGAACTAACCGATCACCACCGGCGCCACCGATGACTCGATGGCCGGTCATGTAGGAGGCTCTATCAAGTGCCTCCATCTCCGAGGAACACCACACCCTTATGGGTGCGGTTTGGCAAAGTATTTAGTCCGTTGATTGAGGACTAAAGGAGGCCTTCAATGGTCTTCTGATGGGATTCTAGGTGAGCCACGTAATGTTCTTTTCCTGAAATATTAATTTATTAAGTTTGTGCTATCGTTATATATAGCAGCCCCCGAGCCTTGGGTGAGTTTAGAGAAACTCACCCAGGGGTCAAATACAAAGAAATGACCAAACAATGTATGACACATTATTCATCCTATAATGTTCTAACAGTCCTTAAGAGGACCGAACATAGGGTCATGGTCTTGATAGTTCGGGTGTTTGAACTCATATAAACTGATAAATATGTGCTATTTACAAGCTTCGTCGTCACCGGCGGCTTTTAATGATGCAGAGCTTGACGAGCTAAACCGGAAGCTCAAGAGCTCCGAAGAGGAGCTTGACACTTTGAACAAGAGGTTCGACGAGGCGAAGGTAAGCCGTCCTAGAATATCAGAGCTATTAAGCATTAGTGATTCACTTTGTTGACTTGGTATAATTATATGTTTTATTGCTTACACAGCCTCGTCGAACGAATTCGAGAAGCTCAAGGCCGAGCTACGACAGATGAAGCAAGAGGCCGCGGAAGAGAAGGTAGCAGTCGAAAAAGCAACAATCGCGCTCTCGACCTTAAAACCCGTGAGCGAAAAGCATGAGGCTTGGATGGGGGAGGTTCAGTAGGACCTTAAGGCGCCAGCCAAAAATGCGAGTACCTTGAGCAAAAGGGCAAGGAACAAGCTGTCGAGCTATCTGTGCTGAAAGCCAACCTCCAGAAGGAGCGGGTGGACATGCGGTTCTTTGAAGAACATATGCACCAAGTCAAGGCTATCACATATTGTAAGCCGTATTTACTACGGTGTGTCTTCAGTGGGAGAAAGTTAGCATTGCTCACCCAGGTGTGGCTTTCCTCGGGCGCTAGCTTCGACCTCCTGAAGAGTGTAGCGGACGCGAACCAGTTCTATGCTTTGCGAGAAGAGGGAGATGAGGCTCGGCTCTTTTGGGCGCAATTTGAAGCCTCCGAGTGCTCTCCTCTCCTCATCGAGCAGACGAAGCAGCTTATTGAGCTGCACCAGATGGCGGAGCCGGCCATGAAAGATCTTTGCATCCGGCTATGGCCCGAGGAGCCATTGTCGGGCGGTTATTTTGACCTGGTGCGGAAGCTGAGCGATGCTTCACCTCGGATTGATGTGCTAAGGTGTTCTTCCTGCATCGAGGGAGCTCGAATGGCCTTTGCAAGGGCCAAGGTGCACTGGTCAGGGCTTGATCCCACGAAGATAGCTACCGCTCTTCCGCCCCCGGAAAGGAGCATAGGTGCCCTGAGCGATACTTCTCCGTAGTGATGGAGGGTGCTCGGGCGATAGAGGCTCAATGCTAAAAAGATAACTTTTATGAGTAAATGTGTTGTAATGTGTCCGGAGACCTTTTAACACTTTTATGGTTATGACGCAGGGTTTATCATGTCTTTTACGTTTTGCATTCTCTATAACTCCCATGTGGCCGTTTAAACGGAAAGTTGCGAGTCACCGGCTTCAGCCCCCATGTAGATACTACGCGAGGTGTCTCTGCCTCTACACTATGACCCTTAGCCGAGCTATCGGTACCCAAAGGCTGCAATGTGACGTGGACAAGGCAACCAGACCATAATGCTTTATTGCTTTCACTTAGCTATAGGAGCGTGAAAAGGAATGCGGGGGCTAATGACTAGCCCCCAGTGGTTTGTGATGTTCATATGAACCGCGGCTAAAGCCGACATCACATGGTTTTTACGAATACCAAGCCCATCGTATGACACGAAATAACCTCTAACGAAGTTTTTAGTATAACACTTATGCTTAGATTCATAGACCGGTTCTCACGTACTATGACAGTAACTTTTCGGCTTTCTCCCCTAGGGTGCTTGACTAGGCTAGCTAGGAACACAATCGTAGTGGTTCTCCCTTTTCCCTTTTAGCCGAACGAGCGGAACGTAAAGGGGCAAGCACAAGAGTCGGGCAACCCAACTATTGACCCAAGACATAGTTCGGAACCAATTCATATAAAGCGAACTCCAAGACGCCAAACACATGATCGATTGTGCTTAGGGCGATATTTTAAATTCGAGCCCCCGGTCTGTTAGCGGTTGTGTCATAATGTGTACCAAAGAATTTCGCAAGGAGCGTTCAGGAGGGAGGAAATAGAGTATGTACCAAAAAAGGTAGCAAAGCGACCATTCATGATGGTCTTATATTTTGATCAATAAATCCTATATCTCAAATTGCCGAAACAATTGTTTACATGTACTTGAAGATGAAATATAAAGTTTACAGGAGGGGTTGTACCAGGGGTCTTCGATGGGTGGCCTGACGTCCTTGATATGCCATGTCGCCTATCCACTCCTGTGCCTCCTAGGGGGTTGCATTCCTTTATGGGTAATGCTGTCGGCGAGCTGACCTTGGAAAGAGGATCTTGAGAAGTCACCGAACTATTGATGGGCTTTACGCTTTAGCAGGTCCTTGATGGTACCTTTTGTATGTCTGAAGACTTATATTGCTGGTAGTTCGGTCCAGCCAAACACTTGTGCTTTGAAAGTTGTTCCCCACTTCTGCCCATGGAATCTTAAGTACGAAGTTGTGCCTTCTTGGCATGTGTTTTGCTGGGGAGGAGAAGGTTCTATGAGTTCGGGCTGAAACCGAGCTCGCTTCTCAACCTTACGTTCCTTTACGGCAGATGTCGGCGTTTGCCTCTCATTATTGTAATGGAATTCGGCCGCCAGGGCCAATGCATGTTCCTCAGTCCGGACGAAGCGCTCCGTGTTTCCGTTGACGGTAATACCCCCCTTGGTCCCGGGCATCTTGAGTTTGAGGTATGCGTAGTGTGGGACGGCGTTAAAGCGAGCGAACGTTGTACGGCCCAGCAGGGCGTGGTAGCTACTGTGGAAAGGTACAATGTCAAAGATCAAGTCTTCGCTTTGAAAGTTATCGGGTGAACCAAACACTACGTCCAGGCTTACAAAGCTCGTGCACCGGGCTTCGACGCCTGGGATCACTCCTTTAAAGTTAGTGTTGCTGGATTTGATTCTTGACGAACCTATACCCATATTTTTCACCGTGTCTGAGTAAATCAGATTAAGGCTACTTCCTCAGTCCATTAGGACTTTAGTGAGGTGATACCCATCTATGATGGGGTCTAGGACGAGGGCAGTTGAACCCTCATGACGGATACTGGTCGGGTGGTCACGTCGATCGAAGGTGTTCGGGTACGCCGACCATGGGTTGTACTTCGAGGCTACAGGCTCTATGGCGTAGACCCCTCAAAGGGTGCGCTTCCTCTCCTTTTGGGGTATATGAGTGCCGTATATCATATTCACAGTTTTCACCTCTGGAGGGAACTGCTTCTGTCCGCCACCGATCGGACCGCGGGGCTCATCCTCATCCTCATTGCATGGGCCCTTGCCTTGATCCTCGATTGCGAGTTTGCCATCCTGTTTGAACACCCAACAGTTATGGTTGGTGTGGTTGGCGGGCTTCTCTTGAGTGTCATGGATCTGGCAAGGCCTTTCCATGATTTTGACCAGCGGGGTAGGTCCGTCGCGATTGCCTTTGGGAGGCTTCTTCCATTGCTCGGGCCGGGAATTACGGATCTCGACATTAACGGTCGTGTCATCGGCATCACTATTGTTGGTGCCGGTGCTTATTCCTTTTGCGTTTTGGTTTCCCATTTCCGTCCCGAATTTCGGAGGTTTCGGGGTCTTCGAGGTTGTGGGTTTGTCTTACTAGCCAGTTATCCTCTCCCGCGCAAAAGCGAGTCATGATTGATGTAAGGGCGGCCATTGTCCTAGGTTAGTCCTGGCCAAGCTCACGAGCCAACCATTCACCACGAATATTGTGCCTGAAGGAGGCTATTGCCTCGGCTTCCGGGCAATCAATGATCTGGTTTTTCTTTCCCATTTGTGTGTGCTTGGTTGTGCTTATTTCCTTATATAAACTCTCTTGAAAGTTGTTGTCATCAATTACCAAAATGGGGGAGATTGTAAGAGCACATTTCTCCATGTGTGGTTTTGGGTAATTGATGACAATCCCTATGGACTAATGGTTTCCTTGAGTTATATTCGAAGGATTTGTCTGTAGGTACTTCTTGGAGTCCATCTGTTGGTATTCAAGGTTTATCCAAAGATTGGTCATGTGGGAGTTGAGCTCATTGCAAGCATGTCTTGAAGAAGAAGATTGTGTAAGCATTCATGTTTACCTTCAAGACATCATCTTTATGAAGAGAGAAGCTAAGATACAAGGTTGATCAAGACTAAGTCAAAAAGTGAATCAAGTTGATCAACACACAAAGCATACAAGATGTACCGAGAGGGATCAAGTGATCCCATGGTGTCATAAGCATTGTCCATTACGCTTTGTGTACTAACCCATGGTCTACGTGAGAGTTCTTTGTGGGGTTAGGCATATTTCCATGGGCTTGCATCAAGAGGCAGATCCCATTCATACCATGGAAGATGACATCAAGTGGAGATCGTCATCAAGGTTGAGATGTGCAAGCTCAAGTGAAGCATCATGGAGAGATCATGCTTGAGGCTCACCGTTCATTGTGGTGACAATGGACTTGTGAAGATGTGCTAATGAGTGGCTCACCCATAGTGGAGTATGGGGGAGCAATCATCTATTCTTCATCAAGCTGACGCAATCACGATAGGAGGTCCATCTTGAGGAAGTCAAGATCGTCATCATCTAGTGTTGGAAATATGCCCCAGAGGCAATAATAAATTGGTTATTATCAAATTTCCTTGTTCATGATAATAGTTTATTCTCCATGCTATAATTGTGTTGATCGGAGACTTAGATGCATGTGTGGATACATAGACAAAACCATGTCCCTAGTGTGCCTCTAATAGACTAGCTCATTGATCAAAGATGGTTAAGGTTTCATAGCCATGGACATGGGATGTCATTTGATAACGGGATCACATCATTAGGAGAATGGTGTGATGTACAAGACCCAAACTATAAACGTAGCATATGATCGTGTCAGTTTTTTGCTACTATTTTCTGCATGTCAAGTATATGTTCGTATAACCATGAGATCATGCAAATCACGGACACCGGAAGAGTGCCTTATGTGTATCAAATGTCGCAATGTAACTGGGTGACTACAAAGGTGCTCTACACGTATCTCCGAGGGTGTCTGTTGGGTTGGCATGGATCAAGACTGGGATTTGTTACTCCGTGTGACGGAGAGGTATCTTAGGGACCACTCGGTAATACAACATCACAATAAGCCTTGGAAGCAATGTGACTAAGTGTTAGTCATGGGATCTTGTATTATGGAATGATTAAAGAGACTTGCCGGTAATGAGGTTGAACCAGGTATAAAGATACCGACGATCGAATCTCGGGCAAGTAACATACCGAAGAACAAAAGGAACATGATACGGGATTAACTGAATCCTTGATATAGAGGTTTGACCGATAAAGATCTTCATAGAATATGTAGGAACCAATATGGGCATCCAGGTCCCTCTATTGGTTATTGACCGTAGAGGTATCTCGGTCATGTCTACATAGTTCTCGAACCCGCAGGGTCTGCACACTTAAGGTTCGGTGATGTTTCGATAGTATAGAGTTATGCATGGTGGTGACCGAAAGTTGTTCGGAGTCCCGGATGAGATCCCGTACGTCACAAGGAGCTCCGAAATGGTCTGGAGGTAAAGATTGATATATAGGAAGTCCTATTTTGGTCACCGGAAAAGTTTTGGGCTCATCGGTAGTGTACCGGGAGTGTCAGTAGTGTACCAGGAGACCATCGGGAGGGGTATTTCGACCCAAGAGGCTACATGGGCTGTGGGAGAGTGAATATCAGGCCTTAGTGGGCTGGTGGAAGTCACACATAAGGCCCAAGAGGCTGGGAAGAAAAGCCCAAAGAGAAAAAGGTGGCAAAAGGCAAAAGGACCAAAATAAGGAGGAGTCCTAGTCCTACTAGGATTGGAGGAGGATTCCTCCTATCCTCCTTGGTTCGGCCAAATCCTAGGGATGGCCCCTTGAGGGCCAAGCCTCCTCCTCTCTTCCTCTTATATATACTAGAGGTTTTCGGGGTTTTGGCACTAGTTTTTTAGCCACGTGCTACATTTTTCTCTAATGCATAGTTTCTCCTCTAGATTTGTTTTTCTGCAGTGCCTAGGCGAAGCCCAACCGGAATTACTCCACCACCATCGCCGCAGCGCCATCGCGCTGCTGGAGAACTCTTCTACCTCTCCGCTCCCTCTTGCTGGATTAAGAAGGCAGAGATCATCATCGAGCTGTACGTGTGCTGAACACGGAGGTGTCGTCCATTCGGCGCTAGATCGGAAGGACCATGATCAAGATCACGAGACGGATCGTGATGAGATCACGGAACGAATCGTGATGAGTTCGCATGAAGGTTCGTGATTGGATCGAGGGACGGATCGTGATGAGATCGCGGGACGCTCGGCGATTTGGATCGCGAAGACGTTCGACCACACCAACCACATTTCTTAACGCTTCCCGCTTAGCGATCTACTAGGGTATGTAGATCCACTCTCCCTCTCATAGATGCTCATCACCATGGATAGATCTTGTGTGTGTGTAAGAATTTTTTTGTTTCCCATGCAACGTTTCCCAACATCTAGCTCAAGTGGACTATGCGCAAGGCTAAGGTTTGACCTTGATAGGGTTTTCTATTTTATTGGTCTCATGGTGGTAGTTGAGAGACCGGGTTATAGGATCAATTGTCGTACTATCAAGGGGGGCTCTCAAGTGAGTAGCTTGATCGTATCATTCGTTGAGAGCTCAAACCATTGTATTCTTGGCATTATCATCTTTCTTGGTTCTTGGTTGGATTTTCTCTATGTGGGTTCTTGCGCTTGTGGTTATCTTCGTGACAAGCTCTAGTACATCGAAAACAGATTTCACATGTTTCGTCTATTGCGTTTTCGGCGTTGGAGGTTTTTACCGGTCTTATTCGAGGCAGGGTTCTCCCATTTCTTATGGGCCTTTTCTCATTTGCTTCTTATTTATATTTGAATCAAGATTGTGTTAGCCCATGTCGTTAGCTTTCCAACAAACTTTGTTTCGTTGAATTTGGAGTCCGTTTGCAAAAGTTGTGGTAGTTTTGGTGTTCTTAAAAGGCTGCAGCGGTACTACCGCGGCTAGAGCGGATGTAATTTTTTACTACCGCTTAGGAGCAGTACTATCGTGGCTCCAAGAGCGGTACTACCGCTCCGGACCAAAATCTCGTGTTTTGTCCACAGGTGGTAGTCATGGATGTATTTTTTTCCGTACCGCTCGCAAGCAGTAGTATCGCTACCCTTTGCGGTAGTACCATGAGGACGAGCGGTACTACCGCTCTGGCAGTTCTACTGGCCTTTTGCCTCCTCGTTGTTGTTTTTCATATGGCTACTACAGCCCTAGCGGTAGTACAGCTCCTTGGAGTGGTTGTACCGCTCTGTGCGGGCTATGAGGATAACGGTTGGATTTTTCCCCACCTATAAAAGGGGGTCTTCTTCCCCATTGAACTTAATCCTTTGAGATCGAGTTTGCCCCCCATTGTTGACCTTCTTCAAGCTTGCTAACTCTCAATCCCTCCAATGATTCTTCCTAGTTCTTGAGGTAAAGAGAGAGAGAGAGGAGATCTAGATCCACATTTCCACAATAACTTTCTCCTCTAAGTGAGGGGAACCCCTTGGACCTAGATCTTGGAGTTCTTCGTGTTCTTCTTTGTTCTTCCTCTCATTTTCCTCCCTAGCATTAGTTGCTTTGGTGATATTTTGGGGAGAAGGACTTGGGCACTCCGTATGCCCTTGCCATTGCATTTGGTGCATAGGTTTCAGTTCTCCACGGTGATACGTGGAAGTGAGAAGTTGAGAAGCTTATTACTTTTGGGTGTTTGAGCACCCTAGAGCTTGTTCCTCTTGGGTGCTTTGGCGCCCTAGATGGTTGGTGGTGCCTCGGAGCTCAATCATTATGGTGCAAAGCTCTGGGCAAGCTTCGGTGTCTCCAATTAGGTTGTGAAGATTTCCCTGATTATTTGAGGTCACCTAGGAGCCACAATCCATTGTGGTGAAACTTCTTGGTGTCGTTGGGAGCCTCCAATTCAGTTTTGGAGTTTTCCCCAACCTTGTTTGTATGGGTTTGGTGACCACCCTCAAGGGTCCCTTAGTGGAATCACGACATCTTGCATTGTGCGAGTGCGTGAGGAGATTACGGTGGCCCTAGTGGCTTCTTGGGGAGCATTGTGCCTCCACACCGCTCCGAATGGAGATTAGCATCCGCAAGGGTGTGAACTTAGGGATACATCATCGTCTCCACGTGCCTCGGTTATCTCTTACCCGAGCCCCTTTACTTATGCACTTTACTTTGTGATAGCCATATTGTGTCTTGTTATATATCTTGCTATCACTTAGTTGTCTATCTTGCTTAGAATAAGTTTTTGGTGCACATATGTGAGCCTAGTTGTTTTAGGTTTTGTGCTTGACTAATTAAACAATAGTTTTATTCCGCATTTGTTCAAGCCTATTCACCCCCTCTAGGCGACATCCACGTCCTTTTAATTGGTATCAGAGCTAGGTATCTCATTATTAGGTCTAACCACCTAGAGAATAAGGATGTCGACTAGGGGATTAGGATTCTCTAACACTCTTAGTTTTGATGGCACAAATTTTGATGTTTGGGTAATTCACATGCTTAATCTCTTTAGGGTCATGGTCCCGTCTTTAGAGCGAATTGTAGATATGGGTTTTTCTCCTCCAGAGGATTCTCAACACCTATCTTTAGAGGATGAGAAAAACTCTTATCTCAATGTTCAAGATTCTAATGTGCTTTTTGATGCTTTGAGAAATGTAGTTATATTTGAACTCATGCCATTCCGGGATGCTCATGAGTTATGGATAAAGCTTCAAGATAAATTTGGTGAGTCCAAGATTTGTAGGGATGATTGTTCTCCCTCCACCTTGTTGGGGAACGTTGCATGGGAAACAAAAAATTTCCTACGCACACGCAGATCTATCCATGGTGATGAGCATCTACGAGAGGGAGAGTGGATCTACGTACCCTTGTAGATCGCTAAGCGGGAAGCGTTAAGAAATGCGGTTGGTGTAGTCGAACGTCTTTGTGATCCAAATCGCCGAGTGTCCCGCGATCTCATCACGATCCGTCCCGCGATCCAATCATGATCCCTCCCATGAACTCATCATGATCCGTCCTGCGATCTCATCACGATCCGTCCGGCAAACTCATCACGATCCGTCCCGCGAACTCATCATGATCCGTCTCGCAATCTTTATCACGGGCCTTCCGATCTAGCGCCGAACGGACGGCACCTTCGCGTTCAGCACACGTACAGCTCGATGACGATCTCCGCATTCTTAATCTAGCAAGAGGGAGCGGAAAGGTAGAAGAGTTCTCCGGTAGTGTGACGGCGCTGCGGCGATGGTGGTGGAGCTATTCCGGCAGGGCTTCGCCTAAGCACTGCAGAAAACCGATCTAGAGGAGAAACTATGCACTAGAGGAACGAGTGGCACGTAGCTGAAAATCTTGTGCCAAAACCCTAATATCCTCTAGTATATATAGGAGGAGAGGAGGAGGAGGCTTGGCTGCCAAAGAGTCAGCCCTTGGGTCAGCCAAACCAAGGAGGGAGGAGTCCTCCTCCTCCACTCCTAGTAGGATTAGGACTCCTTCCTTATTTGGCCCTTTTTTGCCTTTTCCACCTTTTTCCTTTTGGGCTTTTTTTCCAGCCGCATGGGCCTTGTGTGGGACTTCCATCAGCCCACAAAGGGCTGGTATTTACTCTCCCACAGCCCATATAGCCTCTTGGGTCGAAATACTCCTCCCGATGGTCCCCCGGTACACTATCGGCACTCCCGTTACACTACCGATGAGCCCGAAACTTTTCTGACGACCAAAACAGGACTTCCTATATATCAATCTTTACCTCTGGACCATTCCGGAGCTCCTCATGACCTCCAGGATCTCTTCCGGAATCCGAACAACCTTCGGTCACCACCATGCATAACTCTATACTACCGAAACGTCACCAAACCTTAAGTGTGCACACCCTGCGGGTTCGAGAACTATGTAGACATGACTGAGACACCTCTACGGTCAATAACCAATAGCGGGACCTAGATGTCCATATTGGTTCCTACATATTCTACAAAGATCTTTATCGGTCGAACCTCTATGTCAAGGATTTAGTTAATCCCGTATGATGTTCCCTTTGTTCTTCGGTATGTTACTTGCCCGAGATTCGATCGTCGGTATCTCCATACCTAGTTCAACCTCGTTACCGACAAGTCTCTTTACTTGTTCCGTAACACAAGATTCGTGACTAACACTTAGTCACATTGCTTGCAAGGCTTGTTGTGATGTTGTATTACCGAGTGGGCCCTGAGATACCTCTCCGTCACACGGAGTAACAAATCCTAGTCTTGATCCATGCCAACTCAACAGACACCCTCGGAGATACCTATAGAGCACCTTTATAGTCACCCAGTTACGTTGCGACGTTTGATACACACAAGGTACTCCTCCGGTGTCAGTGAGTTGCATGATCTCATGGTCATAGGAACATATACTTGACATGCAGAAAACAATAGCAATAAACTGACACGATCATATGCTACGTTTGTAGTTTGGGTCTTGTCCATCACATCTTTCTACTAATGATGTGATCCCGTTATCAAATGACATCTCATGTCCGTGACTAGGAAACCATAGCCATCTTTGATCAACGAGCTAGTCTATTAGGGGCATACTAGGGACATGGTGTTGTCTATGTATCCACACATGTATCTGAGTTTCCGATCAACACAATTATAGCATGGATAATAAAAGATTATCATGAACAAGGAAATATGATAATAACTAACTTATTATTACCTCTAGGGCATATTTCCAACAGCCACCCACTTGCACTAGAGTCAATAATCTAGTTCACATCACCATGTGATTCGCATTGTTTTGAATCTAACACCCACTGAGTTTTGGGGCTCGATCATGCTTTGCATGTGAGAGAGGTCTTATAGTCAACGGGTCTGCGACATTCACATCCGTATGTACTTTGCAAATCTCTATGTGAAACTGTAAACACTGCTACCACACTCCACTTAGTACTATTCCAAATGGCTGCTCCACTATACGTATCCGGATTGCTACTCCGAGCCATCCGGATTAGTGTTAAATATTGCATCGATGTAACTCTTTACGACGAACCCTTTATCACCTCCATAATCGAGAAAACATCTCCTTAGTCTTTTAGTCACAAAGGATAATCTTGACCGCTATCCAGTGATCAACTTCTGGATCATTCTTGTACCCCTTGACGGACTCATGGCAAGGCACACACAGGTGCGGTACACAGCATGGCATACTATATAGAGCCTATGGCTAATGCATAGGGGACGACATTCATCCTTTCTCTTTCTTCTGCCGTTGTCGATCTTTGAGTCTCACTCAACTTCACACCTCGCAAATCAGGCGAGAACTCTTTCTCTGACTGATCCATTTTGAACTCTTTCAAAATCTTGTCAAGGTATGTACTCATTGAAAGTCTCATCAAGCATCTTGATCTATCTCTATAAATCTTGATGCTCAACAATTAGGTAGCTTTATCCAGGTCTTCCTTTTAAAAACTCTTTTCAAACAACCGTTTATGCTTTCCAGAAATTCTACATCATTTCCGATCAACAATATGTCATCCACATATACTTATCAGAAATTCTATAGTGCTCCCACTCACTTGATTGTAAATACAAGTTTCTCGTAAACTTTGTATAGACTCAAAAACTTTGATCACCTCATCAAAGTGTATATTCCAACTCCGAGATGCTTGCTTCAGTTCATAGAAGAATCACTGAAGCTTGCACACCTTTTAGCATCCTTAGGACTGACAAAACCTTCTCGTTGTATCACATACAACCTTTCCTCAAGTAAATCGTTAAGGAAACGATGTTTTGACATCCATCTGCCAGATTTCATAACTGAAAAATGCAGCAACTGCTAACATAATTCCAACAGACTTTAGCATCACTACGAATGAGAAAGTCTCATCGTAGTCAACTCCTTGAACTTGCCGGAAACTTCTTTGTGAGAAGTCGAGCTTTAGAAATGGTGACATTCACCATCAGTGTATGTCTTCATTTTAAAGATCCCTTTGTACTCAACGACCTACTGTCCAACAAGCAATTCCACCAAAGTCTATACTTGGTTTTCATACATGGATCCTTTCTCGGATTTCATGGCCTCTAACCATTTGTTGGATTCCGGGCCCATCATCGCTTCTCCATAGCTCGTAGGTTCATCGTTGTCCAACAACATGACCTCCAAGACAGGGTCGTCATACCGCTCAGGAGTAGTACACATCCTTGTCGACCTACGAGGTTCGATAGTAACTTGATCCAAAGCTTCATGGTCCTCATCATTAACTTCCTCTTAAACTAACGTAGGCTTCACAGAAACAAATTCTTGCGCTGCGCTACTCTCTGGTCGAACAAAGGTTCAACAACCTCATCAACTTCTATCTTCCTCCCACTCAATTCTTTCGAGAGAAACTCTTTCTCGACAAAGGACCCAGTTTTAGAAACAAACACTTTATGCTTCGATCTGAGATAGAAGTTTTACCCAACTGTCTTTAGGGTATTCTATGAAGATGCATTTGTCCGCTTTGGGTTCGAGCTCATTTGGTGAAAACATTTTTCCACACAAGCGTCGCAGCCCCAAACGTTAAGAAATGACAGCTTAGGTTTCTATCAAACCATAATTCACACAGTGTCATCTCAACGGATTTAGATGGTGCCCTATCTAAAGTGAATGTAGTTGTCTCTAATGCATAACCCCAAAATGATAGTGGTAAAAGGATAAGAGACATCATCATTCGCACCATATCCAATAGAGCACGACTATGACGTTCGGACACACCATCACACTATGGTGTTCCAGGTGGCGTGAATTGTGAAACAACTTTCACATTGTCTTAAGTTGTATACCAAACTCGTAACTCAGATATTCACCTCCACGATCATATTGCAGACATTTTATCTTCTTGTCATGATGATCTTAAACCTCACTCTGAATTTGCTTGAACTTTTTCAAACGATTCAGACTTGCGTTTCATTAAGTAAATATACACTATTATCTACTCAAATCATCAGTGAAGGTAAGAAAATAACGATATCCACCGCATGCTACAAGACTCATTGGATTGCATACATCAACATGTATCATTTCCAATAAATCACTTGCCCGCTCCATCAAACCAGAAAACGGGGTCCTTAGTCATCTTGCCCAAGAGGCATGGTTCGCATGTCTCAACCGATTCGAAACTGAATGAGTCCAAAGATCCATCAGCATGAAGTTTCTTCATGCGCTTTATACCAATATGACATTTAGCGGCAGTGCCACAAGTATGTGGTACTATCATTATTAACTTTGTATCTTTTGGCATCAATGTTATGAACATGTGTATTACTACGATCAAGATTCAACAAACCATTCTCACTGGGTGCATGACCATTGAAGGTATTATTCATGTAAATAGAATAACCATTATTATTTAACTTAAATGAATAACCATGTTGCAATAAACACGATCTAATCACGTTAATGCTCAATGCAAAACACCAAATAACATTTATTTAGGTTCGTCACTAATCCCGAAGGTAGAGAGAGCACGCAATGTTGATCACATCAACCTTGGAAACATTTCCAACGCACATCGTCACCTCACCCTTAGCTAGTGCTACGTTTATTCCATAGCTTTTATTTCGAGTTACTAACATTTAGCAACCGAACCGGTATCCAATACCCAGGTGCTACTAGGAGTACTAGCAAGGTACACATAAATAACACGTATATCAAATATACTTATATCGACGTTGCCAGCCTTCTTATCTACCAAGTATCTAGGGTTGTTCCGCTTCAGCGACTGCTCTCCTCATAATCGATGCACTTAGTCTCGGGTTTGGGTTCAACTTTGGGTTGCTTCACTGGAGCAGCAACTGGCTTGCTATCCATGAAGTTTTCCCTCCTTGCTCCTGCCGTTCACGAAACTAGTGGTTTGACTAACCATCAACACTTGACGCTCCTTCTTGATTTCTACCTTCGCGGAGTCAAACATCCCGAACAGCTCAAGGATCATTATTTCTATCCCTGACATTTTATAGTTCATCACCAAGTTCTAGTAGCTTAGTGACAGTGACTTGGAGAACTATATCAATCACTATCTTATCTGGAAGGTCAACTCCCACTCAATTCAAGCGATTGTAGCACCCAGACAATCTGAGCACATGCTCAACAATAACAGGCATAGAATCTTGTTGGAGATCTCATATCTCGCAACACGGGCATGATCCTAAGATCCTAATTTCAGATCTTAGAACATCTCATATGTTCTGTGACGTTCAAAACATTTCGGAGCCTCAATTCTAAGCCGTAATGCATGACGCACTAAACTATCAAGTAGTTATCAGAACGTGCCTGTCAGACGTTCACAACATCTACAAACAACGTTAGAGGGGTTGTTGCACCAAGCGGTGCATTAAGGACATAAGCCTTCTGTGCAGCAATAAGGACAATCCTCAGATCACGGAGCCATTCCGCAATATTGCTACCATCATCTTTCGACTCTATTTCTCTAGGAACATATAAAAATTCAAGGGAGCTACAACACGAGCAAGTGATCTACAACATAATTTGCACAGACACTATTGACTATGTTCATGATAATGAGTTCAATTAATCATATTACTTAAGAACTCCCACTCAAATTGACATCCCTCCAGTCATTCAAGTGATACATGATCCAAATTCACCAACTCAAGTCCGATCATCACGTGAGTTGAGGTGGTTTCAATGGTGAACATCATCATGTTGATCATATCTACTATATGACTCATGTTCGACCTTTCGGTCTCTTGTGTTCCGAGGCCATGTCTGTACATGCTAGACTAGTCAAGTTTAACCCGAGTGTTCTGCATGTGCAACACTGGCTTGCACCCGTTGTATGTGAACGTAGAGTCTATCACACCCGATCATCACGTGGTGTCTCGACACGAAGAACTTTCGCAACGATGCACACTTGGGGAGAACACAATTTATCTTCAAATTAAGTGAGGGATCACCTTATAATGCTACTGTCGTCCTAAGAAAAACAAGGTGCATAAAAGGATTAACATCACATGCAAATCATAAGTGACATGATATGGCCATGAACTTGTGCTTTTGATCTCCATCTGAAAGCACCGACATGATCTCCATCATCACCGGCATGACACCATGATCTCCATCATCTTGATCTCCATCAACGTGTCACCATCGGGGTTGTCACGCCCACCATGCTTCTACTACTATTTCTACCATTTACCGATAAAGTAAAGCATTACCTTGCGCTTAATGATTGACACGCAGGTCATACAATAATTAAAGACAACCCTATGGCTCCT
Organism: Hordeum marinum; assembly: GCA_022496015.1. Taxonomy (NCBI): domain Eukaryota; kingdom Viridiplantae; phylum Streptophyta; class Magnoliopsida; order Poales; family Poaceae; genus Hordeum; species Hordeum marinum. The sequence goes on along the minus strand of CM039673.1, from coordinate 539,060,140 downwards.
GCCGGTTGCCGTACTCATCGACATGCAAGTCGTGATATTTTATACAACACATGATCATCTCATACATCACATATATCACATCATGTAATTGGCCATATCACATCACAACATACCCTGCAAAAACAAGTTAGACGTCCTCTAATTGTTGTTGCATGTTTTACGTGGCTGCTACGGGTATGTTGCAAGAACAATTCTCACCTACGCATAAACCACAACGGTGATACATAAGTTGCTTTTCAACCTTCTCAAGGACCGCCTTAGTCGAATCCGATCCAACTAAAGTAGGAGAAACAGACACCCGCCAGCCATCTTTGTGCAACGAAGTTACACGTCAGTTGACGGAACCGGTCTCTCGTAAGCATACGAGTAATGTTGGTCTGGGCCACTTCATCCCACAATACCGCTGAACAAAAACACGTCCAAGGGAGGAAGCAATCTAAGCATCAACGCCCACAAACGCTTTGTGTTCTACTCGAGATCTCATCTACACATAGACCTAGCTCATGATGCCAATGTTGGGGAACGTTGCATGGGAAACAAAAAATTTCCTACGCACACGCAGATCTATCCATGGTGATGAGCAAATACGAGAGGGAGAGTGGATCTACGTACCCTTGTAGATCGCTAAGCGGGAAGCGTTAAGAAACGCGGTTGGTGTAGTCGAACGTCTTCGCGATCCAAATCGCCGAGTGTCCCGCGATCTTATCACAATCCGTGCCGCGATCCAATCACGATCCGTCTCGCGAACTCATCACGATCCGTCCCGTGATCTCATCACGATCCATCCCGCAAACTCATCACGATCCGTCCCGCGAACTCATCACGATCCGTCTCACGATCTTTATCACGGTCCTTCCGATCTAGCGTCGCGGACGGCACCTCCGCGTTCATCACACATATAGCTCGATGATGATCTCCGCCTTCTTGATCCAGCAAGAGGGAGCGGAGAGGTAGGAAAGGTTCTCCGGCAGCATGACGGCGCTGCGGCGATGGTGGTGGAGCTATTCCGTCAGGGCTTCGCCTAAGCACTGCAGAAAACCGATCTAGAGGAGAAGCTATGCACTAGAGGAACGGGTGGCACGTAGCTTAAAATCTTGTGCCAAAACCCTAAAATCCTCTAGTATATATAGGATGAGAGGAGGAGGAAGCTTGGGTGCCAAAGAGGCAGTCCTTGAGTCGGCCAAACCAAGGAGGGAGGAGTCCTCCTCCTCCACTCCTAGTAGGATTAGGACTCCTTCCTTATTTGGCCCTTTTTTTGCCTTTTTCCACCTTTTTCCTTTTGGGATTTTCTTCCCAGCTGCATGGGCCTTGTGTGGGACTTCCACCAGCCCAAAAAGGGCTGGTATTTACTCTCCCACAGCCCATATAGCCTCTTGGGTCGAAATACTCCTCCCGATGGTCCCCCGGTACACTACCGGCACTCCCGATACACTATCGATGAGCCCGAAACTTTTCTGGCGACCAAAACAGGACTTCCTATATACCAATCTTTACCTCCGGACCATTCCGGAGCTCCTCATGACGTCTGAGATATCATCCGGGACTCCGAACAACCTTCGGTCACCACCATGCATAACTCTATACTACCGAAACGTCACCAAACCTTAAGTGTGAAGACCCTGCGGGTTCGAGAACTATGTAGACACGACCGAGACACCTCTACGGTCAATAACCAATAGCGGGACTTGGATGCCCATATTGGTTCCTACATATTCTACGAAGATCTTTATCGGTCGAACCTCTATGTCAAGGATTCAGTTAATCCCGTATGATGTTCCCTTTGTTCTTCGGTATGTTACTTGCCTGAGATTCGATCGTCGGTATCTCCATACCTAGTTCAACCTCGTTACCGGCAAGTCTCTTTACTCGTTCCGTAACACAAGATCCCGTGACTAACACTTAGTCACATTTCTTGCAAGGCTTGTTGTGATGTTGTATTACCGAGTGGGCCCTGAGATACCTCTCCGTCACACGGAGTAACAAATCCCAGTCTTGATCCATGCCAACTCAACAGACACCCTTGGAGATACCTGTAGAGCACCTTTATAGTCACCCAGTTATGTTGCGACGTTTGATACACACAAGGTACTCCTCCGGTGTCAGTGAGTTGCATGATCTCATGGTCATAGGAACATATACTTGACATGCAGAAAACAGTAGCAATAAACTGACACGATCATATGCTACGTTTGTAGTTCGGATCTTTTCCATCACATCCTTCTACTAATAATGTGATCCCGTTATCAAATGACATCTCATGTCCGTGACTAGGAAACCATAGCCATCTTTGATCTACGAGCTAGTCTATTAGAGGCACACTAGGGACATGGTGTTGTCTATGTATCCACACATGTATCTGAGTTTCCGATCAACACAATTATAGCATGCATAATAAACGATTATCATGAACAAGGAAATATGATAATAACTAACTTATTATTGCCTCTAGGGCATATTTCCAACAGCCTCCCGCTTGCACTAGAGTCAATAATCTAGTTCACATCACCATGTGATTTGCATTCTTATGAATCTAACACCCACCGAGTTTTGGGGCTCGATCATGATTTGCATGTGAGAGAGGTCTTATAGTCAGGAGAAAAATGGCGTGGTGGCGGCGCTCGAGCTCCGGCGAGCGATTGCAGCGAGGGCAAAGGGTCAGTCAAAGGGAAAATGGGCAGAACGGGTCGAGGAGGCCTCGGGGCTTTATATAGTGCCTTGGGGGTGGTCGGGGAAAGAAGGAGAGAGAGATCCGGCACGGTGGTCTCGCCGGCGAGGAAAGGGGAGGAAGATGACCACGGTGATGGCGCAAGCGGTCGGTTGGGCCGTGCGGTCAGCGAGAGAGAGAAAGAGGGCGCGGCGTCGGTGGCCGATTCAGAGTGATTTCGGGGAGTTAAGGCAGGTGGGCCGGTCGGTTTTAAATTAAAACGTTAATTCCTTTCATTTTTCTATTTCCCAATGAAAGGAAAACTAATTTATGGCATTCAAAACACTTCCAAAATTGAAGATCTTTATATTAAAATGATCAGGGGAATAAATGCAATTTAATGAACATTTTTCCACGGCGAAAATAAACACTTCAAAAGATTTATTTTCAAAAAATGCCTAAATTTATTTTAATTCTTTTTGCAAATAATTTTCAAATAACCCCCTGGGTTTTATGGTTCAAATACTTCACAAAATGACCCTAGTGTGGAGTGTCATATTACTCCTCTCAAATTTTGTCAAGGGGTTTGAATTCTTTCAAACTTTAAAATGGAACCAAATATGAAATGAATTCCCTATCAGAAAATTTCAAATGCTTTCAAATTCACTCTTCAAATCTTTTTATATTCAAGAAGTCATGTCATCTTCTCTCACTGATTTGAAATGTAGGAATTTGAATTCCAAAAGCATATGGGAAAGTCATGTCATTCCCTCTCATTCAAAAGTTTTCAAAAAGTTTCAAGTTTTTCACTCAGTTAAACAAACAATCATTCTAATATTTATTATAAAACACTCGAAAATTTGGGATGTTACAAACCTACCACTTAAAATGAATCTCGTCCTCGAGATTCGAAAGGGCTAGAAAGAAAAGGTTAGGGTTTGGGGTCTTCTAACAAATCCATTGTCCTGGAAGGTGCGGGGTCTACCACACTTAAAATGAGAGTTACTGGTCCTTCAAAATTATGGTAGTCCTCTGGGTGCATTTGTCTCTTCAGTTACTTCATGATAGCTCCTTCGGTGATGCTCTTCTGTTTAATCAAAATCTCGTGTTCTCATAACAAAAGGTATTTCCTCCGATACTGGGTCTTCTTAACTGACAAGTCTCGTGATCATTCTAAATAACTTATCGAATACCTCATGGTGGTCTACCATTTGTGGTTATCTTGCAGTGAAAATGGGTCTTGGCTTCATTCCTCACCGTAAAAATTCCTACGTGTGACAGCAACTGTCATGTACAAGGGGTTTTCTTCATACCATTCTAAGTCTTAAACAAAAGCTTCAAGGAACGTCATCTCTTTACTATGGTTAAGTCACTCAGATTTACTATTCCGAATAGCAAGAGAAATGATAAGAGTAAGTTGTCATGGTGATCAATCCATGCCGCACTGAGATCATTTCCTTGTATAAGGTTGAGTGAATCTCGTATTCTAACACTTGGGCTTCCTCACAAGCGTTGCAGAAATTTCTCTTGTCAACAAACAAAGTTCGGATAAATCCATTGATTCTGCAAGCTAATCAACACACCTATCATTCCTTCACAACTCTCAGGTTGTCGTATACTCCTAAGAAAACGTTTGTTGATCCAATCACACCTTGTTTCAAGATCTTGGGGTAACCTTCATGAAACCATGACATCCATTCCTTGATACATGTTCTATTCCTTGAATATGTTTTCCTTTCCATTGGTCTGTTTACCAATAGAAGTTTTGGTTCATCATATTCAAAATCCAAGGTATAATATTCCAGGTGTTGTCATCCACATAGCTGGATATGGTTCGACATTTTCTTCACCTGTATTTACTTATCCAAACTCCTTAACCAGAATGGTACCTATGGTTACTACCACACTTAAAATGAAATGCACTCATGCCTGCATAGACCATATTTTCTCATATCCTTGAAAATGGACAGTGATCTTTGTTCATAGAGTAACAGTTCTTATAATTCAACTTTCGAGAATCATGACACCATAATTCCATTGACTCATGAATTTATTACAAACTCTATGACTTCCGTTACATAATAATCTCATGAAAACAAGAGTGCTTCATGATACAGTTATTGCCATCTTAACTGCTCCATTCTAGCTTTATTCTCGTATTCAATCCTTTGTTACTTCCTTAATCACTTCTTAAAACTCCTAAAAGTACTTTATTACAAATGCTTCCATCCACATACTTTGGCATGGTCCAGCATCACTCCCAACTTTATTCATTTATCCCTCCTTGGAGATATTTTAGCACCATTGGAACTTTGCGATGTGCTCCTTGAAATCATCCATCTTTTGCTTGATCAGGGTGGACATGAGCTTCATCTCCATCATCTCCGTATGCACCTCATGCAGGTATTCCTGAGTATGACGGAGTCTTGCTTCAAGTATTTCTCCAATCCGACGTATGGCTTCCATGGCAGCATCATGAACAGCGTCAAAGAAAGTTGCTCGTGGTACACGAGATATGTAAAAGTATTGTCCCATAGTCTTTGGGAAAACTCCTTTCACACGGTGGAGGTGTACCTCCACATACGAGATTTCCACTCCATTTTCCATGAATGGTAGCCCTTGTAGACCGCATCTCCTTCAAGATGGATGTGCTTAATCATATCCTTCAGGATAGTTGGGTAATCATGATCACTAGTCAGGGTCATGGTCGTCTCCGGGCCCTTGAGGAAAGACTCATAAAGGGTGGTCGTCTGCAGGTGTCAGAAAAAGGTACTCAGAATAACATATGTTTCTTCTTGTATAAGCATTCCTTATCATCCAAACCAAGCTTCTATTCTATTTACCATATTCTATTATATCCTTGTACTTTAGCAAAATCCCAGTTTCTGCATCCACAACTCATTTTCATCCATGTTTTGAATCCATACTTCTACCTCCAGATGGGTCATTGGTCCAGAGAATTCAAGTCCAGCTTCATTCACCATCGATTGGGTTCAAGGGGTTTTGGGGATGAGATGGGTAAGAGAGAGAGACAAAGAGAGAGAAGGGATACAAACAACTCAAAAACATCAAACTCAAGTCCACATATTCATAAAGTTCAATCAAACTATAGTATCGCCACCCACATAAGGTTGGTGTGGTCGATCACTCAAATCGTAAAAACGTTTATCTTTATTCTCTCATGGTGGGGCTACTACTAAGCTAGTCTATATCATGTCTTCGTCTTCAGTGGGCTTCTTCTGGTCATGCTTGATATTTTCAAGTTCTTCCACCGGATTTTCCCTGTTGATGCGGAGTTTCCGGTGTCGTCCCTATAGTTCCAGGAGTTGGTTCTTGAGCTTCTGAATTTCAACGTCTCCAGCATGAGCCATGGCCTGACTATTCTTCAAGTGTTGACGAAGCTTCTGAATCTCAGGATCATGTTTCTTCAGATTGGCTACCTTCAGCTTCTCATTCTTGAGGCTCTCACGAAGTGCTTCGTTCTCAAATAACTCCGAGAGAAGGTCCATTTGAAGGTTCTTGATGTAGCGCTCCAGTTCTTGATTGTACACAAGTACGGGTGAAAATTTCATCTTTTGTTCGTCGGTCAGGTCGATGAGTGCTCCATCAGGCTTCTGCCATCCAAGCCTTCCAAAGTAGTGGTTGCACAACTCAGCACGATGACGATAGCTCAAACGTGTGATGGCATCATGAACAGCAGTGTTCATGCCCATCTCACATTCATGGCTCAATGTGCCATAGTTGATGTCTTCAGTCTTAGGGTCTTCTTCACGTCCAAAAACCTTAGTTTTGATGCCCCAGAATCCAGACTTCCTCTTATTCACCTTAATCTCAGGTATTGGCAGCTTCACCATGTGCACTAGCTCCATGAGGAATGAGCCTCCGAGAACATCTTCGTGGTCCTCTCTTTTGTTCAGGGTGTAGTTCTCCATCTATAGTTTGAAACAGGGAGGGTTCAGTAAAAGAATTTAGAAGTTACGAGAGTAGTGAAAACAAAAGTTGTTCCTATCAAGGTCTTCCTATTTCTAATCCATTTCCTAGGGTCACGTCCTACAGTCAACATGTGCTCTGATACCATTTCTGTAGCGACCCGACTCAAAACGAGTCAAGCCTCTGTGTGTTATGTTCCATCCCTGGATCAGTATGCTAGCACACACAGTACATCAATGTATATATCAAAGTGCAATCACATGTAATTAACGTAAAACTGATATATACCTCAAAATCTCAGCGGAAACAGTCAACGGGAGTGGAGTCCCAATAACACCAACGGCAGGTTGAGTGTAGACCGTAACCCTGAATCGTACTCTTACCCGTCGTAGAGCTTATCTGCAACATAAGACGTTGCAGCCGTGTAGGTCAGTACATTGAATGTACCGGCAAGATCACCATAGTAGAACAGAAGACAAAAACTATTCTATATGCAGTAAGGCTTTGTGGCTCCGTGTCTAGGTTTTTGCATAAAAGCTGATTTTATTTTATTTCCCTACAACAAAGGAATATCAGGAGTTTTTACTACAGAGTTACCTAACATGACATGGTTCCGCCAACCGATGTCTTAATGCCCACAAGCATCATAAGTTGCCCACAATTAATTATCAGTCCAGTTTTGAGAGTTCAGAGATAGATCCAATTCCAGAGGCTCAAATTGTTCGTAACCGGGGACACGGCTAATCGATTAGGTTTAACTTTGCAGAGTGTTGTGTACTTTACCCACAAGATTCGTTCCCTCCTGGTAAGTCCTCGCACTGTCGGGTGTTTAAGAACAGGATGAACGAAACATGGTCTTTTAGAGTGTTTCCCTGACTACTGTCAGTGCCCATCTATTCCTAATGTCGACTACATCTCGTAGCACTACCCAGCCAGAGTCACAACAAAGATCAACCAAGCCAGAGCCCATAATGACTTGTGGCTACACAGGTAAGCTTCCGGGCATGAAGTATTCATCCGTCTCTTTGAGTCTGGGTGAAGCTTTCCGCAAGATGTCATGGCACTTCTCCATGCATCCCGGCCATCCACTGGTTACTCCAGGGATGCCCAATCAACCATCCTTCACCCAGTAGTGTGTATTGAAAACTTGTTTCTCGAGTCTCGAAGTCTTGAGGTCTTGAAGATGTAGGACTTGAAGATGCCTTCATGAAGTTGTCGTCTTGATGTAGAGTCCTCCTTCTCGCACCAACTCATACCAGACCCCGTCTACTTTAGCATAGCATTAAAATAACTAACGTTCGTATTTAACCAGACCTATAAATGATGGCCGTTGATCGGTCCCTCTTTTTCGGGTTCCTACCTCATGCATTATACTTGACTACAAGAATTTTCAATAAGACTACTGGAGGGATTTGTTGAATGATATCACTACATGCAATAAAACATAGGTATGAAATAGATGGTCAAAGTGAACTTGCCTGGTATTACTTGATGAAGATAATATCGCACTCAGAAATAACTTGATAGACTATTCATCACTCTCCGATGAAAATATATATAATCAAACATTGTATTCATATAAGCAATCATACTAGCAATCAATTCTAACAATCAAAAAGTAACACAAAACCAAAAGCATCAAGATTGTGATGAAGGAAATACTTAAGACAAAACTCAAAACAACAAAACTTCATCAACACAACCAAGGGTCGGTTTTCTCTACAAATAATCCTATTTTCAAAAGTAATAATACAAAACAAAGTAAAATATAACAAAAGTATTTTTTTAGTAAATATTTTACTTAGCAAAAAGAATTACTTTTGAAAATCAACTAAGAACTATGATAAATAACACACTAAACACTATAAGTTTTCTAGCTAATAATATTAACAACAAGTGAAGCAAATAAAATAATAGAATAATAGAAAACAATTTATAAAGCAACTAAGTTAATATAAAGTAGACTTATAAAACAATCTATAAATGTATTTTCACAAAGGAAATCAAACTAGCAATGGAAATCAATTACAAGTTATAATTAACTCGAATTGATTTTCATGCAATCAACTAATAAAATAATATTTGTTTGAAGGGCTACTGTTATCTAACAGAAAACTTTATAAAATCTATCAACTAATATAAAAGAAAATAAATTAAAACAATTTAAAACAAAGGAAATATAAATAAACCTAAAAGAACTAAAACAGAATATCTTTTGCATGAAAAACCTATTTTAAAATATTCTAAAATTTCTCAAATTATACCTACTGTTCAATAAAGTCACTAGTGACAAGCAGCAAAAAGAATCAATTAAAAATCTATTTTTAAATTCAAGATATTTAGAATATAAGATTTAAATCAAATCTGTTTGAATTCAATTCTAAATTTTTCAAATATGGTCAAACTTTATATCTACAGAAACTACATAAAATTTGTTACACAGTGCAAAAAGAAACAAATTAAAAAAATTAAAAACATAAAAGTTATAAAGAAAACAAAAACAGATATATTCTGTTTTTAAAATAGAAACAGAAAAATAGAAAAAATCTAACAAACGGACAAGGTGCTACGTGGCGGCTTCTGATTGGCTAAAGGGTGTGCGAGATCTAATGATTCAAGCGGACGGTCGATATTTAAAGAAAATGGTTCGGTTAATAATAACTTAACTGAAAACTGGATGGTTCTTCTAAAATAAACCGAAGGGGTATCCTATTCTAATCGTGACCGGTGAGATAAGATCGAACGGAGGGAAGGAAGGGGAAGCTCACTGCGGTGGAGGTGGACTCCGGCGGGAGCTCTCGCGAGGTGCGAGGCGGCGTGGTCGACGGGGACGACGCTCTAGTGGTCGTCTGGCGATGGCGACGGCACCAATCGACGCAGGCGAGGACGGGGATCCGTCTTGTGGCGCTGAGATGGCTCGGGGATGACGGTGTCGACGATGGCAAGCTCGTGAGCGGAGGAGGTCTTCGGGTGGGCGACGGAGGGGCGTCTTCGGTGGCTCTGGAGCACGGGCGAATGCACAGGGAGGTGCAGGAGAGCGAGGCAAACTGGTTGGTGGTGAGTGCGGTGGCTCGGGAGGTCGTAGTGGAGCGGCAGGAGAGAAATGGCGCGACGGCGGCGCTCAGGCTCCGGCGAGTGATTGCGGCGAGGGCAGAGGGTCGACCGAAGGGAAAACGGGCGGAACGGGTCGAGGAGGCCTCGGGGCTTTATATAGTGCCTTGGGGTGGTCAGGGAAGGAAGGAGAGAGAGAGATCCAGCGCGGTGGTCTCGCCGGCGAGGAAAGGGGAGGAAGACGACCGCGGTGATGGCGCGAGCGGTCGGTGGGGCCGCGTGGTCAGCGAGAGAGAGAAAGAGGGCGCGGCGTGGGTGGCCGATTTGGAGCGATTTCGGGGAGTTAAGGCAGGTGGGCTGGTCGGTTTTAAATTAAAACGTTAATTCGTTTCCTTTTTCTAATTTCCAGTGAAAGGAAAACTCATTTATGGCATCCAAAACACTTCCAAAATTGAAGATCTTTATATTAAAATGATCAAGGGAATAAATGCAATTTAATGAACATTTTTCCACGGCCAAAATAAACACTTAGTTTACTTTCAAAAAATGCCTAAATTGATTTTAATTTTTTTTCAAATAATTTTCAAATAACCCCCTGGGTTTTATGGTTCAAATACTTCACAAAATGACCCTGGTGTGGAGTGTCATATTACTCCTCTAAAATTTTGTCAAGGGGTTTGAATTCTTTCAAACTTTAAAATGGAACTAAATATGAAATGAATTCCCTATCAGAAAATTTCAAATGCTTTCAAATTCACTCTTCAAATCTTTTTATATTGAAGAAGTCATGCCATCTTCTCTCACTGATTTGAAATGTAGGAATTTGAATTCCAAAAGCATATGGGAAAGTCATGTCATTCCCTCTCATTCAAAAGTTTTCAAAAAGTTTCAAATTTTTCACTCAATCAAACAAACAATCATTCTAATATTTATTATAACATTCCAAAATTTGGGATGTTACATGATTGCATCTTCCCCACCCACGACGATATGCACAACCTCCCCTACTACCTTGGCGAGGACGGCATGGAGGAGGAGCACTGAAGAGAAGGCACAGTGAAGATGGTGGTGAAGACCCGGCCGGTCTCGTGAAGCTTGTCTTGCCCGTTAGGGCTTTTTATATATTTTTATGTTATGTGTCGTTGTTGTACCGAGAACTCTTTTATGCACCCTATGTTTTAGGGTTTATGTTTTATCTAAGAACTATGCTATACTCCCTCCGTTCCTTTATATAACGTGTATTTATTTTTTGAAAAGTCAAACGAGGTCATGTTTAACCGAGTTTTTAGAAAAATTTAGCAATATCCACAATACAAAATTTATACCATTTGATCCATCATGAAAAGTAGTTTCATATTTTATACATTTGGTATTGTAGATGTCATTAGTTTATTTTATAATTTTGGTCAAACATTCAAATGGTTGACTTGCATAGAAAACAATACACCTTATATTCTGGAACGGAGGGAGTATATGCTTGCTACTTTCTATGTTATGGATGTATGCTTGCTACTTGACATATCGGTAGATGGATATGGTGCCATAGCGGAGCCCTAGACATGCTCTCTAGATGGATATGGTGGCTAATCGTGCCACCGGACTTTATTTTAGACATGCTTTGTGATGGATATCATGATCTACATAATTAAATCCGACATGATCTTAATAATAAATTTGTCATGTTCTACAAAAAAATCATGTATAAAACAAAAACAAAAACAAAAAATCGTGTATACAATATTTTTCTTGCAATAAAAACATGTTTATAATACCCGCATGTCAAAAAATCAAAGTGTTGTGCCGTAGGCTATATACAGAAGGAAATTTCCACGATATGTACAAATAAATTTGACATGGGCAAGTTAAATAAAGAATTTATCATGGTATCTACACTAACAATGACATGGAAAAAGTTATTCTTAAGTTCGCCATGGAAATTATCTGTACAAAAATGCCATGGGACAAAAGTTGTACTGCTAACAATAAATCGATTTACCATCATGCACTATTTTTGTTCGTCATGGCAATAAATGGATTTACCATGGCAATAATCAAGCAAAAAAGCAGGGGTCAAAAAACAGAGCCAGCGCGTGTACTATTTTGTAGGCCTCTTTTATCTTTGTGGGCCTTCGACACTCAACGCAATGCGACGGCCCAACCATAGCTTAGTTTCAATTTAGGCCGTAGAACTACGGGTTTTTTCTTCTGCGGTCGGTGTTGTCTGACGAAACTGAAGAAACTGAAAGTAACTGACGAAACGGACATGATCCACAAATTAAGCAACACAAAGCATAGAGCACATGATCCACAAATTTAAGCACATCCTAGAGCACATGATCCATAAATGTAAGCAAATCCTAGAGCACATGATCCACAAATTTAACCAAATCCTAGAGCACATTACACCACCCTAATAACATCTCTAACGAGTGATGACCAGCAAGTAACCAAATCCTAGAGAAACTATACAAAAATAGAATCCTAAAGCTATCAGATTCGCTTGCTTGTTCAATTGAATCATCTGCTTCAAGTTCTTGTTCATCTTCTTTAATTCCCATTTAAGATCTGCATCCCCAACTGTCAGAGCAGCACCTTCAGAGACGAAATTCGTTGGTGCTGACGGCAGATTGAGCTCCCGGGTTGGGGCTCCAATCCACTTAACGTAGTCATCCAGCCATTCAAAATGTGTGCATTTATTCTCGATCTAAAATGATAACATGAACCCTAAATCCCATATCCAAGGAAAAAGAATTAAAAGCAAATAGAAAATGAAATCAGAGAATATTCATGAGATATAACCTGCCCCTCTGGCTTGCTCTCGCATTTCACGAACTCACGCCCATAGTTGCCATTCTTGACCTCCTTCGGAGTCAGCTGTATTAGTGGTGCGTTGCGTGGGCAGTCAGGACTTCGTTCCATGGGAAGTGGACCATACTGGGTCCACCTAGGACGGGAGGTTGAAGTGGAGCTCGACATATGGCCCAAAGTTGCCGGAGAAGAAGAAGCAGAGGAGTGGCTCCTCTCGTCGCCGGAGAAAAAAAGCAGAGGAGTGGCTCCTCTCGTCGTCGTAGAATAAGCAACAGAAGAAAGGGGAGGCAAGGGTGGGCGAGCACAACCAACAACTCTCGCGGATTCCCTCTCGTGGATCACCCCACGATCCAACAATGCGGAGCCGTCCATGTGATCCAACTGCACGGAGCCTGCATGCGGCCTGCCCACCGTATTCCTTCTAGAAGACCACATATGAGGGTTGTCGCTTGGCGCTAGGGTATGATCGGACGGCTGACGTTCGGAGCTAGGGTTAGGCGAAACCCTGCGGGGTTTAGAGGGGTTTTGAGCTGGTCAACGGGGTTTCCAAGGCTGTGGCTGAGCATAACTAATTTAGAAAAAATCGAAAAAATATGAAACCTTCGCCGTTCTTCGTGTTATAAGACACAATAACGAGGAAAAATACTAAACTTGGTATACGGACATGTTCAAAAAAACCTACGATCGAGGTCAAATGAGCACCATTAATTTAAAAAATCATAAAAAAAACATGCGCACAATGTTGTCGTATGTCACATGTTACCAACCAAAAATCATAAAGCTTGTCTATGGTCATTTTTATGAAAAAAAACTTCACACATATGAGCTATCATGTACAACATTTCATAGAGTTCAAGGAGAGGAGGTAGGGTTACCTTCTGTTTTGAAAAAAAATCTAAAAAATCACCAAAGCTTTATTTCAAAGTGAATAAGAAGGATCTGAACTTAGTTTTCCATTTTCATATTTTAAACGTGTTTTTAATAGTTTTTTATATTAAAGCATATTTTTTCAAAAGAAAATGTAAAAATATGAAGATTAATTCAAAAAATAGTGAGACATCGAATCTACACTATATAGATTGAATAGGTGTTAATAAAAAAATTGGCTCATTTAGAGTAGGTCCATAAAAACTTGATTACAAATGGGGTTGTTTACCCTAGCTTGGGAGCTCATTTGGAGCACATTTCTCTTGACTACAAGTTTTGCCAAGCAAAAGAGATCGGATTGATCACCTAACGTTTATAATAGTTTAGCAAACTTTGCAACTCGCACCACAGGGCAATGCACTTCAAGTGTTGGTTCAAATTTAAAGTTTACCTAAAATCAAATTTTGCCTCAGTTTTGTATTCTACCTCAAATTTCACATAAAATTACAAATAGAATTATTACACCTTGCAAGTTTTCACAGTAGTTCAAATTTAAGACAGAATCCTTATTACAAATCCTTAAAATTCAAAGTTTATGACTTGCATTCAAGTTCAAATTCAAATCTTTGCCTTGCTCCTTGTGTTTCGGGATGGGTTAACCGTCTTGGTCCTGGTTTCCCTAGCTGGGATATTTTGTGCTTTTGAAAGCTTTGTCTTGTTGTTTCTGATCTTCACTTGTGGGTGTGGCGGTTTTGTTGAGCTTTGACTCACCGAGCAAGTGATGACCAGTTGACAGTCATCTGTGGGTTCACTAATCCTTAAAGGAACTTCAGACAAAATAAGTTCCTCCTCTCTTATAGCTTCAAAACCTTCAATAGCCATGGTTTCAAATTCTGCATCAGATGATGGTTCAACCAAAGTTTCTTCCTCTCTAGGTCTTTTTTGTCCTATGCCTCTAACTATCCTTGAGATGTGTCAAACAGAAATAAGCTTAGCCATCAATAAAAAAGAGAACAAATGGAAAAAAGGGAAAGGTTGCACACATACCAAGCTGCTACTTCAGCTGCATTCTCCTCTGCTGCTGCATTCTCCTCTGCATTTGCTATTGCCCATTGCTCCTCTTATCCAAATGATGCATCAACTGGATTGGTACAACGCCTAGCAATATGCCCTAGGATACCACATCTTTTGCACTTATGTTGTTTTTTACACGACCCTCTTCACCAACTCTTATCATGTTTTTCCTTGGTCTTCCTGGTGGTCTCATCAGTACAAGAGAATGGAATTTGAACCCTGGGTCTACTATGCTCCATTGGTCTTTTCCCAAGAGTGTTGGCACATTTTCAGCATAAGCAGCCCTAAATTTGGCAACAGAGAAATATTCGGAGCAATACTGATCAACTTCACCATCTTCACCTCCAATAACAGTCATGAGATGTAGGGCATGTATGCACGGCTTCCTACGGATCTGCCATTGCCGACAACTGCATTCCTTATTTGCAAGGTTCACTGGATATCTCCATTCCCTATTTTTACTGTCAATGTATCTCAGCTCAGCCTCGTATGTTGACGCTTGAATGCATTTCATCCTTAGTCCTCTTGCCTTGGCATGCAATGCATTAATCAAAGATGGGAGCATAAGATGGCCAACATATTGTGTTTCTGCAATTCTTTTACGAAGAGCCATCTTTATCATGATCATCTGCCTGATCTTATCAAATGCTTACCACAACAAAAGCCCTTTCACTGACTTGAACTTTGCATTGAAACACTCAGCGAGGTTATTGGTCACATAGTCTACTTTGCAGATTTCATTGAATTTGGATCTTGACCACAACTTTTGATGATGTTCATCCATGTACTCCTTCACCAAAGGATTGTGAGCATACAACACTCTCAAATGGTGCTCATGCTTCCTCAAGCTGCATGTGTATGATGATGGCCATAGGTTATCATTATAAACTTTGCCTTTGAATTTCTTTTTGAAATTCTGCGCTAGGTGTCGCATACATTCCCTATGTTCCACTCCACGGAATACAATTTCTACTGCACTCTCTAAACCCTTACAAGCATCTGTGTGTATAACTAAACCTGAGGGTGTACCTATAATGTTGCGCCACTGCTGCAGAAACCAGACCCAACTCTCCTCGGACTCTGCCTCCAACACACCAAAGGCAACTGGGAATAGCCAGTTGTGTCCATCAATTACAGAAGTTGCTGCTAGCTGGCCTCTCCATCTTCCATTCAAAGTAGTTGCATCAACATCCCAATAGGGCCTACAACCATTTAGAAACCCCTGCCAGCAAGCCTTGAAACAAACAAAAGCCCTCCTGAAGCACTCCTTCTCAACTGTCTTCCCTTTTAATTTGTACTGAACTGTATGCTTGTCAATCTCTACAACACTCCCTGGAGCCATCTCCACTTCAGCTTTGAAGGTGTAAAGCAACTGAAAACTCTCATTCCATGGACCATTAATCCTATCAAGGGCCCTTTCCTTAGCATAGAAAATCTTCATGTAAGGTATATTGATTTTTTTACTTCTCAAATAGCTTCCCATGGAGTGTTGTTGGACCAATTGTTGGTGTTTCCCTCACCCAATCCAAGATTGCATCTGCGACCCACCTAGTCTTTGCAAGCTTTGATTTGTCCTCCGCCCCCTCCAAGTGGGAAAGTGTGCCCGTGTGGGTTTTTTTATCTGAAACAAAATGAAAAATGATGTCAAATACAATTAAGAATGGATAAATAATTTGGAAAAAAGTTTCATTTGTAATACCTGAACCAATTTTCTCTTTAGCATAGTGGATGCATGCAACCTCCACCTACACCTATCATAAGGGCAATGAACAGTGAATCTTCCTGGCTCACTCCTATCAACCTCATAGGAGTTTTCAGTGAGAATGCAATATGTAGTCACTGCATTACGACAGTCCACCATCAACTTGAATACGGCTCCTCGAGTAAGCAGAGGATTCTCCCTATTCCACTCAACTGTTGGCATGTCCTCACCATCATATTCTTGTAAAACTAAGGAGTCGATGTTCTCCTCCCTCTCTTCATCGTCAGTGTCATCAAATCTAGCACGACTGCTAGGCTCCTCTGGATATTCATCTTCCATTGCCTGTTGACTGACTCTATCTACCAGTTCAGGGAATAGAGTCTCATCCTCATCATCATGTCGAGGCACTTCCTCGTCAGGCTCTGCATCTACTTCTACATCAGGTGTAGAAGGGAGAGGAGAAGTGGCAGAATTAGCGGTAGCCGACATGTTGTGGCTTTCAGAACCACTAGGTTTACTTGGCCTCGACCTACAAGGAGTGTGAGAACGCTCGCTATTAGCAAAGACAGATGATGTATGAATAGCCTTCCCCTTGTGTGCCTGAAGCACACAGATATGGATTTTACCGAAATGGTTGTCAGCATTCAAACTAAAAAGCAATCCCCGATGCTCATCACAAGTTAATGGGACAAATCTCTGCTCGGTACTGTCGAAATATCTCAATTCAACAGCATCAGCAGGGCTGATACTGGCAAAAGAGTGCATCGTGGAAATCTTTGAACGAAATGTTGGTTTCTACCCCTTTCGGACAGAAAAATCCAGAAATCAGATATGGTTTAGTTCCACGCAGCTCGCTAGTTTCCATTCTAACCGTCGGCCGAAAAGCAAGTGCAGGATCAACCCTATTTGATGAAATAAAGGGCGCGGTTAGGCCATAAATTTTCGGAAAAAATTGCACGCATTCACGCCAACGGTGGTCAAATACAGCCTAATTTACGGATCTCCTAATCAATTTGAGAGGAAAACGATACTTACCCAGGTGAAATCCATGAATTATTCACCTCTGATTCGACCCAATCCTCTCCACGGTCGATGGACCGGACGGGGTGATCCCCCGACATGACTTCCTAATCCTAGATGGGGAGAGAGGGTAGATGCAGTGGAGGCGGCACGACAGTGACGGAGGCGACACAACCGCGGTGGAGGCATCACGACGGTGGCGAAAGGGACGGCAAGGAAGCGACTCGATCTGATTCAGGTTACAGTGAGGGGTGTCAGTTTTGCGGCCCCATTCATTAGCACGTAATGGTCAAAATGTGGACTTGGCCCTACACGGCCCCACTCGTCAGAGTTAACGGTCAAAGGCATTGACCTGACGGCAATGTCCGTTGTAACCAGTTCTGAAGGTTTCGGGCAAGGGAGTGGGGAAAAGTGAGCAAAAGTTAAGATCATGGGGATGAATGAGTACAACTAACGAACCAGGGACACAGAAATAAAAATCCCTATTTTCTTAAGTTCACTCATGATTTGAGTAGATATGTGTACATTTACTTAATGAAGCTCAAGTCTGAAAAGATTGAAAAGTTCAAGCAATTTCAGAGTGAAGTTTGAGATCATTGTGACAAGAAAATAAAATGTCCATGATATGATTGTGGAGGTTAATATGTGAGTACGAGTTCGGTATGCAACTCAAGACAATGTGAAAATTGGTTCATATCTCATGCCACCTGGAACACCATAGTGTCATGGTGTGTCTGAACGTCATAGTCGTGCTCTATTTGATATGGTGAGTACTATGATGTCTCTTATTGTTTTGCCACTATCGTTTTGGGGTTAAGCATTAGATACAACTACATTCACTTTAAATAGTTTACCATCTAAATCCATTAAGATGATACCGTATGAATTATGGTTTGGCAGAAACCTAAGCTATCATTTCTTAGAGTTTGGGAATATGATACTTATGTCTAATAAGCTCGAACCGAAAGCGGAAAAGTGCATCTTCATAGGATACCCTAAGGAAAGAGTTGGGTATGCCTTCTATCTTAGATCCGAGGGCAAAGTATTTGTTGCTAAAAACGGGTCCTTTCTCGAGAAAGAGTTTCTCTCGAAAGAATTGAGTGGGAGGAAAGTAGAACTTGATGAGGTTGTTGAATCGTCACTTCAGTTGGAGAGTAGCACGATGCAGAAAGATGTTTCTGTGGCGCCTACACCAAGTGAAGAGGAAGCAAATGATGATGATGATCACGAAGCTTTGGATCAAGTTATTACCAAGTCTCATAGGTCGACAAGGACATGTGCCACCCCTAAGTGGCACGACAATCCTGTTTTGGAGGTCATGTTGTTGGAGAATGGTGAGCCTACAAGCTATGAACAAGCGATGGTACACCTGGATTCCAACAAATGGCTAGGAGCCCAGAAATCCGAGAAAGGATCCATGTGTGAAAACCAAGTATGGACTTTGGTAGACTTGCCCGATGAACGGCGAGCCGTCGAGTACAAATGGACCTTTAAGAAGAAGACAAACGCTGATGGTAAATGTCACCATTTATAAAGCTCGACTTGTCGCAGAAGTTTCCGACAAGTTCAAAGAGTTGACTACGATGAGACTTTCTCACCCGTAGCGATGCTAAAATCTATTGGAATTATGTTAGCAGTTGCTCCATTTTTCGATTATGAAATCTCGCAGATGGATGTCAAAATATCGGTTCCTTAATGGTTTCCTTGGGGAAAGGTTGTATGTGATATAACTGGAAGGTTTTGTCGATCCTAAGGATGCTAAAAGGTATGCAAGCTCCAGCGGTCCTTCTATGGACTGGGGCAAACGTCTTGGAGTTGGAATATACTCTTTGATGAGGTGATCAAAGCTTTTGGGTTTATACAAAGTTTGCAGGAAACTTGTATTTACAAGAAAGTGAGTGGGGGCACTATAGCATTTCTGATAAGTATATGTGGATGACATATTGTTGATCGGAAATGATGTACAATTTCTGGAAAGCATAAAGGGTTGTTTGAAAGGAGTTTTTCAAAGCAAGATCTGGAATGAAGCTACTTAAATATTGGGCATCAAGATCTATAGAGATAGATCAATACACTCGATAAAACTTCCAATGAATGCATCCCTTGATAAGAGTTTGAAGGAGTTCAAAATAGATCAGTCAAAGAAGGAGTTCTTGGTTGTGTTGTAAGGTATGAATTTGAGTAAGACTCAAAGCTTGACCACGATAGAAGAAAGAGCAAAGACGAAGTTCGTCCCCTATGCCTTAACCATAGGCTATATATACTATGACATGTTGTGTACCGCACCTGGTGTGTGCCTTGCCATGAGACTGTCAAGGGGTACAAGAGTGATCCATGAGTGGATCACTAGACAACGGTGAAAATTATCCTTAGTGACTATAGGACTAAGGAAACACTTCTAGATTATGGGGTAATAAAGAGTCCATCGTAAAGGGTTACATCGATGCAAGATTTGACACCAATCCAGATGACTTTGAGTAGCAATCCAGATACGTATAGTGGAGCACTTATTTGGAATAGCTCCAAGTGGAGTGTGGTAGCAGCATCTACATTATGACATAGAGATTTGCAAAGTACACACGGATGTAACTGACGCAGACCTGTTGACTAAACCTCTTCCACGAGCAAAACATGATCAGCACCAGAACTGTATGGTTGTTAGATTCATTGCAATGTAAATCACATAGTGATGTGAGCTAGATTATTGACTCTAGTGAAAGTGGGAGACTATTGGAAATATGCCCTAAAGGCAATAATAAATTGGTTATTATCATATTTCCTTGTTCATGATAATTGTTTATTATCCATGCTAGAATTGTATTGATTGGAAACACAAATACATGTGTGGGTACATAGACAACATTGTCTCCCTTGTGAGCCTCTAATAGACTAGCTCGTTGATCAGAGATGGTCAAGGTTTCCTAGCCATAGACATGAGTTGTCATTTGATAACGAGATCATATCATTAGGAGAATGATGTGATGGACAAGACACAAACTACGAACATAGCATATGATCGTGTCAGTTTATTGTTATTGTTTTCTACATGGCAAGTATCTGTTCCTATGACCATGAGATCATACAACTCACTGACACCGAAGGAGTACCTTGTGTGTATATATCAAACATCACAACGTAACTGGGTGACTATAAAGGTGCTCTATAGGTATCTCCGATGGTGTCTGTTGGGTTGGCATGGATCGAGACTGGGATTTGTCACTCCATATGATGGAGAGGTATCTCTAGGCCCACTCGGTAATACAACATCACAAGAAGCTTGCAAGCAATGTGGCTAAGAAGTTAGTCACGGGATCTTGTGTTACAGAACGAGTAAAGAGACTTGCCAGTAACGAGATTGAACTAGGTATTGGTATACCGATGATCGAATCTCGAGCAA
Organism: Hordeum marinum; assembly: GCA_022496015.1. NCBI lineage: Eukaryota > Viridiplantae > Streptophyta > Magnoliopsida > Poales > Poaceae > Hordeum > Hordeum marinum. Next base: position 539,039,647 of record CM039673.1, on the reverse strand, counting down.
GCAACATACCGATGGACAGAGGGAACTGTATGCGGGATTGTCTGAACCCTTGACATCGTGATTCGACCGATAAAGATCTTCGTACAATATGTAGGAACCAATATGGGCATCTAGATCCCGCTATTTGCTATTGACCATGGACTTGTCTTGGTGATGTCTACACAATTCTCGAACCCCCGGGTTCTGCACACTTAACGCTCGGTGATGATTTGGTATTGTTGAGTTTTGTATGTTGGTGATCGAACATTATTCGGAGTCCCGGATGAGATACCGGACATCACGAGGAGCTCTGACTACCACTTATATTTTGCTCTCTAGATAGCCCATCCCTTTGAGCGGTAGTACAGAGCTGTAGCGGGGGTAGTACTGCTTCTCGTGATGGTACCGCGCTACAAGACTCTACTGCCACGAGTTCACCCGCTCTCGCAACACTTAGTGGTAGTACGGCTGCTAGGAGCTCCTTAGTTACACAGAGTGGGGGAACCTTCCATGCGAGTGGAAGTACGACTCCCCTAAGCGGTACTACCGCTTATGCACAGAGAGAAGGTGCATAATAGTTGGATTTCTTCCCCACTATATAAGTGAATCTTCTTCCCCAAGTGGACTTACATCTTATCCTTCCAAAAGCTCCATTGTTGCTCTAAGCTTCATTTTCGTCGATCTCTCTATAGCCAATAACTCTTGTTGATTTTCTAGGGTTTGCTTGAGAGGGCCTCGATCTACACTTCCACCAAGAGAAATTTGATTCCCCCTACTAATCCCTTGCAGATCGTGTTACTCGTGGGTATTTGAGCACCCTAGATGGAAGAGGTCACCTTGAAGCCACATTCCATTATGGTGAAGTTCTGTGGTAGTGGTGGGAGCCTTCAATTAAGTTGTGACAATTGCTCCAACCTTGTTTGTAAAGGTTCAGTCCCCGTGTTCAAGGGAACCACTAGTGAAATCACGACATCTTGTATCATGCGAGGGCATGAGGAGAACACAATGACCATAGTGGCTTCTTGGGAGCATTGTGCCTCCACACCACTCCAACGGAGACGTGCCTCCCCTTAAAAGGAGAGAACTTCGGTAACACATCCTCGTCTCCATCATCTCCACTTGTGGTTACTTCTTACCTTTACTTTGTGCAATCTTTTATTGTGTGTGTATCTTGTGCTTGCTATTATTGTTGTTATTGTGTTATCATATAGGTTATCCACCTAGTTGCATATCTAGACAACCTATTTTATTGTTGAGCCTAATTTGATAAAAGAAGCTAAAAGATGTTAGTCACCTATTCACCCCCCTAGTCAACCATATCGATTCTTTCAGTTGTAAGGGCGTCGGAGCTAGGACATTGAAGCGTGCCAATCGATCTGGACTTCGATGAGGAAGAAAAGACGATGGTGCAGCTCGAGGAGAAGAACAAGGTCAAGGGGCACCCTCCGCACCAACCGCCTTGAAGGGCGTCGAGGCTAAGATTTGAGACTACCGTGTAGGATCAACCCCCAATCCCTCATTCCTTTTGTACTTAATATGGACCAGGAACCTCAAATCGATCGGCACTACAAGATGATGACAATGTTATGATCACTCCTATGGCATTTACCTCGATCCCCTATTCCCCTAATAGGAATGGAACCTAAACACGGATCGAATGCGAAATAGTATGTGAGGAGGTGAAAAAAGTGCTTACCGGTGTTGCCAAAGTGCTAATGTGGATGTCGGTGAAGGGGTCGAAGGTCGACTTGTTGTTCTTCGATCTATTGAACGTCGCCGCTGTCGGTGAGAGTGGGGTGAACGGAGAGAGAGCAGTGAGGGTAATACTTTTGACACTTCTCGAGCGTGGCTCCTCGCGTGCAGCCCCCCTCCCGCCTCCACCCCACCAACAAGCATCGCGCGGGGCTGGCTCGCTAGAAATTGCATATTCGAGCGTTTCCAGCGAGACATGCCCAGAGATGCTTTAAACTTCGTACGATGCAGGCCCAACAATGTACACAGATAATCAAATAGTCTATTTTCTTTTCGCACGGGCTTGGTTAAACCTAATACACATAACCAAACACGTCCTTAGTTCAAATCCACGACCGCCTTTTTTTATATCTAAGTACACAAGAACGGATGACGGATCACATTCACGCGGGTACGTCATGTGATCTCGGCTAGACATATGGCGCTGATTGGTGACCATTCTTAATTTACATGTACACTTTGCTCATAGCCATATCGTCTCTGTTCCATCGGTTCTGTTGTAACAACACGATAAGTCGTTTGAAGAAGCAAAGGCATGGCCACCTTTAGCTTTAAGATTGTGATACTGTAATAAGATAGCTTCACATATAGCTGCGTGTTGTAATATTTTTAGGTTCTTGATCGCGTGTTGGTTTGCCGATGGCAGCAGGCCACTCCTATTATTCTATGGCCATATGCTTAGCAATCTAGTATTATGAGCAGGTCCCCTTTTGCTTTCCATCGGCCAAGATACTCACTGGTTTGGGAGAGGCGATGGGCTCTGGCGACCAGGGCAAATCCGCGCCGGGATCTCGACCCGACCAGACCCTTGTCAATGGAGATAGCCGAGGACCTCAACACCGGGGAAGCCGATTCTGGGCTCTCATCGGTACCAACGAAGACTCCGATGAGGATGACCCGGCGAGTGATGGAGAAGTCCGAGGATCTCCAACACCTTCGGATCATATCTGCGAGTCCGTGCGGCAAAGGTATACGGAGGAGGAGATCACGAGAGACATCGACGAAATGCTACCACGATCGAACAACACGTGGGAAGGCTTAGGATGCGGCGAGGAAGACAAGGTACAGGCCTTCCGGCGAGTCATTCAAAGGCGCACGGCGGCTACGTCGTTGAAACCATGGAAGGGGCCACTACCGAAGGTACGTCTACCAGCACTTACGTTAGCAGATTTCCTAGATACTTGGAAGAAGGTCCCATTCCGGCGAAAGAAGAGACATCCGGTAGCGGAGGGCTTGCCGCCGGCAATGGCATCGACCGATCTAGATCTGGGGATCCGTGCGGCCAGATATGCTCGTTTGAAATTATTGTTGGGCCAAGAAAATCATCTAGCTATCGGTATTGGGCCGAAGAAAACTGGCTATATGGCCCAGTTGGATCCTAATTGGCTGCCGACACAACATGACTTGGGCCCTTGGTCGAAGGGAGAGGCTTCCGATCGACGTCCAGATCATACGATCGTCGCGATCGAGACTAGGGTTACGAGGAGACCTGCTCCTGGTTTTCCATCGCCTCCAGGTCGCGCGCCAAGAGTCCCGGTGCTCCTATGCATGGCGGGACAGGGCGACAGGGAACGGCCGGCACCTGAGGCCAATGCACGGGGCCCAATGACGGGTGCTGGCGGAGCTGGCCGTGGTGCTAGTGCTGGTGGAGCTGGCCGTGGTGCTGGGAGAGGCATAGTCATGGACGGCGATCAACAGAGGGTCGGCCCGGGGACGGGCCGCACCAATGGCGCTCGGGGCAATCCAGTAACGGGACAAGGCGACGGGATGGCCGGACGCGGCGGTTTTCGCGGTGGATGCGGCGGGGCTGATAGTGGATACAAAGGAAAACGTTCGAATTGGAACTAGTGGACAGATGATCGTGGAGGTGGCTCACGCGACAGATGGTACGGGGATGATCATGCGTTCGGTGCCAATCAGTGGCATCGCGATTTCCATCCACCGGTAGGGGACTTCGTGGAAGGCGCTTCTGGACCGCCAAACCGATACTTTGGGAATCGGGGAGGTGGGCGCACTCACGGCAGAAAACCACCGTTGCGGCGGCATTGGCAACAAACGAAGAAACAAGATGGCGCCGCAAATAGTGGCAACGGTGCTGCGGCCATGGTTGTGACTTTGTCGGCGGCAGCGGTGGCGGTAGTCAAAGCCCTCGCATCTGTGTCTACCCCGACAACAGACATGACACATGACACTGGAGCACAGCAGGACTTGAGCTTGGAGAAAACGGAAGCTGCTAGGGCAAACAAGGAAGCCCGTAAGAAAAAAAAATGAGTTGTTTTCGCTGCGGGATGGCGGGACACTTTGTGATGGATTGCAAGGAGGTGCTATGTGATTTATGCTTGAAACCTGGACATACAGATCCCACTTGCCCACTACTATTGGCACCGAAGTCGATGGTCAATATATATGGAGTTTGCCATCACAAACTTATGTTCTTCGAGACACCGTTTTCAAATGTACCTCAACTTCTGTCAAAGCTAGGAAGCACGAAGACGGGGCTGATTAAGGTTTCACATGGCACACTTACTGAGGATCAGATATCTTGAGGAGGCTCGTGTCTGAGTCATACCAGTGGGCACCAGTTAGAGTTGAGGAACGGGTGTTTCAAGTTGAATTTCCCCGAAGCGAGGATCCTGAGCGACTACTGAAGTTCGGTGTTAGCAAAGTCCTGGGGACTAACTATATGCTTGAGTTCGAGGAGAGTAAAAAGACAGAGCCAAAGGGATCACCTCTTGAGAAGGTATGGATCAGGGTGTCTGGTGTCTCAGAACCTCTTCTTAACGATTTTTCTATCGTCTGGATTCTTGGGTCATTGATTGGAAATACGGAGAAAGTGGACATGCCATTCACAGGAAAATAGGGGATTGCACGGTTACTTGTTGGGGTACTAGATCTGGAACATGTGTCGTATTTCGTGCCTTGGGCGTATGATGATGTGCATTATGATCTTGACATGGAGGTTGAGGAGACCATTCCACAGGAGATAGCTAAGGACCAAGACGTGGATATGATGGGTGACGGAGAGGGGGATGGTAACCCTCAGGCCGACACACATGATGATGCCAATTTGTCTAAAGATAAGGGCCAGTCCTCTACCTCCACGGAGACACCTATCCACGACGGAAAGGCACCAACATCAACACCAATGAACTCCTTACGTTTTGGATCGTTTCACATGCAGTCCGCTCCCGACTGTATAAGTATGAACAAGAGGAAGGGAGTTAACCATATCTTGAGTATTAAGTCCTCCCATCAACCCACACTAGCGGACCTTCCTGGGGAGGGAGTGGACAGCACACAGAGAGAGATGGATTATACATCAGTAGGCCATCATCTCGTCGCACCGGTCACAGGAGCTGAAGTAGCCAGCTATGAACGGACTACAGCTGATGCACAGCATGACGTCAACTCGCCGGCTGTTTCAGAATGCCAGGAAGGGCGCGCCGGCCATGCAGCCCATGGGGCAACATCGCAGGCGTGCATCATGGTCACCCAGGAGGGGTGCACCGGACTGGCTACCGGCAGGGCTGCACCACACGAGGGGTGTATCGGGCCCGCAGGTGGCGGATCACCAGCACTGGTGGCTGCTACAATTTGCAAGGATACCGGATCGGATACTGACGATACAGCATTGTCGGCGGGAGGAGCGATGATCGTGGCCGAGCAGATGGCGCACCCGTCGGCATCACTCCTGTCTACAGACATCGTCGGCGACGAGGTGCATCTGGGCAAGAGCCCGGAGACACGCCCACATACACATGGTGCACCGCTGGATGCGCAGCAGCATATGATCTCGCCGGTGTCCATTCAGTACCCCAGGTCAGTAAACAAAACACTAATTTCTTCCACGTTGGCCAAAGGGCTAGAGGTGCAAGGAAATATCTCAGAGATTTCTTTAAATGATGTGATCAGTTTTGGTGGCATTCTAGACCCTATATGTTCTGAATGACAGTTCAGTCATCGTATCCAAGGGCAACCGGATGCAGACGACATTCAGCTAGGGCAAGCTATGAGGGCAGCCAAGCTCTGTGATGTCGAAGGAACTACAAGTATGTCAGTTAATCTGAGTTGTTCCATTCTGCATTTTACTGAAACTGAGATTGTAGCAAATGCCAGCAACATAGGGATTTCACTAGGTAGCAATGAGAAAGAGATTGCAAAAACTGTTAATGACTTGCTTGATTTAGAAACGGATAGAGTAATTGATATCATTCAAAACATAGCTACAGTAAAACCTTTAAACGACACAGAAGTTGAGGAGTTGGGTATCACGTCTCTAGAAAGTCTATGTGAGGACCTTATTCTAGAAGATGGGGTACACAGGGACGAGAAGGACGAGGAATCCGGGGGGTATATGGCTCCTCTGATTGCCAACATCCTTACTAAGGAAATAAGCCAATCTGACAATTCCGACGTAGTGTCGGAGGCAGCTAAAAGACCCTGGAAACGGAAAATTTACCCTACCTCAGCGGTAAGGAGGAGTGCGAGAGGTCTTGCGGTCTTGGCTAAAATAAGGTTCCTTCGAGAAACTTCACTTGAGCAGAAACTGGACTTTATGGCCTTACAAGAAACGGGCCGAGATAATTTTACGCCACAATTTCTGAACACCATCTCGGGTGCAGTGGATTTTGATTGGCATTGCTTACCCGCAAGGGGAAGGTCTGGAGGGATTTTGCTAGGGGTCAAGTGTGAGTCCCTACAGGTCCTCAGTGTGGTCTACGGTGAGTTTACTGTTAAATTTCGGTTGAGGTCGAAAGTTGACGGGTTTAGATGGGTGTTGGTCGCTGTGTATGGGGCGGCATAACCAGAGTTCAAGTCTGACTTCCTCACGGACTTAGTGCAAATGTGTGGGGAGGAGACATTGCCCATTCTAATTGGAGGCGATTTTAATATTATTAGGAGACGTGAAGAAAAAAACAATGACAACTTCGATGGAAGGTGGTCATTCATGTTCACTGCGATCATTGAGAGTCTGGATTTGAAAGAGATAGACCTCACCGGGAGACAATTTACTTGGGAAAATTCGTTACCAAATCCAACTTATGATAAGTTGGATTGGGTTCTTACCAACGTTGATTGGGAACAGAAATTTCCGATGGTCACGGTAAGAGCTTTACAAAGAGCCGTCTCCGACCACACACCACTGTTGCTAGATTCGGGTGAACCGAACCATGTGGGTAATTGGAATACCTTCTCTTTTGAATTGAGTTGGTTCGAGAGAGAGGGATTTATGGATCTCATTGCTACCCAGTGGGCAAGACAAACTGGGGGCCATACAAATATGGATAGGTGGCAAAATAAGATTACACACCTACGATAGTTCTTAAGAGGATGGGCCAAAAATCAAGCTGGAATTTATAAAGAGGAAAAAGAAAATCTGCTTCAACCCATTAACGATTTGGATGTCAAATCAGAATCCTCAGTACTACTCACTACAGAGAGAAATGCTAAAATTGAAGCTAAAAAAACTACAAACTCTTCTCAGAGAGGAAGAGATGAAGTGACGAAGGTGGTTCACGGTGATGATAATACTAAATTCTTTCACATGATTGCAAATGGAAAACATAGAAAGAAGAAAATATTTCAGCTTGAACAGGATGAGGGCACAATTGTTGGGCATAATAATTTGAAACATTATATCACGGAATACTACAAAAAGCTATTCGGGGCACCTCAGGAGAATTATGTTTCTCTTGATGAAGACATTACATCTGATATTCCTCAACTTACACATGAAGAGAATGATGTTCTGGCTGCTCCGTTCACTGAAAAAGAGGTGTATGACGCTATAGTACAAATGAAACACAATAAGGCCCTGGGACCGGATGGGTTCCCCACGGAGTTCTATAAGAAATGCTGGCACATACAAAGGGGGTTTGATGCCCTTGTTCCATGACTTGTTCAATGGACAATCACAACTCTTTCACCTAAACTTTGGAACAATAACATTGTTGCCAAAGAAGGGGGGTGCCATTCGCATTGAACAGTTTAGACCAATATGTTTACTTAATGTCAGCTTCAACATATTTACAAAGGTGGCTACAAATAGATTGACACAGACTGCTCACTCTATTGTTCAACCATCTCAAATAGCATTTATGCCGGGAAGACACATCCTTGAAGGGGTGGTAGTCTTGCACGAAACAATTCACGAAATTCACAAAAAGAAACTTGATGGGGTTATCTTCAAGGTGGATTTCAAAAAGGCATATGACAAGGTCAAATGGCCTTTCTTACAACAAGCGTTGCGAATGAAGGGATTTACTGAGCCTTGGAGGAAGCAAGTAGATACCTTCACGCAAAAGGGTAGTGTGGGAATTAAAGTTAATGATGACTTGGGTCATTACTTCCAGACACATAAAGGCTTAAGACAAGGGGATTCCATGTCTCCTATCTTGTTCAACATAGTTGCGGAAATGTTGACGGTCCTCATTGGTCGGGCTAAGGAGAACGGCCAAGTAAGTGGTTTAGTTCCCCACTTGGTGGACGGGGGAGTATCCATACTACAGTATGCGGATGATACAATCCTATTCATGGAATACGACCTGGCAAAAGCTAGAAACATGAAGCTAGTTCTTTGCTTATTCAAACAACTGTCTGGACTAAAGATTAACTTTAATAAAACCGAACTATTTTGCTTTGGAAGAGCCAAGGAAGAGCAGGATGCATATAGGCAACTTTCGGATGTGAAATGGGTTCATTGCCGTTTAGTTACCTTTGTTGGGGAACGTTGCATGGGAAACAAAAAATTTCCTACGCACACGCAAGATCTATCCATGGTGATGAGCATCTACGAGAGGGGGAGTGGATCTACATACCCTTCTAGATCGCTAAGCGGGAAGCGTTAAGTAACGCGATTGGTGTAGTCGAACGTCTTCGTGATCCAAATCGCCGGGCATCCCGCGATCTCATCATGATCCGTCCCGTGATCCAATCATGATCCGTCCCGCGAACTCATCACGATCCGTCCCGTGATCTCATCACGATCCGTCTCGCGATCTTGATCATGGTCCTTTCGATCTAGCACCAAACGGACGGCACCTCCGCGTTCAGCACACGTACAGCTTGATGACGATCTTCGCCTTCTTGATCCAGCAAGAGGGAGCGAAAAGGTAGATGAGTTCTCCGGCAGCACGACGGCATTGCAGCGATGGTGGTGGAGCTATTCAGCAGGGCTTCGCCTAAGCACCGTTGAAAATCGATCTAGAGGAGAGGTAGCACGTGGCTATTAGGGTTAGCTTTTTCCTCTAAATCCTCTAGTATATACAGGAGGGAGGGAGGGGAGGAGGCAGCCTCAAACCCTCAAGGTTTGGTCGAAATTGGAGGTGGAGGAGTCCTACTCCAATCCTATTAGGAGTAGGATTCCTCCTTTCCACTTGGAAACTCTTTCCACCTCTCCACCTTTGGATTTTTTTTCCTTCTCAAACCACTCCCGCTGCATGGCCCCTTAGAGGAGGCTTAGGCCAGCCCACCAGGGGCTGGTTTACCTCCTCCCACAGCCCATGTAGCCTCTTGGGTCGAAATACCTCTCCCGATGGTCCCCCGGTACACTACCGATGAACCCGAAACTTTTTCGGCGACCAAAACAGGACTTCCTATATATCAAGCTTTACCTCCGGACCATTCCGAAGCTCCTCGTGACGTCCGGGATCTCATCCAGGACTCCGAACAACCTTCAGTCACCACCATACATAACTCTATACTACCGAAACGTCACCGAACCTTAAGTGTGCAAACCCTGCGGGTTCGAGAACTATGTAGACATGACCGAGACACCTCTACGGTCAATAACCAATAGCGGGACCTAGATGCCCATATTAGTTCCTACATATTCTACGAAGACCTTTATCGGTCGAACCTCTATGTCAAGGATTCCGTTAATCGCGTATGATGTTCCCTTTGTTCTTCGGTATGTTACTTGCCCGAGATTCGATCGTCGGTATCTCCATACCTAGTTCAACCTCGTTACCGGCAAGTCTCTTTACTCGTTCCGTAATACAAGATCCCGTGACTAACACTTAGTCACATTACTTGCAAGGCTTATCTTGATGTTGTATTACCGAGTGGGCCCTGAGATACCTCTCCGTCACACGGAGTAACAGATCCCAGTCTTGATCCATACCAACCCAACAGACACCCTCGGAGATACCTGTAGAGCACCTTTATAGTCACCCAGTTACGTTGTGACGATTGATACACACAAGGTACTCCTCCGGTGTCAGTGAGTTGCATGATCTCATGGTCATAGGAACAAATACTTAACATGCAGAAAACGGTAGCAATAAACTGACACGATCATATGCTACGTTTGTAGTTTGGGTCTTGTCCATCACATCATTCTCCTAATGACATGATCCCGTTATCAAATGACATCTCATGTCCATGACTAGGAAACCATAGCCATCTTTGATCAACGAGTTAGTCTATGTATCCACACACGTATCTGAGTTTCCGATCAATACAATTATAGCATGGATAATAAACGATTCTCATGAACAAGGAAATATGATAATAACCAATTTATTATTGCCTCTAGGGCATATTTCCAACAGTCTCCTACTTGCACTGGAGTCAATAATCTAGTTCACATCACCATGTGATTCGCATTGTTATGAATCTAACACCCAATGAGTTCTGGGGCTTGATCAAGCTTTGCATGTGAGAGAGAGGTCTTTTAGTCAACGGGTCTGCGACATTCAGATCCGTGTGTACTTTGCAAATATCTATGTCATACTGTAAATACTGCTACGACACTCCACTTGGAACTATTCCAAATGGCTGCTCCAATATATGTATCCGGATTGCTACTAAGAGCCATCAGGATCAATGTTAAAGCTTGCATCGACGTAACTCTTTACGACGAACTCTTTCTTACCTCCATAATCGAGAAACATTTCCTTAGTCTTTTAGTTACTAAGGATGATCTCGACCGATGTCTAGTGATCCACTCCTGGATCACTCTTGTACCCCTTGACGGACTCATGGCAAGGCACACACAGGTGCGGTACACAGCATGGCATACTATACAGAGCCTATGGCTAAGGCATAGGGGACGACATTCGTCCTTTCTCTTTCTTCTGCCGTGGTCGAGCTTTGAGTCTCACTCAACTTCACACCTTACAAAGCATGCCAGAACACTTCTCTCTAACTAATCCATTTGAACTCTTTCAAAATCTTGTCAAGGTATGTGCTCATTCAAAGTCTCATCAAGCATCTTGATCTATCTCTATAGATCTTGATGCTCAACAATTAGGTAGCTTTATCCAGGTCTTACTTTGAAAAATTCCTTTCAAACAACCCTTTATGCTTTCTAGAAATTCTACATCATTTCCGATCAACAATATGTCAACCACATATGCTTATCAGAAACTCTATAGTGCTCCCACTCACTTTATTGTAAATACAAGTTTCTCATAAACTTTGTATAGACTCAAAAACTTTGATCACCTCATCAAAGTGTATATTCCAACTCCGAGATGCTTGCTTCAGTCCATAGAAGGATCACTGAAGCTTGCTCACCTTTTAGCATCCTTAGTACTGACAAAACCTTCTGGTTGTATCACATACAACTTTTCCTCAAGTAAATTGTTAAGGAAACGATGTTTTGACATCCATCTGCCAAATTTCATAATTGAAAAATACAGGAACTGCTAACATAATTCCAACAGACTTTAGCATCGCTACGAGTGAGAAAGTCTCATCACGGTCAACTCTTTAAACTTGTCAGAAACTTCTTTGTGACAAGTCGAGCTTCATAAATGGTGGCATTTACCATCAGCGTCTGTCTTCATCTCAAAGGTCCATTTGTACTCGACGACCTGTCGTCCAACGATCAAGTCTACCAAAGTCTATACTTGGTTTTCATACATGGGTCCTTTCTCGGATTTCATGGCCTCTAACCATCTGTCGGAATCCGGGCCCATCATTGCTTCTCCATATCTCGTAGGTTCATCATTGTCCAACAACATGACCTCCAAGACAGGGTTGTCGTACCACTCAGGAGTAGTACGCATCCTTGTTGACCTACGAGGTTCGATAGTAACTTGATCCGAAGCTTCATGATCATCATGATTTACTTCCTCTTCAATTGACGTAGGTTCCATAGAAACATCTTTCTGCGCTATGCTACTCTCTAGTTGAAACAAAGGTTCAACAACCTCATCAAGTTCTATCTTCCTCCCACTCAATTATTTCAAGAGAAACTTTTTCTCGAGAAAGGACCCGTTTTAGCAACAAACACTTTGTACTCGAATCTGGGATAGAAGGTATACCCAACTGTTCTTAGGGTATTCCATGAAGATGCATTTGTCTACTTTGGGTGCGAGCTCATTAGGTGAAAAATCTTTTCACATAAGCGTCGCAACCCCAAACATTAAGAAATGACAGCTTAGGTTTCTGCCAAACCATATGGTGTCATCTCAACGGATTTAGATGGTGCCCAATTTAAAGTGAATGTAGTTGTCTCTAATGCACAACCCAAAACGATAGTGGTAAAACGATAAGAGACATCAAAATTCGCACCATATCCAATAGAGCACGACTACGACGTTCGGACACACCATCACACTATGGTGTTCCAGGTGCCGTGAGTTGTGAAACAACTTTTCACACTATCTTAAGTTGTGTACCAAACTCGTAACTTAGATATTCACCTCTACGATCATATCGTAGACATTTTATCTTCTTGTCACGATGATCTCAAACTTCACTCCGATTCTGCTTGAACTTTTCAAATGATTGAGACTTGTATTTCATTAAGTAAATATACACTATATCTACACAAATCATCAGTGAAGGTAAGAAAATAACGATATCCACCACACGCTACAACACTCATTGGACCGCATACATCAACATGTATCATTTCCAATAAGTCACTTGCCCGTTCCATCAAGGCGGAAAACAGGGTTTTAGTCATCTTGCCTAAAAGGCGTGGTCTGCATGTCTCAATCGATTCAAAATCGAATGAGTGCAAAGATCCATCAACATGGAGTTTCTTCATGCGATTTGTACCAATATGACATTTAGCGGCACTGCCACAAGTATGTGGTACTATCATTATTAACTTTGTATCTTTTGGCATCAATGTTATGAACATGTGTATTAGTATGATCAAGATTCAACAAACCATTCTCACTGGGTGCATGACCATTGAAGGTATTATTCATGTAAACAGAATAACAATTATTCTCTAACTTAAATGAATAACTGTGTTGCAATAAACACGATCTAATCACGTTCATGCTCAACGCAAAACACCAAATAACATTTATTTAGGTTCGTCACTAATCCCGAAGGTAGAGAGAGCGTGTGATGTCGATCACATCAACCTTGGAAACATTTCCAACACACATCGTCACCTCACCCTTAGCTAGTCTCCGTTTATTCCGTAGCTTTTACTTCGAGTTACTAACATTTAGCAACCGAACCGGTATCCAATACACTACCGGCACTCCCGGTACACTACCGATGAGCCCGAAACTTTTTCGACAACCAAAATAGGACTTCCTATATATGAATCTTTACCTCCGAACCATTCCAGAGATCCTCGTGATGTCCGGAATCTCATACGGGACTCCGAACAACCTTCGGTCACTACCATACATAACTCTATACTACCAAAACGTCACTGAACCTTAAGTGTGCAGACCCTGCGGGTTCGAGAACTATATAGACATGACCGAGACACCTCTACGGTTAATAACCAACAGCGGGACCTGGATGCCCATATTGGTTCCTACATATTCTACGAAGATCTTTATCGATCGAACCTCTATGTCAAGGATTCAGTTAATCGCATATGATGTTCCCTTTGTTCTTTGGTATGTTACTTGCCCGAGATTCGATTGTCGGTATCTCCATACCTAGTTCAACCTCGTTACCGGCAAGTCTCTTTATTCGTTTCGTAATACAAGATCCCGTGACTAACACTTAGTCACATTACTTGCAAGTCTTATTGTGATGTTGTATTACCGAGTGGGCCCTGAGATACCTCTCCGTCACACGGAGTAACAAATCCCAGTCTTGATTCATGCCAACCCAACAGACACCCTCGGAGATACCTGTAGAGTACCTTTATAGTCACCCAGTTACGTTGTGACGTTTGATACACACAAGGTACTCCTCCGGTGTCAGTGAGTTGCATGATCTCATGGTCATAGGAACAAATACTTGGCATGCAGAAAACAGTAGCAATAAACTGACACGATCATATGCTAAGTTTGTAGTTTGGGTCTTGTCCGTCATATCATTCTCCTAATGACATGATCCCGTTATCAAATGACATCTCATGTCCATGATTAGGAAACCATAGCCATCTTTGATCAACGAGCTAGTCTATTAGAGGCATACTAGGGACATGGTGTTGTCTATGTATCCACACATATATCTGAGTTTCCGATCAATACAATTATAGCATGGATAATAAACGATTATCATGAACAAGGAAATATGAAAATAACCAATTTATTATTGCCTCTAGGGCATATTTCCAACAACCTTGGGATTCCGATTCATCACAGACGACTAACGAACAAGGAGTGGAAGTGCATAGAAGATAGATTCGAAAAAAGACTGGCTTGCTAGAAGGGTAAGCTTATGTCATATGTAGGCCGACTGGTCCTGCTAAATTCGGTATTGACTAGTCTACCGATGTTTCTTCTATCATTCTTTCAAGTGCCTATAGGGGTGCGGAAGAGATTAGATTTCTACCGATCACGCTTCTTCTGGCAAAGTGATGAATCCCAGAGGAAATATAGATTAACATAATGGGATATTATATGCAGACCTAAAGATGAAGGGGGATTAGGGGTTTAAAACTTAGAAGTTAAGAATAGATGCCTACTTAGCAAATGGCTATACAGGTTATCTACAGAGACATATGAAATGTGGGTAAATTTTTTGAGAAATAAGTATCTACAATCCAAGACTCTAGCACAAGTTTCAGCTAGACCCAATGTCTCGCCATTCTGGAAAGGCCTAATGAATGTGAAAGCATGCTTTTTCAGAGTTAAATTTCTGGTTGGTAACGGTACCACAACCAGATTTTGGGAGGATACGTGGCTGGGGGAGACACCGTTGGCTATACAGTATCCCACATTATATAATATTGCTACACGAAAGGCATATTACGTTGCAACAGTGCTACGGTCCATACCCCTTAATGTTCACTTCCGACGAACTCTAATGTGAGAGAGATGGAACTCATGGTTACATCTGGTCAGACGGTTGATGGATGTGCAACTCTCCGACCAGCAGGATCGAATTCATTAGAAATTAACCACGAGTGGTTCTTTCTCGGTGAAGTCGATGTATATGGATTTGATTAACCATGGACCCCTATCAAGGTCGTTGCATATATGGAAGACCAAAGTTCCATTACGCGTTAAATTTTTCATGTGGTTTGTGCACAAGGGTGTCATCTTAACAAAGGATAACCTGATAAAACGTAACTGGAACGGAAATGCTACTTGTTGCTATTGCGGTCATAATGAAACAATTCAACATCTCTTCTTAGACTGTCCACTAGCAAAGTTACTTTGGCGTACAATTCAAATAGCTTTTAATATTCAAGCACCAATGAACATCAATAGGCTTTTTGGGACGTGGCTCGACGGAGTCGATGCAACAATAGCCAATCATATACGCATTGGCATTAGTGCATTATTTTGGGCTATCTGGAATACTAGAAACGATATAATTTTCCAAGGCAAGAAACTTGACAATTTTTTGCAGGTCATATACACAGCAACGTCATGGATCCATACGTGGTCATTACTCAACCATGTGGACAACAGGGAGCATATGGATATTAGGTGCAACCGATGGGAGACGGTCGCACGGGCTATCTTCAGCCGGTTTGGATGGCGAGCTGTTAATAGACTAGGTGTGTAGGCATCGTAGTCTTTTAGTGACGCCAGATAAGGCTTCTTATTGTACGTTGTTTTACTTTTTATGCCTCAACTTGTGAGGCCTTTACCAACTTAAGACTTTGAGGCATTGAGACTTTATTTGATTTCTAATAAAATGGTTGTATGCATCGTTCTCGATACAGAGACCGGGAGCATCGTTCCTCCTTCTCAAAAAAAAAATACTCACTGGTTATGTCGCCATATGGAAGGAGAAACAAAACATTATCTCAAACAATTTGGAGAAAAAAGAAAGAAAGATGCTGTGAAACTAATTTTTCAATCAGAACTTAGCACATTCACGTGGGTACGGCGTGTTGTCTCAGGTACAAAGACGTTGCTGATTGGTGACCATTCTTAATTTACATGTACACTTTGGCCGTAGCAGTCTCGTCTCTGATTGATCGATCGATCGATCCTGCTGTGATGACAGGATAAGTCATCTGAAAGCAAACGCATGGTCACCTTCACACCACATGGCTATGTAGCCGCATCACTCTGATTTGCTCACTAGTCACCGCCACCGCACTATTGGTGTCCTCGAGTACCTTCACACGCCGTGCTTAAGGCCGGCCGTGCATACGTACAGATACGGAGTTTCAGATAAGTACATACGTGGCCAAGATTTTTTTGATAGGTAAGTAAGTAAGATACGCCTGGCATTTACCTTTTGCACGTGGCTTTGCTTGCGCCAGGAGACTCTCCTCTCACCAGTAGTATCAGTGTGGGTTTCGTCAGAGGAAAATGTGGGTGAAAGGATACCTGAGCGGCCGAGCCCATGCTGCCATGCATGCCTTGGATGCTTGCACGACGGACGATCACCGTATTGATTACCGGTCAAGAACCACCAGGCTGGAGATTAGACTGGAGCCGCTGGCATTGCCCGTTTTGACTTGGTGTTGTAAATGCTTGCTCGCTCTACGGGTCTCGTGTCACGTCATGTTTAAACTTGCCGGCGACGCCAGTTCCCGGGGCCATCATGATGCGGGTGGAGTGCTTGGGTTAACACGATCGCCGGACAAGAGGGACGAGCGGCGCCGTATGCCGACGCGTCAGCGAGCGCACACACACGATCACGAGGCTCGCATCGTCGTATCGCGTCGCATCCCGCCGCAAGTTGGCGTGATCGTGATCGAGATTGCGATCGCTGCACCACACGGACCAACACAACACTAGGCTCGTGATGCAATTGATATCGTACCCAAGTACAGCAAGTACGTACGAGCGCTACGATACTATTGCACCACCGGAGCGCATCAATGCACGGTTTGTGGGTACACACTCTCTCTGCCGACGCGTGATGGGGGTAGATAACAGTGGTCTCTGTGGAGTGTGGAGTGGAGGCCTTGCACGCGAGCCAAAAATTGCTTCACTAGTGTAGGAGTACACCGGTGAGCTGAAAGCACACACTCCTATTGGCTTTCTAGCTACTGTGCTCGCGGGAAGGGAACAAAGAAAACACGGGGCCGCAGCTTTGGGAGCTTAACCAGGCAGGCACTGTGACTGTGAGCTCGCCTGTTCTCGGTAGTAATAAGTCCAGCACTGACCGCCCCACTGCCCACTGCCACGTCCCGTCCCCCATTAATCTACCCATTTAGCCCACCACGCCGGGCCAACCAGACACGCAGGCTGCTCGAGCAGTTCGCTCGCCTGCTCGCTGAGCCGGCAGCGCAAACACGTCGTGATTCGAACTGCTCGCTGAGCCGGCAGCGCAAACACGTCGTGATTCGTGACGCGAGGGAGAGGGCATCCAGGCCAGCCGTAAACTGCGACCATGTGGTGTGGGCACCAGCGACGCATCACGGCCTCCGATGGCCGACGACCCGGGGCGGCTGTGGAGAAGAAAAGGAGCGGAAATCGGCGAGAAACCGGGTCACACTTCGTCATCGTCGGCCGGTCCATCGTGCGTGCGTGTACTGTCCTACGTGCACTAGGGACATGGAATGAGAGGAAATCCCGGGTCAATTTTCGGTTGGTGATGGTGCAACGATCCGGAGACTATTGTGTTTGTGTTCTATGATGCTCCTGCTGCTCAACGGAGGGTGATTGGCCCCTACCTTTGGGGCTGCGCGTGTGCGCACCAAGAGATGGCATCCGTGGGGCTGTTTTCTCTTTTGTGATTGTGCTTGTGTTTTCCACGGAGGGCACTGGCATTTGTGGCCTGTGAGTAAAGCCACTTTGGAAGTTTGAAAATTAAGGCAGAGCCACCATTGGAGCTGCTGCTGGAGTAGCTGGTGAGTAGGAGTAGCAGGAGCAGCAGTGCTAGTACTAGCTTATTAAATAAAATATTTCTAATCGTGGTGTGTTTATACACGCATTCACTGATGCTGCTGGTACTGCTGCTACTGGGGCTTGGTAAAAGCGTGATGTGAGTTCAGTTCAACACATTCAGCCTTCAGGCTTGAGGTCGTGTACCACACGTAGGAGCGAGCACTAGAGTTGCCAAAAAAACAAGAAAGATTAATCGCAAAAGAAAGAAAATATAAAGAAAGGTAAGGTTGTAAAACCGGCCCCTCTCTGCATTCCTGGGCTCGCTTTTGCTGTTTCGTCCATGCAATGGTCTTTGATTCCCTGGGCCTCCACTAATTGCCCGGTTGACTCCGTCTAAAAGCATGCATCATGCATGCCTGCTGGCGAAAAATGAACTCGTCAGTTGGAAAAGGCAGGATTATGCTCCAATCAATGGATGATTGATACATAAAAGTGGGCATTTCGCTTCGAGTAAGGAGAAATAAAGGAGGAATCAGGGAGATGCTCCTTTGTTGATACCAAGAAAAAGGATTGATCGTAAAAACTTCCTCTTTAACTTCTCATCGTGATGTTTGATGTCCTTGGCCCGTTTGAGTGGCGCCGATCATGTCGTTTGAATGGTGCAAGTTGGCAAGTGAGACTGCGAAACTTAATTGCTGCGACGACCTTTCAGGCATTTTACCCGTACCGTGCCATGGTCAATGGCTTAACAGTCCAAGGACAAGAAACCGAAATGGCCCCTACCTCGTCTGCCCTCCCCTCCCCCGCCCACATTGCATCTGTGTGCTCCTGTCAGCTTTTAAGTGGCGTCCATGTCAAATGTCTCGCCACACCTTCTTCGATAGGCCATGGCCCAAGGGAAAAAGCACGGGAAAGAGGCACATAATTAGCAATGATATGGTCATCGGAAAGATTCCCGGTTTAGAAAAGTCGTGTGAAGCCATGCAATGCACCGCCACCTAATGTGAACTGCTGCTGATAGGATCAACAGCCCCAATTAAGCTGACAAATGTGTTTTTTGGTGTAGTACGAAGGGTGTTTGCTTGCCTGCGTTTCGACGCCATCAACTTTACACCGCGAGTGCTCACTCGCCTGCTACTGCTGCTCAGCCTCTTTACGTTTCGTCTCGGGAATGGCACCGGCACCGTGCTTCATGGCTGTCACGCGACTTTCTATCTCTCTTCTCCGGTATAGTATTTGCTGCCTGGTTGTATTACACATGTTTTTGTCCTGTCAGGATTGGGTTGGTAAGTAGCAAATAAAGATAGTTGGAAGGGTGAATGAAAGAGTAAGTTTTCAAACTCACATTTTTCAAACGAACATTCGGTCGTCCGATCTTTTTAAAAGACCAGTCGTCTCGCGAGCCCCGTCCAATTCAATGATGAAGCTGTATATGTATTTTTTTTATTTCTGCAAAAAGACTTTTCTTGCAGAATTCTATATTTCTGCAACAGAATCTTTGTGGCAAAACATTCTCTTCTCTAATTTTTGCAACAAGACTTTTGCCGCAAAACCTCCTCATCTCTAATTTACGGCAAGAAACTCATGTTGCACAACCTTCTCTTTTCTATTCTAATTTACGGCAAGAAACTCATGTTGCACAACCTTCTCTTTTCTATTTTTTTTGTTGCAAGAAGACCCTTATTGCAAAACCTTTTCTTCCCTAATTTCCTGCAACAAGATCAATGATGCACAATCTCCTCTTCTTCATTTTTTTGCAACAAGACCCATGTTGCGAAAATTGTAATAGCATCTCCGTTGCATCTAATATTCTGCAACAAGCACAAAATTTGCTACAACATCTCCGGTCACTCGCGCATTTGTACGGTCGTTGCTACTACCGTTGTTTTGCAACACCACTCTTGTTGCAAAAAGAAGATGAGAGAGACGTGTGTGGTCCAGTAGGCCACACGTCAAGCACGCCCCGCGCTAGATGAGTCGATAGATCAAAATAATTTCCCTTTCGTTAATTGAGGAGAGCCTGAAATTACAAACAATGGGCCGAGGCAGCAATAAAAGGAATTATCCTCGCGACAAATGATGTTGCCCATACCGTTAGAGCATCTACAACACGAGCCCCATACCTCCCCTCTCCCACCCCAAGGCCCAGGCGGCCTGCCCGGACACAAAAAAAATCACCCAAACGTCCACCAGAAACGTAACTCAGACATCCAGGATGACCGGCAACTACATACACATCGCATATGTGGGCCGGACATGGGGATGTCTGGACGCGTCCGTCACGATGAATTGACGAATGGGTACTAGCTAAAACCCATTAGAACGACGGTCGTCTCCCCCAGTTTAGGTGTGCAGACATTCAGTGCCACCCGAGGGACCTAGTCGAGCTATTTATGCCATACGACAAGGCAACACTAGCCCGTCCCATTCTCATCCCTCCCGTCTACACCGCCGCTCCCCCTCCTCTACCTATTCCACTTCGAACTCGATGACCGCCCATGCTAACACCATCACAGTTCGCACAAAGATTGCGTACTACAAACTACGAACGATGGAGTGTCGGGCAGAGATGCACATCGTGGAGGAGGCTCGGTCTGCAAGGCTCCTACGTTGGGTTGTAAATCACAAACATATCCATCCGCGAAGAGGAAGGATCGGTCCGTGGACACGGATGTAGAAGTTGACTATCCAATGGTAGTTACTATATGTTCGTCAGTAAAAGTAATTTGTTCAAATAAGTGTGATCCATAGCACACGCTGGATCACACTAGCACCGGATCACATCATCAACCGATCACAGCCAAAAAGTGTCAGGTTTGCTTAGCTTTTACATGCTCGGTGACAAAAAAATATCAACCGGACAATCTATGCACTTTGCCCTACTCGACCGTCAATACGAGCCTCCACACTCAATATAACGTCACTGCTTGTGCCTCGACATCCGCCTCCTTCTCCGATGCCTCGATCTCCTCATGCTTTGCCCTCTCCAGATCATCCTTCTTCTGGTGCAACATCTTGAAACAGATGGCTTGCACGATCATTTTTGCGTCCTCATCCACATCCGCCACCTTCAGGGCGACAATATTTGCTTCCTTTAAAGCTATCACGATCTCCACCTTTTTCTCCTCGAGCTTGGCCTTCTTCTCTTCAATCACCACCCTCTTCTCTTCTAGCCTGAGCTTCTTCTCGGTCGCCTTCATCAACAACTCAAACACTCCGCCTTTTTTCTTCCTTGACGTCGAAGTGCTTGATGTGTGCATTCTCCTTCTTCGTCAAGATGTCTTCAAATCTCTCCGTCATCTTGGCCACCGCACCTCCTTGCTTCACCTTCTCCTCCCATTCTTTTCCCGGAACCCTCTTCCAACCTTCTTGGGTAGTTCATTTGTTGGGTCGCATGGGTCACCGGTTTCTTACTCGGTGCCTTGGGCGATGGTTTCACTTAGGTTGTTCATTCAACTTAAACCAACAATGCATGACAGTGAAGTTTTTCTTCTCCAACTTCTTGAACACACTATAAGCACGAGAAGGCTAAAAAACATATTGTCAACTATGCTTATCTGGCTACAAAACTATGCATATGATGATCTAGACACCAATGCGGACATATCCGGCTACAAAATTATGCATATCTGGCTACAAATGATCTACAAAACTATGCATGTCCGGCTACACCCAATCTACACACCAATGCATACATATCCGGCTACAAAACCATGCATCTCAGCCTACAAATGATCTACATGCTGATGCATACATATCCGGGTACAAAACTATACATATCTGGCTACAAATGATATACAAAACTATGCATATGTGACCACAAATGATCTACACAACAATGCATACATATCCGACTACAAGCAATGCATATCCGACTACAAATGAACTAGAAAACTATGCATACCTGGCCACAAATGATCTACCCATCAATGCATACATATCCAACTAAACAACTATGCATATCTGGCTACAAATAATCTACAAAACTATGCATATCTGGCTTCAATTGATCTACACACTATTGCATACATATCCGACTACAAAACTATGTTGGAAATATGCCCTAGAGGAAATAATAAATTAGTTATTATCATATTTCCTTGTTCATGATAATCGTTTATTATCCATGCTATAATTGTATTGATCGGAGACTTAAATGCATGTGTGGATACATAGACAAAACCATGTCCCTAGTATGCCTCTAATGGACTAGCTTGTTGATCAAAGGATGGTTAAGGTTTCCTAGCCATGGACATGAGATGTCATTTGATAACGGGATCACATCATTAGGAGAATGATGTGATGGATAAGACCCAAACTACAAACATAGCATATGATCGTGTCAGTTTATTGCTACTGTTTTCTGCATGTCAAGTATATGTTCCTATGACCATGAGATCATGCAACTCACGGATATCGGAGGAGTGCCTTGTGTGTATCAAACGTCGCAACGTAACTGGGTGACTATAAAGGTGCTCTACAGGTATCTCCGATGGTGTCTGTTGAGTTGGCATGGATCGAGACTGGGATTTGTTACTCCGTGTGACGGAGAGGTATCTCGGGGCCCACTCAGTAATGCAACATCACAATAAGCCTTGCAAGCAATGTGACTAATTGTTAGTTGCGGGATCTTGTATTACGGAACGAGTAAAGAGACTTGTCGGTAACGAGGTTGAACTAGGGGATCGAATCTCGGGCAAGTAACATACCGAAGAACAAAGGGAACGTTATACAGGATTAACTGAATCCTTGACATAGAGGTTCGACCGATAAAGATCTTCGTAGAATATGTAGTAACCAATGTGGACGTCCAGGTCCCGCCATTGGTTATTGACCGTAGAGGTGTCTCGGTCATGTCTACATAGTTCTCGAACCCGCAGGGTCTGCACACTTAAGGTTCGGTGACGTTTCGGTAGTGTAGAGTTATGTATGGTGGTGACCGAAGGTTGTTCGGAGTCCCGGATGATATCCCGGACGTCACGAGGAGCTCCGGAATGGTCCGAAGGTAAATATTCATATATAGGAAGTCCCAGTTTGGTTTCCGGAAAAGTTTCGGGCTCATCGGTAGTGTACCGGGAGTATCGGTATTGTACCGGGAGTGCCGGTAGTGTACCGGAGGACCTCCGGGAGGGGTATTTCGACCCCAAGAGGTCCATGGGCTGTGGGATAATAATAACCAGCCCTTATTGGGATGGGAAAACAGCCACAAAGGCCCATGGCGCAGGAGAGAAAGTCCTAAAGCAAAAAGTGGAAAATCAGCCAATAGGAGGCAATCCTACTCCAACTAGGATTGGAGGTGAAGTAGGATTGCTCCCACCTCCTATTTCGGCCGACCCAAAGGCCTTGGCTGACTCTCCTCTCCTCTCCTCCTATATATACTAGTGGATTGGGTGGTTTTTGGACAGAATTTCCGGCCACGTGCTACCCGTTTCACCGGTGCACAGTTTCTCCTCTAGATCGGTTTTCCGCAGCGCTTAGGTGAAGCCCTGCCGGAATCACTCCACCACCACCACCGGAGCACCGTCAGGCTGCCGGTGAACTCTCTCTCCTCTCCACCTCCTATCGCTGGATCGAGATGGTGGAGATCGTCATCAAGCTGCACGTGTGCTGAACGCGGAGGTGCCGTCCGTTCGGCGCTAGATCGGAAGGACCGTGATCGAGATCGCGAGACAGTTCGTGATGAGATCGCGGAACGGATCGTGATGAGTTCGCGGGACAGATCGTGATCAAGATCATGAGACGGATCGTGATGAGATCGCGGGACGGATCGTGATGAGTTCACGGGACGGATCGTGATTGGATCGCGGGACGGATCGTGATGAGATCGCGGGACGCTCGGCGATTTGGATCGCGAAGATGTTCGACTACACCAACCGCGTTTCTTAACGCTTCCCGTTTAGCAATCTACAAGGGTATGTAGATCCACTCTCCCTCTCGTAGATGATCATCACCATGGATAGGTTTGCGTGTGCGTAGGAAATTTTTTGTTTCCCATGCGACGTTCCCCAACAGTGGCATCATGAGCTAGGTTGATGGTTCGATGAGATCTCGAGTAGAACACAAAAGGTTTGTGGGCATTTATGCTTAGATTGCTTCCTCCCTTGGTCGTATATTGGTTCAGCGGGATTGTGAGATGAAGCGGCCCGGACCAACATTACTCGTACGCTTACGAGAGACCGGTTCCCTCGACGCAACTTGTTGCCTAGATGGCTTGCGGGTGACAGTTTCTCTTACTTTAGTTGGATTGTATTCGACAAAGGCGGTCCTTGAGAAGGTTGAAAAGCAAACTAGTGTATCACCGTTGTGGTTTATGCGTAGGTGAGAATCGTTCTTGCTAGATACCCATAGCAGCCACGTAAAATATGCAACAACAATTAGAGGACGTCTAACTCTTTTTTGCAGGGTATGTTGTGATATGATAAGGCCAATTACATGATGTGATATATGTGATGTATGAGATGATCATGTGATGTATAGATTATCACGACTTGCATGTCGATGAATACGGCAACCGGCAGGAGCCATAGGGTTGTCTTTAATTATTGTATGACCTGCGTGTCAATCATTAAGCGCTATGTAATGCTTTACTTTATCGCTACGGTAGCAATAGTAGTAGAAGCATGCAGGGCGTGACAACCCCGATGGCGAAACGTTGATGGAGATCAAGATGATGGAGATCATGGTGTCATGCCGGTGACGATGGAGATCATGCCTGTGCTTTCATGATGGAGATCAAAAGCACAAGATCATGGCCATATCATGTCACTTATGATTTGCATGTGATGTTAATCCTTTTATGCACCTTGTTTTGCTTAGGACGACGGTAGCATTATAAGGTGATCCCTCACTTAATTTCAAGATAAATTGTGTTCTCCCCGAGTGTGCACCGTTGCGAAAGTTCGTCGTGTTGAGACACCACATGATGATCGGGTGTGATAGACTCTACGTTCACATACAATGGGTGCAAGCCAGATTTGCACGTGCAGAACACTCGGGTTAAACTTGACGAGCCTAGCATGTACAGACATGGCCTCGGAACACAAGAGACTGAAAGGTCGAACATGAGTCATATAGTAGATATGATCAACATAATGATGTTCACCATTGCAGCCACCTCAACTCACGTGATGATCGGACTTGAGTTGGTGAATTTGGATCATGTATCACTCGAATGATCGGAGGGATGTCAATTTGAGTGGGAGTTCTTAAGTAATATGATTAATTGAACTCATTATCATGAACATAGTCAAAGTGTCTTTGCAAATTATGTTGTAGATTACTAGCTCGCGCTGTAGCTCCCTTGTATTTTTATATGTTCCTAGAGAAATAGAATTGAAAGATGTTGGTAGCAAAATTGCGGACTGGGTCCATGATCTGAGGATTGTCCTCATTGCTGCACAGAAGGCTTATGTCCTTAATGCACCGCTCGGTGCGCCACCCCCTCTAGCGTCGTCTATAGATGTTGTGAACATCTAACAGGCACGTTTCGATGACTACTTGATAGTTTAGTGCGTCATGCATTACGGCTTAGAATTGAGGCTCCAAAACGTTTTGAACGTCACGGAACATATGAGATGTTCTAGGAGCAGAGATTGTGATCTCAGGCTCGTGCCTTTGTTGCGAGATATGAGATCTCCAACAAGATTCTTTGCTTGTAAGATGAAGGAGAATAGCTCAATCGTTGAGCATGTACTCAGATTGTCTGGGTACTACAATCGCTTGAATCAAGTGGGAGTTGATCTTCCAGATAAGATAGTGATTGATATAGTTCTCCAAGTCACTGTCACTAAAGCTACTAGAACTTAGTGATGAACTATAATACACCAGGGATAGAAGTATTGATCCCTGAGTTGTTCGCGATGTTTGACACCGCGAAGGTAGAAATCAAGAAGGAGAGTCAAGTGTTGATGGTTAATCAAACCACTAGTTTCGAAAAGGGCAAGAGCAAGGAGGGAAACTTCATGGATAGCAAGTCAGTTGCTGCTCCAGTGAAGCAACCCAAAGTTGAACTCAAACCCGAGACTAAGTGCTTCTATTATGAGGTGAGAGGTCGCTGAAGCGGAACAACCCTAGATACTTGGTAGATAAGAAGGCTGGCAACATCGACAGAAGTATATTTGATATACGAGTTATTGATGTGTACCTTGCTAGTACTCCTAGTAGCACCTGGGTATTGGATACCGGTTCGGTTGCTAAATGTTAGTAACTCGAAATAAAAGCTACGGAATACACGGAGAACTAGCTAAGGGTGAGGTGACGATGTGTGTTGGAAATGTTTCCAAGGTTGATGTGATCAACATCGCACGCTCTCTCTACCTTCAGGATTAGTGACGAACCTAAATAAATGTTATTTGGTGTTTTGCGTTGAGCATGAACATGATTAGATCATGTTTGTTGCAATACGGTTATTCATTTAAGTCAGAGAATAATAGTTATTCTGGTTACATCAATAATACCTTCAATGGTCATGCACCCAGTGAGAATGGTTTGTTGAAATCTTGATCGTAGTAGTACACACGTTCATAACATTGATGTCAAAAGATACAAAGTTAATAATGATAGTACCACATACTTGTGGCACTGCCGCTAAATGTCATATTGGTATAAAGCGCATGTAGAAACTCCATGCTGATGGATATTTGGACTCATCGATTTCGAATCGGTTGAGACATGCGAACCATGCCTCTTGGGCAAGATGACTAAAGGACCCCGTTGGATGGAGCGGGCAAGTGATTCATTGGAAATGATACATGTTGATGTATGCAATCTAGTGAGTCTTGTAGCGTGTAGTGGATATCGTTATTTTCTTACCTTCACTGATGATTTGAGTAGATATAGTGTATATTTACTTAATGAAACACAAGTCTGAATCGTTTGAAAGGTTCAAGCAAATTCAGAGTGAAGTTTAAAGATCATCGTGACAAGAAGATAAAAATGACCGCGATATGATCGTGGAGGTGAATATCTGAGTTACGAGTTTGGCATACAACTTAAGACAACGTGAAATTTGTTTCACAACTAACGCCACCTGGAACACCATGGTGTGATGGTGTGTCCGAACATCATAGTCATGCTCTATTGATATAGTGCATACTGTGATGTCTCTTATCGTTTTACTACTATAATTTTTGGGGTTATGCATTAGAGACAACTACATTCACTTTAAATAGGGCATCATCTAAATCCGTTGAGATGACACCGTGTGAATTATGGTTTGATAGAAACCTAAGCTGTCATTTCTTAATGTTTGGGGCTGCGATGCTTGTGTGGAAAATGTTTTCACATAATAAGCTAGAACCCAAAGCGGACAAATGTATCTTCATAGAATACCCTAAGAACAGATGGGTATGCCTTCTATCTCAGATCCGAGTGCAAAGTGTTTGTTGCTAGAACTGGGTCCTTTCTCGAGAAAAAGTTTCTCTCGAAAGAATTGAGTGGGAGGAAGATAGAACTTGATGAGGTTGTTAAACCTTTGTTCAACCAGAGAGTAGCGCAGCGCAGAAAGATGTTACTGTGAAGCCTACGTTAGTTGAAGAGGAAGTTAATGATGATGATCATGAAGCTTCAGGATCAAGTTACTATCAAACTTCGTAGGTCGACAAGGATGTGTACTGCTCCTAAGTGGTACGACAACTCGGTCTTGGAGGTCATGTTGTTGGACAACGATGAACCTACGAGCTATGGAGAAGCGATGATGGGCCCGGATTCCGACAAATGGTTGGAGGCCATGAAATCCGAGATAGGATCCATGTATTAAAACCAAGTGTAGACTTTGGTAGACTTGCTCGTTGGACGGCAGGTCGTTGAGTACAAATGGATCTTTAAAATGAAGACAGACATTGATGGTGAATGTCACTATTTGTAAAGCTCGACTTGTTGCAAAGATGTT
Source organism: Hordeum marinum (assembly GCA_022496015.1). NCBI lineage: Eukaryota > Viridiplantae > Streptophyta > Magnoliopsida > Poales > Poaceae > Hordeum > Hordeum marinum. The sequence continues at coordinate 539,011,909 of CM039673.1, read as the reverse complement.
TGTGACAAGTTCAAGGAGTTGACTACGATGAGACTTTCTCACTCGTAGCGATGCTAAAAGTCTGTTGGAATTATGTTAGCAGTTGCTGTGTTTTCAATTATGAAATTTGGCAGATGGATGTCAAAACATCGTTTCCTTAATGGTTTACTTGAGGAAAGGTTGTATGTGATACAACCAGAAGGTTTTGTCAGGCCTAAGGATGCTAAAAGGTGTGCAAGCTTCGGTGATCCTTCCATGGACTGAAGCAAGCATCTCGGAGTTGGAATATACGCTTTGATGAGGTGATCAAAGTTTTGATGTTTATACAAAGTTTATGAGAAACTTGTATTTGCAATAAAGTGAGTGGGAGCACTATAGAATTTCTGATAAGTATTGATCGGAGACTTAAATGCATGTGTGGATACATAGACAAAACCATGTCCCTAGTATGCCTCTAATGGACTAGCTTGTTGATTAAAGGATGGTTAAGGTTTCCTAGCCATGGACATGAGATGTCATTTGATAACGGGATCACATCATTAGGAGAATGATGTGATGGATAAGACCCAAACTACAAACATAGCATATGATCGTGTCAGTTTATTGCTACTGTTTTCTGCATGTCAAGTATATGTTCCTATGACCATGAGATCATGCAACTCACGGATATCGGAGGAGTGCCTTGTGTGTATCAAACGTCGCAACGTAACTGGGTGACTATAAAGGTGCTCTACAGGTATCTCCGATGGTGTCTATTGAGTTGGCATGGATCGAGACTGGGATTTGTTACTCCGTGTGACGGAGAGGTATCTCGGGGCCCACTCAGTAATGCAACATCACAATAAGCCTTGCAAGCAATGTGACTAATTGTTAGTTGCGGGATCTTGTATTACGGAACGAGTAAAGAGACTTGCCGGTAACGAGGTTGAACTAGGTATGGAGATACCAACGATCGAATCTCGGGCAAGTAACATACCGAAGAACAAAGGGAACGTTATACGGGATTAACTGAATCCTTGACATAGAGGTTCGACCGATAAAGATCTTCGTACAAAATGTAGGAACCAATGTGGACGTCCAGGTCCCGCCATTGGTTATTGACCGTAGAGGTGTCTCGGTCATGTCTACATAGTTCTCGAACCCGCAGGGTCTGCACACTTAAGGTTCGGTGACGTTTCGATAGTGTAGAGTTATGTATGGTGGTGATCGAAGGTTGTTCGGAGTCCCGGATGATATCCCGGACGTCACGAGGAGCTCCGGAATGGTCCGGAGGTAAAGATTCATATATAGGAAGTCCCAGTTTGGTTTCCGGAAAAGTTTCGGGCTCATCGGTAGTGTACCGGGAGTATCGGTATTGTACCGGGAGTGCCGGTAGTGTATCGGAGGACCTCCGGGAGGGGTATTTCGACCCCAAGAGGTCCATGGGCTGTGGGATAATAATAACCAGCCCTTATTGGGCTGGGAAAACAGCCACAAAGGCCCATGGCGCAGGAGAGAAAGTCCTAAAGCAAAAAGTGGAAAATTAGCCAATAGGAGGCAATCCTACTCCAACTAGGATTGGAGGTGAAGTAGGATTGCTCCCACCTCCTATTTCGGCCGACCCAAAGGCCTTGGCTGCCTCTCCTCTCCTCTCCTCCTATATACACTAGTGGATTGGGTGGTTTTTGGACAGAATTTCCGGCCACGTGCTACCCGTTTCACCGGTGCACAGTTTCTCCTCTAGATCGGTTTTCCGCAGCGCTTAGGCGAAGCCCTGCCGGAATCACTCCACCACCACCACCGGAGCGCCGTCACGCTGCTGGTGAACTCTCTCTCCTCTCCTCCTCCTCTCGCTGGATCGAGACGGTGGAGATCGTCATCAAGCTGCACGTGTGCTGAACGCGGAGGTGCCGTCCGTTCGGCGCTAGATCGGAAGGACCGTGATCGAGATCGCGAGACAGTTCGTGATGAGATCGTGGAACGGATCGTGATGAGTTCGTGGGACAGATCGTGATCAAGATCGTGAGACGGATCGTGATGAGATCGCGGGACGGATCGTGATGAGTTCACGGGACGGATCGTGATTGGATCGCGGGACGGATCGTGATGAGATCGCGGGACGCTCGGCGATTTGGATCGCGAAGATGTTCGACTACACCAACCGCGTTTCTTAACGCTTCCCGCTTAGCGATCTACAAGGTTATGTAGATCCACTCTCCCTCTCGTAGATGCTCATCACCATGGATAGGTTTGCGTGTGCGTAGGAAATTTTTTGTTTCCCATGCGACGTTCCCCAACAAACTATGCATATCCGGCTACAAATGATCTATAAAACTATGCATATACGGCTACAAATGATCTACACACCAATGCATACATATCCAACTACAAATGATTTGCAAAAGTATGCATATCTCGCTTCAAATGATCTACACATTGATGCATGCATATCCGACTACAAAACTATGCATATCCAGCTACAAATGATCTACAAAACTATGCATATCTAGTACAAATGATCTACACAACAATGCATATCCAACAAATCATTTGCCCACATTAACAACTTACTTGCTCGGCGATTTACACACCACTAGATCACCCTTCGATGAATTGCCTGAAGTGGCAAGAATACTTGTGTAGAACCTCTTAGATAGTGTACCATCGATGATTGAGGGACTAATACGTCTCCGATGTATCAATCCTTTTTGATTGTTTCATGCTATTATATTATCAATCTTAAATAGTTTATATGTTATTTTATATCATTATTTGGACTAACCTATTAACTAAGTGCCCAGTGTGAGTTTATGTTTTTTGGCTGTTTTTGAACTTTTGAGTAAATCAATATCAAACGGAGTCCAAATTGGATAAAAATCTACAGGAGCTATTTTTGGACCAGAAAGACCTGGTAAGCTTTGGGAGGAGGCAAGAAGATCCACGAGGTGGCCACGGGCTAGGCAGCGCATCCTGGGGGTAGGGAGCACCCCTAGCTCGTGTGCCCCTCGTGACACCTCTTGACATAATTCCACTTCTATATATTCCGAGTTATCCCAGAAAACATTAGCGAGACCCCCGAAACAAAAAAATTTGCTGCCACAAGTCTTTGTTCGTCCTCGATCCCATTTGGAGGCCTTTTTCGATACTCCGTCGGAGGGGGGGTCGATCACGAAGGCCTTCTACATCAACCTTGCTGCCTTCATGATGATGTGTGAGTTGTTCACCACAAACCTACGGGTCCATAACTAGTAGCTAGATGGCTTCTTCTCTCTATTTGATCTTCAAACAAAGTTCTTCGTGATTCTCGTGATGATATATCCTTGTAACCTTCTTTTGCGGTGCGTTTGTTGGGATCGGATGAATTGTGGGTTTATGATGAGATTATTGGTGAAAAGTAATTGAGTCTTCTCTGAATTTTATTATGCATGATCGTTATAGCTTTGCAAGTCTGTCCGATCCATCGTTTGGTTTGGACAACTAGATTAATGTATCTTCACTCGAAGGAGTGCATTGTAATGGATTCAATCTTGTGGTGCTTTATATCCAAGTGACATAAGGGGACAAGACATGTATTGTATTGTTTCTACTAAGGGTAAAATGACGGCGTTTGGACATATTGATTGGTCTTACTTTGTTTACATCATGTCGTCTTTCTTAAAGCATTACTCTGTTTGCCATGAACTTAATACCATAGATGCATGCTGGATAACGGTCGATTGGTGGAGTACTAGTAGTAGATGCACAATCGTTTCTCTCTACTTATTACGGACGTGATGCATATGTTCATGATCATTGCAATGAATAACATCATAAATATGCTCTTTTCTATTAATTATCACACAGTAATTTGTCTACCCACTGTATGCTATGCGTTCGAGAGAGAAGCCTCTAGTGAAAACTATGGCCCCCGGGTCTATTCAAATCATATTACAAAAAACTAAAAACATTGCTGCAATTTATTTACTTTCTTTTCATTTTATTTCTATATTTATCTAGCTACAACTATCAGAAGTAATCTTTGCTATTAACGAGTTCAAGGGGCTTGACAACCCTCTTGCCCGTATTGGGTGCTAGTGTGTTGGTTTTGTGTGTGCATGTATTGTTCATGCAAGTTGTTGTGATTCTTCTACTGGTTCTATAACCTTGGTTCTCACTGAGAGAAATACGCATTGCCACTATATTGCTTCACCCTTCCTCTTTGGGGAAAAGCCCATCACAGCTCACAAGCAGCAAGGACATCAATTCATGGTTCCAAATGAATAGCATGTTGGGGATGGCAGGGACTGCCTACCCCAGCTGCTTAGCATCATATAAGTACAGAGACTTGTAATGTTCTCGACATGGCGGTGTTTGCATAGTCGGCGAGGTCCCATGGCCCGGGAAGCCTTGACCTCCACCTCGTACGCTTCCTGCACCCCCATCGCCTCGTCTGCAACCAGGACACCACCCTCTGCCTTCTGCTTCTTGAGTTTTTATTCCTTTGTGGCCTTTGCTTTGATGCGGCTATTTTACCGTCTTGTTGAGTTGATCTTCCGAGTGAGCGTGATGCCTTCACCACGTCCAGCTCCTCCAGGGCCTCCTACGGGTCCATGTGTCGACGGTGGGGGGAAGAAGTGGGTGGGGAAAAGGGCGGGAATTTGATGGATAGAGGCAGGATGGAAGAAGAGAGTGACAGACTTCGCTGCACAAACAGTGTGGCCACCTACAAAAAGCGGGCTTCGCCTGATTTTTGGTGGGCCAATGAGGGTTGGTGTTGGATGGCTTCTAGAGTATGAATAGTTGCATCGAGAGGGCTGTTTTTGGTTCTGTGTTGGAGATGTCCTTACTAGTGAAGATAGATCAGTTCCATGTGTGAAATGAATGTCCTTATATGTGGTTTTGTGTCAAAAATATTTTTTGTAAGGCTATCGGAATAAACAACCCATCGACAGTGCAACACTACAATTTTAAATATGGCACCAACTATCAAACTTATTATGCAACCGTTGCAATGGACAGGCCCATTTGCTAGTCCTATAGCATTCCTGCACTTTTAGAATTCTGGCAAGCAAAGGAGGCTTTAGGGCATCTCTAATGCCGACCCGCGAACCTCTCACATACGTCCGGACCACGGAAGCCATCCAACGCAGTCTTGTATCGATCCGCGACGCGGTCCGTACGCGATTTCTCCCGCGAACCGGAGACAAACATGAGGGGCTTTGCGGGAGTCCGAACACGAGAAACATTGCTATCTACCCCCTACCCACCCAAAAGGAAGGCGGAGCCCACGCTTTTGTAGCATCACACACTCTTTCCACGCCAAAATTCCTCACTTCTCTTCTTCCATCCCCTGCCACTCCCCGCCCACTCCCCGCTCTTTTATCCTACCCTCTCCTTCCTTCTATCGCCGATGCATGGAGCTGTTTGGAGAACCTGTCAGAGATGGAGCCAGCGGCGGCGCTGGAGGATCTCCGCATCACGCTCTCCCAGAAGATCAATTATGTGGTGCGGCAAACTTGCCGCGTCAAAGCGAAGCTTGCAAAGGAGGAGAAGCTCAAGAAACGGTAGGCCGCTGGTGGGCCTGCTGGTGGCGATGCACGTGGAGGTCATGGCGGTCGACGTGGCCGTGGTGGACGCCGCCAGTCAGGTGCACGCACAATGCATACGACATTGTGGTCGGAGGCTTACAAGCCTCTGTACTAGTACGCTGCCAAGCATCTCGGCACCCTAGCTGGTATGGCGCCTTACATCATCGCTATTACCGTGGTGTGGCTCTTCTATGAGTATTCTTCGCCATAGCTCTTCCAGGCTCGGGCGACGGCCGGGTAGCAGATGGGTGCCCGCACACTATTCGCTGCAATGCCTAGAGCGAGAGAGCTGGCGTACGACATGGACAAGGAGATGCTCGACATCATCCTCGATGAAGGCAAGGGTGGAGGAGGGGGCTATGAGGATAGGCAGGTGGAAGACTCGGACCCCACCCAGTCCGACAACTACCAGCAGCAATTGTACACCCAGACGGCCACGCAGTAGACATACACCTAGACTAGCGATGGCACACAACAACAATAGTATTGGGCTACTGGAGAGCAGCAACCCGATAGGTGTTGGGGAACGTTGCATGGGAAACAAAAAAATTCCTACACACGCGAAAGATCTATCCATGGTGATGAGCATCTACGAGAGGGAGAGTGAATCTACATACCCTTGTAGATCGCTAAGCGGGAAGCGTTAAGAAACTCGGTTGGTGTAGTCGAACGTCTTCGCGATCCAAATCGCTGAACGTCCCGCGATCCCATCACGATCTGTCCCGTGATCTCATCACGATCTGTCTCGCGATCTCATCGCAATACGTCCCGCGATCCAATCACGAATCGTCTCGCGATCTTGATCACGGTCCTTCCGATCTAGCGCCGAACGGACGGCACCTTCGCGTTCAGCACACGTACAGCTCGATGACGATCTCCGCCTTCTTGATCCAGGGAGAGATAGACAAGTTCTCCGGCAGCGCAACGGTGTTGCGGCGATGGTGGTGGAGGAATTCCAGTAGGGCTTCGCCTAAGCATTGCTGAAAACCGATCTAGAGAAGAAAACGATCTAGAGGAAGAAGAGGGCAGCACGTGGCAATTAGGGTTAGCTTTTTCCTCTAAATACTCTATTATATATAGGAGGGAGGGAGGGGAGGAGGCAGCCTCAAATCCTCAAGGTTTGGTCGAAATTGGAGGTGGAGGAGTCCTACTCCAATCCTATTAGGAGTAGGATTCCTCCTTTCCACTTGGAAACTCTTTCCACCTCTCCACCTTTGGATTTTTTCCTTCTCAAACCATTCCAGCCGCATGGGCCCTTAGAGGAGGCTTCGGCAAGCTCACCAAGGGCTGGTTTACCTCCTCCCACAGCCCAGGTAGCCTCTTGGGTCGAAATACCTCTCCCGATGGTCTCCCGGTACACTACCGACACTCCCGGTACACTACCGATGAGCCCGAAACTTTTCCGGCGACCAAAACAGGACTTCCTATATAACAATCTTTACCTCCGGACCATTACAGAGCTCCTCATGACGTCGGGGATCTCATCCAGGACTCCGAACAACCTTCGGTCACCACCATACATAACTCTATACTACCGAAACGTCACCGAACCTTAAGTGTGCAGACCCTGCGGGTTCGAGAACTATGTAGACATGACCGAGACACCTCTATGGTCAATAACCAATAGCGGGACCTAGATGACCATATTGGTTCCTACATATTCTACGAAGATCTTTATCGGTCGAACCTCTATGGAAAGGATTCAGTTAATCCCGTATGATGTTCCGTTTGTTCTTTGGTATGTTACTTGCCCGAGATTCGATCGTCGGTATCTCCATACCTAGTTCAACCTCGTTACCGGCAAGTCTCTTTACTCATTTTTTAATACAAGATCCCGTGACTAACACTTAGTCACATTGCTTGCAAGGCTTATTGTGATGTTGTATTACCGAGTGGGCCCTGAGATACCTCTCCGTCACACGGAGTAACAAATCCCAGTCTTGATCCATGCCAACCCAACAGACACCCTCGGAGATACCTGTAGAGCACCTTTATAGTCACCAAGTTACGTTGCGACGTTTGATACACACAAGGTACTCCTCCGGTGTCAGTGAGTTGCATGATCTCATGGTCATAGGAACAAATACTTGACATGCAGAAAACAATAGAAATAAACTGACACGATCATATGCTACATTTATAGTTTGGGTCTTGTCCATCACATCATTCTCCTAATGACGTGATCCCGTTATCAAATGACATCTCATGTCCATGACTAGGAAACCATAGCCATCTTTGATCAACGAGCTAGTCTATTAGAGGCATACTAGGGACATGGTGTTGTCTATGTATCCACACACGTATCTAAGTTTCCGATCAACACAATTATAGCATGGATAATAAACGATTATCGTGAACAAGGAAATATGATAATAACCAATTTATTATTGCCTCTAGGGCATATTTCCAACAATAGGGGGGGTGGGGAGGAGGGCGACGACGATGACGATGATCCGAATGATACATCCAGCGATCCAAAGAAGAAGGGAAGAGGAGAAAGCTTCAACATGCAGGAGGACAAGCTGTTGTGTGGAGCATGGTTGGCCACTAGCCTCAATATGTTCCATGGCACGTAGCAAAAAGGCACAACCTTTTGGAGGAACATTCACATATGGTTCATGAACACAAACATTTCTTGCCCTACTCCGAAGCGGTAATCCGCAAATGTGAATGGAAGTCCCTCAACCATCGATGGTACACCATCCAAGAGGTAGCGTCCAAGTATTGTGGGCACTTGAAGCATCTGATCGCATGGTGGCCTAGCGGTGCACAAGTCACCGAGCAAGTAAGTTGATAATTAGCCAAATATGCTTTAGTTTTGTTGATGACTAGCCGTATATGCTTTAGTTTTGTTGTTTGCTAGCCATATATGCTTTACTTTTGTTGATTACTATCCGAACACGTATTATTTTGTTGCTCACTAGAGGGATATGCATTGTCGACATTGTTTTACTTTGTAGCCTACTCGTGCTTGTGTGGTGTACAAGAAGTTAGAGAAGAAGTCATTCACCGTGATGCATTGTTGGTTGAAATTGAATGGGCACCCGAGGTGGAACCTTTTCATTGCCAAGACTGTCGGCCAAACCAACAAGGAGGAAACCAGCGAGCACACGACCCAACCCAACATTCATCGAAGAAGGTTAGAAGAAATTTGCGGGGGAAGAAGTGAGAGGAGGAGAGGGCAAAGCGTGAAGGTGCGATGGCCAAGATCACAAAGAGGTTCGAGGACATGTTGGCGAAGAAGGAGGAGGCATGCCTGAGTCGCTCGGATATCAAGGAGGAGATGAAGGCGGAGAGGTTCAAACTATTGATGGACGCGACACACAAAAAACTCAAGCTTGAAGAGAGGAGGACGATAATCGAAGAGAGGAAGTCCACGCTTGCGGAAAAGAGGGTGAAGAGCGCCGCCAATGCGGAGGACGTCAAGATGTTGACCTTGAATACGGACTCTTGGATGCCGATGCAATAATGATCATGTAATCCGTTCGCTTCCACATGTTGCAGCGGCAAAAAGATGTGTTGGTGGCGACCGAGTATGAGAACGTGATGGACGCAGACGCGGAGGCGAGGACGGAGGCGGTGGCTGCCTACACGACTACAAAGACACCACCTTGATCAGGGAGTAGCTGCCTCGGATTGCCGGTCCGGCATGGCAGAAATGCACGGAAGTGTCGCACGGATGTTCTCTTGGGTCTGAGCATGTAAAAACTAAGAGCAACTCTAGCAGACCCCTTATATCACAAACCCTTATCGCTCGTTTACACTTCGCGCAAAACGCGGGCTGGCGTGGGCGGCAAAACAGACCCCACTGCGCGAAATTGTAAAATAGAATATTCTTTACAGTTCCACGCCGTGGGGTCTGTTCTGCCGCGGCCCGTGCCAGCCCGCAAAACGCGTGGTATTTCCTGCATTTGACTCATATGTCACATATTTCAATCGATGCATTCTCCGGAAGAGGTGCGTCGAATATGTTGGATTGTTTGCGAAGTAGTCTTGCATGAGCATCTCGTTCCCAAGGATGGCGGTTGTGAGGGATGCAAAGGCGGCCAACTGTCGATCCTAGTCATCTCTTTCGGTTCCGGTCCGCGTGCTCCTTCATGACGAGCGCCACCATCACCATCTGTCGTGGATGTCTCTTGAGAAGCGACTCTATGTTTGAGTCGTTGGACAAGGACAAATCCTCGAGCAAAATCACCTCGCAAGGTCTCTAATCCATCTACAAAATGGCCCCCGAGCTCGCATGAACGATTTTTCTTCTTCAAATCGATCACTACATTGAACTAGAAGAGGTAACAAATGGACTCACCGGTGGCGGGTCGGGGCGACGGCGACTTGATAAATTTGGGGCAGGGGGCGGGGCGGGAGCGACGGCGACTTGACGAATCCGGGGCGGCAGCGGCGACTCGGCAAATCTGGGCGGGGGGTGGGGCGGGAGCGACTGTGACTCGGCAAATCCGAGGCGGCAATGGCGACTTGACAAACCTAGGGCAGGGGTGGGGCGGGAGCGACGCCGAGTCGGCAAATCCAGGGCGGCAGCGACGCGACGACAATCGATCCGGGGTGGCGTGGCTCGACGGATCGGGGGGGGGGAGCAGGTATGGCCGAAAATTGAAGACGATGGTGTCGTGTGGCTGCGAGATAGGGAGGGAAACAAGCGCGGGTTGAAATGTCCCTCCTACCAACCGCTTTCGCGAGATAGAGGGCACCAACGAGACGGCGATGGGGGTTGTGTATTCACGAGTGGGAGGGGCAAAATTACCGCGCCCCTTAAACATTTTTAAGGGCTGAACGCGTTTTACCGAGTCTGTTCAGGTTATTTTTTCAGCGAGAAACCGTAAACTACGGTTATTTTGCAGATCGATGGGATTTAAAGGATTTGCTAGAGTTGCTCTAATCATATTAGCTTCCTTTTGTTGTGATCGGACATGTGATCCGGCGCGCCGTGTGGATTGGATCGAAGTACATTCGAATTTAAATTTATCAACAGATCAGTTCATGAATACGAATGTAAAAAGAAATTTATGGGTCACAGTTGAAGATGCCTTGCCAATGAGGATAGATCACCTCAGTGTCCGAAAGGAAGGTCCTTTTTTACAAGCCGGCACAAATGGGAGCACCTGCGTAAGCCAAGGAGAATAACCTACGCATATGCTCGCTGCCTTGTGAGCCACTCTTTTGTTTCCCAACAAATTATTCAGCCAGGCCTCCTCCCTCCATTTCACTCTCGTCCAGAGGAGGCACGAATCAGCAGCCAGCACTTCAGCAAGCGCAACGGCCATAAAGACAAAGCGGGGATCTCCTCGGCGGGCGGGCCCCACCGCGACAGTGGTTCTTTACGTAATTTAGCCCAAAGCGGCGAGAGAGCAGAGCCACCAAAGCGCAGGGAATCCAGCCCCGATGGAGAAACCAGCCCACACGCCAGTACGAAAGATAAGCAAAAGAAAAGAAAAAGCGACGGCGCCAGCCGCCGGGCGGACGGATGGATGGATTCCCGGCCGTATATTCCCGGCGCCACTGCCGCCACCGCTCCGGCCACATGGCGCCAGCGTGCGAGCCCCGTCGGAGAAAGAAAGAAAGCGCCGGGCTGGATGCGCCGTCCACCTATCCTATCCTGATGATGACGATCCGCTCGCTTATCCTGACGGTGGTGCACCGTGCGACGCCCACGTCAACTCCGGCGGTGTGGTGTGGTGCCGACGGTGACGCGGCCGAGACGGACGGACGGACGGACGCGGGCGCGCCGCTGATCCACGGTGCGTGCCGTGCCACGTACCGGCTTTTTGACCCGGCCGGATCGCGCCAGCTGACGGCGGCGCATGGGGCCGGCCGGCGGCGACGTGCGCGCGGCGTGGACGAGGGGAGTGCGTGCGTGGGACGCTGACGAGAGGACCATGGACTTTGCCTTGCTGCGACTTGTGCAAAAAATCCAGTGGGTTTCTTGTTTATTTATTTTATTTAGGTACGTAGATGGATGCTCCGGCGGTGACCAGCAACGGCAAAGGGATGCAACCGAAGCGCAGAGCGAGGGTGCGAAACGTGGCGCGGCATGGGCGCATCGCATGGCCTTCCCGCTCTCGTCCGTGGTGCATGCCAAGGACGTGGCCGCGCCATTCTCTATGCTCACGAACGAGCGTTGATGCGGTCAAATCTCAAATCTGGTTTGTAGGACAGGCCTTGGGCCTTGCTCCGGGGGCGGCCTTGAAAAACGGCATGATGTAATAATGGCATGGCAACCTGACCAGTGCAAAATTCACTCTCACCCAGCCAGCCTTCACCTCCTGTTTTTTCTTAAATGACGCTGTACTGATGACATGTGTTGTGTGGGGCCCGTCGAGAGTACATCTCGGCGTATCTAATGACCACCATTGGATCACAATCCCCAAGCATTAAATGAAGATTTATCATTTATGCATGCACAAGCAAGAGGAAATGTACAGATACTACTTCCTTTGTTTTAAAATAAACGTGGATGATCTAGCATAAAATTTATATTAATTTAATACAAAATCTACGGCATATATGTTAGGTCGATGAAAGTATTATTTATCCAAGGCAAAGAAAGGGTGGAAAGGGACGGAGGGGCATGCAAAGAAAGGGGTGGCAGCAGCTCCATCCAAAGGCCCAAAAGCGGCCGAAAATGCAGAGAAAAGAGGGGAGGACAGCCACGCTAATCTCTGGCCGTTTTCGGAGGAGGCGTGCTCCATCCATCACAGTAGTAACTAATTCCAGCCATTTATTTTCTCCATTCGTTCATTTATAAAAGAGGTTTTAGTGGGGGAGAATCGAGACATAGAGAGAGAGTGTGCGGCGTGAGGCAGAGAAACAAATAAATAAATCCGAATTCGGCCAAACTTTTCTCTCTCTCTCCCCCCCATTACATTACATGCTCTCATCACCACCCTCCTCCGCCCCCTGTCTTTCTCCTGGTCTTTGGCAGATTTTCCTCCACCCGTTCGCCCCCTCCTCCTCCTCCACCTCTCCACCCGCCCGCATCGATCTCTCCGAATTCCGTCCCACCACCCAGCTGCCATCTCTCTTCCTCCAGCGATTGATTGATTGGGGTTTCCTCCGTCGTTTCTCGGGCTGATTCTTCCTCTTCACCCCTCTCTGTCCTGGCTGGACAGGATCGGCAGGAGAAAGAAGTTTGATGCCTGCTCGGATTGCGGTGCGTCCGGCGAGTTGTTGAAAATCTCGGGGCCTGCTCCTGCTACGGTTCGTTCCACCCCCCCCTCTCCCTGTTTATTTTCTCGTTTCTTTTTCTAATCGGGTTTGCTCATTCGTTTCGCTTCTGTTCAAGTTCTTGGTTCTTTCAAAACGCCATCTCCTTTTTCCTCTTGATTGATTCACCACGGCTCATTCAACCGTACGTTTCCTTCATCGAGCATCACTTATGCCATGGCGGAAATTCTTGCTATTTCTTTCTAGAACAGAGTTCTTCTGCCTTCAGAGATATCTTGATGATTTCATCTCGTGTTTCCGGGATTTCTCCTCTTGTTTTTCGTGTGCGCGACAGAGGGACAGAGATGTCCGGCCCGTCCTCCGTCGGTCAAACGCAATCCCTTCCCTCCCCCGTTGCGCGCTCACCTTTCGATTTCACGACGAGAGAAGAGAACCGATCCGTTCCTCGAATCCATCCACGGATGGCAACCTCTACCGCTACCTTTCCTTTACTTTCCGCTGGTTTTACCGCATGCTTTGGCGAACCGAAAGCGAGGGGAAATAAATGCGCAGGAAAAGAGGGCATTTTTTAAGCCTTGTTCACAGGCACACCCGGTGGGCCCCAGCCCGTCGTCTGCATGCAGGTGCAGGCCGTCCGTCCGTCCATCGGTTCAGGCCGCCGCATGCAAGCAATGTGGCGGTGGAATCACCGTGTTTTCCTCCCCATTATTTTAAAATCAAAATTAATTAGAAATGCGTGCATCACCTTTGCTTGCTTCCAGCCCGAAAATAATGCATGCATCACCATTCAGCAGCCAGTGGCTGGCTGGCACCACCTTTGCTTTGCTTTGGTTTGCTTACAGCAGCAGAGCAGAGGCCGAACTTGCCATCGAGTTTGGTGTGTCCGCAGCACATTACACCAAATGCGGCTCACGCCAAGATTGCTGAGGCGTGGAGTTAATGCCGTCACGGATCAATCGCTGGATATCTCTCTCAATCCGGAATAAATTGCAGGTAGCAAAGGGGCTATGTGTGCGGCCACTTGCACAAGGGTTCACGAGAGGGGGGATAGGGGCATCTTTTCTCTGAATGTGTGTAGATATCTACTGCTATCTCTCATAGTTTAGGCCGCAAAGAGGACTGGATTCGCCGTGTTTTGGGTGGCAAAAGTGAGGATTAATGGTTTCACACAGATGTTATTTTCTTGTTGTTGTGCCAAACCTTAATGGAGTAGCAGCATTCAGCATTCAGCATTCCACCATCTGAAACTGCTACTTGCTTTTTTTTTTTTACAATCTTGGATTGGAATGTTCAGTTTCAGAAGAATTTCCTGTTCCAAAATTTCTAATGTGTTTTCAATATTTGTATGTAGGTCACACTTGAATCGCTGGGAAGAAGGCGAGCAGCATCTGACATGCTATTGCCGCAGAACAATCTGTAGGAGGACACCCCTTTACCCTTTCGATAATGCAAGGGCAGAGGAATTCCGTCGAACAGCTGGCTGACGTCTTCGGGTTCGACCATGGGTCTGGTTCTGGCAACCCCGTCATGGATCAGCAGGCGTACTGGAACAACATGCTTGGAGCAGCAGAATCGCAGAACCTCCAAGGTTACGAGACGAACCGCGGTGACGGGGCCATTCCGTATGAAAGCGAGGCGCATCAAGATGGCCAGTTCTTAGGATTCTGGGGGTCAGGTGAAGCTAGTTCAAGCGGCAATGCGCTGAACTATGGGAGTTCCAACGCGATCAAAGCTGAGCATCTGAACATTGGTGGTGGTTTGAGGATCGGTGACAGGCGCCTGGGTGCTGAACACAGCCTTTCTTTGGATAATGTGGATATCAACCTTAACGCCAGTGGCCATGATCTCTTTGGCCAGAGCTCAAATGCGAATGGCACCTCTCAAGCCTCACAGCAACATGCTGGATGTTCCCGTGTTGATACCACCGCCCAGGCCACTGAGCTTAGATTGCATCCTTACAGAACTTTCGGTTTGGACGACGAGCAGCCAGAGCCATTCCCTTCTTTGAATGCTTTCGAACATCCTTTGGGGAATTTCTCCCTGATGCCAGAGGACATTGATCAAAGACCAGGCAGTTCCCTGGACGGCCGGCGTTTAGCGTGCAAGAGGAAAAACATTGAAGGAGTCCATGGGCAGTTTTCAGCAGGTGCTAGCACAAGCTTTTCCCACAGAAATGATAATGCCTTCCATAGTGTTCCTTCTTCAAGTTTCAATCCAGCTCCTGGCCCAAATGTGTCCTCTCATAACTTCTTGTTAGCTCCAAGTTCCATCGAGGAACAACTCCCGAACTATGAAACTACTACAGGAATGTCATCTGTTAGCTACAATCCTCCTAGTGGAGGCAATAACATTTCAGGAAATTCACAGAGAAGTTTTCGGGCAAGAACTACCACCGCTCAGCAGGCTAGCCCCTATGGTGTATGGCCCTCTTCAGGTTCAATCAGGCATCCAGGTTCATATTACCACCAGGCGCCTGCCTTTCAGAGCGCATTTGACGAACTAGAAGCGGCTATGCCTGTGGTCAGTGGAATCAACTTGCAATACCAGCATCCTGGAAATGTAGTCCCTGGTATTCCACAAACCGCACACCGTTTCGCTGGTCATGCAGCAGCTTCATCGTCGAGAGCAGGAAGTCTGGACCACATAATTCTTGGTAGAGAGGATGTGAGGAATCTTGTAGTTCCCAGCTTCCCTAATGCTGCCCCTCACTCTGCACTAAACATGAGACATCTGGTGCCAGAATTGTCTAACTGGAATTCTGACATTCCTGGTGCTACCATCCCTGGAAATGTGTCTTCTGTATCAAGAGCTAATGCCACTTCAACGATTAGTCGACCAGCAGGCTCAACACCTATAGCTCATCAGAACCTGCATCGACGGCATCCTAGAAATTTATCAGAGGTAACTTTCGTCTGTCACATGTTCATATGTTTTGTTTTCCACCTTGATTCCTCTTTTCTGTTAGCTTGATGGAATTTTATTTTCATCATAGGAGATAGGTCGTCTATCTGGAGCGCTTCGTAGTCAGCAGCACCCGCGCTTAAGGTCAGGGTTTCTATTGGAACGGCAGGGTGATGGTGTTTGGGGTGTTCCATTACCAATGAGGAATACTAGGGAGGGAAGAAGATTAATGGAGGTGAGTTGATTGACTTTGCTAAGTACTTCTATAAAAAAATCCAGTTTTTTTTCTTATTTGGTATACTGGTTCATCAGTTTTTTTTTCTTATTTGATATACTGGTTCATCCCTTCCCCCCTTTGATGTGCTTATATTATGATATATAACTGTATTACCATGAAACTGATTGCTTTATCCGTGTGTGTACTCTCTGTATTCTGTCTCTAGTTGTTATACTAGATATAACTAGTCAGCAGATCATGGATCATATTTCATTGCTACACAGCTTTACTTCTAAAATTAGGAGCAATCTTATGTCACCATATGATATTGACCTTTTTACTTGTCAACAGATACGGAATGCACTAGAAATGATTCAGAGAGGGGAGAATGTCAGATTTGAGGTCAGTAATAGCACTTGTCGTATGAACTTCATAGCTATTCTTTTGTTCTGTAAAGAAACCCATAATGGCAAAATCTACTTAAATAATAGATGGATATTTGAGTCTCCTGTTTATTCTCTGCTTACTTACTAACTTTATTTGCATTGGCCCATCATGTTTGGTTAACTTGTAACACACCAGACAGGAGAACATTTAGTATACATGTTTTTTATGTTACTAAATTTTGTATCTGGGACTATGCAAGTAGTAGTGCAAAACCACATGCATTGTGAAGCTATAGTTGAGCAGGGTAAATGCATTGGCCCATCATATGAATGTACAATTGCAGAGTGAACATTACCTGAGTCGTATAAAAATCTAGTATTTGTTGCCCTTTAGTGTTTATTTTTGCTGATATTTGTGAGAATTTACTTTGTTTCCATATCTATCTTGTTCTTGAAGCAGTCTATTTTCTATGGCGGTGTCGAGATTCATGATAGACACAGGGATATGCGTCTTGACATAGACAACATGTCTTATGAGGTCAGTATTATTTAGTCAGGCATTACCTTTGCCTTATCTAATCCAAAATTTATTCAAAATATTTGTTTTCTACTCATCTTCAGGAGCTATTAGCACTGGAGGAAAGGATAGGAAATGTTAGCACTGGGCTCACCGAGGGGGATGTGATGAAGCTCCTGAAGCAAAGGAAATTCTCGTCATGGAGATTATCATCTATAGAATTTGAGCCATGTTGTATTTGTCAGGTATCAGTATTCTGCACTCTTTATGTTTCAAAGCTTTTGCACTCTCTGTTCTTCTGCTTGAGTATTAAACTTGGAAAACATCAAACTGCTCAGTTCTTATATAAGTATGTACACTCAGTTCTGAATCCAAGTAGGTCATATAAGTATGTACAGTCAGTTCTGAATCCAAGTAGGTCATATAAGTATGTACAGTCAGTTCTGAATCCAAGTAGGTCATATCAGTTAAACCGAGTGCCTTGTCCTAGACTTAGTTGATGTGTTGTCCTGTACTTGTTGATTTTTTTTCATATCTATCCTTTAAACATGAAATCTGTTTTGGTCAATCCTTAGGCTTGATTGCTGCTTACATCCATTCATCAAGCAATCAACTTAATTTCCAAACTAATATTCTGGAGTTATGGACACAATATACCCAATGTAAAGTTGTAACACAAACTTTTGCCTGATTCTCAGGACGCGAGATTTTATTTTTGTCACTCGTGTTTACGGGTTTATATCTTGGGTACGAGTTTTGGTTTTGCTTGCTCATAGATACTTATCATAGATTTGGAAGTATTTTATATCGCAAGCCATGCTTAGTCAGACTTACTAAGAAGCCCTTTTCATTCAGCATCATGTCTAGGGATTACTTTGGAGAACGTTTCAGTACATTTGTTATTAGGATCTTGCCATATTTATCCTCACTCTTCAAATGATAACAAACAAACCACCGAGGTTACTTACATGTCAATCTAAATTATGACATAAAGTTCCTTACCTTCTCCCCTGTTCATTTATTCAGGAAGAATACGTGGAAGGTGATGATCTTGGGACGCTTCACTGCGGGCACGACTTCCATGCCAGCTGCATCAGCCAATGGCTAGTGGTGAAGAACCTGTGTCCGATCTGCAAAAGCACCGCCCTGAAGACCTAAGACGGCAAGCAGCAAGGCTCGTCGGTGGCACCGATGCCCGTTCAGTCGACCGCAATATCATTTTATTGATTCATAATACCGCAACTTTTTGGCCAAAGGGTTTTGCATTCGCCTACAACTCGATTAAAAAAAATTCCAAAATTCCTTGAAAAAAAGTTACAAAACTGGTCATGGTTTCGAAAACAAAAGAAAGGGTTCAAAACTGGTACTACCTGTAAGCCGCCGGCGTGGCGCGGCCAATAATCCTGGGATCTGTGTCTAGTACTCATTTGACTAAATATTCATCATGGATTCATGGCATAATTGGATGCTAGTTTAAAGATGACATGTTGCCATCACTTTGCCGGTCTACTGTTTTTGTTGAGCTGTGCTGTTGTGGTTTGTTGCTGAATTTCCCCTGTTCTCGCTCCGGAAACGTCGTGGTCATGGGCCATGGCTATCCTGACGAGATGTAGCTGAGTGATCTGATCATGGCGGTTGGGTCTGGTCTGGATAGCATGCCGGGCAGGCTGCACCTGTACCTGTATGTGTGGCTTGTCGGCCACAGGCAGACGGCGGGTGCCGCGAGGAGCCGGCACGCAATTGTCGACCTCGCTGCTGTTCGTAGTTGTGGCCGAACGAACTTTAGGGCTCCCTTTCTTGGCCACACACGCCAACATCGCCGCCGCGGCAAGGCATTGGCGTCGGCGTCATGGAGCACGGACGGCGGCAATGGCGTCTGCGTCGGCGTCATGGAGCACGGACGGCGGCCATGGATTCGCTCGGCATCCCCATCCTGGCGAGTGCACGTCCAGCTCGCCGGACGGCCGGTCGCTGTATTCTCAGTGGCAGGGTAACCGTGACGCCCACAGGCTCCTCCCTTTATGCTGTCGAGGACTTCGTGTCAGGCCTGTTATCTGAAGATATTCGCCAGAATCTTCAGTTATCAGACGGCTGTGTGCGCTGGGTGTCAACGGCTGTGATCTGGCCATACCGTTTCACCCCAGGTACCACTACTCGTTATTGCAGTAGGTAAATTTCCGTTTACTTTAGCTGAAACGCTTCAAATCTTGTCAAGCGACTCGAAGGTGGTCTAGACAGATGTCTTTCTACAAGTGGCAAGGAAGTTTACATCAAGGCGGTGGCCCAGGCGATCCCGACATACGCTATGTCTTGTTTTGACCTGTCTAAGACACTATGTGATGAGATAAGCCGATTGATTTGTGATTTTTGGTGGAATAGGCTGGGAGAAGAGCATAAAATGCACTGAATTGGTTGGGAGAAAATGAAACTTTTAAAGAAGGAGGGGGGTCTTGGTTTCCGTGATCTTCACTCCTTCAACTTAGTCGTGCTGGCAAAACAAAGCTGGCGCATCATCCAGGCACCTAACTCACTATGTGCTGAGGTTCTTCGGGCGAAATACTTTCCGAGTGGCAACAAACTTTGGAGGAGTATTCTGAAGGGTCTAGATGTCCTAATGGAAGGTCTTATTTGGAGAATTGGTAATGGACCAGAGTACGGATTTGGGAGGATCCTTGGATCCCAAGAGGGGTCACACGCTGCCCATGCTCACACCAAGGTCAGGGTCTGTTTACAAAGGTGTCGGAGTTAATTGATCCGGTCACAGGATCATGGGATCATGCGTTGGTGGAGAACTGTTTCCATCCTGATGATATTCCCATTATCATGAGCATTCCCATATGCTAATTTTCTGAAGATTACATAGCCTGGCATTTTGATAGTAAAGGGATTTTCTCAGTCAAATCGGCATATAAAGTTCACATAAATATGCTACGAAGGGAGGCTAGTAGACAAAGAAGACAAAGTAATGTACAGGACACTGCTATGTTTCACGCGATCTGGAAGATCAAATGCCCTCCACGAGTACATCATTTTCTATGGAGATTTGCACACAATAGTCATCCCATGTATATGAACATTAATCGACGTGGAGCGGAGTTAGATACAAAATGTGCTATGTGTGGTCGTTTGTTTGAAGATGGTGGACATATGTTTTTTGAATGCAAATTAGTTAAACAACGATGGCGGGCAGTAGCTACTGGGGGAGGTACGTTCTAGTCTTTCCACTCTCGGCTCAGCGAAGGAGGTTATCCAAGCGATACTCGGTTTGCCCGAGGACAAAAAACTCACTACTATTGCGTTGTTATGGCTGTGGTGGACTGAAAAAAATAAGAGTAACCATGGCGAACGGCGCCTTGGGGTGGATGAATTCCAATATTTGGTGCGGCACAATGTTGATGAATGGATGATTTTTCTAAATCCTCCACCAAATACTGAAGTTACTGCTCATTGTTATTGGAAGCCCCCACCACAGGACATGGTTAAGATCAACACCGATGCATCTTTTTTCGCTGAATCTGACAGTGGAGGATGGGGATTTATTTGTAGGAATTCCGCTTGAGAAGTTCAGTTTGCTGCAACTGGTTCTACAAATGTTCTATCAGATTCACTCCATGCGGAATCAGTTGCCCTCTTGTATGCCGTTTCCTTTGCTGATGAGATGGGAATAGGGAGGGTCCTTTTTGAGACCGATAGTATGGTTCTCCAACATGCAGTCTCCTCTGATGCTTTATGATTTTGCACCGTTGGGTAACCTCTTCAAGGTGATCAAGCTCAAACTCGAAACTAAGTTCATTCATGCGTGTGCGGTGCATGTACACCGTGATTGTAACAAGCCAGGGCATGTGCTGGCAGTGTTGGGTGTAGGGTTAGCCTTTGACAATGAATGTGTATGGCTTGATAGATACCCTGATGTTGTAACCCTAGCTGTAACCGATGATCTCACCGTGTCTTAAATGGAATACGAGTGTTCCTTTCAAAAAAAAAAAAGAAACGCTTCAAATCACCTAACTGATTTATGGCTGCGCGCGTGTCCGTCCGATTAGATTGATTCTGCACGTTCGTTTGCTAGATACCTTTCTTTTCTAAACCTAGCCCTCAATCACCCTTCACTTCCTCCCATTCGACTCCCACCTTAAATTGCAACAACTCACCGCAAGCGGGAGACGTGTGTGCGTGCACGGCCTCCGCCCCGCTAGCGATCACCAGAGGACGGTTCCGACAACCCCTTTCTCCTTCATCCTCTCTCTCTCCTTCATCCTCCCTCCCTCCCCCCCTCTCTCTCTCTCCATGCACGAGCTCCCGTCTGAGTTCCCATGGCCCTCTCTCTTCCGACTCTCTCTCAATTGGGATTTGACGGATTGCAACATGGATGCTGTTTATGAAACACTAGCAAAAGGACCCGTGCGTTGCAACGGGAGAAAAATATATATCATAATCTCCAATGGTGATGACCACATTATGTTCACATCTCATCACATGATTTTAAAATTTTATGCACAAATGCAAGAAAATGTTTCTCCTTTTAAATTTATTCACAAGTTGAAGCAATGTTCACATTTTCGAAAAAATATCATGGTTGTCAAAAAACTTGGCAATTAAAAGGATTATTCTGAATTTCAAGAAACTTTTATTTAGAAAACATAATATAATATTTCGATCCACCCCGACAGTTAATTCTTCAAAATTCACACGGGTATATTGTAACAAAGACTAAAAGGCATTACTATTTAACTACATACCTTCGGTCATTCGTAAACATTTTTGCAAATTTGAGAAAAAATTTAAAATTGAGAACATTTTTTACAATTGACATTTTTTGAAAAAAATCATGAACATTTTTTTATACTGTGAACGGTTTTAAGTATTTTTGTTTGAATTGGCAAACAATTGTAGAATAGGCGAACATATTTTTTGAAGTTGGTGTTTTTTTTTGAAATTCACGAAAATATTTTGAAATGCATAAACATTTATTGAATTGTAATTCACGAACTATTTTTAAAATTGTAGGGCATTTCTTGAAATGCATGAACATTTTTTGAACTATCAAACATTTTGTTCAATTGCCTTAAAAAATTACACGTTTTTTTCTTGAAAATCATGGACTTTTATTTTGTTTTCACCAACATTATTTTCGAAAGTGCGAACATTTTTTCGAATATGTGAATTGTTTTACAAAAATCCCGAGCATTTTCTGAATTCAAAAACATTTTATGTTTTCTTCAACATTTTATTTCAAAATTCTCAGTTTTTTAAATTACATTTTTTTTCAAGTTCTAAATTATTTAAAGTATAAAAAAAATGGAACAGAAAAATGAATCTAAAAAAACAGGCATGAACTGTTTTAAAATTTCAGGTCATTTCCTAAAATGCATGAACATATTTTGAATTAGCAAACATTTTGTTAAATGCCATTAATAATTTTTAGTGCACGGACTTTTGTTTAAAACCATATACTTTTTTTCATTTAACGAATATTTTTTCAAATTTGCGAACATTTTTTTTGTATATGCGATCATTTTAACTAAAATCCTGAGCAGTTTTTGTATTCACAAAGATTTTATTATTTTTTGAATATTTTATTCAGTTTATTAGAATTTGAAAAATTATTTGAAGTTCTAAATTATTTGAAGTAGAATAATAAAACATAACTGAAAATAAAAATAAAAAACGGAACTGAAAAAATAGTCGCCCGCGCATGGCCCGGTCCAAACGGGTGTGCTGCACCTTCTCCCAGCGCGCAGAGCATAATATAGGAGGTCCCGACATGGGCTGGCCCAGTCAGGAGGTTTTCCTGTGTGAAACGTTTTTATGACTGGCATTGGTGGGTAATTTTAGACAACTTTAGGGAAAATTTGAATGACAGACGACCAGAAACAGTTTGTGCTTTATTATTAGTTAGAGATAAACAATGTTCAGTGCATGAGGGAGGGCGGTATGTACAACACGAACTCCATTGCAAAAAGAATCTGTTTTTAGGGCATATTTTCAACAATTTTTATGGCATCCTTGCCTGCTAGCTTCACGAACATGAAGGGAGATTAGTGATTAAGAAAAAGGCAACTTGGGTTACTCGTGTCGTTCGTCTCCCTGGCGGCGTGCGGGTGCTTGCGGTTCTGTCTAGCGACGGGTACACGATCTGCGGTTTGATCCTTGAACATAATTTTGTCTCTGCTAAGTGAAGCCTCGTTCTCTTGGGCAGGTTAGGGTTCATCATGAAGCAGATATTTTTTGTCCTCGATAAAGCCTGAGTATTTTGTTGGACCACGGGGAACAATGAAACTCACTAGTTGGAATTGTCGGCGTATCCTTGGTGCCCCAACAATTAGTTACTAGTTGGAATTGTCGGGGTATCCTCGGTGCCCCAACAGTTCGTTCGCTTCTGGAAATACAAAGACAACATAATCCGGATGCCTTTTTTCTATCTCAAACACATCTATATGGACGACCCTAAGGCAGAAGAATTGACGACAAAGTCATGTATCAATCACATAATCACTGATCCAAGCTCAGATGAAAGAAATGGTGGATTGTTTCTTGATTGGAAGAAGGAGGCGAGGATCTACTCCCGCACTACCACAATGGATTTCATTGATGCATCATTCGAGTGTCCCAATGGGGACATGTGGAGGTTGACTAAAATTTATGGGGAACCAGATTGGGATAATAGGATATTAGAAATCATGCATACCATATCCTATGTGATATCCATGCTCAGTCCAGTTTGCCATGGCTAGTCATTGGGGACATTGACGAAATCATGTTGTCGTCAGAGAAAGAAGGAGGAGCTCCTCGCCAACACTTGATTCGTCAAGCATTTCTGAATACTCTATCTGATTGCATGGTTGAGGATATTGGATATGAAAGGGACACGTTTACTTGGTTTCTAGGAGGACGGCTTGAGAGATTGGACCGAGCTGATTCAAACACAAGCTGGGTACAATTGCATCCATTTGTTTAGTTATGTAATCTAGAGATGGGAAAGTCAGACCATCAAATGATTTGCATGGACACTG
The DNA here is from genome assembly GCA_022496015.1 of Hordeum marinum. NCBI lineage: Eukaryota > Viridiplantae > Streptophyta > Magnoliopsida > Poales > Poaceae > Hordeum > Hordeum marinum. Next base: position 538,988,171 of record CM039673.1, on the reverse strand, counting down.
ATCATCTAGTAGGTCTGACCGATAGCGGTCCTATTTGAAAGATGAAATTTTAGGCAGGTGGCTAATTGAAGAAACGGTGGAAGAAATAGTCAAGAGCACCTGTTAGAAGGCTATGCAGCGTGGCCTCTGTTCGACGGCAAAGGGGAAGTTCAACTCAATTCACAAGTACCTTCACGCATGGGATAAAAGAGCGCTAAAGGGCCCTCATGCTCGTCCTAGGAAGACGCAAAAGGACCTTGAGGATTTGAAGATAATTGATATCAGTATGAAGCAAAAAGGAGTTGGTCATTTATGTAGGGAACCTCCTTGAGTTGGATGGAATTTATTGGGTGCAAAGAGGTAGGGTGAGTTTGCTACGACATGGTGACCGCAACACTTCATACTTCCAATACCTTGCTTCTACGGGGAGGAGAAGGAACTTGATCAAATGACCGAAAAATGAAAGTACTGCATGGGTGGAGGGGAATTATAATCTTAAGCCCTTTATTGGCGATTATTTTGCAAATTTGTCCAAATCAGATGGGGGTGATATAGACTAGAACCTTTTGGCCTTTGTTAAGCCATTGATCACGAGTCCTATGAATGATCTGCTAACAACCCCATATACAAGAGATGAGGTCGGATATGCCTTGTTCCAAATAGGAGACATGAAGGCTCTTGGTCCTAATGGTCTCCATGTAGTTTTATTTAAGAGATTTTGTCATATTGTTGGTGACGAGTTGACGAACGAGGTTCTTGATGCAATAAATGGTAAGAAGATACCTATGGGTTGGAACTCAACACATGTAGTGGTTATTCCTAAAGCTGAGAATCTTTAGTTAATTATGCAGTACATGCCTATAAGTCTTTGCAATGCAGTTTATAAAATTATCTAAAAAATGCTTGCTAATAGACTTAAGAAAATCTTGCCTAGAAATTAAATAACTAACACAAAGCACTTATATTCTCAGTAGGCTTATTACAGATAATGTATTGGTGGCATATGAGTGCTTTCATGCAATAAAGAAAAGGACCCATGAGTCTAGTGGCTACTGTGTAGTCAAATTAGATAAACACATAATACATTTCACGTTTCATGTTATTTTTTTATTTAATTAAGTTTACTAGTTTTCTTGAGCAAATAAACCATAGAATGATACTAAGGTTCCTAGATCTTGTGACTATTTTTGCATATTATACAATCCAAATCAATGCTCTTGAGTCATTACACTTATACTAACAAGTGCATGAATTTCGGTTTTTTGGTTAACCGAACCGACATATTATGGTTAGTATGTTTTGGATTCTAAATTCTGAGTGATTATTTCGGTTTCTATTTTTCCAAAACCAGAATTATAAAGAACCGAATAAACCGAACCGTATTAACCATATAAACCAAACGCCCAACCCTACATGTCGCGCCTTGACGTCTGCTTGGGGACTTGGTGTTTCGTTGACATACTGGCAGTCTGCTGCCAAGGCCATCGTGTGTTCCTCAGTTCGGAGGGAACACTCGGTGTTGCCGTTGCCAATAATGACCCCCTTGGGTCTGGGCAACTTGAGCTTCATATATGCATAATGGGGAACAACGTTGAAGCGTGTGAACATCGTTCGACCGAGTAGTGCGTGATATCCGCTGCGAAAAGGGACAATGTGGAAGATTAAATCCTCACTGCGGAAGTTGTCGGGCGAACCGAACACTACTTCCAGCGTTATAGTGCCTGAGCAGAGAGCCTCGACTCATGGAATGACTCCATAAAGATAGTGTTACTGGGTTTGATCCTTAACGGACTATGCCCATCTTTTTCACCGCGTTTGAGTAAATCAGTTTAAGGCTACTTCCTCCATCCACACGGACTCTAGTGAGGTGATGTTGGGGAACGTTGCATGGGAAACAAAAATTTTCCTACGCACACGCAAGATCTATCCATGGTGATGAGCATCTACGATAGGGAGAGTGGATCTACATACCCTTGTAGATCGCTAAGCGGGAAGCGTTAAGAAACGCGGTTGGTGTAGTCGAACGTCTTTGCGATCCAAATCGCCGAGCATCCCACGATCTCATCACACTCCATCCCGCGATCCAATCACGATCCATCCCAAGAACTCATCACGATCTGTCCCGCGATCTCATCACGATCCGTCTCGCGATCTTGATCACGGTCCTGCCGATCTAGCGCTGAACGAACGACACCTCCACGTTCAACACACGTACAGCTCGATGACGATTCCTACCTTCTTGATCCAGCAAGAGGGAGATGAGAGTTAGATGAGTTCTCTGGCAGCGCGACGGCGTTGTGGCGATGGTGCTGGAGCTATTCCAACAGGGCTTCGCCTAAGCACCGCTAAAAACCGATCTAGAGGAGAAACTGCGATCTAGAGGAGAGGTAGCACATGGCTATTAGGGTTAGCTTTTTCCTCTAAATCCTCTAGTATATATAGGAGGGAGGGAGGGAAGGAGGCAGCCTCAAACCCTCAAGGTTTGGTCGAAATTAGAGGTGGAGGAGTCCTACTCCAATCCTATTAGGAGTAGGATTCCTCCTTTCCACTTGGAAACTCTTTCCACCTCTCCACCTTTGGATTTTTTCCTTCTCAAATCACTCCAGCCGCATGGTCCCTTAGAGGAGGCTTCGGACAGCCCACCAGGGGCTGGTTTACCTCCTCCCACAGCCCATGAGCCTATTAGGTCGAAATACCTCTCCCGATGGTCCCCCGGTACACTACCGACACTCCCGTTACACTACCGATGAGCCCGAAACTTTTCCGGCGACCAAAAGAGGACTTCCTATATATCAATCTTTACCTCCGGACCATTCCGGAGCTCCTCATGACGGCCGGAATCTCATCCGGGACTCCAAACAACATTCGGTCACCACCATACATAACTCTATACTACCGAAACGTCACCGAACCTTAAGTGTGCAGACCCTGCGGGTTCGAGAACTATGTAGACGTGACCGAGACACCTCTATGGTCAATAACCAATAGTGGGACCTGGATGCCCATATTGGTTCCTACATATTCTACGAAGATCTTTATCGGTCGAACCTCTATGGAAAGGATTCAGTTAATCCCGTATGATGTTCCGTTTGTTCTTTGGTATGTTACTTGCCCGAGATTCGATCGTCGGTATCTCCATACCTAGTTCAACCTCGTTACCGGCAAGTCTCTTTACTCATTTTTTAATACAAGATCCTGTGACTAACACTTAGTCACATTGCTTGCAAGGCTTATTGTGATGTTGTATTGCCGAGTGGGCCATGAGGTACCTCTCCGTCACACGGAGTAACAAATCCCAGTCTTGATCCATGCCAACCCAACAGACACCCTCGGAGATAACTGTAGAGCACCTTTATAGTCAACCAGTTACGTTAAGACATCTGATACACACAAGGTACTCCTCCGGTGTCAGTGAGTTGCATGATCTCATAGTCATAGGAACAAATACTTGACATGCAGAAAACTGTAGCAATAAACTGACACGATCATATGCTATGTTTGTAGTTTGGGTATTTTTCATCACATCATTCTCCTAATGACGTGACACCGTTATCAAATGACATCTCATGTCCATGTCTAGGAAACCATAGTTATGTTTGATCAACGAGCTAGTCTATTAGAGGCATACTAGGGACATGGTGTTCTATGTATCCACACATGTATCTGAGTTTCCGATCAACACAATTATAGCATGGATAATAAACGATTATCATGAATAAGGAAATATGATAATAACCAATTTATTATTGCCTCTAGGGCATATTTCCAACAGTCTCCTAGTTGCACTAGAGTCAATAATCTAGTTCACATCACCATGTGATTCGCATTGTTATGAATCTAACACCCAATGAGTTCTGGGGCTCGATCATGCTTTGCATGTGAGAGAGGTCTTATAGTCAACGGGTCAGCGACATTTAGATCCGTGTGTACTTTGCAAATCTCTATGTCAAATTGTAAACACTGCTACCACACTCCACTTGGAGCTATTCCAAATGGCTGCTCTACTATACGTATCCGGATTGCTACTAAGAGTCACCCGGATTGGTGTCAAATCTTGCATCGACGTAACTCTTTACGACGAACTCTTTCTTACCTCCATAATCGAGAAACATTTCCTTAGTCTTTTAGTTACTAAGGATGATCTGGACCGCTATCCAGTGATCCACTCCTGGATCGCTCTTGTACCCCTTGACGGACTCATGGCAAGGCACACACAGGTGCGGTACACAGCATGGCATACTATACAAAGCCTATGGCTAAGGCATAGGGGACGACATTCGTCCTTTCTCTTTCTTCTGCCGTGGTCGAGATTTGAGTCTCACTCAACTTCACACCGTACAAAGCAGGCGAGAACACTTCTCTCTGACTAATCCATTTTGAACTCTTTCAAAATCTTATCAAGGTATGTACTCATTTAAAGTCTCATCAAGCATCCCGATCTATCTCTATAGATCTTGATGCTCAACAATTAGGTAGCTTTATCCAGGCCTTCTTTTGAAAAACTCCTTTCAAACAACCCTTTATGCTTTCCAGAAATTCTACATCATTTCCGATCAACAATATGTCAACCACATATGCTTATCAGAAACTCTATAGTGCTCCCACTCACTTTATTGTAAATACAAGTTTCTCATAAACTTTGTATAGACTCAAAAACTTTGATCACCTCATCAAAGTGTATATTCCAACTCTGAGATGCTTGCTTCAGTTCATAGAAGGATCACTGAAGCTTGCTCACCTTTTAGCATCCTTAGGACTGACAAAACCTTCTGGTTGTATCACATACAACTTTTCCTCAAGTAAACCGTTAAGGAAATGATGTTTTGTCATCCATCTGCCAGATTTCATAATTGAAAAATGTAGCAGATGCTAACATAATTCCAACAGACTTTAGCATCAACTCTTTGAACTTGTCGGAAACTTCTTTGTGACAAGTCGAGCTTTATAAATGGTGACATTTACCATCAGCGTCTGTCTTCATCTCAAAGGTCCAGTTGTACTCGACGACCTGTCGTCCAACGAGCAAGTCTACCAAAGTCTATACTTGGTTTTCATACATGGATCCTTTCTCGGATTTCATGGCCTCTAACCATTTGTCGGAATCCAGACCCATCATCGCTTCTCCATATCTCGTAGGTTCATCATTGTCCAACAACATGACCTCCAAGACAGGGTTGTCGTACCACTCAGGAGCAGTATGCATCCTTGTCAACCTACGAGGTTCGATAGTAACTTCATCCGAAGCTTCATGATCATCATCATTTACTTCCTCTTCAACTGACGTAGGTTCCATAGAAAGATCTTTCTGCGCTGCGCTACTCTCTGGTTGAAACAAAGGTTCACCAACCTCATCAAGTTCTATCTTCCTCCCACTCAATTCTTTCGAGAGAAACTTTTTCTCGGGAAAGGACCTGTTTTAGCAACAAACACTTTATGCTTGGATCTAAGATAGAAGGTTCACCCAACTGTTCTTAGGGTAATCTATGAAGATGCATTTGTCCGCTTTGGGTTCGAGCTCATTAGGTGAAAACATTTTTCCACACAAGCGTCGCAGCCCCAAACATTAAGAAATAACAGCTTAGGTTTCTATCAAACCATAATTCACACGGTGTCATCTCAACGGATTTAGATGGTGCCCTATTTAAAGTGAATGTAGTTGTCTCTAATGCATAACCCCAAAACTATAGTAGCAAAACGATAAGAGACATCATAGCCCACACCATATCCAATAGAGCACGACTATGACGTTCGGACACACCATCACACTATGGTGTTCCAGGTGACGTGAGTTGTGAAACGACTTTCACACCGTCTAAAGTTGTATGCCAAACTCGTAACTCAGATATTCACCTCGACGATCATATTGCAGACATTTTTATCTTCTTGTCACGATGATCTTAAACTTCACTCTGAATTTGCTTGAACTTTTCAAACGATTCAGACTTGTGTTTCATTAAGTAAACATACACTATATCTACTCAAATCATCAGTGAAGGTAAGAAAATAACGGTATCCACCGCAAGCTACAAGACTCATTGGATTGCATAAATCAATATGTATCATTTCCAATAAATCACTTGCCTGCTCCATCAATCCGGAAAACGGGCTCCTTAGTCATCTTGCCCAGGAGGCATGGTTCGCATGTCTCAACTGATTCGAAATCGAATGAGTCCAAAGATCCATCAACATGGAGTTTCTTCATGCACTTTATACCAATATGACATTTAGCGACAGTGCCACAAGTATGTGGTACTATCATTATTAACTTTGTATCTTTTGGCATCAATGTTATGAACATGTGCATTACTGTGATCAAGATTCAACAAACCATTCTCACTGGGTGCATGACCATTGAAGGTATTATTCATGTAAACAGAATAACAATTATTCTCTAACTTAAATGAATAACCATGTTGCGATAAATACGATCTAATCACGTTCATGCTCAACGCAAAACACCAAATAACATTTATTTAGGTTCGTCACTAATCCTGAAGGTAGAGAGAGAGCATGCGATGTCGATCACATCAACCTTGGAAACATTTCCAACACACATCGTCACCTCACCCTTAGCTAGTCTCCGTTTATTCCGTAGCTTTTACTTCGAGTTACTAACATTTAGCAACCGAACCGGTATCCAATACCCAGGTGCTATTAGGAGTACTAGCAAGGTACACATCAATAACACGTATATCAAATACACTTGTGTCGACATTGCCAGCCTTCTTATCTAACAAGTATCTAGGGTTGTTCCGCTTCAGCGACCGCTCACCTCATAATAGAAGCACTTAGTCTCGGGTTTGGGTTCAACTTTGGGTTGTTTCACTGGAGCAGCAACTACCATCCATGAAGTTTCCCTCCTTGCCCTTGCCCTTCTCGAAACTAGTGGTTTTACTAACCATCAACACTTGATGCTCCTTCTTGATTTCTACCTTCGCGGTGTCAAACATCACGAACAACTCAGGGGTCATTATTTCTATCCCTGACATTTTATAGTTCATCACCAATATCTAGTAGCTTAGTGACAGTGACTTGGAGAACTATATCAATCACTATCTTATCTGGAAGATCAACTCCCACTCGATTCAAGCGATTGTAGCAGCCAGACAATCTGAGCACATGCTTAACGATTGAGCTATTCTCCTTCATCTTACAGGCAAAGAATCTTGTTGGAGATCTCATATCTCACAACATGGGCACGAGCCTGAGATCCCAATTTCAGCTCTTAGAACATCTCATATGTTCGTGATGTTCAAAACGTTTTGGAGCCTCAATTCTAAGCCGTAACGCATGACACACTAAACTATCAAGTAGTCATCGAAATGTGCCTATCAGATGTTCACAACATCTACAGACGACGCTAAAGGGGGTGGCGCACTGAGCAGTGCATTTAGGACATAAGCCTTCTGTGTAGCAATGAGGACAATCCTCAGATCATGGACCCAGTCCATAATATTGCTACCATCATCTTTCAACTCTATTTCTCTAGGAACATATAGAAATTCAAGGGAGCTACAACGTGAGCTAGTAATCTACAACATAATTTTGCAAGGACACTACTGACTATGTTCATGATAATGAGTTCAATTAATCATATTACTTAAGAACTCCCACTCAAATTGACATCCCTCCGGTCATTCGAGTGATACATGATCCAAATTCACCAACTCAAGTCCGATCATCACGTGAGTTGAGGTGGTTTCAATGGTGAACATCATCATGTTGATCATATCTGCTATATGACTCATGTTCGATCTTTCGGTCTCTTGTGTTCCAAGTACATGTCTGTACATGCTAGGCTCGTCAAGTTTAACCCGAGTGTTCTGCATGTGTAACACTGGCTTGCATCCGTTGTATGTGAACGTAGAGTCTATCACACCCGATCATCACGTGGTGTCTCGACACGACGAACTTTCGCAACGGTGCACACTCGGGGAGAACACAATTTATCTTGAAATTAAGTGAGGGATCACCTTATAATTCTACCATCGTCCTAAGCAAAACAAGGTGCATAAAAGGACTAACATCACATGCAAATCATAAGTGACATGATATGGCCATGAACTTGTGCTTTTGATCTCCATCTTGAAAGCACCGACATGATCTCCATCGTCACCGGCATGACACCATGATCTCCATCATCTTGATCTCCATCAACGTGTCGCCATCGGGGTTGTCACGCCCACCATGCTTCTACTACTATTGCTACCGTTTAGCGATAAAGTAAAGCATTACATAGCGCTTAAGGATTGACACGCAGGTCATACAATAATTAAAGACAACCCTATGGCTCCCGCCGGTTGCCGTACTCATCGACATGCAAGTCGTGATATTCTATACAACACATGATCATCTCATACATCACATATATCTCATCATGTAATTGGCCATATCACATCACAACATACCCTGCAAAAACAAGTTAGACGTCCTCTAATTGTTGTTGCATGTTTTAGGTGGCTGCTACGGGTATCTAGCAAGAACAATTCTCACCTACGCATAAACCACAACGGTGATACATGAGTTGCTTTTCAACCTTCTCAAGGACCGCCTTAGTCGAATCCGATCCAACTAAAGTAGGAGAAACAGACACCTGCCAGCCATCTTTGTGCAACGAAGTTACACGTCAGTCGATGGAACCGGTCTCTCGTAAGCGTACGAGTAAGGTTGGTCCGAGCCGCTTCATCCCACAACCGATGAACCAAAACACGGCCAAGGGAGGAAGCAATCTAAGCATCAACGCCCACAAACTCTTTGTGTTCTACTCGAGATCTCATCTACACATAGACCTAGCTCATGATGCCACTATTGGGGAACGTTGCATGGGAAACAAAAATTTTCCTACGCACACGCAAGATCTATCCATGGTGATGAGTATCTACGAGAGGGAGAGTGGATCTACATACCCTTGTAGATCGCTAAGCGGGAAGCGTTAAGAAACGCGGTTGGTGTAGTCGAACGTCTTCGCGATCCAAATCGCCGAGCATCCCACGGTCTCATCACAATCCGTCCCTCGATCCAATCACGATCTGTCCCATGAACTCATCACGATCCTTCCCGTGATCTCATCACGATCCGTCTCGCGATCTTGATCACGGTCCTTTCGATCTTGCGCCGAACGGACGACACCTCCGCGTTCAACACACGTACAACTCGATGACGATCTCCCCCTTCTTGATCCAGCAAGAGGGAGCGGAGAGGTAGATGAGTTCTCCGGCAGCATGGCGGCATTGCGGTGATGGTGGTGGAGCTATTCCAGCAGGGCTTCGCCTAAGCACCGCTAAAAACTGATCTAGAGGAGAAACTGCGATCTAGAGGAGAGGTAGCACGTGGCTATTAGGGTTAGCTTTTTCCTCTAAATCCTCTAGTATATATAGGAGGGAGGGAGGGGAGGAGGCAGCCTTAAACCCTCAAGGTTTGGTCGAAATTGGAGGTGGAGGAGTCCTACTCCAATCCTATTAGGAGTAGGATTCCTCCTTTCCACTTGGAAACTCTTTCCACCTCTCCACCTTTGGATTTTTTCCTTCTCAAACCACTCTAGCCGCATGGGCCCTTAGAGGAGGCTTCGAACAGCCCACCAGGGGCTGGTTTACCTCCTCCCACAGCCCATGTAGCCTCTTGGGTCGAAATACCTCTCCCGATGGTCCCCCGGTACACTATCGGCACTCCCGGTACACTACCGATGAGCCCGAAACTTTTCCGGCGACCAAAACAGGACTTCCTATATATCAATCTTTACCTCCGGACCATTCCGGAGCTCCTCGTGATGTCCAGAATCTCATCCAGGACTCCGAACAACCTTCGGTCACCACCATACATAACTCTATACTATCGAAACGTCACCGAACCTTAAGTGTGCAGACCCTGCGGGTTCGAGAACTATGTATACATGACCGAGACACCTATACGGTCAATAACCAATAGCGGGACCTGGATGCCCATATTGGTTCCTACATATTCTACGAAGATCTTTATCGGTTGAACCTCTATGTCAAGGATTCAGTTAATCCCGTATGATGTTCCGTTTGTTCTTCGGTATATTATTTGCCCGAGATTCGATCGTCGGTAGCTCCATACCTAGTCCAACCTCGTTACCAACAAGTCTCTCTACTCATTCCGTAATACAAGATCCCGTGACTAACACTTAGTCACATTGCTTGCAAGGCTTATTGTCATGTTGTATTATCGAGTGGGCCCTGAGGTACCTCTCCGTCACACAGAGTAACAAATCCTAGTCTTGATCAATGCGAACTCAACAGACACCCTCGGAGATAATTGTAGAGCACCTTTATAGTCACCCAGTTACGTTGCGACATTTGATACACACAAGGTACTCCTCCAGTGTCAGTGAGTTGCATGATCTCATGGTCATAGGAACAAATACTTGACATGCAGAAAACAGTAGCAATAAACTGACACGATCATATGCTATGTTTGTAGTTTGGGTCTTGTCCATCAAATCATTATCCTAATGACGTGATCTCGTTATCAAATGACATCTCATGTCCATGACTAGGAAACCATTGCCATATTTGATCAACGAGCTAGTCTATTAGAGGCATACTAGGGACATGGTGTTGTCTATGTATCCACACATGTATCTGAGTTTCTGATCAACACAATTATAGTATGGATAATAAACGATTATCATGAACAAGGAAATATGATAATAACCAATTTATTATCGCTTCTAGGGCATATTTCCAGCAGGTGATACCCATCGATAATTGGGTCTAGGACGAGGGTTGTCGAACCTCCATGACGAATACTGGTCAGATGATCCCTACGATTATAGGTGACCGGGCAAGCCGACCATGGATTGAATTTTGGGGCTACAAGCTCTATGATGTAGACCTCCCGAAGGGTGCGCTTCCTCTCCTTCTTTGGTATATGTGTGACGTATATCATGTTCACAGTTTTGACCTCAGTGGGAAATTGCTTCTGTCCTCCATTGTTCGGACCGCGAGGCTCTTTGTCATCCTCGCTTCATTGGCCCTTGCCTTGCTCCTCGGCTGCAAGTTTACCGACCTGCCTGAACACCCAGTTACGGTTAGTGTGGAAGGCAGGTTTGTCTTGGGTGTCGTGGATCTGGTAGGGCCTTTAAATGATTTTGTCCAATTGGGTAGGTCCGTCTGTGTTTCCTTTAGAGGGTTTCTTCCACTGTCCGGATTTTGAGCCGCAGAAACTAGCATTTACGACATGACCTCGACGTCACCATTGCCGTGACGGCATTTGTTCTTGTTCTGTCATGGTTTCCTGTTTCCATCCCGAATTTCAGAAGTGTCGCGGTCTTTGGGATTGTGGCCACGACGAGCTAGCCAATTGTCCTCGCCCATGAAAAAGCGGGTCATGAGTGAAGTAAGGGCAAACATTGTTCGCGACCTATCTTGGCCGAGCTGACGAGCTAGCCATTCATCCCAGATGTTATGACTGAAGGAGGCTATTGCCTTGAGGTCCGTACAAACGATGTACTGGTTCTTCTCAGTCAGGAACCAATTCCAAAATTGCCTGGCCGACTCGCCGGCTTTTTTTGATGACGTTGCTCAGGTCGGTGAAGTCCGGTGGTTGGACATAAGTGCCCTGGAAGTTAGATAGGAGGGCATCCTCGAGCTCCTCCCAGCTCCCAATGGAGTTTTCAGGGAGACTATTTAGCCAGTGCCAGGTTGGTCTTGTGAGCTTTAAGGGTAAGTACTTGATGGCATGGAGATCGTCTCCTCTGGCCATATGGATGTGGAGAAGGTAGTCTTCAATCTACACCGTGGGGTCTGTTGTCCTGTCATACTGTTCTATATTCACGGGTTTAAACCCTTCGGGGAATTCATGTTGCATAACCTCATATGTGAAGCACAGTGGGTGAGCGGCACCCTTGACCTGGGCTATGTTATGTCGGAGATCGACTATTGTTTACTCCCGGTATGGATCCCCATTTATATTGCTTCGGTTAAGCCAGGGTTGGTGCTCGTCCCGTCTAGCAGGGGAGTGCCCTCTAGATCCGTAGATGGATCTAGTGTGACCTGCTTGATAGTCTAGGTCTTGACGTAAGTCACGCCAATCCTTAAATTGCACTAGCGCCTTTCTGTCCCTACGTGATGGCACAAGCATGTATTCAGTTTCTTCAGCCGCCCTGTCCCGACCTCGAGGGGGCAGTCCAGATGGTCGTACTAAGTGTGCCTGGAGGACGCGGGCTCAAAGGGCTTGTCATCGAATTGTGGCAGCAGACGCCGGCGCGAGTAGCTCTTGTTTTGATCCGCCCGCTCGGTGGCGTACCCTTCTTCGACTGCTAAGACCTCTGTCCATCTATCGTTGAGGGTATCTTGCTCGTCTCTGAGCTGCTATTGCTTTGCTTTCAGGCTTCGGGCGGTGGCTATAAGCTGCCGCCTGAATCGTTCCTGATCATGAGGGTCTTCGGGGATGGTGAAGTCTTCGTCTTCGAGGCTGTCATCCTCGTCAACTGGGGGGGAGATAGTTGTCTTCCTCGGAATCGTTGAGGTCCCCTGGGTCTTGCCGATCATCGGGCCTCTCGGGGTCCTCCTGTGGTTGCTCGAGGGCTTCGAGGTCGTTAGGGTCTTCCGGGGTATCCTTTTCCCCGACGTCCACTATGATTCCCCTTCCTTTGTTCGCCTTGGAGTGCTTGCTCTGTTTCCGTCACTTTGATAGCTCCTCAAATTTATCGCTGTTCTGCATGGGGGTGTGGTCGTCCTTGTTGGCGGGGGTGTCCACCATATAGACGTCATAGGAGGAGGTGGCTGTCCATCATCCCATACTGACAGGGGTCGGGGTGCCGAATTCTTCATCCATGTCCACCCCATAGGAGGCATAGTTTGGCATATCAGTTAAATCTTTGACAACGGCTACCAAGTGGGTGGTTGGTGGGCTGTGGAATTTCTCGTGACCAGCCCTTAGACTGATTTGAATATAAGTCGAGTTTAGATTGTCCACGATTTCCAACGACTGGATCTGGCCAAGCGTCTCGTTTAATAGCAAGAGGTTGTCTGGATCAATCCTTCGAGGGTTGTCGGGCTGACCTCCCGAGTATCCGTGAGGGATGTGAGTTTGGCAAGGGACGAACCCTGGCGCTCGGGCGTTGAGATCGAATCCGAGCATGAGGTCGTCTCTCCGGCGGAGACTGCACCGAGAGCGGGGCCGAGCAAGAGGACCGAAGTTAAGGCTTCAGGACCCGCGGGATCATCGGATGAGACTAGGAGCCCAGTAGGGAACAAATCACCCCGGGAGTCGGCAGAGAATTCTAGATTCTCGAACCTGATCTCCCGACCGGGGGTGAAGCTTCCGATCTGGCCAAAATGACCGGTCGGATCAGCATGCGACGCGATGCTGCCGAACGGCAGCACTATTGGAAATATGCCCTAGAGGCAATAATAAAATAGTTATTATTATATTTCCTTGTTCATTATAATTGTTTATTATCCATGCTATAATTGTATTGACTGGAAACACATTACATGTGTGGATACATAGAAAACACTTTGTCCCTAGCATGCCTCTAGTAGACTAGCTCGTTGATCAAAGATGGTCAAGGTTTCCTGATATGAGATGTCATTTGATAACAGGATCACATCATTGAGAATGATGTGATGGATAAGACCCAAACTATAAACATAGTGTATGATCGTGTTAGTTTATTGCTATAGTTTTTCTGCATGTCAAGTATCTGTTCCTATAACCATGAGATCATGCCACTCACTAACATTGGAGGAGTACCTTGTGTGTATCAAACGTCTCAACGTAACTGGGTGACTATAAAGGTGCTCTACAGGTTTCTTCGGGAGTGTCTGTTGAGTGGGTATGGATCAAGACTAGGATTTGTTACTCCGTGTGACAGAGAGGTATCTCAGGGCCCACTCGGTAATACAACATCACAACAAGCCTTGCAAGCAATGTGACTAAAGTGTTAGCCACGGGATCTTGTATTATGGAATGAGTAAAGAGACTTTCTGGTAACAAGATTGAACTAGGCATAGAGACACCGACGATCGAATCTCGGGCAAGTAACATACCGAAAAACAAAGGGAACACCGTACGGGATTAACTGAATCCTTGGCATAGAGGTTCAACCGATAAAGATCTTCATAGAATATGTAGGAACCAATATGGGCATCTAGGTCCCGCTATTGGTTATAGACCGTAGAGATGTCTCAGTCATGTCTACATAGTTGTCGAACCCACAGGGTCTGCACACTTAAGGTTCGGTGACATTTCGATAGTATAGAGTTATGTATGGTGGTGACCAAAGATTGTTTGGAGTCCTGGATGAGATCCCAGATGTCACAAGGAGCTCCAGAATGGTTTGGAGGTAAAGATTTATATATAGGAAGTCCTTTTTTGGTCGCCGGAAAAGTTTCGAGCTCATCGGTAGTGTATTGGGAGTGCCGGGAGGGTACCGGGGGACCATCGGAAGGGGTATTTTGACCCAAGAGACTACATGGGCTGTGGGAGGAGGTATACTAGCCTTTAGTGGGCTGGCCGAAGTCCCATAAGAGGCCCATGCGACTCGGAGGAGAAACCTAAGGTGGAAAGTGAAAGTGCAATCATGCCCTTACATCTTGTTTTGATGTTGATGACAATATGCATGTAGGGGACTAACTATGTTCGTCAAGTGAATCTCAGGTGTTAGTCCCCGGTTTATCAAAAGGGTGTGGATCATGAACAAATGAAGTTAATCTTACCCAAGGAAGAAGTATCAAGAAGATTGCATATTTGTTTTTCTTGAAGTATAGGATCCCGCACTATTAAGAGGGGATTGATAGGGTCAGTAAAAGACTTGCTCATGCCACTATATCCCACCTTCATAGTTTGTTTGGATCTATGAATTTCTCCCTTGGTGATGTCTCTACCTCTGGGGTTGCCGGATGTCCAGGCTACAAGCCGGATGTCCGGGCCCTACTGCCACGCCGAATGTCCAGGCTCCATCCCGGATGTCCGACCACTACTACCCGTGAAACCAAGGTTCTGTATAACCATTCTGTGGACACGCCAGATGTCTGGCCATCTTCTGGATGTCCGGGCTTTCCTGGCATGCCGTATGTCCGGTCCCTCTGTTTTAGCCTTTGACCTGCCCTATTTTCCATATAACTTGCCAAGCCGGATGTCCGGCCTCTAGCCCGGATGTCCGGCTACCTGGTCACTTACACTACAACGGTCACCTTTGCTCTCACAGTATATATAGCTCTCTTCCCCCATTGGAGAGGGTTGACCATTCACTTTGAGCTTACCCAAGAACACATTTCTCTCTCCCTCACTCTCACACACCAAATCTTAGATCCCCAAGGGATTTGAAAGCATTTGAGAGAAGTTGTCCACCCAAGTGATAGATCCACCCCTTCCCCTTCTTTGCACCAAAGGAATTCGTGATTTGAGCAAGTCTTGAGCTGTTTCCCCATCGTTCTTGTTACTCTTGGAGGTTGGATACTCCTAGGCGGTAGGAGTCATTCGGAGAGGAATCAAACATTGTGATTACCCCCGGAAAGTTTGTGAGGGTTTGGAGGCCACCTAAAGGTCTACCACTAGTGGTTGGGAATCTCCTTCGTGGTGATATCTCAAGGAGAGAATATGGTTGGCCTTCATGGCGTTGGTGTGCCTTCGTGGTAACATCCACCTCTCTAAACGGTGACGTAGCTTCCCTCCAAGGAAGTGAACATCGACATACATCCTCGTCTCTCGAAGTTGCGATTATTTCTAACCGTAACTTCCTACTTGTGGTTACTTGTCTCTTAGTCCTTACTTATAACTTATTGTGCTTGCTTACTTACCTACTTGTGTTTCTAGCTTACCTTGCTTAGTATCCTACGTGCAATTGTTAGGCTCACTTTCATATTCCACATTATTGCCTAAAATTGCTAAGTAACAATTAAAATTTGTAATTGTACCTATTCACCCCCTTCTAGGTCCATCTCGATCCTTTCAATTGGTATTAGAGCCTCGTGCTCTATTCTTGTGGCTTAACCGCCCTAGAGCAAGACGAACCCCGATGGGACTGCCCTTGTTGCGGATCCGAAGAGTACGGGCGCGGCTTCCACAGAAGTCAAGTCCTTCACTTCTGAGGATCTGGAACGGGAGCTTGCTAAGAAAAAGGAGGAGCATGATGCTTCTCTTGAGGCCTTGGTCCAAATGAGACTAGCCACACTAACCACGATGCTTGCACCACTTTCTGGTGGTGCGACATCAAGGCTAGCTGTGCCTACTCCTTCACTTGGTCAACAACCTTCTAGTAATGAACACTCCAGTGTTCCTTGGCTTTATGCAAGACCTCAAATAGAGAAACCAAAGTATAACCCACAAGGCAAACCTCCTTTACTTGATGACACTACCGATTTTGCTTTGTGGAGAGTTGCTATGCAGGATCATCTTCGATATGGAAATGATGAGATGTTGGAGATCTTGGAATATGGCTACACAATTGTTGATCCGAAGAATCTTACTCCAAGAGAGGTATATGACAAGAATCTCAACGACACGACAATCATGTGCATAAGGAGAGTTATGACTGACAAGCAAAGAAGACCATACATACATATCACAAGTGCTAAGGAATTATGGGATAGCATTGTGAGGACCAAGACCGGTACCTCCACTCTCCGGCTTGCTCAATATGAAATTGCCAAGGGGCAATTGCAAAATTTTTGTATGGATAAAGTTGAATCTCCCAAGCAACTCCTCGAACGTCTCATGACTCTCACCGCCAATATGGAGTCATGTGAATGTGACAAGACACAAGATGGATTCAACTTGACTAAGCGATTTCTCGTGGACAAGTTGCTTCATGCTCTTGCTCCGTATCATCACCAAATGTTGTGGGACATAAGACAACAACACGGATTCAAGGAAATGACTCTAGATGACATCATATCCACTTTCCAACTCTTTGAAGAGTCAAAGGCAAACGCTACAAAACATCTTGCCATGCATGGTACCTCAACATCAAAAATCAATCTTGCATTGAAGGCCAAGCATGTATATGAAGAAGAGCAAAGTGAAGAAGAAGATGATGATGAGGATAAAGATGGTGATGAGATTGACTCCGATGAGACCCCTTCATATGAAGACATTGCCCTCTTTGTCAAGAAGTTTAGCGCGGAAAAATTCAAAGGAAGATTCTAGAAGAAGAAAGTGAGAACATGTTACAATTGTGAAGAAACAAACCACTTCTCCAAGGATTGCCCCTATGAGAAGAGAGAAGATAAACCAAGGTTTCCCAAGACCTTTCCCAAGAAAAAGTTACCAAACCCTTTTAACTCAAAGCTCAAGAAGAGAGATGGGAAAGCAATGGTTGCTCATGAAGAATGTGATCCGAATGATGTTAGTGGTGTTGCCGGAGTTTCTCAAGATTCTAAAAACACTTTGAGGCTAGTCAACAAGAGTGGTGATGTTGTCACCTACAACTACATGAAAGACTACAAGGCCAACGTTCACAAGTGCCTAATGGCAAAGGCCATGGTAGAAGATGGAGAGGTCCAAAACTCTCCTGACAAGGTCAAGGTAACCCCACGATCAAATCCTCCTCTCCTCACTCCTCTTACTCCTAGTGATGAGTACCTTGATGCGAAGGATAATCATGATGATAATGATATGGATGACCCCATGTTTGCTAAATTAAATAAGGTCATGTGCTCCCTCAAAGGAAAGAAGCTCACTATGTTTCGTATGCTTATGGATATGGTGGGTAAGCGCACCGTTACCATTAAGGAACTCGAAAGCCTCGTAACCGAGGAAAAGGAAAAATATGATATCCTTGAGAGGAAAGTCCAATATGAGGAAGCACGAAAGGATGAACTATGCTTGAAAATTAGTGCAAACATTGATGTTCATACTAAAGATCTTGCCTCCTTGAAAAGGGCTAAGGACTCTTGCGCAGAGTTGATGAATGATAGAAGTAAGCTTGTGAAGTCTCATGCTTCTCTATCTAAGGATTGTGAGCTCCTATCCGTGTCCCTCAAGACTAAGTAAGAAGATCTCACCCTTCTTACAAAGAGTTTTGAGACACTGAAGCTTACTTATCTTGAAACTAGCCAAGGCTTACTCTTCTCCTATTATTAATGTCGA
Organism: Hordeum marinum; assembly: GCA_022496015.1. NCBI lineage: Eukaryota > Viridiplantae > Streptophyta > Magnoliopsida > Poales > Poaceae > Hordeum > Hordeum marinum. Next base: position 538,970,135 of record CM039673.1, on the reverse strand, counting down.
TGCTTGTACTACTAACTCTAGTAGTGATCTAGCATCCATTCTTGATGGGAATTGCTTTCTCAAGGCTCGAATCGAGAAAGGTCTCATGACATGTGCTCAAGGACAAAAGAACCTTGATGAGGTATTGAGCCAACACAATGAGGTGTTTGCCAAAGAGGGGCTCGGGTTTGACCCAAGCACAAGCAAGAAAAAGACATCTACTCAAAAGTGCACCACCCCTCTAAAAGAAACATTTGTACGAGAAGGGCACAATGAGAAAGGTAAGGTTGTTAGTGGGAAGGCCACAAGGGGCATGCCCACTCTCAACAAGCCAAAAGATTTCATGCCTCCATCCTATGTACTTCATAATACTAAGGATGGAGAAGTTTATGCAAAATTTTTTGGTCCTTGAAATGCATTACGGTTCTATGACTTGAGAGGTCCCATTGTAAAATGGGTGCTTATAATAAAGTCATAATTGTGTGTAGGTTGCTTTCTCTGGTGGAGTAAAATGGGTGATCGATAGTGGATGCACAAATCATATGAACGGAGATAGCGAATTGCTCTACGATTTCATGGAAGCTATTCAACCATTTATGAGCATTATGTTTGGTGGAGGATCAAAAGGACAGGTACTCGGATTGGGCAAGGTGGCTATCACAAATGACATGTCTCTTGCAAGTGTCATGCTTGTTCGATCCCTTAAATATCACTTGCTTTCTGTTCGCCAATTAGCTTCAGTTGGTTATGATACACTCTTTGGACTAACTGATGTGAAAGTATTTAAGAGAGATACCCTCGAAGTGGCCTTTGTTGGAGAGTTGGATGGCAACCTTTACACGGTTGATTTCTCGAAAGAGAGCACATTCCATGCAACTTGTCTAATAGCCAAGGCCGACAAGGGGTGGCTATGACATCGCCGGCTAGCCCATGTCGGCATGAGAAATCTTCAAGATCTCTTAAAGGGTAATCACATCCTTGGACTAACTAATGTATCATTTGAGAAAGATCATGTGTGTAGTGCATGCATAGTAGGGAAGCAACATCAATCAAAGCACCCACCCAAGAATGTTGTATCTACCTCAAGGCCTTTGGAGCTCCTTCATGTAGATCTCTTTGGGCCCCCTTCATGGGATAGTCTTGGTGGGAAAAAGTGACTTGTCATTGTTGATGATTACTCAAGATATACTTGGGTGTTTTTCCTCAAGTCCAAGGATGATACAAAGATCACTTTCATTGATTTTGCCAAGCAAGCACAACGCAAGTTTGACAAACAAGTCTTGGCAATAAGAAGTGATAATGGCTCCCAGTTCAAGAACTACACCTTGGAAGGATTTCTTAGTGATGAAGGGATTGAGCATCATATTCTGCACCATACACGCCACAACAAAATGGTGTTGTAGAAAGGAAGAATCGTACACTTGTAGACATGGCAAGGTCCATGTTGGATGAGTACAAGTCACCACATAGTTTTTGGGCCGAGGCTGTCAACACCGCATGCCATGCATCTAACTGGCTCTTCCTCCAAAACATATTGGAAAACACACCATATGAGCTTCTAACCAGGAACAAGCCAAATGTCAAGTACTTTCGTGTATTTGGGTGCAAATGTTTCATCCTCAATAAAAGAGAACGGTTAGGAAAATTTCAATCCAAAACAACCAAGGGCATTTTTGTTGGTTATGTATCAAACTCTCACGCCTATAGAGTCTACAACAAATCCAATGGATGTGTTGTAGAAACTTGTGACGTGGTGTTTGATGAATTTAATGGCTCCCATGGGGAGCAAGTTGATCTAAGTGATGTAGGTGAAGGAGATTCACCTCAAGATATTTTGTCCATGGGCGTTGGGGCTCTTCTTCCCATGGAACAAGAACCTCATCAGGATGAAGAAGAAAATGAAAGTTTAACACATCATCAAACCACTTCAACAACCATAACTCCACAAGCTCCTATTGCTCAACCAATGCCCTTACTTCAAGAACAAGAAGATGACCAAGTTCCTATTCAAGAACAAGATCATCATCAAGGGCAAGAACAAGAAAGTGCAATCATTGATGATGAACCTCAACAAATGTAATATGAAAAAGAAGATTGTCCACCACACATTAATGATCCATATGTTGAGGATGTGGATGATGGACATGAAGTTGAACCTCGCGAAACCCTAACCTCCATCATGCCTCGAGTGGCCGGTCGCGTTGATGTTAACAAAATCCTCACTGGCATATCAGAAGGTAGAATCACTCGTAAACATTTGACAAACTTTTGTGCTCACTTCTCATTTGTGTCTAGTGTTGAGCCTCTCAAGGTACAAGATGCATTGATTGACAATGATTGGCTAGTTGCCATGCAAGAAGAGTTGAACAGTTTTGAACGTAATCAAGTATGGTCATTAGTCGAGAGGCCAACTACAGAGCACAATGTCATTGGAACAAAATGGATTTTCAAGAACAAGCAAGATGAGAATGGTGTAATCATCCGTAACAAGGCAAGGTTAGTGGCACAAGGGTACTCACAAGTTGAAGGTTTGGACTTTGGTGAGACCTTTGCCCCCATTGCTTGTCTTGAATCTATTTGCATCTTACTTGCTTATGATGCTTTCAATGGTTTTACATTACATCAAATGGATGTGAAGAGTGCTTTTCTTAACGGTCCTCTACAAGAAGAAGTATATGTATCACAACCACCTGGGTTCGTTGATCCCTATCACAAAGACTATGTGTATAAACTTCATAAGGCTTTGTATGGCCTCAAACAAGCACCTCGTGCTTGGTATGATCATCTTAAGAAGTTTTTACTTGATGATGGTTTTGTGAGAGGGGTGATCGATCCCAATCTTTTTACTAAGAGGGACAAGGGTGATTTGATCTTATGCAAAATCTATGTAGATGATATCATTTTTGGTTCTCCTAAATTTCATTTGTGCAAGAAGTTTGCAGCCTCCATGACCAAGAACTTTGAGATGTCACTCAATGCGGATTTAAAATTCTTTCTCGGATTCCAATTTCAACAATTTCAAGAAGGAATATTCTTATCTCAAGCAAAGTACCTCAATGATATACTAGGAAAGTTTGGCATGACTCATGCTAGTCCATGTAAGACACCCATGCCAACCAAACTTGTACTCACTGAAGACACAAACGGTACCCCTTTTGACCCATCTAAATACCACTCTATGATTGGTTCATTGCTTTATCTTTGTGCATCTAGACCAGACATCATGTTTAGTGTATGCATGTGTTCTAGATTTCAAGCTTCCCCTAGGGAAAGTCATCATAAGGCGGTTAAGCATATTCTTAGATACCTTGTTCACAACCCTAAGCTGGGTCTATGGTACCCCAAGGATGCTAAGTTTGATCTCATTGGGTACACGGATGCGGATTGGGATGGAGACAAAGTGGATCGTCAGTCCACCTCCGGTACATGTCAATTTCTTGGATGATCCTTGGTAAGTTGGTCCTCAAAGAAACAAAATTGTGTTGCTCTCTCCATCGCCGAAGCCGAATACATTGCAACCGCCAGTTGTGTAACTCAATTACTATGGATGAGGAAAACTTTGAAGGATTACGCTATCACCTATAGACATGTGCCTCTTCTATGTGATAATGAATGTGCCATCAACATTGCTAAGAATCCCAAAGATCATACCCGCACCAAGCACATTGACATTAGGTATCATTTCTTGAGAGATCATGTGGAAAAGGGTGACGTTGATATTGCTCATGTTGGTACATATATGCAACTTGCAGACATTTTCACCAAACCACTGGACGAAGCAAGGTTTTGTCAACTTAGGCGTGAACTTGGTATCTTGGAGCTTGACAACATTATGTGAAATCCCGCACCCATGCATGCAATTTACTTCATGTCTTGTCTTGATGTAGGCATATATTTACGGGGAGACATTCAACTCATGAATTCTCTCACCCTATGCAATGCATAAATAAAACAAACACTCTCAAAGTTATCACAATTTTCGAACTATGATACTTTACAGTGATGGAGTCATGACTGTGTACCCAAGGTTCAAATCTTTGCGGCACTATGTCTCATATGATCAAACATGGTGACTTCTGTCACCGCTTGCTGATTGCGTATATGAACCTTTCTTTACCCTTTTATTATTATTGCACATCTTAGTATGGCTTTAGATTATTCAGGTTTTCATCCCTTCCATCTCTAAATCTTCTTGGCGGAGTCTATATCAAATATCTTACGTTTGCTATGCTCGGGATTTGGGGGCAGTTCCCCATGCTCTCGCCATCTAACTCCAATAGCCACCACCGGGCTGTGCTTCGGCGCTGCCCCAGCCATCTCCTCCATCCTCCGGCCCCGATCTCCTGCCCATGTCCTCATCTCCTCCCGATCTACACTTCCACCCAATCCATTTTCTGGGTTGCGGTGCGAATCACTCGAGAGGGGCCGATTCGGGTGTTGACTTGAGGTTCGGTCGCCCGAGTTCATCATGGCGCGTACCAAGCAATGCGGTCCTCCTCCTTATTCCCGGGTCAATCGCCGGCGAGTCTCCACCGACTCCGAGGACTGGGCTCGACCTAAGAAGAAGCAGACCACCTCCGGACCCAAGAAGAACCGTAGGGCTCCCTCCCCCAGTCCATCGGCCTCTGATCCAGATGATACATATTTTGTTTTGGAGGATGAGGCCAACATTGCTCCGCGGACATCTGTTGGCCAGTCAAAGCCGGGCACACGGAAGGCGCCCGTGCCTCAAGTCCGGGGCTCTGCAATGCCCGTGTCTCATGGTCGTCACGTATCCATGGAGATCCCTTTCAGTGGGGATCACCCCATCCACGATTTCACAACCACGGGGGCTGGTCCGTACCTTGAATTTTGCCGGGACATCAACCATTTTGAGATAAGGGCTGATGCTGAGGATCCACGGTTCCGTACCCGCATGCAGCAGGACCTCTTCTCCAGCTTTGTCCTCGGCCGTGGTCTTGCCCCTCATGCATACGTGGATCTTCAGTTCTTGCGTGATAATCCTACCATGTTCCCTAGAGGCCCGGTCAAAATCATTGATGATATGACTCTCGGTCCAGCAATGACCTTTAAGTGTGACTGGAATGAAGCCGTCATCCTCCAGTTCTATGCCACATGCTTCTTTGGTGCAGACGACACCCTCACTTGGATGACTGATAATACTCAGCTCAGTGTCACCTATGCCCAATTTGTTCAGTTTTTGGGTTTGTCTGGTGTTGGCCATCAGATCCACAACAGTGATCCACATCATAGGCCCAAGGGGATTGATGATTGCGCTTCTCTTATGAAACCTCCCACTCAGCTCACTCTGGAGGAATGTGGTTATCCTCCCAATGAGGTATCTCTCTTCCGTGCTGCTTTCTACATTCTCTATCAGTGTGTGCTTCGCACTCTCTATCCCAAGAAGGGAGATCGCTCAAGGGCTCGCAACTATTGTATTGATTTGATGTTTCGTATGCAAGCCGCACCTACCGAGCCTCTGGACACAACTCATTTCATTTGGCATGAGATCCGTCTTGCAAGTTTCATTCAGACGCGCCAATTCCCTCATGCTCCATTCATTCAGGCTCTAATTGATCATGCTGCCCCATTTGCGGTTGCCAAGACTGTTGTGCACTCTATTTGGAAACGTCCGACTCATATGCGCATGACAACTACTCCCCGGTCTGCTGCTCCTGCTCAGCCCAAGAGGTCCACTGGTGGTGCTTAGTCCATAGTGCCCTCTGTGCCTTCTTCTTTGACCACCACCTTAGAACCGCTTTGCCGCGTTCATAGGCAAGGCTTAGTCTGCTATTATGAAGGCGATCACATTCAACTGTCAGCAAAACCATGATGTTCAGAAGCGCCTCATCATCTCCAAGAATCAGCTCAAGCAGCGCCTTCGTGACCGTGGGAGTCCCGTGAGTGATGATGATCCTATTCCCGCGGCTCCGTCCGCCTCCACCTTCGGATTCCCGTCTCATGACGAGTACACTGAGTTCCTTGCTGTTGAAGATGACATCCGCCAGGAGTGATTTCTATGGAGCTCTTTTAGTTCTTTGCCCCTTTTTGCATGTTGCTATCTTAGTTCGGGTCATACTATATGTTATCTATTTGTGTTTGCTATTATTCAAACTCTTAATGTATGCTACATATGGTACTTCAACGTCTGAGACTATGTTGCTATCCTTATGACTATGGATTGTTGTTATGGGTTATTATGGTTGTATCATATGTGCGTCATACTTCCCTATTTGTTTTAATTTTTTTCTTTGAGCTACATATGATACCAATGAGAACAATCATCTCTATGCACACAATGAGGGGGAGCAAAAAGCAAATAGGAACATATATTGCATTATGCTCTTATGATTTACAATGCTAAATTTATTTATTGCATCTATGATACTACATGTATGATTGTCATCAACAAACAAAAAGGGGGAGATTGAAAGTTCAATCATGCCCTTACATCATGTTTTGATGTTGATGACAATATACATGTAGGGGACTAACTATGTTCGTCAAGTGAATCACAAGTGTTAGTCCCTGGTTTATCAAAAGGGTGTGGATCATGAACAAATGAAGTTAATCTTACTCAAGGAAGAAGTATCAAGAAGATTGCATATTTGTTTTTCTTGAAGTATAGGATCCCGCACTATTAAGAGGGGATCGATAGGGTCAGTAAAAGACTTGCTCATGCCACTATATCCCACCTTCACAGTTTGTCGTGGTTTCGTCACGATAGGTGCCATAGGTAGGCTTATCGAGAGGGGCCGAAGGACGCCAGCTGCCCCGCGAGCAGGATTAGGCACAAGCGGTGGCGGACACACGATGTACCCAGGTTCGGGGTCCTCCGTGGGAGGTAATACCCCTAGTCCTGCTCGGTCTAGTTGAGACAATGGTCGGATCACAATGGCGCTCCTTGAGCTGTATGGATTGCGGAGGAAGAAGGAGCTAGCCGCCTCTTCTGCCTCTCTATGTGCGTGTGTGTGTGGAGTGGATGTGGAGGGAGCTCAGAGAGCAGCCAATCGATCCCCTTTTGCATGGGGGAGGGCCGGGGGGTTTTATAGGCCAACCCCCCGGATTACAATACAAATAGAAGGTCAAAGGGCCCCCCAGCCGGCAGCCTCCCTAGCCGGCTACGGGGGCCCGACCATGGGGTCTTGTCGCCGGTAGGTCCCTCTGGCTGAAGGGTCCCGTCAGGAACCGACGAGGCCCGCACGGTGGGTCCCGACGCCGGTCACATCGTGGCACGGGCCGCCCCTTGTGGCGTCGTCTTGTGGTGGCCGGCCGGGGTCAGTGGTACGGCCGGCCACCCTGTAGCCATGCCGGGGTAGGTAATGGAGTGGTTGGGGCGTGCCGGCACTATTGGAAGCCCGGTCACCATCCGCCAGGGTCAGAGGCCCTGACGCCTTCGCTGTGGCCATATCGGCGCTGACCCCCGATGGGATGGGGCACTGTTGCCACGCACGCCCTGATGACGGTATACGATGTGCGGCCGGCTGGGGGGGCCAGGCGGCAACGCCCCCAGCCGGCCGGTACGTCGTAACCGGCGGGCCGTAGCCGGCGGGGCGCTTCTGGCAGGGCGTAGCCAGACCGCGAGGGGAGGCGGCCCGCCCTTTGATTGGGTTTAGGAGGCTAGGGAAAGGAGCGCATTAGGCTACCCCGGGGTCATCCCCCCGTCAGTAGTCCCCGAAGCTAGGGAGGGCCCGCTGACGGGCCGTGGCGGGCCTCGCCGGCTTGAAGATCGTTCTTACGCCGCGGGCCGCCTTGAGAGTCGAGCAAAGCCGGCAAGCGACGGCCGGCTCCACCGCCGGCCGACGCTTCGCGCGCTGCCTCGGGTTCCTCACCGGGTAGAGGAGGCACACCACGTGGTGGAGAAGACCGGGCAGTAGGGCGGGCCCCTCCGCGACCGCAGCCTCGGCCCACGCATGGGGATCCTTTGCGGCGCGGGGCAGACGGTTGGCGTTCCCGAGCGCCACGATGTCTGCCCCGCACGCCGCAGGAATCGCGGGGGTCGCGCGCAATGAGCCCGACCCCCACGATCACCGCGCATGGTTTAAATGCTGAGAGGGGGGAGGCAGAACGGCCCGTTCGCCCCTGCCGTCGCATCGCCTTCATTGCTCCCTCCCCCGTCATGAGAGAGAGAGAGAGCAGAGCACGAGGGCAGGCAGCGCCGCCGTCAGCCGCCAAAGAGAACCCGGACCGCCGCCGAGCACCCGCGCCCGTTGTCGCGACCGCACACCCCCTCGGCGACCATGGAGGGCAAGGGCGCCTGGGACAGCAGTGACGTGGACGAGACCTTCATCGAGCACCTCCGCCATTGCTGCAAGCTCCCGGCGGAGGAACACTTGGTGGCATGCCCAGCCAGGCCGGAGAACTCCCCGGCCCCGCGGGAGGGCGAGGTGGTTTTCTTTGCCGACCACTTCCTCCGCGGGCTCGGGCTGCCGGCGAGCGCCTTCTTCTGCCGCTTCCTGACGTGGTTCGGCCTGTAGCCGCACCACCTCGCCCCCAACGCCGTCCTGCAGCTGGCGGCGTTCATCATCCTTTGCGAGGGGTACTTGGGGGTTGCGCCGAGGCTTTACCTATGGTGCCGGCTCTTCTTCCTCAAACGGCAGACGGAGAAGGATCTAGCGATGAAGCAGATGGTGATGAGCGCCTACGAAGGCGCCTTGATCCATATCCGCAAGGGGACCGGCTTCCCGAAACTCCCACTTCACGAATCGGTGAAGCGCTGGCAGTGGGGGTTCTTCTACGTGAAGAACGCGAAGCCGGAGGAGGACTACATCAACCTCCCCGACTTCGCCAACCATCCGCCGACCGCGATGCTGAACTGGCGAGTGGCCGCGGCTCCGGCGCTCGAGACGGCGGACCGGCTCTGCGAGCGCCTGCTCGCGATGGCCGGGTCGGAGGGGCTAAAGGCCACGGATCTGCTGGCCACAATGGTGGCGCGCCAGGTGCAGCCGCTGCAGCGCCGGCCGCACCTCATGTGCCAGATGGGAGGATGCCATGACCCCTGCCGGCTCTCCACCAAGGAGATGAAACTGGCCTATGTGGCGAGGAGGGTGAACGCCATCTCGACAGCGAAGATGGCGGAGGGCGAATGGCAATGGGGGAAAACCCCGTACAGCCGGAGCCGCCGACGCCGCGGGTAAGTGTTAAGCCGGCTCCTCCCCTCCATCTTCTTTTAGAGGCAGCACCCCTCCCCCTTTAGTCTGACAGCGCACCGCCCGGACCGCCCGCAACTCTTCCCGTTGCTGCAGAACTACGGGGGGCCGGCCCCCGACACGACAGAGTCGGACCCCGAGGAGGTCGAGGATGCCGACGACGTGGAGCCGGCTGACTCCGAGCGAGCCGGAGCGTCTGGAGCCGGCGACGCGGAGACGGAGACGGAAGGGGCCAAAGAGGCCGAATCGACGAGAGAGTTTCCTCCCGAGACGCGTGTTGCTGAGGCTCCGGAGAGGCCCGAGGCTTCGAAGGACGAGGTCACGGCGCCGCGGAGGCGCCAACCTCGAGCCGCCGGCGGCTCCAGCCGGGGTGGCCTGGTCGCGGACGACAAGGGGAAGAGGCCGGCTGCCGCCAAGCCGGTGCCCAAGCGTGCGGCGACCGTGCAGCTGGGCGGCAGTCGCGGAGGCGGAGGCAAGAAGCAGAAGGTCGCCCAGGCGGGACCCATGAGGAGGGCAGTCCCCGTTGTCGCCGGGTAAGTTCGTCTTCTCCTCCACCTTGGTCCGTCCTCCCTCCCCCCCAGTCTCTTACTTCAGCGTGACCATGGAGGCGCGCGCCCTGGAGAGGACCCCGGGTGGCAGGACGGAGAGGGCGGCGCCGCCGACGGCTGCCGAGGAGAGGGAGCGCCAGGCGTGGCTCGACTTCGAGGTGGCCGAGCGGGAGCAGCGTGGCCAGGAGCTCCGCCCCTGGGAGGAAGCGGCGAAGAGGCGAGGGGGAGCCAGCGGGGAGGTCGCTGGCAGAGCGTGGGAGCCGTTCCCCCTCCTCCGAGGAACCGGCGGGGAGGCCGCAGGCGGAGCATGGGAGCCTTTCCCCCGCGGCCAGGAGAAGAGGTCGAAGGGCCACCACGGCTCCGGGCGAAGGGCGGAGGCGAGCACGAAGGCCGCGGAGGATGAGGCGGCAATGGGCCATGACGCCGCCCAGCCGGTGGCGGGCGACATGCCGCCAGGGGCGGAGGTACCGGCCCCGGAGGTGCCGGCACTGGACGTGTCGGCTTTGGAGGCACCGGTTCCAGAGGCGCTGGTACTGAAGGCGAGTCAGCCCAGAGCAGCCGGAGGCGAAATGCCGGAGGTGGGAGCCGCGATGGCCGAGGAAACGGCCACCGCAAGCGCGTCGACGGCGGCCCCCGGCGCGACGGCGATAGGAGGGGTTGGTCCCATTGAGGTCTCCAACAAGGGGGGACCCGCAGACGGAGGCCGGCCGCAGCAGACCTGGGCGGCGGCCGGGAGCCCGGCCCCTGGCGGACCGTCGAGTGCCCTCGGGGAGGCGGTGTCCATCGCTGTCGGAGCGTTTGCCGCATGCCGCTCCCAGGCGACGCAAGACGCTCGGGCTGCCAACGACCGACTGGTGAGCTTGGAGCAGGCGATCGCGGTGAGTTTCTTCTTTCCTTCTTCTCTTTATTTGCGTTTTTCCGTCTTTCCCAGCGGGGATGCGCCAGCGCACCCACTTGGTGTAGCCCCCGAGGCTCGAGCCGGCTGGGGCGCAGGTGGGTCCAGCCTAAAGCTCTTGTTGTTTTGCAGGCAGTGCATGACCGCCGGGTGGCCGCGTACAACACCCTGCTGGGGTTGTATCGAGGAGGTGAGAACCGGCTCACCGTCGTGTGCGCGGACTTGCGAGGTATGTGCTCTTGCGATCTTCTAGTGGGAGCGCGCAAGCGCACCCACTGGATGTAGCCCCCGGGAATCAGGCCGGCTGCCCCGGAGGCAGGCTGACTCCTTTCTGACTACCGTGGCTTCTCATGCAGCTACCCATGCCGAGACGGTCTGCCTCTGGTGCCAGGTGGTGCGCCTTTATGAGGAGCGGGAACTCCTGACGACAGAGCGCGACCGGCTCCATGGGGAGGCGGACCAAGTGAAGGCGGAGCGGGAGGGCCGCAAGGCGGCCCACCGCCAAGCGTTGGCGGACCAAGAGGCGGCCCTTCGTCAGGAGGCGGAGGAGCGGGAGAAGGTGCTCTGCGAGAAGCTGGAGGCCAAGGATGCCTCCCTAGCCAAGGCGGCCGAGGACGCGTAGGCGGCCCGGGATGAGCACGAGCGCCGGCGCCAGGAGTGGTCAGCCAGGGAGGTGCGGCTGCAGGAGCAAGGGCACGAGGTGGATCAGATGCTGCATAGTAAGTTTCAGTTGCCTTGTTCTTCTCGCGCCTTCCTTCTGGGTTTTCTGGCTTGCTTCCCTGCTCAACCCTGTCTTCTTCTTAAGGCTTTTCCCTGGCACGCAGGAGGTCGCGGAGGCGGCCGTGGAGGCCGACCGTGAGGCCCGGCGGGAGCGAGGAGAGGCCGTCAGGCCGCTGGCCCCCTGGACCCTGGACGAGGTGGGGATCGCCGCCAAGGCACGCCGGTCGGAGGTGGTCCACGCCCTGAGGTGGCTCCAAGCGGCCGGCCTAACGCTGGTCCGCATGCTTTGGCCCGGCTCGGCGAAGCCGGGCTCCATGAACCGGTTGTCGAGGTGGATAGAGTTCGGGACCGCGTGGGTGAACGCATGGAGGGCCTCCGCGGCACGAGCCGGCGCGGGCATGGCGCTCCGCATTTCCAAGTCGTGGTACCCCGAGCTGGACTTGGGTTTGCTCACGGCTCAGTGTGCCAGCGCCGACGCGAAGTTGGAGGCGGTAGCCGACGAGATGCTGGCGAGGGCGAGCGACCTTGCATCCTTCGCCGCGTGGGACGAGTACGTCCCGGAGCGCAGGGCGAACGACGTGGTGGTCCCGGAGGACCAGTACGGGCTCGCCCTGGATGACCCGGAGGGGAGCGCCGCCGAGACGGCCGATGAAGAGTCCGACACCGATGAAGATGCCGAGTCCGAGACGGCTCCGGCTGCGGGGGCTTCTACCTCGGCCGCCCCGGAGGTGCCGGCCTCGGAGGCGCCAGCACCGTCGGCTCCTGAGGCGTGAGCACCACCGGCTCCAGCGGCGTCAGCACTTGGAGGAGGGCCGACCCGAAGCTGCCATAACTTAGGACTTTCTTTCCTGCATTTTTGTTTTAGACTAGAATTCCACCCACTCGGGGTGTATATGTAATGAACTCGTGGCCGTGGGCCTTTTATTGTTATGACTTATGCCATTTATCTTAAAAAGGATGTGCATGCTGGCTCTTCTTTCGCCTTTTGCCTTTTGACTTGTGTTCAGGATTTCTTCCGGCTTCCGCCCCGCCTACCGGCCAGTCAAGGGCCGGTCTGGGATAGGGACGGGGCTTCACCCTTGGGAAAAATAGCGGGCTCCTAGAGTCAACCGGCTAGGGCTAGGTTGAGCCGGCAGAGGCCGGTTACTAGGAGTAACATAGCTTGGCTGGGCCGGTCCGGCTGCCACGCGCGTCGGCTAACCTTCGTGTGAGAAGTTCCTTCGTACCCCGTGGTCCCTTCAGCCGGACAGCCGGGAGCCGGTCTGTAGCTGGTTAGGGGAGGGGAGGCGAAGGGTTGCTTGCTCACATTATTTGTCCGTCTCGGCGGGGAGTCGGGCGAGCCTCCGGGCCCGGGAGCCAGACCCGGTTGACGTGCTTTAAATAAAAGAACTTTGGAGGAATCGAAAAAGGGGCAGGCCCCAAGTGCCGGCTTGGGGCCCCCGTTGCATTCATAAGTCCAGAAGGGGAAGGATACATACAATGGTTTTAAGCAATAAAATGGACGGAGGAGCGCCGCGTTCCACGGGCGCTCCGTCTCCTCGCCGGAGGCGTCTCTCTTGCGCTTCTATGACTTCTGGGCGTCTATTAGATAGTACGCATTGTTGTGCAGCGCCCGGCTGATGATGAACGGGCCCTCCCATGGGGAAGACAGCTTCTGTTGGCCGGCGGTTCGCTGGATCCGCCTGAGCACCAAGTCTCCTTCGCGGAAGGAGAGCGACCGGATCCGCTTGCTATGGTAATGCCCGTTTTGCTGGTAGATGGCCGTCCGGCTCAAGGCCAGCTCGCGGGCCTCCTCGAGGAGGTCGACGCCGTCTTCCCTTGCCTCCCTTGCATCCTTCTCGGTGTACAGGGTGACCCGAGGCGAATCGAACTTGATGTCGGTGGGGATGATCGCCTCGGACCCATAAATGAGGAAGAACGGAGTGTAGCCGGTCGATCGGTTGGGCATGGTCCGGAGGCTCCAAAGGACAGCCGGCAGCTCCTCGACCCAATAGCCGGCCGTGCAGACCAGTGGCGTCATGAGCCGGGGTTTGATGCCGGACAGGAGCAGGTCGTTCGCCCTCTCAACCTGGCCATTTGACTGCGGGTGGGCGACGGACGCCAGGTCGAGCCGGATGCCCGCCTCGAGCAGAAACGCGCTAGCGCGCCCTTGGCGAAGTTCGTGCCGTTGTCGGTGATGATGCTGTGGGGGATGCCGTAGCGTACCATGATGTCTTCGATGAACCGGACGGCCGTGGGGCCGTCCAGTTTCTTGATTGGCCGGGCCTCGATCCACTTGCTGAACTTGTCGATGACTACCAGCAAATGAGTCATGCCGCCTCGTGCGGTCTTGAAGGGTCCCACCATGTCCAGACCCCAGACGGCGAATGGCCACGAAAGGGGGATGGTCTGGAGAGCGCTAGCCGGAAGATGGCTCTGCATGCTGAAGCGCTGGCAACCCTCACACTTGTCAACCAGTTCCTTGGCCGCCTCCAGAGCAGTCAGCCAGTAGAAACCGTGACGGAATGCTTTGGCCACCAGGGACCTGGAGGTGGCATGATGCCCGCACTTGCCCTGGTGGATGTCGAGGAGGATTTCTTGCCCTTTCTCCAGCTCGACGCAGCCTTGGAAGACGCCGGTGGTGCTGCGATGAACCAACTCGTGGTTGATGATGCTGTAGGCTGGGGTCCGACACTGAATTTGCCTTGTAGTGGCCCCGTCGGAGGGGAGCTCTCCGTGTTGGAGGAATGCCAGGATGGGCTGGGCCCGCGAGGGAGCCGAGATAGGGGCCGACCCAGCCCCCCGGACTGGCCCGCCAGTCCCCAGGACCGACTCGCCAGCCCCCGGGAGCGAGACGGTGGTGGGAGCATTGGCCATCATCATGACGGCAACGAGACCGGTGCCGGCATGCATAGACGCGGCCGGCACAATTGCCGCGGCGGACGGTGCCGGACCGGCGGGTGGTGGTGATGGTGCCGGCAGAGCTGCCACAGCCGGCGGGGTCGGTTGGGCAGCCGGTTCTGTCGAGGTGCCGGCCGCGTTTGCTTGTACAAAGACGGACTCCGACTCGGGAGAAGGCTTGATCGAAGGCTTCAGCAGCCGCTCGAGGGAGACGCCGGCTGGGATGGCCTGCCGGGTGGAGCCGATCTTGGCGAGCGCGTCGGCCGCCTCGTTGTCCGCACGGGGAATATGGTGGAACTCGCAGCCCTCAAAGGAGCCGGTGAGCTGTTGGACGAGGAAGCGATAGCTGGCCATGTTGGCGTCCCTGGCGTCCCATTCCCCAGAGACCTGTTGCACCACGAGGTCGGAGTCGCCGAAGCAAATGATGCGCTGGATGTCGATCTCCTTGGCGAGCCGGAGGCCATGGACGAGGGCCTCGTATTCGGCCATGTTATTGGAGGCGGCGAAGTGGATCTGGAGGGCGTAGCGGAGCTGGTCTCCTCTGGGGGACGACAAGACGATGCCGGCTCCCAGGCTGGCTCGCATCTTCGAGCCGTCGAAGTGCAGGCGCCAGTGCGTGGAGTCTGGCGGAGGTGGCACGAACTGGGTTTCGGCCCAGTCGACGAGGAAGTTGGCCATTGCCTGGGACTTGATGGCGGTGTGTGGCTCGTACCGTATTTCGTAGTCGGCCAGGGCGATGGCCCATTTGGCGATCCGCCCGGTGGCTTCCCGGCCGGCCATGATTTTGCCCAGCGGCCCTGTGCTCACAATGGTGATGACGTGCTCCTGGAAGTACTGCTTGAGCTTCTGGGCGGTGAAGTATATGCCGTAGCACATCTTCTGGTAGTGGGGGTAGTTTTGCTTGGAGGCAGAGAGGACCTCGCTGAGGTAGTAGACGGGACGCTGCGTTGGCAGCGTCTTGCCTTCCTCCGGCCGCTCCACCACCAGGACGATGCTGACGACGCGTGTGGTCGCCGCAATGTAGGCGACCAAAGGCTCCTTGTCGGCCGGCGTGGCTAAGATGGGCGCGCTGGTGAGGGCCTGCTTGAGGCCGCAGAACTCCGCGTCCGCCTCGTCGGACCAGTCGAACAGGGTCGGCTTCTTCGAGAGGTCTCGGCCCGGCTCGACCAGGGCCGACTTGCATAGGAGCCCGTAGAGGGGCAAGGCCTTCTTGCCCAGCCGGCTGATGAACCGGCTGAGGGAGGCGAGGTAGCCGGTGAACTTCTGGACGTCGCGGAGCCGGACTGGCTTGGGCATGCGCTCAATCGCCCGGATCTTCTCGGGGTTAGCTTCGATGCCGCGGGCCGACACAAAGAAACCCAGGAGCTGGCCGGCTGGGACGCCGAAGACACACTTCTCCGGGTTGAGCTTGATCTTGTATTCGTGCAAGTTGGCGAACGTCTCCCGGAGGTTGTCGAGGAGGCTGAAGTGCTTCTTGGATTTGACGATGATGTTGTCCACGTAGACGTGGACGTTCCTGCCTATCTGAGGCAGGAGGCACTTCTGCATGCAACGCTGGAAGGTAGCGCCTGCATTCTTTAGGCCGAAGGACATGGTGATGTAGCAGTAGGCCCCGAAAGGGGTGATGAAGGAGGTCTTGAGCCGGTCGGCCGGGTCCAGCTTTATCTGGTGGTAGCCGGAGTAGGCGTCCAGGAAAGACAGCAGATCGCAACCGACCGTGGAGTCAATGACTTGATCGATCCGCGGCAGGGCGAACGGGTCCTTGGGGCACGCCTTGTTCAGGCTTGTGTAGTCGATACACATGCGCCATGTCTTGTTTTTCTTCAGCACTAGGACTGGGTTGGCCAGCCAGTCCGGGTGGAATACCTCCATGATGAAGCCGGCTGCGAGCAGCCGGACGATCTCTTCTCCTATAGTACGCCGCTTCTCCTCGGAGAAACGGCACAGGGGTTGCTTGACTGGCTTCGCATCCAGCCGTACGTGTAGCTTGTGCTCGGCGAACTTCCTCGGAACACCCGACATGTCCTTGGGGGACCATGCAAAGATGTCCCGATTTTCACGGAGGAAGTCGACGTGCTCGCTTTCCTATTTGCTGTCGAGGCGGGAGCCGATGGTCACGCACTGGGTGGGGTTGGCCGGATCGAGTGGCACCTGCCTGGTCTCCTTGAACGGCTAGAACAAGCCTTCGCCGACCGACTGGGATGGAGGCGTCGACACGGCCAGCTAGGCAGAGGAGAGGGCCACCAGCCGGTCGAGCTACCGCTTCTCCTCCTCTATTTCCAGGGCCTTGGCTAGCCGACTGCCATCTCGCGTGCATGCCATTGACATCTGGTATTTGCCGGCGACGGTGATGCTGCCCTTGGGACCCGGCATCTTGAGCTTGAGGTAGGCGTAGTGGGGGATCGCCATGAACTTGGCGAGAGCGGGCCGGCCCAGCAATGCGTGGTAGGGACTGTCGAGGTCCACTACCTCGAACAAAACCGGCTTGCGGTGGAAATGATTGGCGTCGCCGAAGAGGACGTCGAGCTTGATCTTGCCGACAGGGGTGCAGGACTTCCCCGACACGATGCCGTGGAAGACGGCCTGACTCGTTTTTTAGGTCCTCCACCTTGAGCCCCAGCTTGAGCAGGGTGTCGAGGTAGAGGATGTTGATGCTGCTACCTCCATCGATCGACACCCGCGAGAAGTGGCACGAGCGTTTCTCGGAGGCGATGGTAGGATCGAGGACGAGGGCATAGCTGCCAGGGTTCGGCATAACGGCCGGGTGGTCCGCCGGGCTCCAGGTGACGGGCTTCTCGGACCAATGCATGAACTGGGGAGTCGCGGGCATGGTGGCATTCACCTCGCGGTGGAGCCGGTGCTGGGCGTGCTTGTCCATCTCTTCGCTGGTGAAGACGACGTAGCAGTCGTCATGTTCGGGGAACTGGTCATGCAGCCGGCCGTCGCCCCGGGCCGGGTCCGGGTCCGCCTGGCCCAGACTAGGAGCCGGAGCTTGAGCCAGGGCTGGCGCCGGAGCGCGGGCTGGCTGCGCGGGGGGAGCCGGGAGGCCGTCCCCCAGGCCAATCGCTGTGAGAAGCTGCACTGCCGGAGCATGTGCGTGGACGGCTTGGCACCAGAGTGGTTTTTGCAGGGGAGGTCGAGCATTTGCTTGAAAGTCAGCTTGGGCTGCCAGGCGGCCTTGCCGGTGCGCTGGTGCTGACCGGAGGCCTGGCCAGCCGGCTGCTCCTCCTCGATACAGGCGACCTGCCATCTCCCGTAGCGGGAGTCGGGCTGGTCATTCTTGCGCTTGCCATTCTGCTGCTGCCGGTTGTCGGCCGTCGCCCGTGGCTCGGCGGGGGGCGTAACCGGCTTGGCCAGTGCCTTAGCCTTCATCCTCATCGAGGAATCGACCATGGCGTATTTTTCCGCTTTGGACATCAGGTCCACCAGGGAGGTTGGCTCGGAGCACAAGAGCTTGTGCTTGAGGGGGGTGCCATCGCAGCAGCCTTCGATGAAGTACTGGTTGGCCTGTACCTCGTGTACTCCTTCGCAGGAGTTGCGGAGCTCAGTCCAGCACGTGAGGTAGTCGCGGAGGGGCTCGTCCAGCCCCTAGACGCACATGGCCAGCTCGCGGGGCCAGCCAGGCCATTTGTAGGTGCCGGTGAAGTTACGGACAAAGGCCTCCTCAAAGTCCGTCCAGGTGGTGATGCTGCCAGCAGCCAGGCTATTCAGCCAAGTGCGGGCCGAGCCGGTCAGCATGAGGGGAGCGTAGCGGACGGCTATGCGCTTGTTCCCCCTGGCGATGCCGACGGCGATGGTGTAGTCGATCAGCCAGTCCTCCGGCTTGGTGGCCCCGGTATACTTCGGGGAGTCGCGAGGGAGCGTGAAGCCGGGCGGAAAAGGCTCATTCTGGATCTGCGGACCAAAACAGGCTGGGCCAATCGAGTTCTCCTCCTCGAGGAGAGCCGAATGCGCTAGCCGGTCAATACGGAGCCGAGCGTCGTTGTTGCTATGAGGGACGTGGGGCCCGAGCCGGGCGGCAAGCTCGGGGCGGACGGCCGGCGGGATGGACCTCGCGGGTTCCTGCCGCGGAGGCGGAGTATGCCCGCGGGTGCGCCGACTGCCTCCAGCCGGCGCCTCGTCGCGGCGGTGGCTGCCAGCCAGATTGTTGCTACGCCGGCTGTTCACAGCCGGCTGCTCGTTTCTATGTGACGGGGGGCGCGGAGCGTTGCTCCCCCGGGCGTTCCGGCCGGAGGGACAAGGGGTGCTGGAGTGCTGAGCTGGCCGGCGGTCAGCATCCCTAGTGTCCTCGCCCTCGGGATGAGGAAACTCGGAGATGACCCCACCAGGGGTGAGGACGACTTGTTGCGCGTTGGCGGTGTCGATGAGGTCCTTGATGTGCCGCTCGTGTGTGGCCTGCTCGTCGCCCTCCAAGGTTGCCAAATCCTCGTAGGTAACCTTGGCGGCACGCAGGTTGGCCGTGGGGGTGTTGTAGATGGGGAAGCGGCCACCGAGGATTTCTACGACCACGCGGCCATGTTCTCGCACAGCACCACGCCGGCTGGGCCCGGGGCCAGCCGGGGTGAGACCATACGCGGAGTTGTATTCCCGCTGCACGGCCTCCATCCGGCGCCGCTCGGCAACGAGGGCGCTCGCGTCTTCGAACAGTAGGCGACATGCTGCCTCCAACTCAGCTCTGGCAGTGGCCAGGTCTGCCGTCGTAGCGATAGGAGTGCCTAGACCCCGAAGGGTGGCCACGAGTGGGTCAGAGGTGCCGGCGCGAGCGGCGGCTGCGTCGCCCTCGGCCGTCCGCACACGGCCCGAAGTGGTGGAGGGGACGGTGACCATCAATCCCACACGGGTGTGGGGGCCGATGGCCTCGCCCGTGGCGAGCGTGCCCACGGACGAGGGAGGGCCGGTGCAGTCGAACACCCAACTAGGGTACTCGTCGGCCTTCGGTTCTTTGGCGAGGCTCAGCTTGCTGAACCACCCGGCGACCGCGGCGACGTCAAGCACGAGGTCGTGGCCGGGGCACTCGTCAGAGATGCCGGCCGTGCTGTCCGCAAGGCCCGCCGGAGCAAGCCCCACGAGCACGCGGTTCTGCCCAGACGCGAGGCAGTCGGGGGAGGTGGTGAAGGGTCCCGCCCGGAGCATGACTTCGGCCGGCGTCGCGGAAGGCCCCACGGTGGGCGCCAACCGTCATGGTTTCGTCATGGCACGTGCCATAGGTAGGCTTATCAAGAGGAGCCAAAGGACGCCGGCGGGCTCCGGGAGCGGGATTAGGCACAAGCGGTGGCGGACACATGATGTACCCAGGTTTGGGGCCCTCCGTGGGAGGTAATACCCCTAGTGCTGCTCGGTCTAGTTGAGACAATGGTCGGATCACAATGGCGCTCCTTGAGCTGTATGGATCGCGGAGGAAGAAGGAGCTAGCCGGCTCTTCTGCCTCTCTACGTGTGTGTGTGTGTGGAGTGGATGTGGAGGGAGCTCAGAGAGCAGCCAATCGATCCCCTTTTGCATGGGGGAGGCCCGGGGGGTTTTATAGGCCAACCCCCGGATTACAATACAAATAGAAGGTCAAAGGGGGCCCCAGCCGGCAGCCTCCCTGGCCGGCTGCGGGGGTCCAGCCGTGGGGTCTTGTCGCCGGTAGGTCCCGCCGGCAGAAGGGTCCCGTCAGGAACCGGCAGGGCCCGCGCGGTGGGTCCCGACGCCGGTCACATCGCGGCACGGGCCGCCCCATGTGGCATCGTCTTGCTGCGGCCGGCCAGGGTCTGCGGTACGGCCGGCCACCTTGTAGCCATGCCGGGGAAGGTAACGGAGTGGTTGGGGCGTGTCGGCACTGTTGGAAGCCCAGTCACCATCCGCCAGGGTCAGAGGCCCTGACGCCTTCGCTGTGGCCATATCGGCGCTGACCCCTGATGGGATAGGGGCCACTGTTACCATGCACTCCCTGATGACGGTATCCAATGTGCGGCCGACTAGGGGGGGGGGGGGGCAGGCGGCAACGCCCCTAGCCGGCCGGTATGTCGTAACTGGCAAGGCGTAGCTGGCGGGGCGCTTCTGGCAGGGCATAGCCAGACCGCGGGAGGAGGCGGCCCGCCCTTTGATTGCGTTTAGGAGGCTGGGGAAAGGGGGCGCATTAGGCTACCCCGGGGTCATCCCCCCATCACAGTTTGTTTGGATCTATGAATTTCTCCCTCGGTTATGTCTCTGCCTCTGGGGTTGCCAGATGTCTGGGCTGCAAGCCAAATGTCCGGGCCCTACTGCCATGCCGGATGTCCGGGTCTTACTGCCACGCCGGATGTTCGGGCTCCATACCGGATGTCCGTCCACTACTACCCGTGAAAACAAGGTTCTGTATAACCATTCCGTGGACACGTCGGATGTCTGGCCATATGCCGGATGTCCGGGCTTTCCTGGCATGCCGGATGTCCGGGCTTGGCCCCGGATGTTCGGGCCCTCTGTTTTAGCCTCTGACCTGCCCTGTTTTCCATATACCTTTCCAGGCCGGATGTCCGGCCTCTAGCCCGGATGTCCGGCCTACCCGGTCACTTACACTATAACGGTTACCTATGCTCTCACAATATATATAGCTCTCTTCCCCCATTGGAGAGGGTTGACCATTCACTTTGAGCTTACCCAAGAACACATTTCTCTCTCCCTGACTCTCACACACCAAATCATAGATCCCCAAGGGATTTGAAAGCATTTGAGATAAGTTGTCCACCCAAGTGATAGGTCCACCCCTTGCCCTTCTTTGCACCAAAGGAATTTGTGATTTGAGCAAGTCTTGAGCTGTTTCCTCATCGTTCTTGTTACTATTGGAGGTTGGAGACTCCTAGGTGGTAGTCATTCGGAGAGGAATCAAACATTGTGATTACCCCCCGGAAAGTTTGTGAGGGTTTGGAGGCCACCTAAAGGTCTACCACTAGTGGTTGGGAATCACCTTCGTGGTGATATCTCAAGGAGAGAATAGGGTGAGCCTTCGTGGCATTGGTGTGCCTTCGTGGTAACATCCACCTCTCTAAACGGTGACGTAGCTTACCTCCAAGGAAGTGAACATCGGCATACATCCTCGTCTCTCGAAGTTGTGGTTATTTCTAACCCTAACTTCCTACTTGTGGTTACTTGTCTCTTAGTCCTTACATATATCTTATTGTGCTTGCTTACTTACCTACTTGTGTTTCTAGCTTACCTTGCTTAGTATCCTACGTGCAATTGTTAGGCTCACTTTCATATTCCGCATTATTGCCTAAAATTGCTAAGTAAAAATTAAAATTTGTAAGTGTACCTATTCACCCCCCTCTAGGTCTATCTCGATCCTTTCAGAAAGAAGGTTTCCAAGTGGGAGAGAAGGAGTCGTAATCCTACTAGGATTGGAGGAGGACTCCTCCTCCTCCCACTTCGACCGAACCAAGGGTCGGCCCCTTGGGGGCCAAGTATCCTCCCTCCCTCCTCTTATATAGACTAGAGGTATTGAGGGTTTTAGACAACAGAAATCAGCCACATGCTACCCTCTCCTCTAGATCGTAGTTTCTCCGCTAGATCGTTTCAGCGGTGCTTAGGCGAAGCCCTGCTGGAATAGTTCCACCACCATCGCCGCCACGCCGTTGCGCTGCCAGAGAACCCATCTACCTCTCCAATCCCTCTTTCTGGATCAAAAAGGCGGAGATTGTCATCGAGTTGTACGTGTGCTAAACGCGGAGGTGCCGTCCGTTCAACGTTATATTGGGACGGATTGTGATTGGATCACGGGACGCTCGACGATTTGG
Organism: Hordeum marinum; assembly: GCA_022496015.1. Taxonomy (NCBI): domain Eukaryota; kingdom Viridiplantae; phylum Streptophyta; class Magnoliopsida; order Poales; family Poaceae; genus Hordeum; species Hordeum marinum. Next base: position 538,948,213 of record CM039673.1, on the reverse strand, counting down.
ATCGTGAAGATGTTTGACTCCATCAACCGCGTTTTTCAATGCTTCCTGCTTAGCGATCTACAAGGGTATGTAGATCCAATCTCTCCCTCATAGATGCTCATCACCATGGATAGATCTTGCGTGTGCGTAGGAAATTTTTTGTTTCCCATGCAACGTTCCCCAACAGTGGTATCAGAGCTAGGTCTATGTGTAGATGACATCACGAGTAGAACACAAATGAGTTTGTGGGTGTTGATGCTTAGATTGCTTCCTGCCTTGGTTGTTGTCGGGGGGATGACCCCTGGGTACCCCAAAGACGGCAAGTCAGACGGGGTGCCCACCCGCCCGGACCAGCCGCTCCACTTGGCCGGCTGCCTGGCCGGCTACCGGTTGTGCCTACCAGCCGGTTGGCCAGAGTCAACCGCGACGTCCCATCGGACACGACGCGGACGAGATGGCCATACCTGCGCACTGCCGAGCAGTAGTGGCGGACTATAGCGTATGTCATATGTCACCTCGGATGACATATGGTATAGTGTAGTTCGTGGTGTAGTAGGTGGGAGGTGGCCCACCCACCATGCCTACTCCTTCACTATATAAAGCCACCACCACTCACACACTCGGGGGGGGGGGGGGGCTGATTCCCATCCACCCATACTCACTCACGTATAGGAGCACAAGCTCCACACCACGCTCCCTTACTAGCTAGCTCTCTCCTACTGCTACTTCTAATACAGCTCTAGGAGCAACCCTGTACTGAGATACCACATACATACAGACATGCAGGAGTAGGGGTATTATCTCTCCGGAGAGCCCCGAACCTGGGTAAACCACCACGTGCTATCCGCATAATCGTCCCGGATCATCCACGGCAACCTTGCTCTCACCTCAATAAGCCACCCCATGGCATCTGCTGTGATGCGGTACCCCCTCGCTATCGACAGACAAAACCACGGTAGTCGTGTTTTGGTTCAGCAGTATTGTGGGATGAAGCGGCCCGGACCAACCTTACTCGTACGCTTATGAGAGACCGGTTCCATCGACTGACGTGTAACTTTGTTATACAAAGATGGCTGGCGGGTGTCTGTTTCTCCTACTTTAGTTGGATCGGGTTCGACAAAGGCGGTCCTTGAGAAGGTTGAAAAGCAATTTATGTATCATTGTTGTGGTTTTTGCGTATGTGAGAATTGTTCTTGCTAGATACCCATAGAAGCCACGTAAAACTTGCAACAACAATTAGAGGGCATCTAACTTTTTTTTGCAGGGTATGTTTGTTGGGGAACATCGCATGGTAAACAAAATTTTTCCTACGCTCACGCAAGACCTATCCATGGTGATGAGCATCTACGAGAGGTTGAGTGGATCTACATACCCTTGTAGATCGCTAAGAGGGAAGCGTTAAGAAACGTGGTTGGTGTACTCGAACGTCTTCGCGATCCAAATCACCGAGCGTCCCGTGATCCAATCACGATCCGTCCCGATCAAGCACCGAACGGACGGCACCTCCGCGTTCAGCACACGTACAGCTTGATGACAATCTCCGCCTTCTTGATCCAAAAGAGGGAGCGGAGAGGTAGACGAGTTCTCTGGCAGCATGACAGCGCCGCGACGATGGTGGTGGAGCAATTCCGGCAGGGCTTCGCCTAGGCACTACAGAAAAACAATCTAGGGAAGAAATTATGCACTAGAGGAACGGGTAGCATGTGACTGAAAATCTAGTGCAAAACCCCTAAAACCTCTAGTATATATAAGAGGAAGAGAGGAGGAGGCTTGGCCTAAGGGCCAAGCCATCTAGTCTTCGGCCGAACCAAGAGTAGAGGAGGATTCCTCCTCCAATCCTAGTAGGACTAGGACTCCTCCTTATTTTGGCCTTTTCGCCTTTTTCCACCTTTTTCTCTTTGGTCTTTTCTTCCCAGCTGCATGGGCCTTGTGTGGGACTTCCACCAGCCCACTAAGGGCTGGTATTCATCTCCCACAGCCCATGTAGCCTCTTGGGTCGAAATACCCCTCCCGATGGTCTCTCGGTACACTATCGGCACTCCCAATACACTACTGATGAGCCCGAAACTTTTTCGGTGACCAAAATAGGACTTATTATATATCAATCTTAACCTCCGGATCATTCCGGAGCTCCTTATGACGTCCGGGATCTCATCCGGGACTCCGAACAACCTTCGGTCACCACCATGCATAACTCTATACTATCGAAACGTCACCAAACCTTAAGTGTGCAGACCCTGCGGGTTCGAGAACTATGTAGACATGACCGAGACACCTCTACGGTCAATAACCAATAGCGGGACCTGGATGCCCATATTGGTTCCTACATATTCTACGAAGATCTTTATCGGTCAAACATCTATGTCAAGGATTCAGTTAATTCCGTATGATGTTCCCTTTGTTCTTCGGTATGTTACTTGCCCGGGACTCGATCGTCGCTATCTCCATACCTAGTTCAACGTCGTTACCGACAAGTCCCTTTACTCGTTCGTAATACAAGATCTCGTGACGAACACTTAGTCACATTGCTTGCAAGGCTTATTGTGATGTTGTATTACTGAGTGGGCCCTAAGATATCTCTCCGTCACACGGAGTAACAAATCCCAGTCTTGATCCATGCCAACCCAACAGACACCCTCGGAGATACCTGTAGAGCACCTTTATAGTCACCCAGTTACATTGCGACGTCTGATACACACAAGGCACTCTTCCGGTGTCTGTGAGTTGCATGATCTCATGGTCATAGGAACATATACTTGACATGCAGAAAGCAATAGCAATAAACTGACACGATCATATGCTACGTTTGTATTTTGGGTGTTGTCCATCACTTGATTCTCCTAATGATGTGATCCCATTATCAAATGACATCACATGTCAATGGCTAGAAAACCTTGACCATCTTTGACTAGCGAGCTAGTTCACTAGAGGCATACTAGGGACAAAGTGTTGTCTATTTACCCACACATGTATTGTGTTTCCAATCAATACAATTGTAGCATGGATAATAAATGATTATCATGAACAAGGAAATATAATAATAAACATTTTATTTATTGCCTCTAGGGCATATTTCCAACAGTCTCCCACTTGCACTAGAGTCAATAATCTAGTTCACATCACTATGTGATTTACGTTGTAATGAATCGAACACCCATGCAGTTCTGGTGTTGATCATGTTTTGCCCTTGGAAGAGGTTTAGTCAACGGGTCTGCAATATTCAGATCCGTGTGCACTTTGCAAATATTTATGTCCTTTTCCTCGATGTAATCACGGATGGAGTTGAAGCGTCGCTTTATGTGTTTGGTCCTCTTGTGAAACCTTGGTTCCTCGGCCAGAGGAATGGCACCAGTGTTGTCACAGAACAGGTTCATTGGATTCGGTGCACTGGGCACTACTCCAAGATCTGTCATGAACTGTTTCATCCAGACACCTTCCTTTGCTGCCTCCGAGGCTCTGATGTACTCCGCTGCACACGTAGAATCGGCTACCACGCTTTGCTTGGAACTGCACCAGCTTACCGCTCACCCGTTGAGAATAAATACGTATCCGGTTTGTGATTTAGAGTCATCCGGATCAGTGTCAAAGCTTGCATCGACGTAACCCTTTACGATGAGCTCTTCATCACCTCCATAAACGAGAAACATTTCCTTAGTCCTTTTGAGGTACTTAAGGATATTCTTGACCGCCGCCCAGTGCTCCATTCCAGGATCACTTTGAAACCTTTCGGCCATACTTATGGCAAGGCTGACATCGGGTCTTGTGCACAACACTGCATACATGATAGAACCTATGGCTGAAGCATAGGGGATGACACTCATCTTTTCTCTATCTTCTGCAGTCACTAGGCATTGAGTCTTACTCAACTTCACACCTTGTAACACAGGCAAGAACCTCTTCTTGGACTGATCCATTTTGAACTTCTTCAAAACTTTATCAAGGAATGTGGTCTGTGAAAGTGCTATTAAGCGTCTCAATCTATCTCTATAGATCTTAATGCCTAATATGAAAGCAACTGCCCCTAGGTCCTTCATTGAAAAACTCTTGTTCAAATGTTCCGTCATGCTTTCCAGCATTTCTATATTGTTTCCAATCAGCAATATGTCATCCACATATAATATTAGAAACACTATAGATCTCCCACTCATTTTCTTGTAAATACAAGCTTCTCCACAAACTTGTATAAACCCAAATGCTTTGATCACCTCATCAAAGCGCTTATTCCAACTCCGAGATGCTTGCACCAGCCCATAAATGGATCGCTGGAGTTTGCAAACTCTGTCAGCATTCTCTGGATCGACAAAACCTTCTGGTTGCATCATATACCACTCTTCCTCAAGGAAACCGTTGAGGAACTCTATTTTGACATCCATCTGCCAAATTTCATAGTCGAAATAAGCAGCTATTACCAACATGATTCTGACAGACTTAAGCATCGCTATAGGTGAGAATGTCTCATCATAGTCAACTCCTTGAACTTGTGAAAACCCTTTGCCACAAGTCGAGCTTTATAAGCAGTGACATTACCGTCCGCGTCCGTCTTCTTCTTAAAGATCCATTTGTTCTGAATGGCTTTCGCCCTTCAGGTAATACTTCCAACGTCCATACTTTGTTTTCATACATGGATCCCATCTCGGATTTCATGGCCTCTAACCATTTCTCGGAATCCGGGCCCATCACCGCTCCTCCATAGCTCGTAGGTTCATTGTTGTCCAACAACATGACCTCCAAGACAGGGTTGCCGTACCACTCAGGAGCAGTACGCGCCCTTGTCGACCTATGAGGTTCAATAGTAACTTGATCTGAAGCTTCATGATCATCATCATTCACTTCCTCTTCAACTGTCGTAGGCTCCACAGAAACATCTTTCTGCGCTGCGCTACTCTCTAGTCAAAGTAATGGTTCAATACCTCGTCAAGCTCTATTTTCCTCCCACTCAATTCTTTCTAGAGAAACTCTTTCTCAAGAAATGTTCCGTTCTTAGCGACAAACACTTTGCCTTCGGATCTGAGATAGATGGTATACCTGACTGTCTCTTTCGGGTATCCTATGAAGACATATTTCTCCGCTTTGGGTTCCAGCTTTTCAGGCTGAAGCTTTTTGACATAAGCATCACATCCCCAAACTTTAAGAAACAATAACTTTGGCCTCTTGCCAGACCATAGTTCATATGGCGTCGTCTCAACGGATTTCTATGGTGCCCTATTTAAAGTGAATGCAACTGTCTCTAATGCATAACCCCAAAACGATAGTGGCAGATCAGCAAGAGACATCATAGAACACACCATATCTAATAAGGTTTGATTACGACATTCAGACACACCATTACACTGTGGTGTTCTAGGCGGTGTCAACTGTGAAACAATTCCACACTGTCTTAAGTGACTGCCAAACTCATAACTCAGATATTCACCTCCTCGGTCAGATCGCAGGAATTTAATGTTCTTGTTACGATGATTCTCAACTTCACTCTGAAATTACTTGGACTTTTCAAACGTTTTAGACTTGTGTTTCATTAAGTAAATATACCCATATCTACTTAAGTCATCAGTGAAGGTGAGAAAATAACGATATCCACCACGCGCTGTAACATTCATTGAATCGCACACATCAGTATGTATGATTTCCAATAAGTCATTTGCCCATTCCATTGTTCCAGAGAACGGCGTTTTAGTCATCTTGCCCATGAGGCATGGTTCACATGTGTCAAGTGATTCAAAATCAAGTGACTCCAAAAGTCCATCAGCATGGAGCTTCCTCATGCGTTTTACACCAATATGACCTAAACGGTAGTGCCACAAGAAAGTGGTACTATCATTATCAACTCTACATCTTTTGGCATCAATGTTATGAACATCTGTATCATCACTATCAAGATTCAATATGAATAAACCCCTCGCATTGGGTGCATGACCATAAAATACATTACTCATATAAATAGAACAACCTTTATTCTCTGATTTAAATGAGTAACCGTCTCGCAATAAACAAGATCCAGATATAATGTTCATGCTTAACGCAGGCACTAAATAACAATTATTCAGGTTCATCACTAATCCCGATGGTAATCGAAGAGAGAGCATGCCAACGGTGATCACATCAACCTTGGAACCATTTCCCATGCACATCGTCACTTCATTCTTTGCTAGCCTTCGTCTATTCTGTAGTTCCTGTTTTGAGTTGCAAATATGAGCAACCGAACCGGTATCAAATACCCAGGCACTCCAACGAGAGCTAGTAAGGTCCACATCAATAACATGTATATCATATATACCTTGTTTGTCATTGGCCGCCTTCTTGTCAGCCAGGTACTTGGGGCAGTTCCGCTTCCAGTGACCAGTTCCCTTGCAATGAAAGCACTCAGTTTCTGGCTTGGGTCCATGCTTGGGCTTCTTTACAGGAGTAGCAACTGCTTTGCCATCCTTGTTGGTTTTACCCTTCTTTCCCTTGACCTTGCCATTCTGGTTGAAACTAGTGGTTTTATTGACCATCAACACTTGATGTTCTTTCTCGATTTCAGACTCAGCGACTTTTAGCATAGCAAACAGCTCGACGACTGACTTGTTCATCCCGTGCATGTTATAGTTCATCACAAAGCTCTTGTAACCAGGTGGCAGTGATTGAAGAACTCTCTCAGTGACCGCCTCTGGCGGAAGGGCAATTCCCAACTCCGCTAGACGAGTCGAATACCCAGACATTCTGAGTATATGTTCACTGATAGACCTGTTCTCCTCCATCTTGCAAGCATAGAACTTATCAGAGGTCTCATACCTCTCGATTCGGGCATTCTTCTGAAAGATAAACTTCAACTCCTGGAACATCTCATATGCTCCATGATGTTCAAAACATCTTTGAAGTCCCGGTTCTAAGCCATACAATATTGCACACTGAACTATTGAGTAATCTCCCGAACGTGCCTCCCAAGCGTTCTTAACGTCTTCGGATACATGTCTTCTGGTTGGTCATCTTCGGAAGCCATGAGGATAATCCTCAAATTACGGGCCCAGTCAAGAAAGTTACTTCCATCATCTTTCAACTTAGCTTTCTCTAGGAATGCATTAAAATTCAGGGGTGCTATTGCACGAGCCATTGATCTAGAACATAAATATGCAAAGGTTACTTAGACTATTGTTCAAGATAATGAGTTTAGTTAATCAAATTACTCAATCTCACACTCAAATTGACATCCCTCAGGTCATCTGAGTGTCACATGATCCAATTCACCAACTCAAGTCCGATCATCATGTGAGTTGAGGTGGTTTCAATGGTGAACATCATCATATTGATCATATCTACTATATGACTCATGTTCGACCATTCGGTCTCTTGTGTTCCGAGGCCATGTCTGTACATGCTAGGCTCGTAAAGTTTAACCCGAGTGTTCTACATGTGCAACACTCGCTTGCACCCGTTGTATGTGAACGTAGAGTTTATCACACCCGATCATCACGTGGTGTCTCAACACGACAAACTTTCGCAACAGTGCACACTCGGGGAGAACACAATTCATCTTGAAATTTAAGTGAGGGATCACCTTATAGTGCTACCGTCGTCCTAAGCAAAACAAGGTGCATAAAAGGATTAACATCACATGCAAATCATAAGTGACATGATATGGCCATGAACTTGTGCTTTTGATCTCCATCTTGAAAGCACCGGCATGATCTCCATCGTCACCGGCACGCCACCATGATCTCCATCAACGTGTCACCATCGGGGTTGTCGTGCCCATCATGCTAGTACTACTATTGCTACCGTTTAGCGATAAAGTAAAGCATTACATAGCGCTTAATGATTGACACGCAGGTCATACAGTAATTAAAGACAACCCTATGGCTCCTGCCGGTTGCCGTACTCATCAACATGCAAGTCGTGATATTCTATACAACACATGATCATCTCATACATCACATATATCACATCATGTAATTGGCCATATCACATCACAACATACCCTGCAAAAACAAGTTAGACGCCCTCTAATTGTTGTTGGATGTTTTACGTGGCTGCTACGGGTATCTAGCAAGAACAATTCTCACCTACACATAAACCACAACGGTGATACATAAGTTGCTTCTCAACCTTCTCAAGGACCGCCTTTGTCGAATCTGATCCAACTAAAGTAGGAGAAACTGCCACCCGCCAGCCATCTTTTGCAACAAGTTGCAGTTGAGGGAACCGGTCTCTCGTAAGCGTACGAGTAATGTTGGTCCGGGCCGCTTCATCCCACAATACCGCTGAACCAAAACATGACCAAGGGAGGAAGCAATCTAAGCATCAACGCCCCCAAACTCTTTGTGTTCTACTCGAGATCTCATCTACACATAGACCTAGCTCTAATACCACTATTGGGGAACGTCGCATGGGAAACAAAAATTTTCCTATGCTCACGCAAGACCTATCCATGGTGATGAGCATCTATGAGAAGGAGAGTGGATCTACATACCCTAGTAGATCGCTAAGCGGGAAGAGTTAAGAAACACAGTTGGTCTAGTCGAACGTCTTCGCGATCCAAATCACCAAGCGTCCCGCGATCCAATCACGATCCGCCCCGATCAAGCACCGAACAGACGGCACCTCCGTGTTCAGCACACGTACAGCTTGATGCCGATCTTAGCCTTCTTGATCTAGCAAGAGTGATGGAGAGGTAGACGAGTTCTCCGGCAGCGTGACAGTGCCGCGGCGATGGTGGTGGAGCAATTCTGGTAGGGCTTCGCTTAAGCACTGCAGAAAACTGATCTAGAGGAGAAATTATGTACTAGTGGAACGGGTAGCACGTGGCTGAAAATCTAGTGCAAAACCCCTAAAACCTCTAGTATATATAAGAGGAAGAGAGGAGGAGGCTTGGCACAAGGGCCAAGACATCTAGGCCGAACCAAGAGGAGAGGAGGATTCCTCCTCCAATCCTAGTAGGACTAGGACTCCTCCTTATTTTGGCCTTTCTGTCTTTTCCCACCTTTTTCTCTTTGGGATTTTGTTCCCAGCCACATGGGTCTTGTGTGGGACTTCCACCATCCCACTAAGGGCTGGTTTTCACTCTCCCACAGCCCATGTAGCCTCTTGGGTCGAAATACCCCTCCCGATGGTCTTCCGGTACACTACCGGGACTCCTGATACACTACCGATGAGCCCGAAACTTTTCCGATGACCAAAATAGGACTTGTTACACCTCCAGACCATTCCGGATCTCCTCGTGATGTCCGAGATCTCATCCGGGACTCCGAAAAACCTTCATTCACCACCATGCATAACTCTATACTACCAAAACGTCACCAAACCTTAAGTGTGCAGACCCTGCGGGTTCGAGAACTATGTAGACATGACCGAGATAACTCTACGATCAATAACGAATAGCGGGACTTGGATGCCCATATTGGTTCCTACATATTCTACAAAGATCTTTATCGGCCGAACCTCTGTTTCAAGGATTCAGTTAATCCTGTATGATGTTCCCTTTGTTCTTCGGTATGTTAGTTGCACGAGATTTGATCATCGGTATCTCCATACCTAGTTCAACCTCATTACCAGCAAGTCTCTTTACTCATTCCGTAATACAAGATCCCGTGACTAACACTTAGACACATTGCTTCCAAGGCTTATTGTGATGTTGTATTACCGAATGGGCCCTAAGATACCTCTCCATCACACGGAGTAACAAATCCCAGTCTTGATCCACGCCAACCCAACAGACACCCTCGGAGATACCTGTAGAGCACCTTTATAATCACCCAGTTACGTTGCGACATTTGATACACACAAGGCACTCTTCCGGTGTCCGTGAGTTGCATGATCTCATGGTCATAGGAACATATACTTGACATGTAGAAAATAGTAGCAATAAACTGACACGATCATATGCTACGTTTGTAGTTTGGGTCTTGTACACCACATCATTCTCCTAATGATGTGATACCATTATCAAATGACATCACATGTCAATCGCTAGGAAACCTTGACCATCTTTGACTAACGAGCTAGTTCACTAGAGGCATACTAGGGACAAAGTGTTGTCTATTTACCCACACATGTAATGCGTTTCCAATCAATACAATTATAGCATGGATAATAAACGATTATCATGAACAACGAAATATAATAATAAACACTTTATTTGTTGCCTCTAGGGAATATTTCCAACAATGTTGTGATGTGATATGGCCAATTAGATGATGAGATATATGTGATGTATGAGATGATCATGTATTGTATAGGATATCACGACTTGGGTCGTGGTTTCGTCACGGCAGATGCCATAGGTAGGCTTATCGAGAGGGGTATAAGGACGCCGGCGGGCTCTGGGAGTGGTATTAGGCACAAGCGGTGGCTGACACACGATGTACCCAGGTTTGGGGCCTTCCGTGGGAGGTAATACCCCTAGTCCTGTTCGGTTTAGTTGAGACAACGGTCGGGTTACAATGGTGCTCCTCGAGCTGTGTGGAACAAGGAGGAAGAAGGAGCTAGCCTGCTCTTCCGCCTCTCTACGTGTATGTGTGTGTGTGGTGGATGTGGAGGGAACTCCCAGAGAGCAGCTGATCGATCTCCCCTGCATGGGGGTGGCCCGGGGGGGGGTTTATAGACCAACCCCCCGGAATACAATATGAGTAGAAGGCCAAAGGGGGCCCCAGCCGGCAGCCTCTCTGGCCGGCTGCGTGGGCCCGGCCGGGGGGACTTGTCACCGGTAGGTCCCACCGGCTGAAGAGTCCCGTCAGGAACCGGCGGGGCCCGTGAGGCGGGCCCTAACGGCGGTTACATCGCGGCACGGGCCGCGTCTTGTGGCATCATCTTGCGGCGGCCGGCTGGGGTCAGCGGTACGGCCAGCCACCCTGTAGCCACGCTAGGGCAGGTGACGGAGTGGTTGAAGGCGTGGCGGCACTGTTGGAAGCCCGGTTGCCATCCGTTAGGGTCAGAGGCCCTGATGCCTTTGCTGTAGCCATATCGGCGTTGACCCTCGACGGGATGGGGGCCACTGTTGCCACGCATGCCCTGCAGACGATATCCAATGCCCAGCCGGCTGGGCGCAGCCGGCGGACCACCTCCAACAGGGCGTAGCCGGACTGCAGGGGGAGGCGGCCCGCCCTTTAGTCGCGTTAGGAGGCGGGGGAAAAGGGGTGCTTGAAGCTACCCTAGGGTCATCCCCCCGTCAGTAGTCCCCAAAGCCGGGGAGGACCCGCCAACGGGCCGCGGTGGTCCTCACCGGCTTGAAGATCATTCTTGTGCCGCAGGAGGCCTTGAGAGTCGAGCTGAACCGGAAAGTGACGGCCGGCCCCGTAGCCGGCCGACGCTTTGCGCGCTGTCTCGGGCTCCACACCGGTTGGGGAGACGCGCCACGCGGCGGAAAAGACCGGGCAGCGGGGCGGGGCCTCCCGCGGCCGCAGCCTCGGCCCGCGCGCAGGGATCCTTTACTGCGCGGGGCGGACAATTGGCATTCCTGAGCGCCACGATGTCCACCACGCGCACCGTGGGAATCGTGGGGGTCGTGCGCAGTGAGTCCGGCCCCCACGATCGCCCGCGCGGGGTATAACGTCGAGAAGGCGGAGGCAGAACGGCCCGTTCGCTCCCCCTCCTGCTGCCGCATCGCCTTCGTCGCCTCCCTCCCCCGCTGCGAGAGAGAGATAGACCGAAGCACAAGGACAAGCCACGCCGCCGTGCGCCACCGAAGAGAGCCCGGACCGCCGCCGAACACCCGTGCCCGTCGACGCGACCGCACGCCCCCTCGGTGGCCATGGCGGGCAAGGGCGCCTGGGACGGCAGTGATGTGGATGAGACCTTCATCGAGCACCTCACAAGCTCCCGGCGGAGGAGCACCTGGTGGCGCGCCCGGCCGGGCCAAAGAACTCCCCGGCCCCGCGGGAGGGCGAAGTGGTCGTCTTTGCCGACCACTTCCTCCGTGGGCTTGGGCTGCCGGCGAGCACTTTCTTTTGCCGCTTTCTGATGCGGTTCGGCCTGTAGCCGCACCCCCTCGCCCCCAACGCTGTCCTATAGCTGGCGGTGTTCGTCACCCTCTGCGAGGGATACTTGGGAGTCACACTGAGGCTTGACCTCTGGTGTCGGCTCTTCTTCCTTAAAAGGCAGACGGCGAAGGACCCGGCGACGAAGCAGATGGTGATGACCGCCTGCGGAGGCGCCCTGATCCATTTCCCTGCTTGCTCTGGGGACACTCAGTAGCATAGTGGCCTATCTTCTGGCACTTGAAACAGGTGATGTGGCTCAGATCCTTCTGAGTAGGAGCGTGACGGTGCTGGTTGTTGTTCCCATTCCCATTGTCAGTCTTGAAATTGCCATGGTTGGGACGGGCATTCCCATTTCCTCCATGGTTGTGGCCTCCATGGTTGTGCACGGCATGAGTGTGCCTTCCAAACTTACCAGTCCCTGATCCGGTATTCCCTGAGTACGGGGAGTAGCGGGGCTTCTGATGAGCTCCAGAGTTAAACTTCCCCTGAGTGTACTTCCGCTTGCGATTCTCAATTTGCTGCTGTTTACCCTCCAAGATGAGGGCCTTGTCCACCAGTTCTTGGTAGTTGTTGAAATTAGCCACTACCAGCTGCATGCTCAACTCATCGTTGAGTCCTTCCAGAAACTTCTCTTGCTTGGCCGCATCATCGACCACGTCTCGTGGTGCATAACGTGCCAATGTGCTGAAGTCATCCACGTACTGGGCCACAGAGCGATTTCCCTGGCGCAAGTTGCGAAACTCGCGCTTCTTCAGACTCATGGCTCCAGCTGACACATGTGCGGTGCGGAAAGCTTGCTGGAACTGCTCCCAAGACATATCAGCAATAGGATATGTGGTGGTGTAGTTCTCCCACCATGAAGCTGCTGGTCCATCTAGTTGATGTGCGGCAAAGCGCACCTTCTCAGCGTCAGTACATCCAACGGTGACGAGTTCTCTCTCCATCTTACGGAGCCAGTCATCTGCCACAATGGGCTCAGTGCTGCTGGAGAAAGTTGGAGGGTTCAACCTCAGAAAACGGGTGAGATTATCAGCCTGGGGTGGATGGTGGTGGTTGTTGTTCTGGTTGTTGGTCTGATTCTGGATCAATAGCCGCATCAGTGCATTCTGCTGCTGAAGGAGTTGCGTGAGTTCTGGCGGGAAGGTGAAGTCGGACTCACGTCGTGGAGGCATCTTGCTATTTTCAGAGGGGTGAGAATTAGAATAGAACAAGGGCCTAAAAGGAGAAATTCACTACCCATATGCAGTGCAACAAACATATCACACCAAACTCTCATTCATTTATTCAATCAATGTCAAGCATCGGAATACAATACTCAATCAAACTAAGCATCGACCTACGCTCTTAACGCTGAAAAATAAAAGATACATGGAGGGCATAACTAAAGTTTTCCTCAGAAGTACATGGTGACTGAGTCTCCTCCAGTGGTGCTCTCCTCATAGTCATCATCGTCGCTGATGAAAGGAGCCAAGTCTCCCTCAGGATGAAGATTTTCCCCCATGTCCATCTATTCCTCCAGAGTGGCGATGCGAGTGTTCAGCTTGTCGATCCTCTCTAAGAAATCCTTCACCTCATACTCATGCTCGTACTCGGCTTCCCGTAAGTTAGCTTCAAGGTCAATCTCGCGGTTCATCAAATTCTTGATTGTCTTCGTATCAGCATGAACTCGAAGCTCCAGAGTCCTGATGTGCGTCTCTAGGGTCTGGATATATGACATGGGTATCTCTATGGCAAACAATGCTGAGTCCTGGTGAAATGGTTCCACCTCTGTATTGCTCCTGAATACGTCCAAGGGCACGATGAATGGCCATGTCTCTCCCAAGTATCCAACTGGGTGCCACGAACTTGAAGTCGATTGGTTTCTTCCGATTCCCAAAGGTCTTCCCTGGGATGTGCACCTCGATCCTGTAGCGTCCATCTTGTGGAAATGACATGACAGGAGTCCCGGTGATGCTCGGCAAAGCAATCCTCATGTCCTTGACGATCCTCATCAGCTCCTTACCAAAAGGCATCGTTGCGTCAGGCTGACAAAACTCCGTGATCAACACTGGGATGAAGGTGGCCATCTATAAATTTTGAAATAACCGGAGAGAAATCAGAAATGAGTAGATGAGAGTATAAGAATTTTAAAGACAAAGAGATACAATCGTAAGGCTTTCCAATCCTAGAGGTTAGGTCCTACGGTCAGCGTGTGCTCTGATACCATTTCTGTAGCGACCCGACCTGAAAGGTCGAATCTCCGGTGTTTCCGTACCATCCCAAGATCATGCTGGTACACACACGGTACATCAATGTATATATCAAAGGGAAATCACACAGCATTATATTAATCGAAATCTCATATCGAGTCCTTTATTACAATAAAAATTACAATAAACTGGCTGAAAGCCAACTCATGAGAATGTCTAAATCTTGCGGAAGCGTCGAAGGTAGATAAGTCCATCTGACTCCAAGGGCATCTCACCGAGCATAGAACGTGTCCTCACTCCTGGTCGGAAAAGTACTCTGCAACATGATACGTTGCAGCCGTGTAGGTCAGCATATGGAATATGCCGGCAAAGTCACAAGAGAGGGGTGAAAAGATAATCATCTAATCTACATGCTTATATGGCAGGTGGGGTGGTAAGTTTTTGCGTAAAGCCAATTTTTCCTACATCAAGAGAGGGATAAGCAAAAATTATTACTAAGTTGGTTGATTAATGAGGTTGTTCCACCAACCAATTCTCATACCCAAGTTATTAATACCCACATCATCATATTACTTGTGTTGAGAATTCCGAATGTTTCAGTTCCTTTGGCTCAAGTCGTCCATGACCGTGGACACGGCTAATCGATTAGGTTTGAGTACTCTGCAGAGCTTTGCACACGTTCCCCCCAAGATTTGGTCGCCTCCATTTGATTTCTCGCACTTCAGGGTGTTTGAGAAACGGATGACCAAAACATGGTCTTCCAAAGGGTTTCCCTGCGACTCTGTCGGTGCCCATCCTTTCCTACCGTTCTTCTACATCTCATAGCACCGCATGTCCAGGGTCACCACGATATCCAACCAAGCCAGAGCCCATAATGACTTGTGGCTGTGCAGGTAAGCCTTGGGTCTTGAAGCACCCATGCATCTCTTTGTGCCTGGGTGGATCTTTCCGCGTGAATACTGGCCATCTCCAGCATCACCTAGGCAAATCCACTAGTTTCTCCAGGGTGCCGTTCAACCATCATCCACCCAGAGGTATGTTGAAAACTCGGAGTCTTGAAATCTTGATCATTATGTAGGTCTTGAAATTATTCTCACAACTCTCATGAATCACACAACCAACCCCGTCTACTAGTGGCATAGCAAAATGTAAAACAACGTTTCCCGGGGCCAATGTGTCAAAGAGTTTGAGGGGGTACCTACCACATGATACTACTACAATGTAACCAAGTTTCCAACTAACCTATCTTGCATGCAATTGGGGAAGATGGTAGAACTAATGCATATAAAACATGGGTAAAACATGATCAAGGTGACTTGCCTGATTGATGATCTTCGTACAAGAGTGACTCTAAGTAACAAGCTTCGCACTCCGGATAATCTAACGAAGCAAACAAGAGCACTCAATAAGCATACAACAAAATATTGTAACTCACAACCATCAACCAAGAACTAGTAACTAATCAAGACAAAACAATGCATAAAAAGATATCACAAGCAAGAAAACACACAAAGTTTTGTTTACTAAGAGATGATTGATAAAACACTACTAACAATAATAAAACTATTTTGTAATAACAAAACAATTGTTGACAGCAAGGAAACAATAAAAATATTTTATGAATAACATAATTTAATTCATTAAAGTTTGTTGGGAAAAACTTTAGTAAAGTTTTTTTAAAAGTTTGGTTAAACACTATTAGATGAGGTAGCTATAGTTTTACTAACACAAGAATGAAACTAAACTTATTATTTATTAACAAAACATTATCTTAACATAATGGAAATTACTAAAACTTTTCTTAGAAAACAGAATTAAATTATATAAAACTTTGTTGAAAGAAAACTATTACTAACTAGTTGTTTTAGTTCAAATTAAACCTATTTGAAAAATGTGTTGAGATTCCTATGTTAATAAAGAAACAAACTAAGCAAATTTATATTTTTATTAACATAAGTAAAACACCTAAAGTTTAACTAACAGAACCTATTAAACAAACAAAACTAAATCTAATTTAAACCAACTAAAACTAAGTTAATTTAAACTATACTAACTAATAGGCAGAATCTGTTTATAGATAAAACACCAAGAAAAATCATCCTAAAAATTCTGAAACTAAGCATGAGAGTAGTCCTAACTAATACCAAACAGTAGCAAAAAGATTCATATCAAAATCTATTTTCAAACTCTAGTTATTCAGATTTTGAATGTTTTGAGCAAATTTGATTCAATTCAAATTTATAGGTCAAATTTGAGATTTAAAAGTACAGGGTGAAACTACATGAAAAATGTGAGCTATTGCAAAGGGAATCAACTCAAAACATTAAATAGATTAAAAGTTATTCACAAAACAAAATCAGAACAGGTTCTGTTTTCTAAACAAAATCAGAAAAGGGTGAAATATCTACCGGACGGCCAGGGGTGACGTGGCACTATCCTATTGGCTGGCTAGCGCATGCGTTGGATGGTTGCGGGCGGTCGACCGGACCGAATAGGAAAACGATTCGGGGATTAATGGTTCTAATCCTAGCCATTGCGTCTGGATCGGAGGGAGGGGGTGAGTTCGAAGATTTTACCGGAGGGGGAGGTGGACTCCGGCGATGGTGACGACGGCCGGTGGTCGAGGACGCCGCCGGAGGTGGCTCCGATGGTCGAAACGGAGCGCGGACGGGCTCAGACGGCGGAGGAGGTCCTCCGGTGCCGATTGGTGGTGTCGGAGAGGGGCGAGGATGACCGAGGCGATGACTACGGGCGATGGGAGCTCCGGTGGTGGAAGCAACTCCGACGAGGAATTTGGCAGCGCCTCGGCGAGGGAGAGAGGGGGCTCGGGGGGGAATGGAGAGAGGAGGGGCAACGCTACTTATAGGATGCTCGGGTGGTGCGGGGGAGGAGAGAGGTGAGATATCCGGGGGGGGGAAGAAACTGCCGGCGGCGGCGCGCGCGGGAGGAAGAAGGCGACCGCGCGGGGCGAACGGTCGGTCGGGGTGGGACCCAGTGTCAGAGAGAGAGGGAGCGAGGACTGCGCGTCGGTCGGCCGGCTCGTATTAATTTCGCGAGTAACTGCCGTGGGCCGGTCCGTTTAATACTAAAACCGTTACTCTTTTCATTAACCAGAGTAGTAAAACGTCTTTAAAAGCATTCAAAACATTTTTAACAATAGGAGTATTATATATCAAAATTAACAGAATGATAAATGCCATTTATTGAACATTTTTATTCTGTCATTTGAACACTTTAAAAAAAATATTTTTAGAAATTGCCTAATTGTTTTTAAATCATTTTTGCAAATATTTTCAAAATAACTCCTGGTTATTTTTGTTCAAATAGATCACCAAAATGGGTCTTGGTGTGGAGTGTCATATTCCTCCCCTCTTATTTGAACTTTTTACCAAGATTTTCAAATAGGTGAAAGCAACATATTGAAAATAGAAAGGGCTTTCAGAAATTTAGAAAGGGCATTTCAACAATACATGTATTCAAGCAATGATGATGATGGATGCATAGCTATATTTCATAACATTCCAAAAATGGAACTTTGGGATGTTACAAACCTACCCACCTTAAGATGAATCTCGCCCTCGAGATTCGGGTTGGCTAGAAAATAGGTGCGGGTGGTCTCTACGAAGATCTTCTTCGCGTTCCCAGGTGGCTTCTTCCTCGTTGTGGTGACTCCACAAAACCTTACAGAACTTGATGATCCTGCTGCGGGTAACTCTGTTGGCAGTCTCAAGGATTCTGACAGGCTTCTCCTCGTAGGTCAGATCACTGTCAAGTTGTATGGCCTCTAGGGGCACTGTGTCTCTCAAAGGAATATCAGCCATCTCAGCATGACATTTCTTCAGTTGGGACACATGGAACACATCATGAACTCCGGACAATCCTTCCGGCAATTCCAGCTTGTATGCAACCTCGCCTCTACGTTCAAGAATTTTGTAGGGGCCTATGAATCTGGGTGCTAACTTTCCTTTAAGACCAAACCTTTTGATTCCTCAAAGCGGGGACACACGAAGATATGCTCGGTCTCCCACTTCATACGTCACCTCTTTACGTTTGCTGTTAGCATAACTCTTCTGTCGAGATTGAGCTATCTTGAGTCTGTCACGAATCAGCTTGACTTTCTCTTCAGAATCTCGGATAAGGTCAGGACCAAAAAGTTGTCGGTCTCCAACACCATCCCTTGTCAACGGTGTTCTGCACCTCCTTCCGTATAAAGCTTTGAAAGGGGCCATCTTTAGACTGGTCTGATAACTGTTTTTGTACGAGAATTCTGCATAAGGTAAGTTGTCATCCCAACTAGATCCATAATCTAGCGCACAAGCTCTCAACATGTCTTCCAGAATCTGGTTGACTCTCTCAGTCTGTCCATCGGTCTGCGGATGAAAAGCTATACTGAACTCCAGCCTTGTACCCAAAGTTTCATGTAACTGATGCCAAAACTTTGAGGTAAATTGTGTTCCTCTATCTGACACGATACTCCTCGGAACTCCATGCAGACATACGATCCTGGTCATATATATCTTGGCTAGCTTAGCACTGGTATAGGTGGTCTTCACTGGAATGAAATGAGCTACCTTGGTCAAGCGATCTACCACTACCCAGATGGAATCATAATCTGAATGGGTCCTGGGTAATCCTATGATGAAGTCCATACCAAGCTTTTCCCATTTCCACTCGGGTATCGGCAAAGGTTGGAGTAACCCTGCTGGTTTCTGATGTTCCGATTTACTCGCTGACAAACATCACATATTGCAACATGTTCCGCAATATCCTTCTTCATACCTGTCCACCAATAACTTTCCTTCAAATCCAGGTACATCTTGGTGTTGCCTGGGTGTATCGAGTAAGGGGAATCGTGGGCTTCCTGAAGTATCAACTTCCTGAGCTCTGGGTCATTGGGCACATAGATTCGATTCTCAAACCACAGAGTTCCTTGCTCATCCTCACGAAAACCTTTAGCTTTTCCATCTTTCATTCTCTGCTTAATCTCCTTGTCCGATTTTTGGGCTTCTTGAATTCTTTCGGTCAAGGTGGACTGAATCTCCAGTGTGGCAACATATCCTCTTGGGACTATCTCTAGCCTGAGCTCTCTGAGATCATCGGCTAACTCTTGGGGTAATCCTCCTGCTGTGAGTGTGTTTACATAAGTTTTCCGACTCAAGGCATCGGCTACAACATTAGCCTTACCTGGATGGTAATGTAATCTCATGTCATAGTCCTTGATTAACTCTAACCATCTCCTCTGTCTGAGGTTCAACTCCTTCTGCGTGAAGATATATTTCAGGCTCTTATGGTCGGTGTAAACATCACAACTATTTCCGATAAGAAAATGTCTCCAGGTCTTGAGTGCATGCACTACGGCTGCTAGTTCCAAATCATGGGTGGCATAATTCAACTCATGTGGTCGTAGTTGTCTGGATGCATAAGCTACAACCGTTCCATCTTGCATGAGTACTCCTCCAAGTCCTTGACGTGAAGCATCACAATAAACCTGGAAGTCCTTCCGAATATTGGGCAAAATCAACACTGGGGCTGTGACCAAACGTTTCTTCAACTCCTGGAAACTGGCTTCACATTCCTCAGTCCAAACATACTTGGATTCTTTCTTCAACAACTCTGTCATAGGCTTGGCTATCTTTGAGAAATTCTCAATGAATCTTCGGTAATATCCGGCAAGTCCGAGGAAACTGTGGATCTCCTTAACTGAGGTGGGTGACTTCCACTTGGTGACGGCTTCAACCTTAGCGGGGTCTACGGCTATTCCTTCTCCGGAAATAACATGTCCAAGGAATCCGACTTCCGTCAGCCAAAATTCACATTTGCTGAACTTGGCATATAACTGATGCTCTCTCGGCTTCTCCAGAACTAAAACCAAATGTTCCTTGTGTTCTTCCTCGTTCTTGGAGAATATCAAAATGTCATCGATGAACACCACGACAAACTTGTCCAAATATTCCATAAACACTTTGTTCATCAAATTCATGAAGTAGGCAGGAGCATTAGTCAAACCAAAGGACATGACAGTATACTCATACAAGCCATACCTTGTGGTGAAAGCTGTTTTGGGTATATCCTGTTCACGAATATTCAGTTGGTGATACCCTGATCGAAGATCGATCTTGGAGAATACTTTGGCGCCTATTAGCTGATCAAACAAGTCATTAATCATCGGCAGAGGGTACTTGTTCTTGATAGTCACCTCGTTCAAGGCACGATAATCGACTACCATTCTCAAGGTTTTATCCTTCTTCTCCACCAAAAGAACTGGGGCTCCCCAAGGTGATGAACTTGGGCGAATATATCCTTTGTCCAATAACTCCTTAATTTGCTTCTTGATTTCCACTAAATCATTTGCGGGCATCCGATAGGGTCTCTTGGAAATTGGGGCTGTCCCTGGTTGTAGCTCTATTAGGAACTCAATCTCCCTATCTGGTGGCATGCCTGGTAATTCTTCCGGAAATACATTCGGAAAGTCTTTTACCACGGGTACTTCCTCCTGAACAACTCCTGTGAGAGAATTTAATCGAGCACTCATCTGGGTGCGTCGGGATACATACTTAATCCTCTTGTTTTTCGGGGTGGTGAGTGAAACAGACTTGCTGGGACAATCAAGATTTCCTTCATACTTGGTCATCCAATCCATGCCTAGGATTACGTCCAATCCCTGGGATTCTAAGACAATGAGGTCGGTGGGAAAAACATGGTTTCCTATATTGAGTTTCAGGGCATGGCATCCTATTCCTACCATCATCATACCTCCTGGGGAACTGACCTTAATGGGCTGTCTAAGGGTTTTGGTGGGCAAACCATACTTATCCACAACTACCCTTGATATGAATGAATGAGTTGCACCAGAATCAAAAAGTACTGTAGCTGGACGTGAATGTAATAAAAACTTACCAACCACAGTCTCGGGTTGATCATAAACTTCTTCCACGTCAAGGTGGTTCACCTGGGCACGAGGAAACGGATTTGGCTTCTTGGCTGCGGAGTTGTCATTTCCATTTCCCTGCTTGCTCTGGGGACACTCAGTAGCATAGTGGCCTGTCTTCTAGCACTTGAAACAGGTGATGTGGCTCAGATCCTTCTGAGTAGGAGCGTGACGGTGCTGGTTGTTGTTCCCATTCCCATTGTCAGTCTTGAAATTGCCATGGTTGGGACGGGCATTCCCATTTCCTCCATGGTTGTGGCCTCCATGGTTGTGCACGGCATGAGTGTGCCTTCCAAACTTACCAGTCCCTGATCCGGTATTCCCTGAGTACGGGGAGTAGCGGGGCTTCTGATGAGCTCCAGAGTTAAACTTCCCCTGAGTGTACTTCCGCTTGCGATTCTCAATTTGCTGCTGTTTACCCTCAAAGATGAGGGCCTTGTCCACCAGTTCTTGGTAGTTGTTGAAATTAGCCACTACCAGCTGCATGCTCAACTCATCGTTGAGTCCTTCCAGAAACTTCTCTTGCTTGGCCGCATCATCGGCCACGTCTCCTGGTGCATAACGTGCCAATGTGCTGAAGTCATCCACGTACTGGGCCACAGAGCGATTTCCCTGGCGCAAGTTGCGAAACTCGCGCTTCTTCAGACTCATGGCTCCAGCTGACACATGTGCGGTGCGGAAAGCTTGCTGGAACTGCTCCCAAGATATATCAGCAATAGGATATGTGGTGGTGTAGTTCTCCCACCATGAAGCTGCTGGTCCATCTAGTTGATGTGTGGCAAAGCGCACCTTCTCAGCGTCAGTACATCCAACGGTGACGAGTTCTCTCTCCATCTTACGGAGCCAGTCATCTGCCACAATGGGCTCAGTGCTGCTGGAGAAAGTTGGAGGGTTCAACCTCAGAAAACGGGTGAGATTGTCAGCCTGGGGTGGATGGTGGTGGTTGTTGTTCTGGTTGTTGGTCTGATTCTGGATCAATAGCCGCATCAGTGCATTCTGCTGCTGAAGGAGTTGCGTGAGTTCTGGCGGGAAGGTGAAGTCGGACTCACGTCGTGGAGGCATCTTGCTGTTTTCAGAGGGGTGAGAATTAGAATAGAACAAGGGCCTAAAAGGAGAAATTCACTACCCATATGCAATGCAACAAACATATCACACCAAACTCTCATTCATTTATTCAATCAATGTCAAACATCGGAATACAATACTCAATCAAACTAAGCATCGACCTACGCTCTTAACGCTGAAAAATAAAAGATACATGGAGGGCATAACTAAAGTTTTCCTCAGAAGTACATGGTGACTGAGTCTCCTCCAGTGGTGCTCTCCTCATAGTCATCATCGTCGCTGATGAAAGGAGCCAAGTCTCCCTCAGGATGAAGATTTTCCCCCATGTCCATCTGTTCCTCCAGAGTGGCGATGCGAGTGTTCAGCTTGTCGATCCTCTCTAAGAAATCCTTCACCTCATACTCATGCTCGTACTCGGCTTCCCGTAAGTCAGCTTCGAGGTCAATCTCGCGGTTCATCAGATTCTTGATTGTCTTCGTATCAGCACGAACTCGAAGCTCCAGAGTCCTGATGTGCGTCTCCAGGGTCTGGATATATGACATGGTGGAGTTTCCAGTGGGGTTGGTGATGATGTTGCCATGGGTATCTCTAGGGCAAACCATGCTGAGTCCTGGTGAAATGGTTCCACCTCTGTATTCCTCCTGAATACGTCCAAGGGCGCGATGAATGGCCATGTCTCTCCCAAGTATCCAACTGGGTGCCACAAAC
Organism: Hordeum marinum; assembly: GCA_022496015.1. Lineage (NCBI taxonomy): Eukaryota > Viridiplantae > Streptophyta > Magnoliopsida > Poales > Poaceae > Hordeum > Hordeum marinum. The sequence continues at coordinate 538,925,393 of CM039673.1, read as the reverse complement.
TTGAAGTCGATGGGTTTCTTCCGATTCCCAAAGGTCTTCCCTGGGATGTGCACCTCGATCCTGTAGCGTCCATCTTGTGGAAATGACATGATAGGAGTCCCGGTGATGCTCGGCAAAGCAATCCTCACGTCCTTGACGATCCTCATCAGCTCCTTACCAAAAGGCATCGTTGCGTCAGGCTGGCAAAACTCCGTGATCAACACTGGGATGAAGGTGGCCATCTATAAATTTTGAAATAACCGGAGAGAAATCAGAAATGAGTAGATGAGAGTATAAGAATTTTAAAGACAAAGAGATACAATCCTAAGGCTTTCCAATCCTAGAGGTTACGTCCTACGGTCAGCGTGTGCTCTGATACCATTTCTGTAGCGACCCGACCTGAAAGGTCGAATCTCCGGTGTTTCCGTACCATCCCAAGATCATGCTGGTACACACACGGTACATCAATGTATATATCAAAGGAAAATCACACAACATTATATTAATCGAAATCTCATATCGAGTCCTTTATTACAATAAAAATTACAATAAAGTGGCTGAAAGCCAACTCATGAGAATGTCTAAATCTTGTGGAAGCGTCGAAGGTAGATGAGTCCATCTGACTCCAAGGGCATCTCACCGAGCGTAGAACGTGTCCTCACTCCTGGTCGGAAAAGTACTCAGCAACATGATACATTGCAGCCGTGTAAGTCAGCATATGGAATATGCCAGCAAAGTCACAAGAGAGGGGTGAAAAGATAATCATCTAATCTACATGCTTATATGGTAGGTGGGGTGGTAAGTTTTTGCGTAAAGCCAATTTTTCCTACATCAAGAGAGGGATAAGCAAAAATTATTACTAAGTTGGTTGATTAATGAGATGGTTCCACCAACCAATTCTCATACCCAAGTTATTAATACCCACATCATCATATTACTTGTGTTGAGAATTCCGAATGTTTCAGTTCCTTTGGCTCAAGTCGTCCATGACCGTGGACACGACTAATCGATTAGGTTTGAGTACTCTGCAGAGCTTTGCACACGTTCCCCACAAGATTTGGTCGCCTCCATTTGATTTCTCGCACTTCAGGGTGTTTGAGAAACGGATGACCAAAACATGGTCTTCCAAAGGGTTTCCCTGCGACTCTGTCGGTGCCCATCCTTTCCTACCGTTCTTCTACATCTCATAGCACCGCCTGTCCAGGGTCACCACGATATCCAACCAAGCCAGAGCCCACAATGACTTGTGGCTGTGCAGGTAAGCCTTGGGTCTTGAAGCACCCATGCATCTCTTTGTGCCTGGGTGGATCTTTCCGCGTGAATACTGGCCATCTCCAGCATCACCTAGGCAAATCCACTGGTTTCTCCAGGGTGTCGTTCAACCATCATCCACCCAGAGGTATGTTGAAAACTCGGAGTCTTGAAATCTTGATCATTATGTAGGTCTTGAAATTATTCTCACAACTCTCATGAATCACACAACCAACCCCGTCTACTAGTGGCATAGCAAAATGTAAAACAACGTTTCCCGGGGCCAATGTGTCAAAGAGTTTGAGGGGGTACCTACCACATGATACTACTACAATGTAACCAAGTTTCCAACTAACCTATCTTGCATGCAATTGGGGAAGATGGTAGAACTAATGCATATAAAACATGGGTAAAACATGATCATGGTGACTTGCCTGATTGATGATCTTCGTACGTGAGTGACTCTAAGTAACAAGCTTCGCAGTCCGGATAATCTAACGAAGCAAACAAGAGCACTCAATAAGCATACAACAAAATATTGTAACTCACAACCATCAACCAAGAACTAGTAACTAATCAAGACAAAACAATGCATAAAAAAAATCACAAGCAAGAAAACACACAAAGTTTTGTTTACTAAGAGATGATTGATAAAACACTACTAACAATAATAAAACTATTTTGTAATAACAAAACAATTGTTGACAGCAAGGAAACAATAAAAATATTTTATTAATAACAGAATTTAATTCATTAAAGTTTGTTGGGAAAAACTTTAGTAAAGTTTTTTTAAAAGTTTGGTTAAACACTATTAGATGAGGTAGCTATAGTTTTACTAACACAAGAATGAAACTAAACTTATTATTTATTAACAAAACATTATCTTAACATAATGGAAATTACTAAAACTTGTCTTAGAAAACAGAATGAAATTATATAAAACTTTGTTGAAAGAAAACTATTACTAACTAGTTGTTTTAGTTCAAATTAAACCTATTTGAAAAATGTGTTGAGATTCCTATGTTAATAAAGAAACAAACTAAGCAAATTTATATTTTTATTAACATAAGTAAAACACATAAAGTTTAACTAACAGAACCTATTAAACAAATAAAACTAAATCTAATTTAAACCAACTAAAACTAAGTTAATTTAAACTATACTAACTAATAGGCAGAATCTGTTTATAGATAAAACACTAAGAAAAATCATCCTAAAAATTCTGAAACTAAGCATGAGAGTAGTCCTAACTAATACCAAACAGTAGCAAAAAGATTCATATCAAAATCTATTTTCAAACTCTAGTTATTCAGATTTGAATGTTTTGAGCAAATTTGATTCAATTCAAATTTATGGGTCAAATTTGAGATTTAAAAGTACAGGGTGAAACTACATGAAAAATGTGAGCTATTACAAAAATAATCAACTCAAAACATTAAATATATTAAAAGTTATTCACAAAACAAAATCAGAACAGGTTCTGTTTTCTAAACAAAATCAGAAAAGGGTGAAATATCTACCGGACGGCCAGGGGTGACGTGGCACTATCCTATTGGCTGGCTAGCGCGTGCGTTGGATGGTTGCGGGCGGTCGACCGGACCGAATAGGAAAACGATTCGGGGATTAATGGTTCTAATCCTAGCCGTTGCATCCGGATCGGAGGGAGGGGTGAGTTCGAAGATTTTACCGGAGGGGGAGGTGGACTCCGGCGATGGTGACGACGGCCGGTGGTCGAGGACGCCGCCGGAGGTGGCTCCGGTGGTCAAAACGGAGCGCGGACGGGCTTAGACGGCGGAGGAGGTCCTCCGGTGCCGATTGGTGGTGTCGGAGAGGGGCGAGGATGACCGAGGCGATGACTACGGGCGATGGGAGCTCCGGTGGTGGAAGCAACTCCGGCGAGGAATTTGGCAGCGCCTCGGCGAGGGAGAGAGGGGGCTCGGGGGGGAATGGAGAGAGGAGGGGCAACGCTACTTATAGCATGCTCGGGGGGTGCGGGGGAGGAAAGACGAGAAAGATCCGGGGGGAAGAAACTGCCGGCGGCGGCGCGCGCGGGAGGAAGAAGGCGACCGCGCGGGGCGAACGGTCGGTCGGGGTGGGACCCAGTGTCAGAGAGAGAGGGAGCGAGGACTGCGCGTCGGTCGGCCGGCTCGTATTAATTTCGCGAGTAACTGCCGTGGGCCGGCCCGTTTAATACTAAAACCGTTACTCTTTTCATTAACCAGAGTAGTAAAACGTCTTTAAAAGCATTCAAAACATTTTTAACAATAGGAGTATTATATATCAAAATTAACAGAATAATAAATGCCATTTATTGAACATTTTTATTCTGTCATTTGAACACTTTAAAAAAATAATATTTTCAGAAATTGCCTAATTGTTTTTAAATCATTTTTGCGAATATTTTCAAAATAACTCCTGGTTATTTTTGTTCAAATAGATCACAAAAATGGGTCTTGGTGTGGAGTGTCATATTCCTCCCCTCTTATTTGAACTTTTTACCAAGATTTTCAAATAGGTGAAAGCAACATATTGAAAATAGAAAGGGCTTTCAGAAATTTAGAAAGGGCATTTCAACAAACATGTATTCAAGCAATGATGATGATGGATGCATAGCTATATTTCATAACATTCCAAAAATGGAATTTTGGGATGTTACAAGGACTACACCAACCTCCCCGACTTCGCCAACCACCCGCTGACCGCGATGCTAAACTGGCGAGCGGCCACGTCTCTGGCGCCCGAGACGGCGGACCGGCTCTGCGAGCGCCTGCTCGCGATGACCGGGTCAGAGGGGCTGAAGGCCACGAACCTGCTGGCCACGATGGTGGCGCGCCGGGTGCAGCCGCTGCAGAGCCGGCCGCACCTCATCTGCCAGATGGGAGGACGCCATGACCCCTGCTGGCTCTCCACCAAGGAGATGAAGCCGGCCTATGTGGCGAGGAGGGTGAACGCCATTTCGATGGCGAAGATGGCGGAGGGAGAATGGTAATGGGGGAAAACCCCGTACAGCCGGAGCCGCCCGACACCACAAGTAAGTGACAAGCCGGTTCCTCCCCTTCATCTTCTTTTAGAGGTGATATCCCTCCCCTCGATCTGACAGTGAGCCGCCCGGCCCGCCCGTAGTTCTTCCCTCTCCTGCAGAACTACGGGGAGCCGGCCCCCGACACGGCGGAGTCGGACCCCGAGGAGGTTGAGGACACCGATGACGTGGAGCCGGCCGACTCCGAGCGAGCTGGAGCGTCTGGTGCCGGCGACGCGGAGACGGAGACGGAGGGGGCCGAAGAGGCCAAATCGACGGGAGAGTCCCCTCCCCAGACGCACGTGGCCGAGGCCTCGGAGAAGTCCGAGGCTTCGGAGGATGAGGTCACGGTGCCGCGGAGGCGCCAACCTCGAGCTGGCGGCAGCTCCAGTCGGGGAGGCCCGGGCGTGGGCGACAAGGGGAAGGGGCCGGCTGCCACCAAGCCGGTGCCCAATCGCATGGTGACCGCGCAGCCGGGCGGCAGTCGCGGAGGCGGCGGCAAGAAACAGAAGGTCGCCTAGGCGGGACCCGTGAGGAGGGCGATCCCCGTCGTCGGCGGGTAAGTCCGTCTTCTCCTCCACCTTGGTCTGTCATCCCCCCCGGTCTCTTATTTCTTCGTGAGCAGGGATGTGCGCGCCTAGGGAGGACACCAGGTGGTGGGACGGAGAGGGCGGCGCCATCGACGGCGGCCAAGGAGAGGGAGCGCTAGGCATGGCTCGACTTCGAGGCGGCCGAGCGGGAGCGGCGTGTCCAGGAGCTCCGCCCCTGGGAGGAGGCGGTGAAGAGGCGAGGGGGAGCCAGCAGGGAGGCTGCTGGCGGAGCGTGGGAGCCGTTCCCCCTCCTCCAAGGAAACAGCAGGGAGACCGCAGCCGGGGCTTGGGATCCCTTCCCCCGCGGCCGGGAGAAGAGGTCAAAGAGCCACCATGGTTCTAGGCGAAGGCCAGAGGCGAGCGCGACGGCCGCGGGGGGTGAGGCGGCAACGGGCCGCGATGCCGCCCGGACGATCGCGGGCGACGTGCCGCCGAGGCTGGAGCTATCGGCTCTGGAGGCACCACCACCAGTCGTGCCGGTTTCTGAGGCGCCGGCTCCGGAGGCGCCGACGTCGAAGGAGAGTTAGCCCGGAGCAGCCGGAGGTGGGGTTCCGGAGGGGGGAGCCGTGATGGCCGTGAGAACGGCCGCCGCGAGTGCGTCGACGGCGGCCCCCTGCGCGGCGGCGACAGGAGGGGCCGGTCGCATCGAGGTCTCCGATAAGGGAGAACCCGCAGACGGGGGCCGGCCGCAGCAGACCTGGACAGCGGCCGGGAGCCCGTCTTCTGGCGGGTCATCGAGCGCCCTCGAGGCGGCGGTGGCCGCCGCTGTGGAAGCGTTTGCGGCGGCCCGCGCCCAGGTGACGCAAGATGCTCGGGCCGCCAGCGACCGGCTGGTGAGTTTGGAGCGGGCGGTCGCACTGAGTCTTCTTTCCTTCTTCCCTTTACTTGCATTCTTCCATCTTTTCCAGTGGGGACGTGTCGGCCCACCCACTGGGTGTAGCCCCCGAGGCTCGTGCCAGCTGAGGCGCAGGCGGGTCGAGCCTAAAGTTCTTGTTTTGCAGGCAGCACACGACCGCCGGGTGGCAGCGTACAACACCCTGTTGGGGTTGTACTGGGGAGCTAAGAACCGGCTCGCCGTGGTGTCCGCGGACCTGCGAGGTATGTTGCCCTTGCGAGCATCTTGCGATCTTCTAGTGGGAGCGCGCAAGCGCACCCACTGGGTGTAGCCCCCGGGAACCAGGCCAGCTGCCCCGAAGGCGGGCTGAATCCTTTCTGACTCCCATGTCTTATGTAGCCACCCATGCCGAGACGGTCAGCCTTCGGCGCCAGGTGGTGCGTCTTTATGAGGAGTGGGGACTCCTGACGACGGAGGGTGACCGGCTCCATGGGGAGGCGGACAGGGCAAAGGCGGAGCAGGAGGGCCGTGAGGCGGCCCATCATCGAGCGCTGGCGAACCAAGAGGCGGCCCTCCGTCGGGAGGCGGAGGGGCGGGAGAAGGCGCTCCATGAGGAGCTGGAAGCCAAGGACGCCACCTTGGCCAAGGTGGCCGAGGACGCGCAAGCGGCCCGGGACGAGCACGAGTCCCGGTGCCAGGAGTGGTCCGCCAGGGAGGTGCGGTTGCAGGAGCAGGGGCACGAGGTGGACCAAATGTTGCACAGTAAGTTTCCGCCGCCTTGATCTTCCTTCTTGGTTTTCTGGTTTGCCTCCCCGCTCATCACCCATCCTCTTCTTAGGGCTCTTCCCTGGCACGCGGGAGGTCACGGAGGCGGCTGTCGAAGCCGACCGTGAGGCCCGGCGGGCGCAAGGAGAGGCCGTCGAGCCACTGGCGCCCTGGACCCTGGACGAGGTGGGGATCGCCACCGAGGCGCGCCTGTCGGAGGTGGTCCGCGCCCTGAAGCGGCTCCAAGCGGCCGGCATGACGCTGGTCCGCACGCTCTGGCCCGGCGCGGTGGAGCCGATCTCCATGAACCAGCTGTCGAGGTGGTTGGAGTTCGGAACGGCGCGAGTGAACGCCTGGAGGGCCTCCACGACACGACCCGGCGCGGGCATGGCGCTCCGCATCGCCAAATCGTGGTACCCCGAGATGGACTTGGGCTTGCTCATGGCCCAGCGCACTGGCGCCGACACGGATCTGGAGGCGGTGGCCGACGAGATGCTGTTGAGGGCGAGCGATCTTGTGTCATTCGCCGCGTGGGACGAGTATGTCCCGGAGCGCGGGGCAGATGGCGTGGTGGTCCCGGAGGACCTGTACGGGCTCGCCCTGGACGAACCGGATGGGAGCTCCGCCGAGACGGCCGATGAAGGCTCCGACACCGACGAGTACACCGAGTCCGGGCCGACTCCGGCTGCGGGGGCTTCTACCTCGGCTGCCCCGGAGGTGCCGGCTTTGAAGGCGCCAGCACTGCCGGCTCCCAAGGCATGAGCACACCCGGCTCCGGCGGCGTTAGTACTTGGAGGAAGGCCGGCCCGATGCTGCCATAGCTTAGGACTTTTCTTTCCTGCATTTCTGTTTTTAGACTGGAATTCCACCCACTGGGGGTGTATATGTAATGAACTCATGGCCATGGGCCTTTTGTATGTAATGAACTTGTGCTATTTGTCTTAGAAAGAACGTGTGTGCCGACTCTTCTTTCACCCTTTGCCTTTTGACTTGTGTTTGCGCGCCAGGATTCCTTCCGTCTTCCACCCCACCTATCGGCCAGCCGGGAGCCGTTCTGGGACAGGGACGGGGCTTCCCCCTTAGGAAAAAATAGCGGGCTCCTAGAGTCAACCGGCTAGGGCTAGGTTGAGCTGGCAGAGGCTGGTTACTAAGATTAACATAGCTCGGCTGGGCCGGTCCGGCTGCTACGCGCGTCGGCTGACTTTTGTGTGAGAAGTTCCTTCATACCCCGTGGTCCCTTCAGCCAGACAGCCGGGAGCCGGTCTGTAGCTGGTTCGGGAAGGGGAGGCAAAGGGCTGCTTGCTCACATTATTTTTCCGCCTCGGTGGGGAGCCGGGCGAGCCCCCGGGCCCGGGAGCCGGACCCGGTTGACGTGCCTTTAGACAACAGAACTTTGTAGGAATCAAAAATGGCGTGCCCCCAGTGTCGGCTTGGGGGCCTCTGTCCCATTCATAAGCCCAAAAGAGGGAGGATACATACAATGGTTTTTAGCAATAGAATGGGCCGAGGAGCACCGCGTTCCACGGGCGCTCCGTATCCTCGCCGGAGGCGTCTCTCGTGCGTTTCTGCGGCTTCTAGGCATCTATTAGATAGTACGCGTTGTTGCGCAACGCCCGGCTGACGATGAACGGGCCCTCCCATGGGGTGGACAGCTTGTGCTAGCCGGCGGTTCGCTGGATCCGCTTGAGGACCAAGTCTCCTTCGCGGAAGGAGAGCGACCGGATCCGCTTGCTGTGATAATGCCGGAGCTTCTGCTGGTAGATGGCCATCCGGCTCAAGGCCAGCTCGCGGGCCTCCTCGAGGAGGTCGGCGCCGTCTTCCCTTTTCGGTGTACAGGGTGACCCGAGGCATATCGAATTCGATATCGGTGAGGATGATCGCCTCGGACCCGTAAATGAGAAAGAACGGAGTGTAGCCGGTCGACCGGTTGGGCGTGGTCCGGAGGCTCCAAAGGACAGCCGGCAGCTCTTCGACCCAACAGTCGGCCGACCGGACCATCTGTTGGGGAACGTCGCATGGGAATAAAAAAATTTCCTATGCACACGCAAGATCTATCCATGGTGATGAGCATCTATGAGAGAGAGAGTGGATCTACATACCCTTGTAGATCGCTAAGCAGGAAGCGTTAAGAAACGCGGTTGGTGTAGTCGAACATCTTCGCGATCCAAATCGCCGAGCGTCCCGCGATCTCATCACGATCCGTCTCGTGATCCAATCACGATCCGTCCTGCGAATTCATCACGATCCGTCCCGCGATCCAATCACGATCCGTCCCACAAAGTCATCACGATCCGTCCCGCGAACTCATCATGATCTGTCTCGCGATCTTGATCACGGTCCTTCCGATCTAGCGCCGAACGGACGACACCTCCACGTTCAGCACACGTACAACTCCATGACGATCTCCGCCTTCTTGATCCAGCAAGAGGGAGCGGAGAGGTAGACGAGTTCTCCGGCAGCGTGACGGTGCTCCGGAGATGGTGGTGCAGCTATTCCGGAAGGGCTTCGCCTAAGCACTGCAGAAATCTTATCTAGAGGAGAAACTATGCACTAGAGGAACGGGTAGCACGTGGCTGAAAATCTTGTGCCAAAACCCAAAAATCCTCTAGTATATATAGGAGGAGAGGAGGAGGAGGCTTGGCTTCCAAAGAGGCAGCCCTTGGGTCGGCCGAACCTAGTGGGATTGGAGGATTCCTCCTCCAATCCTAGTAGGACTAGGACTCCTCCTTATTTTTGCCTTTTTTTGCATTTTTCCACCTTTTTCTCTTTGGGATTTTCTTCCCAGCCGCATGGGCCTTGTGTGGGACTTCCACCAGCCCATAGAGGGCTGGTGTTTACTCTCCCACAGCCTATGTAGCCTCTTGGGTCGAAATACCCCTCCCAATGGTCTCCCGGTACACTCCCGGCACTCCCGGTACACTACCGATGAGCCCAAAACTTTTCCGGCGACCAAAATAGGACTTCCTATATATCAATCTTTACCTCCGGACCATTCCGGAGCTCGTCGTGACGTCCGGGATCTCATTCGGGACTCTGAACAACCTTCGGTCACCACCATGCATAACTCTATACTACCGAAATGTCACCGAACCTTAAGTGTGCTGACCCTGCGGGTTCGAGAACTATGTAGACATGATGGAGACACCTCTACGGTCAATAACCAACAGCGGGACCTGGATGCCCATATTGGTTCCTACATATTCTACGAAGATCTTTATCTGTCAAACCTTTATGTCAAGGATTCAGTTAATCCCGTATGATGTTCCCTTTGTTCTTCGGTATGTTACTTGCCCGAGATTCGATCGTCGATATCTCCATACCTAGTTCAACCTCGTTACCGGCAAGTCTCTTTACTCATTCCGTAATACAAGATCCCGTGACTAACAGTTCGTCACATTGCTTGCAAGGTTTATTGTGATGCTGTATTATCGAGTGGGCCCTGAGATACCTCTCCGTCACACGGAGTAACAAATTCCAGTCTTGATCCATGCCAACTCAACAGACACCCTCGGAGATACCTGTAGAGCACCTTTATAGTCACCCGGTTACGTTGCGATGTTTGATACACACAAGGCACTCCTTCGGTATCCGTGAGTTGCATGATCTCATGGTCATAGGAACATATACTTGACATGCAGAAAACAGTAGCAATAAACTGACACGATCATATGCTACATTTGTAGTTGGGTCTTGTCCATCACACCATTCTCCTAATGATGTGATACCGTTTATCAAATGACATCTCAAGTCCATGGCTAGGAAACCTTAACCATCTTTGATCAACGAGCTAGTCTATTAGAGGCATACCAGGGACATGGTTTTGTCTATGTATCCACACATGCATCTAAGTCTTCGATCAATACAATTATAGCATGGATAATAAACGATTATCATGAACAAGGAAATATGATAATAACTAATTTATTATTGCCTCTAGGGCATATTTCCAACAGTCTCCCACTTGCACTAGAGTCAATAATCTAGTTCACATCACCATGTGATTCGCCTTGTTATGAATCTAACACCCAATGAGTTCTGGGGATCGATCATGCTTTGCATGTGAGAGAGGACTTATAGTCAACGGTTTTGCGACATTCAGACCCGTGTGTACTTTGCAAATCTCTATGTCAAACCATAAACACTACTTCCACACTCCACTTGGTACTATTCCAAATGGCTGCTCAACTATATGTATCCAGATTGCTACTACGGGTCATCCAGATTGGTGTTAAATCTTGGATCGACGTAAACTCTTTATGATGAACTCTTTATCACCTCCATAATCGAGAAACATCTCCTTAGTCTTTTAGTTACTAAGGATAATCTTGACCGCTGTCCAGTGATCCACTCCTGGATTACTCTTGTACCCCTTGATGGACTCATGGCAAGGCACACACAGGTGCGGTACACATCATGGCATACTATACAGAGCCTATGGCTAAGGCATAGGGGACGACATTCGTCCTTTCTCTTTCTTCTGTCGTGGTCGAGCTTTGAGTCTCACTCAACTTCACACCTTACAAAGCAGGCGAGAAACACTTCTCTCTAACTAATCCATTTTGAAACTCTTTCAAAATCTTGTCAAGGTATGTAGTCATTGAAAG